>BSYR01000004.1:1250000-2500000 GCA_030270665.1 Hibiscus trionum
AAGAATGTTCGCTTTGAATGGACGAACGTCAGGCAACAAGCTTTCGAGAGGTTTAAGGAAACTTTGATGCCAGCCCTTGTCTTGATTCAACCAGAATCAGGTAAGGAGTTTGTGGTTTATAGTGATGCGTCATAAGTTTGTGTAGGTTGTGTGTTGATGCTAAGTGGGAAGGTTGTGGCATATGCATCTAGACAATTGAAGGTGCACGCGCAACTTGCTGCAGTTCTGTTTGCCTTGAAGATTTGGAGGCATTAGTTTTACGGTGAAAAGTGTGTGGTTTACACTGATCATAAAAGTTTGAAGTATCTAATGTCCCAGAGAGAGTTGAATCTTAGGCAACGAAGATTGTTGGAGTTGCTTAAGGATTACGATCTGACGATAGAGTACCATCCGAGAAAGGCCAATGTTGTGGTTGATGCTTT
The DNA here is from genome assembly GCA_030270665.1 of Hibiscus trionum. Classification (NCBI taxonomy): domain Eukaryota; kingdom Viridiplantae; phylum Streptophyta; class Magnoliopsida; order Malvales; family Malvaceae; genus Hibiscus; species Hibiscus trionum. Next base: position 1,250,423 of record BSYR01000004.1, read on the forward strand.
GAGTAGAAAGGTGGTTGTTGAGTTGAGAGTGATGTTTTCTCGGTTGAGTATATCATGCGATGGTGGGTTGATAGCCGAGTTACAAGTGAAACCTTCCTTAATTCATCTAATTAAGGATAAGCAATTTCTTGATGATTCTTTGACGCCTTATGTTCAGGATATTGCCGATGGTAATGCAACGGATTTCTGTTTCAATTATGATGGTGTTTTATTCTTTAAAAGTCAAATAGTTGTGCCGAAAAATGTTGAGTTCAGGCGCACTATTTTGGATGAAGCTCATAGAAGTCCTTTAGCTATGCATCATGGTAGTACAAAGATGTATCATGTTTTGAAGGATGAGTACTATTGGGTTGGGTTGAAAAAGGATGATGCTGATTTTGTGAGCAAGTGTATAGTTCGTCAACGTGTTAAAGCGGAGCACTAGTTTCCTTTTAGTTTGTTGCAACCTTTGAGGATACTGGAAGGGAAGTGGGAAAACATTACGATGGATTTTTTGTCCGGTTTGCCTTTGGCGACATCAAAAAAGAACTCCATTTGGGTAATTGTAGACAGTCTTACAAAGTGTGAACATTTCTTTGTTGTACATACTACGTATACGTTGGATAAGCTAGCGGAGTTGTATATATCGGAGATTGTGCGGTTGCATGGAGTACCTAATTCTATAGTGTCAGATAGAGATCTGTGGTTTACAACGAGATTTTAGGAGTGTCTACATCAGGCATTGGGTACGCGCTTGAATTTCAGCACTTCATATCATCCTCAGACGGATGGATAGTCGGAGCGAGTTATCGAGGTGTTGGAGGATATGTTTAGATGTTGTGTGATAGATTTCCAAGGTTCTTGGGAAAAGCAGTTGCCCTTGGTGGAAATTGCATATAATAACAGTTTCCAGGAATGTATACAAATGGCTCCGTATGAAGCTTTGTATGGAAGAAAGTGTAGAACACCTCTTTGTTGGGCGGAGGCGAGGCAAAAGTTGGTTTCCTTGCCGGATTTGCTTAAAGGAACAACTAAGAAAGTGAAGCTCATATATGAGCGGTTGAAGGCTGCTTCGGATTGTCAAAAGTCTTACGCAGATTTAAAGTGTAATGAGATTGAGTTTGCGGTTGGAGATCGCGTGTTCTTGAAGCTATCACCTTGGAAGAAGGTGATGAGATTTGGACGTAAGGGTAAACTTGGTCTAAGTTTTATTGGACCTTATTAGGTTTTGGAGCAAGTTGGTCTTGTTGCATATCGGTTGAGGTTGCCTCCCGAGTTGGAGAAAATCCATGATGTGTTTCATGTTTCATGTTTCAATGTTGTGAAGGTATATATCGGATCCGTCTCATGTGCTTCCTATTGAGAAGATTGAGTTGAATTCGTATTTATCTTATGATAAGGAACCAATGGGGATCCTTGATTCTAGTAACAAATTTCTTCGTGGTAAAATGATTAAACTTGTGAAGGTGTTGTGGCGACATCGAGGAGTTGAGGAAGCCACGTGGGAGAGCAAGGCATACATGTTGAGGCGGTTTCCGCATCATTTTCCTACAGGTAAAAATTTTGAGGAAGAAATTTCCTAAGTGGGGGAGAGATGTAACGCCCCGGTTTCGGCCAGGATGTTTTAGGCATCGGTTTAGGTTATTCGAACCTAGAATCGGAGATTCAACCCTTTAGAAACAGTTTAGGGAAATCATGATTTGGGATAAGGTAAAAATATGGTAAAAATTTCTAAAACTATCTAAAATCATATAGATGGCTTGGTAATATCAATTTTACACAATGGATTTTGGGACGTGTACATTTTGGGCAGTGACCGAAATGTAAAGATTTAAAACTGTGGAAAAGTGTAATTTTCAAAGGAGAGTCAAATTCATAGAATTTTTAGGGAGCTTTTTGGCAGTTAAGCATTTTCGTTTAATTGGCATGTCATTATAATGTTTTAATAAAAGTTCAAGAGGGTAGTTTTATTAATAAAGAGGTAGTTATTTTGTTAAGCCATTTTGACATAACTTTTCCATTTCTCATTTTCTCTTCAGCCAATCATTCCCTCTCTTCTTTAAATTTCCAGAATTTCTTTTCATTCTTTTACTCTTTTGATTTACAACTCTTTTCCAATGATTCTTCTCAAAGATTTACAAGATTCCTTATATCTTCATGAGTTGAAAAGTTGCAAATTGGAAGAAAACTAAGGATTAGAGGTAATTTTGTGCTACTCCTCTAATCAAGGTTCTTTAATGATATTTCAAAGTATTTGACCCTTGATTTGTGTTTTTAATTGAGGTTTTAATGTTTATTTGGTAAAAATACCGAAAATCTTGCTAAAAGAGAAAATAAAATGTGATTTTTGTACCTGCTTTGTTTTGGTTCAACTGAGGTGGTTTCTAATCATATTTTTAAAGATTATTGATGTTGATAATGAGTTTTGATCATAATAATTCCAAAATTATTGAGAACTCTTATTGTTTAGGTTGGTAGTTATGGGTTTTTGTCTTGGAAATGTGAATCTAAGTTGCTGGAGATAAAACGATGATTATAACCCCCTTAGCCCCAGCCTAGACGCCCGACCCGAACTAAGAATATTACACGAAGAAAACTGAAGCCAACTCGTTAAAGCTGAATTCAATTAATGACCCTTTTTTCTAGATGTAATTCAAGTCCAATGTGTTCAACAAAACCCTAAGAAGAAAACGGCACATCGATCGGAGTTCGATTACAGGTTCAAAAGCATACATTTATCTTTTAGGGACTAAACTGTAATTTCTGAAAAATACAGGGATTAATCCAATTTTAAGATTGCCCATCCTTAATTAGTCATGTAACATGCTTCCGTGTCAATTTTCATCACAAACGGATCATCAAAACTCATCCAATTGCATGTTCAACTTTCAGGGATCAAAATGTAACATTCCAAAACTTAAGAAGATGCTTTTAACTGAAAATAACGGTCAGGTATCGGTACCCTTAAGCCCGCATTGATACGCGCGAAGGCAGTAGCCAAAGTTTGGAAAAGGGTGTCGGTACCCTTCCTTGCGTATCGATACGCCCTTCAAAGATAGCACATGCGTATCGATATGCGGGCAATTCGTATTGTTACCTCTATGTTGTTTTGCCTAAAAATTGTCTTCGAGTATAGATACCCAATCCTGAGTATCGATACTCATACCAGAAATGCACGTCCAACAGCCACAAATAAGCATTTAACATCATCTAAACATGTGCAAAACATCCATACAAGTTATATCAACATTTCAAACACTTATGCATCATCAACCATTCACAATATAAGCATTAGGCATGGCAATTCATGAAGATCATGGAACTAAAAAAGCATTCCTTTAGACACTAACCATAACATAGCCAAAATACCCAATAAAAGTCCATGAACCATATAGAGGCCAAATACAAGTCTCAAAACACAAACTAAACATGCTCAAGGTGTTTTACAACACCAACAATCCATGAGTGGAAATCCCTCCCATTGCCTCTTATTACACTAAAGTAAAACCACATACTTTGCTTACCCAAAACAATTGGATATCCTTTGCTTGCTTTTTGCCAAATATGCTCAATTCTCTGCATTGATGAAACAAATGAGCGTAAGCATAAAGCTTAGTGAGGACCGCTATAACCCCAGAACATTCATCAATGCATTTTAATATCCAAAATATCATTCTTTGTAAACACATGCCTTCCTTTAAAACATGCACTTAAAAACACCATTTCCTCTTTCAAATTTACATGCTCATAGCATCTTTATATACAACAGCAAAAACCTTTGCTCATGCTTAAACCAAGAATCACACGTATTCCAGCATAAATCTCAAGCATCACATGCTTTCTCAAAATAAGCATTCATCATTAATTCATTATATCATCACCATTATATTGGCTCGCAAGTGATCAATAACAAGAAACATATCAAAACGCAACACAATCGACACAATCGGATACGCGGATTACAAGTATTGTCTCACACGCTTCATACACACTAACGGCTACACAATGTGGAATTTAATGGCACAATCACAACCCCTCAACATCACTCATCGGTAGTTGTATCATTCCACTAACGAGAGCAAGGGACACATACCACAAGATCAACACAGGGGATTAAACCATCATCCGTTGTGATCTTAGCCTCGGTCGTTAGGGTACTCGGATGGAGTTTACTGCACAATCTCAAACCCTCGACATCCAACGCGACTTTATTCACGGTGCACCCAATCCTATAGCCGACTAACTATATCTGATTTAAAGTAACCAAATCATTTACATTTTATCAAAGCATTAATCACAAGCAATAACATGCTTAAAATCAATTATTAAATCGCATAAACGCAAGGATCACTTACCAAGTTCAGCCTTAACAAAATGGCATTTAAAACCAGCAACAACATTGCTCTAACCATGCTTGAAAGCATTAATGAAACCACATTGAAATCAAGTGCATTTTAAACAAAAACATAGCACAATCCGAGAGAGACTTTCGATTTACTTACTCTGAAGCTTAGCTAAGTGTTTCAAACTTACACTAAGCTCCCAAAACCACGTTCAAAACGTTTCAAAGCTGGAAAACTCTTTTCCACTCACCGATACGCGAAACTTCGCTTGCCGATGCAAAGATCACTCGTCCGAAGCTTCCAAAATTGCTTCGCTTGCTTCAGGATCAATGTCCCCTGCTTTTTGAGCTTCATAAAAAGAGATCCAATACATTAAAATGCATTCCAACACCAGCAACTTAACACAAACTCGTTTCCCAACAAAACTACATCAATTTACCCATTTGAAACAACCCAAAACTCATTCGATTGCCTCCTAAACCAAGCCCAGCGAACAATCATCACTTCCAACCATTAATATTCATCAAATCACATCTAAAAACAACATAAACCCTTCCTTATACCTCCAGCAATCATATAACCATCAAATCACATAAAAACACAACTAAAACTATCATAAAACTCAAGGATCTCAAGGATTTTGAGATCTATATCATTAAAATGCCTTTTCAACATCATAATCATCCCAAAACTCAATTATAATCCATCTAAAATCGAGCTCATCAACAACACTCTGAAAATCAAGAGTTAAACCTTTATTTTGCAAGATTTTAATCTTAAATCAAAATTATAATCAAAACTCAGTTAAAAACAACAATTGAGAGTCAATAATCTTGGGAATTTCAATAAAGAACCTTGATTAGAGGTTGAGAATGGGATTTACCTCCAATCCTTGCTTTCCTTAATGCTTGACAAGTTTTTGCTTCAGAAATCTTGAAGAAATTTAAGAGAATTCTTTGAAATGGATAAGAAATCAAAGAGATAGTGTTTGGGAGAAAAGAAATCTGGAGAAAAGGTTTTAGAAATGTGTTTTGCTGAAAATGAGAAGAGAAAAGTTAGTTACGTAAATAAAACATTTCAATTTAACAATTTTATTTAATAAATAAATAAAAATCCATTTTAAATCAATTATCTAAAAATCATTTAAATCACCTGTCAAATTAAGGAAAGGTTTAAATGTACAAAAGCTCCCTAGAGATTCTAAGATTTTGATTCTCCTTTTGAAAATTGTGTTTTTCTACAGTTTCAAAACTTTACATTTTGGTCACAGCCCAAAATGTACCACTTCCAAAATCCATTTTGTAAAATTGATTTGACTAACCACTTAAACATGATTTTAAAGGATTTTAAAAAATTTTGTCACATTTTTATCCTATCCCAAACCTTGATCTCCCTGAACCACTCAAAAAGATTTGAACCATTCCCGATCGGCCCGATCTGATGTCTAAAACACCTACGCCCTAAACCAGGGCGTTACAACACTCCCCCACTTAGGAAATTTCATCCTTGAAATTTTACTTGAAGGAAAAAGATGGGGGAACTGCTTCAACATGTCTGCCTTGCTTTCCCAAGTGCCCTCCTCAACTCATCGGTGTCGCCACAACACCTTCACAAGCTCTATCGTCTTGCCATGAAGAACTTTGCTGCTCGAATCAAGGATATTCACCGGTTCCTCGTCATAAGACAAATCCGGATTCAACTATATCTCCTGAATAGGCATCACATGCGAAGGATCCGATCTATACCTTCGCAACATCAAAACATGAAACACATCATGGATCTTTTCCAACTCGGAAGGCAACCTCAATCTATAAGCCACGAAACCAATACGCTCCACAAACTTATAAGGTCCAATAAACCTCGGGCTAAGCTTACCCTTTCACCCAAATCTCATCACCTTCTTCCAAGGCGACACTTTCAATAACACATGTTCGCTAACAGCAAACTCAATCTCCTTACGCTTCACATCTGCGTAAGACTTTTGTCGGTCCGATGTTGCCTTCAAGCGCTCACAAAGGAGCTTCACCTTCACGGTGGTTCCTTTCAACATAGCCGGCATCGAAACCAACTTTTGCCAATTTTCTTCCCAACAAAGAGGCGTTCTACACTTCCTCCCATACAAAGACTCGTATGGAGCCATTTAAATGCTTGCCTGATAACTATTCTTGTAAGCAAACTCAACCAAAGGCAATTGCTTCTCCCAAGATCCCTGAAAATCAATAACACAACATCTCAACATATCCTCAAGCACCTGGGTAACACGCTCTGACTGTCCATCCGTCTGAGGATGATAAGAAGTACTGAAATTCAACCTTGTACCCAAGGCTTGATGCAAACATTCCCAAAACCTCGATGTGAACCTCAGATCTCTATCCGACACTATAGACTTCAGTACCCCGTGCAAACACACAATCTCAGCCAGTTTATCGAATGTAGACGTAGTATGCACAGGCAAAAAATGTGCACACTTCGTAAGGCGATTAACAATCACTCAAACCGAATTCTTTTTTTATGGTGACAAAGGCAAACCAGATACAAAATCCTTGATAATCCTTTCCCACTTCCATTCTAGGATTTTCAACAGTTACAACAATCTAGAAGGAACCTGATGTTCAGACTTCACTCGCTGACAAACCATGTATTTGCCAACAAATTCGGCAACAGCTTTCTTCAACCCCACCCAATAGTACTAGTCCTTCAAACCACGATACATCTTCGTACTACCAGGGTGCATAGCGAAACGACTACTACGAGCTTCAGTCAGAATAGTGCACCTCAACTCAACATCATCCGGCACCACTATCCAACTCCTAAAGCACAAAACACCATCGGCATTGAAACTGAAATCTGAATGCTTACCATCTGCAATATCCTGAACGTGAGGAACAAGAGAATCATCAAGAAACTCTTTATCCTTGATCAACTGAATCAAGGATAGTTTCACTTGCAATTCGGCAATAAGACCACCATCTCGTGATATTCTCAAGCGAGCAAACATTGCCCTCAACTCCACAGCCACTGTCCTGCTCAAAGCAACGGCCACAACATTGGCCTTCCCAGGATGATACTCGATCGACATATCATAATCCTTAAGCAACTCCACCCATCGTCGTTGCCTAAGATTCAACTCCTTTTGAGACATAAGATACTTCAAACTCTTATGATATGTGAATACCACACACTTCTCGCCATAAAGGTAATGCCTCCAAATTTTCAAGGCAACCACAACAGCCGCGAGCTCAAGATCATGAGTAGGGTAGTTACGCTCATGCACCTTCAACTGTCTAGATGCATATGCCACTACCTTATCCTCTTGCATCAACACACAGCCCAAACCGACATTGGACGCATCACTATAGACTACAAACTCCTTACCAGAATCAGGTTGAGTCAAGACAGGAGCTTGCGTCAAAGCTTCCTTCAGCTTCTCAAAAGCTTGTTGCCTCGCATTTGTCCACTCAAAGTGAACATTTTTATACAACAACTTGGTCAAAGGTGCAGCAATCATCGAAAAATCCTCGACAAACCTACGGTAATATCCAGCTAAGCAAAGAAAACTTCGCACCTCTGTCACCGACTTGGGAACTTTCCAATTCATCATTGCCTCTACCTTATGTGGATCAACACGAATACCCTCGACTGATACACGTGTCCAAGGAAAATGACCTCCCTAAGCCTAAACTCACACTTGCTCAGCTTAGCATAAAGCTGGCTTTTCAACAACACTTGCAACACTATCCTTAAGTGTGTATCATGATCCTCCTCGGTACGAGAGTACACTAGGATATCATCGATGAACACTACCACAAATTGATCCAAAAACTCGTGGAATTGGCGATTCATCATGTCCATGAAAGCAGCAGGTGCGTTGGTTAATCCAAAAGGCATCAATAAGAACTCATAATACATGTACCATGTCCGAAAAGCCATCTTAGGTACGTCCACATCCTTCACCTTCAACTGGTAATACCCTGACCTCAAATCAATCTTAGAGAACACCGAGGCACCACGAAACTGATCAAAGAGATCATCAATCCTTGGAAAGGGATACTTATTCTTGATTGACAACTTGTTCTGTTACCGATAATCTATACACATCTGCATTGTCCCATCTTTCTCCTTTAAAAACAACACCGGTGTACCCCAAGGTGATACACTCGGCCGGATGAACCCTCGATCAAGCAACTCCTGAAGTTGCGTCTTCAACTCTTTTAGCTCTTTCAGTGCCATTCGATAAGGAGCAATGGACAACGGAGTCGTATTCTCATACAACTCAATACCAAACTCAACTTCCCTGTTTGGCGGCAACCCAGGCAACTCTTCCAGAAAGACAACAAAAAAATTACAAAATGTTTTGATATCTTGCACACGTACATCCTTTACACCACGAATCATCACATATGCAAGATAAGCATCACAACCCATCCTTAGCATACTGCTTGCTTCCAAAGCCGAAACAAAATTAGACAAGAATTTCACATTCTCGCCTACTATCACCACCTCATAATCATCAGCAAGCTTCAAGGTAACTCGCTTAACATCGAAATCAACAACAACACTATGCTCAGACAACCAATCCTTCCCAAGAATCACATCAAATCCATAAAAAGGAAATTCCATCAAATCCACAAGAAAAACATGACCATGCACAGACAATGGGCATCTCTTATACAACTTCCTTGTGACCACAGTCTCACAAAAAGAACTAGTCACTTGCATTCCTACTCTCAACAACTCATCAGGTGTTTCAAGCAAATGTGCATGCTCACTCAAGATATAAGAATGCGTGGACCCACAATCTATCAACGCCAGCAATGATAAACACTATAGAATAAAGGTACCTACGATGACATCATTTTCGTTGCGCCCCTCGCGTTGAGCATAGACCCTCGCTGGACCGCCTCCCTCAGGCTGAACTGCTACCACATGCGCGACACCACAATGACCCTCATCTCTCCTCTGAAAGTTACATCGGTCGCGCCCACTGCATCTCTGAGGTACAACAACAGCAGGTGCACGCCCCTGGCCTCGACCAGCCAACATAGGACACTCGAGCCTCATATGATCAGCTGAACCACAGTTCCAACAGGAATTCCATGTCACCACAACAAGAGCTTGTGCCTCTCTAGCCACACGTGGACAATCTCACCTCAGATGATCCCTCGATCCACACGTCCAGCACGTGTGCTGCTCCGACCTCACTCGTCCACCCTGAGCCTGCCCACCCCGTCCAGGAGCACCTCGACTCGCACCAGGCTGATACCTCCTATCTAGACCTCTTTTGTCCCATCAACCTCCAGAATTGAACTCAGCAGCTCTCTTACCAGAGCTAGAACCACCTCCACGAGATGTCAGACCCAAGCTCTACTCGATGTCCTTAGCTCGACATACGAGCACATCAAAATCTGTGTAATCTGTGGCCAACATAAAGGTCTTCACTTCATGTACAAGCCCATACCGAAATTGATCACAACGATTCCTCTCACTCGACATCAACTCAGGGGCATACTGGCTCAGACGTACGAACTGGACCTCGTACTCAGCGACAGAAACATTTCCTTGCACAAGTGACATAAAATCGCGCTTCTTCTCATCCAAGTATCTCAAACCAATATACTTTTTCTTAAATGCACCCCAAAAGAACTCCCAATCTACCTTATTGGGCTTCAAACAAGCGGTGAGAGTCGTCCACCAACTATAGGCATCACTCTGAAGTAAAGAAACTGCACACCCCAGCTTGCGCGCATCACTACATCCCATCTGATCCATTATGCAGATTGTACTGGCTAAACATACCTCCAATTCCTCAGGAGACTTACCATGGAACTCGACAGCTCCTAGATTCCTCATCCTTTAAAAAGGCAAACCCACCTGCCGAGCTGCAGGGGCCTGAACTTGTGCTCCAGCTACCACAGCTTGAAACGCTCTGGTGATCGCCTGAACCAGCGGCGTTAGATCACCCAGTTCTGGACCAGCCTGTCTACGTTGCCCCGGCTCTCCACCTCCATGTGGTGGTGGCAGAGGTAGAGTCTCATCAGATGGGTCCTTGGCCCCCTAATTACCCTCCTCAAGCGCAGGCACGATCATATTCGATCTAAGCTCTCTCGTCGGACCCATTGTACTATTTTGAACAAGGCATATTAACAAAATATTTCAAACCATGAGTTAGGACAGCCTCAAGCAAGGATTCAAGTTTACAAAACCAATTTAAAACATTTAACTAGTGTAATAAGGCAATGGGCACCCCGATTTCCCTCAAGCATAACATAGCATACAATTGCATATCATAATCATCATGCTTTATATCATCCACAATCAGCACACATCCTCACCACATCATCAACATACAATCATATTCAACTCCCATATGATTCATAACAACCAAACATGGCATAAACACAATTTTCAACCAAAAACATGATTTTTCATACAATATACCACTAATCATCAAATCAAACATCAAAACATACCAATTTCACTTACCATCATCCCCAATTCTTTCGAAACGCAGCTCTGATACCAACAAATGTAACCCCCTTAGTACGGCCTAGACACCCGACCCGAACTAAGAAGATTACATAGGGAAAACTGAAGCCAACTCATTAAAGCCGACTTTGATTAATGACCCTTTTTTCTAGATTCAATTTAAGTCCTATGTGTTCAACAAAACTCTTAGAAGAAAACAACACATCGATCAGAGTTCGATTAGGGGTTCAAAAGCATATATTTATCTTTTAGGGACTAAACTATAATTTCTGAAAATTACAGAGATTAATCCAATTTTAAGATTACCAATCCTTAATTAGTCATGTAACATGCTTCCGTGTCAATTTTCATCACAAGCAGATCATCCAAACTCATCCAATTGCATCCTCAACATTCAAGGATAATAATGTAACTTTCTAGAACTTAAGAAGATGCTTTTAACTGAAAATAACGGTAAGGTATCGGTACCCTTAAGCTCATATCGATATGCGGGAAGGGAGTAGCCAAAGTTTGGAAAAGGGTATCGGTACCCTTCCTTACGTATTGATACGCCCATCAAAGATAGCACAGGTGTATTTATACGCGGGCAATTCGTATCGATACCCCTGTGTTGTTTTCCCTAAAAAATTTCTTCGAGTATCAATACCCAATCTCGAGTATCGATACTCGTACTAGAAATTCACATTCAACAACCACAAATAAGCATTTAACATCAACTAAACATGTCCAAAAAATCCATACAAGTTATATTAACATTTCAAACACTTATGCATCATCAACCATTCACAATATACGCATTAGGCATGGCAATTCATGAAGATCATGGAATTATAAAAGCATGCCTTCAGAAACTAACCATAGCATAGCCAAAATACGAAATAAAAGTCCATAAACCATATAGAGGCCAAATACAAGTCTCAAAACACAAACTAAACATGCTCAAGGTGTTTCACAACACCAACGATCCATGAGTGGAAATCCCTCCCATTGCCTCTTATTACACTAAAGTAAAACCACATACTTTTCTTAGCCAAAACACTTGGATATCCTTTGCTTGCTTGCTAGTGATCAATAACAAGAACCATATCAAAACACAACACAATAGACACAATTGGATACGCGGATTACAAGCGTTGTCCCACATGCTACATACACACTACCAGCTACATAATGTGTAGTTTAATGGCTCAATCACAACCCCTCAACATTTGTGATGGAGTTTAATGACACAATCACAACCCCTCAACATCACTCATCGGTAGTTGTATCATTCCACTAACGAGATCACGAGACACATACCACAAGATCCACTCACGGGATTAAACCATCATCCGTTGTGATCTTAGCCTCGATCGTTAAGGTACTCGGATGGAGTTAACGGCACAATCTCAACCCCTCAACATCCAAGGCGACTTTATTCACAATGCACCCAATCCTATAGCCGGCTAACTATATCCGATTTAAAGTAACCAAAACCATTTTCCATCACTTGCTAAATAATCATTATTCAACAACATTTCACTGTTTTATCAAAGCATAAACCACAATTCCATTTTTCACAAGAAATAACATGCTTAAAATCAATTATTAAATCGCATAAACACAAGGATCACTTACCATGTACATCCTTAACAAAATGGCATTTAAAACCATCAACAAAATTGCTCTAAACATGCTTTAAAACAGTAATCAAACTACATTTAAATCAAGTGCATTTTAAACCAAAACATAGCACAATTCGAGAGAGACTTTCGATTTACTTACTCTTGAGCTAAGCTAACTGTTTCAAACTTACACTAAGGTCCCAAAACCATGTTCAAAACATTTCAAAGTCGGAAAAATCTTTTCCACTCGCCGATACGCGAAACTTCGCTTGCCGACATGAAGATCACTCGTCTGAAGCATCCAAAATTGCTACGCTTGCTTCAGGATCAAGTCCATGCTTTTAGAGCATCAAAAATAGAGATCCAATGCATTAAAATGCATTCCAACACCAGCAACTTAACACAAACTCGTTGGCCAGCAAAACTACATAAATTTACCCATACAAAACAACTGAAAACTCATTTGATTGTCTCCTAAACCAAGTCCAGCAAAAAATCATCACTTCCAACCATTAATATTCATCAAATCACATCTAAAAATAACCTAAATCCTTCCTTATACCACCAGCAATCATATAACCACCAAATCTCATCAAAAACTCAACTAAAACCATAATCAAACTCAAGGATCTCAAGGATTTCGAGATCTATATCATTAAAACGCTTTTGCAACATCATAATCATCCCAAAATTCAATCATAATCCATCTAAAGTAGAGCTCGTCAACAACACTCTAAAAATCAAGAATTAAACCTTTATTTTGCAAGATTTTGATCTTAAATCAAAACTATAATCAAAACTCGCTAAAAAATAACAATTGAGAAGCAATAATCTTGAGAATTTCAATAAAGAACCTTTATTAGAGGTTGAGAATGAGATTTACCTCCAATCCTAGCTTTCCTTAATGTTTGACAAGTTTTTCTTCACAAATCTTTAAGAAATTTAAGAGAATTCTTTGAAATGGATAAGAGGAGAAAAGGTTTAATTGTGCAAAAGCTCCCTAAAGATTCTAATATTTTGACTCTCCTTTTGAAAATTGCATTTTTCCACAGTTTCAAGACTTTACATTTTGGTCACTACACAAAATGTACCACTTCCAAAACCCATTTTGTGAAATTGATTTGACCAACCACTTAAACATGATTTTAGAGGATTTTAAAAAAATTTGTCACATTTTTATCCTATCCCGAACCTTGATCTCCCTGAACCACTCAAAAAGATTCGAACTGTTTCCGACCGGCCCGATCTGATTTCTAAAACATCTAGGCCCAAAACCAGGTCGTTACAATGATATTAGGATGTTTTTTGATGTTGAATTATGGTTAAAATGTGATGGAAGTGTTTGTTGATAGTTGGGTTGAGTTTAGTGATTAATTGAAGGTGATTTCGGTTGTTTTGAATGAGTATTTTGGTGCCTTTGGGTAGAGATGCGGGAATTTAGTGTTTGCTGGTGGTTTTAATGCATTGAGATGCCTTAATCCTCTGTTATTATGTGGTATAAACAGGGGTGGATTCTTTGGAAGCATTTGCCGATGTTTCGGGGACTTCAAACGATTGATTTTCGTGTCAGCGATTGAGGTTTCGCGAGTCAGTGAGTGGAAATCGGATTTTCCAGCTTGAAGCACCTTAAAAGTGGTTTTGGGAACTTAGTGTAAGCTTGAAACGCTTTACTAAGTTTGGAAGTAAGTAAAGTGATTTTCTCCCTCAGATTGTGCTATTATAAGCTTATGGATGCACTTGAATTTATATGTGTTTACCTACTATTTTAAAGCATGATTTGAGTATATGATTTTCTGTTGATGATTCCATATTGTTAAAGGATGCACTAGGTAAGTGGTCCTTGTATGTATGTGTTAATACATGTTTTATGAAGCATGGTTTGATGCTTGGAAATATGGCTTGTTGTGAATGCTTTGAAAACAATGAGTTTTATACTAAATGAGAATTATATTGGCAAGTGATGTTGTGTAAAGTGGCTTACAAATGAAATTGGATATAGTTAGCCGGTATAGGATTGAGTGCACATTAAACAAGTCACATTGGATGTTGAGGGGTTGTGAATGTACCGAAAACTCAATCCAAGTACCCTAATGTTTGAGGAAATTGAGTTGTGTCCAATCTCTCGTTAGTGGGATTATACATTGATAAGTGCCCAAAAGTCCTAGATTTTAACCCCTTTTTCATGGTAATTATCACCCAACATACACCCATTTGAGCTGCGGTATAACCTTTCATGCATAGATTTCATCGTTTATGCCTTTGAGCTTAGTATCTTGTTTATTATATGAAAAAGGTACTTTTTAAGACAAGAATGGTATTTTTGCAGGATGACCACTGCTGGAGCAAGAGGATGCCGCCGAAGCACATAAAGCAAGAGGGAAGATGAGGTAGAAGTAGCAGACAACAGACCGTGATCGAGCCAAACCACAAGATAGCTTCAACTAAGGGAAGCTGAGGAAGTATTGCTGAGCAGAATAGACTGATGCCGAGGCAGCAAAAGCCATGCCACGACAGTGTTTTGCCATAAGGAAAAATGAGCAAAGTGGTAGCCGACTTGTAGAGCCTTTAACGCTAGATTTTTCTACACACTTTGCGTGGCAGCTGGAGCTCGAGAAGAGGAGGAAAACGTGGAAGGAAGTATAAAGTTGGACTCTTGGATAAAAGTGTTTATTGTAATAAATTAAAGAGATTTATTTCTTTAATAAAGTCTAGTCCAAGTCCAACTTAAATTCCTCTCCAAGAAGGATTCGTGCCTAAACCTTACCCTATATAAAGGCATGCCGCCATGGAAAGACGACACAGAGGTGAGAAGAGAAGAGAGAATAAGCTTAGGATTAGTTTCATTATGTTCTATATTTTCTTAGGGTGAGGATTAGTTTGTTTAGTAGTTGTGTGAAAACTCTTTGTACTTAGTTTTGTTCTTAATGCAGTAAAAGTTAAGGTTTGCTTATTCTGGCTTTAATTATTTTTGTATTCGACTCGGGTGAAGGTTTGTGAGATCATCCATTTGTTCAATATCAGGAGAGTTGAGCTCAAGAAAGGAATAAGCATGGTTTTCACCCCACGTGGTGTTAACTAACTAGGCTTAGGGATAGGTTAGAATTTCAATGGCTAAGAGAAGTGTATGAATAGTTGGTGTTTTCCTTTGATTCACGACGCGAGATATCATCAGAGTTAAGTCATCAACCAGTGTTCTGTGCTTAGGGATAGGTTAGAATTTCAACAGCAGTAGTGCGTTACTGCATTTAAGACAAAAACGAAGTCAAGAGGATTCCACACTACGACACATTCTAATCCGGCCCATCTTCTTATCTTGATGACTCATTTACTTTATTTACTGGATTCTCTTAGTTTAATTATTATTAGATTATCTCAAATCACCTAATCAATATGTGTTTTTTACTTTCTTTATTTTGCAGTGCAAGAGAGTAGAACCGAAGGTTGAGTACCAATCCCTGTGTAGACGATACTCACATACTTATCCCTATATTACTTGCATCGTGTATACTTGCACAAATTGCGGAGAACTATTTACGCTCCAACGGCACAATGTGCCAAGACTCAATTTTGCTCTCAATTCCCTTTACTCTCTCTCAATTATGCATATTGCTCTTATACAATTCAAATGGCAACCAGAGGGGCATCTTCTAGCGCTGCAGCGGAAACAACGTATACTCGCTTCGCATCAGCATCGGTGGAAGAACGGTTCAAGACGCACTACATCTTGTGGCAGGTGTGAGAAGAGGAAGGGTTCAAAGCCTCCAATGAACAAAATTACGGCATCGAGCCCTTCCTATTCAAGAAGATCATACATCAGAAGTGGCAAGTTTTCTGCCTCTAGCCGGCCCAAGCCAATCTCACGATAGTTCAAGAATTCTACACTCATAGGCCAAGTGCCGACACTCTGTTCGTGCATGTAAGGGGCAAGGCCATACGCATCAATGCTGATACAATCAAAATATTTTATGGCTTGCACATCAAAAAAGATGAGCATGTCGAGGTTTTGGAAGCCCTTGATGAAGACGATTTCCTGCGCATAAGGGAAGAGCTTTGCTTCGCCGGCATGACATGGGATGTTTGCTCACACAGAGGTTTAGTGCATCAAAAATATCTCAGGCCAGAAGCCAAATTGTGGAACTAGTTTATCTGCCACCGCCTCCTGCCGACATCCCACAACACAGCCGTTGATTGGCCCAGGCTTGCCCTTATCCACTCCATTATGCAAAATCGTCAAATTAATATGGGTAATTTAATTGTGTAGGAAATCTACAAATATGCGGTAAATAAGAAGGGGCCACTCTACTTCCTGTCACTCATCACCGACCTCTGCACGAAAAATGCAGTCCCGTTTGACAGGATCGATGAACTCACCAAGGAAAGACCAAGATGGGACAAGGTGACCTGCCACAGAATCATGGAGATCTTGGTTGCCGAGCCTCTGTAGGCCACACCGATGCAGAGCATTGTCAGGGCAGCAGCCTCAGCATCTGTTCTCGTGACACCTCAGCCCCAAGCCCCACCTGCCACAAAAATCTAGTAGATTCTAAACAAGCTGGAGGCAATGGACCAACGACAATAGATGTTTATGGCGTATACCAAGGACTTCCACAACACAACAACACAGTGGATTCAAAGGACGTTCATTGATCCAATGGTCCAATTCCCCATCTTCCCTATCGCCGTCTTTACTACCACCCTCGCAGCCCAGCCAAGAGCCCAAGAGACTCCTACCGCAACTATTGCAAGGCACCACCATCCCGCAACAGCCTCCGATACACTTTCTGTCACAACAAGGAGAGGCAAGCGCAAGGCTGACCTAGACACACCGACTGAATCTATACCCCACACCACCTAAAAGAGTGACCACTCTGTCAACCGGGTGTATGACTTGCTCAGACGCAAGGGACTAAACATGGACAACGTCGACCCCGATTCCCTAGAAGAGGTGGATGCCCCGTCAGCAAATCCCACCCCACCATCACGCATCTAGCCACCCCGAGAGTCCAAACGAATAAGGCGAGCAGCTTCCAAGCCAACAAAGAGGCTAGTTCTGGAGTCAGACAGGGAAAAGGATAATGATTCTGCCACCTCTAAATCCATTTAAATTCCTCTTCAATTTTTTGTTGCTTATCTGTTTTGCCCTCATATTTGTGTGATTAAATTTTTTCTATCTTATGTATGATATGTAAGCATTGAGGACAATTCTTGGTTCGAGTTTGGTGGTGTAAGTTGAGAGGTCGAGGCAGTGCTTTGCTGCGGCAGTATAAATATAATTTCCATGCAGTTTTTGATCTTTCATTTGTCAAAAAAAATTTAATTACACTGCCTTAACTGAATTTTGCCTTAGCTTAGTTTTAATTAAATCGTCTTACTTGGCAATAGAACTCTCTCTTCTTACAATAGTTTAGAACTGTTTAGAGCCTTTATTTTTAGGATGCTTAAAGGAAGACAACTTAGGATCACACTATGAGATTAGAATTTCAAACACCTTTGTAACTTGTATGATTTAAGGAATTTTAGTACACTTAGTACATAGACTAGCTTAGAAAGAAAATTGGGTAGAAGTTAGAGGTGCCCACTACTGGCTCTAGCTTAAAGAAGCCCTAGAGGTGCCCAAAACTGGCTCTAGGCTAATCACTAGAGGTGCCTGAAATTGGCTCTATTTGGATAGGTTGCTTAAAAAAATATTTAAGTACCCAAGTTAAGTTAGTTAACGCTTAAGTGTTTACTTAGAATCCTTGTAATCATCTTGTTCACAATGCATGGACACACTCACAAATCTTATAGTTTGATTCCAGGGAATTCCTAAGGCATCCAAAGATCTAAGGGCCAATACGTTCTTCGACATGGTTTGGATAGAGAAGGAAAAGTAAGACCAATGAGACAGCTTATAAAAACTAAGGTTTGGCCATTGATGGTTTGCATTGCTTGAGGACAAGCAATAGTTCGAGTTTGGGGGTGTGATAAGTACCCAAAAGTCCTAGATTTTGACCCCTTTTCATGGCAATTATCACTCAACCTACACCCATTTGGGCTGCATTATAACCTTTCATGCATATATTTCATCGTTTATGCCCTTGAGCTTTTTATCATGTTTATTATATGAAAAATGTACTATTTAAGGCATGATTTGTATTTTTGCAGGATGACCACTGCTGGAGCAGGAGGATGCCGTCGCAGCACAGAAAGCGGGAGGGAAGATAAGGCAGAAGTAGCATACAACAAACCATGATCGAGCCAAGCCACAAGACAGCTTCTATTGATGGAAGCTGAGGAAGCCTTGCTGAGAAGAATAGACCGATGTCGAGGTAGCAAAAGCCAGGCCACGCCAGCGTTTCACTAGAGGGAAAAAGAGCAAAGTGGTAGCCGACTTGTAGAGCCTTTAACGCTGGATTTTTCTACACACTTTGTGTGGTAGCTAGAGCTCGAGAAGATGAGCAAAACGTGGAAGGAAGTCTAAAGTTGCACTCTTGGATAAAAGTGATTATTGTAATAAATTAAAGAGATTTACTTCTTTAATAAAGTCTAGTCCAGGTCCAACTTAAATTCCTCTCCAAGAATGATTTGTGCCTAAACCTTCCCCTATATAAAGGCATGCCGCCATGGAAAGATGACACAGAAGAGAGAAGAGAAATTGAGCTTAGGATTAGTTTCATTATGTTCTTACTTTTCTTAGGGTTAGGATTAGTTTGTTTAGTAGTTGTGTGAAAACTCTTTGTACTTAGTTTTGTTCTTAATGCAATAAAAGTTAAGGTTTGCTTATTTTGGCTTTAATTATTTTCATATTCTACTCGGGAGAGGGTTTGTGAGATCATCCATTTGTTCAATATCAGGAGAGTTGAGCTTACGAAAGGAATAAGCACGGTTTTCGCCCCACGTGGTGTTATCTAACTCAACCTAAGGATAAGTTAGAGTTTCAGTGGCTAAGAGAAGTGTATGAACAATTGGTGTTTTCCATTAATTCACGTCGGGAGGTATCATCAGAGTTCAGTCATCAACCAGTGTTTCGTGCTTAGGGATAAGGCGGACCCATCCAAGGACGCTTTGTCGAACCTTAACTGCTTCTACCCACGAGCATGGGATTTCTGCGGCAGTGATTTAGGTTACTGCCACAGCAGTAGTGCGTTGCTGCATTCAAGATAGAAACGAAGTCAAGAGGATTCCACACTACGACACATTCTAATTCGACACATCTTCTTATCTTGATCACTCATTTACTTTATTTACTGGATTCTCTTAGTTTAGTTATTATTAGATTATCTCAAATCACCCAATTAATCTATGTTTTTTACTTTCTTTATTTTGCAGTGCTAGGGAGTAGAACCGAAGGTTAAGTACCAATACCTGTGGAGACGATACTCACATACTTATCCATATATTCCTTGCATCGTGTATACTTGCACAAATTGCGGAGAACTATTTACACACAATAAACATCTAACGATGAATGTTGTTGAGGGGTTGTATGGTACCGAGTACTCCACCATGAGTGTCACAACGGTGGAGGGTAGCTCTGGTGTGTGAACCTTGAGATGCCAATGAGAATGTAAGAAGTGTTGGGACAACACTTGGGAATCCGTGTATCTGATACGTTTTGAGAAATGAGAATATAGTTGATCACTTATGAGCCAGTATAATTGATTAATTGCTATGAAATGTTTATAGATGCATAACATGAAAATGCATGTTGTACTCTTAAACTTTGCATATTGGTAGCTATGCATGGAAAGGTTTAAGTTATATGTGAGCAAATGGATTTTGCTGTTGAAGTATTTGATACATGATGCATGTGGTATAACATGCTGATTTTTGTTAATGAAGTGCATGGATTTCAAGAAAGCATGATGGTTTTCAAAAGTGTAAAATGGTTTTAAGCATTAATGGTGTGTTTGGGTTTTGAGCACTTCTGACTAAGCTTGTATGCGTACGCTCTCTTTTGTCCATCAATGCATATAACTAAGTGTTTGGAGGCAACAACTTGCGAGCGAAGCCTAAGAGACTTCACTTTGAAAGTATGTTTCGGTTATAGACTAGAGTAATAAGGGAAATGGGGGATTTCATGGTTTGTTTGGGTGATGTGTATGAACACCCTTTGAGCATGTTTGCTTTATGCTTTTATACTTGTAAAAGGCCTATATTTGGTGTTTGGAGTTTCGGTTTGAGTTTTGACTCTTGAGTGGCTTATTTGTTTGGTTGCATGCCTTTAGTTTTCCATTGAGTCAATTAACCATGCTTTTATGCTAAATATACTGCAAATGTTTGATGATTGTTGTTTTATGTATGATGTATGCATGTTTGAATCATGTTGGTTTTATTTAGGATGGATTTTTGGGTGAAAACAAGCAAAATATGTCATTACAGGCCCAGGTGTTTCGAAACACTCAAGCTTGTGCCAAAACGGTGTGCCTGAAATGGCCATAGTGTTTCGAAACGGATAAGGTATGTTCTGGTACGATTTGCTACTGGAAACAATGGTTACGAAACATCTCAAAGGCGTTTCGATACGAGCCCATGTTTTGAAACAGGGCTAGCCTTTATCGAAACGGATGGCAGTTATGTTAGTTGTTGGAATTTTCTAAAGTTCTCATTCTTTGTGTTTTACTCCCTGAATGTTGTGGATGCAGTTAAATGAGCATGAATGATTATTTTGAGCTGGGTTTTGACTGAGATGCATGTAATGAGTTTAATTAAAGAACGGTAACACAAAAATGGCTTAAGTCTCTACGAAATGAAAAAAAATTACAAAATGGTCCCTAAAAGTCGTAAATCGGTGAATTTGATGCATGCTTAAGTTGCGATTGATCCGATGTAATGTTTAACACATAGGAACCTAATTTGCATCTAGATAAGATAAAAAGAAAAAAATATGGTTGTTTATTAAGGTAAACTTTCCCGGTTTACTTCAATATTCCCCGTACGACCCGTTCGATTTGGTCTGCCGTCTATGCCGGGTCGAGGGGGTTACAAGGCTCTCTTCATGACTTTCATGGTAGCGTTTGGCTTTACTCGTCGTCGAACTTCCTAAAACATAAGGAAACAAGGCATCACCATCAGGATTCCAGTCTTGGAAGAGTACAACTTAACTTTAAGGGCTTGTATTTACTAGACACCTTACCACGACCTCTGTACCACCCCAGGGTATTCGAATGATTTACCAAGTTTGGACCAGCATAAAGGTGTTCTACACCTTCTTCCATACAATGCTTTGAATGGAGCCATTTGAATAGATGTTTGGAAGCTATTGTTGTAAACAAGTTCCACCAAAGGTAGGGACTTCTCCCAGTTTTTCCAAAAATCTATCACAAAAGCTCACAACATGTATTTGAGCACTCCTATGACTCGTTTACATTGGTCATCCGTTTGAGGATGAAAGGCCGTACTCAAGTGGACTTTAGTTCCTAAGGCTCGTTGTAAGGATATCCAGAATCGTGTAGCAAACCTGAGATATCGATATGAAATTATAGAAGTGGGAACTCCATGTAGTCGAATTACTTCTCTAATGTACAATATGGCAATTCAATGGGCTTTAACAATCCCGTAGGGAGTCGATGTTCAACCTTGACTCTTAGACATGTCAAGCATTTAGACACGAAGTCAGTGATGCCAACTTACAAGCCTCGCCACCAATACAAGGACGTTAGATCTTTGTACATCTTAACAGATCCCGGATGTACTGAAAAAGAAATTTGGTGAGCTTTCTGTAATCTTTCCCACTTTAACTCTTTATTATTAGGGACACAAATCCTATCCTTGAAGTACAAGACAAGATTCAAATGGATGGAGAAGTTTGAACTTGCTTATGATTTCAATTTTGATTGGATAACTTTGAGGTTAGAATCAACTTTTTTCAATTCCTTGATTTTCTGAATCAAGCTAGATTGAACTTGCAATTATGATAGGAGAGCTTGTTTCTTGTACGCTCTAAAGTGTTCATTGATAGCAAGTGTAACACCCCTTCCCGGCCTGGTCGTGAATCGAGTTAGAAGGTGCTACCGATGAACAATACGATGATCGGTGCGATAAAATTCAATTGATATCAACCCATAATCAAGGCTTTGCTTAATAAAAATTACCAAACACATATCTTATCCCAAATTATTTATTTCGTAACGATGACTACTCATTTAGGACCAATTTCTAAATTTATAAACTTTAGGGACTAAATTGTAATTTTAGTAAATTAAATATGATTTATTACAATTAAGCATATCACAATGCAATTTAATTTAATATCAAAAAGTATGTACATTTTCATGTTATTCGAAGTTCATTTAACCATCCAATTAAGTCGCCAAAAATTTAGGGATCAATCTGTGAACGTTGTAAACCTTCAATCTTTGCCTTTAATTAACTTAACTACCACTGTATCGAAACACTTTAGGTCGTTTCAAAACGAGTGTACAATAATTTAACTTAGATTGATTCTTCCCATACCCCGTATCGAAACAGGTAAACCCTATTTCGGTAAGGGTTGACCTTCGTTGACCTTGACTATTGACCTGATTCGATACATGTTGGGCTCGTATCGAAAAAAGCATTGATAGTAGCAAATCATATCGAAATGGCTCTAAACCGTATCGTTACACCCTGTTTACCCTGTTTTATAGTAGCCTTATTAATAGGCCGTAACGAAACACCATCTCATGTTTCGATACGCCTGACCTGTAATAACAAATTTTAGATGGTTTTTAGATAAATTACCCTATCAACAGATGTCCAAAAGCAATGAAACTTTATACACAATATTTCAATGCTATAAAATATTGGCATGCCAAATTTCATGTTCATTCGGATATGTTTAGTAGGTTTTCACCTATGTGAACCATTAGGGTCATTTTTACCAATTTTAACACCACCAAAAGGTAATTTTAAGGCCCTTAACTAGATTACAACCCTTACACATTTTAAACATACCAAAATGGGCACAAAAGACTAGTTCAACTACTTTGCCACCTTCCTAGGAGTTCAGAAGGACAAAATACATTACTTTAAGCTTGTAGTGACTTGTCTTGCCTCGACTTTTCGATCTTCAACCACGACGAACTTTCAACCTAAAATGCATGGAATATGAATGCATTAGCCATACATTACCTAGTGAGGTAGTCATATACAATGTAAATATCAAAGAACGGTACATGTACATCTTATCATGCTCAATAACATCAATGTTATGCTTTAATAGTCAATGATTAACATATCGTATTAGTTATTATCCCTTGGATTGAATCGAGATAGTGGATACGCGAATTGTCACGCCTCGCCAAATAAATGAATGGTCTAATTCCTCTGCATCGCCAATGACTAAGTACAATACACATCCCTCCGCCTCACCAAATCAATATAGGTCGTAGCCTTAGGACTGTAGTCCACCCGTACACTGAGCTCATGAATTCTGTGACATGTCAATTGTATCCAATGCCCGTCCAAATCCAAGGTTTCAATGATAATATCCATATTCAATATTCAATGATAATTCCAATGACTAAGGTCTTCAATGATATTATTAGTAACCATGTTTCAATACCAATCTTTCATAATTTCAATGTCAATATTAGTGTCTGATGATTTGTTTACAATGTTTCAATAACAATAATTATGTCGATAACTATGTACGATGACAATGTCGATGTCTAATGTTTATAACCTACTTACTGATGCCTATCAAGAGGTTCGTATAGAAATCTAATGCATTATCCTTAAAAGAAATGTTAGCTATTTGATCAAAATCAACAATAATGAATTCGGGAAGGCTTCTCGCCTAATCCCAAGACTCCGACTACACACACCTTGATATCCGATGCTCTTACGGCTCTCGGATGACAATGCCCTTGTTCCTAGCTTTCGATGGAGATGGCGAAACCTCTTTCTTCATTTCTTGAGCTAGGTTAATCAACATGGTTGTGTTAGAATCGATATTACAACATCGCAATCAGTATAGCGACATCAAAATCAATATCTACAATCGATATAGGTAATAACTATGAATTATCCATGGATATCCAAAACCTAGCTTGGAAATACTCTTCAATCTTCCATGGATTTTCAACAATAGCTTGGTGGATTTTGCTTGCCCGATTACTAGCAATGTTTCGATAATAAGAAAGTGATGAAAAACCAAACTTAAGCTTGGACTCCAATGGAGGTGCTAGCTTACGAGGAAGAAGAAGATGATGGCTATATTGAGGTGTTTGCTTGGATATGTCTCGGGTAAGCTCTCTTATCACTTTTTCTTATGTTTTTATTAATATGGCTTTCCTTCAAATGAAGGAAAGTCATCAGATTATCCCATGTATGGGAGATTTTAATTGAGGATGGGCTAATGGCAAGGTTAGTCCTTCAACTCTTAATTCCCTATAGTTTTGCTCTTGAACTTTCTAATATCTATAATTTAGTCACTAAACAGCTTTTTAATGAATTCAATAAGACTCATACTCGATATTTTAACTCAATTAGAGTCCAATATCAATTAATTAACCTCATTGTTAAAGCCGGTACAATATTTAGACCGTATCGATATAAGATTTCTGAACATCGAAACCCAATTTCGACTTTCTCGAAATTTAACGGTGTTACAACTCTCCCACCTTATGAAAATTTCATCCCCGAATTTTACCTGAACCGAAGAAATGTGGATATTGCTTCCTCATGTTTTCCTCCGGTTCACAGGTAGCCTTTTCAATGGCGTGGCTCCTCTAGAGCACTTTAACTAACGGCACAAATTTGTTACGAAGCCTCTTGACTTCCCTTGCAAGAATTTGGACCGATTTTTCTTCAAAGGAAAATTTTGGTTGAATTTCCACAAATTCAGATTCGATAATGTGTGACGAGTCAGAACGATACTTCCGAAGCATAGATAAATGGAAAGACATTATGAATCTTACTCAGTTCTTGGGGCAACTGTAATTGATATGCCACAGGGCCAATTCTTTTGATAACTTCAAAGGGTCCAATGAATCGAGGACTCAATTTTCCCTTCTTGCCAAACCTCAAAACTTTCTTCCATGGTGAAACTTTAAGAAAGACTTTTTCACCAACTTCATACTCAATGTCTCTCCTCCTGCGATTGGCATAGGCCTTATGCCAGTCAAAGGCAACTTTTAAGCGATCATGAATTATGGTAACTCGTTCTTCAGTTTCCCTAAGTAAGTCAGGGCCTAACATTTTGCCTTCATTAAGTTCAGTCCAACATAATGGAGTTTGGCATCGTCTTCCATATAATGCCTTATACGGAGCCATCTGGATTGAAGCCTAGACGTTGTTATTGTAGGCAAACTCAACAAGGGGTAGGGATTTCTCCGAAGTTCCACCAAAGTAAATGATACATGCTCGAAGAATATCTTCCAATATATGTATAGGAAAGTTCTATAGCAACACAGATTTTCAAGGATTCAATGGATGAGTCTTTCGATAACTACTTGAATTACCCTTTCTGACTGACTGTCAGATTGAGGGTGAAAGGCAGTATTAAGAATAACCCTGGTACCAAGAGCTACTTGTAAGGTTCTTCAGAATTGAGATGCAAAACGAGGAACTCAATCAGAGATGATAGACTTGGGCACTCCATGGAGTCAATCACTTTCTTGATGTACAAGTCAGCTAATTTAGGAAAACCGTAGTCCATTCTAACCAGTATGAAATGAGCTGACTTGGTGAAACGATCTACAATGACCCATATGGCATCATCTTTTGCAGGAGTTAAAGGTTGAACACTAACAAAATCCATAGTGATCTTCTCCCACTTCCATTGCGGTGGATCAATAGGTTGCAATAATCCTGTGGGAACATGATGTTATGCTTTAGCACATTGCCACGTGAGGCACTTAGATATGTTATCGACTATGGCTCACTTCATGTGCGACCACCAATAGAGTTCACCGAGGTCCTTATACATCTTCAAGAACACGGGGTGATCAGAAAAAGAACTTGAATGAGCTTTAGAGAGAATGTTAGTGCGAAGAGATTCATCATTAGGTACACGGATTCGGTTACGGAAACACAAGAGCATGTTAGGATTAATTCTGATGTTGGGATTTTCTGATAACTTAGAGACAACGGATTGGAGTTCAGGGTCTTGATCTTGCAAAACCTTGATTCGTGAATTAATGGTAGACTGAACTTGAAGGTCAGCTACAAGACAACGATGCATCTGAAGTTAGAAGTGAGCAGTAATTGCCCGAGGGGCTACAAAATAATGACATTATAACGTGTCAATGTACCATCCAATTCACATAGCTCTATACAATGTCAATACTTACCGTGCAAAGGTTTGCGGTTGAGTGCATCAGCTACAACGTTGGCCTTGCCCGGATGATAATCAATGAAAAGATCATAATCTTTAAGGAGTTCCATCCACCTTCGTTGTCGAAGATTTAACTCATTTCGGGTCAACGAGTACTTAATGCTTTTATGGTCGATGAAGAGATAACATTTTTCTCTGTAGAGATAATGTCTCCAGATTTTCAATGCAAAGATAATTACGGCCAACTCAAGGTTATGAGTAGAGTAATTCATCCCGTGCAGTTTAATTTGTATCGAAGCATCAATACACATCCTAACCCAAGATGCGATGCATCACTATAAACAGTGTTGTCTTTTCTAGACTCGGGTTGGGTCAGGACTGGTGCATGGGTCAGGACTTGTTATAACTGATCCAAACTCTGTTGTTGATCCTCAGTCCAAATAAAAGGAGCTTCTTTCCTCAACAGCTTAGTCAAAGGAGTGGCTACCATACAGAACCCTTTTACGAATCTTCTATAATAGCCAGCAAGCCCAAGAAAGCTTCTAACTTCACCAATACTCTTCGGTGGATGCCAATCTACAAGAGCTTGAATTTTCTTTGGGCCCACCTGAATACCTGAAGCCGACACAATATTTCCATGGAATGCAACTTCGGTGAGCCAAAACTCACACTTAGAGAATTTTGCGTACATCTGCTTCTCCCGTAAGGTTTGAAGCACGATGCGAAGATAATCTCGGTGTTCCGTAACATTCTTGGAATAGAATAATATGTAACCCCCTTAACCCGGCCTAGACGGTTGACCCGAATTAAGAAAGTCACACGGGGAAAACCAAAGTCAACCCGAAAGTCAACCTTGATTAACGACCCTTTTTTTTTTCTTTTAAAACTTGTCTAGATGCATATTAAGCCTTAGATAAGATCATACAACAGCATACTCAAAGATCATAAACATCAGAGATCAAACAGGGACCCAATTGAACAATTTACAACTTTAGGGACCAAATTGTAAATTCTGATAATTATAAGGACTTAACCCAAATTGAAGTTACCATCTTGAAATTAATCATGTTTCATGCTTCTCTGTGAAATTTCAGCTCAAAAGGACTTCCCAAACTCATACAATTGCACAAACAAGATTCAGGACTAAAATGCAAACATTTCAAAACATTTAACTGCCAATGTCAGCCCCCAACGGTCACCCGTTCCGAAACGGGAGACAGCCCGTTTCGAAACACGGGGCCGTTCCGCAACGCGTACCGGAACGGGGGTCGGGCAGTAGCCTTTCCGTTTCGGAACGGTCCCTCCCGTTTCGGACGCCTGGGCTTGTTTAAGGCACCCGTTCCGAAACGGTAGGTGCTGTTCCGAAACACCCTTCACAGATTGCCCAAAAATGCATACTTAAACATGCAATTGACCAACCAATCATGCTCCAAATGTCACCAAACTTTGCCAACATGCAATTCAACATATATAAGACATACTTGCATCAACAATTCATCAAAACATCTGCATATATGAAAAGCCCCAAATCTATAGGCATGCTTCCTACACAAGCAACCATTCAAGCATAAACTTCCAAATTCAAGCATATAAAGGCCAACCACAAAAACCAGCATTCTCAACAACATTCAACATACTTAGGGAGTTCAAAACATCTCCCAAAACATACACATAGGTCCCCCATTGCCAAATTACCAAAAGCTAAATGTACTTAAGAAAAACCTTCCATACTTTGAGCTTTACTACCACTTGAATGCTTGCCTTCCTTGCTGCCCTCAAAGTACTTTAATGCTCTGCAATATTGGTTTGAGAAAACAAAGAGAGCGTAAGCAAAAGCTTAGTGAGGAATGCTCAATAAAACCATCCAATAATGCATTTATAAAACACTTATAAATCATGCTTCAAATCATCATTTACACATGCTCAAAAGCATACTTTAACAAGCATCTCATGCTTCATTTCATTACATGTCATATTGGCCACAAGTGATACATTTCATTTCTTTGAAAACAAGCTCATCAACATTCACCCCAAGGACTTTTAAACACCTTGGCCATGGACTTTTAAACACCATGATATAAATTACCTCAAGGACTTTTAAACACCTTGACCCCAAGGACTTTTAAACACCATAGAAAGGACCACACAAGGACTTTTAAACACCTTTGTGTCCGTAACAAGAATCATCCAAGGACTTTTAACCACCTTGATGTTCTTAAGTAACAAGGCTCACTCAAGGACTTTTAACCACCTTAGTGACCTCAACCTTTTTAAAACATCACTTGCCAATATACATCATTATCATCAAATTATCCATTGTTCTAAAGCATTAAACCAAGCCATATTCATCATGCATTTAAAAGCATCAAACCACATTTGGTCAATGTTCAAAAACAAGGAACTCTTACCTTGAGCTTCCTTCAACATATGGCTTACAAAAACAGCATTAACCATGCTAAATCATGCTTTCAAAACAGAATTTAAAACATGCAATAAACCACATTGCACAACAATCAAATCATGGCCACCACTAGAGAGTATTTCCGAAAACTTACACTTGAGCTTAGCAAAGTTGTTTAGACTTAAACTAAGCTCCCAAGACATTGGTTTCAAAGCCGAAAACCCAATTTCACTCACCGATTCCACTTCGCCTCTTGCCGAAGTACCAAATCAAGCCTCCGGATCACCACCACTTGGATCCAAAGATGACTCCCCTGTTTTAACACATTAAAACAGTAGATTAATGAATCATCATGCATTAATAACTTCAATGAAAGCATCTAAACTCGCTGCTCTCATCCACACTCCATTTTCGGCCACCAAACACAACCGAAAATGCATCCAAACCACTTCTCAACTAAGCCCAGCCATTAACCATCAAAACCTAACATCCTTTAACATCTTTCTACATCTAAAAAGAACCTAACAACATCCTTATACCTCCAGCAACACCAGATCCACAAGATCACCTCAAAAACAACCAAGAATCATAAGCTAAACTTAGGAAATTCAACCTATCCGGGATTGCGTTAATCAAAACTCAATTCCTTATCAAATTAACATTCATTAATCATCATTTTAACACCTTAAAGCACTGCTTTAACAGATCCAACGAAATTTCATCAAAAACACACCAAATCTTGCATTTTAAGCCAAGATCCATTAAACAATCTTAAAAGCCATTTATAAAACATCAATTAAGGATTGAGAACTTAGGAATTTCATTAAAGAACTTGAAGTTCAGAGGAGAAGGACGTTCTTACCTCCAAACTTGAATTTCTCCTCTTTTGGAACCAAAAAGCTTGATGAATCAAGTAGCAATTACAAAGGTTTTGATGATGAGATGATTAGGAATCAAAAGAGGATTGAAAAGAAGTATTTAGGTGATAAAAATCAGAGGAAAAGACCTGGAGAGAATGTGTTTGGTTTGAGAGAAAAGATGAGAGAAAATGGGAAATGGAAAATTTAGAAAGTTAGTTAAAAATGACTAAAATATCTTTCCCTCCTTTTACTTTTATTTAAAACCATTATTAAATCATTTAATATTCTAGAAAATCTGGAGAAACTCCCTTTGGGTAAAATAGCTCCTTAAAGATTCAAAGTTTCAATCCTTTTTAAAACAGTCACAAAACTTTCAAAAATTACATTTTGGTCACTAGCCAAAATGTCACCCTTCCGAAACTCATTTTCCAAAATTGATTTCACAGTTCACTTAAATATATTAAAAGATGATTTTAGAACATTTTTCCATATTTTTAATGCAACCCGAACTAGGCTTTTCCTAAATTCACTCTCTTAGATTCGAACAGCACTTTGACAAAACCGGTCAACGCCCAAAACTTCTAAGCCCAAAACCGGGGCGTTACAACTCTCCCTCCCTTAAGAAATTTCGTCCCCGAAATTTACCTGAAGGAAAGAGATAAGGAAACTACTTCAGCATGTCTTCCTTCCGCTCCCACGTGGCTTCCTCAACGCCTCGATGCTTCCACAGCACATTCACCAACTCAATGGTCTTGCCACGAAGAACCTTGCTATCCGAATCCAGAACCTTCACCGGTTCCTCATCATAGGTCAAATCCGGATTCAAAACCACTTCCTCCACAGGCATCACATGCGAAGGATCAGATCTATACCTCCGGAGCATAGAGACATGGAACACATCATGAATCTTCTCCAGCTCCTGAGGTAACCTCAACCGATACGCAACAGGACCCACACGCTCAACCACCTCATATGGTCCAATGTACCTAGGGCTCAACTTGCCCTTCCGGCCAAACCGCATCACCTTCTTCCAAGGCGAAACCTTCAAGAACACACGATCACCCACCGCATACTCTATCTCCTTACGCTTCAAATCCGCGTAAGACTTCTGCCGATCAGAAGCAGCCTTCAACCGCTCACAAATGAGCTTTACCTTCTCTGTGGTCCCTTTCAACAAAGCCGGCATCGAAACCAACTTTTGACCAGTTTCAGCCCAACAAAGAGGAGTCCTACACTTCCTCCCATACAAAGCCTCATAAGGTGCCATCTGTATACTTGCCTGATAACTATTGTTATAAGCAAACTCAACCAAAGGCAGATGCTTCTCCCAAGAACCTTTGAACTCAATCACGCAGCACCTCAACATATCCTCCAAAATCTGGATAACTCGCTCAGACTGACCATCCGACTGAGGATGATAGGACGTACTGAAATGCAACCTTGTACCCAGAGCTTGATGCAAACACTGCCAGAACCGCGATGTGAACCTCGGATCCCTATCCGACACAATCGACTTAGGCACACCATGCAGCCGCACAATCTCAGCAATGTACAGCTCTGCCAACTTATCCAAAGAAAACGTGGTGTGCACAGGCAAGAAATGTGCACACTTCGTCAGGCGATCCACAATCACCCAAACCGAATTCTTCTTCGAGGGAGACAAAGGTAAACCAGATACAAAATCCATGGTAACCCGTTCCCACTTCCACTGAGGGATTTTCAACGGTTGCAACAACCCTGAAGGAAACTGATGCTCAGCCTTAACTCGCTGACATACCAAACACTTGCTAACAAATTCCGCAACATCTTTCTTCAAACCCACCCAATAGTACTCATCACGAAGATCACGGTACATCTTAGTACTACCAGGGTGCATAGCAAAAGGACTACTATGACCTTCAGTCAGAATAGCACGCCTCAACTCAGCATCAGCAGGCACTACTATCCGACTCCCAAAACACAACACACCATCATCATTAAAACAGAAATCCGAAGGTCTACCCTCCGCGATATCCTGAACATGCGACACCAAGGAATCATCCAGCAACTGCTTATCCTTGATCAACTGAACCAAAGAGGGTTTCACTTGCAACTCAGCAACGAGACCACCATCTTGCGATATGCTCAAGCTAGCAAACATAGCTCTCAGCTCAACAGCTACTTTCCTACTCAAGGCATCCGCAACAACATTAGCTTTTCCAGGATGATACTCAATCGTCAGATCATAATCCTTGAGCAACTCCAACCAACGCCGCTGCCTAAGATTCAACTCCTTCTGAGACATCAGATACCTCAAACTCTTGTGATCTGTGTACACAGTACACTTCTCACCATACAGATAATGTCTCCAGATCTTCAGAGCAAAAACCACTGCAGCCAGCTCAATATCATGCGTAGGGTAATTGCGCTCATGCACTTTCAACTGCCGCGATGCATAAGCCACCACCTTACCCTCCTACATCAGCACACACCCCAAACCAACATAGGATGCGTCACTGTAAACCACAAACTCTTTCCCTGATTCAGGCTGAATCAAGATAGGAGCTTGCGTCAAAGCCGCCTTAAGCTTCTCAAAAGCCTGCTGTCTCGCTTCCGTCCACTCATACTTAACATCTTTTTGCAACAGCTTCGTCAAAGGAGCAGCAATCTTGGAAAAACCATCCACAAACCTTCGGTAGTATCCCGCCAAACCAAGGAAACTACGGACCTCATGAACAGACTTAGGAACTTTCCAATTCATCACCGCCTCAATCTTCTGAGGATCAACACGAATCCCCTCAGCTGAGACCACATGCCCAAGAAACACCACCTCCCTTAACCAGAACTCACACTTGCTCAGCTTAGCATAAAGCTGATTCTCCAACAAAGCTTGCAAAACAATCCTCAAATGCTCTTCATGCTCCTCCTCAGTACGCGAGTACACGAGGATATCATCAATGAACACCACAACAAACTTGTCCAGGTATTCATGAAACACACGATTCATCATGTCCATGAAAGCAGCAGGAGCATTTGTCAACCCAAACGGCATCACAAGGAACTCATAATGCCCATACCTTGTCCTGAAAGCTGTCTTAGGCACATCCACATCCTTCACCTTCAACTGATAATACCCTGACCTCAAGTCAATCTTAGAGAACACAGCAGCTCCCCGAAATTGATCAAAGAGATCATCAATCCTCGGTAAAGGATACCGATTCTTGATAGTCAACTTGTTCAGCTGACGGTAATCAATGCACATTCTTATAGTGCCATCCTTCTTCTTCACAAACAAGACCGGTGCTCCCCAAGGTGATACACTCGGCCGGATGAAACCACGATCAAGCAACTCTTGCAACTGCGTCTTCAGCTCCTTCAGCTCCTTAGGTGCCATTCTATAGGGAGTAATGGACACAGGAGTTGTATTCTCATACAGCTCAATTCCAAACTCCACCTCGCGGTTAGGAGGTAAACCAGGCAACTCCTCAGGAAAAACACCAGGAAACTCCTTCACAACTCTGATATCTTGCACCCTCAACTCTTTAGAGCTAGGATTCATCA
Organism: Hibiscus trionum; assembly: GCA_030270665.1. NCBI lineage: Eukaryota > Viridiplantae > Streptophyta > Magnoliopsida > Malvales > Malvaceae > Hibiscus > Hibiscus trionum. Next base: position 1,283,875 of record BSYR01000004.1, read on the forward strand.
CAAAAGCTAGATAGGCTTCGCAACCTTGTCTCAGCATCCTGCTCGCCTCCAAGGTAGACACCACATTGGCAAGAAACTTCACATTCTCACCAACCACAACAACTTCATAATCATCCGCAAGCTTAAGCGAAACTCGCTTGTTTTCACAATCCACAACAGCGCGATGCTCAGCAAGCCAATCCATACCAAGGATTACATCAAAACCATAAAAGGGCAACTCCATAAGATCAACATGAAAAACATGTTCTTGAACAACCAAGGGACACCTTCTATAAAGCTTACGAGTCACAACAGTCTCACCAAAAGAACTAGTGACACGAACACCAACATCCAAAGACTCAACAGGCAAACCAAGCAATTCAGCATGCTCACGCAAAATGTATGAATGCGTAGATCCAGAATCTATCAAAGAAAGCAATGACAAGGATTGCAAAGTAAAGGTACCTGCAATCACATCCGCATCATTCCTTCCCTCACGCTGAGCATACACCCTCGCTTGACCTCCACCTTCAGGCTGAATAGCCACAACATGGGCCACTCCACGACCACCTTCCTCTCTCCTCTGGAAATTACCACGGCCGCGCCTACGACCTCTCTGCGGTGCAGCAACAACAGGAGCACGCACCTGATCACCAGCCAACCTAGGACAATCACGCCTCAAATGGTCTGCGGATCCACAATTCCAGCACCCATTACCAGCTGCCGCAACAGGAGCTTGCACCTCTCTCACAGCACGGGGACAGTCACGTTTCATGTGACCACGTGAACCACAGATCCAACAAGCACTCGGATCAGCTCTAGCATTACCTCCTCTAGCAGGTGCACCACCACCTCTCTTAGCAGAAGACTGATACTTCTGATCACGTCCCCTCTTGTTCCGTCCACCTCCAGAACTATACTCAGCAGCTCGCTTGCCAGCACCCTTAGCAGATAAACTCAAGTTCATCTCAACGTCCTTGGCTCGACCCACCAACACATCAAAATCATCATACTCGGCGGCCAGCAAATACATTTTCACATCCGTCTCTAAGCCGTAACGGAACCTCTCGCACCTTGCCCGCTCATCAGGTACCAGCTCAGGTGCATACTGACTGAGTCGCACAAACTGCACTTCATACTCAGCCACACTCATGCTCCCTTGGGTAAGAGACATGAATTCACGCTTCTTCTCATCAAGATATCTCACACCAAGATATCTCCGCTTGAACACATTCTGAAAGAATGTCCAAGTCACATCAGCTTCTGCCATCCCAGCAATAGTGGTTGTCCACCATGTATACGCATCCTTCTGCAGCAAGGACACAACACAACCCAGCTTTTGCACATCCGTGCAGCTCATCTAACCCAAGATTCGCTTGGTACTCTCTAGCCAAGCTTCAGAACTCTCAGCAGACATACCCCTGAACTCAGTCCTACCAAGACTGCGCAAACACTCCAAAGGTAGTCTAACTCCAGCATCTTCCTGATGCCCCGCTCCACGAGCCCCAGCTACTGCTGCTTGAAAAGCACCAGCAATAGCTTGTACTAACATCGTCATATCAGGCATAGCTTGCCCCTGACCAGCCCCAGGTCCAGCAGCTCCAGCGCCAGCTGCAGCTCCAGCTTCCTCAGCCCCAGCACCACCACCACCAGATGGAGGAGGAGGTAACACCGCACTACCCGTGTTTTCCTCATTCTCGTTCTCATTAGGAGCCGTAGCTCGCACATTACCTCGTAACTCTCTACGTGGTGCCATACTTTTACCATGCAATCACAACACAAATAAAACAAAGTCAGGCCCAGCAAGGTAAGCAATCCAAGTATTCAAGCTCAATTTCATTCAAAATCAACACCATTTCACTAGCTTTTATTTGGCAATGGGTACCCACAACATGCTACATCATAACATACATCTAAAATGCAACATACATGCAATTCACTCAACATGCTTCCACTCAACAAGCATACACACTTCAATCATGCACACATTCATTCCCAATTACTCGAAAACTCAGCTTTGATACCACCAAATGTAACCCCCTTAACCCGGCCTAGACGGTTGACCCGAATTAAGAAAGTCACACGGGGAAAACCAAAGTCAACCCGAAAGTCAACCTTGATTAACGACCCTTTTTTTCTTTTAAAACTTGTCTAGATGCATATTAAGCCTTAGATAAGATCATACAACAGCATACTCAAAGATCATAAACATCAGAGATCAAACAGGGACCCAATTGAACAATTTACAACTTTAGGGACCAAATTGTAAATTCTGATAATTATAAGGACTTAACCCAAATTGAAGTTACCATCTTGAAATTAATCATGTTTCATGCTTCTCTGTGAAATTTCAGCTCAAAAGGACTTCCCAAACTCATACAATTGCACAAACAAGATTCAGGACCAAAATGCAAACATTTCAAAACATTTAACTGCCAATGTCAGCCCCCAACGGTCACCCGTTCCGAAACGGGAGACAGCCCGTTTCGAAACACGGGGCCGTTCCGCAACGCGTACCGGAACGGGGGTCGGGCAGTAGCCTTTCCGTTTCGGAACGGTCCCTCCCGTTTCGGACGCCTGGGCTTGTTTAAGGCACCCGTTCCGAAACGGTAGGTGCTGTTCCGAAACACCCTTCACAGATTGCCCAAAAATGCATACTTAAACATGCAATTGACCAACCAATCATGCTCCAAATGTCACCAAACTTTGCCAACATGCAATTCAACATATATAAGACATACTTGCATCAACAATTCATCAAAACATCCGCATATATGAAAAGCCCCAAATCTATAGGCATGCTTCCTACACAAGCAACCATTCAAGCATAAACATCCAAATTCAAGCATATAAAGGTCAACCACAAAAACCAGCATTCTCAACAACATTCAACATACTTAGGGAGGTCAAAACATCTCCCAAAACATACACATAGGTCCCCCATTGCCAAATTACCAAAAGCTAAATGTACTTAAGAAAAACCTTCCATACTTTGAGCTTTACTACCACTTGAATGCTTGCCTTCCTTGCTGCCCTCAAAGTACTTTAATGCTCTGCAATATTGGTTTGAGAAAACAAAGAGAGCGTAAGCAAAAGCTTAGTGAGGAATGCTCAATAAAACCATCCAATAATGCATTTATAAAACACTTATAAATCATGCTTCAAATCATCATTTACACATGCTCAAAAGCATACTTTAACCAGCATCTCATGCTTCATTTCATTACATGTCATATTGGCCACAAGTGATACATTTCATTTCTTTGAAAACAAGCTCATCAACATTCACCCCAAGGACTTTTAAACACCTTGGACCCCAAGGACTTTTAAACACCTTGGCCATGGACTTTTAAACACCATGATATAAATTACCTCAAGGACTTTTAAACACCTTGACCCCAAGGACTTTTAAACACCTTGGCCTATGGACTTTTAAACACCATAGAAAGGACCACACAAGGACTTTTAAACACCTTTGTGTCCGTAACAAGAATCATCCAAGGACTTTTAACCACCTTGATGTTCTTAAGTAACAAGGCTCACTCAAGGACTTTTAACCACCTTAGTGACCTCAACCTTTTTAAAACATCACTTGCCAATATACATCATTATCATCAAATTATCCACTGTTCTAAAGCATTAAACCAAGCCATATTCATCATGCATTTAAAAGCATCAAACCACATTTGGTCAATGTTCAAAAACAAGGAACTCTTACCTTGAGCTTCCTTCAACATATGGCTTACAAAAACAGCATTAACCATGCTAAATCATGCTTTCAAAACAGAATTTAAAACATGCAATAAACCACATTGCACAACAATCAAATCATGGCCACCACTAGAGAGTATTTCCGAAAACTTACACTTGAGCTTAGCAAAGTTGTTTAGACTTAAACTAAGCTCCCAAGACATTGGTTTCAAAGCCGAAAACCCAATTTCACTCACCGATTCCACTTCGCCTCTTGCCGAAGTACCAAATCAAGCCTCCGGATCACCACCACTTGGATCCAAAGATGACTCCCCTGTTTTAACACATTAAAACAGTAGATTAATGCATCATCATGCATTAATAACTTCAATGAAAGCATCTAAACTCGCTGCTCTCATCCACACTCCATTTTCGGCCACCAAACACAACCGAAAATGCATCCAACCCACTTCTCAACTAAGCCCAACCATTAACCATCAAAACCTAACATCCTTTAACATCTTTCTACATCTAAAAAGAACCTAACAACATCCTTATACCTCCAGCAACACCAGATCCACAAGATCACCTCAAAAACAACCAAGAATCATAAGCTAAACTTAGGAAATTCAACCTATCCGGGATTGCATTAATCAAAACTCAATTCCTTATCAAATTAACATTCATTAATCATCATTTTAACACCTTAAAACACTGCTTTAACAGATCCAACGAAATTTCATCAAAAACACACCAAATCTTGCATTTTAAGCCAAGATCCATTAAACAATCTTAAAAGCCATTTATAAAACATCAATTAAGGATTGAGAACTTAGGAATTTCATTAAAGAACTTGAAGTTCAGAGGAGAAGGACGTTCTTACCTCCAAACTTGAATTTCTCCTCTTTTGGAACCAAAAAGCTTGATGAATCAAGTAGCAATTACAAAGGTTTTGATGATGAGATGATTAGGAATCAAAAGAGGATTGAAAAGAAGTATTTAGGTGATAAAAATCAGAGGAAAAGATCTTGAGAGAATGTGTTTGGTTTGAGAGAAAAGATGAGAGAAAATGGGAAATGGAAAATTTAGAAAGTTAGTTAAAAATGACTAAAATATCTTTCCCTCCTTTTACTTTTATTTAAAACCATTATTAAATCATTTAATATTCTAGAAAATCTGGAGAAACTCCCTTTGGGTAAAATAGCTCCTTAAAGATTCAAAGTTTCAATCCTTTTTAAAACAGTCACAAAACTTTCAAAAATTACATTTTGGTCACTAGCCAAAATGTCACCCTTCCGAAACTCATTTTCCAAAATTGATTTCACAGTTCACTTAAATATATTAAAAGATGATTTTAGAACATTTTTCCATATTTTTAATGCAACCTGAACTAGGCTTTTCCTAAATTCACTCTCTTAGATTCGAACAGCACTTTGACCAAACCGGTCAACGCCCAAAACTTCTAAACCCAAAACCGGGGCGTTACATAATATGTCATCACTGAACACCACTACGAATTTATCAAGATAGGGTCTAAAGACCAGATTAATCAAATCTATAAAAGTTGTAGGTGCATTGGTTAACCTAAAGGGCATCGCCAAGAATTCGTAGTGTTCATATCTCATACAAAAAGCAGTCTTTGATACATCACATTCTTAAACTCTCATTTGATAGTATCCAGACCTCAGATCAATCTTGGAAAACACGGAGGCATCCTTTAGTTGATCAAACAGGTCATCTATTATAGGTAATGGATACTTGTTCTTGATGGTCACTTTGTTTAACTATCGATAATCAATGCATAATCGCGTGGATCCATCTTTTTTCTTTACAAAGAGAACCGGAGCTCCCCAAGGCGAAGAGCTCGGTTGAATAAAGCATTTACTTAACAATTCTTGAATTTGAGCTTTCAACTCCTTTAATTCAACGACTGCCATTTGATATGGTGCAATGGAAACTAAAGCAGTCACCTGTTGCACCTCAATGTCAAACTCCACTTCACGGGTTGGGGGTAATCCCGAAAGTTCATCAGGAAAGACATCAGGGAATTAAGATACAGTGTCAATTTCTCGTAATTGAGATTTGTCTTTGGCTTTTAATGCCAAAGCACACAATGAATGATTCCTCACATTCATCAACATAACGATTTCCTTGCTAAGACCTCGAAAGTATAACTTCTTCTTAAAACAATCTACCTAGACTTAATGCTCTCTAAGCCAATCTAAACCTAGGATAACATCGAACTCATGAATCAGTAAAGCCAACAGATTGGGCGGGAAAGGAATTCCTGGATCATTAAGGGGCAGTTCTTACATACTACCCTCACAGTGACACAATCTCTTAAAGGATTGGTTACAGAGATTCTCGATGTTATTGTCTCACAATACATAATATACTTCTTGACTATTATGGTGCTTATAAAGGAGTGAGTGGAACCAGAATCAATAAATGCATATAAAGGATGCGAATATAACTCAATGGTACTTGCAATGACTTTAGGCTCGTCCTCCTCTCCCCTGCTCCTCACATAATACATCTAGGTTGTGGCTTTATTTTCTTTCTTATTGAATGGTTTCCATGAACCACTCGATCTCCTAAAGGTTCCCAATGATACTTGCTTTGATCCCATACCTCGAAAGGACTGAGCATGAGAGGCAACAATAGTCGGAGTAAATGTAGACTTGGTTGCACTCAGTGTAGAGTAACAAATGAAGCGACCTTGCTCACCAGAGTAATAATAAGCTCTAGTCTGCTTACGGCATTGACCCGTTGGATGCTTATTCTAGTAGTAGTTGCAAACTGGATGTTGGTTGTTTCGATTCGTACCTCTAGTGTTATCAATAGATGGTGCCTTAGGAAAGAATTGAGTTAAAGATTAGGGTCTATCCATATTTCCAGAACGGGAGGTTTGCGAATAAACATTATTCTTTGGGCCTTGATATTTGTTGAGTGTGTAAAAGTTATATTATTTACACCCTTTTTAACCCATATTTTTGCTGCATTCAAGCATCATTGCATTACATTTAGGTTAGTTTACAGCAAAACATCACAAAATTAGCAAAAGCACGAATTCTACTGAAAAAGGGTTGATTTTGCAGGTTGCTGCCATAGCTGACGAAGAAGGCGGGCGCAGGGCAGAGAAGCAGAAGAGCTGAACTGAACAAGCAGACAGAGAGGACGATGCTGCCATGGATCTGCCGTGACAGCATGGGGACAGCAGTTTTACGGAGAGAAAAAGCAAAGTGGACCTCGATAGATAGAGAAAATTATGCTCGTCTGTCGTGTGAAAACCATATATTTTTCCAAGCCCCGGATCAAAAGATATGTCAAGCCAAAGCTCAAGGAGAGGAAATCCCATGAAACAAGGAGGCGGCTGAAAAGTAGGATACTTGAAGATTAAAGTCTTTATTAGAATCTTACTTTTAATTAAAGTTGTAATCCTTGTTATCTTAGAATACTTGAGCCCAAAGCTTATATAAGGGCATAGATTTTAACCTAGGATAGATCATACCCCCATAACCGATAACCAAACCCCTCCGCTATTTACCCGTCGTCGACATGTTCTAAATTCCCCCTAGGGCCACGGGTTGATTTGTAAAGTAGTTGCAAGGGTTGTTTTGTTTTAGGATTTTCCAAGTTCAATAAAATAAACTTCAAGTTCTCTTGTTTTGGTTTTAATATCTTTCAAGAGCATCGGGAGAGCATTGTGAGGTTATCTATTTACTTAGCATCGGGAGAGTTAAGTATACGAAAGAAATAAGAGCGAGTTCTCTAGTTTATAGTTGAACTATCTTGTGCCTAGGGATAGGGCAAGGTTAAGTGGCTAAGGAAGAATTCATACACATCGGTGTTCATCCTTCGATTCACGCCGGGAGGTATCATCAAAGACGTGATCATCGACAGACTTGGACCTAGGGATAGGCCAAGGCAGATCTGGGATTCTTGCCAAACTTGAAAGTACTGAGTTGGTGTGTTTGCTGCCGCGACGACCAACGGACAGCTGCCGCGACAGGTGCTGCCAGCGACAGGCGCGACGACAGAACTGGAGTTCCCAAGCAATACAATACCTGCACTACTGAGCAATTCAATACCAGCCCATTCTCTCTATCTTGATATTCCTACTCTTTTATTTACGTTTTCTTCAATATTTTCGTGACAACCTTCTAAACTATCTTCTTTACTTCGTGCAGTGAATTAAGGTAAAGCTATTAGCTCAATCCCTGTGGAGACGATATCCGATACTTCGTATCACTTTACTACTTGCGTCGTGTACACTTGCACTACAATTGCGATAGTCTCTTTTACACGCAACAAGTTTTTGGCGCCGTTGCCAGGGATTGGCAATATAACTCTACCTTTCTTTTATTGCACTTTTTGTTTTTATTTTTATTTTTCTTTTACTTTTATTTTTCTTTTTCTTTGGTGCTTTCAACTCTTGCTTTTCACGAGGTTTTCTTGTTTATGTGCAGATCTAAAAGAGGCGAAGATCCTGAGTATAAATTAGATCCGGAAATCGAACGTTCCTTTAATCTCGAGAAACAACTTCGCCACCTTTTAGACAGGAACGAGTACCTTGAGGAACAACTAGAGAAAATGGCCCGTAATCCGCCCGCTGGTGGAGGTATACCGCCTGCCGGAGAACCCGCCCTTGGCAGATGGACGACGGTCCTGTCGTGACTATATGCTGAACGATCATGTAGAGCTGGAGACCACGCTGCCGGATATTGAAGTTGATAACTTCGAGCTTAAACCTGTCATGTTTAGTATGATCAACAATGCCGGGCAGTTTAGTGGTGCTGTGACAGAAGATGCTAGAGAGCATCTCAAAACGTTCCAGGAAATCTGTGGTTCGTTTAGACTACCAGGGGTTAATCCGGAGATACTGAGGCTTCTGTTATTTCCCCACTCATTGAGGGACAGAGCTAAAACTTGGTGGAATAAACTTACGACGGGTTCAATTATGACTTGGGCAGATTTATCTCGTGAATTTTTATCTCGTTTTAATCCTTCACATTTATCTGAGCGATTACGTAATGAAATTGCTACTTTTCAACAGGAAGATGACGAGCCGATGCACGAGGCCTGGGACAGATTTACTACTCTTCTTCGGAACTGCCCAATGCATGGATTCCCCGTCTGGAATCAGGTAACTAAGTTCTATAATGCTGCTAACTTACAAACTCGCATTCGAATTGATTCTGCAGCAAATGGACTATTATTGGATAAAGATCCAGACGAGGCATTGCAAGTTTTGAAAAATCTGGCCAAGAATGAGGAACAGTTTCCGACCGCAAGAAGAGGGGGTAAACGGGTACTTGCTGTCAAGGACTATGAAGCCGACAGCACGTTGAAATCACAGGTAGCATTCCTTACTAAAGCAATGAAAAGGTTATTGAATGATGATGGTCAACAAGGATTTGCTGTAGAGGAAGTATGTGATATCTGTGAGGGAAATCATAGTCGGGTTGAGTGCCCAATACAGTTAGAAGAGGGAAAGTATGTTGGAAATTACAAGCCAAATTACAACTCCAACAATTATAATCCCAATTGGAGGAAGGATCCCAAATTTTCCTGGAGTAACCCCAATAACGCCCTGAATCCTCAAGCACACAATCAGAATTAGGGAGGACCTAGATTGCTGACGCGACAGCAACTGCCGCCGAACCTGCCGCCGCAGCAGCAACAGCAGCCACCAGCTGCCACGAGCAGTATACTGGAACAGACTCTGGCCACCTTTATGTCTCAGACGGGTACTTATATTGAGAATATGAATCAGTTTGTCAAGAAGACAGAAAATTTCATGGATAAAACAGAGATGAGGATGACAAATCATGAGGCTACTTTGAAATCTCTGGAGACACAAATGGGTCAGGTTTCCCAACATATTAAGCCGAGGCAGACTGGAGGATTCCCTAGTAATACTGAAAATGCTAGGCCACCCACACATGAGCAGTGTAAGGCAATTACTACTAGGAGTGGGAAGAAACTACCAGGGCCGGAAAAAGAAGTTGAAACAGGAAAAGAACCAGCCTTAGACCAACCTGCCGAGGAAGCTGCCCCGACAGGTGATAAACAGACTGCTGCCGATGAGCCTGTCACGACAGCAGAAGCGACAGAGGAGAAAATTGATGAACCGAAACCTCCTCAGATTCGTATGCAGTGGGAAGGACGTATTGCTGATTACCGTCCCCCACCTCCTTTTCCTCAACGGATACAGCAAGCTAAGCAAGAATCTCAACTTAAAAAATTTATGATATTTTTAAGCAGGTCCATATTAATATTCCGCTGTTAGATGTCGTTAGGGAGATGCCCGGTTACGCAAAATTTCTCAAAGATGTCATGTCAAAGAAATATAAACTTGGGGAATTTGAAACGGTAAGGATGGCAGATGGTTGCATGAATATTTTTCATCGGCAGCCACCCCAGAAAAAGAAGGATCCGGGGAGCTTCATCATACCTTGTGTAATCGGAGACAAATATGTGGGAAAAGCACTTTGTGATCTTGGTGCTAGTGTTAATTTAATGACAAAGTCTGTTTTTCAGAAGTTAGGTATTGGAAAGGCGCGGCCCACGACAGTAACTCTGCAGCTGGCAGACCGCTCTTACGTTCATCCAGAGGGAAAGATTGAAGATATTCAGGTAAGAGTGGATAAGTTTATTTTTCCTGCTGACTTTCTTGTTTTAGATTGTGAAGCAGACGAAAACGCACCAGTCATCCTTGGGCGACCCTTCTTAGCCACGGGAAGATCACTGATTGATGTGGAGAAAGGAGAACTCACCATGCGAGTGAACGATCAAGAGATTAAATTGAATGTTTTCCAAGAAATGAAACATGCTGATGTGGGCGAGGAATGCAAGGCCATCATTGAAGTAACCATCGATCAACCCTGCATTAGGTCGGGCTGTCATGATATAAAATTTGGTCACTGCTGCGACAGCCACCTACAGGCCTGTCACGACAGCACCGACGACAGCAACTCCTCTGACTCCGATACATCTGATACTGAAGATCAAGAGGAGGTAAACTGGTTAGGCTATCGTCCAGGTAAGTTATTCGAACCTTTGAATTACACTTCGGATAACCATTTAATCCAAAAGCCATCTACTATTGAACCACCTGCCTTAGAACTTAAGCCCCTGCCAGGGCAGTTAAAATATGCTTATCTTGGTTCAAATGACACGTTGCCCGTAATCATCTCTTCTAAGCTGCCGCAGGAACAGGAACGACAGCTAATCGGCATGCTACGGCAGCACAAAAAGGAAATTGGATGGACGATAGCAGACATTCAAGGCATCAGTTCGGCGTTATGCATGCACAAAATCCTTCTAAAGGAAGATCATAAGCCGACTATTAATGCCCAAAGGCGGCTAAACCATGCGATGAAAGAGGTGGTGCGTAAAGAGATAATCAAATGGTTAGATGCTGGTATTATTTACGCCATCTCCGACAGCAAATGGGTGAGCCCGGTGCAATGCGTTCCAAAGAAAGGAGGAATGACCGTGATAACCAATGAGAACAATGAATTAATCCCAACCAGGACTGTGACCGGTTGGAGGGTTTGTATGGACTATCGGAAGCTCAACAAAGCTACCCGAAAGGACCATTTTCCTTTACCCTTTATTGATCAAATGCTTGATAGATTAGCGGGTAAATCTTACTATTGTTTTCTTGATGGTTACTCAGGTTACAATCAAATTGCTATTGCACCAGAATATCAAGAAAAGACGACTTTCACCTGCCCCTACGGAACATATGCCTTTAGGAGGATGCCGTTTGGATTATGTAATGCACCTGCCACCTTCCAAAGGTGCATGATGGCCATATTCTCCGATATGGTAGAGGACTTCCTTGAGATATTTATGGATGATTTTTCCGTCTTTGGAGACGATTTTGAGAGCTGCCTTGGCAACCTACAAAAGGTACTTGAAAGATGTGAAAAAGCAAATCTTGTTTTGAATTGGGAAAAATGCCACTTTATGGTGGATGAGGGGATAGTCCTTGGCCATAAGATTAGCTGCCGTGGGATAGAAGTCGACAGGGCTAAAATAGAAGTAATTGAGAAGCTGCCGCCACCAACCACAGTCAAGGGCATTAGGAGTTTTTTAGGGCATGCTGGTTTTTACCGGAGATTCATTGCAAATTTCTCAAAAATCACCAAGCCCCTATGTCATCTCTTAGAGCAGAACCGACCCTTTGACTTTAATGAAGAATGTACTGAAGCATTCAAGGTTCTGAAGGAAAAACTAGTAACAGCCCTCATAGTACAGCCACCAGACTGGACACAACCATTTGAGATTATGTGTGATGCTAGTGACTATGCTGTCGGGGTACCACTTGGGCAGCACAGAGATAAGCTATTTCATGTCATATACTACGCCAGCAAGACATTAAATGACGCCCAAGTAAACTACACCACCACAAAAAAGGAGCTATTAGTTGTGGTGTTCTCCATTGACAAGTTTCGTTCCTACATACTTGGGACGAAGGTGATAGTGCACACAGACCATTCTGCCCTGAAGTATTTGTTCGCAAAGAAGGAAGCAAAGCCTAGATTGATACGGTGGATCTTGCTATTACAAGAGTTCGACCTTGAGATCAAGGACAAAAAGGGGACAGAAAATCAGGTGGCAGACCACTTGTCAAGATTGGAGAAGGGACAGAGTCTACCAATCGATGAGACGAATATACTGGAGACCTTCCCAGACGAGCAGCTCTTTGCTGCCACAATTGCTGTCGCGGCAGGTAAGTCTTCTGAATTCCCCTGGTACGTTGATTTCGTTAATTTTATAGTTAGCGGAATACTTCCTTCTGATCTTAATTATCAAGCCAGGAAGAGGTTCCAAAATGATGTCAAGCATTATTATTGGGACGAACCTCTTCTTTTCAAAATGTGTGCAGATCAAGTTATAAGGAGGTGTGCACCACAAGAAGAGCAAGAAGACATTCTCCATCACTGCCATGCTTCACAATACGGAGGTCACTTAGGAGGTAATAAAACTGCTGCCAAGGTGCTGCAGTTAGGGTTCTACTGGCCGACACTGTATAAAGATGCACAGGACTTCTACAAGAACTGTGACAGGTGCCAGCGGACAGGTAACATCTCGAGGAGAAACGAGATGCCACTGCAAAACATTCTGGAAGTTGAGATCTTCGACGTTTGGGGGATTGATTTCATGGGACCTTTTCCATCTTCATGTGGAAATCTATACATCCTCTTAACAGTGGATTATGTCTCTAAGTGGGTTGAAGCCATCGCCACTCAAAAGAATGATGCCAAGACAGTCCAAAAGTTTTTGCACAAAAACATTTTTTCTAGATTTGGCATCCCTAAGGCGATTATCAGTGATGAAGGGAGACATTTTGACAATAGGGTTATTGCTGCCGCCTTGAAGAAATATGGTGTCAAGCACAGGATCGCGACAGCATACCACCCACAAACCAATGGACAAGATGAGATATCCAATAGGGAAGTTAAGAACATTCTTGAGAAGATGGTTAAGCCAACTAGGAAAGATTGGTCTTTACTCCTTAATGATGCATTATGGGTATATAGGACAGCCTTTAAGACTCCATTGGGCATGTCTCCATACCGATTGATCTATGGAAAAACCTGTCACTTGCCTGTCGAGATAGAGCACAAAGCATATTGGGCAATCAAGGCAGTAAATTTGGACTTGGACAAGGCAGGCCAGAAAAGGCTGTTAGATCTGAACGAGCTTGAAGAAATACGGACAATGGCCTACGACAATGCAAGAATCTACAAGGAGAAAACTAAGAAGTGGCATGACAGGAAGTTGCTGCCACGACAGTTCTGCGCAGGGCAGCTTGTGTTTTTGTTCAATTCTAGACTGAAACTCTTCCCAGGAAAGCTAAAGTCTAGATGGTCTGGCCCGTTCCAAGTGGTACAAGTTTTTCCCCATGGTGCCATCACAATCCAATCATTAAAAGACGGGCACCAATTCAAAGTCAACGGACAGCGCCTCAAGCATTATCAGGGGACTGAAGCCCCAGGAATACAGGAAGTGGTTACTTTAGGAGATGCCCCACAAGGCATCCCTAATTTAACCTAAATTTTATTTTCATTTAGTTTATTATTTAGTATTATTTATTAGGAAATTAGGTTTATTTTATTCAAATAATGTTTTTATATTTTCTGTTTTCAGCAAATAAAGGAGTCAAGAAGAAAAGAAGAAGTGACCCAAGCCCACCATCCATCCATCAGCCCAACAGAGCCCATTTATTAAAGCCTGTCGTTCCAGCTGCCGCCGTAGACACGGATAAGACAGGCTGTCAACAGACTGACACGGCAGACGCAGAAGCGTGTGACAGACGCGTCAGACACGCCAAACTCAATAGTCGCCCCGTTATTCCCGCCTACCGTTACAGCATTAAACGGGCAGCAACTCTACCGCTATAAAACCTCGTTCTCATTTCCATTTTCATCACTTCTGCTTATTCTTACTTGCTTTCTCCTCTCGTTTTTATTTGTTTTCTTTACTTTCACAACCCTTGCAACTAAAATGTCTTCTAGACAGACCTGCCGCGGTGCTGCTTCAGCCTCTTCATCAGCAGCACCCACACCGTCGGCCTTCGCAACCAAGGAATTATGGGAAGAAAGAGGTTTCATCTACATCCGAAAGGCTCCGAACATGGGGCTTCGACCATTCATCGCGAGGGCAATACGAGCTCAACTATGGGAGCAGTTTGTAGAACAACCAGTAGAATTAAATGACACATTGGTGAGGGAGTTCTATGCTGCCATCAACAGCAAGACGGCGACATATGTCACTGTCCGAGGGGTCAAGGTACCATTCACAGCTGACAGCATCAACCACATGTATGGCCTCTATTTTGGTCCCAACGACGATGCCCATCAGCAATTTTTGGACACCCTCGACTCTGCCGCCTACGGAGCTGTCATGGCAGAAGTGACAGAGGAAGGAACGACGTGGAACACGAGCAAAAAGAACCCCAACTCTGTAAAAAGGGGGCAGCTCCTTCCAGAAGCAATGCTATGGAATGCTTTCATCAAGAAGCGTATCCTGTCGTCCTCCCATCACACGACGGTGGACCAGCAGCGGCTCGCCCTCATACATTCGATCATGAATGACCGGCCTATCAACGTGGGCCGCTATATGAGGGAAAGCATCTTGGACTGCACATTTCGCTCCACCTCCCGCCTTTGCCTACCATTCATGATCACTTCTCTTTGCCGCTGCGCTGCCGTCCCAGAAGCCACCACCGACAAGCTGGTCCAAGGCAGAGGCTGGACCGACAACAACATTACCAGCCTCATGGAGCTCATAGTCGCAACCCCCTCTCCTCTTTCAACCCGGCTGCTTCTCCGGCAGAATCATCCGAGGAACCTGCCGATGAACCTGCCACCGCAGCCGCCCAAACCAACCAATCTGCCCAGATCCTTGCTGCAATACAACGGGTGGAAGACAGACAAATGGGGCTGATGACATTCATCCGGGATTTCTCCAACTCGACGGTAAATTTCATTACCAACACTTTAAATTATCCCGATGTTATTTTCCCCACCTTCCCTGCCCACTATTTCCACATCCCCTCCCTTGTCCACACACCTATGCCACCTTCCTCCCCCCATGCACACTCTGCTGCTTCCACCCCATCACCTACCCAGACGGCAGCTGGCAGTCCAACGGCCGAAACCGCCGCCCGAGGAACGAAGCGACCTGCCTCACATGACATCGAGACAGACCCTCCTATTAGGAGGAATTTGGAGGAGGAGTTCACGCCTGTCAAGAGGCAGAAACACGTGGCAGACAGAAAACTAATGCCCAAGGCCACCACTACCACCAGCAGCAGCAGCACTTGGGATAGCGGCAGCAGCTCAGACATCTAGGTCATGGAGCAACCTACCCAGCCTGCCCCACAACCCAGACGCTGCCTCCAGATCCGTGTCAGCAGCAGCAGTGAAGACAGCGATTAAAATCTAAGTCTTTTATTCTCTTTTCTTGCTGCCTGCCTATATATATTTTGTGATGTACCTGCCTTCATTTTATCTGTCATTTGCATTGAGGGCAATGCAACCCTCGAGTTTGGGGGTGGCAACCCTCCATTTTAATGGAGTCTTAGTACATTTTTAATTAAATGTTGTGTCTTTTAAGTTCTCTTAAAAAAACAGAAAAGATTAAACTGTTGGCTTAAAACTGTGAAGTAAACTTACCTGTCAAGACAGCTCTGCCGTGGCAGCATTTTTAGGACAGATTAAGGAGAAGTTTAGAGCCTTTCTATAGTTCTGAAAACTTAAACACCATTGTGATTGTTATACTGCTTAGATTTCTTTTAGCCAAACTAGAATAGGAAGCTTAGCACTTGAATAGCCCCTAGAGGTGCCTAACACTGGCTCTAGGAAAGAAGTTTAGCAAAATAGACTCAATAGCCCTAGAGGTGCCCGAAACCGGCTCTAGGAAGTTAGCTAGAGGTGCCCGAAACCGGCTCTAGTGAAACTTTAGCTTGAAAAATAAAAATCAAGTCAAAACAGAAAATCAAAGAAGCATGAAAATGTGCCTTCAAAAAGATAAACTTTGGCATAAAAATTCAAGTTAAGAGTTGAATATTCTAGTGAAACTAAGAGAGTCTTGGCATATAACTGTTCACAAGCATGCACACACTGCACGAAAACTATAGTGAGATTCCGGACAGATCCTAATCTTTCCGACAGGTTGCTGCCGCCATAGAGAATAAGCGACGGGTAAGGGACAGTCACTGTTTGAAGGCCAACACAAAAATATTCATTTTTCTTTTAGGTCTTAATTGCTTGAGGGCAAGCAAAAACTTGAGTTTGGGGGTGTGTTGAGTGTGTAAAAGTTCTATTATTTACACCCTTTTTAACCCATATTTCTACTGCATTCAAGCATCATTGCATTACATTTAGGTTAGTTTACAGCAAAACATCACAAAATTAGCAAAAGCACGGATTCTACTGAAAAATGGTTGATTTTGTAGGTTGCTGCCATAGCTGTAACGCCCTGGTTTTGGGCTTAGAAGTTTTGGGCGTTGACCGGTTTGGTCAAAGTGTTGTTCGAAACTAAAGAGGTGAAATTAGGAAAACCTAGTTCGGGTTGCATTAAAAATATGGAAAAATGTTCTAAAATCATCTTTTAATATAATTAAGTGAACTGTGAAATCAATTTTGAAAAATGGGTTTTGGAAGAGTGACATTTTGGCTAGTGACCAAAATGTAATTTTTGAAAGTTTTGTGACTGTTTTATAAAGAGTTGAAACTTTGAATCTTTAAGGAGCTATTATTCCAAAAGTAGTTTCTCCAGATTTTTCTAAGATATTTTGAGATTTATTCTGATTTTAAAACATGTCAAAAGTGGAGGGAAAGGCCATTTGGCTATTTTCTTAACTAACTTTTCTATTTTCTTTCTCTCATTTTCTCTCAATCCAAACACTTGTTTTCCAGAGAATTGTTTCTGATTTTCTCACCCAAAATCCTCCTTTCAACACTCTTTTGATTCCTAAACATCATATCTTCAAAACCCCATCATTTGCTAGTTGATTCAACAAGGTTTTTGATTCCAAAAAGTGGAGAAACACAAGTTTGGAGGTAAGAACGTCCTTCTCCTCTAAACTATCAGTTCTTTGCTGAAATTCCCAAGTTCTCAACTCTTAATTGAAGTTTTATTAAAGGATTTTAAGTGGTGAAATGGATCTTGGCTTATAATGCAAGATTTGGTGATTTTTGATGATTTTCGTTAGATCTGATTAATCTGTGCTTTGAGATGTGTTTTTGATGTTAAATGAACTCTAAATTGATAAGGAAATGAGTTTTGATTAATGCAATCCCGGATAGGTTGAGTTTCCTAAGTTTAGCTTGTGATTCTTGGATGTTTTTGTGGTGATCTTGTGGATCTGATGTTGCTGGAGGTATAAGGATGTTTATAGGTTGTTTTTAGATGTTAAATGGTGTTAATGGATGTTAGGTTTTGCTGGTTTATGGCTGGGCTTTGTTGAGAAGTGGTTTTGATGCAATTTCGGTTGTGTTTGGTGGCCGAAATTGGAGTGTGAATGAGAGCAGCGAGTTTGAGTGCTTTCATTGAAGCTTTTGATGCATGATGATGCATTAAATCTCTGCTTTAATGTGTTTAATCAGGGGAGGCATCTTTGGATCCAAGAGTTGTTGATCCGGAAGCTTGAATTGGTGCTTTGGCTTGAGGCGAAGTGGAATCGGTGAGTGAAATTGGGTTTTCGGCTTTGAAACCAATGTCTTGGGAGCTTAGTTTAAGTCTAAACAACTTTGCTAAGCTCGAGTGTAAGTTTTCGGAAATTCTCTCTAGAGGTGGCCATGATTTGATTGTTGTGCAATGTGGTTTATTGCATGTTTTAAATTCTGTTTTGAAAGCATGATTTAGCATGGTTAATGCTGTTTTTGTAAGCCATATGTTGAAGGAAGCTCAAGGTAAGAGTTCCTTGTTTTTGAACATTGATTAAATGTGGTTTGATGCTTTTAAATGCATGATGAATATGGCTTGGTTTAATGCTTTAAAACAGTGGGTAAATTGATGATAGTGATGTATATTGGCAAGTGATGTTTTGAAAAGGTTAAGGTTACTAAGGTGGTTAAAAGTCCTTGAGTGAGCCTTGTTTACTTAAGAACATCAAGGTGGTTAAAAGTCCTTGGATGGTTCTTGTTACGGACACAAAGGTGGTTAAAAGTCCTTGTGTGGTCCATTCTATGGTGTTTAAAAGTCCATAGGCCAAGGTGTTTAAAAGTCCTTGGGGTTCAAGGTGTTTAAAAGTCCTTGAGGTGAAACTTGATACGGACACAAAGGTGGTTAAAAGTCCTTGTGTGGTCCTTTCTATGGTGTTTAAAAGTCCATAGGCCAAGGTGTTTAAAAGTCCTTGGGGCCAAGGTGTTTAAAAGTCCTTGGGGTGAAAGTTGATGAACTTGTTTTAAAGAAATGAAATGTATCACTTGTGGCCAATATGACATGTTGAGATATGAAGCATGAGATGCTTGTTTTAAGTAAGCTTTTAAGCACGTACAATTGATGTTTTGAAGCATGATTTATAAATGTTTTGTTAATGCATTATTGAATGGTTTTACGAGCATTCCTCACTAAGCTTTTGCTTACGCTCTCTTCCGTTTTCTTAATTCAATAATGCAGAGCATTAGAGTACTTGAGGGCAGCAAGGAGGGCAAGCATCCAAGTGGAAACAAGGCTCTAAGTATGGAAGGTTTTCTAAGTACATTTTAGCTTTTGGTAATTTGGCAATGGGGGACCAGTGTATATGTTTTGGGAGATGTTTAGTACTCCCTAAGTATGTTGTTTGATGTTGAGAATGTTGGTTTTGGTGTTGGATCTTTACATGCTTGTTTTGGAAGTTTATGCTTGAATGGTTAGCTTGTGTAGGAAGCATGCCTATTGATTTGGGGCTTTTCTCATATGATGTTAATATGTTGAATTGATGATGCTTATATGTCCCTTCTATGTTTAATTGCATGCTGGTAAAGTTTGGTGGCTTTTGGTGCATGATTGGATGTTTAATTGCATGTTTAATAATGCTTTTTGAGGCATTTTGTGCAGGGTGTTTCGGAACAGCACCTACCGTTTCGGAACGGGTGCCTTAATTATGCCCAGGCGTCCGAAACGAGAGGGGCCGTTCCGAAACGGAAAGGCTACTGCCAGACCCCCGTTTCGGTACGCGTTGCGGAACGGCCCCGAGTTTCGAAACGGGCTATGCCTGTTTCGGAACGGGTGACCGTTGGGGGCTGACATTGGCAGTTATATGTTTTAGAATGTTTGCGTTTTGGTCCTGAAACTTGTTTGTGCAATTGTATGAGGTTGGGAAGTCCTTTCGAGCTGAAATTTCGCAGAGAAGCATGAAACCTGATTAATTTCAAGTTGGTAACTTTAATTTGGATTAAGTCCTCATATTTACCAGAATTTACATTTTGGTCCCTAAAGTTGTAATTTGTTCAATTGAGTCCCTATTTGATCTCTGATGTTTGTGATCTTTTGGTATGATGTTTGTGTGATCACAATTAGGTTTTAAGTGCATCTAGACAAGGTTAAAAAGAAAAAAAAAGGGTCGTTAATCAAGGTTGACTTTCGGGTTGACTTTGGTTTTCCCCGTGTGACTTTCTTAATTCGGGTCAACCGTCTAGGCCGGGTTAAGGGGGTTACATTTGGTGGTATCAGAGCTGAGTTCTCGAGTAATTGGGAATGTATGTATGCATGATTGAAGTATGTATGCCTAGTATGCTTGTTGAGTGAAAGCATGTTTAATGGCTTGTGTTTTAGATGCAATTGAAGTATGTGCTGTGATGTAGCATGTAGTGGGTACCCATTGCCAAATCAAAGCTAAAGGAAAGATGTTGTTTTGAAATGAAATTGAGCTTGAATACTTGGATTGCTTACCTTGCTGGGCCTGACTTGTTTTATTTGCATTGTTGTTGCATGGTAAAAGTATGGCACCACCACGTAGAGAGTTAAGGAGTAACGTGAGAGCTACGGCTCCTAATGAGAATGAGAATGAGGAAAGTGCGGTTTTACCTCCTCCACCTGGTGGTGGTGGAGCTGAGGGAGATGGAGCTGATGCAGCAGCTGATGCTGGAGCTGCAGGACCTGAGGCTGGTCAGGGGCAAGCTATGCCTGACATGACGATATTGGTACAAGCTATTGCGGGTGCTTTTCGAGCAGCAGTAGCTGGAGCTCAGGGAGCTGGGCATCAGGGTGATGCTGGTGTTAGACTACCTTTGGAGCGTCTGCGCAGTCTGGGTGGGACTGAGTTCAGGGGTATGTCTGCTGAGAGTTCGGAAGCTTGGTTGGAGAGTACCAAGCGTATCTTGGGTCAGATGAGCTGCACGGATGTGCAAAAGTTGGGATGTGTTGTGTCCTTGCTGCAGGACGATGCTTATACGTGGTGGACGACCACCATAGCTGGTATGGTTGAAGCTGATGTGACCTGGACATTCTTTTAGAGTATGTTCAAAAGGAGATATCTGGGTGTAAGATATCTAGATGAGAAGAAGCAAAAATTCATGTCTCTTACCCAAGGGAGCATGAGTGTGGCTGAGTATGAGGTGCAGTTTGTGCGACTCAGTCAGTATGCACCGGAGCTGATCCCTGATGAGCGGGCAAGGTGCGAAAGGTTCCGTTATGGTCTTGTGACGGAAGTGAAGATGTATGTGCTGGCCACTGAATATGATGATTTTGATGTGTTGGTGGGTCGAGCCAAGGATATAGAGATGAACTTGGGTTTATCTGTGAGAGGTGCTGGAGCAAGTGCTGGGAAGCGATCAGCTGAGTTTAGTTCCGGAGGTGGACGGAACAAGAGGGGACGTGATCAGAAGTATCAGTCCTCAGCCAAGAGAGGTGGTGGTGCACCTGCTAGAGGTGGCGGTGCTAGAGCTGATCCTAGTGCTTGTTGGATCTGTGGTTCCCGTGGTCACTTGAAGCGTGACTGTCCTCGTGCTGAGAGAGTGGTGCAAGCTCCTGTTGCGGTTGTTGGTAACGGGTGCTGGAGTTGTGGTTCTGCAGACCACTTGAAGCGAGATTGTCCGAGGTTGGCTGGTGATCAGGTGTGTGCTCCTGTTGTTGCGGCACCGCAGAGAGGTCGTGGGCGCGGCCGTGGTAATTTCCAGAGGAGAGAGGAAGGTGGTCGTGGAGTGGCCCATGTTGTGGCTATTCAGCCTGAGGGTGGAGGCCAAGCGAGGGTGTATGCTCAGCGAGAGGGCAGGAATGATGCGGATGTGATTGCAGGTACCTTTACCTTGCAGACCTTGTCATTGCTTTCTTTGATTGATTCTGGATCTACGCATTCATACATGCTGCGTGAGCATGCTGAATTGCTTGGTTTGCCTGTTGAGTCTTTGGATGTTGGTGTTCGAGTCACTAGTTCTTTTGGTGAGACTGTTGTGACTAGGAAGCTTTATAGAAGGTGTCCCTTGGTTGTTCAAGAGCATGTTTTCCATGTTGATCTTATGGAGTTGCCCTTCTATGGTTTCGATGTAATCCTTGGTATGGATTGGCTTGCTGAGCATCGTGCTGTTGTGGATTGTGAAAATAAGCGAGTTTCGCTTAAGCTTGCGGATGATTATGAAGTTGTTGTGGTTGGTGAGAATGTGAAGTTTCTTGCCAATGTGGTGTCTACCTTGGAGGCGAGTAGGATGCTGAGGCAAGGTTGCGAAGCTTATCTAGCCTTCGTGATGAATCCTAGCTCTAAGGAGTTGAGGGTGCAAGATATCCGTGTTGTGAAGGAGTTCCCTGGTGTTTTTCCTGAGGAGTTGTCTGGTTTACCTCCTAACCGCGAGGTGGAGTTTGGAATTGAGCTGTATGGAAATACAACTCCTGTGTCCATTACTCCCTATATAATGGCACCTAAGGAGCTGAAGGAGCTGAAGACGCAGTTGCAAGAGCTGCTTGATCGTGGTTTCATCCGGCCGAGTGTGTCACCTTGAGGAGCACCGGTCTTGTTTGTGAAGAAGAAGGATGGCACTATGAGAATGTGCATTGATTACCGTCAGCTGAACAAGTTGACTATCAAGAATCGGAATCCTTTGCCGAGAATTGATGATCTCTTTGATCAATTTCGAGGAGTAGCTGTGTTCTCTAAGATTGACTTGAGGTCAGGGTATTATCAGCTGAAGGTGAAAGATGTGGATGTGCCTAAGACAGCTTTCAGGACAAGGTATGGGCATTATGAGTTCCTTGTGATGCCGTTTGGTTTGACAAATGCTCCTGCTGCTTTCATGGATATGATGAATCGTGTGTTTCATGAATACCTGGACAAGTTCGTCGTGGTGTTCATTGATGATATCCTCGTGTACTCGCGTACTGAGGAGGAGCACGAAGAGCATTTGAGGATTGTGATGCAAGCTTTGTTGGAGAATCAGCTTTATGCTAAGTTGAGCAAGTGCGAGTTTTGGCTTAAGGAGGTGGTGTTCCTTGTGCATGTGGTTTCTGCTGAGGGGATTCGTGTTGATCCTCAGAAGGTTGAGGCGGTGATGAGCTGGAAGGTTCCTAAGTCTGTTCATGAGGTCCGTAGTTTCCTTGGTTTGGTGGGATACTACCGAAGGTTTGTGGATGGGTTTTCCAAGATTGCTGCTCCTTTGACGAAGCTGTTGCAAAAGGATGTTAAGTATGAGTGGACGGAAGCGAGACAACAGGCTTTTGAGAAGCTTAAGGCGGCTTTGACGCAAGCTCCTATCTTGATTCAGCCTGAATCAGGGAAAGAGTTTGTGGTTTACAGTGATGCATCCTACGTTGGTTTGGGGTGTGTGCTGATGCAGGAGGGTAAGGTGGTGGCTTATGCATCGCGGCAGTTGAAGGTGCATGAGCGCAATTATCCTACGCATGATATTGAGCTGGCTGCAGTGGTTTTTGCTCTGAAAATCTGGAGGCATTATCTGTATGGTGAGAAGTGTACTGTGTACACGGATCACAAGAGTTTGAGGTATATGATGTCTCAGAAGGAGTTGAATCTTAGGCAGCGGCGTTGGTTGGAGTTGCTCAAGAATTATGATCTGACGATTGAGTACCATCCTGGGAAGGCTAATGTTGTTGCGGATGCCTCGAGTAGGAAGGTAGCTGTTGAGCTGAGAGCCATGTTTGCTAGCTTGAGCATATCGCGAGATGGTGGTCTTGTGGCTGAGTTACAAGTGAAGCCGTCTATGGTTCAGTTGATCAAGGATAAGCAGTTGTTGGATGATTCCTTGGTGTCTCATGTTCAGGATATCGCGGAGGGTAGACCTTCGGATTTCTGTTTCAATGATGATGGTGTGCTGTGTTTTGGGAGTCGAATAGTAGTGCCCAATGATGCTGAGTTGAGGCGTGCTATTCTGACTGAAGGCCATAGTAGTCCTTTTGCTATGCACCCTGGTAGTACTAAGATGTACCGTGATCTTCGTGATGAGTACTATTGGGTGGGTTTGAAGAAAGATGTGGCGGAGTTTGTTAGCAAGTGTTTGGTGTGTCAGCGAGTTAAGGCTGAACATCAGTTTCCTTCAGGGTTGTTGCAACCGTTGAAAATCCCTGAATGGAAGTGGGAGAGGGTTACCATGGATTTTGTATCTGGTTTACCTTTGTCTCCATCGAAGAAGAATTCGGTCTGGGTGATTGTGGATCGCCTGACGAAGTGTGCGCATTTCTTGCCTGTGCATACTACGTTTTCTTTGGATAAGCTGGCAGAGCTGTACATTGCTGAGATTGTGCGGCTGCATGGTGTACCTAAGTCGATTGTGTCAGATAGGGATCCGAGGTTCACATCGCGTTTCTGGCAGTGTTTGCATCAAGCTCTGGGTACAAGGTTGCATTTCAGTACATCCTATCATCCTCAGTCGGATGGTCAGTCTGAACGAGTTATCCAGATTTTGGAAGATATGTTGAGGTGCTGCGTGATTGAGTTCCAAGGTTCTTGGGAGAAGCATCTGCCCTTGGTTGAGTTTGCCTATAACAACAGTTATCAGGCGAGTATACAGATGGCACCTTTTGAGGCTTTGTAGGGGAGGAAGTGTAGGACTCCTCTTTGTTGGGCTGAAACTGGTCAAAAGTTGGTTTCGATGCCTGCTTTGCTGAAAGGGACCACTGAGAAGGTGAAGCTCATTTGTGAGCGGTTGAAGGCGGCCTCTGATCGGCAGAAGTCTTACGCGGATTTGAAGCGTAAGGAGATAGAGTATGCGGTGGGTGACCGTGTGTTCTTGAAGGTTTCGCCTTGGAAGAAGGTGATGCGGTTTGGTCGGAAGGGTAAGTTGAGCCCTAGGTACATTGGACCATATGAGGTGGTTGAGCGTGTGGGTCATGTTGCGTATCGGTTGAGGTTACCTCAGGAGTTGGAGAAGATTCATGATGTGTTTCATGTTTCTATGCTCCGGAAGTATAGATCTGATCCTTCGCATGTGATGCCTGTGGAGGAAGTGGAACTGAATCCGTATTTGACCTATGATGAGGAACCGGTGAAGGTTCTGGATTCGGATAGCAAGGTTCTTCGTGGCAAGACCATTGAGTTGGTAAAGGTGCTGTGGAAGCATCGCGGTGTTGAGGAAGCCACGTGGGAGCGAAAGGAAGACATGCTGAAGCAGTTTCCTTATCACTTTCCTTCAGGTAAATTTCGAGGACGAAATTTCTTAAGGGGGGGAGAGTTGTAACGCCCCGGTTTTGGGCTTAGAAGTTTTGGGCGTTGACCGGTTTGGTCAAAGTGCTGTTCGAATCTAAAGAGGTGAAATTAGGAAAACCTAGTTCGGGTTGCATTAAAAATATGGAAAAATGTTCTAAAATCATCTTTTAATATAATTAAGTGAACTGTGAAATCAATTTTGAAAAATGGGTTTTGGAAGAGTGACATTTTGGCTAGTGACCAAAATGTAATTTTTGAAAGTTTTGTGACTGTTTTATAAAGAGTTGAAACTTTGAATCTTTAAGGAGCTATTATTCCAAAAGTAGTTTCTCCAGATTTTTCTAAGATATTTTGAGATTTATTCTGATTTTAAAACATGTCAAAAGTGGAGGGAAAGGCCATTTGGCTATTTTCTTAACTAACTTTTCTATTTTCTTTCTCTCATTTTCTCTCAATCCAAACACTTGTTTTCCAGAGAATTGTTTCTGATTTTCTCACCCAAAATCCTCCTTTCAACACTCTTTTGATTCCTAAACATCATATCTTCAAAACCCCATCATTTGCTAGTTGATTCAACAAGGTTTTTGATTCCAAAAAGTGGAGAAACACAAGTTTGGAGGTAAGAACGTCCTTCTCCTCTAAACTATCAGTTCTTTGCTGAAATTCCCAAGTTCTCAACTCTTAATTGAAGTTTTATTAAAGGATTTTAAGTGGTGAAATGGATCTTGGCTTATAATGCAAGATTTGGTGATTTTTGATGATTTTCGTTAGATCTGATTAATCTGTGATTTGAGATGTGTTTTTGATGTTAAATGAACTCTAAATTGATAAGGAAATGAGTTTTGATTAATGCAATCCCGGATAGGTTGAGTTTCCTAAGTTTAGCTTGTGATTCTTGGATGTTTTTGTGGTGATCTTGTGGATCTGATGTTGCTGGAGGTATAAGGATGTTTATAGGTTGTTTTTAGATGTTAAATGGTGTTAATGGATGTTAGGTTTTGCTGGTTTATGGCTGGGCTTTGTTGAGAAGTGGTTTTGATGCAATTTCGGTTGTGTTTGGTGGCCGAAATTGGAGTGTGAATGAGAGCAGCGAGTTTGAGTGCTTTCATTGAAGCTTTTGATGCATGATGATGCATTAAATCTCTGCTTTAATGTGTTTAATCAGGGGAGGCATCTTTGGATCCAAGAGTTGTTGATCCGGAAGCTTGAATTGGTGCTTTGGCTTGAGGCGAAGTGGAATCGGTGAGTGAAATTGGGTTTTCGGCTTTGAAACCAATGTCTTGGGAGCTTAGTTTAAGTCTAAACAACTTTGCTAAGCTCGAGTGTAAGTTTTCGGAAATTCTCTCTAGAGGTGGCCATGATTTGATTGTTGTGCAATGTGGTTTATTGCATGTTTTAAATTCTGTTTTGAAAGCATGATTTAGCATGGTTAATGCTGTTTTTGTAAGCCATATGTTGAAGGAAGCTCAAGGTAAGAGTTCCTTGTTTTTGAACATTGATTAAATGTGGTTTGATGCTTTTAAATGCATGATGAATATGGCTTGGTTTAATGCTTTAAAACAGTGGGTAAATTGATGATAGTGATGTATATTGGCAAGTGATGTTTTGAAAAGGTTAAGGTCACTAAGGTGGTTAAAAGTCCTTGAGTGAGCCTTGTTTACTTAAGAACATCAAGGTGGTTAAAAGTCCTTGGATGGTTCTTGTTACGGACACAAAGGTGGTTAAAAGTCCTTGTGTGGTCCATTCTATGGTGTTTAAAAGTCCATAGGCCAAGGTGTTTAAAAGTCCTTGGGGTTCAAGGTGTTTAAAAGTCCTTGAGGTGAAACTTGATACGGACACAAAGGTGGTTAAAAGTCCTTGTGTGGTCCTTTCTATGGTGTTTAAAAGTCCATAGGCCAAGGTGTTTAAAAGTCCTTGGGGCCAAGGTGTTTAAAAGAACTTGGGGTGAAAGTTGATGAACTTGTTTTAAAGAAATGAAATGTATCACTTGTGGCCAATATGACATGTTGAGATATGAAGCATGAGATGCTTGTTTTAAGTAAGCTTTTAAGCACGTACAATTGATGTTTTGAAGCATGATTTATAAATGTTTTGTTAATGCATTATTGAATGGTTTTACGAGCATTCCTCACTAAGCTTTTGCTTACGCTCTCTTCCGTTTTCTTAATTCAATAATGCAGAGCATTAGAGTACTTGAGGGCAGCAAGGAGGGCAAGCATCCAAGTGGAAACAAGGCTCTAAGTATGGAAGGTTTTCTAAGTACATTTTAGCTTTTGGTAATTTGGCAATAGGGGACCAATGTATATGTTTTGGGAGATGTTTAGTACTCTCTAAGTATGTTGTTTGATGTTGAGAATGTTGGTTTTGGTGTTGGATCTTTACATGCTTGTTTCGGAACGGGTGACCGTTGGGGGCTGACATTGGCAGTTATATGTTTTAGAATGTTTGCGTTTTGGTCCTGAAACTTGTTTGTGCAATTGTATGAGGTTGGGAAGTCCTTTCGAGCTGAAATTTCGCAGAGAAGCATGAAACCTGATTAATTTCAAGTTGGTAACTTTAATTTGGATTAAGTCCTCATATTTACCAGAATTTACATTTTGGTCCCTAAAGTTGTAATTTATTCAATTGAGTCCCTGTTTGATCTCTGATGTTTGTGATCTTTTGGTATGATGTTTGTGTGATCACAATTAGGTTTTAAGTGCATCTAGACAAGGTTAAAAAGAAAAAAAAAAGGGTCGTTAATCAAGGTTGACTTTCGGGTTGACTTTGGTTTTCCCCGTGTGACTTTCTTAATTCGGGTCAACCGTCTAGGCCGGGTTAAGGGGGTTACAATAGCTGACGAAGAAGGCGGGCGCAGGGCAGAGAAGCAGAAGAGCTGAACTGAACAAGCAGACAAAGAGGACGATGCTGCCATGGATCTGCCGTGACAGCATGGGGACAGCAGTTTTACGGAGAGAAAAAGCAAAGTGGACCTCGATAGATAGAGAAAATTATGCTCGTCTGTCGTGTGAAAACCATATATTTTTCCAAGCCCCGGATCAAAAGATATGTCAAGCCAAAGCTCAAGGAGAGGAAATCCCATGAAACAATGAGGCGGCTGAAAAGTAGGATACTTGAAGATTAAAGTCTTTATTAGAATCTTACTTTTAATTAAAGTTGTAATCCTTGTTATCTTAGAATACTTGAGCCCAAAGCTTATATAAGGGCATAGATTTTAACCTAGGATAGATCATACCCCCATAACCGATAACCAAACCCCTCCGCCGTTTACCCATCGTCGACATGTTCTAAATTCCCCCTAGGGCCACGGGTTGATTTGTAAAGTAGTTCCAAGGGTTGTTTTGTTTTAGGATTTTCCAAGTTCAATAAAATAAACTTCAAGTTCTCTTATTTTGGTTTTAATATCTTGCAAGAGCATCGGGAGAGCATTGTGAGGTTATCTATTTACTTAGCATCGGGAGAGTTAAGTATACGAAAGAAATAAGAGCGAGTTCTCTAGTTTATAGTTGAACTATCGTGTGCCTAGGGATAGGGCAAGGTTAAGTGGCTAAGGAAGAATTCATACACATCGGTGTTCATCCTTCGATTCACGCCGGGAGGTATCATCAAAGACGTGATCATCGACAGACTTGGACCTAGGGATAGGCCAAGGCAGATCTGGGATTCTTGCCAAACTTGAAAGTACTGAGTTGGTGTGTTTGCTGCCGCGACGACCAACGGACAGCTGCCGCGACAGGTGCTGCCAGCGACAGGCGCGACGACAGAACTGGAGTTCCCAAGCAATACAATACCTGCACTACTGAGCAATTCAATACCAGCCCATTCTCTCTATCTTGATATTCCTACTCTTTTATTTACGTTTTCTTCAATATTTTCGTGACAACCTTCTAAACTATCTTCTTTACTTCGTGCAGTGAATTAAGGTAAAGCTATTAGCCCAATCCCTGTGGAGACGATATCCGATACTTCGTACCACTTTACTACTTGCGTCGTGTACACTTGCACTACAATTGCGATAGACTCTTTTACACGCAACAATATTTTCATTTCTTGTTCCATTTGGAAGGTCGAGAATCATCCTTAAACCTCTTCTCAGATTTACCGGACCCACCGGTCCGTTGAGCTCTCTACGCAGCTTCCATGGCCTTGACCCGATTCACTAGGTCTTGAAAATCAACAATGCTCAGTGCAGTAAATATAGGGCGTAATTCATCATTGAGCCCTGCAATGAATATTCAGCATTTTTGTTCCTCCTTCTTGATGTATTCAGCATTGTATCTACAGTACTTACAGAAGTCATGGATGTAATGCTTGATCAGTAGTCCTCCTTGCTAGAGATGGAGAAAGATACTTTACCTTTCAGTGAGATAGAACTCACTGATGTACTTCTTACAGAATTATTTAAGAAAGAATTCCCAGGTTACGAAATTCTCGGAGATCGTCAAAGTAGTAGTCTCCAACCAATGAAGTGCCTCGTCAGCCAGCAACACAAGGGCACACTCAATTTTATGCTCGTTCGAGCACTACAACTATTTGTCCAGGATCCGAAGGGTGTTATCCAACCAATACTCGACAATTTCGGGGTTATCACCATCCTGACCGGTAAAGATATAAGCTCGATATGAGATAGCTTATCGATAGGAGCTCAAATATGTTGGACAAAGGGAGCGATGGGTTGGATAACTTGCTCAACCCTCATTGCAGTTATAAACTGCTTGAACATATCAGCTATATGCTTATAACATTCAGCCTGAGCGGTAGGTGCTGCAGGCTCAGCATTCTGAACAGGAGGGTCCTGAGGATTCGGAGGATCTCCTCCTCTTATCTCCTCGCCATGAGTTGAGGAGCCGGCGGCAAGCTCGTCAATGTGAGCTTCATTAGTTTGAGACATATCTATATTACAATGAGATCGGATTAGTCGACAAGTGACAATATACACAATATATAACTCCTACGTGGCAAAGTAACACAAAATCAATTCAATAAGCTTCTGTTTAGTCCTAAAATCAACTAAACTCTAGGTCTGATACCAAAATTGTAAAACCCCCTTCCCGGCCTGGTCGAAAACCGAGTTGGAAGGTGCTACCGATGAATAATACGATGATCGGTGCGATAAAATTTAATAGATACCAACCTATAATCAAGGCTTTTCTTAATAAATGTTACCAAACACATATCTTATCCGAAATTATTCATTTCGTTACGGTGACTACTCATTTAGGACCAATTTCTAACTTTTATAAACTTTAGGGACTAAATTGTAATTTTAGTAAATTAAAGATACTTTATTGCAATTAACCTTATCACAATCCAATTTAACTTAATATCAGCAAGCCTGTAAATTTTCATGTTCTTCAGAGTTCATTTAACCATCCAATTAAGTCACCCAATATTTAGGGATCAATTTGTGAACGATGTAAACCTTTAATATTTGCTTCTATCTAACATAACTAACCCTGTATCGAAACACTTTAGGCTGTTTTCAAATGGGTGTATGATAATTTAACTTAGATTGATTCTACCCATACCCCGTATCGAAACAGGTAAGCCATGTTCGGTACGGGTTGACCTTCTTTGACCTTGACTATTGACTCGTTCCGATATAGGTTAGGTATGTATCGAAACAAGCATTGACAGAAGCAAATCGTATCGAAACGGCTCTAAATTGAATCGATAAGCCATGTTTTACCCTATTTTCAGTAGCCTTATTAATAGGCTGTATCGAAACACCATCTCCTATTTCGATACGTCTGACCTGTAATGACAAATTTTAGCTAGTTTTTAACTAAATTAACCTATCAGAAGATGTCAAAATGCAATGAAACTTTATACACAATATTTAATTGCTATAAACTATTGGCATGCCAAATTTCATGATCAT
Organism: Hibiscus trionum; assembly: GCA_030270665.1. Lineage (NCBI taxonomy): Eukaryota > Viridiplantae > Streptophyta > Magnoliopsida > Malvales > Malvaceae > Hibiscus > Hibiscus trionum. The sequence goes on from BSYR01000004.1 coordinate 1,314,519, forward strand.
TCGAATACTTTTACTAGGTGTTCACCTATGTTAGCCATTAGGGTTATTTTTACCAATTTTAACACCACCAAAAGGTCATTTTAAGGCCCTTAACTACATTGCAACCCTTACACATTTTAAACATACGAAAATGGGAGAAAAAGGCTAGTTCAACTATTGTGCCACCTTCCTAGGAGTTAATAAGGACAAAATACATTACTTTAAGCTTGTAGTGACTTGTCTCACCTCGACTTTCCGATCTTCAACCACGATGAAGTTTCAACCTGAAATGCATGGAAGATGAATGCATTAGGCGTACATTACCTAGTGAGGTAGTCATATACAATGTAAACATCAAAGAACGGTACATGTACATCTTCTCATACTCAATAACATCAATGTTATGCTTCAATATTCAATGAATAACATATCACATTAGTTATTATCCCTTGGATTGAATCGAGATAGTGGATACGTGAATTCCTAAGCCTCGCCAAATCAATGAATGGTCTACTCCCTCCGCCTCGCCAATGACCAAGTACAATACACAACCCTCCGCCTCGCCAAATCAATATAGGTCGTAGCCTTAGGACCGTAGTACACCCGTACACTAAGCTCATGAATTCTATGGCATGCCAATTGTATCCAATGTTCGTCCAAATCCAAGGTTTCAAAGACAATATCCATATTCAATATTCAATGATAATTCTAATGACTAAGGTCTTCAATGTTATTATTAGTAATCATGCTTCAATATCAATGTTTTATAATTTTAATGTCAATATCAGTGTCCGATGATTCGTTTACAATGTTTCAATAACAATAATTATGTCGATATCTATGCACGATGACAATGGCAATGTCAATTTCTGATGTTTATAACCTAGTTACTGATTCTTATCAACAGGTCCGTATAACAATCCAATGCATTATCCTTAAAAGAAATGTTAGCTATTTTATCGAAATCAACAATAATGAATTCAGCAAGGCTTCTTGCCTAATCCCGAGACTCCGACTATACTCACTTTGATATCCAATGCTCTTACGGCTCTCGAAAGAGAACGCCCTTGTTCCTAGCTTTCGATAGATATGGCGAAACATCTTTCTCCTCTTCTTGAGCTAGGTTAATCAACATGGTTGTGTTAGAATCGATATTACAACATCGTAATCAATATAGCGACATCAAAATCTATATCTACAATCGATATATGTCATAACTATGAATTATCCATGGATATCCAAAACATAGCTTGGAAATACTCTTCAATCTTCCATGGATTTTCAGCAATAGCTTGGGGAATTAGCTTACTCAATTTCTAGCAACGTTTCGATAATAGGAGAGTGATGAAAAACCAAGCTTGAGCATGAACTCCAATAGAGGTGCTAGCTTACGCGGACGAAGAAGATGATGGCTATATTAAGGTGTTTGCTTGGATATGTCTCGGGTAAGCTCTCATATCCCTTTTTCTTATGTTTTATTACTATTGCTTTCCTTCAATTGAAGGAAAGTCATCATATTATCCCACGTATGGGGGATTTTAATTGAGGAGGGGCTAATCGCAAGGTTAGTCCCTCAACTCTTAATTCCCAATAGTTTTCCTCTCAAATTTTCCAACAGCTATAATTTAATCACTAAAAAGCTTTTTAATGAATTCAATATGACCCGTACTCGATATTTTAACTTAATTAGAGTCAAATAGCAATTAATAAACCTCACGGTTAAATCCGATACAATATTTAGACCGTATCGATATAAGATTTTCGAACACCAGAACCCAATTTCGACTAGACCAGATTTTTGGGGTTTTACAGCAAGTTTTGCTACAAGAAAGATTTACAAAGATTAGTTTCAAGAACTTATTCAAAAATTCAAAGGAATTTTGTTAGGGTATTCGAATGATTTACCAAGACTAGGTTTTCGACTTAGGGCATCAGCAACTACATTTGCTTTCGAGGGATGGTAGTCTATGACTAAATCATAATCTTTCAATAGCTCCATCCATCTATGATGCCTCAAATTCAAGTCCTCTTGTGTTTGAAGGTACTTGAGACTTTTATGGTTAGTGTATAGGTAACATTTCTCACCATATAAGTAATGCCTCCATATTTTAAGTGCAAAGACAATGGCAGCTAATTTGAGATTGTGAGATGGATAGTTAAGCTTGTGTGGCTTCAATTGCTAGGATGTGTACGCAATTACATTTCCTTCTTGCATCAATACACATCCTAGGCCCGAGTGAGAAGCATCACTGCACAGAGTGAAATCATTTCCTGATTCAGGTTGGATTGAAATCGGGGCATGTGTTAGGGATTGCTTTATATGATCGAAGCTTCTATGCACCTTTTCAGACCATTTGAAAGGTATATCTTTTATTAGAGGTTTAGTCAAAGGTGCAACAATAGTAGAAAATCCTTTTTCCAAATCGTCGTTAGTGCTCGGCTAAACTGAGAAAACTTAGTACCTATCTAACATTCCTCGGAGGTCTCCAATCGATGATTTCTTAGATTTTCTTCGAGATGTAACCCCCTCTACCCGGTATGGGCGAAAGACCAAACTGAATGGATTACATGGGGAATACTGAAGTAAACTGGGGTGTTTATGTCAATAAACGACCCTTTTTCATTTTATCTTTTTAAATGCTCATTATTATCCTATGTTATAATAATTGCAGCGGAACGATTTGCAACTTAAACAGACAATTGTTAGGGACTCAATTGCATGCAAACACTTTTTGGGGACCATTTTGTATGTCTACCAAATTACATGGACTTCTTCACTTTTTAAGTTACCAAACTTTAATTAAACGTGTTATATGCATCTCTGTCAAATCTCAACTCAAAACAACAATCCAAGCTCATTTAATTGCATCAACAACATTCATGGATCAAAACGTAAAGAATCAGAACTTCAGAAGATTCCAAAAACCAACTTAACTGTAGCTTATTTCGGTACAGGTTGCCCTGTATCGGAACGTCCATTTCGGAACAAGACTGCTCATTTCAATACACAAGGTTGTTTTGATACAACCTCTAACTAGTTTCGGAACACAACATTTTAGTACCCAAATGTACCGAAACACCCCTCACTGTTTCAAAACCCCAAGGCCATTTCAGCCACCCTGTTTCGGTATAGGCTCGAGTGTACCGAAACACCTGGGCCTGTAATGTCACTTTTTGCTGTTTTTTTCATACTTTAATCCAATCTAAAACAAACCAACATGCTTCGAACATGCATACAACGAATCAATCCAAGCAACCTATTATCAAACCAACATACATTCTATAGGCATATTCATCATGCATACAACATGCTTCCAACATGCTTACAACATTCATGGCATATTGATCAACATAACATGAGCATTTGCTTTAAAGGTAATATATAGGCATGCAACCTATTGTCAAACCAAGCAAGATACCAAAATGCAAAGTAAAGAATAAACAAAATACCAATGGCCATTTACAAGTCTAAAACAGCAAACCAACCTTGCTCAAAAGGGAGTTTACATAAATCTCCCAACAATTCAACGAATCCCCCATTGTCCTTATTACTTTAGTCTAAAATCGAAACATACATTCTTAAGCAGAGTCTCTTGGAATCCCTTGCCACTTGCTGCGACTAGAACCTCAATTATCACCATTGATGGACAAATAAGAGCGTAAGCACACAAGGCTTAATGAGAAGGCACATGAGCAAAACACCATCAGTGCATTAAAAACATTTTTTTGTCCACATTGAAATCTCATTTCAATTTGCTATAACATCATTTGTAAACCATCATCCCCTTTTTTAAAATCATGCACCTTTCTTAATAAAATTAGCATGTTAAACATCATGCAACATGTATTATGAATCCAACAGCAAATACATTGCTAACACTCAACTTAAGCCCTTCCATGCATAGCTACCATATGCAAAGCTTAAAGAGTAAAAACATGCATCTACATAATATGCATCATAAACCATTTCATAATACATTATCAATTATATTTACTTCCAAGTGATCATCAACATGCTCATTTCTTAAAACAGCATTGTCTTGAACCCAAGCCACGAATTCACATTTCTTGTCATCCAAGTATCTAACCCCCAAATACTTCTTCTTAAATATTGTTCGAAAGAACTCCAAAGTCACACCATCGGGTTTCCCGCCCACAAAATTCAGTTGTCCACCAATTGCACACATCTCCTTACAACTGTGATACAACTCATTTTCAATCTTTGGGCATCATTACGATTTATCTCCAAAACAATTGGTCTCCCACAACGGAACAATTTTTTTGACCGACATGTGGCAACACAACAACCCCTCAATTATAGCTAAATAATTCAAAAATCCTGAATTTCCAACACCACAAAGCTTGGCGCCACAAAACCCCGCTATAATTTCAGGTTTGCAAAGGTCACTTTATAACAATCCCTCGTGAATCATCACTAATGACCACATGTCAATCACCCAAGGCATGCAAACACAGCTCGCGAATGATCACCAATGACCACGTGGCAATCACCCACGGACACACCCCGCGAATGATCACTAATGGCCACATGTTGGCACTCGTGGTCTCTTCTGATGACAAACTACTCTAGGCCATCACTTTCTAGGATGTCCAATCATAATGCCATGACAACTCTTTATCGATACATGTCCAAACCACTATAAATAGCCATGCAATAGAGAACAACGGGACGATCACTCTTCTACACAAAAGAACCATACCAAGAACACATCAGAACAATCTTTAACCACCGACAGAACCATCGTCTTTGCACTGTCTACGGTCGTTGTTCACTTTACCATACAACAATTTTAATTTCAGTTCAGATATATTTAATTACTAGATTAAAAATTTATTATAGCAATTGATATTATTTATAATTATTTAGACTATATAAATTATTATTGATATTATTTTTACTTGTACCTTATTTTAAAAAAATAAAAATTGCGAAGGGGGCCATGGAAACCATGTTAGTTCATACATATATTTGTGACAAACACTCGCAGCACAAGTTAGATAAAGAGGCAAAATGTTTAGTTGAGAGAAGCACTTCCCACCAATTTCTTGGTTTCTATGTCCCCATCTCTTATCAAATTTGACGCCAAACTTTCGTTTTGTCTTTAATAATAACCATTGCCTTTGCTTAGGTGGCACTCTATGGGCCCACATGTGCATTCACGTGGCATGTTCCGTTTTGTCTGCTACTAAGGTGATGTGGCCTTTATTGTTATTGACATAAATATTGTAGCTTGCACTTCTTTTTTACTTGGAGACACGTTAACCTCCTGCATTAATTTTTCCACGGAATATGTGGATCTAATTAGACACAAATATGTAACAACTTCAATTCTTTTTAATGCTTCTATTGTTACACTGAAAATGCAAATCCTTTATATTCAAGGCAAAAAATTCTTGTGGTAAATCTCTTTCCGAAGTTGATGGATCAACTACATCGTTGATGTAATTGTATATTCAAGTTAACTATAGTCTATAAGCTGCCCTTTATTTATTTTTCTTTGGTGTACAAAATCCAAGAACATTTAAAAGTATTTAATACATGACGATATTACTGTGAAAATCAATCATAAATTCTGAAAACGAACATACAAAAGATATATATATATATATATATAATCGGTTTTTGATTGGTTGGCCGTAATCAATATCCATTTCAATTACACTAAAATAGCTACTTTTAATGTATTTTTCTTCGCCAAGCTTACCGTAGTTAATCAGCAAATATTGAATTTAAAGAATGATAACTATTGATAACATACCAAATTTATCTTAGAAATTAGATTAAAAAAAGTATAACGTAAAAAATTGATTTGCTACCATATTTATGCTAATTAAACCCATTACAACATAAAACACGTTCTAATAACTCGTCGTCTAGGACTTTGTTGCATTTATCGAGTGTGAAATACGACAAGGGCATTAAAGAAAAAAAAAACGAATCCGGATTTAATTAATTTAATCCATTCATATATTTTTTTCAAAAAAAATCTAATCATTTAAATTTTAAATATTTAATTCTTATTCTTTTCATATTTGATTTTTTTATTAAAAAGTCAAAGACGTCACTCGTTCATTTAATAATTTTGAGATTTAATTCATTTATATAAAAGTTAGAAAATTAAGCTCACTTTTTTATTTAAGAATTATAATTTCAATCTTTAAGACAAGTAATATTTTCGGGTTGTAACACCCGGGTTTAGGGGTTAGGTGAAAATAATATTTTAATATTATTTGGGTTCGGTTTTATGATTTAAATAATGGTTCGGGTTTGGTTTTCAAATTAATTAATTTGATCATAGACTATGCTTTGAAAATTAAACCCCAAATAGCCATGGATTCTATGTCCTTGTGAATATATCATTTCATTAAGGGAAAAAGGGTCATTGGGCTTTTAAACTAAAACAAAACAAAAACACTCATCATCCACTATTCATCCCCTTCTTCACCAACGGGAACTTAAGCTCCCTACCCAAATCCACTGTTCCATCACCTCTCTTCTTCGTTTCAACTCCGTTTTGAAAGGTAATAGCATTTTTGACTTCTCCTCATCTTCCCCTTCATGAAAGTACTCTTCTTTTTCATTTTCATAAAGGTTTTGGAAAATGGAAGTTTTGGAAATCTTGATTAAAAATGGTGTCTTTGTGTAGCTAAACTTAATATTTCGATTTGTTATGGTTAGTTATGGAATATAGGAGCCAAATGATACTACATATGTGAATTTCAAATGATTTGGAACAATTTTCGGACTTGGGTGAAAATGGGGTTTTTGGGAGGTTTTGGGTGAGTTTTGGGGGCTGTTTTAGGTGGGTTTTGATAGGCTCTTGATAGTACTATAGGTAAGGGTTGATTTGGGATCATTGGAGGGTGTAATGGAAGTTGAAAACATGATTTTTGGACAAGGTTTTGGGGCCATCCGAATTGGTGAAAAATGAGTATTATTCATGCTTGCAACATTGTAGTTCATGGTTGAATTGCATTCCGGGTTAGTTTCGATGACAAGATTTTGATTGTGGATGTTTTGTTTGTGTTTGGGATTGATTAGAGTCAAGTTTGGGCATCGGTGAAGCATCGGAAGTGAATCCGGGAAGTTGAAGGTTGTTGCTTGCTTGGTCTTTGGGCTTGGAAGCTTAGGTGAGTGGTTAATTGTTTTACTTGGTTTTAAAATGGTTGGTTCGAGTATATGAACTAGGTTAGGCTTGGTAGACCCACCTAGAGTTAGGATTAGGGTGGTAGCCTAATCCTAAACTTGATCTAGAGCCCTTGGATGAACTTAAATGTATGAATGTATATGCCTCGTATGTCTTGTGATTTGAATGCTTATGTATATTGTATTATACATGTAAGATGAGGGATGATTTGTAATGCTTAAAGCATGCATGGTAATGGTTCATGATTGTGTTCATGGTGAGTACGTGCTAAGCACGGAAATGATTGAAATGAGTAATGTGGAATGAGTAAAATATTGGCACTAGTATACTTAAATACAAATGATCGATCATTAGGATGTTAGTGTGTACACATGAGTCAAAAGTCGCGCGTGGCCTTGGTGGCGTTGAGTCACCAAGGAGGAGTACGGGTACGCCCGGAAATTGTATTTAAATATAGTCGGTGATGAGTGGAATCCCATCGACGGGGCGTGAGGATGAGTGGAATCCCCTCCGCGAGACCGGTGATGAGTGTAATCCCACCGTCAGGTAATGGTTGTGTTGTTGGATGTGAGTTCCAACGGTTATCCGCGTATTTGAGTCATAGCTAGGTGCCAATGTTGATTGATAATTGTATCAATGTGTTGTGATAAATGATCCTTATTTGGATGTTTGATGTGGCTACTTATGTTGAGGAAGTTAGAGCTTGTTGATCATGACATTTACTTGTATATATTGCTCATGCATCTTATATTGTAGCTCTTGTGGATCCTTGGTATGTTTGTGTAATGCCTTGGCTAGATCGTGCTCGGACCCTGCAATGTTGAGGTTTGTTTTTAGAGCTTACCCTCACTAAGCATCATTGCTTACGCTCTCTTTGTTCAACATTGCAGATCCTTAGTTCGTGGGTTGCTTGCGCAAGTGGAAGGCTCCAAGTGTGGTTGTTAGCCTTGAGTGCTTCAAGTATGGATTTTTAATGTTTGGATATGTAATAGTTTGAGCAATGGGACATGTATCGTTTTGTTGGATAGTTGTAGGTTGTTAGGAGCATGTTTAGACTCCTTGATGCCTTTCTTTTGTTTGGTTTGTATTGCCATGATGAATGTTAACTCATGCCTAAATTGCTCTTGTTGAATGTTAGTCATATGCCTAAGAGGTTACCTTTATGCTTGAATGATGTTGTGTGAATGCATGCCTATGATGTCTTGCCTTTGTGTTTAGAATTGTTTTAATCTTGTTGAAGCATGTTAAAATAGTTGGGTTGCCTTAAGTTTATATGTGATGGTGTTGTAGTGTGTTTTGGTGGTGTTTTTGGGCACCCTAGTGCCTTAAAACAGCCAAAACGAGTCTGCAGACAGGGGGCGTTTCGGAACGGGCCATCCTGTTTCGGAACGGTCCCTTTGCTTTTGGCCTGCCGTTTCGAAACGGATGGGGGTCGTTTCGGAACATTTTTGCTACTGGAATTTTGAGAAATTAGCGAGATGAAGGCGTTCCGAAACGGGCCTTTGAAGTTTCGAAACAGTCAAATCTCGTTGACCACGAGATATTGACCGTCAAGGTCGTTTCGATACGGGTCTCCCCTGTTTCGGAACGGTCACCTTGTGGTTGACCCTGGTCTGTTGACCGTCAAGGTCGTTCCGATACGGGTCACCCCTGTTTCGGAACGGTCACCTTATGGTTGACCCTGGCCTGTTGACTTAGTCAAGGCGTTTCGGAACACCCTAAGGGCGTTTCGAAACGGCCTGCTGTAAAGGGCTAAAATGAGCTGTTTGATGTGTTCGTTGGTCGGTGTATGTTTCAATGGTTGTATTTCCCGCTGCTGTGCTTCACATAGGTTTTAATTATGCCTATAGACAAGATAAAATAAAAAGAAAATTTTAGGGTCGTTAACCGAGGGGAAACCTTCACGGGTTTTGCTTCAGTTTTCCCCGTGTGGCCCACTTGGACCGGTCATCCGACCAGACCGGGACAAGGGGGTTACACTTGTTGGTATCAGAGCCTAAGGTTACCGAGACCTTGGGCAGGTAAGTGAGGTAAGTTCGAGTTTTTGATTAATGTGCACGGTGTTTGCTTGCTTTGTAAGAATGGTTGCTTGTTTGACAAGTATGTTGATTGTTTTATTTCAAAAGTATGTGTGTGTGAGTCCCATTGCTACTATTACATTGGAAAAATGATTTCTAAGTGAGGGAACGTACTTGAACACTTGGAAGCCTTGCCTTGCTAACCCAACTTGTATGTTTTGTTGTTGTCGTTGTAGTTGATATCTGTGAGAGCGATGTCTAGACCGAGAGGTAGACCGAGAGTGGTTCGTCAGGAACCACGGGTAGCGGCTCCTGTTGAGCCGGCTGTTGGTGTGGAGGCTCATCTAGAAGGGCCAGTGGCCGCGGGAGTTGGCGCTCCACCATCACCTCCACCACCACCTCCTCCTCCACCTGGAGCTGGAGGTGAAGATGGAGCCGGAGGAGACGGACCTCAAGGTGGCCAAGGTGGCCAAGGTCCAGCTGGAATTGATATGACTCCGCTAGTGCAAGCGATAGCGGGAGCGTTCTAGGCCGCAGTTGCGGGAGCTCAGGCTGCAGCTCAGGCTAGGTGTGACGATGCTAGTCTACCTTTGGAGAGGCTCCGTAGCTTGGGAGCTGAGGAGTTTAGAGGATCTACTCCAGAGAGATCAGAGTTGTGGTTGGAAAAGACAGTTCGTATCTTGGCTCAGATGGGTTGTGCGGGCGCACGTAGATTGGGTTGTGTGATCTCGTTGCTTCAGGGTGATGCCTACACCTGGTGGGTCACCATTACTGCCGGGGTTCCAGAGGCCGAGATAGATTGGGATTTCTTTGAGTTTGCTTTCAGAAAGAGGTACTTGGGACCGAGGTACTTGGATGAGAAGAAACGAGAGTTCATGGCTCTTACTCAGGGAGATGCTTCTGTGACTGATTATGAGATCCGTTTTGTCCGTTTGAGTCAGTATGCTCCAGAGTTAGTTCCTACTGAAGTGGAACGTTGCAACCGATTCCGCTACGGGTTGAATGAAGAGGTTAAGAGGTACACGCTAGCTTCTGACTACTCAGACTTTGATGTGTTGGTCGCGAGGGCCAAGGATTTGGAGCATAGTTTGGGTTCGGCCAAACGAGCTGGTGGTTCTAGTTCTGGCAAGAGGCATAACCACTTTGATGGTAGAGATGCCAAGAGGCACAAAGGTGGCGGACATCAGTTTGATCAGAGACGTGGCGGTGGCCACCATGGTAGAGGCCATCAGGGCCATAGAGGAGGAGGGCGTTTGCCCGAGTGTACCCGTTGTGGGAGACAGCACACTGGTGAGTGCTGGGGTAACTTCCATGCTTGTTGGAACTGTGGTTCGAGGGACCACTTTAGGAGGGAGTGTCCGCATCAGGCGGCTCAGGCACCGAACATTGCTCAGGCTCCTGCGAGAGCGAATGATTTTCAGAGAGGCCGTGGGCGCGGTCGTGGCTACTTCCAGCCTAGGGCTGATGCACCTAGGGGAGATGCTCAGAGGAACCTTGCTCTTGTTGTGGCTGTGCAGCCAGAGACGGGAGGACCAGCGAGAGTTTATGCTCAGAGAGAGGCCGGGAACGACACCGATGTGATAGCAGGTAATTTCGAGTTACAGTCTATGTCTTTCCTTTCTTTGGTTGATTCGGGTTCTACAAATTCCTACATTTTGAGTGAGCATGCACAAAAGTTAGATATCCCTGTTGAGATTTTAGATGTAGGTATGCATGTTACTAGTTCTTTTGGTGAGACAGTTGTGGTTAGACGTATGTATAGGAGGTGTCCACTGAAGATTCAGGGTCATGTGTTCTCAGTTGATATGATGGAACTTCCTTTCTATGGTTTTGATATCATTCTGGGTATGGACTGGTTGGTTTAGCATCGGGCTAGTGTGGATTTTGAGACAAAGAGAATTTCTTTGAAGCTTTCTGATGACTACGAGGTAGTAGTAGTAGGCAAGAACATTAAGTTCTTGTCTAATGTGGTGTCAGCTTTAGAGGCTCATAGGTTGATGAACTCAGGATGTGGGGCTTATTTAGCTTATGTTATGAATCCGGATATGAGTGAAGCTAGACCGAAGGATATCAGAATAGTGTGTGACTTTCCAGATGTGTTTCCTGAAGAGTTGCCTGGTTTGCCTCCTGACAGAGATGTTGAGTTTGTGATTGAGACAGTTTCAGGGTCTAATCCAGTTTCGATAGCTCCGTACCGCATGGCTCCGAAAGAGTTGAAAGAATTGAAGAGTCAGTTGCAAGAATTATTAGACCGTGGTTTCATTAGGCCTAGTAGTTCTCCGTGGGGTGCTCCCGTGTTGTTTGTGAAAAAGAAAGATGGTAGTATGCGCATGTGCATTGACTATAGACAATTAAATCAGATGACTGTGAAGAACAAGTATCCGTTGCCTCGTATAGATGATTTGTTTGATCAGTTGAGAGGTGCTTCAGTGTTCTCGAAGATAGATTTGAGATCTGGGTACTATCAGTTGAAGGTGAAATAGTGTGATGTTCCGAAGACAGCTTTTAGGATTAGATATGGTCACTATGAGTTTCTTGTGATGCCATTTGGGCTCACGAATGCACCGGCAGCATTCATGGACATGATGAACAGAATTTTCAGGGACTATCTAGATCGTTTTGTAGTTGTCTTCATTGATGATATACTTGTGTACTCGAAGACAGAAGAAGAGCATGATGAGCACTTGAGATTTGTTTTACAGAGATTGTTGAGCAATCAATTGTATGCGAAGCTTAGTAAGTGTGAGTTCTGGATTCGAGAGGTTGTGTTTCTTGGCCATGTTGTTTCGGCCGAAGGTATCCGTGTTGATCCATCGAAGATTGAGGCCATTGTTGAGTGGAAACAGCCTAAGTCCGTGACCGAGATTAGGAGTTTCCTAGGATTAGCCGGTTACTATAGGAGATTTGTTGATGGCTTCTCTAGAGTAGCTACTCCTTTGACTAAATTGTTGCAAAAGGGAGTCAAGTTTGAATGGTCAGATGCAAGACAGAAGGCCTTTGAGAAATTGAAAGAAGCTTTGACGAATGCTCCAGTGTTAGTGCAACCTGTTTCAGGTAAGGAGTTTGTGATCTACAGTGATGCTTCCTACGTAGGCTTAGGATGTGTTCTGATGCAAGATAGGAGAGTTGTTGCTTATGCTTCTAGACAGTTGAAGATTCATGAGAAGAACTATCCTACTCATGACATAGAGCTAGCCGCAGTGGTGTTTGCATTGAAGATTTGGCGTCACTATTTGTATGGTGAGAAGTGTATTGTTTACACCGATCACAAGAGCTTGAAGTATCTGATGACACAGAAAGAGTTGAACTTGAGACAGAGAAGGTGGTTAGAGTTGCTAAAGGATTATGATTTGACCATCGAGTACCATCCGGGTAAAACAAATGTAGTAGCCGATGCTTTGAGTAGAAAAGTGGTCGTTGAGTTGAGAGCTATGTTTGCTAGATTGAGTGTGTCCGATGATGGTGGTTTGATCACCGAGTTGCAAGTAAAGCCTTCTTTGATTCAGTTGATCAGAGAGAAACAGTTGCAAGATGCGAGTTTAGTTCCTCATGTTCAGGACATAGCCGAAGGAAGACCGACCGATTACAGTTTCAGTGGTGAGAGCTCGTTGTGCTTTAGAGATAGAATTGTTGTACCGGAAGATGTTGAGTTGAGACGTCAGATTCTGAGTGAAGCACATTCGAGTCCCTTTTCTATGCATCCGGGTAGTACCAAAATGTACCGAGATTTGAAGAATGATTACTCCTGGGTTGGCTTGAAAAGAGATATAGCCGAGTATGTGAGCCGTTGCATGGTTTGTCAGAGAGTGAAGGCAGAACATCAGGTTCCTTCAGGTTTGCTACAGCCTTTGAAGATTCCGGAATGGAAATGGGAGAGGATCACCATGGACTTCGTATCGGGGTTGCCTTTGTCTCCTTCGAAGAAGAACTCTGTTTGGGTGATTGTTGATAGGTTCACTAAGTGTGCTCACTTCTTAGCAGTGAACACTACAGATTCCTTAGACAAGTTGGCAAACTTGTACATCCGTGAGATTGTGAGACTTCATGGGGTTCCGAAGTCTATTGTTTCAGATAGGGATCCTAGGTTTACTTCGAGGTTCTGGGGTTGCTTGCATAGTGCTTTAGGTAGCCGTTTGCATTTCAGCACATCTTACCATCCTCAGTCCGATGGGCAGTCAGAGCGAGTGATACAGATTCTAGAGGATATGCTTCGTTGTTGTGTGATTGACTTCCAGGGTTCTTGGGAGAAGCACTTACCGTTGGTTGAGTTTTCTTACAACAATAGTTATCAGTCTAGTATTCAGATGGCACCGTATGAGGCTCTGTATGGTAGACGATGTAGGACTCCGATTTGTTGGGCTGAGACAGGTCAGAGATTGTTACCTATGCCAGACTTGCTTAAGGGAACTACCGACAAAGTAAAGTTGATATGTGACCGCTTGAAAGCAGCTTCCGATCGTCAGAAGTCCTATGCAGATTTGAAGAGGAAAGAGGTTGAGTACTCAGTGGGTGAGAAAGTATTTCTGAAAGTATCTCCGTGGAAGAAGGTAATGAGATTTGGCCGGAAGGGCAAGTTGAGTCCGAGGTTCATTGGTCCGTATGAGATTGTTGAGCGGATTGGGCCTGTAGCTTATCGTTTGAGGTTACCTTCTGAGTTAGAAAAGATCCATGATGTCTTTCATGTGTCTATACTTAGGAGATATAGATCGGATCCTTCTCATGTGATGCCCGTTGAGGAGATAGAGTTAAATCCAGATTTGTCCTATAATGAAGAGCCCGTTGAGATACTTGCTTCTGATAGCAAGGTGTTGCGTGGCAAGACCATAGAGTTGGTCAAGGTGTTGTGGAGACATAGAGGTGTGGAAGAGGCCACGTGGGAGTGAAAAGCAGATATGGTGGAGCAGTTTCCGTATTTGTTTCCACCAGGAAATTTCGGGGACGAAATTCCTTAAGTGGGGGAGAGTTGTAACACCCGGGTTTAGGGGTTAGGTGAAAATAATATTTTAATATTATTTGGGTTCGGTTTTATGATTTAAATAATGGTTCGGGTTTGGTTTTCAAATTAATTAATTTGATGATAGACTATGCTTTGAAAATTAAACCCCAAATAGCCATGGATTCTATGTCCTTGTGAATATATCATTTCATTAAGGGCAAAAGGGTCATTGGGCTTTTAAACTAAAACAAAACAAAAACACCCATCATCCACTATTCATCCCCTTCTTCACCAACGGGAACTTAAGCTCCCTACCCAAATCCACTGTTCCATCACCTCTCTTCTTCGTTTCAACTCCGTTTTGAAAGGTAATAGCATTTTTGACTTCTCCTCATCTTCCCCTTCATGAAAGTACTCTTCTTTTTCATTTTCATAAAGGTTTTGGAAAATGGAAGTTTTGGAAATCTTGATTAAAAATGGTGCCTTTGTGTAGCTAAACTTAATATTTCGATTTGTTATGGTTAGTTATGGAATATAGGAGCCAAATGATACTACATATGTGAATTTCAAATGATTTGGAACAATTTTCGGACTTGGGTGAAAATGGGGTTTTTGGGAGGTTTTGGGTGAGTTTTGGGGGCTGTTTTAGGTGGGTTTTGATAGGCTCTTGATAGTACTATAGGTAAGGGTTGATTTGGGATCATTGGAGGGTGTAATGGAAGTTGAAAACATGATTTTTGGACAAGGTTTTGGGGCCATCAGAATTGGTGAAAAATGAGTATTATTCATGTTTGCAACATTGTAGTTCGTGGTTGAATTGCATTACGGGTTAGTTTCGATGATAAGATTTTGATTGTGGATGTTTTGTTTGTGTTTGGGATTGATTAGAGTCAAGTTTGGGCATCGGTGAAGCATCGGAAGTGAATCCGGGAAGTTGAAGGTTGTTGCTTGCTTGGTCTTTGGGCTTGGAAGCTTAGGTGAGTGGTTAATTGTTTTACTTGGTTTTAAAATGGTTTGTTCGAGTATATGGACTAGGTTGGGCTTGGTAGACCCACCTAGAGTTAGGATTAGGGTGGTAGCCTAATCCTAAACTTGATCTAGAGCCCTTGGATGAACTTAAATGTATGAATGTATATGCCTCGTATGTCTTGTGATTTGAATGCTTATGTATATTGTATTATACATGTAAGATGAGGCATGATTTGTAATGCTTAAAGCATGCATGGTAATGGTTCATGATTTTGTTCATGGTGAGTACGTGCTAAGCACGGAAATGATTGAAATGAGTAATGTGGAATGAGTAAAATATTGGCACTAGTATACTTAAATACAAATGATCGATCATTAGGATGTTAGTGTGTACACATGAGTCAAAAGTCGCGCGTGGCCTTGGTGGCGTTGAGTCACCAAGGAGGAGTACGTGTACGCCCGGAAATTGTATTTAAATATAGTCGGTGATGAGTGGAATCCCATCGACGGGGCGTGAGGATGAGTGGAATCCCCTCCGCGAGACCGGTGATGAGTGTAATCCCACCGTCAGGTAATGGTTGTGTTGTTGGATGTGAGTTCCAACGGTTATCCGCGTATTTGAGTCATAGCTAGGTGCCAATGTTGATTGATAATTGTATCAATGTGTTGTGATAAATGATCCTTATTTGGATGTTTGATGTGGCTACTTATGTTGAGGAAGTTAGAGCTTGTTGATCATGACATTTACTTGTATATATTGCTCATGCATCTTATCTTGTGGCTCTTGTGGATCCTTGGTATGTTTGTGTAATGCCTTGGCTAGATCGTGCTCGGACCCTGCAATGTTGAGGTTTGTTTTTAGAGCTTACCCTCACTAAGCATCATTGCTTACGCTCTCTTTGTTCAACATTGCAGATCCTTAGTTCGTGGGTTGCTTGCGCAAGTGGAAGGCTCCAAGTGTGGTTGTTAGCCTTGAGTGCTTCAAGTATGGATTTTTAATGTTTGGATATGTAATAGTTTGAGCAATGGGACATGTATCGTTTTGTTGGATAGTTGTAGGTTGTTAGGAGCATGTTTAGACTCCTTGATGCCTTGCTTTTGTTTGGTTTGTATTGCCATGATGAATGTTAACTCATGCCTAAATTGCTCTTGTTAAATGTTAGTCATATGCCTAAGAGGTTACCTTTATGCTTGAATGATGTTGTGTGAATGCATGCCTATGATGTCTTGCCTTTGTGTTTAGACTTGTTTTAATCTTGTTGAAGCATGTTAAAATAGCTGGGTTGCCTTAAGTTTATATGTGATGGTGTTGTAGTGTGTTTTGGTGGTGTTTTTGGGCACCCTAGTGCCTTAAAACAGCCAAAACGAGTCTGCAGACAGGGAGCATTTCGGAACGGGCCATCCTGTTTCGGAACGGTCCCTTTGCTTTTGGCCTGCCGTTTCGAAACGGATGGGGGTCGTTTCGGAACATTTTTGCTACTGGAATTTTGAGAAATTGGCGAGATGAAGGCGTTCCGAAACGGGCCTTTGAAGTTTCGAAACAGTCAAATCTCGTTGACCACGAGATATTGACCGTCAAGGTCGTTTCGATACGGGTCTCCCCTGTTTCGGAACGGTCACCTTGTGGTTGACCCTGGTCTGTTGACCGTCAAGGTCGTTCCGATACGGGTCACCCCTGTTTCGGAACGGTCACCTTATGGTTGACCCTGGCCTGTTGACTTAGTCAAGGCGTTTCGGAACACCCTAAGGGCGTTTCGAAACGGCCTGCTGTAAAGGGCTAAAATGAGCTGTTTGATGTGTTCGTTGGTCGGTGTATGTTTCAATGGTTGTATTTCCCGCTGCTGTGCTTCACATAGGTTTTAATTATGCCTATAGACAAGATAAAATAAAAAGAAAATTTTAGGGTCGTTAACCGAGGGGAAACCTTCACGGGTTTCGCTTCGGTTTTCCCCGTGTGGCCCACTTGGACCGGTCATCCGACCAGACCGGGACGAGGGGTTACACTTGTTACATGAATTTGCTTATGAAATTAGCATAATTTGTTGAGGTGTATTGTTAAATTGTTTCGGGTGAGTAGTCTTTTCTTTTGATAATGTTTTTTCCCCAAGGTTTTAATCCATGTTATTTCTATGAAATTATAACACAATTTTCCTTTATTATTATATCAAATACTTATTGATAAAATATAATATTTTATATAATGTTTAGATTATACATATTTCTCTTAACTAATAATTTGAATGATAGTGAACTCTTATGGATATTAGATCTGACGTTTTCTTATATATTGTTTATTAGTTATGATACTAAAGAGTAAAAATCTTCTGCCCCCTAACCATGCCTCCTTCTATGCCCCCTGCCTAAAAATACTTAAAAATTAAATCTTACCTTATAACCTTAATTTTCATATCCTAAACCCTAAACTCTAAACCCTAAAAAAATACACCCTAACCCTAAGCCCCAACCTTAAACCCCAAACCCTAAACCCATTATTTTAAAGTGGGGCACAAATGGGGGCATACTTTGGGGGCAGATGATTTTCATCCGATACTAAATGTGTTAAAACCAATGGTTAATCAAAGTATAAATTTTAACTTTAGAAAGCAAAGAAAAAATATTTTTTTAGCATTTTTAAATACATGAATAAATCTCAAAATATATTAACAATAAGTAGTGAAAATATATTTTGACCATTAAAAAATTGGAAGAACCAAGGACTTGAATTGGTTCAAAAACCTTTTGCCTTGGCTAGTTGGGTTGCTAGCAGCACCCTTTTTCAGCTAAGGTGGGATCAGATTTGGTCTCCTCCCCCAATCAAAAAAGGTTATAAAACCATACTCTTTAACACTTTCCATATCCTCTTCCCTTCCCTCCAAGAAAAATGCCTAATTTTGACTTTACCCCACCACATGATCACCACCACCGACACCACCACCAGCTTATCCTCCTCTTCCTCTCCCTCCTCCTCTCCGCCACCAATACTGCCCCTGCCTCCGCCACTACCACTAATTATGAAAGATTCAAAGAAGCTCCTCAATTTTATAACTCTCCCGCCTGCCCTTCCTTGGACACTGGTGGCACCAATGAAATGTGCTCCGACCAAGCTGTCCACGTTGCAATGACCCTAGACGTTGCCTACATTCGTGGCTCAATGGCAGCCATTCTCTCCGTCCTCCAACACTCTTCTTGCCCTCAAAACATCCTCTTCCACTTCATCGCCTCCGCCACTGCCAACCACCACCACCTCCGCCACACAATCTCGCATTCTTTCCCTTCCCTCAAATTCCAAATCTACCCATATGACTCCTCCGCGGTGTCGGGCCTCATTTCCACATCCATCCGCTCAGCACTCGACTGCCCTCTCAACTACGCCCGCAATTACCTCGCCAACCTCCTCCCTCCATGTCTCACCCGAGTCGTTTACTTGGACTCCGACCTCGTACTCGTCGACGACATCGCTAAACTCGCCGCCACACCCCTCGGCAACAGCTCGGTTTTAGCTGCACCAGAGTATTGTAACGCCAACTTCACTTCCTACTTCACCCCAACTTTCTGGTCAAACCCAACATTATCTTTAACGTTTGCCGGGCGCAAAGCGTGTTATTTCAACACTGGAGTGATGGTGATAGATTTACAAAGGTGGCGCCAAGGAGATTACACCACGAAGATTGTAGAGTGGATGGAGCTTCAGAAGAGGATGAGGATCTATGAGTTAGGGTCTTTGCCACCGTTTTTGCTCGTGTTTGCAGGGAACATAGCAGCCGTTGATCATCGATGGAACCAACACGGGCTGGGAGGAGATAACTATAGAGGATTGTGCAGAAACTTGCATCCTGGTCCGGTTAGTTTGCTGCATTGGAGCGGGAAAGGGAAGCCATGGGTGAGACTAGATGCTAACTCACCTTGCCCTTTGGATGCTTTATGGGCTCCCTATGATCTTCTGCAAACACCCTTTGCTTTGGACTCTTAGAATTTGGGTACATCATTTCAATATTATTAATCTCATGTTTTCATATCTGGGCTGAGGTTTTTAGTTCGATGATGCCATTGAACATAAAAGAAAAGAGATTTGAGTGTAAATTTTACATCTTTCTCTCTTGCAGATGGTGAGAAATGTTGGGGGGATGTTCATAGACTATACAACAGACATTAACAATCTTACAGCAATCTACTTTTTTGCATCCATGTATTTGAGAACAGTATATATATATATATATATATATACACACACATACAGTTACAAATCAACAAGATGGAAATATTTTCAAATTTCATCTTGATCTTCTCTTTTTTAGTTTTTATTTTTATCCCTTAATGAATTGCTTGATGTATGTATTTCATCCTTTTTTCTGGTTGAGTATGAAAACCTTATAAAACAATGGCGTTGTTGAATTCCATTTACATGTGTAGCAAGGGCCTTCCATTTTTACCCGTGCTCCAATTAATTCATTGCTTATATAGCTCTTGCAGTTTCTAAATTTGAAGAGGAAGCTTTATTATGGAATACTTTTTCATATTATAGCAATAGTAACGGATTATTCAAATCATTTATTATTCTAGCTTTTATTATTTTATTGTCTTGCCATAGCCAGACATTTAACTTTGATACTTTGACCAAATTGATGAGAGTGATCTTTGATAGGCTAGCCAGCTTTATTTCTCTCTTTTAATTACGTTTCTTTTAATTTTGGGTACATGAAAATAAACATTACACAGTGAATAGATTTAAAAATATTTCACTTATGTTATATTTATATTTAAAATTTGATATATTTAATAATAAATTATTACCAAATATTTCGAGGCATAATTTTTTATCTAAGAAAACTCTACAAACACTTTTAAAAAGTATTTTTTTTAATTTAATGAGTTGTATCAATGAAAAAGACGAGAATCTTTATCCTAATAAACCTTAGTTCAAATAGCTTTATCTGTCAGATGTGTGTCTTATCAAAAAGTTAAAAAAATATTGACATATTACATTGTCATCACCGACTATTTAAAAGATTTACTTTTTATTAAATTTTATTTTAATTTAAGATATTTGATAGCTTCTTAATCTATTTGGGAGACTTTTAATTCTAATAACAATATTGACAATAATTTTCCACTAATTAGGGTTATTTCACTATTTGACCCCTAATGTTTACCACTTTTTTTATCTTGGTACTTAGCGTATTTTTTGAGCTCGTGTGCCCCTAACGTTTGCACCGTTACTCATTTTGTCACATGTTGTTACCCTTGCCGTTAAAAATTCAGCCAATAACATCACACCACATCATCTCCTCTTTGACTAAATCAACTCGCATGGTTTTATTTAAAGGGTAATTATCATGTCAAGTTTGCCAGGTTTATTTTGTGTTCAATTTAGTCACTGAAAAGTCTATTTTTGCATAAAATTGACCCATATTTGTTTCTAAATTTTATAATTTAGTTCAATCTTTGTGATTATTAATAATATTATTTTATTTAAATGTTAAGATTTAATAAAAATAAATCAAAATAAATATTTTAATATTAAATTAGTATTTTTATATATAAATTAAATTACCTAAAGTTGACCCAATAAGATTGTTTCCTAAAATTCGAATCTACCCCTAAAATTGTTTATGATAATTTAGTTTAGATGGATACTATTTCTTATTTTATTAAAAAAAATAAAATCAACCTAAAAAATAGGAAAAAAAACCTATAAGACAAAAAAAAACATGTCACAAGGACAGAAGAAAACACGTGTCACAAGGACAGTAAAAACAAGTGCCATAAAGATAGAGATTCTTATTAGAAAAAAAATATAATAAACACCGGCGATCGACAACCAATAGCTAGGTGATTGCCGCTCACCGGCTAACACAGAAAAATTGAAGAAAACTGCAGGCGGCACTAGGTTGTTAGAGAAAAAAATTAGGGTTAAAAAATTAGGCGGCGCATAATACCTAATATATATATATATATATATATATATATATATATATATATACTATATATTATATTATATTTAATAAAAACGAAGCAATAAACGCATCAAATACCAACATTAAAAGGGGCTGAAATTAAAAGAAGTAAAATACATGACTGAAAAAATAACTAAGACTAGTACAAGAAAATAAATTTGTACATGCAAGACGACCAAGCAAACATATAAGCCACAAGATTTGTAGACTCAATCGAAACAAAAAAAAAAGAAACTGAAGGATCAGGAAAAGAATTAAATCATTCTTTGAGGATGAAATTTGTAACATCTCAAATTAGGGATCGGAAGAAATTTCTTTATTAAATATTTACCTTAAACATTTGAAATTAGGTTGGATCTGATAAATTAGTGAAATGAGGGTTCTAAACGAAGTGAAGTGATCATTATTGTTGTTCTAGTAGAGTGACTAAATAGCCGAAATTAAAAGAAGAGAGAACCAATTGTAAGATCAAACAAATTTTCAATAGTAAGGACAATTTTGAAACCTTTGAAAGATGTACTATTTGCATTTAAAGGGAGAAATAAGGAAAGATCTTAATATTTGCAATTTTTTATTGGTATTTGTGGCTAATGGAAGCTTAATGTCTTGAACTTATTTCTTCAAGCTCAATCCGTGCGACGCTAACACTCTCGGCACGATGTTAGCAAGCCTTTCTCGCGCAACGCTTATGGCAAACACAAGGAGCCAGAGAGTTTACAAGGAAAGAACCTTGTATTACACAACGAAAGCTTTACAAGTATGCTTTACAAGAGGACTTCTTAGGTGATTTACAAATGAGAGGGGTGACCCTATTTATAGGCTCCCACCTCCTCAATGGACGGTTGAGATCGATTTGATCCAACGGTCCAAATGTTGCCTCCCAAAATATCTTCTAAACCTAGATATCTCTAGATAATTCTATACATATCTAGTTATATCCTAAATGGTCTAAAAGCTCTACAATATTCTAAGGTCTTCTAGAATATTCCGGAGACGTCCAGAGTTGTCTCGAGCCTTCCGGACTTGTCCCGAGCCTTCTCGATCACTCTCGGGTCTTCTAGGTTCCTCCGGGTGAGCCTAGGTGGGTATGGAACGTTCTGGAACCCCTCGGACTTGTGTGGAAACGTTTGGAGCACCCTGGGTCGTTCTAGATCCTTCTTTGGATCAACCTTGGCCTTAAAATCTCTAAGGCATCTCATTTTCCCCTTGTTGGCCTTAGAGCACCCGGGTGGGGCTCCTCGGGCGCGCGTAGCACACCTAGGTGGGGCACCTCGGTGCTTCTCGGTGCACCCTTGCGGCTGTGCCCCTCGGTTGGCTGGGTCGCGACTTGGTGGGGCTTTACATCCTCCCCCACTCGATCTCGCGATGCCCTCGTCGCGACTTCGTCGAACTGGGGTGTTGTTGGAGTGCTTCCCTCGACTCCTAGCTCGCCTTTGCCCTCGGCTTGTCGGCATTGTTGGAAGGCCTTCTCTTTGTCCCTTGACCCGTGGCGGTCTTCGAAGTTGTGTTCTCCCCTCGAACATGCTCGGTAGCCTTCTCGGACACGGTCACCCCTTTGTGTCCATCCAACCCCTTGGATGGCTTGGCCTTACGGACGACCTTTTCAAGTTGAAGTGATGAGAGTACTCCCGACCCTCGCTTGGTGGCCCTTAGCGTTGGAACCACACATGATGGTGCACCCTCCGTGACTCACAGGATGTTGGCAAATGGCATTGGAATTGCCTTGGCTTGCTCGAAGAACTCGAGCCCTAGGATGATCGGATAGTCGTCCATCGGCATAACTGAGAAGTCCATGCGTCCTGACCACGTCCCAACGATGGTCTTGACTCCTCGAGCGAACCCTTGGATGAGTTGGGCAGTAGAGTTCACTGCCTTGACGGATCCTCCCCCTTTCACGGCGCTAAGACCAAGCCTCTTTGCTTCCTCTAATGAAACAAAGTTATGGGACGCACTTGTGTCGACCATGGCTCTCGAGGCCTTTCCATTAACAGTGACGTCCACGTATAGCAATCCCTTGGCTTGGGTCTTTGGGGCGGGCTATATTCTGTTCAAGAGCTGTAGCGATCCCATTTGTGCACCTTGGCCCCCTTCGGCATCACTACCTTAATCGACATCGCTTCTCTCTTGATGCCTGGCTAGGAGCGAACTAAGTGCTTGGCGTTGAGGGCACTCTCGAACCCAATGGTTGCCGTCCCAGATGAAGCAACTGCTAGACGGTGACTTCTTGGCACTATGAGAGTCTTTAGACCTACCTCGGTCTTTGTCTCTCCATGAGGACGAGCCTTTGTGCTTCGGTGTGTCCTCGTCCTTGCGACTCTCTTTGTGTGGGCTCCTATCTATTCCCCCATTGGAGTGACCACTCTTCTTGTCCCTTGGCTCGTGGGTAGACTCCTTGTTGGTGGAATAGTCAATGAGGCTCTCGGCCACGACAATGGCACCGGCGAGGGTTTGTACTCCCCTTCGTCTTAGCTCGACCTTGGCCCAACTTCAGAGGCCATCAATGAAGTTGAAGAGTGAGTCCTTATCTGAAAGATCGGGAATCTCGAGCATCAAGCTAGTGAACTCCTTCACATAGTTACTGATGCTCCCCGATTGCTTGAGCCTTCGCAATCGTGCCCTTGCTTCATCCTCGGCATTCTCCGGATAGAATTGCCGTTTGAGCTCCTTTTTGAAATTGCTGAAGGTAGAGATGGTGCACGTACCTCTCTCAACATCGAGACGCCTCCTTCTCCACCAAAGCATAGCAGTGTCGGTAAGGTATAAGGTCGCGGTCTGGACCTTAGAGGCATCCTCCCTGACGCCAACGACTTCTAAGTATTGCTCCAAGCCATACAAGAAGTTGTCTAATTCTTTGGCGTTGCGTGTCCCCGAAAAAGTTTGAGGCTTGGGCACCTCCACCCTTCTAGCCTCCACGGTGGTGCTTGGCCCGGCTGCCATAGCATGTTTGCACAAGGCAACGTCACCTTGTAGTTCCTCAAGCTTAGCACGCATGGTGTCTAGTTTATGTTGGCAAGAATCACGTACCTTCGAGAGCTCTACCATGAGAAGATTGCGGATTTGCCCAATGTCCCCGCGCAGGGTCTCCTCTAGCTTGAGTCTCAAAGCCCTCACAGTTGTGTGGATCTCGGCATCCTCCGCCTCTAGGCCTTCCACTCGTTTGGTAAGGTCGTCCACTTGGGTGCTCACACCCACCACGTTCTCCTCGATGTGGGTAAGACGGGTCTCCAAGCTAGAGATCACGTCCCTTGACTTAGCCCTTGGCCTCGTTGTCTCAGGGTCGACCATCTCCTCACGCCCTCGTTGCTCCACCATGACCTCCGTGTCATATGAGCTTGGAACTTTGCTCTTTCCTGTTTTAGCCATGTCCCAAGCGATCGTAACACGCTCTGATACCAACTGTCACGGACTTATTTCTTCAAGCTCAATCCGTGCGGCGCTAACACTCTCGGCACGATGTTAGCAAGCCTATCTCGCACAACGCTTATGGCAAACACAAGGAGCCAGAGAGTTTACAAGGAAAGAACCTTGTATTACACAACGAAAGCTTTACAAGTATGCTTTACAAGAGGACTTCTTAGGCGATTTACAAATGAGAGGGGTGGCCCTATTTATAGGCTCCTACCTCCTCAATGGACGGTTGAGATCGATTTTATCCAACGGTCCAAATGTTCCCTCCCAAAATATCTTCTAAACCTAGATATCTCTAGATAATTCTATACATATCTAGTTCTATCCTAAATGGTCTAAAAGCTCTACAATATTCTAAGTTCTTCTAGAATATTCCAGAGACGTCCGGAGTTGTCCCGAGCCTTCCGGACTTGTCCCGAGCCTTCTCGATCACTCTCGGGTCTTCTAGGTTCCTCCGAGTGAGCCTTGGTGGGTGTGGAACGTTATGGAACCTCTCGGACTTGTGTGGAAACGTTTGGAGCACCCTGGGTCATTCTAGATCCTTCTTTGGATCAACCTTGGCCTTAAAATCTCTAAGGCATCTCATTTTCCCCTTCTTGGCCTTAGAGCACCCGGGTGGGGCTCCTCGGGCGCGCGTAGCGCACCTAGGTGGGGCACCTCGGGGCTTCTCGGTGCACCCTTGCGGGTGTGCCCCTCGATTGGCTGGGTCGCGACTTGGTGGGGCGTAACATCAAGTTCGGCTAAGAACTAGAGAGAAAAACAAAACAAAAATAAAATCAATCTCGATGATTCTCATTCACACACAAACATTTGATCGAGAGCTTGAGAGAGGAAAAGAGGGGAGAGTTCCATGGAATTTTAGTCTTGAAACTTTGATTTAAGAAGCTTTCGTGAATCATTGTTTCCTCATGTTCAAAGAATGTAAGTGATTTTCTTTGAAATTCCTATAGAAGTAGATTAATAGAATTGTGATACAAATCTGTCGAATGATAACTGTAGTAATGTAGCTTGATTTTTTTATCAGCAAAGCGAAGTATATTATTAAGATAAATATACAACGCAAGTCGAACATGCGCCTCATCAAAAACCTCCCTAAGTCTAACGGAGGAAAAGAGTACGACATGTCGACTTTAAAAGCGAAACCAAAGACCCCTCCCCTTACAAACCATCAGATCGAAGCCTGAAATAAAGAGACTCGAGACATGATTTTGTATTAGCATGGAAAAATTGAGGTTTCATATAGGTTTTGAGGGGTTCGAAGTATATGATGCAAGCTTGTTTAAGCTCTGTTTGTTATATTATGATAATGTACAAAATGATTAGGTGAAGGAATGGTTGTTAATGATTATCAAGCTTGGAATTTAAACTGTTTTAGATTATAGGTAATTGATAAGTTATTGAGTAGTTGAACTAAGTCATGGGATTATCTAATTTGTACATTGGAATTGAAATTGAGGATTGAGATCGAAATGCTAGACTGAAACTAATTGAGGGATTGTCATGCTCTTATAAGACATATAGGAAATTGTATTATTTACACTAAAGTTTAGGGGTTGTTGATCGAATGATGGTGAATTGGGAAATTGTTCTTGTAGATTAAAGACTATGCTATTTTTTGGGATTGAATGACTATATATGGACTGCCTTGTGAGGAGAAACTGTTAAAAGATCATGGCTGCCTTGTTTTGTCACATCAATGAAAGTAACAGAATGAATGATTTTATAAATGAAGGAGAATTTGGGAAGGTACAAATTAGTGTCAATCAATAGACTAATGAGTATAACAAGAATCTAAAAGCTTACAATTCTTACATATGTGTGATAGATCGAGAAGAAAACGTGAAAGAGGAGGCTAGAATGGATCAACGAGGAGAGAACCAAAAAGGAATTACGATTCGGGAGCCAAATTAAAACTTAGAAAAACCGTGAGTATTCATCTAAGTCCCTGAATGAGCTTATGGCCATTCCAGACATCTGATGTAATTCAATTCAATGTTTAGCTAGTGGTTATATATATATATATATATATATTCAATTTCCGGTAACTTAGTCACTTGTTGAGATTCCATTGAGGTAAGCTTTCTTAAAATTGCCCCTTACCTTGATTGAGATAAGATTGAAAGTAAGTCATATGTATATAGGTATATAACGTATACCCTTGATTTCTTTACTATTAAGACTCTTGCATGAACTAAGAAGTTATAAAATAAATGATTAATCATGAAAAGCCTTGATTAGAGTTAGTTTAGATACAAATTGCCATGCCATTAGGTTTTCTAAGCTCAACTTGATTCGGACTACGATCCCTTGTTTGGTACTTCCGTACCCTTGTAACTCCATGACTCGAAATGATATGTTGGTATTATGCTACCCTTGTTGGTGATCACTTGATCTTGAATTTATGTGTCTATGCTATTATATAGTCAAGGCCATGTCAGTAAATTTATGAAATAAAACGATACTAGTATAAGGGGTGATTGATAACACGGACAATAAGCTATAATCTTGATTCAAATAATTGTAATCACATTCACAGATTGCTTGGTTTTTCGATTGCTCTATATATCGAAAATATATCTATCGCATCTTAGGATGCTTGAATAAGGAAAAATTGCTATACTTGTATACTCATTTTGGAACTTGAACCATTCGAATATCTAGGTTCAAGCTTGGTATGGAAAAGTTCAATGAGATGATAATAATCTTTTTTAAATCTAATCCACTATATAGTTTGAAGCTTTATAAATTGATTTCATTGAATTGCATCTCTTACTCAGTAACTTTTCCATGAATTGTTCCAAGTTAAATTCCTTTTGCCTAGTTTTGGGGGAACTCCGAGCAAGATCACATAGACAAGTAACAATATATTATGTAATCTACTTCTAAAACTCCATATTAATGGCACATGTTTGTAAAACTTTTGCATAGTTGACATATAATGATGTTTGTAAATACTAAATGACCTTATGGTATGTATATATGCGTGACATCGTGTGGTTGATTAGGATGCCTTGAATTATGATTATATGATAATAGTGTTAGTAATAGGAAACCAATAAATACACATATGGTTGGTCATCTAGACAAGATGTATTTTATACATGAAGATAAATCCCTATCCTATAAGCATGTAAATGAATTATAGGAACGTAATGTCCAAGTTAATATGGAATTGATTATTGGTCTTTTATTTGAGAGTTGCTTCGAATATAATTAATAAATCAACTTTGTCCAAGCTTCTTCTTTATGTTCGACCTGGTCATAGAGTCATTGTTATGATCTCTGGACATTATTTGATTGTCACGAATGAAAGTAATTAAATCAAAGTTCTGTTTAATTGCAAAAAATCTGCTTTGTTTGATTCATTTCGTTCAAAAATATTTCTCTAGGTTTGGGAGTGAATTTGGTTTGCCATAAATAATTTACTTAATACATCCATGAGTGGTCTAAATGTTGTTCAAGTGAATCTAGAATATTATACTGATCCATCTTTAGTCCATTGCTTTTTGAGCATAGTGAAATTTCTTTGAAAATCTCTCTTGCATGTTATCTTTCGAATACTAGCTTGTAGTTTAAGCTACTAGTTCTTGCTATGGCAATCCTAAACAAGACCTAATCCTTATAGGCCCAGTCTAGGATGTTACATCTGTTAATATAAGGTTTAGTTAATCTTGGGACTAAACCGAATCAGAATTGCATTATTAGTTAATCTATGTGCCACTAAGAGCTGAATTTAATCATACTCGTGATCTTGCTTGATAGAATCTCCCCCTAAATGTTGTTATTTTTCTAGATGTCAGAAACACATTTGGGACGGGACAAAGATAGCTCGGCTAGTTCTTCCAATAAGGGAGGAAGTGTGAGTATTGGTCAGGAGCAACGAGATCCTCAAAAGGCAACTAAACCATAAACCGAAGCTCCTCAAATCAATACTATTCAGAAAGAATGTTTCCTCATCATGACGAAAATGTTCAATCAACTTGTTGTCAATCTGAGACAAAATACTCCTCCTACACCTGTAGTAGTTCAATCTAGGGCTCCAATTAACAAGCTAGCTCAACACAAAGCTTATACGTTTGCGGGATCCGATGATGAAAATCCCGAAGCAGCTGAATACTGGCTAGAGACCACCATCAGAATCTTAACCAAACAACTCCATTGTTCGGAGGAACACAAACTGGAGTGTGTAGTAGCACTACTAGCTGATGTAGACTTGAACTGGTGGGAAACTACAATCCTTATGGCTCTCGAGAACTTTGTGATCTGGGAATTCTTTTTAAAAGAGTTTCAGAAGAAATATGTAAGTAAACAATACCTTGCAGTATGCAGAAGACGTTTCTTGTATTTGAAGCAAGGCGGAAGGCCAATAGAACAATATGTCAGTGATTTTTACAAATACTACAAATATGGATCAGAGTACATCAAGAAAGAAGAAGATAAATGTCAGATGTTTATCAATGGTCTGAATTACGAATTAAGTCTTATGTTTATGGCTCGTGGGATAACTGGTTTTCAAGATCTTGTAAACCGGGTGATTGCAACCAAATCCAATATGAAAGCTGCTGAAAAGAGGAAGGAGAACTACTCTAGGAAGGAAAAAAGACAAAGAAATGATAACAAACCTCCATTGCCATCCAAGAAACTAAAGAATCATGGAAGAAATCCATCAAGCTATTTCTCTTCTCCAAAGGGTAATTATACACCTAAACTGCAGGTGGTGGTGAGATCTTCTTCTCTAGCAATTTCAATCACAACTCAGGAAGTGGTGGCAAAGACTCTCAATCTCGTATGTGTAATTTCTACCAGAATTACCATTTGGGTCAATGTAGAAAACAATCGAATGCTTGTTTCCAATGTGGAGCACTGGATCACTTCGTCAGAGATTACCCTCGAAATCCGAATAAAAATGATGTTAAAGTTCCCTCAAATTCCAATTCCACAACTTCACATAAAGGAAAAGAGTTGAAGCAAGCTCAGTCGGGAAATTTTGGTTGGCCTCGTAATCAAGTTCTTGCTTCTACACACCAAGAATCTCGAGCCCCCGCTCGAGTATATCATGTTTGGGGTCAAGAAGATGAAGACTACCCTGATGTTATAGCGGGTACTATCGAACTCATTTCCATTGAGAAGTTTGGATTAACTTCCATGATGTTATTCAGGATCAACTCATTCCTTTATTTGTTTTAAACTAATTGAGAAGTTTGGATTAACTCCCGAAGTTATTGATTATAATCTTGTTGCTACTAATCCTTTAGGAGATAGGGTAGTAGTGAATCAAATATGTAAAGATTGTCCTTTATTTATCCAGGGTATTCCCTTCCCTGCTAACTTGCTAGGATTAGATTGGTTGGGAAAAAAACAAAGCTTGGGTAGATTCTTATAAAAGGAGACTTTTTCTCCATGGCTTAGGAAAGGAATCCATAGTTTTGATTGATTAGATACCTAAATCTATATTTACTGCTATGATTAGACGAGATGAACTTGAATTTGGCATTTACTCAATTATTGTTGTTTCCAAATTTTCCGATGTTTTTCCCGAGGAACTTTCGGGATTACCACCAAATCGAGAAGTGGAATTCAAGATCGAAGTCCAGCCTGGATCCAATCTTGTATCCATCACTCCCTACAGTATGGCCCCGATCGAATTGAAAGAACTCCAAAAGTAGTTAGAAGATTTGCAAGATAAGGGATTCATTTGACCTAGTTTATCTCCCTGGGGAGCTCCGGTCTTCTTTGTTAAGAAGAAGGACGAGACTATGAGATTATGTGTCAACTACTGAAAGCTGAATCAACTCACGATTAAAAACAAATATACCTTGCCCCGAATCGAAGACTTGTTCGACCAGCTCAAGGATGCTTGCGTGTTCTCTAAGATAGATCTTTGGTCGGGTTACTATCAAATGAAGATTAAGGAAGATGATGTATCAAAGACTGCATTTAGAACTCGGTATGGCCACTACGAGTTTCTTGTAATGCCTTTGGGCTTAACAAATGCCTCGGTCGCATTTATGGATCTAATGAACCAAGTTTTCAAACCATTCTTAGATAAATTTGTGGTGTTTTTTATTGACGACATACTCGTTTACTCTCGAAGTGAGGCTGAACATTCAAATCACCTATGGTTGGTCTTACAAACTCTTCGAGAACATCAATTGTATGCCAAACTTAGTAAATGTGAATTTTGGTTACCAGAGGTGTCCTTCCTTGGCCATGTAATTTCCGCCGATAGGATTAAGGTTGATCCGAGGAAAGTACAAGCTATTGTCGATTGGGTACCTCCTAGAAATGTCTGAGAAGTTTGAAGGTTCTTAGGTTTAGCTGTATATTATAGAAGATTTGTGAAAGGGTTTTCTACCCTAGCTCTAGCCCAAACTAAGCTCCTTCAGAAAAGTGAATCTTTTTTGTGGCCGGAGAACCAACAACGCATCTTTGATCAATTAAAGCAAGCACTCACTCAATCCCCTATATTAATACAACCCAAGCCTGGAAAAGATTTCACAATTTTTAGTGATGCCTCCTACTTAGGCCTAGGGTATGTTCTCATGAAAAATGATAGAGTTATGGCCTATGCTTCTTGGCAACTCAAGTCTCACGAACTGAATTATCCGACTCATGATCTCGAACTTGCAGCATTTGTCTTTGCTCATGTAACCCTCTTAGCCCGATCTAGCCTCCATATCGAACCAAACGGGTTACACGGGAAAACCGAAGAAAATCCAAAAGGATTCCCTTCAATTAGCAACCTTTTTTACTTATCTAATGCCATTAGCAACCTATGTGATAGAAACTCACAACGGAAGAGAACGAGAGCGGCATCAAAAGCGTTTTAAGCATCAAGGGACCAAAATGCAAATCTAGCATACATCATGGACCTAGCTTGGAAATAAGGTAACCAATCATAAATTAGTCAGGTTTCGTTCTTGCATGCCAAAATGCAGCTTAAAACAACTATCCGAACTCATTTAAACAATCACATAACAAACAGGGACTAAAACGTAAGAAAACATAACTTCAAAGATTCTAATAACTAACAAAATTGTCGGCCGTATCGATACAGGTTGCCCTGTACCGATATGAGCGTATCAAAACAGGTTCGAAGGGCTCAGAACACTAGCCCATATCGAAACACCCTCGGGGGTGTTTCAGAACCGAGGTTTCCAGTAGCAAAATGTACCTGAACGGACATCAACGTATCGATACACTTAGGCCATTTCAGGTCCCCCGTATCGATACAGTCTCGACCGTATCGATACGCTTGACCTACATTGACTCAATTTGCTGGTTTATTGCAATCTTAACACACATAAGACCCTCAAACAAGACTCAAACATGCATACAACTCATACATACCACAAAACCTCAACAAACATAGCAACAACACCAACACAACAAATAAACATGGCAAGATTCTAGATGTAAGCAACTTAAGCATAAACCATATACAAAACGGTCAAACTTCAACCCAAACTATACTTCAACAAGCAAAGGCACTTTACAAGTCTAAAAAGGCATCATACACATGTCTCAACATAGGGAGTCTCAAAACAAAACCTCCCAAGCATAAAGGTCCCATCCCATTGCATACTATTATTGGATGCCAAAACCATACTTGAGCAAAAGAGTAAACTCTTGGTCACTTCCTTGCTTCCTTGCTGCCACGAATGGTCTACGGATTTGCATTGTTGGAAAAGAGAGCGTAAGCAAGAATGCTTAGTGAGCGATGCTCAAAACCATAACAACAACAATGTAGTTTTAGAATCGTTTAATACATTTGAAAACCAAACCATTCTTCAAATCATTTCATAAGAGAACTTTCCAATGACATTCTCATATGCATTTCATGCTTGAACTACAATACAAGGCATAACATCATAAATTCTCAACACGAAACATGACAAACTCAAAGCTTCACAACATCATTCATGAAAACATAGCATAAAGGTCAACTTTAACATACATGAGTATATTGACATCTTTAACAATTTTACTCGGATATGCGGATAGCTTCCGGTGGAATTTCACATCACCATACTCATAAAAACAAACAAGGCTTCCGGTGGAATCTCACATCACCGTACTCAAGACAACAACAAGGCTTTCGGTGGAATCTCACATCACAGTACTCATCCTTAGTGGAATCTGACATCACTAAGGCCACACGCAAATTTTACCATTATAGTGCACTCTCATCCTATCGGTCGACCAACTATATCCGGTAAATAAGATCTCATCATATGTCAATATACCCATCAAAGCCAACACTTACCCACTATTTCTCATGTCCACAACACATTATTTCACATTTCATTTCATATCACATTTCCATGCATAGCATGTACTCAAACACATATATCTCATGAACAACTATCATTTAACAAGTGTGATCATATATACAACAAGTACATATCTCAAAACGCATGAAGACAATGGTATACAAGATAAGCATAAAACATGAACAAGCTTTCCCAAAACAAGGTAAAATAAGCTGAAATCAAAGCCGAAAACAACCAAACTTATTCTTGAGTTTAGATTGGCCTTTCAAGCTCAATCTAAACCCCCCCAAAAACTTTCCCTTAACCATGTTAAGGCTTTTAAAAACAGTTCCACTCACCAACACTAAACAAATGCTAGCCGAACACCCAAATTAAGCTTCTGAATTGTCTAATATCGCGTCCGAAGTTTCCAAACTCAAATCCCCTGATTCTAAACAATTCAAAATAGAGCATTAGAGCTTATTTCAACCCACAAACCTTCAACAACTCAGAAATCAACATCTAGCAACATTTTCCCATAAATTTATAGCCGAAATCAACCGAAAACATCAAATAAGTAACTCCCAACAAACTCCAACTAAAACCCAGCAAGATTATCATTAAAATCACATCTATTGGTAACTAAAAAAATCATCCCAAAGGCAAGAAACCATCAGCCACTGATTCTCCACAAAACCAAGCCAAAAACTCAAAAACTTCAACCTTAAACACTGTTTCAAGTTTTATATTATCAAACCATCATTTCCACATTATCCAACATCAAAAACACATTTATTAGCATCCACAAATCTAGCAAAACAAAACCCACATGAAAATCTCACAAAACCACCTTTAACTAGCTTGATTAAGCATTTTCCTCCAAACACAATATACAATCCTTAAATAAACATTAAAAAAGAATCAATAATGTAGGAATTTCAATAAAGAACTTACATTAGAGGAGAAAAACGTAGCTCACTGTAACCCCCTTAACCCGGCCTAGACGGTCGACCCGAATTAAGAAGATCACACGGGGAAAACCAAAGTCAACCCGAAAGTCAACTTTGATTAACGACCCTTTTTTTTCTTTTTAATCTTGTCTAGATGCACGTTAACCCTAGATATGTTCACAAGATAATCAAATTCAGACATCATAACAATTAGAGGACAATCAGGGACCCAATTGCACAAATTACAACTTAAGGGACCAAAATGTAAATTTTGATAATTATAAGGAATTAACCCAAATTAAAGTTACCAGCTTGAAATTAATCATCTTTCATGCTTATTTGCCAAATTTCAGCTCAAGCGGACATCTCAAACTCATACAATTGCAATAACAAGTTTCAGGACCAAAACGCAAACATTTCAGAACATTCAACCAACAATTTCAGTGCCCAACGGTCGAGTGTTTCGGAACAGGGAAGGCCCGTTCCGAAACGCGGGACCGTTCCGAAACTGGTACCGAAACATGGCCTGGCAGAGGCCAAACCGTTCCGGAACAGTGCCTCCCGTTTCGGAACGCCCAGGCCATTTCAGGCTCCCGTTCCGATACGGTAGCACCTGTTCCGAAACAGGCTGCCCAGATTGCAGAAATTTTGCTGGTTTATCATGCAATTGACTTAACAATCATGCTCCAAAAGCAACCAAACTATACCAGCAAGTCATTCAACATATAAGGAACATAATTGTATCAACCATACATCAACATGGCAACAATTATGAAAAACCCCAAATCTATAGGCATGCTTCCTACTTAGCAAACCATTCAAGCATCAAAATACCAAAACCATCTCATAAAGGCCAATTACAAGCTCCAACATTATTAACATCATTAAACCAACTTAGGGAGTCCAAAACATCTCCCAAAACAACAACATAGGTTCCCATTGCCAAATGCCAAAAGCTAATAGTGTTTAAGAAACCTTCACCATACTTGAGCTTAGTTCACCCCTTGGATTCTTCACCACCTTGCTGCCCTCAATGCACTTTAATGCTCTGCATTATTGGTTTAAGAAAAGAGAGAGAGCGTAAGCAAAAGCTTAGTGAAGAATGCTCATTTAAAACCACACAATAATGCATTTACAAAACACATTTATAACCCTTAAATACAATCATCATTTGTACATACTCATAAGCATTTAAAACAAGCAATACATGCTTCAAGTCCATAACATGTCATATTGGCAACAAGTGATACATTCAACTTAAGATCCACACATGGACTTTTAAACACCATTGTGATCTTAAACTTTCCAAGGACCACACATGGACTTTTAAATACCATTGTGTCCTTAACCCCATGGACTTTTAAACACCATGGCAAGGACCACACAAGGACTTTTAAACACCTTTGTGTCCTTAACAAGAATCTCCCAAGGACTTTTAAACACCTTAGAGTTCTTAGATAACAAGGCTTACACAAGGAATTTTAACCACCTTGAACCTTAACCAAGAACCAACCATGGACTTTTAAACACCATGTTGTTCTTAAATAAACAAGGCTTACACAAGGAATTTTAACCACCTTGAACCTTAACCAAGAACCAACCGTGGACTTTTAAACACCATGTTGTTCTTAAATAAACAAGGCTCACACAAGGACTTTTAACCACCTTTGTGACCTTAACCATCACTTGCCAATGTGCATCATTACAACAATAATCCACTGTTTTTAAGCATTTAACAAAGCCATAGCCATCATGCATCATTATGCATCAAAACCACATTTAACAATGTTCAAAAACAAGAATCTCTTACCTTGAGCATTCTTCAATACATGGCTTATAAAATCAGCAACTAACATGCTACAATATGCTTTCAAAACAGAATTTAAAACATGCAAACAACCACATTGCATACAACCAATCCATGGTTCATCATCAAGAGAGTTTTTCCGAAAACTTACTCTTAAGCTTAGCTAAGTTGCTTAGACTTAAACTAAGCTCCCAAACCTTCAAAACATTGGTTTCAAAGCTGAAATCCAAAATCCACTCACCGATTCCGTTTCGCCTCTTGCCGAAACACCAATCAAGCTTCCGGATCAACACCACTAGGATCCAAAGATGACTCCCCTGTTTTAAACACATCAAAACAGTAGATTAATGCATCATCATGCATTAATCTCCTCAATGAAAGCACCTAAACCCGCTGCTCTCAACCACACTCCATTTTCGGCTACCAAACACAACCGAAAATGCCTCCAAACAACTCCACAACACTACCCAGCCAAGATCCATCAAAACTAATCATCCTTAAACATCAATTAACATCCAAAAAGGATCTAATCAAACCCTTATACCTCCAGCTATAACAGATCATCAAGATCACTCCAAAAACAACCAAGAACACAAGCTAAACTTAGGAAATTCAACCTATCCGGGATTGCATTTATTAAACCTCAATTTCACATCAATTTAACATCAAATTGACACCTCAAAACACTGCCCAAACAGATCATATGAAATTTCATCAAAATCAATCAAATCTTGCATTTAAAAGCCAAAATCAAGAATACATCTATAAAACCTTTTATAAAACATAAATCAAGGATTGAGAACTTAGGAATTTCAGTAAAGAACTGAGAGTTCAGAGGAGAAGGACGTTCTTACCTCCAAACTTGAGTTTCTCCCTTTTTAGAACCAAAATCTTGAAAATCCAATTAGCAAATGGTGAGGTTTTGTTGAAGAGATGATTAGAGATCAAAAGAGGATTATAATCTCATGTTTGGACATCAAAATCAGAAGGAAAAGCTCTGGAGAAAAGTGTTTGGTTTGAGAGAAAAGATGAGAGAAAATGGAAATGAAATTTTAGGAAGTTAGTTGGAAAATGCCAAAATATCTTCCCTCCTTTTTAGTTTTATTTAAAAACCTTTAATTAAACATTTAATATCTTATAAAAATCTGGAGAAACTCCCATTGGGTAAATAGCTCCTTAAAGATTCAAAGTTTCAATCCTTTTTAAAACAGTCCCACAGTTTTCGAAATTTACATTTTGGTCACTAACCAAAATGTCACACTTCCAAACCTCATTTTGTAAAATTGATTTCACCAAACTCTTATATATAATAAAAGAGGATTTTAAGTCATTTTTCCATATTTTTAATGCAACCCGAACTAGGTTTTCCTAAATTCACTCTTATATATTCGAACCGCGATCCGACCGAACCGGTCCGAATCCCAAAACTCCTAAGCCCAAAACCGGGGCGTTACAACTCTCCCCCCTTAAGAAATTTCTTCCTCGAAATTTACCTGAAGGAAAGAGATACGGAAACTGCTTCAGCATGTCATCCTTCCGTTCCCACGTGGCTTCCTCAACACCACGGTGCTTCCACAACACCTTCACCAACTCAATGGCCTTTCCACGAAGAACCTTGATATCCGAATCCAGAACCTTCACCTGTTCCTCATCATAGGTCAAATCCGGATTCAATTCCACTTCTTCCACAGGCATCACATGCGAAGGATCTGATCTATACTTCCGGAGCATAGAAACATGAAACACATCATGAATCTTCTCCAACTCTTGAGGTAACCTCAACTTGTACGCAACAGGACCCACACGCTCAATCACCTCGTATGGTCCAATGTACCTAGGGCTCAACTTACCCTTACGGCCAAACCTCATCACCTTTTTCCAAGGCGAAACCTTCAAAAACACACGGTCACCCACCGTATACTCAATCTCCCTACGCTTCAAATCCGCGTAAGACTTTTGCCGATCAGAAGCTGCCTTCAAACGCTCACAAATGATCTTCACCTTCTCGGTGGTTCCTTTCAACAAAGCCGGCATCGAAACCAACTTCTGACCCGTTTCAGCCCAACACAAAGGAGTCCTACACTTCCTTCCGTACAAAGCCTCATAAGGTGCCATTTGAATACTTGCCTGATAACTATTGTTATAAGCAAACTCTACCAAAGGAAAATGTTTCTCCCAAGAGCCCTGAAACTCAATCACACAGCACCTCAACATATCCTCCAAAATCTGGATAACACGCTCGGACTGACCATCCGACTGAGGATGATAAGATGTACTGAAATTCAACCGTGTACCCAAAGCTTGATGCAAACACTGCCAGAACCGCGATGTAAACCTCGGATCCCTATCCGACACAATCGACTTTGGCACACCGTGCATCCGCACAATCTCAGCAATGTACAGCTCCGCAAGCTTATCCAAGGAGTACGTAGTATGCACAGGAAAGAAATGCGCACACTTAGTCAGGCGATCCACAATCACCCACACCGAATTCTTCTTCGTTGGTGACAAGGGTAAACCAGATACAAAATCCATGGTAATCCTTTCCCACTTCCATTCAGGGATTCTCAACGGTTGCAACAACCCTGAAGGAACCTGATGCTCAGCCTTTACTCGCTGACACACCATGCACTTGCTTACAAACTCAGCAACATCCTTCTTCAAACCCACCCAATAGTACTCATCACGAAGATCTCGATACATCTTAGTACTACCTGGGTGCATAGCAAAAGGACTACTATGACCTTCAGTCAGAATAGCACGCCTCAACTCAACATCATTGGGCACCACCATCCGACTCCCAAAACACAACACACCATCATCATTAAAATAGAAATCCGAAGGCCTACCCTCCGCGATATCCTGAACATGAGGTACCAAGGAATCATCCAGCAACTGCTTTTCCTTGATCAACTGAACCAAAGATGGTTTCACTTGCAACTCAGCCACAAGACCACCATCACGTGAAATACTCAAACTGGCAAACATAGCCCTCAACTCAACAGCTACCTTCCTACTCAAGGCATCCGCTACAACATTAGCTTTTCCAGGGTGATACTCAATCGTCAAATCATAATCCTTGAGCAACTCCACCCAACGTTGCTGCCTAAGATTCAACTCCTTCTGAGACATCAGATACTTCAAACTCTTGTGATCCGTGTACACAGTACACTTCTCACCATACAGGTAATGTCTCCAGATTTTCAAAGCAAAAACCACCGCAGCCAACTCTATATCATGCGTAGGATAGTTGCGCTCATGCACCTTCAACTGTCGCGATGCATAAGCCACCACCTTACCCTCTTGCATCAACACACATCCTAAACCAACATAGGACGCATCACTATACACCACAAACTCTTTCCCTGATTCAGGTTGAACCAAGATACGAGCTTGCGTCAAAGCTGCCTTAAGCTTCTCAAAAGCCTGATGTCTCGCTTCCGTCCACTCATACTTAACATCCTTCTGCAACAGCTTCGTCAAAGGTGCAGCAATCTTAGAAAACCCATCCACAAACCTCCGGTAGTATCCTGCCAAACCAAGGAAACTACGAACCTCATGAACAGACTTAGGAACCTTCCAATTCATCACCGCCTCAATCTTCTGAGGGTCAACACGAATTCCCTCGACAGAAACCACATGCCCAAGAAACACCACTTCACTTAACCAGAACTCACACTTGCTCAACTTAGCATAAAGCTGATTCTCCAACAAAGCTTGCAACACAATCCTCAAATGCTCTTCATGCTCCTCCTCAGTACGCGAGTACACAAGGATATCATCAATGAACACCACAACAAACTTATCAAGGTATTCATGAAACACACGATTCATCATGTCCATGAAAGCTGCAGGAGCATTTGTCAAACCAAACGGCATCACAAGGAACTCATAATGCCCATACCTTGTCCTGAAAGCTGTCTTAGGCACATCCACATCCTTTACCTTCAACTGATAATACCCCGACCTCAAGTCAATCTTAGAGAACACAGCTGCTCCCCGAAATTGATCAAAGAGATCATCAATCCTCGGCAAAGGATACCGATTCTTGATAGTCAACTTGTTCAGCTGACGATAATCAATGCACATTCTCATAGTGCCATCCTTCTTCTTCACAAACAAAACCGGTGCACCCCAAGGTGACACACTCGGCCGAATGAAACCACGATCAAGCAACTCTTGCAACTGCGTCTTCAGCTCTTTCAGCTCCTTAGGTGCCATTCGATAAGGGGTAATGGACACAGGAGTTGTATTCTCATACAGCTCAATCCCAAACTCCACCTCGCGATTAGGAGGTAAACCAGGCAACTCCTCAGGAAACACACCAGGAAACTCCTTCACAATCCTGATATCTTGCACACGCAACTCCTTAGAGCTAGGATTCATCACAAAAGCTAGGTAAGCTTCACAACCTTGCCTCAGCATCCGGCTCGCCTCCAACGTAGACACCACAATTCCAGCACGCATTACCAGCTGCCACAACAGGAGCTTGCACCTCCCTCTCAGCACGAGGACAATCACATTTCATATGGCCACGCGAACCACATGTCAAACAAGCACTCGGATCAACTCTAGCATTGCCTCCCCGGGCAGG
Source organism: Hibiscus trionum (assembly GCA_030270665.1). NCBI lineage: Eukaryota > Viridiplantae > Streptophyta > Magnoliopsida > Malvales > Malvaceae > Hibiscus > Hibiscus trionum. The sequence goes on from BSYR01000004.1 coordinate 1,354,555, forward strand.
CGCACCACCACCTCGCCTAGCTGAGGACTGATACTTCTGATCACGTCCCCTCTTGTTCCGTCCACCATCGGAACTATATTCAGCAGCTCGCTTACCAGCACTTGACCCAGCACTTCTAGCAGATAAACCCAAGTTCATCTCAATATCCTTTGCTCGGCCCACCAGCACATCAAAATCATCATACTCGGTAGCCAGCACATACATCTTTACATCCGTCACTAAACCATAACGGAACCTTTCACACCTTTCCCGCTCATCCGGAACAAGCTCAGGTGCGTATTGACTGAGTCGAACAAACTGTACTTCATACTCAGCCACGGTCATGCTCCCCTGGGTAAGAGACATGAACTCCATCTTCTTTTCATCTAGGTACCTCACACCTAGATACCTTCTCTTGAACGCGTTCTGAAAGAACGTCCAAGTTACGTCAGCTTCCGCCATCCCAGCGATAGAGGTAGTCCACCAAGTGTAAGCATCATCTTGCAACAGTGATACTACACAGCCCAGCTTTTGCACATCAGTGCAACTCATCTGACCCAAGATTCTCTTGGTACCTTCTAACCAAGATTCCGAACCTTCAGCAGACAAACCCCTGAACTCAGTCCCTCCTAGACTGTGCAAACGCTCCAAGGGTAGTCTAACTCCAGCATCTCCCTGATGCCCAGCTCCTTGAGCTCCAGCTACTGCTGCTTGAAAAGCTCCAACAATAGCTTGTATCAACACTGTCATGTCAGGAACAGCTTGCCCCTGACCAGCCTCAGGTCCAGCGACCCCAGCACCAGCTGCAGCTCCAGCTCCTTCACCCTCAGCACCACCACCACCAGGTGGAGGAGGTAAATCCACTGCACTCTCAACATTCTCATCATTCTCGTTCTCGTTCTGAGCCGTAGCTCGCACATTACTCCTCAACTCTCTACGAGGTGCCATACTCTAACAATGCAATCACAATGCAATTAAACAAAGTCAGGCCCAGCAAGGTAAGCAATCCAAGTACTCAAGCTCATTTTCAATTAAAAACAATATCATTTCATTAGCTTTGATTTGGCAATGGGTACCCACAACATGCTTCATTACAGCATACAACTCAATTGCAACATATTCGCAAATCACACATCATGCTTTCACTCAACAAGCATACAAAGCATACATACTTTAATCACACACACAACCATTCCCAATTACTCGAGAACTCAGCTCTGATACCACCAAATGTAACCCCCTTAACCCGGCCTAGACGGTCGACCCGAATTAAGAAGATCACACGGGGAAAACCAAAGTCAACCCGAAAGTCAACCTTGATTAACGACCCTTTTTTTTCTTTTTAATCTTGTCTAGATGCACGTTAACCCTAGATATGTTCACAAGATAATCAAATTAAGACATCATAACAATTAGAGGACAATCAGGGACCCAATTGCACAAATTACAACTTAAGGGACCAAAATGTAAATTTTGATAATTATAAGGACTTAACCCAAATTAAAGTTACCAGCTTGAAATTAATCATCTTTCATGCTTCTTTGCCAAATTTCAGCTCAAGCGGACATCTCAAACTCATACAATTGCAATAACAAGTTTCAGGACCAAAACGCAAACATTTCAGAACATTCAACCAACAATTTCAGTGCCCAACGGTCGAGTGTTTCGGAACAGGGAAGGCCCGTTCCGAAACGCGGGACCGTTCCGAAACTGGTACCGAAACATGGCCTGGAAGAGGCCAAACCGTTCCGGAACAGTGCCTCCCGTTTCGGAACGCCCAGGCCATTTCAGGCTCCCGTTCCGATACGGTAGCACCTATTCCGAAACAGGCTGCCCAGATTGCAGAAATTTTGCTGGTTTATCATGCAATTGACTTAACAATCATGCTCCAAAAGCAACCAAACTATACCAGCAAGTCATTCAACATATAAGGAACATAATTGTATCAACCAAACATCAACATGGCAACAATTATGAAAAACCCCAAATCTATAGGCATGCTTCCTACTTAGCAAACCATTCAAGCATCAAAATACCAAAACCATCTCATAAAGGCCAATTACAAGCTCCAACATTATTAACATCATTAAACCAACTTAGGGAGTCCAAAACATCTCCCAAAACAACAACATAGGTTCCCATTGCCAAATGCCAAAAGCTAATAGTGTTTAAGAAACCTTCACCATACTTGAGCTTAGTTCACCCCTTGGATTCTTCACCACCTTGCTGCCCTCAATGCACTTTAATGCTCTGCATTATTGGTTTAAGAAAAGAGAGAGAGCGTAAGCAAAAGCTTAGTGAAGAATGCTCATTTAAAACCACACAATAATGCATTTACAAAACACATTTATAACCCTTAAATACAATCATCATTTGTACATACTCATAAGCATTTAAAACAAGCAATACATGCTTCAAGTCCATAACATGTCATATTGGCAACAAGTGATACATTCAACTTAAGATCCACACATGGACTTTTAAACACCATTGTGATCTTACACTTTCCAAGGACCACACATGGACTTTTAAACACCATTGTGTCCTTAACCCCATGGACTTTTAAACACCATGACAAGGACCACACAAGGACTTTTAAACACCTTTGTGTCCTTAACAAGAATCTCCTAAGGACTTTTAAACACCTTAGAGTTCTTAGATAACAAGGCTTACACAAGGAATTTTAACCACCTTGAACCTTAACCAAGAACCAACCATGGACTTTTAAACACCATGTTGTTCTTAAATAAACAAGGCTTACACAAGGAATTTTAACCACCTTGAACCTTAACCAAGAACCAACCATGGACTTTTAAACACCATGTTGTTCTTAAATAAACAAGGCTCACACAAGGACTTTTAACCACCTTTGTGACCTTAACCATCACTTGCCAATGTGCATCATTACAACAATAATCCACTGTTTTTAAGCATTTAACAAAGCCATAGCCATCATGCATCATTATGCATCAAAACCACATTTAACAATGTTCAAAAACAAGAATCTCTTACCTTGAGCATTCTTCAATACATGGCTTATAAAATCAGCAACTAACATGCTACAATATGCTTTCAAAACAGAATTTAAAACATGCAAACAACCACATTGCATACAACCAATCCATGGTTCATCATCAAGAGAGTTTTTCCGAAAACTTACTCTTGAGCTTAGCTAAGTTGCTTAGACTTAAACTAAGCTCCCAAACCTTCAAAACATTGGTTTCAAAGCTGAAATCCAAAATCCACTCACCGATTCCGTTTCGCCTCTTGCCGAAACACCAATCAAGCTTCCGGATCAACACCACTAGGATCCAAAGATGACTCCCCTGTTTTAAACACATCAAAACAGTAGATTAATGCATCATCATGCATTAATATCCTCAATGAAAGTACCTAAACCCGCTGCTCTCAACCACACTCCATTTTCGGCTACCAAACACAACCGAAAATGCCTCCAAACAACTCCACAACACTACCCAGCCAAGATCCATCAAAACTAATCATCCTTAAACATCAATTAACATCCAAAAAGGATCTAATCAAACCCTTATACCTCCAGCTATAACAGATCATCAAGATCACTCCAAAAACAACCAAGAACACAAGCTAAACTTAGGAAATTCAACCTATCCGGGATTGCATTTATTAAACCTCAATTTCACATCAATTTAACATTCATTTAACATCAAATTAACACCTCAAAACACTGCCCAAACAGATCATACGAAATTTCATCAAAATCAATCAAATCTTGCATTTAAAAGCCAAAATCAAGAATACATCTATAAAACCTTTTATAAAACATAAATCAAGGATTGAGAACTTAGGAATTTCAGTAAAGAACTGAGAGTTCAGAGGAGAAGGACGTTCTTACCTCCAAACTTGAGTTTCTCCCTTTTTAGAACCAAAATCTTGAAAATCCAATTAGCAAATGGTGAGGTTTTGTTGAAGAGATGATTAGAGATCAAAAGAGGATTATAATCTCATGTTTGGACATCAAAATCAGAAGGAAAAGCTCTGGAGAAAAGTGTTTGGTTTGAGAGAAAAGATGAGAGAAAATGGAAATGAAATTTTAGGAAGTTAGTTGGAAAATGCCAAAATATCTTCCCTCCTTTTTAGTTTTATTTAAAAACCTTTAATTAAACATTTAATATCTTAGAAAAATCTGGAGAAACTCCCATTGGGTAAATAGATCCTTAAAGATTCAAAGTTTCAATCCTTTTTAAAACAGTCCCACAGTTTTTGAAATTTACATTTTGGTCACTAACCAAAATGTCACACTTCCAAACCTCATTTTGTAAAATTGATTTCACCAAACTCTTATATATAATAAAAGAGGATTTTAAGACATTTTTCCATATTTTTAATGCAACCCGAACTAGGTTTTCCTAAATTCAGTCTTATATATTCGAACCGCGATTCGACCGAACCGGTCCGAATCCCAAAACTCCTAAGCCCAAAACCGGGGCGTTACACTCACCACTAATGATGGATTTCCCCCCATTTTGCAATGAAAAGCCTTGAGAAAACTAAAAGAAATTGATTGGTTTTTAGAGAGGAATCATTGAAAACATGTTTGATGATGAAAACACAACGTTAACACAGATTTATCTTTGAAATCTTGATAGAAAATGGTTGTTTGGATGAGAGTTCTTGAGAGAAATGTTGAGAGAAAATATAGCGTCAAATAGCACAAAGAGGATAACGTTTTTGAAATATCTTTAATTGAATTTAAAAATTTATTTTTTAAACATTTTAGAGACCAAAATATTTAGAGGAAAAATCCGAAAGTAGACATGTCTAAATAGCTCCTTAAAGATTCAACGTTTTGATTCTTTTACAAACTAGTCACCAAAATAGTTTTGAAACTTTGCATTTTAGTCGCTAGACTAAAATGTGTACTTTCTAAAAACAATTTTTCAAAATTGTTTCCACCACAATACATACATACATACATATATCTATATATATATAATATGATTTAAAACTACCTTTTCATAATTCAAATCCTTCAAAAACCTTTTATTTGAAATAAATCCTGAAACTAGTCTAAACCGGTAAGTCTAACTCGAGCGAACCTTCAATCAAATCCGGCTAACTTCCAGACCCTAAACTTTGTCCTTGAAATTTTCCTGATGGAAAGAGATACAGAAACTTTGACCAACTCAATGGTTCTACCACGTAACACTTTGCTGTCCGAAGCTAAGATCTCAACTGGTTCTTCATGATATAACAAATCCGAATTCAATTCAATCTCTTCAATAGGCATAACATGTGATGGATTCGATCTATATCTTTGAAGCATCGAAACATGGAATACATCATGAATCTTTTCTAACTCGGGTGGCAAAATCAATCTATAAGCGACGGGACCAACTCGCTCAACTATCTCATAAGGACCAATGAACCTCGGACTCAATTTACCTTTTCTACCAAACCTCATCACCTTCTTCCAAGGAGAAACTTTCAAGAACACTTTGTCGCCCACGACATACTCTATTTCTCCACGTTTCAAATATACATACGACTTTTGCCGATCTGTAGCTGCTTTCAAACAGTCACAAACCAACTTAAATTTCTAGGTAGTACCCTTAAACATGTCCGGCAACAATAACAACTTTTGCCCCGCTTTGACCCAACATATTGGTGTTCTACATTTTCTGCCATACAAAGCTTTGTAAGGTTCCATCTGAATACTTGCTTGGTAGCTATTGTTATAAGCAAGCTCTTGTAACGGTAGATGCTTCTCCCATGAACGCTGATAATCAATAATGCAACATCTCAACATGTCTTCTAAAACTTGTATAACTCCTTCTAACTATCCATAGGTCTGAGGATGATAAGAAGTGCTGAACTCAACCAAGTACCCAAGGCACTATGCAGACTCTCCCAAAATCTAGGCTTGAACCTCGGATCTCTATCTGACACAATCGATTTAGGTACACCATGCAATCTCACAATCTCACTTATGTACAAGTCAACCAACTTATCTAAAGTATAAGTAGTATTGATAGCCAAGAAATGTGCACTTTTCGTAAGACGGTCAACAATTACCCAAACAAAATTCTTCTTAGAAGGTGGCAAAGGCAAACCTGATACGAAATCCATAGTAACTCTCTCCCATTTCCACTTGGGAATTCTCAAGGGTTGCAACAACCCAGAAAGAAACTGATGTTCGACCTTAACACGCTGGCAAACCATACACTTGCTCACAAATTCAAAAACATCCTTCTTCAAACCAACCCAATAATACTCAACTTTCAAATCACGATACATTTTCGTACTACCCGGATGCATAACAAACAGACTACTATGTGCTTCAGTCAAAATTGTGCGCCTTAACTCAATATCATCTGGTACAACTATCCTACTTTTGAAACATAAAACTCCATTATCTCCAAAACTGAAGTCTGACGTTCTACCCTCCACAATATCTTGCACATGAGGTGCCAATGTTCTATCTTGCAACTGCTTCTCTCGGATCAACTGAATAAGTAAAGGTTTAACTTGTAATTTTGCCACTAAACCACCATCATGTGACAAACTTAGCCTAGGAAACATTGCTCGCAACTCAACTGCCACTGTAACACCCCAATTTTGGGCTTAGAAGTTTAGGGTCTGAACCGGACCGGTCTGAGAAACGGTTCAGATATAAAAGGAGGTTTTAGGGAAAGCCTAGCTCGAGATGCATTAAAATATAGAAAAATATCTAAAAATCCTCTTTTAATATATATAAGAGAGTGGTCAAAACAATTTTACAAAATAAGATTTGGAAATACTACATTTCAGTGTAGTGACCAAAATGCGATTTTTGAAAAGTTTAGTGGTGACTGTTTTGTAAGGATTGAAACTTTGAATCTTTTAGGAGCTAATTTACCCAAAAATGTTTTCTCCAGATTTTTCCTTAATTTGGGTGATTTATTAAATGTTTAATTAAATAAAATAGAGATGAGAAACTACTTTTTGGATTTTCATAACTACTTTTTCCTAATTTTCTCTCATTCCATTTTCTCTCAAAATCCCATCATCCAAACACTTTTCTCCAGCAACTTTTGCATTGATCTTCACTTCAATTGATGGGATTTCTATCATTCATTAGTTCCTAATCAATCTTGCATCAAATCCTTTTGATTTCCTCATTGAATTTTCAAGGAATTTGGCCCAAATCAAGGAGAAATCACCATTTAGAGGTAAAATTGTTCTTCTCCTCTAAATACTCAGTTCTTTACTGAAATTCCCAAGTTGTCAATCCTTAATTTAAGTTTTATAAATGATTATGATGTTGGAGACATGATTTTGGCTTTAAACTCAAGATTTTGGAAGAAATCTTGAAGAATTTCGTTGTGATTGCTTGGGCTCTGTTTTGAGATGATTCTTTAATGTATTTTGGATGTCTAATGATGTTTGAAATGAGGTTTTATCAATCTAATCCCGAATAGGTTGTATTTCCTATGTTTTTGCTTGTGAAAATGGTGGTTTTTAAGGTGTTTTTGGTGTTCTGTTATAGCTGGAGGTATAAGGACGAGTTTAGGTTCTTTTTGGATGTTAATTAATGTTTAGAAATGGTTAGAAGTGATAGATCTTGGCTGGGTTAAGTTTTGGAAGAGTTTGGAGGTGATTTCGGTTGTGTTTGGTAGCCGAAATGTTGGGTATAAGTAGAGCAGCGAGTTTTGGTGTGTTGGCTGAAGATTTCAATGCATGATGATGCATTAATCCTCTGCTTTTATGTGTCTCAAACAAGGGAGATATCTTCAGACACTTTTGGAGTTGATCCGGAGTCTTGATTGACGTTTCGGCAAGCAAGCGAAACGAAATCGGTGAGTGCGTTTGGGTTTGAAGTCCATGAGGACAAAAATACAAGGTTTGGGGGATTTAGGAGAGGTTTGAAACACCTTCCTAAATCCGGAAGTAAGTATGGCTTGTTTTGATATCTCTAAAGTGGTGTTTGGCCCCAAAATGCTTTTACATGCTCATGGTTAGAGATTGTTAAATTCCTACTGTTTTTATGCATGTTTTGAAGCATGAGATTATGCTTGTAAAGATGTCATGAGATGGCATGTTGCATTGAATAGTTTTGAGCTTTTGGTTTGAAGCAAAGTGTGATTTATGATTGGAAATGTGTTAAGAAAACTCTTGAGTTTTATTGCATGAAAAATAGTAGACGATATGATATATTAACACATTATATTGGCATAGATGTTGAGAAACTTATCGGATATAATTGATCGATCAATAGGATTGGAGTGCACTATAAACTAAAAATTCGTACGTGCTCTTTGGTTAAGCCAAAGGGAGATATTTCGATGATGGGCATTCCATCGGGTAAGACTTGGTGAAATACCCAAGCTTTGTGGCGATGAGAGATTCCGCCATGTGAGTACTGTGATGAGCGATTCCACCGGAAGCTATGTTGCTAGACAAGTGAGTACGGTGATGCGAGATTCCACCGGAAGAGTCTAGTGTAGAAATGTGTCCGTATATCTGAGTATTAATGAGATGCTAAATGCCAAAATTAATGATGAATTGGTTTTTGTTACACACGTACCTTGATGAAATGATTTATGCTATGAGATAGGCATATGTGTTATGTTTAGAAATGCTTAGTCAATACAAGCATGTGAATGGCTTTGCCATGAGATATGCATTGGTTTTAATGCATGAGTTAGAATAAAGGTACATATGGTTTCAATGAGTTTTGCTTTGAAGGTTTTTCCAAGCATGAAAAAGAGATGAGCATGTGGTATAAAAGCTTTGATGAAAGTGTTTTCTAAATATGCATTATTCTGTGGTTTTCCTTAGAGCACGCCTCACTAAGCAATTATGCTTACGCTCTCTTTATCCAATAATGCAGATAATTGAGGTGTTTGAGGGCATCAAGGAAGCTAAGTTTGTCCAAGGGAATCCAAGCTCATGTATGGTGAAGTTTTCGTACACTATTAGTTTTGATAAGTTGGCAATGGGAACCTAAGATGTGTTTTGGGAGGTGTGTTAAAATCCCTAAGGTTGTGGCATGTTTGCCTTGGATGGTTTGAATTGTAAATGGCCTTGATTACTTGATTTGAAGTTTGATTGCCTATTTGGTTTTGTTAATAGGAAGCATGCCTCTAGATTTGTAAGTTTTCATGCTTGATGCTATGAATGTGTTAGGGTGTCCTAAATATGGGCCATATATGTATGTTGACTTGTTGGCATGATTAGAGAGTTGTTAGGATGTGTTTGAATGTGTTTTTGGATGAAAAACCAGCAAATTCTGCACTTTCTAGGCAAACCATTTCGAAACACTCTTTGGAGTTTCGAAACGGGGGCCTGAAATGGCCTTCGTGTTTCGAAACGGCTGGAGGATGTTTCGAAACGTTTTGGCTACTGGAGATCCGTGTTTCAGAACAAGTTTCGAAAAGGGGAAGTGTTTTGCCCTACCGTTTCGATACGGCTAGTAGGTGTTTCGAAACAGGTGACCGTTGGTCTCAGATTTGAATTGTTCTGAAGTTTGCATGTTTTACATTCTAGTCCTAAATTTTGAGATTGCAATTGCTTGAGCTTGGGATGTCCAATTAAGTTGAAATTTGGCAGAGAATCATGTAACATGACTAATTTCACATTGGTAACTTTAAAATCAGTAAGGACCTTCTAATTTTCAGAAATTACATTTTGGTCCCCAAATTTGTATATTGTGCAATTGAGTCCCTTTTTGAAATCCGATCGATGTGCCTTTCTCTATCATATCTCGTGAGTACTCACTTAGGATTAACAAACATCTAGACAAGATTAAAAGGAAAAAAAGGGTCGTGAATCAAGGTTGACTTTTGGGTTGACTTTGGTTTTCCCTGTGTAATCTTCGTATTTCGGGTCAACCGTCTAGGCCGGGCTAAGGGGGTTACATTTGGTGGTATCAGAGCTTAGTTCTCGCATCCTTGGGATTTGTATGAGGATGATGTATGTGTATTTGCGTGATATGCCTTTTTGGGTGAAAGAATGTTGTCTAAATTATGATGCGTGGTTTCAATTGTGATGATATGCTCTGTTGAAATGCGTTAGGGGATCCCATTGCCATATCAAAACTAATGAAAAGAATTGTTTTAGAAAATGAGCTTCAGTACTTGGATTACTTACCTTATTGAGCCTAATTGTGTTTATTGCATATTTTGTCAGTGCATTGTTTTCTTTGTAAATGGGGCCACGTAGAGAGAAGAGAGTGAATACAAGAGCTATGGCTCAGGATGAGAATGATGCGAATGCAGAGAATGTTGTGGATTTACCTCCTCCTCCTGGTGGTGGACCACCTGGTGGTGACGGTGGTGCTGGAGCTGGTGCTGGGGTCGCTGGACCTGAAGGTGTGCAGGGGCAAGCTGCTCCTGACATGACGGTGTTGATTCAGGCTATTGCTGGAGATTTCCAGGCAGCAGTAGCTGGGGCTCATGGAGCTGCGCATCAGGACGATGCTAATGGGAGGTTTCCTTTGGAGCGTCTTCGCAGTCTAGGAGGGACTGAGTTCAGAGGTCTATCTCCGGAAAGATCTGAGTCTTGGTTGGAGAGCACCAAGAGGATTTTGGGACAGATGAACTGCAATAATGTGCAGAAGCTGGGTTGTGTGGTATCACTGCTGCATGGTGATGCCTATACGTGGTGGATGACCACTATCTCTGGTATGGATGATGATGAGGTGACTTGGACGTTCTTTGTGAATACCTTCAAGCGAAAGTATCTGGGTGTGCGATACCTAGATGAGAAGAAAAGAGAATTTATGTCTCTGATGCAAGGTAGCATGACGGTAGCTGAGTATGAGATCCAGTTTGTCTGCCTTAGTCAGTATGCACCTGAGCTCATCCCTAACGAGCGGGAGAGGTGTGAACGATTCCGTTATGGGTTGGTAACGGATGTAAAGACTTTCATGCTTGCGGCTGACTACACAGATTTCGATGTCTTGGTCACTATAGCCAAGAACATTGAGACGAACCTTGGTTTGATTAGTCGAGCGGGAGGATCTAGCTTTGGGAAGTGAGCGGCTGAACGCGATTATAGTAGAGATCGCAACAAGAGGCATAAGGGTCAGAGGCCACAGTATGATGCTAGGCGTGGGGGTGGTAACCCTGGGAGAGGTCAGCAAGGACCTAATGCTGTTCAGAGGACTCCTGAGTGTAACCATTGTGGTAGACGACACGGTGGTGAATGTCGGGTAACCTTGGGACGTACTGGAATTGTGGAAACCGTGGACATATGAAGAAGGATTGTCCTCAGCCTCTGAGAGAGGGACATGCTCCGGTGAGAGCAGCTGAGCCACAGAAAGGTCGTGGGCACGGCCGTGGTAATTTTCAGCGTAGAGATGATGGTGGCAGGAATGTAGCGTATGTTGTGGCCGTTCAACCTGAGGGTGGAGGTCAGGCCCGAGTGTATGCCCAGCTTGAGGGAAGAAATGATACGGGTGTGATCGCATGTACCTTCACTTTGCAATCCTTATCATTACTTTCTTTGATTGATTCTGGATCTACACACTCATATATATTGCGTGAACATGCTCAAATGCTTGGTTTACCTGTTGAGTCTTTGGATGTTGGTATGCGTGTGACTAGTTCCTTTGGTGAAACGGTTGTGACACGAAGGTTGTATAGGAGATGTCCCTTGAAAGTGCAAAACCATGTTTTTCTTTTTGATCTCATGGAATTGCCATTCTATGGTTTTGTTGTAATCCTTGGAATGGATTGGCTTGTTGAGCATCGGGCTGTAGTAGATTTTGAAAGCAAGCGAGCTTCGTTGAAACTTGCGGATGATTATGAAGTGGTGGTAGTAGGTGAGAATGTGAAGTTTCTTGCCAATGTGGTGTCTACGTTAGAAGCAAGTCGAATGCTGAGGCAAGGTTGCGAGGCTTACCTAGCTTTTGTGATGTATCTTAGTTCAAAGGAGTTGCGAGTTCAGGATATCAGAACTGTTCGTGAGTTTCCTGGAGTGTTTCTGGAGGAGTTACCCGGTTTGCCACCTAGTCACGAGGTGGAGTTTGGAATTGAGCTATATGAAAACACAACTCCAGTGTTCATTGCTTCCTATTCGCATGGCACCTAAGGAGTTAAAGACGCAACTTCAGGAGTTGCTTGATCGTGGGTTCATTCGGCCAAGTGTGTCACCTTGGGGTGCACCGGTTTTGTTTGTGAAAAAGAAGGATGGCACTATGAGAATGTGCAATGATTATCGTCAGCTGAACAAGTTGACTATCAAGAATCGGTATCCTTTGCCGAGGATTGATGATCTTTTTGATCAATTTCGAGGAGCGACCGTGTTCTCCAAGATTGACTTAAGGTCAGGGTACTATCAGCTTAAGGTGAAAGATGTGGATGTGCCCAAAAATAGCCTTTAGAACGAGGTATGGGCATTATGAGTTCCTTGTAATGCCGTTTGGCTTACTAATGCTCCTGCAGCTTTCATGGACATGATGAATAGAGTGTTCCATGAATACTTGGATAAGTTTGTTGTGGTGTTCATTGACGATATCCTTGTGTACTCTCGTACTGAGGAGCATGAAGGTCATTTGAGGGTTGTCTTGCAAGCGCTTTTGGAAAATCAGCTTTATGCTAAGTTGAGCAAGTGCGAGTTTTGGTTGAGGGAAGTTGTGTTCCTTGGTCATGTGGTCTCGGCTGAGGGGATTCGTGTTGATCCTCAGAAGATTGAGGCGGTGATGAATTGGAAGCCTCCTAAGTCTGTTCATGAAGTCCGTAGTTTCCTTGGGTTGGCAGGATACTACCGGAGGTTCGTGGATGGATTTTCAAAGATTGCTGCCCCTTTGACGAAGTTGTTGCAAAAAGATGTTAAGTATGAGTGGACGGAAGCAAGACAACATGATTTTGAGAAGCTTAAGGCAACTTTGACGCAAGCTCCTATTTTTGGTTCAACTTGAATCAGGAAAAGAGTTTGTGGTGTACAACGACGCATCCTATGTTGGGTTTGGGTGTGTGCTGATGCAAGAGGGTAAGGTGGTGGCTTATGCATCGCGCCAGTTGAAGGTGCATGAGCGCAATTATCCTACGCATGATATTGAGTTGGCTGCGGTGGTTTTTGCTTTGAAGATTTGGAGACATTATCTGTATGGTGAGAAGTGTACTGTGTACACGGATCAAAAGAGTTTGAAGTATCTGATGTCGCAGAAAGAGTTGAATCTTAGGCAATGACGTTGGGTGGAGTTGCTTAAGGATTACGATCTGACGATCGAGAAACCATCTTTAGTTCAGTTGATAAAGGATAAGCAGTTGTTGGATGATTCTTTGGTGCCACATGTTCAGGATATTGCTGAGGATAGACCATTAGAATTCTGTTTTAATGATGATGGAGTTCTATGTTTTGGGAGTCGGATAGTAGTGCCTAATGATGCGGAGTTGAGGCGTACTATTCTGACTGAAGCTCATAGTAGTCCTTTTGCTATGCACCCTGGTAGTACAAAGATGTATCATGATCTGAAGGATGAGTACTACTGGGTGGGGTTGAAGAAGGATGTTGCGGAGTACGTGGGTAAGTGCATGATTTGTCAGCGGGTTAAGGCTGAGCATCAGTTTCCTTCTGGGTTGTTGCAACCGTTGAGGATTCCTGAATGGAAGTGGGAAAGGATCACCATGGACTTTGTGTCTGGTTTGCCTATGTCGCCATCGAAGAAGAATTCGGTGTGGGTGATTGTGGATCGCCTTACGAAGTGTGCGCACTTCTTGCCTGTGCATACTACGTATACTTTGGATAAGCTTGCAGAGCTGTACATTGCTGAGATTGTATGTTTGCATGGTGTACCAAAGTCCATAGTGTCGGATAGAGATCCGAGGTTCACATCACGTTTTTGGGAGTGTTTGCATCAAGCTTTGGGTACGCGACTGAATTTTAGTACTTCTTATCATCCACAATCGGATGGGCAGTCTGAGCGTGTTATACAAGTGCTTAAGGATATATTGAGATGTTGCGTGATTGAGTTTCAAGGCTCTTGGGAGAAGCATTTGCCTTTGGTGGAGTTTGCTTATAATAATAGCTACCAGGCAAGTATTCAAATGGCACCTTATGAAGCCTTGTATGGGAGGAAGTGCAGAACTCCTCTTTGCTGGGCTGAAACAGGACAGAAGTTAGTTTCAATGCCGGCTTTGTTGAAAGGAACCACCGAGAAGGTGAAGCTCATTTGTGAGCGGTTGAAGGCAGCTTCTGATCGACAGAAGTCTTACGCAGATTTGAAGCGTAAGGAGATTGAGTTTGCGGTGGGTGACCGTGTGTTCTTGAAGGTTTCACCTTGGAAGAAGGTGATGAGATTTGACCGGAAGGGTAAGTTGAGCCCTAGATATATTGGACCATACGAGGTGATTGAACGTGTGGGTCCTGTTGCGTATAAGCTGAGATTGCCACAAGAGTTGGAAAATATTCATAATGTGTTTCATTTCTCTATGCTTCGGAGGTATAGATCGGATCCTTCACATGTTATGCCTGTAGAGGAAGTTGAGTTGAATCCAGACTTGACCTATGATGAGGAGCCGGTTGAGATTCTGGATTCGGACAGTAAGGTTCTTCGAGGTAAGACCATTGAGTTGGTTAAGGTGTTGTGGAGGCATCGTGGTGTTGAGGAAGCCACGAGGGAAAGGAAATATGAAATGAAGAGGCAGTTTCCTTATCTTTTTCGTCCAGGTAAATTTCGAGGACGAAATTTCTTAAGAGGGGGAGAGTTGTAACACCCTAATTTTGGGCTTAGAAGTTTAGGGTCTGAACCGGACCGGTCTGAGAAACGGTTCGAATATAAAATGAGGTTTTAGGGAAAGCCTAGTTCGGGATGCTTTAAAAATATAGAAAAATATCTAAAAATCCTCTTTTAATATATATAAGAGAGTGGTGAAAACAATTTTACAAAATAAGATTTGGAAATACTACATTTTGGTGTAGTGACCAAAATGCGATTTTTGAAAAGTTTAGTGGTGACTGTTTTGTAAGGATTGAAACTTTGAATCTTTAAGGTGCTAATTTACCCAAAAATGTTTTCTCCAGATTTTTCCTTAATTTGGGTGATTTATTAAATGTTTAATTAAATAAAATAGAGATGTGAAACTACTTTTTGGATTTTCATAAGTACTTTTTCCTAATTTTCTCTCATTCCATTTTCTCTCAAAATCCCATCATCCAAACACTTTTCTACAGCAACTTTTTCATTGATCTTCACTTCAATTGATGAGATTTCTATCACCCATTAGTTCCTAATCAATCTTGCATCAAATCCTTTTGATTTCCTCATTGAATTTTCAAGGAATTTGGCCCAAATCAAGGAGAAATCATCATTAAGAGGTAAGATTGTTCTTCTCCTCTAAATACTCAGTTCTTTACTGAAATTCCTCAGTTGTCAATCCTTAATTTAAGATGTTGGAGACATGATTTTGGCTTTAAACTCAAGATTTTTGAAGAAATCTTGAAGAATTTCTTTCTGATTGCTTCGGCACTGTTTTGAGATGATTCTTTAATGTATTTTGGATGTCTAATGATGTTTGAAATGAGGTTTTATCAATCTAATCCCGAATAGGTTGTATTTCCTAAGTTTTTGCTTGTGAAAATGGTGGTTTCTGAGGTGTTTTTGGTGTTCTGTTATAGCTGGAGGTATAAGGACGAGTTTAGGTTCTTTTTGGATGTTAATTGATGTTTAGAAATGGTTATAAGTGATGGTACTTGGCTGGGTTAAGTTTTGGAAGAGTTTGGAGGTTATTTCGGTTGTGTTTGGTAGCCAAAATGTTGGGTATAAGTAGAGCAGCGAGTTTTGGTGTGTTGGCTGAAGATTTCAATGCATGATGGTGCATTAATCCTCTGCTTTTATTTGTCTAAAACAGGGGAGATATCTTCGGACACTTTTGGAGTTGATCCGTAGGCTTGATTGACGTTTCGGCAAGCAAGCGAAACGAAATCGGTGAGTGCGTTTGGGTTTGAAGTCCATGAGGACAAAAATACAGGGTTTGGGGGATTTAGGAGAGGTTTGAAACACCTTCCTAAATCCGGAAGTAAGTATGGCTTGTTTTGATCTCTCTAAAGTGGTGTTTGGCCCCAAAATGCTTTTACATGCTCATGGTTAGAGATTTTTAAATTCATACTATTTTTATGCGTGTTTTGAAGCATGAGATTATACTTGTAAAGATGTCATGAGATGGCATGTTACATTGAATAGTTTTGAGCTTTTGGTTTGAAGCAAAGTGTGATTTATTATTTGAAATGTGTTAAGAAAACTCTTGAGTTTTATTGCATGAAAAACAGTAGGTGAGATGATATATTAACACATTATATTGGCATAGATGTTGAGAAACTTACCGGATATAATTGATCGATCAATAGGATGAGAGTGCACTATAAACTAAAAATTCGTACGTGCTCTTTGGTTAAGCCAAAGGGAGATATTCCGATGATGGGCATTCAACCAGGTAGGACTTGGTGAAATACCCAAGCTTTGTGGGGATGAGAGATTCCGCCATGTGAGTACGGTGATGAGAGATTCCACCGGAAGCTATGTTGCTAGACAAGTGAGTACGGTGATGCGAGATTCCACCGGAAGAGTCTAGTGTAGAAATGTGTCCGCATATCCGAGTATTAATGAGATGCTAAATGCCAATATTAATGATGAATTGGTTTTTGTTACACATGTACCTTGATGAAATGATTTATGCTATGAGATAGGCATATGTGTTATGTTTAGAAATGCTTAGTCAATACAAGCATGTGAATGGCTTTGCCATGAGATATGCATTGGTTTTAATGCATGAGTTAGAATAAAGGTAAATGTGGTTTCAATGAGTTTTGCTTTGAAGGTTTTTCCAAGCATGAAAAAGAGATGAGCATGTGGTATAAAAGCTTTGATGAAAGTGATTTCTAAATATGCATTATTGTGTGGTTTTCCTTAGAGCACGCCTCACTAAGCAATTATGCTTACGCTCTCTTTTACCAATAATGCAGATAATTGAGGTGTTTGAGGTCATCAAGGAAGCTAAGTTTGTCCAAGGGAATCCAAGCTCATGTATGGTGAAGTTTTCGTACACTATTAGTTTTGATAAGTTGGCAATGGGAACCTAAGATGTGTTTTGGGAGGTGTGTTAAAATTCCTAAGGTCGTGGCATGTTTGCCTTGGTTGGTTTGAATTGTAAATGGCCTTGATTACTTGATTTAAAGTTTTATTGCCTATTTGGTTTTGTTAATAGGAAGCATGTGTTTTGGGAGGTGTGTTAAAATTCCTAAGGTCGTGGCATGTTTGCCTTGGTTGGTTTGAATTGTAAATGGCCTTGATTACTTGATTTAAAGTTTTATTGCCTATTTGGTTTTGTTAATAGGAAGCATGCCTCTAGATTTGTGAGTTTTCATGCTTGATGCTATGAATGTGTTAGGGTGTCCTAAATATGAGCCACATATGTATGTTGACTTGTTGGCATGATTAGAGAGTTATTAGGATGTGTTTGAATGTGTTTTTGGATGAAAAACCAGCAAATTCTGCACTTTCTGGGCAAACCGTATCGAAACACTCTCTGGCGTTTCGAAACGGGGGCCTAAAATGGCCTTCGTGTTTCGAAACGCCTGGAGGATGTTTCGAAACGTTTTGGCTACTAGAGAGCCGTGTTTCAGAACAAGTTTCGAAGCGGGGAAGTGTTTTGCCCTACCGTTTCGATACGGCTAGTAGGTGTTTCGAAACAGGTGACCGTTGGTCACAGCTTTGAATTGTTCTGAAGTTTGCATGTTTTACATTCTAGTCGTAAATGTTAAGATTGCAATTGCTTGAGCTTGGGATGTCCAATTAAGTTGAAATTTGGCAGAGAAGCATGTAACATGACTAATTTCAAATTGGTAACTTTAAAATCAGTAAGGACCTTCTAATTTTCAGAAATTACATTTTGGTCCCCAAATTTGTATATTGTGCAATTGAGTCCCTTTTTGAAATCCGATCGTTGTGCCTTTCTCTATCGTATCTCGTGAGTACTCACTTAGGATTAACAAGCATCTAGACAAGATTAAAAGGAAAAAAAGGGGTTGTGAATCAAGGTTGACTTTCGGGTTGACTTTGGTTTTCCCCGTGTAATCTTCGTAGTTCGGGTCACCCATCTAGGCCGGGCTAAGGGGGTTACAGCCACTTTCCTACTTAAAGCATCAGCCACTACATTGGCTTTACCCGAATGGTACTCAATCGAAAGATCATTGTATTTAAGAAATTCTACCCATCTACGTTGCCTAAGGTTCAACTCCTTTTGCGACATCAAATATTTCAAACTCTTATGATCCATATAGATTGTACATTTCTTCGGTAGAGATAATATCTCCAAACTTTTAAAGCGAACACCACCACGGCCATCTCTGTATCATTTGTAGGATAATTGCGCTAATGAACCTTCAACTGCCTAGATGCATAGGCTACTACTCTTCCTTCTTGCATTAGCACACAATCTAAACCAACATACGACACATCACTATAGATCGCATACTCTTTTCCTATCAAAGGCTGAACCAAAACGGGAGCTTTTGTCAAGGCCTCTTTCAATTTATCAAAAGCATGATATCTCGCTTCTGTCCACTCAAAACAAACACCCTTTTGCAACAATTTAGTCAAAGAAGCAGCAACTTTAGAAAACCCTTCTACGAATCGTCAATAATAACCAGCCAATCCCAAGAAACTACGAATTTCTGTCACTGACTTCAATTGTTCCCAACTCACAACTGACTCAACTTTTTTTAGGATCAACGCTGA
This sequence comes from Hibiscus trionum, assembly GCA_030270665.1. Taxonomy (NCBI): domain Eukaryota; kingdom Viridiplantae; phylum Streptophyta; class Magnoliopsida; order Malvales; family Malvaceae; genus Hibiscus; species Hibiscus trionum. Next base: position 1,373,234 of record BSYR01000004.1, read on the forward strand.
TTCCCCCAGCTGATACTATATGTCCTAAGAATACTACCTCCATAATCCAAAATTCACACTTGCTTATCATAACATACAACTAATCTAAATACTCATGAAATACCCTATTCATGGTCTTCCTCGGTACGGGAGTATATCAGAATATCCTCAATGAACACTACGACAAACTAATCTAAATACTCATGAAATACCCTATTCATCATATCCATAAATGCATCCGGTGCATTAGTCAAACCAAAGGGCATTACCAAGAACTCATAATGTCCATAGCGAGTGCGAAAAGTTGTCTTCGGTACATCCTTATCTTTTACCTTCAAATGATAGTAACCGGATCTCAAATCTATCTTGGAAAACACTAAAGCACCTCTCAACTGATCGAATAGATCGTCAATTCGTGGCAAGCAATACTTATTCTTCACTGTCAACTTATTCAACTACCGGTTGTAATCACTAATTTTGTCTCGAAACTTAAACTATTTTTGTTCAAATTATGGGCATGTATTGGGCTAAAATAATAGTAATAATAATAATTAAAAATAAAATGAAAAAATAAAAAAATGAAAAAGAAAAGAGAAAAGAGAAAAGAGAAAAGAGAAAAAAAAAGAAAAAACAATAGTAGCCTTATTGTTAACATTATTACTATATATGTGTATTATCTTTACCACTATTATTACTTGTTATAGGAATCAATATTACTATCATCATCATTATTATTATTGTTATTATTGTTACTATTATTAATATTATGGTATTATTACTATTACTATTATTACCTCTAGTATTATTAACTATTAATTATCTTATTTTATTACATTTATATTTATTGGTATTATTGATTACAATACATTAAAATTATTATTATTATTACTAATTACTAGAGATATTATTATTATTATTGTTATTATTATAATTACTATTATTATTACTATTGTATTATCATTACTATTAGAATAACTAAGACACATAAATAAAATAAATAAACAAACCCAAATAAATAAACGTAGCCCATATATTAAATAAAGTCCACTTTACATCTGTTAAGCCCAAACAACTCGTAAGCCCATTGCAAAAACCCTAATTCCTTCTATTCTATTGCAGCCACACCATTCTCGACCGTTAGATCTTGCAAACGCACCAACGGCCCAGATTTCACCCGAGGAGAAAACCTAGAGAAGCACTTCAATCAGCCCTGCGCTGCACCATCTGGAGCTGTTGGATCTGGGAGCATCCAACGGTCCAGATCCCTTCATTCTGGAAACCTTAGCGAGCCCCCTCGTCTCGCGCCACAAGCATTCACGACCATCGGATCAAACATGATCTGACGGTCCCCGATCAACACGGGAAACCTCCAGATCCCCTCGCGAGTCCCTTCGCATCCAACAAGCGCGCGTCTATGGCGTTCAGACTTTCCTCACGCGCGCGTGGCCCGATCCCGTGACTCCAGACCTTCTGCCGCTTCACGCCTCTGCCATCACCAAGCCGTGTCTCCCCCGTTCGAGCCAAAACCGACAAGCACAGATGAAGACAACCATATGTTAGAGAACCAAAAATTGCCAAAAAAAAACGAGAAAAAAGCAACAACAAACAGATATTGGCAATAAAACAAAATAAAGGCAAAAGTCAACCAGACTACATCTGATAACAACAGAACCCAACAAGCAACGAGTTCGATCTTTTTTTAATTTTCTCCTTCTATGTAATATCGGTTATAAAAACTGAAAACAAAGATCAAAAAGACGGTTCGGAGATGTAACCCCGATTGGGGATTTTTAGAATCAATGCAAACAAAAAAAACTTTCAAGGAATCACTTTTCCCTTTCTTTTTTTTTCTTCAGATTATTGCATGCACAAAGTAAAGGATAAAAAGCAAAATACAAAAAAAAGAGTTTCTACCTTAACCGTTCATCGTTTTAGCGTTCCCCTCGCGTTTTCTCTCTCTCCCGTCGTCGATAGGCCGCCGAGATGAGGTGAGGTGACAGTGAGATGAACGAGAGGGGACTGCCGATTTTTTTTTAAAAAAGAAGAGAGTTTTTTAGGTTTCGATTTTAAATTGTCAAGGCAATTTGGGATTTGTTTTTAGGGTTCTAATCAGAGAAATGATTTGGGATTTGGGTTCTCTGTTTTCAAAAGGGTAAAAAGAGGGCGTTTCAAATTTAGGGGTGTCTTTTATCTCAATCTGGGAAATAAGAAGGGTTTAATTCGTGTCTAAGCCTTAGGTTATTTAAAAATTTTACCCGCAACCCTCAAAGCTTTCCGTTTTCTTATAATTTAGTCCCGAATCATGGGACATTGGTTTCAAGTTTCGGGTTTAATCCCCTTTTGATCCTAAGAGTGTTAAGTTTCTCTAAATTTCGTCCGAGATTTGTTGTCATATATGTCAAAAAAATGTTTTTGGGGTTTTATTGCCTCCTTAACCCTGTGACTTGTTCATGTTTTTTTTATGTTTTGGCTCGATTCAAAAATCAAATCTTTTATGGGAAATTTCTGTTTTACCCCCCCTCTGTTTCATCTTACTTTTACCTGCATGTGTTACATATTACATATATGTTACTAGCAGTGGGTGTAAAAAATATATATGAATATTTTGTTACATATTTCAACGTTTTGTGCATGTTATCTTATTTGTTAAGTATGGTGCGTATGTATTTGTGTATACTTAAGGGTATAGGATTTTAAGCTTTTTATATTTGGTAACGGTTACTACGTTCCATTTAAGTTCCATTGTCTTTTTATTCTTTTTGTGGACGTATACGTACATTGCGAGTTTTAATTTCCTTTTTCGATTAGTGTTTTTTCTTAATTTGGTGCAATTTATATTCTAATGTCTCAATTCTTGCCTTTATTTGTATTTCCATGTTTCCTTGATGGATATTTTCAATTATTGTGTGGTAATATCCAAGTCTTCTGTCTTCTCTACTCTTATTGTCGACACCGCCATTCTTTTCCTTCCTCTATCGCATTCGTTGTGCATGTGGATATTGTAGTTCTCATGCGGCATGATGTTATTTTTTATTTGAGCCACGTTGCACGTTTGTTCTTGTTTATCATAGCATGTCCATATGTTTAAATCATCTTTTTAATTATAGCATTTGCGGCCCCGGTGTCCGCAGGGGAACGGTATTCCAAGTAATCAGATATCGACTCCTTTGGCGCCATAGGACCTTAGATTAAATTTACTTATGAACTCATGCATTTCGTCCTTTTTAGAATTATTTTCAAAGGTGCGATGTCCTTTTATTCAGAAATGAACAAGGCCAGTACCAGTCGTAGTGGTGGTGGTTTGGGCGTTCGCTCTCGAATAATAGGGTTTTCGAAATTTACTCGCGTATATAACTAAGTATTGGTTAAAATTGTCACTTTAACTCACAAATATTGATTTTAATTAAGCGGTAAAGTTTTGGTACCAATTTTGGGCAGGTCGAGGGTGCTAACCCTTCCTCGCGTGTAACCGACTCTCGAACCCTTTCAAATATCTGGTTTCTATTTCCGGTGTCCTGTCTACCATTTCAAAGTTCCCGGTGGCGACTCCGTCTCCTATTCTTTAAATATTTTTCTAAATTCCCCCTTATTTTTACCTATTTTAAAATACACCTATCCCTTTCTTTAAAAATCATTTTAATCCAATTTTTAAAATTCATTTTTATCCAAAATTCCCTAATTTTCGAAAACTATTTTCTCAAAAAACCCTATTTTTCTAAACTCCACAAATTTTAAATTTATTTCACAACTCCTTCTATTTTTTAAATATTTTTTAAAATCCATCATTTTCCTTCTAAATCCTATTTCCATTTTCTAAAATACCCTTCCCTAATTTCCAAAATATTATTTCCACTATACATACATACACCTATATTTGTTTTCCAAAAAGATGTCGCTCTAGATGGCGACTCCGCTAGGGAAGGATTTTTGTTTTCAAAAAAGCAAAAAAAAGAGTCGAGCCAAGAAAACTTTATCGCTTAATTAATATCAAAGATTACGAAATAAAGTGACAAATTTAACCGATATTTGTTTATAAACGCGAGATTATTTCGGACGCATTCAATTTTTGCATGTGTACCCTTTCGTCTAAGTGAAGGGAAAACGCTAGTGCTTTCGTGGGGATATCGTTCCTCCGTATGGGCCTAGTAAGTACCTTCGGGGCTCGACTACCTTATATCTTCGTGGGAATATCGTTTCCCCGTACGGATATAGCTAAAGGGTCCACTCGAATTGAACTCGGTTGAAATGAGCCTATAATGGGTGACGAACGGGGGCCTTGATACCCTTAGTAGGGGACAACAAGGACAATTCGAGTACCTCCTAGATCCAAAATTTCATGTAGCGAACTAGAAAGCCTACCCCTTTAGAGCCATGCGGACAACCTAGTTGAACTAGACAGGATAAATAGGGCTGCTTTTTTATGCTTGTCTTCTATCTTATTAATCATGACTATTCGACACTAACTCATTTCTCTTTTTTTTTTCTTTTTGCATTTGTTTTGCATACATACCATGACATAATGGTGTCGAGTCAATGTGGTTTTACCCAATTCGGGGGCTTTCATTATGGATATGGGGTTGCTAAAAATGATGTCAAATCGCAAACCCGACAAATTCTAGACGGTTGAAGAAAGCATATCTGGCCTCGACTTTTTTTTCAAAACCTTCATTTCCTCGAACGCAATTCGGAGACACAAGGGGGCATCTATGGGTAATTGCTATGACTACCTTGCAACAAGGAATCTCTTTTATGTCTAAATGAAAATCGGCCTAAGGGGAATCACCTATAAGACCAACACCTTCAGTTGCATACGCATTTGCACACATTTTATTCTCTGTCTGTACACCATTTCATAATTATTCATAACATTTAATCTCTAGTCATACATCCATTGCATCATACCCATTGCTAATTGGGCATCAAAGTTTTTGTTTAAATCCATGATGCATTACGTCATACTCATTTCTAAAACTCTTTGTTCAAATCCATAATGCATTCATCACGCCATTGCTAACCGGGAGAGACTTTCGCCTAAGTGAAAAGAGAATGAATGACCGAGCGGCTAGCTCGAACAACTTCAGGAGCATTTGGTCCAAAATAAAAGGGAGTCGATATTGTATGCAAAAAAAAATCCAATTCTCGTGATTGGTGAAAACTAATTGTACCCAGTAGAATGGTACAGCTAGCCCGGGGCAAACGGCTACCGGTAAATGCAATTCAAATCTGTTAATCCCTGTGCATTTGGGAAAATGCAAGTATGAAGTCATGGATAATTCAAATGTCCATCGGAAAATCCATTTTCATGAATGGTCAAAGGGAAATAAATCCTTTGGAAATATCCAACATCAAAGTTGGTGTAAACTGATTGTACCCTGGGGAATGGTACGACTAGCCTAGAGCAAATGACTACCGGTAAAGGCAATTCAAATTCGTTAATCCCTGTGCATTTGGGAAAAATGCAAAAGAAACAAGCTAAGTTATCGGTTTTTGGCTATTTTTTGATAAAAATTCCATTTCGAAAACATTTGTTGCATTCTTTGATTCTTTAAACATTTCATTCATGAACTCACTATTGTTTTCCAAATACACATGTATATACTATTTTATAGAAATACATTTTAATTCAAAAAGAAGTTTTTTTCCAAATAACGAATGTTGATGACATTACAAATGGAAACACTATATGTTCTACTCAAGCCAATGGAGGAGTGACAAAGAGTGATCGGAAGTAATGGGTCACTCCTATTGAATGAATTCGCCTCTCAAGCTTTGTTGTCTAAGATCCTTGAATGAAGCGATAACCCGAAAACATCTACCACCTGAAGACTATTTGGATATCCAAGTATGCGAGGACATTTGGATCCAAGCCAAGGATCACTTCCACACTAGGGGGCAAGAGGATGAGATTGCATGGACAAATGAGCAACTTTCAATTCAAATCATGCTATGAAGAGAAAAAGTGCAATAAAGGAGACACTTGGTCTAATCTTTACAAAAAAAAAACATACAAAGGATGACAAAAAAAGTTTGTGCTCAATGAAGCTGACCTAGACCAAGATCAAGGTCACCAACGCGTGAGCCCGGATCATCGAAAGGGCTAAAAAACAATTCATACAAATACAATGACGAAAGGAAAGTTGTGCTCAAAAGGCCAATTCAAACCAAGTTGAAAGTTATCAAAGTTGAAACCAAAAGTGAAGGCGCTAAACCAAAAAGCGCGAGCTATGGGAATTCTTCATCCAATTGTACCTCTACTAAGATTAATCAGAAGAACGCACCAATACAATGCAAAGGTGCAAGTCGATCCGGAGCTACACCTAATGAAAGGCGAACACCCAAACAAGAGACATGATGATCCCCAATTCGGGGCATATGTCCCCCTTCTGACACAACCACAGGCCGTAGCCTACATTTCAAGATCTACAAGACCACTCCGATCATACATAGATGGATGAATTTGTCTTCAGAATACATCTCGCCTATCGCAGTTAACCTTTCTACAAGGATTGCCACACTTCTAATGCTTGATCGAGATCAAAAACGAGGGAAGGATGGGGCACGATGAGTTAGTGAGTCAATGAGAGCCACCACCAAATCGAGTAGAAACTAGGTATGGGAGTCTCTCCTCTCGGAAGCTTGATAACCCAGAAAGGTTTTCACATGTGTGCTCTTACGACATTCTCGACTTTTCAAACAAAAAAATACTTTCTCAAAAATCCGCAATTAGATTTTCATAAATATCATTTGTCATGATGTATATGTTAGCATAATACAATTATTTTTCCAATATGCATCTCACACTCTATATCAATACAAAAGATTTATATACATTTCTTCACAAACGGTTTCAAAAGTACAGGGACCAACGGCGAGCTTTCCAGCCGATTACACAAAAAAAACAATTTTGACTAAATAAAGCATACAAGAGTTCACATCCCCCCTAAAGAGGTGACATTTCGAAAGATGATAGCCGGACCCACGAAGGGTTGGGGCATCATTGAAACCGTTTGATCAAGACCACAAGACCGAACTGGTATAACGACAAAATCGAGGGGCATCTCTTTAAATGTCAACATCAGGATCAATTGCATTACATTCGCATCAGCATCAATGCATTCATCATGCACTCACATCAAGAATCAAGTTACATGCATCCATACCAAGCACACATACATCATTCATACATACAAACAAACAAGTCAAAAACAATGGCAAAATGGTGAATCCTCAAGGAATCCACTCCAGCAAAAAAAAAAATCAGATCAACAAATAAGTCGAACCCCGCCAAGAGGAACAACTACAACACCACCTCCAATTTGGATCTCGTCCTACCGTTGATGGTAGCGGATCTCCCCCATCTTTGATCTTATTATACTGTTGATGGTGTAGCAGATCTCCTTCTATTTGGATATCGTCCTGCCGTTGATGGTAGCGGATCTTCTCCAACTTCGATCTTGGTGTGCCGTTGATAGTGTATCGGATCTCCTCTTCTTCAGGTTTTGCCTTACCGTTTATGGTGTAGCGGACCTTTGATCATGCCTCTTCGTAATAGTCGTAGCTTGATCTCCAGTATACTCTTTCAGATCATGTCTCTTCATCTAAGTCGTAGCTTGATCTCAAATATACTCCATCGGATCATGCCTCTTCGTCAAAGTCATAGCTTGATCTCCAATATACTTTTTCAGATCACTTCTCTTCATCTAAGTCGTAGCTTGATCTCCAATATACTCCTTCAGATCATGCCCCTTCATCTAAGCCGTAGCTTGATCTCTAATATACTCCTTCAGACCATGCCTCTTCATCTAATTCATAGCTTGGTCTCTAATCTAATCGGATCATGCCTCTTCATCTAAGTCGTAGCTTGATCTCCAATCTATCCTTCAGATCATGCCTCTTAGTCTAAGTCGTAGCTTGATCTTCAATAACTCTTCAGATCATGCCTCTTCATCTAAGTTGTAGCTTGATCTTCACTAACTCTTCAGATCATGCCTCTTCATCTAAGTCGTAGCTTGATCTCCACTAACTCTTTAGATCACGCCTCTTCATCTAAGTCGTAGCTTGATCTCCACTAACTCTATGGATCATGCCTCATCGTTGGAGTCGTAGATTGGTCCAATATAATCTCCTGATCTGGCCTCGTCGTCGGTGGCATAGCGGATCACCCACATCCAACAAGAAAGTGGGACAAAATTAGTGCTTATGGTATTTGCTTTATCCTTGTTCCACAAGTATAAGCAAAGAGGGGCAACTGTAATCACTAATTTTGTCCCGAAACTTAAACTATTTATGTTCGCATTATGGGCTTGTATTGGGCTAAAATAATAGTAATAATAATAATTAAAAATAAAATGAAAAAATAAAAAAAAGAAAAAGAAAAGAGGAAAAAAAAGAAGAAAAAATAATAGTAGCCTTATTGTTAACATTATTACTATGTATGTGTATTATCTTTACCACTATTATTACTTGTTATAGGAATCAATATTACTATCATCATCATTATTATTATTGTTATTATTGTAACTATTATTAATATTATGGTATTATTACTATTACTATTATTACCTCTAGTATTATTAACTATTAATTATCGTATTTTATCACATTTATATTTATTGGTATTATTGATTACAATACATTAAAATTATTATTATTATTATTACTAATTACTAGAGATATTATTATTATTATTATTATAATTACTATTGTTATTACTATTGTATTATCATTACTGTTAGAATAACTAAGACACATAAATAAAATAAATAAACAAACCCAAAGAAATAAACGTAGCCCATATATTAAACAAAGTCCACTTTACATTTGTTAAGCCCAAACAACCCGTAAGGCCATTACAAAAATCCTAATTCCTTCTCTTCTTTTACAGCTGCACCAATCTCGACCGTTAGATCTTGCAAACGTACAAATGGCGCAGATTTCACCCGAGGAGAAACCCTAGCAAAGCCCTTCACTCAGCCCCGCGCCGCACCATCTGGATCCGTTGGATCTGGGAGCATCCAATGGTCTAGATCCCTTCATTCTGGAAACCCTAGCGAGCCCCCTCGTCTCGCGCCGCAGGCATTCACGGCCATCGGATCAAACATGATCTGACGGTCCCCGATCAACACGGGAAACGTCCAGATCCCCACGTGAGCCCCTTCGCATCTGACACGCACACGTCTATGGCATTCAGACTTTCCTCACGCGCGCGTGGCCCGATCCCGTGACTCAAGACCTTCTGCCACTTCACGCCTCTGCCACCACCACGCTGTGTCTTCCCCGTTCGAGCCAAAACCGACAAGCGCAGAGGAAGACAACCAGATGTCAGAGATCCAAAAATAGCCAAAAAAAAGAGAAAAAAAAACAACAAACAGATAGAGGCAACGAAACAAAATCAGGGCAAAAGTCAACCAGACCAGATATGAAAACAACAGAACCCAACAAGCAACGAGTACGATCTTTTTTTATTTTCTCCTTCGATGTAATATTGGATAAAAAAACCGAAAACAAAGATAAAAAAGACGGTCTATAGATGTAACCCCGATTGGGGACTTTCAGAATCAATGCAAACAAAAAAAACTTTTAAGGCATTACTTTTCCCTTTCTTGTTTTTCCAGATTATTGCATGCACAAAGTAAAAGAGAAAAGCAAAATACAAAAAAAAGAGTTTCTACCTTAACCGTTCATTGTTTCAGAGTCCCCGTCGCGCTTGCTCTATCTCCCGTCGTCATTAGTTTGCCGAGATGAGGTGATGGTGAGATGAACAAGAGGGGACTGCTAGTTTTTTTAAAAAGAATAGAGTTTTTGTTGGTTTCGATTTCGAATTGTCAAGGCAACTTTGGGTTCTGTTTTATGGTTCCAATCATAGAAAGGATTTCGGATTTGGGTTCTCTGTTCTCAGAAGGGCAAGAAGGGGGAGTTTCAAATTTAGGGGTGTCTTTTATGTCAATCTGGGAAATAAGAAGGGTTTAATTCGCGTCTAAGCCTTAGGCTATTTAAAAATTTTACCCGCAACCCTCAAAGCTTTCCATTTTCTTATAATTTCGTCCCGAATCATGGGACATTGCTTTCAAGTTTCGGGTTTAATCCTCTTTTGGTCCTAAGAGTGTTAAATTTCTCTAAATTTCGTCCGGGATTTGTTGTCATATATGACAAAAAATGTTTTTTAGGGTTTTATTGCCTCCTTAACCCTGTGACTTGTTCAAGTTTTTTTTGGTTTTGGCCCAATTCAAAAATCAAATCTTTTATGGGAAATTTCTGTTTTACCCCCCTCTGTTTCGTCTTACTTTTACCTGCATGTGTTACGTATTACATATATGCTACAAGCAGTGGGTGTAAAAAAATATGAATATTTTGTTACATAGTTCTACGTCTTGTGCATGTTATCTTATTTGTTAAATATGGTGCGTATGTATTTGTGTATACTTAAGGGTATAGGATTTTAAGCTTTTTATATTTGGTAACGGTTACTACATTCCATTTAAGTTCCCTTGTCTTTTTATTATTTTTGTGGACGTATACGTACATTGTGAGTTTTAATTTCCTTTTTCGATTAGTGTTTTTTTCTTAATTTGGTGCAATTTACATTCTAATGTCTCAATTCTTGCCTTTATTTGTATTTCCATGTTTCCTTGATGGATATTTTCAATTATTGTGTGGTAATATCCAAGTCTTCTGTCTTCTCTACTCTTATTGTCGACACCCCCATTCTTTTCCTTCCTCTATCGCATTCGTTGTGCATGTGGATAATGTAGTTATCATGCGACATGATGTTATTTTTGATTCGAGCCATGTTGCCCGTTTGTTCTTGTTTATCATAGCATGTCCATATGTTTAAATCATCTTTTTAATTATAGGATTTGCGGTCCCGGTGTCTGCGGGGGAACGGTATTCCGAGTAATCGGATATCAACTCCTTTGGCACCGTAGGACCGTAGATTAAATTTAATTTTGAACTCATGCATTTCGTCTTTTTTAGAATTATTTTCAAAGGTGCGATGTCCTTTTATTCGGAAACGAACAAGGCCAGTACCAGTCGTAGTGGTGGTGTTTTGGGCGTTCGCTCTCGAATATTAGGGTTTTCGAATTTTTTCGCGTATATAACTAAGTGTCGGTTAAAATTGTCACTTTAACTCGCAAAATTTGATTTTAATTAAGCTGTAAAGTTTTGGTACCAATTTTGGGCATGTCGAGGGTGCTAACCCTTCATCGCGTGTAACCGACTCCCAAACCCTTTCGAATCTCTAGTTTCTATTTCCGGTGTCCGGTCTACCATTTCAAAGTGGCCGGTGGCGACTCCGTCTCCTATTCTTTAAATATTTTTTCTAAATTCCCCCTTATTTTTTACCTATTTTAAAATATACATATCACTTTTTTAAAAAATCATTTTTAATCCAATTTTTAAAATTCATTTTTATCCAAAATTCCCTAATTTTCTAAATCTATTTTCTCAAAAAACCCCTATTTTTCTAAACTCCACCAATTTTAAATTTATTTCACAACTCCTTCTATTTTTAAATATTTTTCTAAAATCCATCATTTTCCTTCTAAATCCTATTTCTATTTTCTAAAATACCATTCCCTAATTTCCAAAATATTATTTCCACTATACATACATACACCTATATTTGTTTTCCAAAAAGACGTCGCTACACCGGTAATCTATACACATTCTCAAGCTACCGTCTTTCTGTTTCACAAACAACACTGGTGCACCCTAAGGTGAGATACTAGGACGAATGAATCCTCGATCCAATAGTTCCTGGAGCTATGTCTTGAACTCTTTCATCTCTTTAGGGGCCATACGATATTGAGCTATGGATACTGGAGCAGAATCAATATAAGAAGTCTCTATAGCAAACTCAACCTCACTATCAGGCGGCAAACCCGTCAGCTCTTCCAAAAATACCTCTGGAAAATCAAAAACAACTCTGATGTCTTGCAGTCGTGCCTCATTCATATTTGGATTCATAATGTAAGCTAAATATGCCTGACAACCAACATCCATCAACCTCTGAGACACTAAAGCTGAAACAACATAGGACAAGAACTTAATATTCTCTCCTACTACCACTACCTCATAATCGTCTGAAAGTCTCAAGGATACTCTCTTTGTCTCAAAATCCACTTTAGCATTATGCTCTACAAGCCAATTCATACTCAAAATTATATCAAATCCGTAAAACGACAGTTCCATCATATCTACTGGAAACATAGGACCCTGAACCATCAAAGGACATCTCCTATATGCTTTCTTAACCACAACAGTTTCACCAAAAGAACTTGTAACATTCATACCCACGTCTAATATCTCACACGGTATATCCAACAACTTCGCATGCTCACGCAAAATGTACGAGTGTAGAGCGAGAATCAATCAAAGAAACCAAAGTCAGACTGTAATGAGAAGTTACTTGCAAGTACATATGTATCATTTCTGCCCTCGCGATGCGCATACACTCTAGCTAGTCCACCACCCTCGGGTTGTACCGTAACCACATGAGCTACATTTCTCTAACCATCATCCCTACGCTGAAAGTTACCTCGACCGCACCCACAGTCTCTATGATGCTCAACAGCTCGAACCGAAGCCTCCCCATCTCTAGTCGGATGTAGACAATCACGTCTCAAATGTGCTCAAGACCCACAGTCCCAACATGTACCATAGTTACCCCAACATTAACCGAAATGACGCCACCCGCATTTAGCACACTCAGGTGTACGAATAACAACTCCTTGACCCCTGATGGTTACATCTTGGGTTACCACCTCCACGTCTATGGTCAGGTTGGTATCTCCTATCATTGTGCCTCTTGGCATGGTCTCTACCCTATTCGGCAGGCCTTTTCCTAAACTAGATCCACCACCACGAGTGATCAATCCGAAGCTCTATTCGATATCCTTAGCCTTAGTGACCAAAACATCAAATTCCACATAATCTAAAGCCAACATAAAGGCCTTCATCTCCTGAACCAAGCCATGTCAGAAACGTTCACATCGTTCCCTCTCAGTGGGAACCAACTCTGAAGCATAGTGACTCAAACGTACAAACTATACCTCGTACTCGGATACTGTCATACTGCCCTAAACCAAAGCCATAAACTCTCTCTTCTTCTCATCCTAATAACGAGGACTAAGGTACTTCTTCCGGAAGACAGTTCGAAAGAAATCCCAAGTAACATCGGCTTTAGGAATACCAGATGTAACAATGGTCCACCACGTATAAGCATCACACTGAATCAGTGACACAACACAACCCAACTTCCATGCATCGATGCACTCCACCTGACCCAAGATACAAACAATACTCTCAAGCCAAGCCTCAAATCCCTCGGGCAACAAACCACAAAACTCAACTCTGCCCAAACTACAGTCTCTCAAGGGGTAAACCACTCCTGTCACCCTGAGGTGGTGCCCCAACATGCATACCGACTACAGTTGTCTAAAATGCCCCGGCTATAGCCTGAATCAAGGGAGTCATATCTATCCCAGCCTGCCCCTGACCAACCTGAGGTCCAACACCTCCGACATCAGCCCTAGTACCACCCTCAGGAAGAGGGGGAGGAGGCGGCAAATTCTCTTTATTCGAATTCCCAACACTCTCATTACCCGGATTACCAACTATAGGCCCACACCTCGGTCTCATCTTACCAAGAAAGCAAATCTAACAACAAGTAAATAAACACAGAAATGATTTGGGTCAGCGATAGCAAGGGTCCAAGACGCTCAAGTCCTTTAAGTTAAAATAGCTTTTTCACAATAGTATATATCAATTGGTGCCTTTATCTACAAAACAACCAACGACAAAACCAACGAACATGCTCACAAACACCGTGCATCACAAGCAACAATCAAACACATCAAACTTACCTCACTTACCTTCTATATTGCTCGAAAACCTGGCTATGATACCAACAACTGTAACCCCCCTTAGGTTGGTCTAGCCGCCAGACCGAACCAAACGAGTTACACGGCGAAAACCAAAAGAAAATTTGAAAGGATTCCCTCCGATTAGCAACCTTTTTTTACTTATCTAATGCCATTAGCATGGAATTAAGGTTACCAATCTTAAATTAGTCAGGTTTTGTGCTTGCATGCCAAAATGCAGCTTAAAACAACCATCCAAACTCATTTAAACGATCACATAACAAATAGGGACTAAAACATAAGAAAATAGAACTTCAAAGATTTCAATAACTAACAAAGCTGGCAGCCGTATCGATACAGTTTGCCCTATACCGATACGAGCGTATCGAAACAAGTTCGAATGGCTCAGAACACTAGCCCGTATCGAAACACCCTCGGGGGCCTTTCAGAATCGAGGTTTCTAGTAGCAAAAAGAATCGAAACGGACCTAAACGTATCGATACACTTAGGCCATTTCAGGTCCCCTGTATCAATACGCTTGACCTACAATGACTCAATTTGCTGGTTTATTGCAATCTTAGCAAACATAAGACCCTCAAACAAGACTCAAACATGCATACAAATCATACATACCACAAAACCTCAACAAGCATAGCAACAACACCAACATAGTAAGATTAAACATGGCAAGATTCTAGATGTAAGCAACTTAAGCAAAAACCATACACAAAATGGTCAAACTTCAACCCAAACTATACTTCAACAAGCAAAGACACTTTACAAGTCTAAAAAGGCATCATAAACATGTCTCAACATAGGAAGGCTCAAATCAAAACCTCCCAAGCATAAATGTCATGTCTAAAAGGAGTAAACCCTTGGACACTTCATTACTTCCTTGCTACCACGAATGGTCTACAGATCTGTATTGTTGGAAAAGAGAGTGTAAGCAAGAATGCTTAGTGAGCGGTGCTCAAAACCATAACAACAACAATGCAGTTTTAGAATCGTTTAATACATTTGAAAACCAAACCATTCTTCAAATCATTTCATAAGAGAACTTTCCAACCACTTTCTCATATGCATTTCATGCTTGAACTACAATCCAGGGCATAACATCATAAATTCTCAACACGAAACATGACAAACTCAGAGCTTCACAACATTATTAATGCAAACATAGCATAAAGGTCAACTTTAACACACAAGAGTATATTGACATCTTTAACAATTTTACTCAGATATGCGAATAGCTTCCGGTGGAATCTCACATCACCGTACTCATAACAACACCAAGGCTTCTGGTGGAATCTCACATCACTGTACTCATAACAACAACAAGGCTTCTGGTGAAATCTCACATCACCGTACTTAGGAAAAAAACAAGGCTTTTGATGGAATTTCACATCAACATACTTCTCCTTAGTGGAATCTGACATCAATAAGGCCACGCGCGAATTTTACCATTATAGTGCGCTCTCGTCCTATTGGTCGACCAACTATATCCGGTAAATAAGATCTCATCTTATGTCAATATACCCATCAAAGACAACACTTACCCACTATTTATCACGGCCACAACAAATTATTTCACATTCCATTTCATATCAGATTTTCATGCATAGCATGTACTTAAACACATATATCTCATGAAAAACTATCATTTAACAAGTATGATCGTATATACAACAAGTACATATCTCAAAATGCATGAAAACAGTGGTATACATGATAAGCACATAACATGAACATATTTCCAAAAACAAGGTAAAATAAACTGAAATCATAGGCGGAAACAACCAAACTTACTCTTGAGTTTAGATTAGCCTTTCAAGCTCAATCTAAACCCCCCCAAAAACTTTCCCTTAACCACGTTAAGGCTTTTAAAAACAATTCCACTCATCAGCAACATACAAATACTAGCCGAACACCCAAATTAAGCTTCCAATTTGTCCGATATTGCGTTCGAAGTTTCCAAACTCAAATCCTCTTATTCTAAACAATTCAAAAAAGAGCATTAGAGCTTATTTCAACCCACAAACCTGCAGCAACTCGAAATCAAACATCTAGCAACATTTGTCTATCAATTTATAGCAGAAATCAACTGAAAACATCAAATAACTATCTCCCAACGAACTCCAACTAAAACCCAGCCAGATTATCATCAAAATCACATATATTAGCAACTAAAAACATTAATCCAAAGGCAAGAAACCATTAGTCACTGATTCTCCAAAAAACCAAGCCAAAAACTCAAACACTTCAACCTTAAACACTACCAACTTAACTAGTTTCCAGTTTAAATTATCAAACCATCATTTCAACTTAATCCAACATAAAAAACACATTTATTAGCATCCACAAATCCAACAAAACAAAACCACACAAAAATCTCACAAAACCAACTGTAACTATCTTGATTAAGAATTTTTCCCCCAAACCCAATATACAATCCTTAAATAAACATCATAAATGTAACCCCCTTAGCCCAGTCTAGACAGTTGACCTGAACTGAGGTGATTACACGGGGAAAAACGAAGTCAACTCGTTAAAGCTGACTCTGATTGACGAACCTTTATTTCTTTTTATTTTTTCTAAATACAACTTATGTCCTAAGTGATCACCAAAGAGCATAGGAAGAAACGACACATCGATCGGATTTCATTTAGGGGTTTAATTGCACAAACTAGACATTTAGGGACCAAAGTGTAATTTATTAAAATTACAAGGACTTCTATGATTTTAAGGTTACCTCTATTCAATTAGTCATATTTCATGCTTCTTTGTAAATTTTCATCACAATCAGACCATCCATACTCATCTAATTGCATACATGAAGATCAAGGACTAAGACGTAACGTTTCAAAAACATTCTCAGTTGAAGTTTAACCAACTTAACGACCCGCACATCGATACGCCTAAGGAGGGCATCGATAAGCCATCGATGGTCAAACTTCCCAGGCTTGAGTCAGCATATCGTATCGATACACTGAGGTACCGTATTTGTATGTCCTCGTCCAATGACTAAAGAGGGTATCGATACGACCCCGTGTACTAGTACGCCCCTCACAAATCAAGTAGGCCGTATCGATACGCTGCAGTCTGTAAATGCCCAAAATGCAGATTTTGAACCCCAACGATCCAACCAAACCATTCGAACATATAGCTAAACATGCTTGCGCACAAATATGCAACAACACTCAAAGGTACAAGTCAAGGAAAACATCAAACATCATCAACATCAATATTTGAATTCTAAAGCATGCTCTCTAAAAGTAAAAAACACCAAAAGACCATAAGCATCCCAATAGGCAAGGTAAATCCTCAAAACCACTATAATGGCCTCTTACAAACCAAATAGGCAAACCAAAATATATCAACTAGGAGATTACAAAACCAAACTCCCAAACCGAGGTTCTTTCCCATTGCCAAAATCTACTTGTTTAAATTCACTAAAGTTCATACTTGAATATTAGTGACGACTTAGGTGCTCCCACTAGCTACTTCAGAGCCCCCAAGCTTAGTTATCTGCATTGTTGGGAAAAAGGAGCGTAAGCACTCTTGCTTAGTGAGAGAAAGCTCAAAACACAACAACAATGCAGTTTTTAAAACATCAATTGAAACCATATCATGCTCAATCTTAAACATGCTTCTAAACCAAATCAAAACATTCTTTAACCATACCCTACATGTATCATTAGCCTCATGCATTGTTCACAATGAAAAACTCCATTAAGCCTCACTTGCTTAATTCACATGCATAAACATACCCTATGCAACATCTCATCATAACATCACATGAATAATAATCCATTATGCAACCACCAATAATCATGATACATGAGCAACAACAACAACACATATATTAGAATATAGCATTCCGGCATAGGCTCACCCCTATCCGTTATAATAGACTCACCTCTATCACTTTCACTCACAATATCGGATACACGGACTTGTATAGGGTCACCCCTATACTCATGGCTCACCCCATCTTAATGGCTACGAATGGAATTACGCTCACCCCAAACCCATAGTGATAGACTGACCTCTACCGCCCGCAATAGGCTCACCCCTATTACGTCACGTAGCTAGACACACGTACAATTTATAGATTATAGTGCACTCACGTCCTATTGGTCGACCAACGTATCCGAATATTAAAAATAGATCAAACACTTGCCAATATACTCATAAACCATGTTAACTCATTGCTTTCAATGCATCACTAAAAATCTTCACATATCTCAAATTAAATATGCTTTTTAAATAGAAAAACCATCTCATACAAGATCAACCCATCTTGTACTCAAATCAAATCATTCAATGGGATAAACACAAGCAAAAACATGCTTAAATCCATGCATAACAGTGAGTAACAACCTTTATCAAAACATGAGCATGATAAACCATAGAGTCCATTTCAAACCGAAATCTGAGAGTACAAGTATCCATACTTACTTCCGAGATTAGCTAAGCGTTTCAAGCTTACACTAACCTCCCAACTCCTCGTATCCAAGCTTAACAAAGCTTTAAAACACATCCACTCACCGATACACAAAACTTCACGTTCCAACGTGAAGATCACCCGTCCAAAGCCTCCAAAAATGCTTCGCTTGCTTCCAGATCAAGATACCCTATTTTTAGACCATCAAAACAGAGATCCAAATGCATTAAAATGCATTTCAACACCAGCAACTAAACACAAAATCGTTGCTCACCAAAACTACACCAAAATACCCATACAAAACAACCGAAAACTCAATCGATTGCCTCCTAAACTAAGCCCAGACAAGAACTATCAATTCTAACCTTTTTTAAACTTCAATCAACATCAAAAATCACCATAAACACAACCTTATACCTCCAGCCAAAGCAGATCACCATAAACACCTCAAAAACCACAATTCTAACATCTCAAACTTAGGAACTCAAAGCTATTCGGGATTTATTTGTTAAAACCTCATTCTTAACATCAAATACCATCCAAATTATATTAGAAATCAACCTCAAAAAAGAGCTTAACATAGAAATACGAAAATCACCAAGATCTCAACAAGAATCTTGAATTTTGTAACTATTTCTTGTTTATAACATTAAAACAACTAAAAACCCATTAACAAAGGATTGATAACTTGGGAATTTCAGTAAAGAACTGTTCATTAGGGGAGAAGGATGAAGCTTACCTCTAATGGTTGATCTCTCTTCAATTTGGGCAAGTTTTCTTGAAATCCAAAGCAAAATAAAAAAGGATTTGATGAAACAAAGATAGAAAATCCTTTGGAAGATAAAATCTATGCAAACAAAATGAAAATTAGAGGAGAGAAAAGTGTTTGGCTGATTGGAAGTTGAGAGAAAATGAAAAGAGAAAACTATCGTGAAATTAGTTATGAAAAAGTCAACTTTGATTTCCCTTTTTATTTCTTTAATAAAATCATTATTAAAAGCTCCCAAATTAAAGAGAAATCTGATAAAAACAAATGGTAAAATTAGCTCCTTAAATATTCAAAGTTTCAATCCTTTACAAAACAATCATTAGTCAACTTTTACAAAAACTGCATTTTGGTCACTATACCAAAATATAATAATTCAAACTCTCATTTTGTAAAATTGTTTTCACCATAATCATTTATATAATAAATGATGATTTTTAGATTTTTTTTCATATTTTTA
This sequence comes from Hibiscus trionum, assembly GCA_030270665.1. Taxonomy (NCBI): domain Eukaryota; kingdom Viridiplantae; phylum Streptophyta; class Magnoliopsida; order Malvales; family Malvaceae; genus Hibiscus; species Hibiscus trionum. Next base: position 1,392,745 of record BSYR01000004.1, read on the forward strand.
AAACATCTCGAACTAGGTGTTCCCTAAACCAACCTCAAGGGTTCGAACCGTTCCCGACCGGCCCGATTTATCATCTAAAACATCTAGGCCCAAAACCAGGGCATTACAATAAAAGAATCAATAACGTGGGAATTTCAATAAAGAACTTACATTAGAGGAGAAAAACGTAGCTCATCTCTAATGATGGATTCCCCTTTGCAATGAAAAGCCTTGAGAAAACGAAAAGAAATTGATTGGGTTTTAGAGAGGAATCATTGAAAACAAGTTTGATAATGAAAACTCAATGTAAACAAAGATTTACTTTTGAAATATTGAGCGAAAATGATTGTTTTGATGAAAGTTCTTGAGACAAATGTTGAGAGAAAAATATAACGTCAAATAGCACAAAGAGTATAACCTTTTTAAAATATCTTTTTATTAAATTTAGAAATTTCTTTTTTAAACATTTAAAGACCAAAATATTTAGGGGAAAATCAGAAATTAGACTTGGATAAATAGCTACTGAAGATTCAACATTTTGATTCTTTTACAAAGTAGTCACCAAAATAGTTTTGAAACTTTTCATTTTAGTCGCTAGACTAAAATGTCTACTTTCTAAATTTTTTTTCCAAAATTGTTTCCACCACAAAACACACACACACACACACAAATATATAATGGTTTAAAACAACTTTTTCATAATTCAAATCCTTCAAAAACCTTTTATTTGAAATAAATCCCGAAACTAGTCTAAGTCGGTAGGTTTAACTCGAGCAAACCTTCAATCAAATCCGATTAACTTCCAGACCCTAAACTCGGGGCATTACATATCGCAAAATCTTGAGAGACTACTTGTTTAGAGAGAAATGTTACTTGTTAACAGATCATAAGAGCCTCAAATATCTTCTAATGCAAAAGACTTGAATCTTCGACAAAGGAGATGGTGGGAATTACTCAAGGACTATGATCTGACTATCGTTTATCACCCCGAGAAAGCAAATGTTCTAGCTGATGCACTCAGTCGCAAATAACCGAATGGTAAGCCTTTTCTCTTATTCAAATAATGACCTAGACCCATTCATTCTATCCTTGTAATGACCATGAAAATTCTTAAAATTTTACAGTCCCGGTGGCAATCAATACCCACTTTCGACTTTAGAAAAATCAAAGATGATTGGCTAACCTTCAAGTCAAATCTGATCTAATGTCTTAAATAAGGATTCTTCAGCAATTTGATCCTGAAATTCAAAGCATATTACAAAAATTGGAAACTGAATCTAGTCCAGAATTTCCCTTAAAATCGAATGGATTGCTCTATTTTAGAGATAGAGTGTGTGTACCGATTGAATTTTTAAAGAGAGAAATGCTTGTGGAGAGACACACAACAATCCTTTTTCGACTCACCCGTGTTCTAACAAAATGTACTAGGATTTAAAAGAACTATATTGGTGGCCTGGGATGAAATCAACAATAACCGAGTTTGTTTACAAGTGCTTGTCATGTCAGAGGATAAAAGTAGAGCATAAAGTTCCTACGAGACTTCTACAGCCGATTGAACTGGCTAAATGGAAATGGGAGCATATAACCATGGACTTTGTTAGTGGTCTAACCTTGTCACCTAAGAAAAATGATTCAATTTGGGTAATTGTGGGGGAGAACAAAGTGTTGGGGCTTGAATTACTCAAAGAAACTGAAGACCAAATCAAAACAATTAATTGTAGACTCAAGGATGCTTTTGATAGACAAAAGGCTTATGCCGACGCCAAAAGAAAATAAATTCATTATTCGGTGGGAGATCGGGTATTTCTAAAGGTATCTCTGTAACCCCCTTAACCCGGCCTAGACGGTTGACCCGAATTAAGAAAGTCACACGGGGAAAACCAAAGTCAACCCGAAAGTCAACCTTGATTAACGACCCTTTTTTTTCTTTTTAAACTTGTCTAGATGCATATTAATCCTTAGATATGATCATACAACAGCATACTCAAAGATCATAAACATCAGAGATCAAACAGGGACCCAATTGAACAACTTACAATTTTAGGGACCAAAATGTAAATTCTGATAATTATAAGGACTTAACCCAAATTGAAGTTACCAACTTGAAATTAATCATGTTTCATGCTTCTCTGTGAAATTTCAGTTCAAAAGGACTTCCCAAACTCATACAATTGCACAAACAAGATTCAGGACCAAAATGCAAACATTTCAAAACATTTAACTGCCAATGTCAGCCCCCAACGGTCACCCGTTCCGAAACGGGAGACAGCCCGTTTCGAAACACGGGGCTGTTCCGCAACGCGTACCGAAACGGGGGTCGGGCAGTAGCCTTTCCGTTTCGGAACGGTCCCCCCCGTTTCGGACGCCTGGGCTTGTTTAAGGCACCCGTTCCGAAACGGTAGGTGCTGTTCCGAAACACCCTGCACAGATTGCCCAAAAATGCATACTTAAACATGCAATTGACCAACCAATCATGCTCCAAATGCCACCAAACTTTGCCTACATGCAATTCAACATATATGAGACATACTTGCATCAACAATTCATCAAAACATCCACATATATGAAAAGCCCCAAATCTATAGGCATGCTTCCTACACAAGCAACCATTCAAGCATAAACTTCCAGTTCAAGCATATAAAGGTCAACCACAAAAACCAGCATTCTCAACAACATTCAACATACTTAGGGAGTTCAAAACATCTCCCAAAACATACACATAGGTCCCCCATTGCCAATTTACCAAAAGCTAAATGTACTTAAGAAAACCTTCCATACTTTGAGCTTTACTACCACTTGAATGCTTGCCTTCCTTGCTGCCCTCAAAGTACTTTAATGCTCTGCAATATTGATTTGAGAAAACAAAGAGAGCGTAAGCAAAAGCTTAGTGAGGAATGCTCAATAAAACCATCCAATAATGCATTTATAAAACACTTTAAAAATCATGCTTCAAATCATCATTTACACATGCTCAAAAGCATACTTTAACAAGCATCTCATGCTTCATTTCATTACATGTCATATTGGCCACAAGTGATACATTTCATTTCTTTGAAAACAAGTTCATCAACTTTCACCCCAAGGACTTTTAAACACCTTGGACCCCAAGGACTTTTAAACACCTTGGCCATGGACTTTTAAACACCATGATATAAATTACCTCAAGGACTTTTAAACACCTTGACCCCAAGGACTTTTAAACACCTTGGCCTATGGACTTTTAAACACCATAGAAAGGACCACACAAGGACTTTTAAACACCTTTGTGTCCGTAACAAGAATCATCCAAGGAATTTTAACCACCTTGATGTTCTTAAGTAACAAGGCTCACTCAAGGACTTTTAACCACCTTAGTGACCTCAACCTTTTCAAAACATCACTTGCCAATATACATCATTATCATCAATTTATCCACTGTTCTAAAGCATTAAACCAAGCCATATTCATCATGCATTTAAAAGCATCAAACCACATTTGATCAATGTTCAAAAACAAGGAACTCTTACCTTGAGCTTCCTTCAACATATGGCTTACAAAAACAGCATTAACCATGCTAAATCATGCTTTCAAAACAGAATTTAAAACATGCAATAAACCACATTGCACAACAATCAAATCATGGCCACCACTAGAGAGTATTTCCGAAAACTTACACTTGAGCTTAGCAAAGTTGTTTAGACTTAAACTAAGCTCCCAAGACATTGGTTTCAAAGCCGAAAACCCAATTTCACTCACCGATTCCACTTCGCCTCTTGCCGAAGCACCAAATCAAGCCTCCGGATCACCACCACTTGGATCCAAAGATGACTCCCCTGTTTTAACACATTAAAACAGTAGATTAATGCATCATCATGCATTAATAGCTTCAATGAAAGCACCTAAACTCGCTGCTCTCATCCACACTCCATTTTCGGCCACCAAACACAACCGAAAATGCATCCAAACCACTTCTCAACTAAGGTGTTAAAAGCCGGATAGGTTGAATCTGTTTTTGATTCAAAGGTTCTGTGTTCTTGCATTTTAAGCCAAGATCCATTAAACAATCTTAAAAGCCATTTATAAAACATCAATTAAGGATTGAGAACTTAGGAATTTCATTAAAGAACTTGAAGTTCAGAGGAGAAGGACGTTCTTACCTCCAAACTTGAGTTTCTCCTCTTTTGGAACCAAAAAGCTTGATGAATCAAGTAGCATATACAAAGGTTTTGATGATGAGATGATTAGGAATCAAAAGAGGATTGAAAAGAAGTATTTAGGTGATAAAAATCAGAGGAAAAGATCTGGAGAGAATGTGTTTGGTTTGAGAGAAAAGATGAGAGAAAATGGGAAATGGAAAATTTAGAAAGTTAGTTAAAAATGACTAAAATATCTTTCCCTCCTTTTACTTTTATTTTAAACCATTATTAAATCATTTAATATTCTAGAAAATCTGGAGAAACTCCCTTTGGGTAAATAGCTCCTTAAAGATTCAAAGTTTCAATCCTTTTTAAAACAGTCACAAAACTTTCAAAAATTACATTTTGGTCACTAGCCAAAATGTCACCCTTCCGAAACTCATTTTCCAAAATTGATTTCACAGTTCACTTAAATATATTAAAAGATGATTTTAGAACATTTTTCCATATTTTTAATGCAACCCGAACTAAGCTTTCCTAAATTCACTCTCTTAGATTCGAACAGCACTTTGACCAAACCGGTCAACGCCCAAAACTTGTAAGCCCAAAACCGGGGCGTTACAACTCTCCCCCCTTAAGAAATTTCGTCCCCGAAATTTACCTGAAGGAAAGAGATAAGGAAACTGCTTCAGCATGTCTTCCTTCCGCTCCCACGTGGCTTCCTCAACACCTCGATGCTTCCACAGCACCTTCACCAACTCAATGGTCTTGCCACGAAGAACCTTGCTATCCGAATCCAGAACCTTCACCGGTTCCTCATCATAGGTCTAATCCGGATTCAAAACCACTTCCTCCACAAGCATCACATGCGAAGGATCAGATCTATACCTCCGGAGCATAGAGACATGGAACACATCATGAATCTTCTCCAACTCCTGAGGTAACCTCAACCGATACGCAACAGGACCCACACGCTCAACCACCTCATATGGTCCAATGTACCTAGGGCTCAACTTGCCCTTCCGGCCAAACCGCATCACCTTCTTCCAAGGCGAAACCTTCAAGAACACACGGTCACCCACCGCATACTCTATCTCCTTACGCTTCAAATCTGCGTAAGACTTCTGCCGATCAGAAGCAGCCTTCAACCGCTCACAAATGAGCTTTACCTTCTCTGTGGTCCCTTTCAACAAAGCCGGCATCGAAACCAACTTTTGACCAGTTTCAGCCCAACAAAGAGGAGTCCTACACTTCCTCCCGTACAAAGCCTCATAAGGTGCCATCTGTATACTTGCCTGATAACTATTGTTATAAGCAAACTCAACCAAAGGCAGATGCTTCTCCCAAGAACCTTGGAACTCAATCACGCAGCACCTCAACATATCCTCCAAAATCTGGATAACTCGCTCAGACTGACCATCCGACTGAGGATGATAGGATGTACTGAAATGCAACCTTGTACCCAGAGCTTGATGCAAACACTGCCAGAACCGCGATGTGAACCTCGGATCCCTATCCGACACAATCGACTTAGGCACACCATGCAGCCGCACAATCTCAGCAATGTACAGCTCTGCCAACTTATCCAAAGAAAACGTGGTATGCACAGGCAAGAAATGCGCACACTTCGTTAGGCGATCCACAATCACCCACACCGAATTCTTCTTCGAGGGAGACAAAGGTAAACCAGACACAAAATCCATGGTAACCCTTTCCCACTTCCACTCAGGGATTTTCAACGGTTGCAAAAACCCTGAAGGAAACTGATGTTCAGCCTTAACTCGCTGACATACCATACACTTGCTAACAAACTCCGCAACATCTTTCTTCAAACCCACCCAATAGTACTCATCACGAAGATCACGGCACATCTTAGTACTACCAGGGTGCATAGCAAAAGGACTACTATGACCTTCAGTCAGAATAGCACGCCTCAACTCAACATCAGCAGGCACTACTATCCGACTCCCAAAACACAACACACCATCATCATTAAAACAGAAATCCGAAGGTCTACCCTCCGCGATATCCTGAACATGCGGCACCAAGGAATCATCCAGCAACTGCTTATCCTTGATCAACTGAACCAAAGAGGGTTTCACTTGCAACTCTGCAACAAGACCACCATCTTGCGATATGCTCAAGCTAGCAAACATAGCCCTCAGCTCAACAGCTACTTTCCTACTCAAGGCATCCGCTACAACATTAGCTTTTCCAGGATGATACTCAATCGTCAGATCATAATCCTTGAGCAACTCCAACCAACGCCGCTGCCTAAGATTCAACTCCTTCTGAGACATCAGATACCTCAAACTCTTGTGATCTGTGTACACAGTACACTTCTCACCATACAGATAATGTCTCCAGATCTTCAGAGCAAAAACCACTGCAGCCAGCTCAATATCATGCGTAGGGTAATTGCGCTCATGCACTTTCAATTGCCGCGATGCATAAGCCACCACCTTACCCTCCTGCATCAGTACACACCCCAAACCAACATAGGATGCATCACTGTAAACCACAAACTCTTTCCCTGATTCAGGCTGAATCAAGATAGGAGCTTGCGTCAAAGCCGCCTTAAGCTTCTCAAAAGCCTGCTGTCTCGCTTCCGTCCACTCATACTTAACATCTTTTTGCAACAGCTTCGTCAAAGGAGCAGCAATCTTGGAAAAACCATCCACAAACCTTCGGTAGTATCCCGCCAAACCAAGGAAACTACGGACCTCATGAACAGACTTAGGAACTTTCCAATTCATCACCGCCTCAATCTTCTGAGGATCAACACGAATCCCCTCAGCTGAGACCACATGCCCAAGAAACACCACCTCCCTTAACCAGAACTCACACTTGCTCAGCTTAGCATAAAGCTGATTCTCCAACAAAGCTTGCAAAACAGTCCTCAAATGCTCTTCATGCTCCTCCTCAGTACGCGAGTACACGAGGATATCATCAATGAACACCACAACAAACTTGTCCAGGTATTCATGAAACACACGATTCATCATGTCCATGAAAGCAGCAGGAGCATTTGTCAACCCAAACGGCATCACAAGGAACTCATAATGCCCATACCTTGTCCTGAAAGCTGTCTTAGGCACATCCACATCCTTCACCTTCAACTGATAATACTCTGACCTCAAGTCAATCTTAGAGAACACAGCAGCTCCCCGAAATTGATCAAAGAGATCATCAATCCTCGGCAAAGGATACCGATTCTTGATAGTTAACTTGTTCAGCTGACGGTAATCAATGCACATTCTCATAGTGCCATCCTTCTTCTTCACAAACAAGACCGGTGCTCCCCAAGGTGACACACTCGGCCGGATGAAACCACGATCAAGCAACTCTTGCAACTGCGTCTTCAGCTCCTTCAGCTCCTTAGGTGCCATTCTATAGGGAGTAATGGACACAGGAGTTGTATTCTCATACAGCTCAATTCCAAACTCCACCTCGCGGTTAGGAGGTAAACCAGGCAACTCCTCAGGAAAAACACCAGGAAACTCCTTCACAACTCTGATATCTTGCACCCTCAACTCTTTAGAGCTAGGATTCATCACAAAAGCTAGATAGGCTTCGCAACCTTGCCTCAGCATCCTGCTCGCCTCCAAGGTAGACACCACATTGGCAAGAAACTTCACATTCTCACCAACCACAACAACTTCATAATCATCCGCAAGCTTAAGCGAAACTCGCTTGTTTTCACAATCCACAACAGCGCGATGCTCAGCAAGCCAATCCATACTAAGGATTACATCAAAACCATAAAAGGGCAACTCCATAAGATCAACATGAAAAACATGTTCTTGAACAACCAAGGGACACCTTCTATAAAGCTTACGAGTCACAACAGTCTCACCAAAAGAACTAGTGACACGAACACCAACATCCAAAGACTCAACAGGAAAACCAAGCAATTCAGCATGCTCACGCAAAATGTATGAATGCGTAGATCCAGAATCTATCAAAGAAAGCAATGACAAGGATTGCAAAGTAAAGGTACCTGCAATCACATCCGCATCATTCCTTCCCTCACGCTGAGCATACACCCTCGCTTGGCCTCCACCTTCAGGCTAAATAGCCACAATATGGGCCACTCCACGACCACCTTCCTCTCTCCTCTGAAAATTACCACGGCCGCGCCCACGACCTCTCTGCGGTGCAACAACAACAGGAGCACGCACCTGATCACCAGCCAACCTATGACAGTCACGCCTCAAATGGTCTGCGGATCCACAATTCCAGCACCCATTACCAGCTGCCGCAACAGGAGCTTGCACCTCTCTCACAGCACGAGGACAGTCACGTTTCATGTGACCACGTGAACCACAGATCCAACAAGCACTCGGATCAGCTCTAGCATTGCCTCCTCTAGCAGGTGCACCACCACCTCTCTTAGCTGAAGACTGATACTTCTGATCACGTCCCCTCTTGTTCCGTCCACCTCCAGAACTATACTCAGCAGCTCGCTTGCCAGCACCCTTAGCAGATAAACTCAAGTTCATCTCAACGTCCTTGGCTCGGCCCACCAACACATCAAAATCATCATACTCTAAGCCATAACGGAACCTCTCGCACCTTGCCCGCTCATCAGGTACCAGCTCAGGTGCATACTGACTGAGTCGCACAAACTGCACTTCATACTCAGCCACACTCATGCTACCTTGGGTAAGAGACATGAATTCACGCTTCTTCTCATCAAGATATCTCACACCAAGATATCTCCGCTTGAACACATTCTGAAAGAATGTCCAAGTCACATCAGCTTCTGCCATCCCAGCAATAGTGGTTGTCCACCACGTATACGCATCCTTCTGCAGCAAGGACACAACACAACCCAGCTTTTGCACATCCGTGCAGCTCATCTGACCCAAGATTCGTTTGGTACTCTCAAGCCAAGCTTTAGAACTCTCAGCAGACATACCCCTGAACTCAGTCCCACCAAGATTGCGCAGACGCTCCAAAGGTAGTCTGACTCCAGCATCTTCCTGATGCCCCGCTCCACGAGCCCCAGCTACTGCTGCTTGAAAAGCACCAGCAATAGCTTGCACTAACATCGTCATATCAGGCATAGTTTGCCCCTGACCAGCCCCAGGTCCAGCAGCCCCAGCACCAGCTGCAGCTCCAGCTTCCTCAGCCCCAACACCACCACCACCAGGTGGAGGAGGAGGTAACACCGCACTACCCGTGTTTTCCTCATTCTCGTTCTCATTAGGAGCCGTAGCTCGCACATTACCTCGTAACTCTCTACGTGGTGCCAGACTTTTACCATGCAATCACAACACAAATAAAACAAAGTCAGGCCCAGCAAGGTAAGCAATCCAAGTATTCAAGCTCAATTTCATTCAAAATCAACACCATTTCATTAGCTTTTATTTGGCAATGGGTACCCACAACATGCTACATCAAAACATACATCTCAAATGCAACATACATGCAATTCACTCAACATGCTTCCACTCAACAAGCAAACAAAGCATACACACTTCAATCATGCACACATTCATTCCCAATTACTCGAAAACCTGGCTCTGATACCACCAAATGTAACCCCCTTAACCCGGCCTAGACGGTTGACCCGAATTAAGAAAGTCACACGGGGAAAACCAAAGTCAACTCGAAAGTCAACCTTGATTAACGACCCTTTTTTTTCTTTTTAAACTTGTCTAGATGCATATTAATCCTTAGATATGATCATACAACAGCATACTCAAAGATCATAAACATCAGAGATCAAACAGGGACCCAATTGAACAACTTACAATTTTAGGGACCAAAATGTAAATTCTGATAATTATAAGGACTTAACCCAAATTGAAGTTACCAACTTGAAATTAATCATGTTTCATGCTTCTCTGTGAAATTTCAGTTCAAAAGGACTTCCCAAACTCATACAATTGCACAAGCAAGATTCAGGACCAAAATGCAAACATTTCAAAACATTTAACTGCCAATGTCAGCCCCCAACGGTCACCCGTTCCGAAACGGGAGACAGCCCGTTTCGAAACACGGGGCCGTTCCGCAACGCGTACCGAAACGGGGGTCGGGCAGTAGCCTTTCCGTTTCGGAACGGTCCCTCCCGTTTCGGACGCCTGGGCTTGTTTAAGGCACCCGTTCCGAAACGGTAGGTGCTGTTCCGAAACACCCTGCACAGATTGCCCAAAAATGCATACTTAAACATGCAATTGACCAACCAATCATGCTCCAAATGCCACCAAACTTTGCCTACATGCAATTCAACATATATGAGACATACTTGCATCAACAATTCATCAAAACATCCACATATATGAAAAGCCCCAAATCTATAGGCATGCTTCCTACACAAGCAACCATTCAAGCATAAACTTCCAATTCAAGCATATAAATGTCAACCACAAAAACCAGCATTCTCAACAACATTCAACATACTTAGGGAGTTCAAAACATCTCCCAAAACATACACATAGGTCCCCCATTGCCAATTTACCAAAAGCTAAATGTACTTAAGAAAACCTTCCATACTTTGAGCTTTACTACCACTTGAATGCTTGCCTTCCTTGCTGCCCTCAAAGTACTTTAATGCTCTGCAATATTGATTTGAGAAAACAAAGAGAGCGTAAGCAAAAGCTTAGTGAGGAATGCTCAATAAAACCATCCAATAATGCATTTATAAAACACTTTAAAAATATGCTTCAAATCATCATTTACACATGCTCAAAAGCATACTTTAACAAGCATCTCATGCTTCATTTCATTACATGTCATATTGGCCACAAGTGATAAATTTCATTTCTTTGAAAACAAGTTCATCAACTTTCACCCCAAGGACTTTTAAACACCTTGGACCCCAAGGACTTTTAAACACCTTGGCCATGGACTTTTAAACACCATGATATAAATTACCTCAAGGACTTTTAAACACCTTGACCCCAAGGACTTTTAAACACCTTGGCCTATGGACTTTTAAACACCATAGAAAGGACCACACAAGGACTTTTAAACACCTTTGTGTCCGTAACAAGAATCATCCAAGGACTTTTAACCACCTTGATGTTCTTAAGTAACAAGGCTCACTCAAGGACTTTTAACCACCTTAGTGACCTCAACCTTTTCAAAACATCACTTGCCAATATACATCATTATCATCAATTTATCCACTGTTCTAAAGCATTAAACCAAGCCATATTCATCATGCATTTAAAAGCATCAAACCACATTTGATCAATGTTCAAAAACAAGGAACTCTTACCTTGAGCTTCCTTCAACATATGGCTTACAAAAATAGCATTAACCATGCTAAATCATGCTTTCAAAACAGAATTTAAAACATGCAATAAACCACATTGCACAACAATCAAATCATGGCCACCACTAGAGAGTATTTCCGAAAACTTACACTTGAGCTTAGCAAAGTTGTTTAGACTTAAACTAAGCTCCCAAGACATTGGTTTCAAAGCCGAAAACCCAATTTCACTCACCGATTCCACTTCGCCTCTTGCCGAAGCACCAAATCAAGCCTCCGGATCACCACCACTTGGATCCAAAGATGACTCCCCTGTTTTAACACATTAAAACAGTAGATTAATGCATCATCATGCATTAATAGCTTCAATGAAAGCACCTAAACTCGCTGCTCTCATCCACACTCCATTTTCGGCCACCAAACACAACCGAAAATGCATCCAAACCACTTCTCAACTAAGCCCAGCCATTAACCATCAAAACCTAACATCCTTTAACATCTTTTAACATCTAAAAAGAACCTAACAACATCCTTATACCTCCAGCAACACCAGATCCACAAGATCACCTCAAAAACAACCAAGAATCATAAGCTAAACTTAGGAAATTCAACCTATCCGGGATTGCATTAATCAAAACTCAATTCCTTATCAAATTAACATTCATTAATCATCATTTTAACACCTTAAAACACTGCTTAAACAGATCCAACGAAATTTCATCAAAAACACACCAAATCTTGCATTTTAAGCCAAGATCCATTAAACAATCTTAAAAGCCATTTATAAAACATCAATTAAGGATTGAGAACTTAGGAATTTCATTAAAGAACTTGAAGTTCAGAGGAGAAGGACGTTCTTACCTCCAAACTTGAGTTTCTCCTCTTTTGGAACCAAAAAGCTTGATGAATCAAGTAGCATATACAAAGGTTTTGATGATGAGATGATTAGGAATCAAAAGAGGATTGAAAAGAAGTATTTAGGTGATAAAAATCAGAGGAAAAGATCTGGAGAGAATGTGTTTGGTTTGAGAGAAAAGATGAGAGAAAATGGGAAATGGAAAATTTAGAAAGTTAGTTAAAAATGACTAAAATATCTTTCCCTCCTTTTACTTTTATTTTAAACCATTATTAAATCATTTAATATTCTAGAAAATCTGGAGAAACTCCCTTTGGATAAATAGCTCCTTAAAGATTTAAAGTTTCAATCCTTTTTAAAACAGTCACAAAACTTTCAAAAATTACATTTTGGTCACTAGCTAAAATGTCACCCTTCCGAAACTCATTTTCCAAAATTGATTTCACAGTTCACTTAAATATATTAAAAGGTGATTTTAGAACATTTTTCCATATTTTTAATGCAACCCGAACTAAGCTTTCCTAAATTCACTCTCTTAGATTCGAACAGCACTTTGACCAAACCGGTCAACGCCCAAAACTTCTAAGCCCAAAACCGGGGCATTACAATCTCCTTGGAAAAAGATCTTCAAATTCGGTAAAAGAGGGAAACTCGGCCCCCGATTTATAGGACCCTTTGAAATCATGGGAAAGAATGGTCCGATAGGGTACAAATTGGCTCTTCCAGTGAGTTCAATAATGTTCACAGCGTTTCCCACGTTTCCATGCTTCGTAAATATTGGTCAGATCCATCCCACATACTAGAACCCGAAGATTTAGAATTTGATCCAAACTTAACTTACGAAGAGGAACCAATTAAGATACTAGATTATGAAGTTAAAAGACTCAGAAATAATATGGTACCTCTTGTCAATGTTTGGTGGAAGAATCATAAACTTAAGGAAGCTACTTAGGAACCGGAAGCCACAATTAGGGATTAATACCCTCACTTATTCACATTAGTTAAATTTGAGGACAAATTTATTTTGAAGGGAAGAGAATTTGTAACATCCCAAATTAGGAATTGGAAGAAATTTCTAAATTAAGCGTTTACGTTAACCATTTGAAATTAGGTTAAATTTGATAAATTAGTGAAATGAGGGTTCTCAACGAAGTGAAATGATCATTATTGTTGTTCTAGTAGAGTGACCAAATAGCTGAAATTAAAATAAGAAAGAACCAATTGTAGGATCAAACAAATTTTCAATTGTAAGGACCAATTTGAAACCTTTGAAAGATGTACAATTTGCATGTAAATGGAGAAATAGGGAAAGATCTTAATATGTGTCATTTTTTTATTGTCATTTGTGGCTAATGGAAGCTTAAGCTAGGCTAAGAACTAGTCTAACCCTCTCGACCCGGTCTAGGCGAAAGACCGAATCGATCGATCGAGTCACACGGGGAATATTGAAGTAAACCGGGAAGGTTTACATCAATAAACAACCCTATTTTTTCCCTTTTTATCTTGTCTAGATGCACATCATTAGCCTAAGTGTTAAGACTCGCAGCGGAATAATAAACATTTCAAACAGACATTGATTAGGTACTCAATTGATTATAAACACGTTTTAGGGACGATTTTGTAATTTTAGCAAATTACAAGAACTTCTTCAATTTTTAAGTTACCAATCTTTAATTAGTCACATTACATGCCACTGTGTAAAGTCTAAGCTCAAAATGATCATCCAAGCTCATTTAATTGCATTCACAACACTTAGGGACCGAAACGTAGAGAAACAGAAACTTCTAAAGATTCCAATAACCAACTTAACAACAAGGTGTTTTGGAACAAAGGGCCCTGTATCGAAACAACCTGTTTTGGAACCGGTCTTGGTGTTTCGGTACACGAGCCAGTTTTGATACAGCCTCCAACTCGTATTAGTATACAACATTCCGATAGCCAACTTATGTGAGCCCGTATCGAAACAACCCTCCATGTTTCAAAACCCTAGGCCATTTCATGCACACCATTTTGATACAACCGTAGGCGTACCAAAACGCCTGGGCTTGTAATGAATCTTTTTGCTGTTTTTTCACACTTTAATGCAATCATAATCATTCCAACATGCATACACCATAACCTAACATCAATCCTCAGTCATTCATGGCATACTCATCATCATATCATGGGAAATTGCATCAAAGGTAAACTATAGTATTGCAACTTAGAAGAAAACCAAGTAAGATACCAAAAATGCAAAGTAAAGCATAAACCAAATACCAAAGGCCATTTACAAGCCTAAAACAATAAATTAAACTTGCTCAAAAGGGAGTTTACACAAATATCAAACCAACACAATAGATCCCCCATTGTCCTTATTACTTTAGTCTAAATCGAAACATAGTTTCTTAAACAAAGTCTCTTGGAATCCCTTGCTACTTGCTGCCTCCAAAACCTCAATTATCTGCATTGATTGAAAAATGAGAGTGTAAACACACAAGGCTTAGTGAGGAGTGCTAAAAACAAAACACCATTAATGCATTAAAATTATTTTCCAATGCCACGTTGAAATCACATTTCATTTACTTCAAACATCAATTTAAAACCATCATGCCTTCAAAACCCTGCACTTTCCTTAATAAAAAATCAGCATATAAACCTTATGCAACATGTATTATGAATCAACAACAAATCTCATTGCTAACACTCAATTTAAGCCTTTCCATACATAGCTACCATATGCAAAGCTTAAAGAGTAAAACATGCATTTAAACATTATGCATCATAAACCATTTCATAATACATCATCAATTATATTGGCTTACAAGTGATTATCAACATGCTCATTTGTCAAAACAACATCGGATACGCAGATTCACAAGTGTTGTCCCAACACTTCATACATTCTCATCGGCATCTCAAGGTGATGTATAACCCCACTAACGAGAGACGAGACACCATACACTTTCCTTAATTGTTAGGGTACTTGGATGGAGTATTCAATATACCATATAAACCCCTCAACATCCAAGGTGACTTGTTTATAGTGCACTTAATCCAATCTAATTCACATTTAACAATATACCTCATTGTTTTCAAAGCATCATCAATAAATCATTTTACAAAGCATTAAACCATGCTTTAAATCACAAGTATAAAACATATACTTATAAGGATCACTTACCACGTGCATCCTTCATTTTCACATCATCAAAACAGTAAATCGCTTACTTTAAATCATGCTTTAATAGTAGGTAACATGCATTTATAAATCATGTTCATAAACAAATCCATAATAGCACAATCCGAGGGCGAAATTCCTTATACTTACTTCCGAACATAGACAAGCGTTTCAAGCTTATATCTAAGTTCCCTAAACCACCTTTAAAGTGTTTCAAAGCTGAAAATCACGTTCTCACTTATCGACACACGAAACCTTAAAAGCTGACAGTAAACCAAGCGTCCGAAGCTCACGAAACTTCACCAATTACTTCCGATACATTCTCCCTTGTTTATACAACATAAGAATAGAGAGTTAATGCATCACAATTCAATAAAATCTCCAGCAAACATACCTACCACGCTGCTCTGCCTAAAAACATCAAAACGCTTATCCAAAACAATTGAAAACACATTCGATTACACTACAAACTCATCCAAAGCCAAAACCTAACACTTTCATCCATTTTTAATCATCAATTAACATCCAAAAACAACCTAATAGCATCCTTATATCTCCAACAACATCAAAACCACATTATCACCACAAAAATCCAAATCTAGCAACCTAAACAACTAGAGATCCAACTCATTTCGGGATTACTATGATTAAACCTTTATTTCAATATCATTTAACATCCAAAACATGATTAAAATCAATCTCAAATTAACAAAAACAACACCATTACGAAAATCTTAAGAAATCATCTTTCAAAGCTTGATCTAACCATTTTCATCAAATATATTATAAAACCTCATTAATAAACACAATCAGAGAGCCAAAAAATTGGGAATTTCATTAAAGAACCTTGATTAGAGGAGTTGAACGAAAATTACCTCTAACCCTCGCCTATTCCTTCAACTGACAAGGTTTGTTGAAAAACCTTCAAGAATCCTTTGAGATAACTGGAAGAAACACAAAGGAAATCATTTGCAAATCAAAGTGAAGTGGAAAGATGAAAATATCTGGAAGTTATGAGAGAAAATGAGGTCTTTGTCTGATTAGAAATGAGAGAAATGGAAATTACGTCAAAAATAGATTTTAAAAGCTAAATCCCCTTTTTAATAGAATCTCTCTTTATTTCTTTTAATTAAACACATGTAAAATAGTCAATTAAAGGAAATGGCTAATTAATAACACAATAGCTCCCTAAAGATTCTATGTTTTGGCCCTCTTTCAAAACAATCCTTTAAAATATGATTTTACATTTTTACAAATTAGTCACTAAACAAAAAATGTCCATCTTCCAAAAGCCATTTTCTAAAATTGACTTCACCACACCCTTATATATTTTTAAGAGGATTTTAGGAACTTTTCTCATAATTTTATCTCATCCTTAACCATGTTTTCCCTGAACCATTCCCTAACTAACTCGGATCTCTAGTCTAGGTTCACCGGACCATAAACCACATTTATAACTCATAGGCCCAAAACCAGGGCGTTATAACTCTCACCCACTTAGGAAATTTCATCCTCAAAATTTTACATAGAGGAAAGAGATAAGGAAACTGCTTCTTAATACCATCATTCATTTCCCACGTGGCTTCCTCTATGCCACGATGTCGCCACAAGACTTTGAACAATTCGATGGTCTTACCACGAAAAACATTGCTACTAGAATCAAGAATTTCAATAGGTTCCTCATCATAAGACAAATTCGGTCGCAACACAAAATTCTCAACTAGAATTACATACGACGAATCCGTCCTATACCTCTGCAACACCGACACATGAAACACATCATGGATTTTCTCCAACTCGGGAGGTAAAGTCAACTGATATACAACAGGACCAACACGCTCCAAAAATTAATATGCTCCATTAAACCTTGGACTAAGCTTACCCTTACGTCCAAAACTCATCACTTTCTTCCAAGGTGACACTTTCAGAAACATGCGATCACCAACCGCAAACTCAATCTCCATATGCTTCAAATCCGCGTAAGAATTTTGACGATCTGAAGCCAACTTGTTGAGCAGATCAATGGATTGATCAAAGCCAAGAGGGTGGTGAATTGGGTTTTTAATATTTGTTGGAGAAAGTGGAATGACTAAAATTGAAGAACAAGGCAATTTATAGTGGTTCAAGTTCCAAGCGAACTCTGCATCCTCTACCTTAGCTACCACTAAGGATTTTCCAACAATCCACTAATTGCTCCTCCCCTTTTCAAGGCTTAGAAGGTAACCTTTACAATACCAGTCAAATTTTCTACCCAAAATTTGACCAAACCCTCACTAGGATACAAAGAAGAATTTTAAAGCAAGAAGAATATCTCTCAATACAAATTTTCCCCTTTTGATACAAGCACTCAACCCAAATTGGAATACAAGATTGGAATTCCACACAACATAATTTGAGATTTTACAAGAATGAGAAATTAAACACTTTGAGATTGGATTTTTGTAAGGATGTTTCTCTTGGATGCGATAGTTGTTGCCGGTCTTCAATAGGCTTGATTTTATACCTTCTTCATTAATTCTAGTCGTTTCGGTGGTTAGGGTATTGATTATAGCCGTTGGGACCCTCTCTTTCCACCAAAAATACAGTTATGCAGCCCACTGTATTGGTACCCGGGGATATGTATCGATACCTGTCTCAAAACAGAAAGAGCCGTTACACAATTATAAGAGGGCCGTATCGATATGCGTGTAGGCGTATTAGTACGGATTAGGGAAGTGTTTAAGTGCATGTAAGACCGTATCAAGGCAATTATTCCCACAAAGCTCACTGAAAGATTCTGTATCGATACGGGTAAGAGCATATCGGTACGAGACAACCACCTCTTTAAAAGTATGTTACCTAACAACTGACACAAATGGTCAAAAAAAATTAAGGCTTCTAAATTTAAAATTCTTTTAAATCTGTATCGATACGGGTGACACCGTATCGATACACCATTTAAACTCAGTGTGATTTTATAAAGAGAGCGTATCGATACAGATACAATCTGTTTCGATACCCTGTTTCGATACAGTGAGGGGCGTATCGAAACAGATTTCTCCAGTGGCCAAGTTTGGTAAAAAAGGTATCGATACGGCGAGGAGCTTATCGATACGCATATGCGATTTTTAATAGTTTGGCCTTGGAACACTTAAAAATATTTTAAAGTTTGAGTTTTTCAAATAGATTAAAGCCTTGTTGATTTGAAACCTTTTGCGGGACTTAAAGATCTATTTCAAGTTTTTCAATTTAATAATTAAAACACTTTGTTATATCAAAATCAAACATAGGTTTTACAATCTCCCCTTTTTGATATAACAAAACCAAAACTTGAAATTTTTTAAGCTTTTGAAAAACTTTGGAAAGCAACTCCCCTTAATATAGGCTAGGTAAAATTTAAGTTAAAATTTTAAGTGAGCTTGTTCCCTCTCCCCGTTTTTGTTAGATCAAAAACAAGAGACATAGGCAAAAGGCATAAACAATAACCAAGCAATCATAAAATAGATAAACATTAAGTTCATAAATAAGAAAACATGAAAATAAAATCCAAATAACAATAATCAAAGCATATGTTTTAAACTTAATCCTAAAGAACATAATTCAAAGTGCATAACTAGAAATCCTAAATGACATGAATGGAATGCAAAGATAATCTACTTCTCTTCTCCATCGCCATCTTCATCGTCCTCTTCGTTGGCATTATCATTATTCCTCTTAGATTGACGCCACTCATCATGAAAAGCGGTAAGAAAGATGCTCATCGAATTGTGTCCGCCTTCAAGAGAAGTGAGATGAGTCTCCACATTTTTCACTCAATCTTCAAGGCTTGTGAAGCGTGTGTCTATAGCAGCAAACCCCAAATTCATGACTTGATCCATGGAAGCAATTCCCATGCGTAAGCCTGTGAATTGTTCGTTGAGAAAAGTCATAAGAGCATCAATGGAAGGTGGAGGAGGAGCGTGAGGATTGGCAATCTCTTCCGGAATTGCATCGCTAGGAAGCTCGGATAGACGAAGCCAACTATCATTGAAGTAATGAAACTTCCCCCTAGAAAGAGATCTCTCATCAACGGGATCAGTGAGGGGTGTCGAGTAGTCGTTAGAGCAATCAATATCCGTTTGAGTGAAGAAGTAACTCAAGGCGGTGCCATATGTGAATGAAGTGACAAGAGTTGTATGGCGGTGTTGCACGAGATAAACAATCTCCGCAAACATGATGCGAGCATGATTTGGTTGTTGTCTCTGACGAAATCACCGAATCCAAAAGTCATCATCTTGGCGGATGGTCGAATATTTCTCTCCCGAAGGCCTAAACCACCAAGTAATCATCAAGTGAAGGATTCGATCTTGAGCATTGAGAACGGTCACGGAACCTCCCAAGAAATGACCAAGGGAATTCTCATATTCGATACCCTCATCCTTTAACTTAACAACATCGACGATAATCTTTTTGCCCATGAGATAGGAGTTGATGACAACAATATTACCCGAGGGATCGACGCCGCACTTGGAATTAGCATAGAATATCAAAACCAAATTGTGAAAGAAAAAGCCCGAGATTTGTAGAAAATCCATAAATTTCCATTCTTGGAGCAAAGATAAGTAGACAAACTTGAAGCGCTCCAAATTAAGAATAGGATAAAAATTACCATCTCCGGTCAGATTTTGTAATTTTGAAAAGAGAGGAAGTAGTTGAGTTCCCCGATGGTTCTAAAGCATCTTTGATAGATAAGGGTCAAATTAGGGAAAGTACCATCTCCGGGATTGGATGCTTCACCTACTTCGCTAGTACGCGTTCTCTTTTTTGGTGCCATTGTCTAGAAAAATTGATCAAAGCAATGTGTATGTATTATTTTTCTCATTCAACCCATAAAAAATCAATAATCAAGGTTTTTAAAAAAATTGAAAGGCAAATAAAAAAAAGGTTTGATAAAGATTGTTTTTGAAAGAGCAAAACAAAACAAAAGGAATTTCAAACGAAAATCAAAAAGGAAAATAAAAAAGAGAAAAAGAGTTTCATACCTTGATATTGATAAAAAGAGGAATGGATGAAGAACTTGCACCAATTTGATAGATAGCTTTAGAAGCTTGGCTTGATGTTGAAAAACCCTCAAGAGATTTTTAGTTTTGTGGTAAAAATATGAGTGATTTAGAGACTTTTTATAGTGTAAAAACGGCTAGGGTTTTAAAATTTTAGTTTTGGTAAAAGTGAAACTCTTTTAATGTCATTAAGTAGCAGTCTGCGCAATCGAGGATCGATACGCCTAAGGGTGTATCGATACGAGGGTAAAATGGTAATTCCCTGGAAACGCGTGTCAAGGGACCGTATCAAAATGGATATCATCCGTATCGAAACGTTCACAACTCATATTAAAACGAGTTTAACCATATCGATACCCGTAAGAGAGAAAATGCATTCTGGTCAATTAATGAAGTACATGTATCGATACGCATAAGGCTGTATCGATACCCTATGCCAGAAATGCTTTTTTGGCTTTTAGAACAACCAAAGGCTCGACTTTAGCACCTCCTAAATGAATGCAATTGGTGAAGGAGAAAGTCTAAGCATATACTAACAGAAGCATACTCCCCTAGCTATAAGCATGGTTTCTATCAAGTTCAACAACACATAAACATGCATTTTCACAAAATCAAGCAAATTTAACCTCAAAAAGAGTCCTAAAGGGTCAAGATAGGCTAGTTAGACCTAACTCTCTCCTAAGGGACCAAAAACGCTCTTTGTCTAGAGGTTTGGTAAAAATATCTGCTAGTTGGTTCAAGGTGTCAACGTACTCTATAACAACATCTTGTTTAAGGACATGATCTCTAATGAAATGATGCCTTATTTCTCTATGTTTGGTTCTAGAGTGTTGGATGGGATTTTTGGTTAAGCATATAGCACTAGTGTTATCACACTTAAGGGGTATGGTTTCAACTTTAACTCTATAATCTAAGAGTTGTTGCTTCATCCAAAGGACTTGAGCACAACAACTCCCTAAGGATATGTACTCGGCTTCAGTGGTAGATAGAGCTACATTATTTTGTTTCTCAGAGAACCAAGATATGAGCATACTACCTAAGAATTGGCAAGTTCCCGAAGTACTTTTCCTATCAATTTTACATCCCCCATAATCCGCATCCGGATAAGCATGAAGGTTGAAGGTTGAGTCTCTAGGGTACCAAAGACCTAGACAAGGAGTATCTCTAAGGTACCTAAAGATCCTTTTTACGACTATAAGGTGAGACTCTCTAGGACTAGCTTGAAACCTAGCACACAAGAAAACACTAAACAATATATCTGGTCTACTTGCGGTAAGGTAAAGCAATGATCCAATCATAGAGCGATAAAACTTAAAGTCAACACACTTACCTCCTTCATCTTTGTCAAGCTTGGTAGATGAACTCATTGGTGTAGCTTGAGGCTTTGCTTGCTCCAAGCTAAACTTCTAGAGCATATCCTTCACGTACTTTTTGTGATTGATGAAGGTGCCATTGTTGCGTGTAAAATAGTCTATCGCAATTGAGTGCAAGTGTACACGTCGCAAGTAATAAAGTGATACTAGAGTATCGGATATCGTCTCCACAGGGACTGGGCTAACCCTTTCCTTCACTATCTGCACAAGGGGAAAGAAAATATTTAATTAAGTTGTTGTCACGAGAAAATAAAGTAAACTTAAATAAAAGAGTAATAGAATCAAGATAGAGAGAATGGGCTGGTATTGAATTGCTCAGTAGTGCAGGTATTGTAGAGTTTAGGAAATCCAGTTCTGTCGTCGCGCCTGTCGCGGGCAGCACCTGTCGCGGCGGCAGTCCGTTGATTGTTGCGACAGCAAACACTCAACTCAGTACTTTCAAGTTTGGCAAGAATCCCAGATCTGCCTTGGCCTATCCCTAGGTCCAAGTCTGTCGATGATCACGTCTTTGATGATACCTCCCGGCGTGAATCGAAGGATGAACAACGATGTGTATGAATTCTTCTTTAGCCACTTAACCTCGCCCTATCCCTAGGCACGAGATAGTTCAACTATAAACTAGAGAACTTGCTCTTATTTCTTTCATATACTTAACTCTCCCGATGCTAAGTAAATAGATAACCTCACAATGCTCTCCCGATGCTCTTGCAAGATATTAATAACCAAAATAAGAGAACTTGAAGTTTATTTTATTGAACTGAAAATTCCTAAAACAAACGCAACCCTTGCAACTACTTTACAAATTAACCCGTGGCCCTAGGGGGGTTTTAGAACATATCGACGGCGGGTAAACGGTGGAGGGGTTTTTCGTTGTCGGTTATGGGGTAATCGGCTATGGGATGTGAGATCCACCTCCTAGGTTAAAATATATGCCCTTATATAAGCTTTGGGCTCAAGTATTCTAAGTTAACAAGGATTACAACTTTAATTAAAAGTATGATTATAATAAAGACTTAATCTTCAAGGAATCTACTTTCCAGCCGTCCTCCTTGTTTCTTGGGATTTTCTCTCCTTGAACTTTGGGCTTGACATATCTTTTGATCCGGGGCTTGGAAAAATATATGGTTTTCACACGACAGACGAGCAGAATTTTCTCTATCTATCGAGGTCCATTTCGCTTTTTCTCTCCACAGAACTGCTGTCACCATGCTGTCACGGCGGCACCATGGCAGCATCGTCCTCTTTGTCTACTTGTCCAGTTCAGCTCTTCTGCTTCTCTGCCCAGCGCCTGCCTTCTCCGTCAGCTATGGCGGATACCTGCAAAAATAACCAAATTTAGCAGTATCTGCGCATTTTTATCGAAATGTGATGTTTATGCAAAACTTAACCTAAAATGCAGTTAAAACATGCTTGAGTGCAGCAAAAATAAGGATAAATGATGGGTAAAATATAGAACTTTTAAGCACTGATCACACCCCCAAACTCGAATCTTTGCTTGTCCTCAAGCAATTCAGACCTAAAAGAAAAATATTTTTTTTGTTTTGGCTTTCAAACAGTGAACCTTCCCTTACCCGTCGTTCGTTCCCTGTGACGGCAGCAACCTGTCGGATAATTTAGGATATGTCCGGAATATCACTATAGTCCTCGTGCAGTGTGTGCATGCTTGTGAACAGTTATATGCCAAGACTCTCTTAGTTTCACTAGAATAATTCAGCTCTTCACTCGAATTTTTATGCCAAGTTTATCTTTTTTTTGAGGGCACTTCTTATGCTCCTTTTTATTTCTGTTTTGACTCGATTTCATTTTTTTAAGCTAAAGTTTCACTAGAGCCGGTTTCGGGCACCTCTAGCTAACTTCCTAGAGCCGGTTCCGGGCACCTCTAGGGCTGTTGAGTCTATTTTGCTAAACTTCTTTCCTAGAGCCAGTGTTAGGCACCTCTAGGGGCTATTCAAGTGCTAAGCTTCCTATTCTAGTTTGGCTAAAAGAAGTCTAAGCAGTATAACAGTCACAATGGTGTTTAAGTTTTCAGAACTATAGAAAGGCTCTAAACTTCTCCTTAAACTATCCTAAAGTTTCTGCCACGAGAGAGCTGTCACGACAGGCAAGTCCAGTTCATAGTTTTAAGCCAAAATTTTCAAAATTTTCATTTTTTTTGCATAAAATAAATGCGACACAATTAAAACTAAATGCAATATTATATTAATAATTAGGAGGACTGCCTACCCCCAAACTCAAGGGTTGCATTATCCTCAATGCATGACACAAAAGATGAAAAACAGAAGAAAAAAAATGACAGAAAAGTTAAACATCACAAAAAGATAATATATATAGCAGGCGACAGAGAAGAAGAAAAAGAAAACTTAAGTTGTGCGGCTGTCGTCACTGCTGCTGGAGTTTTGGATGAGGAGCTGTCGGCGGGCAGTCTTTTTTAACTTTGTCGGAGGAGCTGTGGGTGCTGCCCTGAGAGTATGAGTGCTGCCGCGGCAGGGGTGGAGGCAGAGCTTCCTCGGGTTGCTTGTATCGTCATTGCAAGGGTTTTTCTTTGTTTACCTAATAACAAAAACAAACTAAAAACTAATATCAAATTTCTAATTCCTAAAATAATAAAGATAAAATAAGATAAAAATAAAATAAAATAAGTTAAATTAGGAGTGCCTTGAGGGGCATCTTCTAAAGTAACTACTCCCTGTTCTATTGATGCTTGATGGGTCGTTTCCGGTACTTCTTGAAGTCCATCCGTACCCTCCATCTGGTGATTATTCTCATGGTGGGGGCTCCTTTCTTTCTCTTCCCTTTGTAGTCCATGAAGTCTTCCCTTCTTGGTAATGTTTCTGAGGGCATGTATATATGATTAGAAAAAATCAAATTGACATTCGGCCACAAACTTACATTGTTTTCGTTGAATGTTGTTGTGGTTGAATGTAGCCCTTGCTGTCGTGTCTGCTGCTGCGGCAACCAGTTATTTTGACAGTCCGTTGTCAGGTTACTTTGCAGGTCAATGGGACATTGGTAAGTGCCATCACTCTCTATACCAAATTCTGTTGACCACTCGTAGATCTCCATCAGTAGAGACATTGATGATTCTATGTCCACCGGCTTTGGTTCCTCTAATACCTGCAATGGAATTTGTGAGTTTTCAAAGAATTCAAAAGGTTCGTTTATTACCTGCTCATATTCCATCGGCGAGGCATTGTCATTGGGTAGCTCTTCTAGATGGTCGTGCGAGTGCCATGACTGGGATGGATGTGTGCAATCTTGGTCAGGCATAATCGAGGTTGTGGGTTGAGAATTTGCCTCTGATGTGGTTGCTGCTTCAGCATCAGTTGCTGCCGAGGCGGTAGTTTCCGCTTTGACTGGGGTTTTTGCCTCGGAAGTGGTTGCTGTCGTGACATTCTCTTGAATTTCACTCAGCGTTGTCGCGGTGTTGCTCCATTCCGGCTCCTCGATCATTGCCATGGCAAGTTGTTGCTCAGACTCATCATATGTTGGGTATTCCTTCACATGGGCATCCTCGTCACCTTGCCTCAGGATTTCAGGTTCATCTGTGGCGTGAATAAGGACTGGTCTGCTCAAGAGTTCATCCATCTTGGCGATACTTGTGTTCGTAGAAGCCGACACGTTTTGAGTGAGTGCCAAGAAGGCTTGCAGTGTGTCTTCTAAGGATTTTGACTCCTTTTGAGGATGATGACATTGCCAGGGCAGGTCGGGTTTTGCAGCAAAACTGTTATGGTATAAAAAAATTTGCGGGTTTTGATCGTACCATAAAAAATTTTGCTGCTGCGGCATCGGTAGTTGTTGCCCCTGTTGCTGCTGTGGCAGCATCTCTTGTTCTTGTTGTTTCCATCGTTGGTTGTCTATATATTCACCGAAAAATTGGGGACAACTTTCGAGTGCATAATTGCAAGAACTTTCCCACATCAGCTCTCGAATGGTTTTTCCTGGCATGTTGATGCCCTTGAACCTGTATTATCACCTGAGTTTTTGTTAAAAAATAAAAAAAATAAAAAATAAAGTAAAAATAAAAATAAAAATAAAAATAAAAGAAAAGTGCAAAAGCTAGGGTAAGAGTGTGTTGCCAGTCCCCGGCAACGGCGCCAAAAACTTGTTGCGTGTAAAATAGTCTATCGCAATTGAGTGCAAGTGTACACGTCACAAGTAATAAAGTGATACTAGAGTATCGGATATCGTCTCCATAGGGACTGGGCTAACCCTTTCCTTCGCTATCTGCACAAGGGGAAAGAAAATATTTAATTAAGTTGTTGTCACGAGAAAATAAAGTAAACTTAAATAAAAGAGTAATAGAATCAAGATAGAGAGAATGGGCTGGTATTGAATTGCTCAGTAGTGCAGGTATTGCAGAGTTTAAGAAATCCAGTTCTGTCGTCGCGCCTGTCGCGGGCAGCACCTGTCGCGGCGGCAGTCCGTTGATTGTTGCGGCAGCAAACACTCAACTCAGTACTTTCAAGTTTGGCAAGAATCCCATATCTGCCTTGGCCTATCCCTAGGTCCAAGTCTGTCGATGATCACGTCTTTGATGATACCTCCCGGCGTGAATCGAAGGATGAACACCGATGTGTATGAATTCTTCTTTAGCCACTTAGCCTCGCCCTATCCCTAGGCACGAGATAGTTCAACTATAAACTAGAGAACTTGCTCTTATTTCTTTCATATACTTAGCTCTCCCGATGCTAAGTAAATAGATAACCTCACAATGCTCTCCCGATGCTCTTGCAAGATATTAATAACCAAAATAAGAGAACTTGAAGTTTATTTTATTGAACTGAAAATTCCTAAAACAAACGCAACCCTTGCAACTACTTTACAAATCAACCCGTGGCCCTAGGGGGGTTTTAGAACATATCGACGGCGGGTAAACGGCGGAGGGGTTTTTGGTTGTCGGTTATGGGGTAATCGGCTATGGGATGTGAGATCCACCTCCTAGGTTAAAATATATGCCCTTATATAAGCTTTGGGCTCAAGTATTCTAAGTTAACAAGGATTACAACTTTAATTAAAAGTATGATTATAATAAAGACTTAATCTTCAAGGAATCTACTTTCCAGCCGTCCTCCTTGTTTCTTGGGATTTTCTCTCCTTAAAATTTGGGCTTGACATATCTTTTGATCCGGGGCTTGGAAAAATATATGGTTTTCACACAACAGACGAGCAGAATTTTCTCTATCTATCGAGGTCCATTTCGCTTTTTCTCTCCACAGAACTGCTGTCACCATGCTGTCACGGCGGCACCATGGCAGCATCGTCCTCTTTGTCTACTTGTCCAGTTCAGCTCTTCTGCTTCTCTGCCCAGCGCCTGCCTTCTCCGTCAGCTATGGCGGATACCTGCAAAAATAACCAAATTTAGCAGTATCTGCGCATTTTTATCTAAATGTGATGTTTATGTAAAACTTAACCTAAAATGCAGTTAAAACATGCTTGAGTGCAGCAAAAATAAGGATAAATGATGGGTAAAATATAGAACTTTTAAGCACTGATCAGCCATCCTTCCTTTGTTTAATTTGGAGTCCCAAAATGAATGACTGCTCCCCCATCATGCTCATCTCGAATTCACCTTGCATTAACTTACAAACTATTTGCAATGGCACTCATTAGTAGATCCAAAAATGATATCATCAACATATATTTGCACTACTAAGATGTCATTTTTATATCTTTTTATGAAAAGTGTAGTGTCCGCCTTACCTTTTTAAATTAAAAAATTTGAAAGCCTTTCATACCAAGCTCTAGGAGCTTGTTTTAAACCATAAAGTGCTTTGGTTAGCTTAAAAACATGATTTGGAAATTTTGAATCTTTAGAACCCGGTGGTTGTTCCACATACACTTCCTCATTTATAAAACCATTTAAAAATGCACTTTTCAAATCCATTTGAAAAGGCTTGAAATTATGATAAAATGCATATGCAAGCAACATCCTAATAGCTTCCATTCTAGCTACGGGTGCATAGGTTTCATCAAAATCTATTCCCTCTTCTTGAGTGTAACCTTGAGCAACTAATCTAGCTTTGTTTCTCACAATGTTACCACTCTCATCTAGTTTATTCCTAAATACTCATTTAGTTCCTATAGTAGATTGATTACTAGGCCTTTCAACTAATGTCCATACATTACTTCTCTCAAATTGGTTTAACTCTTCTTGCATAGCCATAATCCAAAAATCATCTTTTAATGATTCTTTAATGTTCTTAGGCTCAATGCATGATATAAAAGCAACTTGATTCATGAGTTTTAGAGAAGATCTAGTAGTTACCCCCTTGGATGAATCACCTAAGATTTCACCACCTTTGACATAGTTGTACTCCCTTGGGTAGCTCACTTTCTTTTCCTCAAGATCCAAGTCCTTCAAGGCTTCAAGAGGTGGATCTTCTACATCTTCTTCCTTAGTTGGAATCTCATCCTCCTTTGAAGTTTGTCCTCCATCAAAAGGCATCAAGGATTCCTACATCATCATCATCACAAGATTCCTTCCTCGGAAGGAGGTTATCATCAAAAACAACATGTATAGATTCCTCTACAACTAAAGTTATTTTGTTAAACACACGATAAGCTTTAGAGTTTAAAGAGTAACCTAGAAAAATAGCATCATCACTTTTTGCATCAAATTTACCTAAATTTTCTTTTCCATTATTCAAAACAAAACACTAGCAACCAAATGGATGAAAATAGCTAATGTTGGGCTTTTTCGATTTTTAAATCTCATAAGGAGTTTTCTTTAAAATATGCCTAATTATTACTCGGTTAATAATATTGCAAGCGTTGTTAATGGCTTCCGCCCAAAAATATTTGGGTAAATTGTTTTCACAAATCATGGTTCTAGCATTTCTTGTAAAGTCCTATTTTTCCTCTCAACTACCCCATTTTGTTGAGGAGTTCGAGGTGCCGAAAAATTGTGACTAATACCATTTCATTTAAAAACACTTCAAAACCTAGATTTTGAAATTCGGTTCCATGATCACTTCTAATGTGAGAAATCTTAAGCTCAAGAACATTTTAAGTAAATTTTGAAAATGTGATGAAGTTTTCTAAGGCCTCATCCTTGGTGCTTAAAAAGAGAATCCAAGTATATCTAGAGTAATCATCGACAAGCACAAAGGCATATGATTTTCCACCCAAGCTAGTAGTCCTAATTGACCCAAATAGATCTATATGAATTAATTGTAAACATCTACTAGTGGAAACATTATTAATGGATTTAAAGGATGATTTATGTTGTTTACCCTTAGAGCATGCATCACATATTTTATCATTTGAGAACTTAAACTTGGGTAAACCTCTAACTAGATTTAGGGAAACTAATTTTTCTAAAACACTAATGCTAGCATGTCCCAGTTTCTTATGCCATAACCATGCATCATTTTCATTTTGTGCAATAAAGCATGCATGTGATGAATGAATGTCATCTAGATGCACCATATATATGTTACCTATGCGATGGCCAATGAACATTATTTTATTTAATTTAATGTCAACAATTTTACATCCATTTTTATCCAATACGACATTAAACCCTTTATCACACAATTGACTAATGCTCATTAAAATGTGTTTTAGACCATTGACATACAATGCATTTTCAATGAGAATAGTAGAGTGATTACATATGGAGCCAATACCTTCAATGTAGCCTTTGGAGTTGTCACCAAATGTCACTACTCCTCCACTTTTTGGCTTTAAATCCATGAATCGACTCTTGTCTCCGGTCATGTGCCTCAAGCATCTACTATCAAGGTACCATAAGTTTTGGCTTTGAGCTTTGGCCTTGTAGCAATGATCCTCTTACAAACAAAGAGATTAAGCTTTGACTTTTGGTACCCAAATCTTTTTGGGTCAACGAGTTTTAGCTCCCAAAAGCATGATTCCCTTAGGAACCCAAGGTAACATGGCATCAACATTATTAGATTTGACAAGTTCCTTAGGAACACATACCCTTCTAATTCTTTTAGTTCTATTATGCCTATAGGGGACACTTTGTTTGTAGTTATTATTCTTTCTTTTAGGTTAATTTGTTCTAGATATTCACCTAATTCATTTTTCACATTACCAACACTCTTGAAAGACTTTTTGAGCTCATTAAGCTCATCTAACACCTTTTGGTGTTCTATGTTACATTGAGAAATAATATTATTTAAATCTACAATTTCATTATGAAAGAATTCAAGTTCATCTTGTAGACCTAAAATCTTTTTCTCAAATTTCAAGTTAGCTTGAGAAAGTAAATCATTTTTAGCATTTAAAACCGAAAGTGATCTTTTTATTTTTTAAAACGGACTCCTTATACTTCTCAACTAACTCATCATATACCTCTTAAAACTCATCATAACCTTCATGCAATTCATCAAATGTAAAATCGAAAGTAGATGAGTCAGAGGTTACCATAGAAGAATCCTCCTCAAGAGCCACGATGCAAAGGTTGGCCACTTCTTGTTCCTCATCCTCGGATGACTCCTCATCACTCCACGTAGCAAGATTAGCTTTTAGCTTCTTCTTCTTCTCAAAGCCCTTATTCTTGAGTTGAGGACACTCAGAACGATATGACCCGGTATCTTGCACTCATAGCATATGATTGGATCCTTTTCTTCTTCTTTGTTTTTGGTCTTGAAGTTCATCTTCCTTTGAAACTTCCTACCCATGTTGGACCTCATTAACCATGAGAATATATTCGCTATCATAGCCAATTCTTCAAAATCTTCATCCTCACTAAAAGTGCTCTCCTCATGTAGTGAAGCTTTAAGAGCCACTCCTAGTTTCTTTTTCTGGTCTACCTCAAGCTTCTCCACTCTTCTTTCTTCCTTCTTCCTTTCATCTTCTCTTCCTTGCTTCATGATTTCATGAGTTAGGAGAGAACCAACTAGATCATTAAGCTTTAGTGTCTTCAAATTTTTTGCTGCAATGATACCTATTCTTTTCCCATCCTAAGACTCGGGAAGTGAGTAGAGTAGCTTCCAGACTAGTTTGTCTTTCGGGATTATCTCTCCAAAACCCTTTAGCCCATTGACGATTGTTGAGAAATGATTGAACATCTTTGAAACAGTTTTGTCGGGCTCCCTCTTGAAATTCTCATAGCTAAGATTGAGAATTCCAATCTTTGTTTCCTTCACATCGCCTGTTCCTTCATATGTAGTCTCAAGTGTATCCCACGCTTCCTTAGCACTTTCGATCGAAGAAACTTTGGAGTAGATATCAGGACCAAAAGAGTAAAATAGCATATGAAGAGCCTTGTCGTTGATTTGAAGCTTCTTTCTATCATCTTCACTCATTTCATTTCTCCTTTTTGGCACTAATCTTCCTTCATCGTCTCTTTTCATCAGGATAA
Source organism: Hibiscus trionum (assembly GCA_030270665.1). NCBI lineage: Eukaryota > Viridiplantae > Streptophyta > Magnoliopsida > Malvales > Malvaceae > Hibiscus > Hibiscus trionum. The sequence continues at coordinate 1,423,796 of BSYR01000004.1, forward strand.
TGGGACCATCTTCTATAGCATCCCAAACAAGATAATTACTAGACTTGATGAAGAGACGTATCCAGTTCTTCAAAAAGGGATAGTTGTCACCGTTGAAGAAAGGCGATTTTGTGATAGATTGAGACTCGTACATGCTAGAGCCGGAGGTAGATGCCATGGCTTACTTTGTAGTTGATCACACTCTTCCTAGAATATCATCTTCTGGTTGTTAATCCTTCAAAGAGGTAGGCTCTGATACCAATTGTTGAGTGGATCAATGGATTAATCAAAGCCAAGAAGCGGGGGTGAATTGGGTTTTTAAAATTTGTTGGAGAAAGTGGAATGACTAAAATTGAAGAACAAGGTAATTTAGAGTGATTCAAGTTCCAAATGAACTCTACATCCACTACCTTAGCTACCACTAAGGATTTTCCAACAATCCACAAGTTGTTCTTCCCCTTTTCAAGGCTTAGGAGGTAACCTTTACAATACGGGTCAAATTTTCTACCCAAAATTTGACCAAACCCTCACTAGGATACAAAGAAGAATTTTAAGGCAAAAAGAACATCTCTCAATACAAATTTGCCCCTTTTGATACAAGTACTCAACCCAAATTGGAATACAAGTTTGGAATTCCACACAACACAATTTGGGATTTTACAAGAATGAGAAATTAGGCACTTTGAGCTTGGATTTTTGTAAGGATATTTCTCTTGGATGCAATAGTTGTTGCTGGTCTTCAATAGGCTTGATTTTATACCTTCTCTATTAATTCTAGTCGTTTGGGTGGTTAGGGTATTGATTATAGCCGTTGGGACCCTCTCTTTCCACCATAAATGCACTTATGCAGCCTACCGTATCGATACGCGGGGATCCATATCGATACCTGTCTCAAAATAGAAGGAGTCGTTGCACAATTATAAGAGGGGCGTATCGATATGCGTGTAGGCGTATCGGTACAGGTTAGGGAAGTGTTTTTGTACTGGCAAGACCATATCAATGCAATTATTCCCACAAAGCTCACTGGAAGATTCTGTATCGATACGGGTAAGAGCGTATCGGTACGGGACAACCAATTCTTTAAAAAGTCTTTTACCTAACAACTGACACCAACGGTCAAAAACATTTAAGGCTTCTGAATTTAAAATTCCATGAAATCTGTATCGATATGGGTGACACCGTATCGGTACGCCATTAAAACTCAGTGTGATTTTATATAGAGAGCTTATCGATACAAATATAATTTGTTTCGAAACCTTGTTTCGATACGATAAGGGGCGTATCGAAACGGATTTCTCCAGTGGCCAAGTTTTGTAAAAAAGGTATCATACGGCTAGGAGAAAATCGATACACATATGCGATTTTCAATAGTTTGGCCTCAGAACACTTAGAAAATATTTTAGAGTTTGAGTTTTTCAAAATAGATTAAAGCCTTGTTGATTTGAAACCTTTTGAGGGACATAAAGATCTATTTCAAGTTTTTCAATTTAATCCTTAAAACACTTTGTTATATCAAAATCAAACATAGGTTTTACACATCATCAACCGATCAAAAACTAGCTTTACCTTCTCCTTTGTTCCTTTAAGCAAATCCGGCAAAAAAAAACTAACTTTTGCCTCGCTTCCACCAAACAAAGAGGCATCCTACACTTCCTACCATACAAGGCTTTATACGGAGCCATTTGTATACTTTCTTGATAGCTATTATTATAAGAAAACTCCATCTAAGGCAACTTTTTCTCCCAAGAACCTTGGAAATCTATAACACAACACCGCAACATATCCTCAAGCACTTGGATAATTCGCTCGGACTGACCATCTATCTGAGGATGATATGAGGTACTGAAATTGAGCCGTGTGCCCAAAGATCTATGCAAACACTCCCAAAACCTCGTTGTGAAACACTAATCTAGATCAGAAACAATAGATTTAGGCATCCCATGTAACCTCAGAATCTCAGAGATGTACACATCTGTAACCATATAACGTTTACGCAGTATGCACCGCTAGGAAATGTGGACACTTCGTAAAATGGCCAATAATCACCCAAATAGAATTCTTCTTGGACGGTGTCAAAGGCAAACCCATCACAAAATCCATGGTGATTCTCTCCTAATTCCATTCTAGAATCCTCAATGGTTGCAACAATCCAGAAGGAAATCGATGATTAGCTTTAACACGCTGGAAAACCATGCACTTACTAACAAAATCAGCAACATCCTTCTTTAAACCAACCCAATAGTACTCATCTTTCAATCCACAATACATCTTTGTACTACCAGGATGCATAGAAATAGGACTGCTATGAGACTCAGTCTGTAACCCCCTTAACCCGGCCTAGACGGTTGACCCGAATTAAGAAAGTCACACGGGGAAAACCAAAGTCAACCCGAAAGTCAACCTTGATTAACGACCCTTTTTTTTCTTTTTAATCTTGTCTAGATGCACATTAACCCTAGTTATGATCATACAAATCACATACTCAAAGATCATAAACATCAGAGATCAAACAGGGACCCAATTGAACAATTTACAACTTTAGGGACCAAATTGTAAATTCTGATAAATATTAAGTACTTAACCCAAATAAAAATTACCAACTTGTAATTAGTCAGGTTTCATGCTTCACTGCCAAATTTCAGCTCAAACGGACATCTCAAACTCATACAATTCCACAAACAAGTTTCAGGACCAAAATGCAAACATTTCAAAACATATAACTGCCATTGTCAGCCCCCAACGGTCAGGTGTTCCGAAACAGGGAGAGCCTGTTTCGAAACACGGGGCCGTTCCGCAACGCGTACCGAAACGAGGACTGGCAGTGGCCTATCCGTTTCGGAACGGTGTCTCCCGTTCCGGACGCCTGGGTTGCTATAAGGCACCCGTTCCGAAACGAGGGCTACTGTTCCGATACGGCCTGTACAGAATGCTCAGAAAAGGATACTAAAACACACAATTGATCAACCATACATGCTCCAAATGCTACCAAACTTTACCAGCAAGAAATTCAACATATAAGAGACATATTTGCATCAACCAAACATCAAAATATCAACATATATGAAAAGCCCCAATTCTAAAGGCATACTTCCTACACAAGCAAACCATACAAGCATAAAACCTCCAAACCAACATATAATGGCCAATTACAAAACCCAGCATTCTTATCAACATTTAACAAACTTAGGGAGTTCAAAACATCTCCCAAAACATCCACAAAGGTCCCCCATTGCCAAATGCCAAAAGCTAAAAAGTGTTTAAGGAAACCTTCCCATACTTGAGCTTAACTTCCACTTGATTGCTTGCCCTCCTTGCTGCCCTCAATACCCTTAGTGTTCTGCATTATTGGTTTAAGAAAACGAAAGAGAGCGTAAGCATAAGCTTAGTGAGGAATGCTCATTAAAACCATTCAATAATGCATTTATAAAAACACTTTATAAACCATACTTCAAACATCATTTAAGCATGCTCAAAAGCAATCTTAAACAAGCATTACATACTTCCATATCAATACATGTCATATTGGCCATAAGTGATAAGTTCCATCTTTTTAAAACAAGATCAACATAAGACTCACACGTGGACTTTTAAACACCATTGTGATCTTATAAATTCCAAGGACCACACAAGGACTTTTAACCACCTTTGTGTCCTTACAAGTTTCACCCCAAGGACTTTTAAACACCTTGGCCCCAAGGACTTTTAAACACCTTGGCCCATGGACTTTTAAACACCATGGCAAGGACCACACAAGGACTTTTAACCACCTTTGTGTCCTCAACAAGAACCATCCAAGGACTTTTAACCACCTTGATGTTCTTAAGTAACAAGGCTCACTCAAGGACTTTTAACCACCTTAGTGACCTTAACAAGAATCATCATGGACTTTTAACCACCATGAGTTCTTAGAATCCACAAGGCTAACTCAAGGACTTTTAACCACCTTAGTGACCTTAACCTTTTAAAACATCACTTGCCAATATACATCATTATCATCAAATAATCCACTGTTTTAAAGCATTAAACTAAGCCATAAACATCATGCATCTTTAGGCATTAAACCATATTTAAACAATGTTTAAAAAAACAAGGAACTCTTACCTTGAGCTTCCTTCAACACATGGCTTATAAAATCAGCAACAATCATGCTAAATCATGCTTTCAAAACAGAATTTAAAACATGCAATAAACCACATTGCACAACAACCAAACCATGGCCACCACTAGAGAGTTTTTCCGAAAACTTACACTTGAGCTTAGCAAAGTTGTTTAGACTTAAACTAAGCTCCCAAGACATTGGTTTCAAAGCCGAAAACCCAATTTCACTCACCGATTCCACTTCGCCTCTTGCCGAAGTACCAAATCAAGATTCCGGATCACCAACACTTAGATCCAAAGTGTAACCCCCTTAACCCGGCCTAGACGATTGACCCGAATTAAGAAAGTCACACGGGGAAAACCAAAGTCAACCCGAAAGTCAACCTTGATTAACGACCCTTTTTTTTTCTTTTTAATCTTATCTAGATGCACATTACACCTATGTGTGATCATACAAACAACATACTCAAAGATCACAAACATCAGAGGTCAAACAGGGACCCAATTGAACAAAAATACAACTTTAGGGACCAAATTGTAATTTCTGATAAATATAAGGACTTAACCAAATTTGAAGTTACCATCTTGAAATTAAATAGATTTCATGCTTCTCTGTGAAATTTCAGCTCAAAAGGACTTCCCAAACTCATACAATTGAACAAACAAGATTCAGGACCAAAACGTAAACCAAACAAAACATTTAAAGATACTTTTAACCAGATTAACGGTCGTGTATCGATACGCCTGGAGTCGTATCGATACACGGGGAAAACAGAAACTTGGACGAGTATCGATACCCAACCCGTATCGATACGCATGGCCAGAAATCTGCAGATTTGGCTCTTGCGTATCGATACGCAAGCTCGAGTATCGATACTCCTGCCAGAAATCGACCTAAAACAGCAACAATCATGCTTCAAACTTCAATTAAACAACACCAAATCATACCACAAAATCTACCAACATGCAAGGACCATAAATGCAGCACCAATTCAACATATAACCAACACATATGAAAAGCCCCAAATTCTAATGGCATGCTTCCTAACAAGCTAGCTATTCAATACCAAACTTCCAAAACAAGCATATATGGTTCCAATGCAAAAACCAGCAACACATCAACATTCAACATACTTAGGGAGCCTCAAACACCTCCCAAAACATACACATTGGTCCCCCATTGCCAAAACATACAAAAGCTAAATTGCACTTATAAAACCTTCATACTTTGAGCTTCACTTGAACTTGATTGCTTGCCCTTTCTTGCTGCCCTTAAGGTACTCTAATGATCTGCATTATTGAATTAAGAAAACGTAGAGAGCGTAAGCAAAAGCTTAGTGAGGCATGCTCATTAAAAACAATTCAATAATGCAATTAAAACCATTTATAAATCATGCTTAAAGTCAACCTTTGCACATGCTCAAAGCACACTTTAAAACAAGCAATCTCATGCTTCATATCATATATCAAAACAAGCATCTCATGCTTCTTACATACTTAACATGTCATATTGGCTCAAGTGACAAATTCCATTTCATAAAACAAGTTCAATAACTTCCCAAGGACTTTTAAACACCTTGGCCCCAAGGACTTTTAAACACCTTGGCCTATGGACTTTTAAACACCATAGAAAGTATCTCATCAAGGACGTTTAAACACCTTGATCCCAAGGACTTTTAAACACCTTGGCCATGGACTTTTAAACACCATGAATGAATCACATCAAGGACTTTTAAACACCTTGATCCCAAGGACTTTTAAACACCTTGGCCTATGGACTTTTAAACACCATAGAAAGGATCACCTAAGGACTTTTAAACACCTTAGTGTCCGCAACATGAACCATCCAAGGACTTTTAACCACCTTGATGTTCATAAGTAACAAGGCTCACTCAAGGACTTTTAACCACCTTAGTGACCTTAACATTTTAAAAACATCACTTGCCAATATACATCATTTTCATCATTTAATCCACTGTTTTAAAGCATTAAATCAAGCCATTTCATCATGCATTTCAAAGCATCAAACCACATCATTTCAATGTACAAAATCAAGGAACTCCTACCTAGAGTTACCTTCAACATATGGCTTACATCATCAGCAAAAACCATGCTAAAACATGCTTTCAAAACAGTAATTAAAACATGCAAATCATCATTTTGCATCACATCAAGATCATGGCCACCACTAGAGAGAAAATCCGAAAACTTACACTTGAGCTTAGCAAAGTTGTTTAGACTTAAACTAAGCTCCCACAACCTTCAAACCTTGGTTTAAAAAGCTGAAAATCCAATTTCCACAATTGCACTCACCGATTTCCACTTCGCCACTTGCCGAAGCACGAAATCAAGCTTCCGAAACAACCAAACTTGGATCCAAAGATGCCTCCCCTGTTTCAACACATCAAAGCAGTAAATTAATGCATCACCATGCATCAATTACTTCAATGAAAGCACCTAAATTCGCTGCTCTCATCCAACCTCCATTTTCGGCCACCAAACACAACCGAAAATGCATCAAAACCACTTCTAAACAAAGCCCAGCCATAACCCAGCAAAACCTAACATCCATCATCACCATTTAACATCTAAAAACAACCTACAACCATCCTTATACCTCCAGCAACATCAGATCACCAAGATCACCTCAAAAACCACCTTAAAACACAAGCTAAACTTAGGAAACTCAACCTATCCGGGATTGCATTGATCAAAACTCATTTCCTTATCAATTTAGAGTTCATTTAACATCAAAAACACCTCTTAAAACCCAGATTACTCAGATCTAACGAAAATCAAGTGAAAACATCAAAATCTTGCATAATTAGCCAAGATCCACAAATCTACTTGAAAACCTTTAATTAAACATAAATTTAGGATTGAAAACTTTAGGAATTTCATTAAAGAACTTAAAGTTCAGAGGAGAAATCGTTCATACCTCCAAACTTGTGATTCTCCACTTTTTGGAATGAAAACCTTGTTGAAACTTGTAGCAATTGAGTAGGTTTTGATGACACAATGATTTGCTATCAATTGTGAGTTGAAAGGATGATTTTAGATGAAGAAATCAGATCAAAATCTCTGGAAAAAGAAATGTTTGGTTGGAGAGAAAATGAGAGAAGAAAATAGGAAGTTAGGAAAGAAAATAGTAAAAATGAGTTTCCCTCCTTTTATGAAACCTTTAAAATCAGAATTTAGGATTAAAATATCTTAGAAAAATCTGGAGAATTCACTTTTGGGCAAATAGCTCCTTAAAGATTCAAAGTTTCAATCCTTTTTAAAACAGCCACCAAATTTGCGAAAATTACATTTTGGTCACTAACCAAAATGTCAACCTTCCAAACCTCATTTTCCAAAATTGTTTTCACAGTTCATCTAATTATATTAAAAGATGATTTTAGAACATTTTTCCATATTTTTAATGCAACCCGAACTAGGCTTTCCTAATTTAACCTCTTAAGATTCGAACAGGACTTTGACCAAACCGGTCAACGCCCAAAACTTCTAAGCCCAAAACCGGGGCGTTACAACTCTCCCCCCCTTAAGAAATTTCGTCCTCGAAATTTACCTGAAGGAAAGAGATAAGGAAACTGCTTCAGCATGTCTTCCTTTCGCTCCCACGTGGCTTCCTCAACACCTCGATGCTTCCACAGCACCTTCACCAACTCAATGGTCTTGCCACGAAGAACCTTGCTATCTGAATCCAGAACCTTCACCGGTTCCTCATCATAGGTCAAATCCGGATTCAAAACCACATCCTCAACAGGCATCACATGTGAAGGATCAGATCTATACTTCCGGAGCATAGAAACATGGAACACATCATGAATCTTCTCCAACTCCTGAGGTAACCTCAACCGATACGCAACAGGACCCACACGCTCAACCACCTCATATGGACCAATGTATCTAGGGCTCAGCTTACCCTTCCGGCCAAACCTCATCACCTTCTTCCAAGGCGAAACCTTCAAGAACACACGGTCACCCACCGCATACTCTATCTCTTTACGCTTCAAATCCGCGTAAGACTTCTGCCGATCAGAGGCAGCCTTCAACCGCTCACAAATGAGCTTCACCTTTTCGGTGGTCCCTTTCAACAAAGCAGGCATCGAAACCAACCTTTGACCAGTTTCAGCCCAACAAAGAGGAGTCCTACACTTCCTCCCGTACAGAGCCTCATAAGGTGCCATCTGTATACTCGCCTGATAACTATTGTTATAAGCGAACTCAACCAAAGGCAGATGCTTCTCCCAAGAACCTTGGAACTCAATCACACAGCATCTCAACATATCCTCCAAAATCTGAATAACTCGCTCAGACTGACCATCCGACTGAGGATGATAGGATGTACTGAAATGCAACCTTGTACCCAAAGCTTGATGCAAACACTGCCAAAAACGCGATGTGAACCTCGGATCCCGATCCGACACAATCGACTTAGGCACACCATGCAACCTCACAACCTCAACAATGTACAGCTCTGCCAGCTTATCCAAAGAAAACGTAGTATGCACAGGCAAGAAATGTGCACACTTCGTCAGGCGATCCACAATCACCCAGACCGAATTCTTCTTTGATGGAGACAAAGGTAAACCAGATACAAAATCCATGGTAACCCTCTCCCACTTCCATTCAGGGATTTTCAACGGTTGCAACAAACCAGAAGGAAACTGATGCTCAGCCTTAACTCGCTGACACACCAAACACTTGCTCACAAACTCTGCAACGTCCTTCTTCAAACCAACCCAATAGTACTCATCACGAAGATCACGATACATCTTAGTACTACCAGGGTGCATAGCAAAAGGACTACTATGACCTTCAGTCAGAATAGCACGCCTCAACTCAGCATCAGCAGGCACTACTATTCGACTCCCAAAACACAGCACACCATCATCATTGAAACAGAAATCCGAAGGTCTACCCTCCGCGATATCCTGAACATGAGACACCAAGGAATCATCCAACAACTGCTTATCCTTGATCAACTGAACCAAAGATGGCTTCACTTGCAACTCAGCCACAAGACCACCATCTCGCGATATGCTCAAGCTAGCAAACATCGCCCTCAGCTCAACAGCTACCTTCCTACTCAAGGCATCCGCAACAACATTGGCCTTTCCAGGATGATACTCAATCGTCAGATCATAATCCTTGAGCAACTCCAACCAACGACGCTGCCTTAGATTCAACTCCTTCTGAGACATCAGATACCTCAAACTCTTGTGATCTGTGTACACAGTACACTTCTCACCATACAGATAATGTCTCCAGATCTTCAGAGCAAAAACCACTGCAGCCAGCTCAATATCATGCGTAGGATAATTGCGCTCATGCACCTTCAACTGCCGCGACGCATAAGCCACAACCTTACCCTCCTGCATCAGCACACACCCCAAACCAACATAGGACGCATCACTGTAGACCACAAACTCTTTCCCCGATTCAGGCTGAATCAAGATAGGAGCTTGCGTCAAAGCCAACTTCAGCTTCTCAAAAGCTTGCTGCCTCGCTTCTGTCCACTCATACTTCACATCCTTTTGCAACAGCTTTGTCAAAGGAGCAGCAATCTTGGAAAAACCATCCACAAACCTCCGGTAGTATCCCGCCAAACCAAGGAAACTACGGACCTCATGAACAGACTTAGGAACCTTCCAGCTCATCACCGCCTCAATCTTCTGAGGATCAACACGAATCCCCTCAGCTGAGACAACATGCCCAAGAAACACCACCTCCCTAAGCCAGAACTCACACTTACTCAACTTAGCATAAAGCTGATTCTCCAACAAAGCTTGCAAAACCACCCTCAAATGCTCTTCGTGCTCCTCCTCAGTACGCGAGTACACGAGGATATCATCAATGAACACCACAACGAACTTGTCCAGGTATTCATGAAAAACACGATTCATCATGTCCATGAAAGCAGCAGGAGCATTTGTCAACCCAAACGGCATCACAAGGAACTCATAATGCCCATACCTTGTCCTGAAAGCTGTCTTAGGCACATCCACATCTTTCACCTTCAACTGGTAATACCCTGACCTCAAGTCAATCTTAGAGAACACAGCTGCTCCTCGAAATTGATCAAAGAGATCATCAATCCTCGGCAAAGGATACCGATTCTTGATAGTCAACTTGTTCAGCTGACGGTAATCAATGCACATTCTCATAGTGCCATCCTTCTTCTTCACAAACAAGACAGGAGCACCCCAAGGCGATACACTCGGCCGGATAAAACCACGATCAAGCAGCTCTTGCAACTGCGTCTTCAGCTCCTTCAGCTCCTTAGGTGCCATTCTATAGGGAGTAATGGACACAGGAGTTGTATTCTCATACAGCTCAATTCCAAACTCCACCTCGCGGTTAGGAGGTAAACCAGGCAACTCTTCAGGAAAAACACCAGGAAACTCCTTTACCACCCTGATATCTTGCACCCTCAACTCCTTTGAGCTAGGATTCATCACAAAAGCTAGATAAGCTTCGCAACCTTGCCTCAGCATCCTGCTCGCCTCCAAAGAAGATACCACATTGGCAAGAAACTTCACATTCTCACCAACCACAACAACTTCATAATCATCCGCAAGCTTAAGCGAAACACGCTTATTCTCACAATCCATAACAGCACGATGCTCAGCAAGCCAATCCATACCAAGGATCACATCAAAACCATAGAAGGGCAACTCCATAAGATCAACATGAAAGACATGTTCTTGAACAACCAAAGGGCACCTTCTAAACAACTTTCGAGTCACAACAGTCTCACCAAAAGAACTAGTGACCCGAACACCAACATCCAAAGACTCAACAGGCAAACCAAGCAATTCAGCATGCTCACGAAGAATATATGAATGCGTAGATCCAGAATCAATCAAAGAAAGCAATGACAAGGACTGCAAAGTAAAGGTACCTGCAATCACATCTGCATCATTCCTGCCCTCTCTCTGAGCATACACCCTCGCTTGGCCTCCACCTTCAGGCTGAATAGCTACAACATGAGCTACCCCTCGGCCACCTTCCTCTCTCCTCTGGAAATTACCACGGCCGCGCCCACGACCTCTCTGTGCTGCTGCAACAACAGGAGCACGCTCTTGGCCACCAGCCAACCTCGGACAATCTCGCCTTATGTGGTCTGCAGAACCACAATTCCAGCATCCATTTCCACCAGCATTACCAGCTGCCACAACAGGAGCTTGTGCTACTCTTTCAGCACGAGGACAGTCACGCTTCAAGTGACCACGTGAACCACAGATCCAACAAGCACTAGGATCAGCTCTAGCATAACCTCCTCTAGCAGGTGCACCGCCACCTCTCTTGGCTGAGGACTGATACTTCTGATCGCGTCCCCTCTTGTTCCGTCCACCTCCGGAACTATACTCAGCTGGTCTCTTTCCAGCACTTGCTCCAGCACCTCTAGCAGACAAACTCAGGTTCATCTCAATGTCCTTGGATCGACTCACCAACACATCAAAATCCTCATACTCAGCAGCCAACATGTATGTCTTTACATCCGTCACAAGACCGTAACGAAACCTCTCACACCTCGCCCGCTCATCGGGTATCAGCTCCGGTGCATACTGACTGAGCCGTACAAACTGTACCTCGTACTCAGCTACACTCATGCTCCCTTGGGTAAGAGACATGAATTCCCGCTTTTTCTCATCCAGATATCTCACTCCCAGATATCTTCTCTTAAACACATTCTGAAAGAATGTCCAGGTAACATCAGCTTCAGCCATTCCAACTATGGTGGTCGTCCACCATGTATAAGCATCGTCCTGCAGCAAGGACACAACACAGCCCAGCTTTTGCACATCCGTGCAACTCATCTGACCCAAGATACGCTTGGTACTTTCCAGCCAAGCCTCAGAGCTCTCAGCTGATAAACCTCTAAACTCAGTCCCTCCAAGACTGCGCAGACGCTCCAAAGGCAATCTGACTCCAGCATCCCCTTGATGCCCAGCTCCCTGAGCTCCAGCTACTGCTGCTCGAAAAGCACCCGCAATAGCTTGTACCAAAGCAGACATATCAGGCATCGCTTGCCCCTGACCAACCTCTGGTCCTGCAGCTCCAGCACCAGCATCAGCTGCAGCTTCAGCTCTCGCACCTCCATCACCACCACCAGGCGGAGGAGGGGGTAACACAGCACTACCAGTGTGCTCTTCATTCTCATTCTCGTTAGGAGCCGCAGCTCTCGCATTACCTCTTAACTCTCTACGTGGTGCCATACTTTTACCATGCAACAACAATGCAAAATAAAACAAGTCAGGCCCAGCAAGGTAAGCAATCCAAGTATTCAAGCTCCATTTCAATCAAAATCAATTTCATTTCATTAGCTTTTGTTTGGCAATGGGTACCCTCAGCATGCAACATCACAACATACAACTCAGTTGCATCAACATCTCAAGCCACCGAACATGCTTCCAAACAACAAGCATACAAAGCAACATGCTTCAATCATGCATACATACATTCCCAATTACTCGAGAACTCAGCTCTGATACCACCAAATGTAACCCCCTTAACCCGGCCTAGACGATTGACCCGAATTAAGAAAGTCACACGGGGAAAACCAAAGTCAACCCGAAAGTCAACCTTGATTAACGACCCTTTTTTTTCTTTTTAATCTTATCTAGATGCACATTACACCTATGTGTGATCATACAAACAACATACTCAAAGATCACAAACATCAGAGGTCAAACAGGGACCCAATTGAACAAAAATACAACTTTAGGGACCAAATTGTAATTTCTGATAAATATAAGGACTTAACCAAATTTGAAGTTACCATCTTGAAATTAAATAGATTTCATGCTTCTCTGTGAAATTTCAGCTCAAAAGGACTTCCCAAACTCATACAATTGAACAAACAAGATTCAGGACCAAAACGTAAACCAAACAAAACATTTAAAGATACTTTTAACCAGATTAACGGTCGTGTATCGATACGCCTGGAGTCGTATCGATACACGGGGAAAACAGAAACTTGGACGAGTATCGATACCCAACCCGTATCGATACGCATGGCCAGAAATCTGCAGATTTGGCTCTTGCGTATCGATACGCAAGCTCGAGTATCGATACTCCTGCCAGAAATCGACCTAAAACAGCAACAATCATGCTTCAAACTTCAATTAAACAACACCAAATCATACCACAAAATCTACCAACATGCAAGGACCATAAATGCAGCACCAATTCAACATATAACCAACACATATGAAAAGCCCCAAATTCTAATGGCATGCTTCCTAACAAGCTAGCTATTCAATACCAAACTTCCAAAACAAGCATATATGGTTCCAATGCAAAAACCAGCAACACATCAACATTCAACATACTTAGGGAGCCTCAAACACCTCCCAAAACATACACATTGGTCCCCCATTGCCAAAACATACAAAAGCTAAATTGCACTTATAAAACCTTCATACTTTGAGCTTCACTTGAACTTGATTGCTTGCCCTTTCTTGCTGCCCTTAAGGTACTCTAATGATCTGCATTATTGAATTAAGAAAACGTAGAGAGCGTAAGCAAAATCTTAGTGAGGCATGCTCATTAAAAACAATTCAATAATGCAATTAAAACCATTTATAAATCATGCTTAAAGTCAACCTTTGCACATGCTCAAAGCACACTTTAAAACAAGCAATCTCATGCTTCATATCATATATCAAAACAAGCATCTCATGCTTCTTACATACTTAACATGTCATATTGGCTCAAGTGACAAATTCCATTTCATAAAACAAGTTCAATAACTTCCCAAGGACTTTTAAACACCTTGGCCCCAAGGACTTTTAAACACCTTGGCCTATGGACTTTTAAACACCATAGAAAGTATCTCATCAAGGACTTTTAAACACCTTGATCCCAAGGACTTTTAAACACCTTGGCCATGGACTTTTAAACACCATGAATGAATCACATCAAGGACTTTTAAACACCTTGATCCCAAGGACTTTTAAACACCTTGGCCTATGGACTTTTAAACACCATAGAAAGGATCACCTAAGGACTTTTAAACACCTTAGTGTCCGCAACATGAACCATCCAAGGACTTTTAACCACCTTGATGTTCATAAGTAACAAGGCTCACTCAAGGACTTTTAACCACCTTAGTGACCTTAACATTTTAAAAACATCACTTGCCAATATACATCATTTTCATCATTTAATCCACTGTTTTAAAGCATTAAATCAAGCCATTTCATCATGCATTTCAAAGCATCAAACCACATCATTTCAATGTACAAAATCAAGGAACTCCTACCTAGAGTTACCTTCAACATATGGCTTACATCATCAGCAAAAACCATGCTAAAACATGCTTTCAAAACAGTAATTAAAACATGCAAATCATCATTTTGCATCACATCAAGATCATGGCCACCACTAGAGAGAAAATCCGAAAACTTACACTTGAGCTTAGCAAAGTTGTTTAGACTTAAACTAAGCTCCCACAACCTTCAAACCTTGGTTTAAAAAGCTGAAAATCCAATTTCCACAATTGCACTCACCGATTTCCACTTCGCCACTTGCCGAAGCACGAAATCAAGCTTCCGAAACAACCAAACTTGGATCCAAAGATGCCTCCCTTGTTTCAACACATCAAAGCAGTAAATTAATGCATCACCATGCATCAATTACTTCAATGAAAGCACCTAAATTCGCTGCTCTCATCCAACCTCCATTTTCGGCCACCAAACACAACCGAAAATGCATCAAAACCACTTCTAAACAAAGCCCAGCCATAACCCAGCAAAACCTAACATCCATCATCACCATTTAACATCTAAAAACAACCTACAACCATCCTTATACCTCCAGCAACATCAGATCACCAAGATCACCTCAAAAACCACCTTAAAACACAAGCTAAACTTAGGAAACTCAACCTATCCAGGATTGCATTGATCAAAACTCATTTCCTTATCAATTTAGAGTTCATTTAACATCAAAAACACCTCTTAAAACCCAGATTACTCAGATCTAACGAAAATCAAGTGAAAACATCAAAATCTTGCATAATTAGCCAAGATCCACAAATCTACTTGAAAACCTTTAATTAAACATAAATTTAGGATTGAAAACTTTAGGAATTTCATTAAAGAACTTAAAGTTCAGAGGAGAAATCGTTCATACCTCCAAACTTGTGATTCTCCACTTTTTGGAATGAAAACCTTGTTGAAACTTGTAGCAATTGAGTAGGTTTTGATGACACAATGATTTGCTATCAATTGTGAGTTGAAAGGATGATTTTAGATGAAGAAATCAGATCAAAATCTCTGGAAAAAGAAATGTTTGGTTGGAGAGAAAATGAGAGAAGAAAATAGTAAAAATGAGTTTCCCTCCTTTTATGAAACCTTTAAAATCAGAATTTAGGATTAAAATATCTTAGAAAAATCTGGAGAATTCACTTTTGGGCAAATAGCTCCTTAAAGATTCAAAGTTTCAATCCTTTTTAAAACAGCCACCAAATTTGCGAAAATTACATTTTGGTCACTAACCAAAATGTCAACCTTCCAAACCTCATTTTCCAAAATTGTTTTCACAGTTCATCTAATTATATTAAAAGATGATTTTAGAACATTTTTCCATATTTTTAATGCAACCCGAACTAGGCTTTCCTAATTTAACCTCTTAAGATTCGAACAGGACTTTGACCAAACCGGTCAACGCCCAAAACTTCTAAGCCCAAAACCGGGGCGTTACACAAAGATGACTCCCCTGTTTTAACACATCAAAGCAGAGGATTAATGCATCATCATGCATTAATAGCTTCAATGAAAGCACCTAAACTCGCTGCTCACATCCACACACCATTTTCGGCCACCAACACAACCGAAAATGCATCCAAACAACTCCTCAACAAAGCCCAGCCATAAACCATCAAAACTAAACATCCTTTAACATCATTTAACACCTAAAAAGAACCTAACAACAACCTTATACCTCCAGCAACAACAGATCCACAAGATCACTCCAAAAACAACCAAGAATCACAAGCTAAACTTAGGAAATTCAACCTATCCGGGATTGCATTAATTAAAACTCAATTTCCAATCAAATTAACATTCATTTATCAACAAATTAACACCTCAAAACCCAGCCCAATCAGGTCATACGAAAATCCATGAAAAATCATCAAATCTTGCATTTAAAGCCAAGATCCATCACACAACTTAAAAGCCATTTATAAAACATCAATTAAGGATTGAGAACTTAGGAATTTCAGTAAAGAACTGAGAGTTTAGAGGAGAAGGACGTTCTTACCTCCAAACTTGAGTTTCTCCTCTTTTAGAACCAAAAAGCTTGAAGAATCAACTAGCAAATGGTGAGGTTTTGTTGATGAGATGATTAGGAATCCAAAGAGAATTGAAAAGAGAGATTTGAGTGACAAAATCAGAAGAAAATCTCTGGAGAAAAGGTGTTTGGCTTGAGAGAAAATGAGAGAAAATAGAATTGAGCGAAAAGTTAGTTAAAACCAAAATATCTTCCCTCCACTTTGTTTTTATTTAAAACCTTTTAATTAATCATTTAATATCTTTAGAAAATCTGGAGAAACTCCCATTTGGTAAATAGCTCCTTAAAGATTCAAAGTTTCAATCCTTTCTAAAACAGTCTCACAGTTTTCAAAAATTACATTTTGGTCACTAGCCCAAAATGTCACCCTTCCAAACCTTATTTTGCAAAATTGATTTCACAGTTCACCTATATATATTAAAAGAGGATTTTAAGACATTTTTCCATATTTTTAATGCAACCCGAACTAGGTTTTCCTAAATTCACTCTTATATATTCGAACCGCAATCCGACCGAACCGGTCCGAATCCCAAAACTCCTAAGCCCAAAACCGGGGCGTTACAACTTCCCCCCCTTAATAATTTTCGTCCTCGAAATTTACCTGAAGGAAAGAGATAAGGAAACTGCTTCAGCATGTCTTCCTTCCGCTCCCACGTGGCTTCCTCAACACCACGATGCTTCCACAGCACCTTCACCAACTCAATGGTCTTGCCACGAAGAACCTTGCTATCCGAATCCAGAACCTTCACCGGTTCCTCATCATAAGTCAAATCCGGATTCAATTCCACTTCCTCCACAGGCATCACATGCGAAGGATCAGATCTATACTTCCGGAGCATAGAAACATGGAACACATCATTAATCTTCTCCAACTCTTGAGGTAACCTCAACTTGTACGCAACAGGACCCACACGCTCAACCACCTCATATGGTCCAATGTACCTAGGGCTCAACTTACCCTTTCGGCCAAACCTCATCACCTTCTTCCAAGGCGAAACCTTCAAGAACACACGGTCTCCCACCATATATTCAATCTCCTTACGCTTCAAATCCGCGTAAGACTTTTGCCGATCAGAAGCTGCCTTCAAACGCTCACAAATGAGCTTCACCTTCTCGGTGGTTCCTTTCAACAAAGCCGGCATCGAAACCAACTTTTGACCCGTTTCAGCCCAACAAAGAGGAGTCCTACACTTCCTCCCGTACAAAGCCTCATAAGGTGCCATTTGAATACTTGCTTGATAACTGTTGTTATAAGCAAATTGAACCAAAGGCAGATGCTTCTCCCAAGAACCCTGAAACTCAATCGCATCACCTCAACATATCCTCCAAAATCTGAATAACACGCTCTGACTGACCATCAGACTGAGGATGATAGGATGTACTGAAATTCAACCTTGTACCCAAAGCTCGATGCAAACACTGCTAGAAACGCGATGTGAACCTCGGATCCCTATCCGACACAATCGACTTAGGCACACCATGCAGCCGCACAATCTCAGCAATGTACAGCTCCGCAAGCTTATCCAAAGAAAACGTAGTATGCACAGGCAAGAAATGTGCACACTTCGCCAGGCGATCCACAATCACCCACACCGAATTCTTCTTCGATGGAGACAAAGGTAAACCAGATACAAAATCCATGGTAACCCTTTCCCACTTCCACTCAGGAATTCTCAACGGTTGCAACAACCCTGAAGGAACCTGATGCTCAGCCTTAACCCGCTGACACACCAAACACTTGCTCACAAACTCCGCAACATCCTTTTTCAAACCCACCCAATAGTACTCATCATGAAGATCACGATACATCTTAGTACTACCAGGGTGCATAGCAAAAGGACTACTATGACCTTCAGTCAGAATAGCACGCCTCAACTCAGCATCACCAGGCACTACTATCCGACTCCCAAAACACAACACACCATCATCATTAAAACAGAAATCCGAAGGTCTACCCTCCGCGATATCCTGAACATGAGGCACCAAGGAATCATCCAGCAACTGCTTTTCCTTGATCAACTGAACCAACGATGGTTTCACTTGCAACTCAGCCACAAGACCACCATCAAGCGAAATGCTCAAACTGGCAAACATAGCCCTCAGCTCAACAGCTACCTTCCTACTCAAGGCATCCGCTACAACATTAGCTTTTCCAGAATGGTACTCAATCGTCAGATCATAATCCTTGAGCAACTCCAACCAACGCCGCTGCCTAAGATTCAACTCCTTCTGAGACATCAGATACCTCAAACTCTTGTGATCCGTGTACACCGTACACTTCTCACCATACAGATAATGTCTCCAAATCTTCAGAGCAAAAACCACTACAGCCAACTCAATGTCATGCGTAGGATAATTGCGCTCATGCACCTTCAACTGCCGCGATGCATAAGCTACCACCTTACCCTCTTGCATCAACACACATCCCAACCCAACATAGGACGCATCACTGTACACCATAAACTCTTTCCCTGATTCAGGTTGAACCAAGATAGGAGCTTGCGTCAAAGCTGCCTTAAGCTTCTCAAAAGCCTGCTGTCTCGCCTCCGTCCACTCATACTTAACATCCTTTTGCAACAACTTCGTCAAAGGTGCAGCAATCTTAGAAAACCCATCCACAAACCTCCGATAGTATCCCGCCAAACCAAGGAAACTACGGACCTCATGAACAGACTTAGGAACCTTCCAATTCATCACCGCCTCAACCTTCTGAGGATCAACACGAATCCCCTCAGCAGAAACTACATGCCCAAGAAACACCACCTCCTTAAGCCAGAACTCACACTTGCTCAGCTTAGCGTAAAGCTGATTCTCCAACAAAGCTTGCAAAACAATCCTCAAATGCTCTTCATGCTCCTTCTCAGTACGCGAGTACACGAGGATATCATCAATGAACACCACAACAAATTTGTCCAGGTATTCATGAAACACACGATTCATCATGTCCATGAAAGCAGTAGGAGCATTTGTCAAACCAAACGGCATCACAAGAAACTCATAATGCCCATACCTTGTCCTGAAAGCTGTCTTAGGCACATCCACATCCTTCACCTTCAACTGATAATACCCTGACCTCAAGTCAATCTTAGAGAACACAGCTGCTCCCCGAAATTGATCAAAGAGATCATCAATCCTCGGCAAAGGATACCGATTCTTGATAGTCAACTTGTTCAGCTGACGGTAATCAATGCACATTCTCATAGTGCCATCCTTCTTCTTCACAAACAAGACCGGTGCTCCCCAAGGTGACACACTCGGCCGAATGAAACCACGATCAAGCAGCTCTTGCAACTGCGTCTTCAGCTCTTTCAGCTCCTTAGGTGCCATTCTATAAGGGGTAATGGACACAGGAGTTGTATTCTCATACAGCTCAATTCCAAACTCCACCTCGCAATTAGGAGGTAAACCAGGCAACTCCTCAGGAAAAACACCAGGAAACTCTCGCACAACCCTGATATCTTGCACCCGCAACTCCTTAGAGCTAGGATTCATCACAAAAGCTAGATAAGCTTCACATCCTTGCCTCAACATCCTGCTCACCTCCAAGGTAGACACCACATTGGCAAGAAACTTCACATTCTCACCAACCACAACAACTTCATAATCATCCGCAAGCTTCAGCGAAACTCGCTTATTTTCACAATCCACAACAGCACGATGCTCAGCAAGCCAATCCATACCAAGGATTACATCAAAACCATAGAAAGGCAACTCCATAAGGTCAACATGAAAAACATGTTCTTGAACAACCAAAGGACACCTTCTATAAAGCTTTCGAGTCACAACAGTTTCACCAAAAGAACTAGTGACACGAACACCAACATCCAAAGACTCAACAGGCAAACCAAGCAATTCAGCATACTCACGCAGAATGTATGAATGCGTAGATCCAGAATCTATCAAGGAAAGTAATGACAAGGACTGCAAAGTAAAAGTACCTGCAATCACATCCGCGTCATTTCTCCCTTCCCTATGAGCATACACCCTCGCTTGACCTCCACCTTCAGGCTGAATAGCCACAACATGGGCCTCTCCTCGGCCACCTTCCTCCCTTCGCTGGAAATTACCACGGCCGCGCCCACGACCTCTCTGTGGTGCAGCAACAACAGGAGCACGCACTTGGCCACCGGCCAACATAGGACAATCTCGCCTCAAGTGATCCGCAGATCCACAATTCCAGCACCCATTACCAGCTGCCGCAACAGGAGCTTGCACCTCCCTCACAGCACGAGGACAATCACGCTTCATATGATCACGTGATCCACATATCCAACAAGCACTCGGATCAGCTCTAGCATTGCCTCCCCGAGCAGGTGCACCACCACCTCGCTTAACCGAGGACTGATACTTCTGATCACGTCCCCTATTGTTCCGTCCACCACCGGAACTATATTCAGCCGCTCGCTTACCAGCACTTGCTCCAGCACCTTCAGCAGATAAACCCAAGTTCATCTCAATATCCTTGGCTCAGCCCACCAACACATCGAAATCATCATACTCTGTGGCCAGCACATACATCTTCACATCCGTCAATAAACCATAACGGAACCTTTCGCACCTCGCCCGCTCATCAGGTACCAGCTCAGGTGCATACTGACTGAGTCGCACAAACTGCACTTCATACTCAGCCACAGTCATGCTCCCTTGAGTAAGAGACATGAACTCACGCTTCTTTTCATCCAGGTACCTCACACCCAGATACCTCCTCTTGAACACATTCTGGAAGAATGTCCAAGTTATGTCAGCTTCAGCCATCCCAGCAATAGTGGTCGTCCACCACGTATAAGCATCATCCTGTAGCAAGGATACAACACAGCCCAGCTTTTGCACATCAGTGCAACTCATCTGACCCAAGATCCTCTTGGTACTCTCCATCCAGGATTCAGAACCTTCCGCAGACAAACCCTTGAACTCAGTCCCACCAAGACTGCGTAAACGCTCCAAGGGTAGTCTAACACCAGCATCTCCCTGATGCCCAGCTCCTTGAGCTCCAGCTACTGCCGCTCGAAAAGCACCAGCAATAGCTTGCACCAACATTGTCATATCAGGCATAGCTTGCCCCTGACCAGCCTCAGGTCCAGCAACTCCTGCACCAGCTGCAGCATCAGCTCTTTCTCCCTCAGCACCACCACCACCAGGTGGAGGAGGAGGTAACACCGCACTTCCTGCGTTCTCCTCATTCTCATTCTCATTCGGAGCCGTAGCTCGCACATTACTTCTCAACTCTCTACGTGGTGCCATACTCTAACAATGCAAATAAAAAAAGTCAGGCCCAGCAAGGTAAGCAATCCAAGTACTCAAGCTCAATTTCATTTAAAATCAACATCATTTCATTAGCTTTGATTTGGCAATGGGTACCCCCAACATACTTCACCACAACATACAACTCAATTGCATCAAATTCACAAACCACTCATCATGCTTTCACTCAACAAGCATACATAGAATACACACTTCAATCATGCACACATTCATTCCCAATTACTCGCGAACTCGGCTCTGATACCACCAAATGTAACCCCCTTAACCCGGCCTAGACGGTTGACCCGAATTAAGAAAGTCACACGGGGAAAACCAAAGTCAACCCGAAAGTCAACCTTGATTAACGACCTTTTTTTTTCTTTTTAATCTTGTCTAGATGCACATTAACCCTAGTTATGATCATACAAATCACATACTCAAAGATCATAAACATCAGAGATCAAACAGGGACCCAATTGAACAATTTACAACTTTAGGGACCAAATTGTAAATTCTGATAAATATTAAGGACTTAACCCAAATAAAAGTTACCAACTTGTAATTAGTCAGGTTTCATGCTTCACTGCCAAATTTCAGCTCAAACGGACATCTCAAACTCATACAATTGCACAAACAAGTTTCAGGACCAAAATGCAAACATTTCAAAACATATAACTGCCATTGTCATCCCCCAACGGTCAGGTGTTCCGAAACAGGGAGAGCCTGTTTCGAAACGCGGGGCTGTTCAGCAACGCGTACCGAAACGAGGACTGGCAGTGGCCTATCCGTTTCGGAACGATGTCTCCCGTTCCGGACGCCTGGGTTGCTATAAGGCACCCGTTCCGAAACGAGGGCTACTGTTCCGATACGGCCTGTACAGAATGCTCAGAAAAGGCTACTAAAACACACAATTGATCAACCATACATGCTCCAAATGCTACCAAACTTTACCAGCAAGAAATTCAACATATAAGAGACATATTTGCATCAACCAAACATCAAAATATCAACATATATGAAAAGCCCCAATTCTAAAGGCATACTTCCTACACAAGCAAACCATACAAGCATAAAACCTCCAAACCAACATATAATGGCCAATTACAAAACCCAGCATTCTTATCAACATTTAACAAACTTAGAGAGTTCAAAACATCTCCCAAAACATCCACAAAGGTCCCCCATTGCTAAATGCCAAAAGCTAAAAAGTGTTTAAGGAAACCTTCCCATACTTGAGCTTAACTTCCACTTGATTGCTTGCCCTCCTTGCTGCCCTCAATACCCTTAGTGTTCTGCATTATTGGTTTAAGAAAACAAAAGAGAGCGTAAGCATAAGCTTAGTGAGGAATGCTCATTAAAACCATTCAATAATGCATTTATAAAAACACTTTATAAACCATACTTCAAACATCATTTAAGCATGCTCAAAAGCAATCTTAAACAAGCATTACATGCTTCCATATCAATACATGTCATATTGGCCATAAGTGATAAGTTCCATCTTTTTAAAACAAGATCAACATAAGACGCACACATGGACTTTTAAACACCATTGTGATCTTATAAATTCCAAGGACCACACAAGGACTTCTAACCACCTTTGTGTCCTTACAAGTTTCACCCCAAGGACTTTTAAACACCTTGGCCCCAAGGACTTTTAAACACCTTGGCCCATGGACTTTTAAACACCATGGCAAGGACCACACAAGGACTTTTAACCACCTTTGTGTCCTCAACAAGAACCATCCAAGGACTTTTAACCACTTTGATGTTCTTAAGTAACAAGGCTCACTCAAGGACTTTTAACCACCTTAGTGACCTTAACAAGAATCATCATGGACTTTTAACCACCATGAGTTCTTAGAATCCACAAGGCTCACTCAAGGACTTTTAACCACCTTAGTGACCTTAACCTTTTAAAACATCACTTGCCAATATACATCATTATCATCAAATAATCCACTGTTTTAAAGCATTAAACTAAGCCATAAACATCATGCATCTTTAGGCATTAAACCACATTTAAACAATGTTTAAAAAAACAAGGAACTCTTACCTTGAGCTTCCTTCAACACATGGCTTATAAAATCAGCAACAATCATGCTAAATCATGCTTTCAAAACAGAATTTAAAACATGCAATAAACCACATTGCACAACAACCAAACCATGGCCACCACTAGAGAGTTTTTCCGAAAACTTACACTTGAGCTTAGCAAAGTTGTTTAGACTTAAACTAAGCTCCCAAGACATTGGTTTCAAAGCCGAAAACCCAATTTCACTCACCGATTCCACTTCTCCTCTTGCCGAAGTACCAAATCAAGATTCCGGATCACCAACACTTAGATCCAAAGATGACTCCCCTGTTTTAACACATCAAAGCAGAGGATTAATGCATCATCATGCATTAATAGCTTCAATGAAAGCACCTAAACTCGCTGCTCACATCCACACACCATTTTCGACCACCAACACAACCGAAAATGCATCCAAACAACTCCTCAACAAAGCCCAGCCATAAACCATCAAAACTAAACATCCTTTAACATCATTTAACACCTAAAAAGAACCTAACAACAACCTTATACCTCCAGCAACAACAGATCCACAAGATCACTCCAAAAACAACCAAGAATCACAAGCTAAACTTAGGAAATTCAACCTATCCGGGATTGCATTAATTAAAACTCAATTTCCAATCAAATTAACATTCATTTATCAACAAATTAACACCTCAAAACCCAGCCCAATCAGGTCATACGAAAATCCATAAAAAATCATCAAATCTTGCATTTAAAGCCAAGATCCATCACACAACTTAAAAGCCATTTATAAAACATCAATTAAGGATTGAGAACTTAGGAATTTCAGTAAAGAACTGAGAGTTTAGAGGAGAAGGACGTTCTTACCTCCAAACTTGAGTTTCTCCTCTTTTAGAACCAAAAAGCTTGAAGAATCAACTAGCAAATGGTGAGGTTTTGTTGATGAGATGATTAGGAATCCAAAGAGAATTGAAAAGAGAGATATGAGTGACAAAATCAGAAGAAAATCTCTGGAGAAAAGGTGTTTGGTTTGAGAGAAAATGAGAGAAAATAGAATTGAGAGAAAAGTTAGTTAAAACCAAAATATCTTCCCTCCACTTTGTTTTTATTTAAAACCTTTTAATTAATCATTTAATATCTTTAGAAAATCTGGAGAAACTCCCATTGGGTAAATAGCTCCTTAAAGATTCAAAGTTTCAATCCTTTTTAAAACAGTCTCACAGTTTTCAAAAATTACATTTTGGTCACTAGCCCAAAATGTCACCCTTCCAAACCTTATTTTGCAAAATTGATTTCACAGTTCACCTATATATATTAAAAGAGGATTTTAAGACATTTTTCCATATTTTTAACGCAACCCGAACTAGGTTTTCCTAAATTCACTCTTATATATTCGAACCGCGATCCGACCGAACCGGTCCGAATCCCAAAACTCCTAAGCCCAAAACCGGGGCGTTACACAGTCATAATATTGCGCCTTAACCTAACATCTTTCGGCACAACTACTTGACTCTTAAAACACAAAACACCATCATCATTCAAACAAAAGTCCGTTGGATTACCTTCTGCAATGTCATGAACACGTGACACCATCGAATCATCAAGCAACTGCTTCTCCGTAATCAACACTACCAACGGAGGTTTCACTTGTAACTCAGCCACCAAACCACCATCCCACGATATACTCAATCGAGAAAACATCACCCTCAACTCTACTGTCACCTTCCTACTTAAGGCATCAACTACAACATTGGCCTCATCGAGGTGATATTCTATCCTCAAGTCGTAATCCTTAAGCAACTCCAACCATCTTTGTTTCTTAAGATTCTTCTCTTTATGAGACATTAAATACTTCAAACTTTTGTGGTTCGTGTAAATCGTACTCTTTTCACCATGAAGGTAATGCCTCCAATTTTCAAGGCAAACACCACCGCAGCTAACTCGATATCATGCGTAGAGTAATTACGCTCATGCACTTTCAACTGTCGAGATGCATAAGCTACCACCCTACCCTCCTGCATCAACACACATCCCAACCCCACATATGACACATCACTATAAACCACAAACTCTTAACCTGATTCGGGTTGAATCAGGATAGGAACTCGCATCAATGCTTCTTTTAACTTCTCGAAAGCTTTTTTCCTAGACTTCGTCCATTCGAACTTAACATCCTTTTGCAACAACTTTGTCAAAGGAGCAACAATTCTTCAAAAACCATCCACGAACCTACGATAGTATCCCACCAAACTGAGGAAACTACGCACCTCGTGGACCGACTTAGGAGACTACCAATTCAATATTGCCTCACCCTTTTGGGGATCGACCCGAATCCCTTTAGCCGACACCACATATCTAAAGAAAACAACTTCCTTAAGCCAGAATTTGCACTTGCTCAACTTGGCATACAACTGATTGTCCAATAACGCTTGCAACACTATATGCATCTTCCTCGGTACATGAATACACGAGAATGTCATCGATAAACACAACTACGAATTAATCCAAAAACTCAAGAAATATCAGATTCATCATGTCCATAAACGCATCAGGAGCATTAGTTAAACCAAATGGCATCACTAAAAACTCGTAATGCCCGTACCTTATGCGAAAAGTAGTCTTAGGCATATCTACATCCTTTACCTTCAACTGGTAATATCCGGATCTCAAATCAATCTTGGAAAACATCGAAGCACCTTGAAACTAATCAAAAAGATCACCAATCCTCGCCAAAGGATACCTGTTCTTGATTTTCAACATGTTCAATTGACGATAATCTATACACATACGCATCGTGGAATCATTCTTCTTCACAAAAAAGACCGGTGCACCCCAAGGTGAAACACAAGTCCTAATGAACCCTCGGTCAAGCAACTCCAGAAATTGCGTCTTCAACTCTTTCGGTGCCATCCGATAGGGAGCAATAGACATTGGAGTCGTATTTTCATACAACGCAATGCCAAACTCAACCTCTCAATACGGTGGCAAACTAGGCAACTCTTCCGAAAATACACCCGAAACTCACATACCATGCGTATGTCTTGTATACACACTTCTTTCTATTTTAGATTCATCACATAAGCTAAGAAATCCTCGCAACCTAATTCCATCAAATGACTCGCTTCAAGAGCCAAAATAGCATTGGACAAGAATTTAACATCCTCACCCACGATTACAACTTCGTAATCATCAGCAAGTTTCAAGGTAACTCGCTTAGCCTCAAAATCAACCACATCCCTATGCTCAGTTAACCAATCCATCCCAATGATTACATCAAAATCATATAAAGGTAATTCCATTAAATAAACCGCAAACACATGACCTTGAACATATAAAGGTCATCTCCTAAACAACCTTCTTGTAACAACAATTTCTCCAAAAGAACTAGTTACCTGCATTCCCACATCTAGCAATTCTGAAACAATTGTTCAAGTCACAACTCCAAAAAAACATTATCAACAACAGGAGCAGAAAACTATACCGCACAGATCAACATGGTCAATCTCGCATCACGTGATCACACGATCCACATACCTATTAGGTGTCAAATGCTACTCAAGCCTATACACATTGACCCTACGATCCTCGCCTAACACTACCACCACCTCGCCTCAACTCAAGCGATACCTTTTATCATGACTATTTTTACACTAACTACCGTTAAAACCAGAGTCTGTAACACTCTCTTTCCAAAGCTAGAACCTCTCACACGAATTGATAAACCCATGTTCTGTTCAGTGCACTTCGCTTGTGTAACTAACACGTCAAAAATTGTGTAGCCAAAAAACAATATATATAGCCTAACATCAAGTACCAACTCATAACAGAATCAATCACATCGATGTCTCGTATCCAATTCCAATCTAGGAGCATACCCGCTCAACTAAACAATTTGTGCCTTAAACTTGGCCACAAACATATTTTCTTGAACCCAAGCCATGAATTCATATTTCTTGTCAACCAAGTATCTAACCCTCAGATACTTCTTATTAAAGAGAGTTCGAAAGAACTCCCAAGTCACAACATTGGGTTCCACACCCACAACTATAATTGTCCACCAAATGTACACATCTCCTTACAACTAAGATACAACTCATTTTCAATTTTTGGGCCTCATTACACCCGATTTGTTCCATAATCCCAATAGTACAGGTCATCCACTCCATGGATACCTCAGGTGTCAACCGTTGGGCTCAACTTCTTCCAAACCACATAAGTATTCTAACAACAACTCATAGTCAGCCAACAGCT
This sequence comes from Hibiscus trionum, assembly GCA_030270665.1. NCBI lineage: Eukaryota > Viridiplantae > Streptophyta > Magnoliopsida > Malvales > Malvaceae > Hibiscus > Hibiscus trionum. The sequence continues at coordinate 1,451,712 of BSYR01000004.1, forward strand.
AGTGCAGTCTCATGCACTCCAGCATTAACTACTTCTCAAGCTCCAGACATCGCCTATATCCTAGGCGCCAAGTCACCCAACACTGCCCAATGGACACAAGTTGTACTTACTTCAGGGAGTCAAACCCCTAGGATACATTACACAATCCTCTACTCCTTGCCTAGTGGAAACAACAATAATACCATATTGCAACTCTCTCCTCGGTTTATTGTGCTAAAAGAAATATTTAAGGCATGATAATAAACTAACAAAACAAAACATTCAGGCCGGCTTCGAGCAAGGATCCAAGATTTCTATTTCCAATCATAACATTTCAAACTATAGTAATAAGGCAATGGGTATCCCAATTTTCCCCAATCATAGCATGAAACAAACAACGCATATATCACAAACACCACACATAACAAGCAATAGATTTCGTTTCATAAATCACCATACCAGCATACCAACATCCCAAACTTTCAAAGACTTACTCCATATAGCATATCTAAACCAACATGCATATAGCAATCATCATGAATAACAAAAACATGATTGAATCCACCACAATATATGTAACAATCATCGTACAAAGCAAACAATCAACGTACAATTTTAAAATTATGTCAAAACAACTTACCATCAACTTATGATCATCCCATTCTTTCAAAACCTGGCTCTGATACCACCAAATTTAACGCTCTCGACCTGGTCTGGGCGAAAGACCAAACCGAACGAGTCACACGAGGAGTATTAAAGTTAAGAGGGAAGGTTTACCTCAATAAACGACTCTATTTCCCCTTTTTATCATGTCAAGATTCACATCGTTAGCCTAAGTGTTAAGACTCGCAACAGAAAAATTAACATTTCAAACAGATATCGATTAAGCACTCAAATGATTATAAACACATTTTAGGGACCATTTTGTAATTTTAGCAAATCACAGGGACTTCTTCAATTTTTAAGTTACCAACCTTTAATTAGTCACATTACATGTCACTATCTCAAGTCTCAGCTCAAAATGATCATCCAAGCTCATTTAATTGCATCCACAACATTCAGGGAATGAAACATAGAGAAACAGAAACTTCTAAAGATTCTGATAACCAATTTAACAATAGGGTGTTTCGGAACAAAAGGGCCCTATATTGAAACACCCTATTTCGGAACGGGTCTTGATATTTCCGTACACGAGCCAGTTTCGATACAACCTCCAACTCGTTTTGGTACATAACATTCTAGTAGCCAACTTAAGTGAGCCCGTATCGAAACACCCTCACTGTTTTGAAACCCCTAGGCTATTTCGGGCACACCGTTTCGATACAACCTTATGTGTACCGAAACTCTTACGCTTGTAATGACATTTTTCTGGGTTTTTAAACATTAATGCAATCATAATCATTCCAACATGCTTCCAGCATGAATACAACATATTCTAACATCAACCTTCAGTCATTCATGGCATACTCATTATCATATCATGGCAAATTGCATCAAAGGTAAACTATAGGCATGCGACCTAGAAACAAACAAAGCAAGATACCAAAATGCAAAGTAAAGCATAAACCAAATACCGAATGCCATTTACAAGTCCAAAACAACAAATCAAATTTGCTCAAAAAGGAGTTTACACAAATCTCCCTACAACACAACAGATCCCCCATTGCCCTTATTACTTTAGTCTAAACCGAAACATAGTTTCTTAAACGAAGTCTCCCGGAATCCCTTGCTACTTGCTGCCTCCACAACCTCAATTATCTGCATTGATTGAAAAATGAGAACGTAAGCACACAAGGCTTAATGAAGAGTTCTCAAAAACAAAACATCATGAATGCATTAAAATCATTTTCCAAGGCCACATTGAAATCACATTTCATTTACTTCAAACATCAATTTAAAATCATCATGCCTTCAAAACCATGCACTTTCCTTAATAAAAAATTGGCATATAAACCTTATGCAACATGTATTATGAATCAACATCAAATTCAATTACTAACACTCAATTTAAGCCATCCCATGCATAACTACCATATGGAAAGTGTAGAACTAATGTTTTGATATAATAATTGAAAAATGTGTTAGACTAATTTGAAAAGAATTTAAAACTTGTTTTTAAGTCCAAACAACTTGAAATTATGTTTGAGGTATTTTAAGAGGTTTCTGGCAAAGACTTTTCACATTTTTATTAGCCAAACTTGTGATTTCAGAGTACCAGTATCGATACGGTAAACCCCCGTACCGATACCTTTATGCCTCAGTTTGGCCACTGGCAAAACCCGTATCGATACAGGCCCTTGCCGTATCGATACGCATCGGGATCGTTTCGATACTCCAGGTAAGCGTACCGATCCCATTTCAACTACCCCAACGGCTATTTCCCAACGGCCATTTAAATGTGAACCAGTACCGATACGCCCTCAAGGGTATCGATACTCTCAGGCTAGCAAGAGCCCAACGGCTAGTTCCTATGAAGGCCGTAGCGATACCGTTCCACGCGTATCGATACGGATAGCTGCAGAACATCATTTATGAAGGGAAATAAAGTCCTCAACGGCTCCAATTCATCCCCAACGGCTAGTAACGGCTACAAACTCATTTGGGAGTATAAAAGGGACTTCCAAGCATCAAGAGAAGGCTAATGCTCATATTATCAAACATCAAATGATCAAGAAATTGTCTTAGTGCTTAAATTGTCATTTCTTGTATAGACAAACACTAGTGAGCAAAAATTGTCAAATTTGCTCAAGTGTTTTAGGTTTTGGGTTAGTGCTTAATTGTGCAAACAAACACCTATTAGAGGGTTTTAAGTTTGCTTTGTTTATCTCTTTGTAAAAGAGGGTTTTGATCAAGGCTTTGGGTAGAAGCTTGATCGTTTGTAAGGGTTACCTCCTAAGCCTAGAAAAGGGGACGAATCAATAGTGGATTGATTGAGAAATCCTTAGTGGGGAGCTAAGGTAGTGGATGTAGACCTTGGTTAGAAGGTTGAACCACTATAAATCATTGTGTCAATTTCCATTCTAGCTTCCTAAACCCTAACACCCAAAAATCCACCTCTCCACCACTTGGTGAGCATAATCGGTTGAACGAATCGAGCACCTCAAATCTCAACAATTGGTATCAGAGCTTGGCTCAATCAAAGGGGATCCACATCCTATTGAGAAGATCCGGCAAGCTCGATCACTAGTTCATCAACCGGCTCAAATGGCACAATCTATCGACAAACCGCCTTTCTTTGACGGAACCCACTATGCCCATTGGAAGATAAAGATGAAGTTCTTCATCAAATCCTGAGATTACAACCTATGGGACATAGTTGAAGATGGTCCGTTCGTGCCTTAAAGAAGCAAAGCGGAGTGGAGTGCCGACGATCGCAAGAAGATGGAGCTTAATTGCAAAGCCTTGCACATCTTGTTTTGTGCTTTTGGCCCAACCATCTATGAGAAGATGTCTTCTTGTGAGAGTGCCAAGGAGGTATGGGACAAGCTTGAAGTCACATACGAGGGAACCAATGAAGTTAAGGAGACCAAGATTGGGCTCCTAACCTTAGAGTATGAGAACTTCAAAATGGATCCGGAAGAGAACATCGATAAGATGTTTGATAGGTTCTCCACAATCACCAATGGTCTCAAAGGCTATGGAGAAGCCATCCCGGAGGAGAAGCTTGTTCGAAAGCTCATCTACTCACTTCCCGAGTCATGGGACTCAAAGAGGACCGCCATCATCGAAGCAAAGAATTTGAAGACTTTGAAGCTTGATGAACTCATGGGGTCACTCCTTACTCATCAAATCATGAAGAAGAACAAAGAGGATGGGAAGAAGAGGAAAGAAATTAGAGCTATAGGAGAGAAGAAAATCAAAGGGCTTGGCATCAATGCAAGTGCCATGGCTCTCAAGTCCTCCACTTGCCATCATGTCTACACAAGTGAAGAGGAGGATGAAGATGAAGAGATAGTTCATCTCTTCAAGAAGTGTGCCCCGTTCATGAAGAAAGCCTTCAGAGAGCTTGAACGAGAACCTAAAAGAAAGGAGAGGGCAAGCACTTCAAGCCATAAGAAGAAGGCACATGTGGCTACTTGGAGTGATGAGGACTCCACCGACGATGAACAAGCCAACCTTTGCCTTATGGCCATCGAAGAAGATTCAAGGGTAACATCTAATTCATCTACTTCATGTTCTTATTCCTTTGATGAATTACAAGATGCCTATGATGATTTGGTTTTAGATTTTAAAAGCCACATTTTGAAAAACAATAAATTGATTTCAAAGTTAAAAATTCAAAATGATTTGCTTTCTAAAACCAAACTTGAACTTGAAGCAAAACTTGAAAAGTTTGAATTAAAATGTTTTGATTTGCAAAAATTGCTTCAAAAAGTTCAAGAAGAAAATGATTTGATTTCCAAAGAGCTTGAAAAAAAAACAATTTTGGAAAATCAAATTTTTATGTTAGACAATGTAGTGCCCCTAGATTTATTAAAGGAAAATGTTTTAGAAGTATTTGGATCCCAAAAGGACTTATTACTTCAATTAAAAAGGATGACATTGAAAAATGGATTCCAAAGGGGACTAAAATTTGTGCTACTAACGTTCATGGATCCAAAGCAATTTGGATACCAAAAATTACTTGATTGTCTATTGCTAGGTGTGATGGAGATGTTCAACAAGTCAAACATTGAGGGGGAGCTCCATGCACACAAGAAAGAACACTTGAAGAAGGAAGGCTTCACATCCTCCCTTGGGTTCAAGTGTTGGTAAAAATCTAGTTGTTTTAGCATTAATTTGTTTTATTTTTAGTTTTTTCAACTAGATGATCATATATGATGGACTAACATCTTTGATGATGCTTTGAGTAAGGGGGAGCCAATTTTAAACCAAAATTTTTAAGTATGTCAATTTTTTTTTGCCTCCTATGTTATTTTGAGCTAAATGTCATTTTAAATTCTTTTTGATATAACAAAAAGGGGGAGAAATGGTTTTGAAAAATTGAATTTTCAAATGAATAAGGGGGAGCTTTAATTGATTTCATATCCTTAATCTCTTATTCACATTTTTAAAGATAAAGAGGGAGAAACCCAAACAATTTTTCAAGTTAGTTTTATTATATCAAAAATGGGGAGATTGTAGAACTAATGTTTTGATATAATAATTGAAAAATGTTTTGGACTAATTTGAAAAGAATTTAAAACTTGTTTTTAAGTCCAAACAACTTGAAATTATGTTTGAGGTATTTTAAGAGGTTTTTGGCAAAGACTTTTCACGTTTTTAATAGCCAAACTTGTGATTTCAGAGTACCAGTATCGATACGGTAAACCCCCGTACCGATACCTTTTTACCTTAGTTTGGCCACTGGCAAAACCCGTATCGATACAGGCCCTTGCAGTATTGATACGCATCGGGATCGTTTCGATAGGCCAGGTAAGCGTACCGATCCTATTTCAACTACCCCAACGGCCATTTCCCAACGGCCATTTAAATGTGAATCAGTACCGATACGCCCTCAAGGGTATCGATACTCCCAGGCTGGCAAGAGCCTAACGGCTAGTTCCTATGAAGGCCGTACCGATACCGTTCCACGCGTATCGATACGGATAGCTGCAGAACAACATTTATGAAGGGAAATAAAGTCCTCAACGGCTCCAATTCATCCCCAACGGCTAGTAACGGCTACAAACTCATTTGGGAGTATAAAAGGGACTTCCAAGCATCAAGAGAAGGCTAATGCTCATATTGTCAAACATCAAATGATCAAGAAATTGTCTTAGTGCTTAAATTGTCATTTCTTGTATAGACAAACACTAGTGAGCAAAAATTGTTAAATTTGCTCAAGTGTTTTAGGTTTTGGGTGAGTGCTTAATTGTGCAAACAAACACCTATTAGAGGGTTTTAAGTTTTCTTTGTTTATCTCTTTGTAAAAGAGGGTTTTGATCAAGGCTTTGGGTAGAAGCTTGATCGTTTGTAAGGGTTACCTCCTAAGCCTAGAAAAGGGGACGAATCAATAGTGGATTGATTGAGAAATCCTTAGTGGGGAGCTAAGGTAGTAGATGTAGACCTTGGTTAGAAGGTTGAACCACTATAAATCATTGTGTCAATTTCCATTCTAGCTTCCTAAACCCTAACACCCAAAAATCCACCTCTCCACCACTTGGTGAGCATAATCGGTTGAACGAATTGAGCACCTCAAATCTCAACAAAAAGCTTAAAGAGTAAAACATGGAGTTACAAATTATACATCATAAACCATTTCATAATATATCATCAATTATATTGGCTTACAAGTGATCATCAACATGCATTTCTCAAAACAACATCGGATACACGAATTCACAAGTGTTGTCGCAACACTTCTTACATTATCATGGCATCTCAAGGTTCACATACGAGAGCTACCCTCCACCGTTGCGACACCCGTGGTGGAATATTTAGTACACCCTATAAACCCTTCAACACCACTTATCGGAAGATGTATAACCCCACTAACGAGAGACATGACACCATACATTTTTGCTCAATCGTTATGGTACTTGGATGGAGTATTCGGTACACCGTATAAACCCCTCAACATCCTATAGCCGGCTAACTATATCCTATTTCATATATAAACCATTTTTACAACATCATTTGCCAATATAATTCACATTTAACCACATACCTCATTGTTTTCAAAGCATCATCTATAAATCATTTTACAAAGCATTAAACCATGCTTTAAATCACAAGTATAAAACATATACTTACAAGGATCACTTACCATGTGCATCCTTCATTATCACATCATCAAAACAGTAAATCGCTTACTTTAAAACATGATTTACCAGTAGGCAACATGCATTTATAAATCAAGTGCATAAACAAATCCATAATAGCACAATGCGAGGGAGAAATTCCTTATACTTACTTCTGAACTTAGACAAACGTTTCAAGCTTATATTTAAGTTCCCAAAACAACCTTTAAAGTGTTTCAATACTGAAAATCATGTTCTCACTCACCAACACGCGAAACCTTGACTAGCCGACACAAAACCAATCGTCCAAAGCTCGCGAAATTTCACCAATTGCTCTCGATACATTCTCCCATGTTTATACCACATAAGAACAGAGGATTAATGCATAACAATGCATTAAAATTCCACCAAACATACCTACCAATCTGCTCTTCCCAAAATCACCAAAACGCCTATCCGAAACAACTGAAAGCGCCTTCCATTACACTACAAACTCAGCCCGGCCAAAATCTAACACTTCCATCCATTTTTAATCATCAATTAACATCCAAAAACAACCTAATAGCATCCTTATATCTCCAGCAACATCAAAACCACATTGTCACCACAAAAACCCAAATCTAGCAACCTAAACAACAAGAGATCCAACTCATTTCGGGATTATCATGATAAAACCTTTAGTTAAACATCATTTAATATCCAAAATATGTATAAAATCAATCTCAAAATAACCAAAACAGTACCATTATGAAAATATTAGGAAATCATCTTTCAAAGCTTGATCTAACCATTTTCATCAAATAGATTATAAAACCTCATTAATAAACACAATTAGAGAGCCAAAAACTTGAGAATTTCATTAAAAACCTTGATTAGAGGAGTTGAACGAAAATTACCTCTAACCATTGCTTATTTTTTCAATTGACAATATTTGTTGAAAAACCTTCAAGAATCCTTTAAGATAAATGAAAGAAACACCAAGGAAATCATTTGCAAATCAAAGTGAAGTGGAAAGTTGAAAATCTCTGGAAGTTATGAGAGAAAATGAGGTGTTTGACTGATTAGAAATGAGAGAAATGGAAGTTACGTCTAAAAAGATTTTAAAAGCTAAATCCCCTTTTTAATAAAATCTCTCTTTATTTTTTGAATTAAACACATGTAAAATAGTCAATTAAAGGAAAGGCTAAATAATAACATATTAGCTCCCTAAAGATTCTTAGTTTTGGTCCTCTTTCAAAACAGTCCTTTAAAATTAGATTTTACTTTTTTACAAATTAGTCACTAAACCAAAATGTCCATCTTCCAAAAGTCATTTTCAAAAATTGACTTCACCATACCCTTATATATATATATATATATATATATATATATATATATATATAAGAGGATTTTAGGAATTTTTCACATAATTTTATCACATCCTGAACAATGTTTTCCATGAACCACTCCCAAACTAACTTGGATCTCTAGTCTAGGTTCACCGGACCCTAAATTACATTTATAACTCCTAGGCTTAAAACTGAGCAGTTACAACTAGAGAGAAAAACAAAAAAAAAATAAAATCAATCTCTATGATTCTCATTCACACACACACACATTTGATCGAGAGATTGAGAGAGGAAAAGAGGGGAAGACTCCATGGAATTTTGGTCTCGAAACTTTAATTTAAGAAGCTTTCGTGAATCCTTGTTTCCTTGTGTTCAATGAATGTAAGTGATTTCCTTTGAAATTCCTAAAGAAGTAGATTAATAGAATTGTGATACAAATCTGCCGAATGATAATTGTAGTAATGTAGCTTGATGATTTGGTATTAGCATTGAAAAATTGAGGTTTCATGTAGGTTTTGAGGGGTTCGAAATATATGATGCAAGCTTGTTAAGCTCTCTTAGTTTTATTATGATCATGTGTAAAATGATTAGGTGAAGGAATGGTGGTTAGTGATTATCACGATTGGAATTGAAACTGTTTTAGATTATAGGTAATTGATAAGTTATTGACTAGTTGAACTAAGTCATGGGCTTGTTTAATTTGTACATTGGAATTGAAATTTAGGATTGAGATTGAAATGGTAGACTGAAACTAATTGAGGGACCGTCATTCTCTTAGAAGACACATAGGAAACTGTATTATTTACAGTCAAGTTTAGGGTCTGTTGATCAAATGATGGTGAATTGGGAAATTGTGCTTATGTATATTCTTGTCACATAAATGAAAGTAATAGAATGAAAGATTTGTAACACCCCTTCCCGGCCAGGTAGAGAACTGGGTCGGACAGTGTTACCGGAAAATAAAACGGAGATTAGAGACATAAATCTTAAACTTTTAATCAATATTTTAGTGCCAAATATTGTAACCCCTTATTTTAACCTAAGAGTTTACTTAAATTATAATTGTCATTTTAGAAAAACTTGCCTCTCAAGAAAGATCACTTGAAAGAATACGTGTCAAAAATTTATTATTCAATTATAATAGTCCTTTGAAATTTCGTTGTAAAACAATGCATGCGAAAAGTTCATCAATCCCAAAATAAAAGTCCAAAGTCCAAATTACAACTAAGTCCGAAATACTTAAATAATTAAATATAAGTCTAAAACAAAACATACTGAAAAATAGTATCAAATACTGTTCGTGCGAGGTCCTCCAAGTACTGAAACCTAAGTCTGGAAATCTGAAACAGATACTAAGGGGGAGTCAGCTATAAAGCTCAGTGTGTCTCTAAAGTGCATAACAGAAATCAATCCAACAACAACATCACAATTAAGAATTAACAGATATTCCGAAGTATTACAAGTAATGCATACAGATATCATAGCATGACATGCACCCAACTACATCACCGTCCGAAGAGTAAGGTTCCCCTGAACCATGTAAAACCGAAATTGATTTTGATATAACACATAATCTTAAGGACCAATTTGCAAAACAATAAATTTTTAAGTACCTTTTAAAGTCTCTCAATTGACAAGTGTTTTTAAAACAAAATAATAATTAAAGACCTGCTCTTAAATCATATATATTTTTCAAAGTCCTTTTCTATGTTTTCCAAGCAGAAGTATGCAAAAACGCCCAGGAGTATCGATACCCTTAGCGTATCGATACCCTATTTTGTCACTGTAATTTTATTAAACATGCCGTACCGATACGCCCTGAAACCGTATCGATACGATATGCATCTGGGCAATTGTTTTCATGAACACGTACTGATACGCATGGTAACCGTATCGATACCCTATTTAATTATTTGACCGTTACTTGTCAGTTGGTTGGTTTCCAAATTTTCAAAAGGTAGTTATACCGTACCGATACGCTTGATATGCGTATCGATACACTTTTCATACAAACATAACTTGGGATTCCAGTAACTTTGGACCGTATCGATACTGCCCTCGTATCGATACGCCCCTTAAAAAACCGTACCGATACGCCTTATATGGGTATCGATACGCCCTGTTTTCAGGCACAACGGCTCTTTCCTCTTTGATGCAGGTATCGATACGCCTTTCCCGAGTACCGATACGGTAGGCTGCAGAGCTGCATTTAATGCGGGAAAAATGTCCACAACGGCTCTATTGATGATCCTAACTACCCAAACGGCTAGAAATCAATGCAAGGGTATAAAAACAAGCTTCATTTGACCAAGCAACAACTATTGAACCTTCAAGCATCATCAAAGCAAAAATACAAACCCTTGAGCTATTAAAAGTCAAATCTTGTACCCAACTCTAGTGTATTTTCAAATTGTCAATTTGTATTGTGAGTTTGGGATTATTTTTTTGTATTTGGGTAGACAATCATCCTTTGAGAGGAAACATTTGAGTTTACCTAAATCTTTCTTTGTATTTGAGTGGATTAAGCTTTGGGTAGAAAGCTTAATCGAAATTGTAAGGTTTCCTCCTCATCCAAGAAAAGGGGACGAATTCAATTAGTGAATTGTTTGAAGATCCTTAGTGGGAGCTAAGGTAGTGGATGTAGTGTTCATTTGGAGAACTTGAACCACTATAACCCCTTGTGTCATTTTTATTTTCAATCTTTCTCTTCACCAAAGTTTTAATTGCCAATTCACCCCCCTCTTGGCCATTTGCAAGTGTTCGATCAACTCAACAATTGGTATCAGAGCTACACTCATTGGAAGGATTACAACCCTCTTGAGTCGATTCTAGGCGAGTTTGATCAACAACAAGTCAAGCAATGGCATCCACCTCAAACTATGAGTCCCAATCCACCACCAAGCCACCATTCTTCAATGGGGATAACTATCCTTATTGGAAGAATAGGATGAGGCTTTTCATCAAGTCTACCGACTACATGGTGTGGGATGTAGTTGAAGAAGGTCCATTCATTCCCATGAAGAGAGATGGAGAAAGACTTGTCCCTAAAGTCAAAGTCGAGATGACGGATGATGATAGAAGAAGGATGCAAGTGAATGACAAAGCTCTACATGTAATATTTTGTGCACTTGGTCCGGATATCTACTCCAAGGTGTCTTCAATCGAAAGTGCCAAGGAGGTTTGGGACACCCTCGAGACAACTTATGAGGGAACTAGTGATGTCAAGGAGACAAAGATTGGGCTACTCAATCTAAGCTATGAGAACTTCAAGATGGATCCCGAAGAAAGCGTCTCCAAGATGTTTGATCGTTTCTCGGTCATTGTCAACGGTTTGAAAGGTTTCGGCGAAATCATTCCCGAAGACAAACTAGTGAGAAAGTTGTTATACTCTCTTCCGGAGTCATGGGATGGCAAGAGAACGGCCATTATTGAAGCTAGAGATTTGAAGACTCTCAAGCTTGATGCTCTTGTTGGATCTCTACTCACCCATGAGATCATGAGGAAGGGAAGAGAAGAAGAGAAGAAGATAGAGGAGAAGAAGGAAGTTGAGAAGAAGAAAGTGGGAATCGCACTAAAAGCTTCATATCAAGAAAGCGATTCTAGTGAGGATGAAGATGAGGAGATGGCTATGTTGGCCAAACGCTTTACTCGATTCATGAAGTCAAATCGTGGAAGAAAGTTCATTAGAAAGGGAGACTTCAAGAGTAAAAGCAAGGAAGAGGAGAAGGATCCAATTACTTGCTATGAATGCAAGAAACCGGGTCACATCCGTTCCGAGTGTCCTCAATTGAAGAGGAAAAGCTTTGGGAAGAAGAAGAACCTCAAAGCACAAGTAGCTACTTGGAGTGACGATGAGTCTTCCGAGGAAGAGGATGAAGTGGCCAACCTATGTCTCATGGCCATCGATGATGAACCTAAGGTAAACTCTAATTCATCCAATTTTGATTTTACTATAGATGAACTTCAAGATGCTTACGATGAATTGCAAGAAGTGTATGATGAGTTAGTAGGAAAATATAAAGAGTCCATTTTGAAAAACAAGAAAACAATTTCTGATTTAAAAATTCAAAATGAGACGTTTTCAAAATCTAACTCCGAATTGGAAAAGAAGGTTTTGTTTTTAGTTAATCTTTCAAATGATCTTAAAACTAAAAACCTTGAGCTTGAAAAACTTCTTTCCGAATTTCAAGATTATCACACAAAGGAAGTGGATAATATTAAAACATCTATTGCTATTGGGAAAAACAAGTTTGAAAAAGGAAATCAGTCTAAATCCCAATATGTAAAAAGAAAACATTTTGTACCTAAACAAAGAAATTTTAATAAGCAAACTAGAGGTCATAGAGTTAGGAGTGTTTGGGTTCCTAAGGAACTCATTATTTCTAATGATATAAATGCTATTGCTTCTTGGATTCCTAAGGGAACCAAAATGTTGAAGGCTAACACTCATGGACCCAAAATGATTTGGGTACCAAAAATGAAAGCCTAATTTCTTTGTTTGTAGGGGGAGCATTGCTACAAGGCTAAAGCTTCAAGCAAAAATTCTTGGTACCTTGATAGTGGATGCTCAAGACACATGACCGGTGACAAGAGTCGATTTGTGAAACTAAAGCCTAAAAGTGGTGGAGTGGTAACATTTGGTGACAACTCCAAAGGCCATATTGAAGGAATAGGCTCCATTGGTAATCACTCTTCTATTTTCATTGACAATGTTTTGTATGTCAACGGTCTTAAGCATAATTTGTTGAGTATTAGTCAATTGTGTGACAAGGGTTTTAATGTTCTATTTGATAAAAGTGGTTGCAAAATTGTTAACATTAAAACAAACCAACTAATGCTCATAGGACATAGAATAGGCAATATTTACATGGTGCATTTAGATGACATTCAATCATCCCATACATGCTTAGTTGCACATGATGAACATGACTCATGGCTTTGGCATAGAAAATTAGGACATGCTAGCATGAGTGTCTTAGAGAAATTAATTTCCCTTAACCTAGTTAGAGGTTTACCCAAACTTAAATTTTCCAATGATAAAATTTGTGACGCATGTTCAAAGGGTAAACAACATAGAAATTCTTTTAAATCCATAAATGATGTCTCTACTAGTAGATGTTTACAATTGATCCATATGGATCTCTTTGGGACAATTAGAACAATGAGCTTGGGTGGAAAATCATATGCTTTTGTACTTGTAGATGACTTCTCTAGGTATACTTGGGTTCTATTCTTAAGTACAAAGGATGAGGCTTTAGAAAAATTCATCACATTTTCTAAAATAACTCAAAATGATCTTGAACTTAAAATTTCTCACATTAGAAGTGATCATGGAACCGAATTTCAAAATCTAGGTTTCGATGAGTTCCTAAATGAAAATGGGATTAGCCACAATTTTTCCGCACCTCGCACTCCTCAACAAAATGGGGTAGTTGAGAGGAAAAATCGAACTTTAGAAGAAATGGCTAGAACCATGCTTTGTGAAAATAATTTACCTAAATATTTTTGGGCGGAAGCCACAAATACCGCTTGCTATATTATAAATCGAGTAATGATTAGGCCAATTTTGAAGAAAACACCTTATGAGATTTTAAAATCCAAAAAGCCTAACATTAGCTATTTTCACCCTTTTGGTTGCAAATGTTTTGTTTTGAATAATGGTAAAGAAAACTTAGGTAAATTTGATGCTAAAAGTGATGAAGCTATTTTCTTAGGGTATTCTTTAAACTCTAAAGCCTATCGTGTATTTAATAAAAGAACTCTAGTTGTTGAAGAGTCTATACATGTTGTTTTCGATGATAACCTCCTTCCGAGGAAGGAATCTTGTGATGATGATGATGTAGGAATCATTGATGCCATTGATGGAGGACAAACGTCAAAGGTGGATGAGATTCCAACCAAAGAAGAGGATTCACAAGATCCACCTCTTGAAGCCTTGAAGGACTTGGCTCTTGAGGAAAGGGAGGTGTCTTACCCAAGGGAGTTAAACTATGTCAAAGGTGGTGAAATCTTGGGTGATCCATCCAAGGGGGTAACTACTAGATCCTCTCTCAAATTAATGAATCATGTTGCATTTATTTCATGCATTGAGCCTAAAAATATTAAAGAAGCTTTAAAAGATGATTTTTGGATTTTGGCCATGCAAGAGGAATTAAATCAATTTGAGAGGAGTAAAGTTTGGACATTAGTTGAAAGGCCTAATGATCAATCTACTATAGGAACAAAATGGGTTTTTAGGAATAAATTAGATGAAAGTGGTAATATAGTGAGAAACAAGGCTAGGCTTGTTGCTCAAGGCTATACACAAGAAGAGGGAATTGATTTTGATGAGACTTATGCACCCGTAGCTAGGATGGAAACTATTAGGATGTTACTTGCATTTTCATGTTATCATGATTTCAAGCTTTTTCAAATGGATGTGAAAAGTGCCTTTTTAAATGGTTTCATAAATGAAGAGGTGTATGTTGAACAACCACCGGGTTTTGAGGATTTAAAATTTCCAAACCATGTGTTTAAACTTACAAAAGCTCTCTATGGTTTAAAACAAGCTCCTTGAGCTTGGTATGAGAGACTTTCAAATTTCTTAATTGAAAAGGGTTTTGAAAAGGGAAAGGTGGATACAACACTCTTCATAAAAAGATATAACAATGACATCTTAGTAGTTCAAATTTATGTTGATGATATTATTTTTGGTTCTACTAATGAGTGTTATTGTAAGGAATTTTCTAAGCTAATGCAAGGTGAGTTCGAGATGAGCATGATGGGGGAGCTCTCATTCTTTTTGGGACTCCAAATCAAGCAAAGGAAGGATGGCACCTTCATAAATCAAGCTAAGTACGTGAATGATATGCTCAAGAAGTTTGGCTTGGAGAATGCAAAACCTCAAGCCACTCCTATGAGTTCTTCCATAAAGCTTGACAAAGATGAAGGAGGTAAGTGTGTTGATTCTAAGCTTTATAGATCCATGATAGGTTCTTTGCTTTACCTTACCGCAAGTAGACCGGATATTATGTTTAGTGTTTGCTTGTGTGCTAGGTTTCAAGCTAGTCCTAGAGAATCACACTTAGTTGCCATTAAGAGAATTTTTAGATACCTTAGAGACACACCTACTTTAGGCCTTTGGTATCCTAAGGATTCTTCCTTTAGCCTTCATGCTTTTTCGGATGCGGATTATGGGGGATGTAAGATAGATAGGAAAAGTACTTCCGGGACATGTCAATTCTTAGGTAGTATGCTCGTATCTTGGTTCTCTAAGAAACAAAATAGTGTAGCCTTATCTACCACCGAAGCGGAGTACATATCCTTAGGGAGTTGTTGTGCTCAAGTCCTTTGGATGAAGCAACAACTCTTAGATTATGGTGTTAAAATAGAAACCATACCCCTTAGGTGTGACAACACTAGTGCCATTTGTCTCACTAAGAATCCCATCCAACACTCTAGAACTAAACACATAGAAATTAGACATCATTTCATTTGAGATCATGTTTTGAAAAATGATGTTGTTATAGAGTTTGTTGACACCTTGAACCAATTAGCGGATATATTTACAAAACCTTTAGATAAAGAGCGCTTTTGGACCCTTAGGAGAGAGTTAGGTTTAACTAGCCTTTCTTGACACCTTTTTGGTCCCAAAATGTCAAAATTTGCTTGAAATTGTTTGTGATTCATGCCTATGTTAATTTTGTCCTTCTTGCTTATATGCATGTTGCTAGGGGGAGTATATATTCAATTTAGCCTTTAAAACTTGTTCATATGATATGTACATGCATTTAGGGACGTTTCAAATTGGTTTTTTTGCACTTAAATCTGTCAAATTTGCACAAACTGGCAAAGGTGTATCGATACGGATAAAGCGTATCGATACGGTATGCTTTCTGGGAATTCTTGAGGATGAACAAGTATCGATACGACCCCTCGTATCGATACGGAACAAGTCAAGGGAAATAGTCAAAGTCAAGCGTACCGATACGTCCCCGCGTATCGATATGGTAGTATTGACGTATATAAAATTAGGGTTAATGGGTATCGATACGCGTGTATAGCGTATCGATACGACCTCGACGGAGAGGGTATTTAGGGTTGCTTTTGTTAAAACTCTTTAAAACTCAAAACCCCTCTTTTCTCTCCACAAACCCTAGCCGCGAAACCCTATATAAACCCCCTCAATCCATCAAATTTTACCATCAATCTTCAAAATTTCTTGAGGGTTTTTACTCTACACATCAAGGCAAACCTTGGGCATCAAATCTTGTGCATTCACATCCCCTCTTTCATCCATTCTAAGATTCAAGGTATCAAATTTTTTCTTTTTCTTTTTTTTATTATTTTCGTTTGCTTTTAATTGTTGTTTCAACTGAATTTTTGTACAAACCTTGTTTAATTGTTGTGGGTTTCACCTTTTTCACAAAATTTTTTCAAAAGTTAAATTTTTTTTTCAATATATTTTATATTCGATATATTTTTAAAACTGTTTTTTTGTTTTTGTTTTGTGAATATTTTTTTTAACAAATTACCTTAAATTATCAGATTTTATTGGATCAAATAGGATGTTAATTGCATACATATTCGAATCCTTTTTGATGTATTTTCAGGATTATGGCACCGAAAAAGGGGACTAAGCGTCATCGCTCTACTTCCAATCCTACCGAGGATGTCGAGGGTAATCCTACACCTAACCTTCCTTATATCATCCAATCAAGTTTTCTCGAACCTCTTGATAGGGAACGATATAAACTTTTTCTAGGAATAAACCTTAGGGAAGAGCGAGCTGTGTCCATTCCTTTTTTAAGTTCTGCCCGTTTCAAATTCAAATACCTACCTTTGATTAAGCAATGGAAATTCTTGACCTTTTTTGAATATTCCTCCTATCCTATATAGGAACCTAGTCATTGTGTTCTTTTCTAATGCCGTATGTATACATGATGAATCTAGGGAGCATGTTATTGCCATTGAATCTTCCATTATGGGCAAACGTTTTCAAATTGATCAAAAAGCTTTATGCAATGTCTTTGGTTTTGAAGATGTTGGTATTGATGATGAACATTCCTTGGCTACGGGTTATTTAGGTCCCGCAAAAGTTTTAGATGCTCATGACCGTATCCTTCACCTTCTTGTTTCTTGGTTTCTTCGTCCATCGGGTGGGAAATATTCAACTGTTCGTCAAACGGATGATTTTTGGCTTAAGTGTTTTAGAGAAGGTAAACGTCCAAATTTGTGTCAAATCATGTTTGCCGACCTTGTCTTTTTAGTTCAATACGCCCATACCAAACAAGTCTCATCCTTTTACTACTCCACGGCCTTGAGTTTTCTATTTCATTCCATTGGCATTGATTGTTCACATGATTTTCCCGAAACCCTTGGCCTACCTATTGATGAGCGTTCCCTAGCTCGCTCCGGTTTCACTTATGTTGATAATGAGTGGGTTCGCACTCCTCAAGATCCTCCGCCCGTTGCTCCGGTCGATGCCTCTCGTGCTTCTTCGAGTTCTCATCGCGCTTCCTTTGATTCCTCCTCCATGGATACTCTCACGACCTTCCTCAATGAGAAGTTCACCGCGATGGAGACTCGTTTCACATCCTTAGAGGATCGCATTCAAGGCATGGACAAGAAGATCGATACCATAGTCGCTCGCCAAAACTCCATGGATATCTCTCTTACCGCCTTCCATGGTGCTTGGATCAATCAAACCCGAAGGAATCAACCCTCTCAAGAAGATGAAGAAGAAGATGATGAGGACGATCATGATGACGAAGGGGACGAGTAGTTCATGCATCTCATCTTAGGCCATTTAGTCTTTCATTATTGTTATTGCATTTTTTTTTTGTTTTTAGGATTTGAAGTTTATGCCTATTATCTATGTTGTTTTTTTTGGATTTTAAGAGTTTGGGTTATGATGGTTGCTTTGACATTTATGCATTTGAACCTTTATGCTTATTTTGAAGTTTATGAATTTGAACTCTTTGCTTGCCTTTAGTTTAATGAATTATTGTTGCTTTATATTCTTATTATCCTTGTATTCTATTTTGATCTCACAAAAAGGGGGAGAAGAATCATAGAGTCAAAATATTTTTGTTTTGAAAATCTATCTTAAAGTAAGGGGGAGAAAGCTTTTCAAAGTTTCAAAAACTTAAAAATTTATTTATGGTTTTGTTATATCAAAAAGGGGGAGATTGTAAAACTGAAATTGATTTTGATATAACACATAATCTTAAGGACCAATTTGCAAAACAATAAATTTTTAAGTACTCTTTAAAGTCTCTCAATTGACAAGTGTTTTTAAAACAAAATAATAATTAAAGACCTGCTCTTAAATCATATATATTTTTCAAAGTCCTTTTCTATGTTTTCCAAGCAGAAGTATGCAAAAACGCCCAGGAGTATCGATACCCTTAGCGTATCGATACCCTATTTTGTCACTGTAATTTTATTAAACATACCGTACCGATACACCCTAAAACCGTATCGATACGATATGCATCTGGGCAATTGTTTTCATGAACACGTACCGATACGCATGGTAACCGTATCGATACGCTAAGCATATCTTTGAAAAATCCGAGCATTTAATTATTTGACCATTACTTGTCAGTTGGTTGGTTTCCAAATTTTCAAAAGGTAGTTATACCGTACCGATACGCTTGATATGCGTATCGATACACTTTTCATACAAACATAACTTGGGATTCCAGTAACTTTGGACCGTATCGATACTGCCCTCGTATCGATACGCCCCTTAAAAAACCGTACCGATACGCCTTATATGGGTATCGATACGCCCTGTTTTCAGGCACAACGACTCTTTCCTCTTTGATGCAGGTATCGATACGCCTTTCCCGAGTACCGATACGGTAGGCTGCAGAGCTGCATTTAATGCGGGAAAAATGTCCACAACGGCTCTATTGATGATCCTAACTACCCAAACGGCTAGAAATCAATGCAAGGGTATAAAAACAAGCTTCATTTGACCAAGCAACAACTATTGAACCTTCAAGCATCATCAAAGCAAAAATCCAAACCCTTGAGCTATTAAAAGTCAAACCTTGTACCCAACTCTAGTGTATTTTCAAATTGTCAATTTGTATTGTGAGTTTGGGATTATTTTTTTGTATTTGGGTAGACAATCATCCTTTGAGAGGAAACATTTGAGTTTACCAAAATCTTTCTTTGTATTTGAGTGGATTAAGCTTTGGATAGAAAGCTTAATCGAAATTGTAAGGTTTCCTCCTCATCCAAGAAAAGGGGACGAATTCAATTAGTGAATTGTTTGAAAATCCTTAGTGGGCGCTAAGGTAGTGGATGTAGAGTTCATTTGGAGAACTTGAACCACTATAACCCCTTGTGTCATTTTTATTTTCAATCTTTCTCTTCACCAAAGTTTTAATTGCCAATTCACCCCCCTCTTGGCCATTTGCAAGTGTTCGATCAACTCAACAAACCACTCTAAACCTCAACACCATGTCCGAAGCAGAACTCATCCCGAAAGATGGAACTACTGATCCAAAGCGAAGTTCAACCCGAAGGATGAACTCGCTGAGCTTCCTCCGACAATATCCCAACCCAATGATATGACATGTAATCGAATTTCAGATTCCGAATGCAATCATGTTAAATAACTAAGATGCATGTTCATAATAATCTGATTCCGATATGTGTTACATAACATGATCATAGCATCCGAGTCATACATTATTTATCAGGTAACAGAGCAGAATATCATACAGTCGAGTCATGCAATATTCATCAGATAACAGAGCAGAATAACACATAAAATATTTCTTGTAACCCCCTTAACCCGGCCTAGACGATTGACCCGGACTACGAAGATTACACGGGGAAAACCAAAGTCAACCCGAAGGTCAACCTTGATTAACGACCCTTTTTTTTCTTTTTAAACTTGTCTAGATGCACATTAACCCTAGGCATTCTCTTGAGATAAGCATACTCAAAAATCACAGCAATCGGAAAACAATAAGGGACCCAATTACACAAAATACGAATTTAGGGACCAAATTGCAAATTCTGAAAATTAAGAGGACTTTGCCAATTTTTAAGTTACCATTATGAAATTAGTCATGTTTCACGCCTCTCTGCCAAATTTCATCTCAAACGGACATCTCAAACTCAAGCAATTGCACATACAAGAATCGGGACTAAAACGTAAAGCTTGCAAACCTCAAAACCATTCAAATTTTATGCCCAACGGTCAGGTGTTCCGAAACGGGTCTAGGCCGTTCAGGAACACCCCTTGGCAGTAGCCAAAGTGTTCAGAAATGGGTCTAGGCCGTTCAGGAACACCCTGGCCAAAACAAGGGCCTGTTTCGAAACAGGCAAGGGTGTTTCGAAACACCCTGCCCAGAAACAGCAGATAGGCCTGTTTTAACACCTTTAAACCCCATCAAACATGCTCCAAACCATTCCACAATAAATCAACAACATGCCAAGCATCATACCTACCAATTTGCATCAAAATCTAGATACAAAACCACCCATAGGTGCACCAACTCATTCAACACATCCAACACTCAATCATGCTTTTAAAACAAGAAGCATAGCATAACGACTTAAGAATAAGAAGACTCAACGTTGCAAGCGTTAAACCACATAGTTCAAAATCATAAACCAAACTTGTCCAACATACACAATCTCATTAAACATCAACATAAGAGATTCTCCCCCCATTGCCTTTATTATCTATAGCTATTAACCGAGACATACATCTCAAGTGGAGCTCTCCTTGAATCCCTTGCTTCTCGATGTCCTAACTTCAAATATCTGCATTGATGGAAAAAAAGGAGCGTAAGCACATAATGCTTAGTGAGGAATGCTCAAAGCCAAAACACCATCAATGCAGCGAGTCATAAAACCTCTTTTAAAAGCATCACAATTCGATAAACCAAAGCAATGTTTGAAAACCCTTTTTAACAACATACTTTAAAATCATGCATCGCTCAAACATGAGAACCAACCCTTAGCTCAGAAAAGCTAAGTAATTCACTTCAAAGCACAACCTTGCAAAACCATCAATTTAACCATTCCATGCATGAACATCATATGCAAAGTTAAATACAAAATCCTTGGAAAACACTTCCACTTCACATCAAACTTTTCTCATACATTGAAAACCATTTCAAAGCAAGAAACCTTTAAAAACCACTTACACCCTCAATTCTATCCCATGCATTAAACAAATACAATACATGAACCACAAATTCAACATATGCATTACATGCCTTTTTAAAACAAGCCTTCACAAGACTTCAATGCACCAAAGAGATTCCATGCACACAATGCAACATTCTCAATAGAAGATAAACACTTGTTCAAGCTAACAAGTAAAACATGCATTCGTAGAACATTACACACTTCTCATGCAATCATGCATCATTTCAAGCATCTCAAGCTTCAACATATTCAAGAACATTATATTGGCTTCCAAGTGATAATTCACAAACCATCATAACGCAAGACACAATCGGATACGCGGATTACAAGCGTTGTCCCCACGCTTCATACACACTACCAATCTCAAGGTCCCCAAATGGAATTTAAACCACCATTATGACCTTACCATACACAAGGTCCTCATATGGACTTTTAACCACCATATGACCTTAACATTCACAAGGTCTTCAAATGGAATTTTAACCACCATTATAACCTTACCATCACTCATTGGTAGTTGTATAACATCACTAACGAGATCACGGGACGTACACACAAGATCCACACATGGACTTTACACCACCATTGTGATCTTACCATACACAAGGTCTTCAAATGGAATTTTAACCACCATTATGACCTTAACATACACAAGGTCCTCAAATGGAATTTTAACCACCATTATGACCTTAACATACACAAGACCCACCCATGGACTTTTAACCACCATGGTGTTCTTAACCATCTCGTTAGTGTACTTGGATGGAGTTACCGGTACAATCACAACCACTCCACATCCAAGGCGACTTTATTCACAGTGCACCCAATCCTATAGCCGGCTAACTATATCCGATTCAAGTAACCAAGAACCACTTACATCACTTGCCAATATAACCAATTTACCACATTAATCCATTGTTTTACAAGCATAACCAAAATGCAGAAACCACCAATTGCCATCATCAATCCACTGTTTTTGAAGCATTACACAAAGCCATTAAACAACATGCAACACTATACAACAATTCCACAATTTCAATGTACAAAACCAAGGATATCTTACCTTGAGCAACCTTCACACATGGCTTTCAAAACCAGCATTAAACCAAGCTAAAATATGCTTTCAAAACAGAATTTAAAACATGCAAATCACATGCATTGCATCCAACAATCACAAGTACTTTAAAAACCAATTCATAACACAACCAAGAGAGAAATTCTATTTACTTACTCTTGAGCTTAGCTAAGTTGTTTAGACTTAAACTAAGCTCCCAAAACCTTCAAACCTTTGTTTTAAAGCTGAAAACCCAACTTCACTCACCGATACACAAAACAAGGCTAGACAACAAGCCTTCCAAGCATCCGAAACCTTCAACGCCACCTCTATTGCTCACGGATCATTCTACCCTGTTTCAAGCACATAACAACAGAGGATTAATGCATCATAATGCATTAAAAACACCAGCAACACACCTAAACTCGCTGCTCTTTGCAAAACCAACATTTCGGCTACCAAACACAACCGAAATCACCTCCAAACACTTCCAAGACTTAACCCAGCCAAGATCCATCACTTCTAACCATTTTTAAACATCAATTAACATCCAAAATGATCCCAAACACGTCCTTATACCTCCAGCATTAACAAAACACCAAGATCACCCCAAAAACCACCATTTTCACAAGTAGAAACTTAGGAAAATCAACCTATCCGGGATTGCATTGATTAAACCTCAATTTCTCATTATTTAAACATCCAATTTACATTAAAAACACACCTCAAAACAGTGCCCAACCATTTCATACGAATTCCATCACAAATTAACCAAATCTTGCATTTTAAAGCTAAGATCAAGAACACAATTGTAAAACCTTTAATAAAACACAAATCAAGGATTGAGAACTTAGGAATTTCAGTAAAGAACTGAGAATTTAGAGGAGAAGGACGTTCATACCTCTAAACTTGAGTTTCTCCCTTTTTGGAACCACAATTCTTGAAAATCCAATAAGCAAATGCTAAGGTTTTGTTGTAGAATTGATTAGAGATCAAATGAGGATTGAAATCTAATCTTTAGTTGTCAAAATCAGAGAGAATTTTGCTGGAGAAATGTGTTTGGGTTGAGAGAAAAGTTGAGAGAAAAGAAAATAGAAATTTAGAGAAAAGTTAGTTAAAATGCCAAAATATCTTTTCCCTCCTTTTGTACTTAATTAAAAACCATTAATTAAATTGATTAATATTCAGAAAAATCTGGAGAAACTCTTTTGGGTAAATAGCTCCTTAAAGATTCAAAGTTTCAATCCTTTTTAAAACAGTCACCTAGTTTACAAAAATTACATTTTGGTCACCAACCCAAAATGTCACTCTTCCAAACCTCATTTTGTAAAATTGATTTCACCTTTCTCTTATATATAATAAAAGAGGATTTTAAGACATTTTTCCATATTTTTAATGCAACCCGAACTAGGCTTTCCTAAATTCACCCTTTTATATTCGAACCGCAACCCGACCGGTCCGGTCCAAACCCAAAACTTCTAAGCCCAAAATTGGGGTGTTACAACTCTCCCCCCCTTAAGAAATTTCGTCCTCGAAATTTCAACCGGCGAAAAGAGAACAACCAAACTTCTCAAGCAACACACAAGGCAACACAGGAGACTTAACCACCACTGAACACTCTCCTCACAAAACTCCACCAACCCAACACCACCACATATTGTTCACAGATTCCATAACACTCAGATGTTAACCACATCTTAACCTTTCACACTTCCGGACTGCACACAGCCCCAACAACAACCTGAAGAACCTCCAAACTTTTACAGCATACACCACCTCAGCTCACAACTCCCAAAACTTGTTCACACATTGACACCAACCAATCCAGTTCAGCCACCATGTGACCCACAACCTTCACTGCCTCTAAAACCCCTTGCACAACTGCTCAACCTCTTCCAAAGGTTACCACATCAAGCAAAAATTCTTAAGCATCAACTGCTTATTCAAACTTCTCAACGTATTGATGACATTCCTTCACGCCCGCCGCTATCATCACCATAACGACTCACCAGGACTACTCACCTAACATCTGAATATCACGTCACAAAACCCCAACCTTGACTCCCCCAGCCGTTCCATACACCACCAGCTGTCTTCAGAAGGAATTTACTTATACACAACTAGCCAACCACTTCTCACAAGAACCCGTCCAACCAACAATGGCCCTTGAACTTACATTGCTTTTCCACTTCAAGTTTTGACTACAACATTTGCCTTACTGGAACATCGCCCAACTTATACATACATATTTAGACTACGAAACTTCTATTCACCTAGGCCAACCTTTTTCTACAACCCACAACACAACCTCTTCACAACTCCTCGAAGGTTGCTACGAACCATCACCTACATAAACAACCCTTCTACTACAACATCAAGGCCAAGTTACCTCAGCACTTTGGAAACACATCCTGCAACATCACTTAACACCAAGAAACTACCACTTCTACTAGCTATTCACGACCACTCTAACCGATTCTAACTTCAACCGGTAATCTCCTCACCACCATCCCGCTAAACTCATTAAGCGCCAAACACTTTCCTTCTACCAACACGTTATATCGCACTCACTATTACTGACAACTCGCTTAATACCCTCCATTACTTCTAGCACCAACACAACTTTTAAAACCCATCATCCAACCTAACCCTATCACAACTCTAACGGACCCGATTAACTATCAGCGAGTGTGAACGTTCGTATGCATGGTCACCAATATGCCCTATCAATGCCTGATGTACATGCATTCAAAACCTCTAATGTCATGTCACATGTATGCATGGACCAGTACATATATAATATAGCATATAACAAATGATTTTAACTGTGCATGTATGTCGGTTCACACCCACCAATAACATCCTCAGAACCCACCTAAAACAACCTCATATCTCACTTCCAACTTGACCAACTCCATCATTCTTTCAACCCACTATCCACAAGATACTCACTAATGCCCTCTTCACACTAAAGTTGTTTTCAAAACAACACCAACTACTACCCCAAGCATGCTAGCTACGAGACCATACCCACTACACAAGGGAAATACCAATTGAAACCAAACTAAGATAACTAAGGCAAAGATTACTTAACAAGGTTACCTGTAAACACCTCACTACCCCGGAGCTTCAACAGACGAGCTCTCTTCCTCGCAGAACCATCATTCTCCAGCCACACTGCTGCAACATCAGCTAACACTTTAAGGTCATCACCATCTCCCTGTGGTAAAAAACCCTGACTACCCCGAGCCAACTTCAAACAATTACGTCTCAAATGTCCAACATACCCACAATTCCAACAGGTTTCATTCTCCAAGCTCCTCACACCTTTCTGCCCTTCCTGCCACCTTCGAACCTTGTCTTGGCCGTGCCTAGGACCATTCAGAGACCCTTTTGCTACCACTGAAGCTGATCTCACCACTCGAGGACAATCCCGCTTCACATGTTCTTTAGAACCACAGTTCCAACAAACTCATGCGCTCCAACAACCTCCAACATGACACTTTCCACATTGGTCACACATCGGCAACCGAGCTACCCCTCTTTGATCATGTAGCACTTGCCCCAAATCTACACTACCATCCAAGCTTCGATTCAAGCAAAACCTTCTATCACGTCACCTCTTACGCTGACCGCTCTCGAGGTCAGTACCCACAACTCTCTCGCTTAAACTTTTCTCACCTTCATAAACTGAAACCACACCCTCACGTTGCTTAACCCTTGGGAATTTCTCTCCAAGGTACCTCTCAAAAAGGCAGACACAAAGAAGTACCAATCTATATCGTGGATGTGCGATGCCACCGCCACAGATGTCCACCAGGCACAAGCGTCCTCCAACATCAATGAGACCACACTTCCCAGCTTACAGGCATAGTCACAACCCTCCTGATCCAAAATCAGAATTACACTGGCCAACCAGGCCTTGAACGTTTCAGGCGTCGAACCATGATACTCCACAGCTCCCAAATCATGTAAACGCTGTTTCGACAAACCCGCACATCCCACAACCGGCACGTCTACAGGCCTTACTTTTGCTACAGTTTGAGATGTTCCCAACACCTCTTGAACTATAGGTGATGAACTCTTCATCACAGAACCAGCTTCTTCCTCCTGCCTCACTACCTCAACTCCAGGCACTGTAGGCTGAAACGAAACACCTCCACCAAAAGGTGAATTCCATGCCTTAACAACCTGCTCTAAAGCAGCAACCATCTCACCCAACTGCCATTCTCTCATCGATTTCACCATGCTATTAACAACAAGCTATCATAACAAAACAAACAAAACGATCAGGCCAGCTTCAAGCAAGGATTCAAAACTCCAACTCCAAAATAACACAATAGCTATAATAATAAGGCAATGGGTATCCCGAATTCTCCCCTTTTACATGACATAACAGTCAATAAAACACATGGATATCACAACATCGAGCATATCAATCAACATACTTCGACCATGCTCTCATCAAACAACATTCACTCGCAACAGCATAATATCAACATATCTTACCCATCACACTTTCATCATTCATAAAATCAGCTCACATCACCAGCATATCACCAGCACAGATCCACATTAACTCAAAGAAGATTCTCAATCAAAAACCATGACAAAAACATCAACAATTCGCTCACAGACACACATTTCAACCGACTTTCAACCACACATCAGAAAAAACATTAAACACTTATTACAACAATTTACCACTTCCCCCAAGCTTCCGCAACTCAGCTCTGATACCACCAAATGTAACCCCCTTAACCCGGCCTAGATGATTGACCCGGACTACGAAGATTACACGGGGAAAACCAAAGTCAACCCGAAGGTCAACCTTGATTAACGACCCTTTTTTTTCTTTTTAAACTTGTCTAGATGCACATTAACCCTAGGCATTCTCTTGAGATAAGCATACTCAAAAATCACAGCAATCGGAAAACAATAAGGGACCCAATTGCACAAAATACAAATTTAGGGACCAAATTGCAAATTCTGAAAATTAAGAGGACTTTACCAATTTTTAAGTTACCATTATGAAATTAGTCATGTTTCACGCCTCTCTGCCAAATTTCATCTCAAACGGACATCTCAAACTCAAGCAATTGCACATACAAGAATCGGGACTAAAACGTAAAGCTTGCAAACCTCAAAACCATTCAAATTTTATGCCCAACGGTCAGGTGTTCCGAAACGGGTCTAGGCCGTTCAGGAACACCCCTTGGCAGTAGCCAAAGTGTTCAGAAACGGGTCTAGGCCGTTCAGGAACACCCTGGCCAAAACAAGGGCCTGTTTCGAAACAGGCAAGGGTGTTTCGAAACACCCTGCCCAGAAACAGCATATAGGCCTGTTTTAACACCTTTAAACCCCATCAAACATGCTCCAAACCATTCCACAGTAAATCAACAACATGCCAAGCATCATACCTACCAATTTGCATCAAAATCTAGATACAAAACCACCCCTAGGTGCACCAACTCATTCAACACATCCAACACTCAATCATGCTTTTAAAACAAGAAGCATAGCATAACGACTTAAGAATAAGAAGACTCAACGTTGCAAGCGTTAAACCACATAGTTCAAAATCATAAACCAAACTTGTCCAACATACACAATCTCATTAAACATCAACATAAGAGATTCTCCCCCATTGCCTTTATTATCTAAAGCTATTAACCGAGACATACATCTCAAGTGGAGCTCTCCTTGAATCCCTTGCTTCTCGCTGTCCCAACTTCAAATATCTACATTGATGGACAAAAAGGAGCGTAAGCACATAATGCTTAGTGAGGAATGCTCAAAGCCAAAACACCATCAATGCAGCGAGTCATAAAACCTCTTTTAAAAGCATCACAATTCGATAAACCAAAGCAATGTTTGAAAACCCTTTTTAACAACATACATTAAAATCATGCATCGCTCAAACATGAGAACCAACCCTTAGCTCAGAAAAGCTAAGTAATTCACTTACACTTCCACTTCACATCAAACTTTTCTCATACATTGAAAACCATTTCAAAGCAAGAAACCTTTAAAAACCAATTACACCCTCAATTCTATCTCATGCATTAAACAAATACAATACATGAACCACTAATTCAACATTTGCATTACATGCCTTTTTAAAACAAGCCTTCACAAGACTTCAATGCACCAAAGAGATTCCATGCACACAATGCAACATTCTCAATAGAAGATAAACACTTGTTCAAGCTAACAAGTAAAACATGCATTCGTAGAACATTACACACTTCTCATGCAATCATGCATCATTTCAAGCATCTCAAGCTTCAACATATTCAAGAACATTATATTGGCTTCGAAGTGATAATTCACAAACCATCATAACGCAAGACACAATCGGATACGCGGATTACAAGCGTTGTCCCCACGCTTCATACACACTACCAATCTCAAGGTCCCCAAATGGAATTTAAACCACCATTATGACCTTACCATACACAAGGTCCTCATATGGACTTTTAACCACCATTTGACCTTAACATTCACAAGGTCCTCAAATGGAATTTTAACCACCATTATAACCTTACCATCACTCATTGGTAGTTGTATAACATCACTAACGAGATCACGGGACATACACACAAGATCCACACATGGACTTTACACCACCATTGTGATCTTACCATACACAAGGTCTTCAAATGGAATTTTAACCACCATTATGACCTTAACATGCACAAGGTCCTCAAATGGAATTTTAACCACCATTATGACCTTAACATACACAAGACCCACCCATGGACTTTTAACCACCATGGTGTTCTTAACCATCTCGTTAGTGTACTTGGATGGAGTTACCGGTACAATCACAACCACTCCACATCCAAGGCGACTTTATTCACGGTGCACCCAATCCTATAGCCGGCTAACTATATCCGATTCAAGTAACCAAGAACCACTTACATCACTTGCCAATATAACCAATTTACCACATTAATCCATTGTTTTACAAGCATAACCAAAATGCCAAAACCACCAATTACCATCATCAATCCACTGTTTTTGAAGCATTACACAAAGCCATTAAACAACATGCAACACTATGCAACAATTCCACAATTTCAATGTACAAAACCAAGGATCTCTTACCTTGAGCAACCTTCACACATGGCTTTCAAAACCAGCATTAAACCATGCTAAAATATGCTTTCAAAACAGAATTTAAAACATGCAAATCACATGCATTGCATCCAACAATCACAAGTGCTTTAAAAACCAATTCATAACACAACCAAGAGAGAAATTCTATTTACTTACTCTTGAGCTTAGCTAAGTTGTTTAGACTTAAACTAAGCTCCCAAAACCTTCAAACCTTTGTTTTAAATCTGAAAACCCAACTTCACTCACCGATACACAAAACAAGGCTAGACAACAAGCCTTCCAAGCATCCGAAACCTTCAACGCCACCTCTATTGCTCACGGATCATTCTCCCCTGTTTCAAGCACATAACAACAGAGGATTAATGCATCATAATGCATTAAAAACACCAGCAACACACCTAAACTCGCTGCTCTTTGCAAAACCAACATTTCGGCTACCAAACACAACCGAAATCACCTCCAAACACTTCCAAGACTTAACCCAGCCAAGATCCATCACTTCTAACCATTTTTAAACATCAATTAACATCCAAAATGATCCCAAACTTAGGAAAATCAACCTATCCGGGAATGCATTGATTAAACCTCAATTTCTCATTAATTAAACATCCAATTTACATTAAAAACACACCTCAAAACAGTGCCCAACCATTTCATACGAATTCCATCACAAATTAAACAAATCTTGCATTTTAAAGCCAAGATCAAGAACACAATTGTAAAACCTTTAATAAAACACAAATCAAGGATTGAGAACTTAGGAATTTCAGTAGAGAACTGAGAATTTAGAGGAGAAGGACGTTCATACCTCTAAACTTGAGTTTCTCCCTTTTTGGAACCACAATTCTTGAAAATCCAATAAGCAAATGCTAAGGTTTTGTTGTAGAATTGATTAGAGATCAAATGAGGATTGAAATCTAATCTTTAGTTGTCAAAATCAGAGAGATTTTTTCTGGAGAAATGTGTTTGGGTTGAGAGAAAAGTTGAGAGAAAAGAAAATGGAAATTTAGAGAAAAGTTAGTTAAAATGCCAAAATATCTTTTCCCTCCTTTTGTACTTAATTAAAAACCATTAATTAAATTGATTAATATTCAAAAATATCTGGAGAAACTCTTTTGGGTAAATAGCTCCTTAAAGATTCAAAGTTTCAATCCTTTTTAAAACAGTCACCCAGTTTACAAAAATTACATTTTGGTCACCAACCCAAAATGTCACTGTTCCAAACCTCATTTTGTAAAATTAATTTCACCTTTCTCTTATATATAATAAAAGAGGATTTTAAGACATTTTTCCATATTTTTAATGCAACCCGAACTAGGCTTTCCTAAATTCACCCTTTTATATTCGAACCGCAACCCGACCGGTCCGGTCCAAACCCAAAACTTCTAAGCCCAAAATTGGGCTGTTACATTTCTCATACAGATCACACAATCAGGCAACACATACATGTAGCACAGACAGAGAACACACCTTAGGCAACTAAATAGTCAACGTCGATAGTGACGTCTCCCACGCTCAGCTCTAGCGGAAGGTCGAACAGAATCAGCTCCTAAAAACAAAGAACACTATATAAGACTTCCTACTATTCCATATTCGAATAATTACGCTTAACAGATAACTTACTAGCAGATCTCGAAGACTGTGCCACCGGAGGTCTGCCTGGCGGAGGAGGAGGTAAATTCTCAGGGTCAGAGTCCACGTCACCTGAACACAAGAAAATATCCGAGTCAAATTCTGATGCAACATTTAACAAAATCTGAGCTCAACATAAAAAACTTGATCCAAAAGGCATTTCGGGTCCGAATTTCAAGGAACGAACATCGGCAACGGAACCAGAACGTCGAAAAACTTAAGAGTGGACTCAGCCAAAAAAGTCAACGCTGACGTCATTGCTGATGTCATCATTGACTGTGATGACGTCAACGCTGACGTCAGCCTGCATCAGCCTTGCAACATCAGATGATGTCACTGCTGACGTCATCCATCTCGGTCAACCAGGCATGTTCAGTTCAGTGCATTGGTTCGTTCGGTTCAGCAACCCAACCCGGTTCACAAACTTCAGCCACCCAAATCAAAACAAAACCCTAATCCCCAATCTAACAAACCCTAACACCACGCCCCGGTGGCGCCCAACCACCACAGCCACGGCCAACACGGCAGCGGCCACTGCCAATCATAACAGCGATGGTAACCCCGAAGCCCAACGAACTCGACCCAAACACTCACCCTAACCCGAGACGGAGGTGGTGTGCACGCAGAGGACGGCGGCGGCACACACAAAGAACGACGGCGGCAGAGCGCGTTTCCACGAACGATTTCGAACCCGTTTCCAGCGAAGAATGACGGCGCGACGGACGCTGGGTGGTCGGGGTTTTGGTCGCGCAGAGACGACGAGCGCTCCGAGGTTCTCGAAACGTTGAACGGCGATGATGGTCCCTTGGCCGGAGCTTCAACGGAGAAGGGTGGGGGAAGGGTTTGATTGCTCTGTATAATTTTTTTTAATATTATTTTATTAGAAAACGAGGAAGAGCGGCGCATATAATAGAGATTGGACCAAAGGGGTGTTTACCCTAGATAAATGGGTAATTTACAGGAGAAGGGTCTCTATTCTTACCCGCCTAACAAAATAACCACCAAACTTTTAATTTATTCAATTTGGTCCCCAAATCAGATTAGGTTAAATTTCGATTTTCCCCTAAATTCTAGGGTTTCCAATTGGGAATTCTCACAATTAGGGATTTTAAAAATAGGCCTAAAATGGGGTGTTACAACTCTCCCCCCGTAAAAAGAAATTTCGGCCTCGAAATTTACCTGGAGCAAACAAATGCGGATACTGAGCTTTGATGACAGCTTTGGGCTCCCAGGTAGCCTCATCATGACTGCGACCACGCCACAAGACTATGACCATCTTAATGGTCTTCCTTCTGAGAACTTTCTTATCCTGAGCAAGAATCTCGATAGGCTTCTCTTCAAAACGCAAATCAGGACGAATCTCATTCTCCTCCACAGGTAAAACATGAGACGGATCAGCATGATAGCGTCTCAACACAGAAGCATGGAAAACATCATGAATACACTGAAGCTCTGGTGGTAACTCGAGCTGATAAGCAACAGGTCCAACCCGACGAAGAATCCGATAAGAACCAATATAACGAGGACTCAGCTTGCCCTTCCGACCAAACCGAAGTACCTTCCTCCAAGGAGATACTTTCAGGAAAACCTCATCACCAACCTCAAACTCAAGATCTCGACGTCGTAAGTCAGCATAAGACTTATGTCTGTCAAAAGCAACCTTAAGCCGGTCTCGAATCAATCTGACTGTCTGCTCGGCCTCACGGACTAGGTTTGGTCCCAACAATCTATGCTCATTAAGTTCAGTCCATCCAATCGGTGACCTACACCTACGCCCATACAGAGCCTCATACGGTGCCATTTTGATACTGGTCTGGTAGCTGTTATTATATGTAAACTCTGCGAGCGGCAAGAAATCCTCCCAACTACCACTGTAATCGAGAACACAACCTCTCAACATGTCCTCAAGAATCTGAATCACACGCTCGGACTGTCCGTCAGTCTGCGGATGATAAGATGTACTGAAGTTCAACCGGGTACCCAAAGCAGAGTGAAGTGCCTTCAAAAACTTCACTGTAAACCTCGGATCACGATCAGAAATAATCGATAGCGGTACCCCATAAAGTCGAACGATCTCAGAAATATAGATCCGAGCCAACTTATTCAAAGGATAGTTGACTCAAACCGGAATGAAATGAGCAGACTTAGTCAAACGGTCCACTATAACCCAGACGGAGTCCTTCTTGGACGAAGTCATCAGAAGACCACTGACAAAATCCATAGTCACACGCTCCCACTTCCACTGAGGAATCTCGATGTGCTGAAGCAACCCAGATGGACGCTGATGCTCTGCCTTGACTCTCTAACAAGTCATACACTTAGACACAAACCCGACAACATCCCGCTTAAGACCCTTCCACCAATACCTCTGACGAAGGTTTTTATACATCTTATCACCACCAGGATGCATAGAATAGGGGCTGTCATGTGCCTCGCGAAGAATAACCTGTTTCAACCCAGATTTCCTCAGAATATAGTACCGGCCTCGGAAACACAAAACACCATCATGATCAATAGTATAATCCACAGATGTACCCTCAGAAACCTCTCTGATACGATGCATAAGAAAAGGATCCGTAGGCTGCTCAGCTCGAATATCAGATATCAACGTAGGAATGACCTGAAGTTCTTCCATCAAACTACCATCCTCAAACAAACTCATCCGAGCAAACAAGGTCCTCAAATCTGAGATAGCATTACGACTCAAGGCATCGGCAACCACGTTCGCCTTTCCCGGGTGATACTCTATCTCACAGTCATAATCCTTGAGAAGCTCCAACCAGCGACGCTCTCTCAGATTCAACTCTTTCTGCGTAAGGAGGTATTTTAAACTCTTGTGATCGGTGAAGATATAGCACTTCTCTCCGTAGAGATAGTGTCTCCAGATATTCAGAGAAAAGATCACAACAGCAAGCTCCAAATCATGGGTGGGGTAGTTGCACTCATGCACTTTCAACTGACGAGATGCATAGGCCACTACCTTCCCCTCCTGCATCAGAACACACCCCAATCCTGTGTGAGAGGCATCACTGTATACCGTATAGGCCTTCCCAGGCTCAGGCTGAATCAAAACCGGTGCTTCAGTCAACACGGTCTTAAGCTTCTCAAAACTGGTCTGCTGAGCCTCAGTCCAGACAAAAGGAATATCCTTCCTCAGAAGTTCAGTCAGAGGAGCTGCAATAATTGAGAAACCTTCCACAAACCTCCGATAATAGCCAGCTAAACCCAAGAAGCTTCGAATCTCAGGAACATTCTTGGGCTGCTTCCAACCCAAAATAGCCTCAATCTTCTTTGGATCAACCTGAATACCATTAGCAGAAACCACGTATCCCAAGAAGGTAACCTCGGTCAACCAGAATTCACATTTACTGAACTTTGCATACAACTGCTTTTCACGCAAAGTCTGTAGAACAACCCGAAGATGTTCCTCATGTTCTGCCTCCGATTTAGAATAAACCAGTATGTCGTCAATGAAAACCACCACGAACTGGTCCAGATAGGGTTGAAACACCCTGTTCATCATATCCATAAAGGCTGCAGGGGCATTAGTCAATCCAAACGGCATCACCAGAAACTCGTAATGACCATAACGAGTCCGAAAAGCGGTCTTGAACACATCAGAATCCTTAACCTTGAGCTGGTAATAACCCGATCTCAGGTCTATCTTAGAGAATACTGTAGCTCCTCGGAACTGGTCGAACAAGTCACCAATACGGGGAAGTGGGTACTTGTTCTTGATCGTCAGCTTGTTTAGCTTCCGATAATCAATACAGAGCCGAAGTGATCCGTCCTTCTTCTTCACAAACAAAACAGGGGCTCCCCAAGGAGAAACACTAGGTCGGATGAAACCCCTATCCAACAATTCCTGCAACTGAATCTTCAATTCTTTAAGCTCCTTCGGAGCCATCCTGTAAGGAGCCATAGAGACATGAGCTGTACCCGGATATACATCTATGCAAAACTCAACCTCGTCACGTTTTGGCGGTACCCCTGGCAATTCCTCCGGAAAAACATCTGGAAAATCCCTAACCACCGGGATCTTATCCAAACCAGAATCTGACTGCCTCGAGTCAAGAATATAAGCAAGATAGGTAGTAGCCCCATGTCGAATCATCTTTTCTTCTTTGAGAGCCGAAACAACATTGGTCATGTAACCTCTACGCTCTCCAACCATAATCACTTTGCACCCATCTGAGGTTTTCATAGTCACCCTTTTCTTTTCACAATCCAAACGGACTCGATGAGCGGATAACCAGTCCATTCCGAGAATAAGGTCGAACTCTCTGAAAGGTAACTCCATCAAATCAGCAGAGAATATTTTCCCTTGAATCTCCAAAGGGCAATTCTTGTACACTTTGGTAACCTTGACATGATCACCCACTGGACTATAAACGGAAACCGCATTCCCAGTATTCTCAACCGGAATTTCAAGTCCCCCAGATACCGAACTCGCAACATATGAATGGGTATAACCAATATCTAATAAAGCAAAATACGGAATAGAGTGGATAGAAAATGTACCAGCAATAACATCTGGCTCGTCACGATCCTCATGTCTCCTGGTAGCATAAACAAAACCTGGCAGTCTCACCCCGGATCCAGCTGATCCTCCACTCTGAGCTGGCCTTCCTCTACCAGCAGAACCTGTAAAATCGGGTCTACCTCGACCTCTACCCCTAGCAGGAGTCTGTACTGATGCCTGTGACGGAGTCGTCATATGAGCTGACGGAGGTGCATGCAGACAATCTCTGAAAATATGATCGAAAGACCCACATCGAAAAGAAGCCCCGGACTGTCTCCTACACTCCCAGAATGCCATTTCTTGCAGAAAGAACACTGTGGTAGCCCCCGCGTGCTAGACGATCCTCCAACACTAGAAGTCGGAACAGCAGTGGTCACTGGTCTAGCTCTGGAATAACTCTGATAGTCACTCTCATCTCTTGCCCTCTTCCTGGTCTGGTTACCCTGACTATACTAAACTGTCGCGGTCGACTGCCTCTTACCCCGATCCATACCATGAGACTCAGCTTGCCTCAACTCTGCCTCATTACGTTCTGCGGTCCTTGCTCGCAAGGTAATAGCCTTGTACTCTTTGTCCAAATGTAAAGACACACCAGTCTTGATCGAAGGTCGCAGATCCTTCAGAAACCAGCTGCACTTCTCTTCCTCTGTAGTAACTAACCTAGGGACGTACTGTACCAGCCTCAGAAACTCAATCTCATACTGATTCACAGTCATGTCATTTTGCTTCAGATTTATAAAGTCCTCACGACACTTGGCTAGATACTCAGCCCCAACATATCTGTCTCGGAAAGCTTGACAGAAATGATCCCAAGTGATCCGACTAGCAGAAATAACGGTCTTCTCAGCCTCCCACCAGTTCAGGGCTTCACCCTTCAATAAAGATACATCAGCTCTTAATTTTTTGTCAGCAGGGTAGTCCATCTCATCAAATAACTGCTGTAATTTCTTCAACCAATACTCAGCGTCAGCTGGATCTGCAGCCGTCTTACCATCAAACATCGACATACCAGCAAACAAAAACTCGGCAGATATGGGTCTCCTAGAACCCTGTCGAAGATACTCAAGTAGCTCCAAATGCACTGCAGCAACATCGACTCCAGCAGTCTCACTGTTACCGGCTGTACGGGGACCATCACTCTGAGTCTGCTGATCAGGGTTATCGGTCTGTTGACCACTCGTATGAACCTCATGTTGCTCCTCAGCCTGCTCATGCTGTGGGTCCTCCTGATGTGGTGGCGAATTCTCAAGAGGATTAACGTCACTCGTATTAGCAGCGGTACGACCTCGTCCACGGCCTCGACCTCGACCGGCCGTAGCTCTAGTACTCCTACGGGGTGGCATAGTAGTCTATCTACAAAAGAAGAGTCCTAAAGTCAAAATTGGTACTTGGAGACTTTAATTAAAACATATATTACTTTTTAAAAATCCAGACATTTATCTGAAAATCTCGTAGTTTCTGAAAACATTTATTATGCATGCATTTTTTGAAAAACTTTAAAATCAAATTTTTATCGAGCCTCACAGGCCGAGGGGTGTAACCTAGGCTCTGATACCACTAAATGTAACCCCTTATTTTAACCTAAGAGTTTACTTAAATTATAATTGTCATTTTAGAAAAACTTGCCTCTCAAGAAAGATCACTTGAAAGAATACGTGTCGAAAATTTATTATTCAATTATAATAGTCCTTTGAAATTTCGTTGTAAAACAATGCATGCGAAAAGTTCATCAATCCCAAAATAAAAGTCCAAAGTCCAAATTACAACTAAGTCCGAAATACTTAAATAATTAAATATAAGTCTAAAACAAAACATACTGAAAAATAGTATCAAATACTGTTCGTGCGAGGTCCTCCAAGTACCGAAACCTAAGTCTGGAAATCTGAAACAGATACTAAGGGGGAGTCAGCTATAAAGCTCAGTGTGTCTCTAAAGTGCATAACAGAAATCAATCCAACAGCAACATCACAATCAAGAATTAACAGATATTCCGAAGTATTACAAGTAATGCATACAGATATCATAGCATGACATGCACCCAACTACATCACCGTCCGAAGAGTAAGGTTCCCCTGAACCACTCTACACCTCAACACCATGTCTGAAGCAGAACTCATCCCGAAAGATGGAACTACTGATCCGAAGCGAAGTTCAACCCGAAGGATGAAGTCGCTGAGCTTCCTCCGACAATATCCCAACCCAATGATATGACATGTAATCCGATTTCAGAGTCCGAATGCAATCTTGTTAAATAACTAAGATGCATGTTCATAATAATCCGATTCCGATATGTGTTACATAACATGATCATAGCATCCGAGTCATACATTATTTATCAGGTAACAGAGCAGAATAGCATACAGTCGAGTCATGCAATATTCATTAGATAACAGAGCAGAATAACACATAAAATATTTCTCATACAGATCACACAATCAGGCAACACATACATGTAGCACAGACAGAGAACACACCTTAGGCAGCTAAATAGTCAACATCGATAGTGACGTCTCCCACGCTCAGCTCTAGCGGAAGGTCGAACAGAATCAGCTCCTAAAAACAAAGAACACTATATAAGACTTCCTACTATGCCACATTCGAATAATTACGCTTAACAGATAACTTACTAGCAGATCTCGAAGACTGTGCCACCGGAGGTCTGCCTGGCGGAGGAGGAGGTAAATTCTCAGGGTCAGAGTCCACGTCACCTGAACACAAGAAAATATCCGAGTCAAATTCTGATGCAACATTTAACAAAATCTGAGCTCAACATAAAAACTTGATCCAAAAGGCATTTCGGGTCCGAATTTGAAGGAACGGACAGCGGCAACGGAACCGGAACGTCAAAAAACTTAAGAGTGGACTCAGCCGAAAAAGTCAACCAGAAGTCAACGCTGACGTCATCGTTGATGTCATCATTGACTGTGATGACGTCAATGCTGACGTCAGCCTGCATCAGCCTTGCAACATCAGAGGATGTCACTGCTGACGTCATCCATCTCGGTCAACCAGGCCGGTTCAGTTCAGTGCACTGGTCCGTTCGGTTCAGAAACTTCAGCCACCCAAATCAAAACAAAACCATAATCCCCAATCTAGCAAACCCTAACACCACGCCCCGGCGGCGCCCAACCACCACAGCCACGGCCAACACAGCAGCGGCCACTGCCAATCATAACAGCGACGGTAACCCTGAAGGCCAACGGACTCGACCCAAACACTCACCCTAACCCGAGACGGAGGTGGCGTGCACGCAGAGGACGGCGGCGGCACACACAAAGAACGACGACGGCAGAGCGCGTTTCCACGAACGATTTTGAACCCGTTTCCAGCGAAGAATGATGGCGC
This sequence comes from Hibiscus trionum, assembly GCA_030270665.1. Classification (NCBI taxonomy): domain Eukaryota; kingdom Viridiplantae; phylum Streptophyta; class Magnoliopsida; order Malvales; family Malvaceae; genus Hibiscus; species Hibiscus trionum. Next base: position 1,490,577 of record BSYR01000004.1, read on the forward strand.
GACGGACGCTGGGTGGTCGGGGTTTTGTTCGCGCAGAGACGACGAGCGCTCCGAGGTTCTCGAAACGTTGAACGACGATGATGGTCCCTTGGCCGGAGCTTCAACGGAGAAGGGTGGGGGAAGGGTTTGATTGCTCTGTATAATTTTTTTTAATATTATTTTATTAGAAAACGAGGAAGAGCGGCGCATATAACAGAGATTGGACAAAATGGGTGTTTACCCTAGATAAATGGGTAATTTACAGGAGAAGGGTCTCTATTCTTGCCCGCCTAACAAAATAACCACCAAACTTTTAATTTATTCAATTTGGTCCCCAAATCAGATTAGGTTAAATTCCGATTTTCCCCCAAATTCTAGGGTTTCCAATTGGGAATTCTCACAATTAGGGATTTTAAAAATAGGGCTAAAATGGGGTGTTACAAATATACCATTTTTACTACTTTTTCAGTCAAACTAACATACCATTTTAAGCCCTTAAGCTTTATAAAACATAGTCTTTACAAACATAACAAAAGTATAATAATCAACTAGTTTAATTACTTTGCCACCGTTCTAGGAGTTTTGAAAGGCAAGACACATCACTCTAAGCTTGTGGTGACTTGTCGATCCTTTGACATCTCCGTCTTGAACTGAACACTTTACTAGCCTGAAATGTTATGAAAATGAATACATTAGACTTATATAGTCTAAGTGAGATAGTCATAAAGATGTAATGAATGATCAATATTATGAAATGCATGATAATCAAGTAGTCACAATTCGTGTCTATCTCACTTATTTTCATTCATTCATATTCACAAAAATATTTCACATAATCATATCATAATCATAATGTCACAGCATAATTCATAAGCACATATCTTAGGTACCATTGGATACATGGATTTCCTGTACACCAAATCACAATCAGAAAATGAGTCGTAGCTCTGAAACATGTATCCCTTACACACACGCCTTTACTTCTCCCACTTATAGGTCGTAGCCTTGGACTATAGTCCTCCCTTACATGGTGAGCTCAAATAATCCTATAGCTTGCCAATTGTATTCAATGTCCATAAATACACAAATTCAAATAGTCCATAATTTTCATATCATATCATATAGCACTTCATATTGTTTTTTATATATATCACATACATGTAGCATATTATGGTCATATTCAAACATATCAAAGTGATGCAAGGTACTTACCAAATTTTTCATTCGAACATGTTTGCTCTACATAAGTCCTTAACAAATGCAAATATAAACATCAAATAATACAACGGGACGACCTCGAACCTATCCCTTGACACAACTACACTCAACTCGATATTAAGGTTTCCGGATAATAATTCCTTTGTCCCTAGCTTTTGTTGGAGATGTCGGTTTAATCATTTCCAATTCTTGAGCTAGGTTAATTAATAGGGGTTGGTTTGAATTTATAAAATAATATCAAATTAATATGAAAATATTAATCAAATTCGATACCAAAACTTATACTAACCAAGGATCTGAGCTTACCCAACAATAGCAAGGAGTGCAATTTAGTTAACCAAAAGCTCGAGTTTACCAACCCTACCAATGCGTCGTATTTGCTCGCACACTTCTTATATCTCCTTGTATATATTTGTTTGGTTTCGTACCATCCCTTCCCTCCCCCTATTTATATACTACAATCGGCCAACCCCTAATTTCCCTCCATTCCACGTTAGTTGTGGATGTGCCAAGCTAAGGGCATTTGCCCCTTAAAGCTTGGCCACGTGGGAAATAGTTTGCCACCCCAATTCTCACTTGGCCATGTGTTAATTGAGGTGGGAATTTTCACGGTGAATTCCTTCCATTTGAAGGAATTGACGTGAGTCCCATCCTTTTTTTTACTACTAATAATAATAAATTGATACCGTTAGACTGAATTATTTTAACTTTGGTACAATGTCGAACTAATTACACAACTGGTACGAAACATTCCATCACCAAAACTTAACCCTGATTAGACCGATTTTTAAGGTGTGACAACTCTCTCCCCCTTTAAAGATAATTCGTCCTTGAATTTTCTTCGACAACAATACGTTCATCTATATGAGCCTTACTAAGGTTAGTCATCTATATATATAGAGAATGAATTAGCCGGCAAGTCACAATATACAACAATATAACTCTTAGGTGGCAACGTAGCATAATAAAAAATACAAACATGCATAGGTTTAGTCCATAACGACTAAACTCTAGCTCTGATACAACTATTGTAACACCCCCTTCTCGGCCTAGTAGAGAACCGGGTCGAACAGTGTTACCGAAAAATAAAACGAAGATTAGAAACATAAGTCTTAAACTTTTAATCAATTTTTGTGTCAAATATGTCATTTTTACTACTTTTAAGTCAAACTAACATATCATTTTAAGCCCTTAAGCTTTATAAGGCATAGTCTTTACAAAGATAACAAAAACATCATAATAAACTAGTTTAATTACTTTGTCACCATTCTAGGAGTTTATAAAGACAAGAAACATTACTCTAAGCTTGTGGTGACTTGCTGATCCATTGACTTTTTCGATCTCGAACCGAACACTTTGTTAGACTAAAATGTTATGAAAATAAATGCATTAGACTTATATAGTCTAAGTGAAGTAGTCATAACAAATGTAATGAATGATCAATAGTATGAAATGCATGATAATCAAGTAGTCACAATTCATGCCTATCTCACTTATTTTCATGCTTTCATATTAAAGAAATATTTCACATAATCATATCATAATCATAATGTCACAACATAATTCATTAGCACATATCACATTAGGTACTGTTGGATACATAGATTCCTTGTACACCGAATCACAATCGGAAAATGCGCCTTAGCTCCGAAACATAGTCCGTATAGGCCGTAGCCTTGGACTGTAGTCCTCCCTTACATGGTGAGCTCAAATAATCCTATGGCATGCCAATTGTATCCAATGTCCATAAATACACAAATTCACATAGTCTATAATTTTCATATCATATCATGTAGCACTTCATATTATTTTTTATATATATCACATACATGTAGCATATCATGGTCGTATTCGAACATATCAAAGTGATGCAAAGTACTTACCAAAATTTCCATTCGAACATGTTTGCCCTACGTGAGCCCTTAACAAATGCAAATATAAACATAAAATAATGGAATGGTACGACATCAAGCCTATCCCTCGACACAGCTACACTCACCTCGATATTAAGGTTCATGGATAATAATTCCTTTGACCGTAGCTTTTGTTGGAAATGTTGGTTTACTCCTTTTCAATTCTTGAGCTAGGTTAATTAATAGGGTTGGTTAGAATCGATAAAACAATATCGAATTAATACGAAAATATTAATCAAACTCAATACCAAATCTTAGACTAACCAAAAATCTGAGCTTACCCAACGATAACAAGAACTCAAATTTATTAAACCAAAAGCTCGAGTTTACCAACACTACCAATGGGCCGTATTTGCTCGCACACTTCTTATATCTCCTTTTATATATATATATATATATTGGTTTTGTACCATGCCTTCCCTCCCCCTATTTATATACAACAATCGGCCAGCCCCTATTTTCTCTTCATTCCACGCTAATTGTGGATGTGGCACGCTAAGGGCATTTGCCCCTTAAAGCTTGGCCACGTGGGAAATAGTTTGCCACCCCAATTCTCACTTGGCCATGTGTTAATTGAGGTGGGAATTTCACGGTGAATTCCTTCCGTTTGAAGGAATTGTCGTGGGTCCCATCTTTTTTTACAAATAATAATAATAATAATAATAATAATAATAATAATAAAATAATACAGTTAGACAAAGTTATTTTAACTTTAGTACAATATCGAACTAATTACACAATTGGTACAAAACATTGGATCACTGGAACTTAATCTCGACTAAATCTATTCAGGGTGTGACATGATTGATTTTATAAATGAAGGAGAATTTGGGAAGGTACAAATTAGTGTCAATCATTAGAATAACGAGTATAACTAGAATATAAAAGCTTGTAATTCTTACATATGTATGCTAGATTGAGAAGAAAACGTGAAAGATGAGGCTAGAATTGATTATAGACGAGAGAGCCAAAAAGGAATTACAATAATGATGTTTGTAAATACTAAATGACCCTATGGTATGTATATATGCGTGACATAGTCTGGTTGATTATGATGCCTTGAATTATGATAACGTGATAATAATGTTTGTAATAGGAAACAAATGAATACATATATGGTTGGTCATCTAGACAAGATGGATTTTATACATGAAGATAAATCCCTATCCTATAAGCATGTAAATGTATTATAGGAACTTAATGTCCAAGTTAATGTGGAATTGAGTATTGGTCTTTTGTTTGAGAGTTGCTTCGAGTATGATTAATAAATCAACTTTGTCTATGCTTCTTCTTTATATTCGATCTGGTCATGGAATCATTGTTATGATCTCTAGACATTATTTGATTGTCATGAATGAAAATAATTAGATCAAAGTTCTGTTTAATTGCGAAAAATCTGCTTTGTCTGATTCAGTTCGTTTAGAAATATTTCTCTAGATTTGTGAGTGAATTTTGTTTCCCATAAAAAAATTATTTAATACATTCATGAGTGGTCTAAATGTTGTTCAAGTGAATCTAGAATATTATATTGAGCCATCTTTAGTCCATTGCTTTTTGAGCAGGGTGAAATTCCGTTGAAAACCTCTATTGCATGTTATTTTTCGAATATTGGCTTGTAGTTTAAGCTAGTAGTTCTTACTCTGGCATTCCTAAACCAGACATCATCCTTCTAGGCCCGGTCTAGGATGTTACAAAATTGCTCATTCATTAATTTTTTTCATTTTTTTAGATTTTTGCTAGTTAGAATCCATGTAATCTTATTAGGACATAGAAGACTAAACTTAAAACTTCAATTTCAAGCAACACCACTTAGTTAAACTTGCCTTGTCCACTTTACTTTTTATGAATTTTGGAGATTTTTTTCATCACCGAACATCATCAAAGGAGTAGTAATCTTACTTTTCGCGCTTTGTCGACCAGACTAGGCTGAGTAAGAAATCACACTTTTTCGTTATGACATCATTCCGTTGATCTTTGCATTAGAATCAATTTCACATCATGCACGTGAGATCCAATGATCTACGGAGATAAGAAGAGATACACACACACATACATATGTATATATTCATGGTTTTGAGATCATTGTATGCTGAGTAGAAATGCATCTTCATTGAAATGAAATCATCAAATATGACATGTGCCCTTACAAAAAGATCTTTGCTACTTTCGGAAAAAGAGTAGCAAAGTTGATTCCATGCATTACTTCCGAAATTAAACTACAACTATTGATTGACCCCACATGAGGTAGAGACACAGATAAACCAGACTCTATATGTATTAGGGCTCCACACAATCATGAAAGAAATCATATTGATTCTCTGATTCTTCCATAATCGATGTGTTTTGCCTCATCCCTCTTATTTTCCAATGTTGAATTAACTCTTGTGTTAGAATCCAATTGCTAACCAGTTTCTTGATTTCTTCCATGAATGCCTTACACTTCCCGTGGCATGCCCTGGTGCCCCCAAGTGGAGATTCGCAAACACTATTCGGGTCAAAATTGTGAGTAGATGAGTTTGGCATAACCTACTTCGGTCTAGGAGTGAGATAGTGTCCTTCAATCAGATGAGGAAACATGTCTGAAATAGGCACTCGAAATATCTCAAGATTTATCGTTACTCGAGGAATTTTCTGTAGTGATTTAGAAGGATCAGTTGATCTTCTTCTCTTGCGACCATGAGAACTTTGGAAGTGGCACACATTCACCTTCTTGTTCTCTTTTGCTTCATGAATATTTTGGTCCTTAAACTTAGGTCCAAATTTTCCCTTTTGGACCCCATATTCTATCCCCTCTTCAACTCTCATAAGTCCTCAAACTTGCTCCATTATTTATCGAGCATTATATCAAAGAAAAAAAGGGAAGAGTTTCATGAAACAAGCGAGACATCTCCTCTTCGGTCATGAGAGGTTGCATCAGGGCTGCTAATCCTTGCCACCTCAAAGCATATTCTTTAAAGTTTTCATCAAGTCTTATCTTCATGCCTTGAAGAAACTGATGACTTGGTGCTAAGTGCATAACATATTTCTATTGCCCTAAAACGGCTTTGGCTAAGTTAACCCACGATCGAATTTGCTCTTTGTTCAACCGATTATACCACAGCACAGCGGGTCCAAAAATTATTATTTTTTAGATTGCTCATTAATTCATTCGCCCATTCATTTATTTTTTCATTTTTTAGATTTTTGCTAGTTACAATCCATGTATTCTTAAAGGAGAAGTAATCTTACTTAAACTTGCCTAGTCCACTTTACTTTTTATGAATTTTGGAGATTTTTTTCATCATTGAACATTATCAAAGGAGAAGTAATCACACTTCACTTTTCGCGCTTTGTCGACCAGACTAGGCTGAGTAAGAAATCACACTTCACCGTTATCACATCATTCAGTTGATCTTTGCATTATAATCAATTTCACATCATACACGTGAGATCCAAGGATCTAAGGAGGTAAGAAGACACACACACACACATACACACACACACACACAGAGATATATATATATTCATGGTTTTGAGATCATTGTATGCGGAGCAGAAATGCATCTTCATTAAAATGAAATCATCAAACATGACATGTGCCCTTACAAAAAGATCTTTGCTACTTTCGGAAAAAGAGTAGCAAAGTTGATTCCATGCATTACTTCCGAAATTAAACTACAACTATTGATTGACCCCACATGAGGTTGAGACACGAATAAATCAGACTCTATATGTATTAGGGCTCCACACAATCATGAAAGAAGTCATATTGATTCTCTGATTCTTCCATAATCGATGTGTTTTGCCCCATCCCTCTTATTTTCCAATGTTGAATTAACTCTTGTGTCAAAATCCCATTGCTAACCAGTTTCTTGATTTCTTCCATGAATGCCTTACACTTCCCGGTGGCATGCCCTGGTGCCCCCAAGTGGAAATCAGAAACACTATTTGGGTAAAAATTGTGAGTAGATGAGTTTGGCATAACCTACATCGGTCTATGAGTGAGATAGTGTCCTTCAATCAGATGAGGAAACAAGTCTGAAATAGGCACTCCAAATATTTCATGATTTATCGTTACTCGATGAATTTTCCGTAGTGATTTAGAAGGATCAGTTGGTCTTCTTCGCTTGCGACCATGAGAACTTTGGAAGTGGCACACATTCACCTTCTTGTTCTTTTCTTCTTCATGAAGAGTTTGGTCCCTAAACTTAGGTCCAAATTTTCCCTTTTGGATCCCATATTCTGTCCTCACTTAAACTCTCATAAGATCCTCAAACTTGCTCCATTATTTATCGAGCATTATTTCAAAGAAAAGAGAAGGAAGAGTTTCATGAAACAAGGGAGACATTCTTCGGTCATGAGAGGTTGCATCTGGGTTGCTATTCCTCGCCACCTCAAAGCATATTCCTTAAAGTTTTCATCAAGTCTCATCTTCATGCCTTGAAGAAACAGACGACTTGGTGCTAAGTTCATAACATATTTGTATTGCCCTATAACGGCTTTGGCTAAGTTAACCCACGATCGAATTTGCTCTTTGCATTTATTAGGAAAACATACACAAAATTGCATGTATTGGATATTCTACCTTATTTGATGAACTTAATTGTTTTTGTATAAAAGATACTGCTCAAGTGCGTTTTCTCTCTGTGCGCAGGTACCCACCTAGGCAGATGTCGCCGAGGCAGCAAAGAGGGTAGAAGAGGAGAAGCTGGAAATTGATTGAGGAAGCTATTGGACCATCTAGAGAACTGATCAAGAATTGACAAAGAGGAAAGGCCCAGAATGAAGAGCTGTGCCAACCCCTGCACACCAACCCAGACCTGTGCCAAGGAAGACAATAGTATGTCGCCGAGGTAACAAATCAAGGAAGTGTGGAAATATACAAAGTGGTATGCAACTGAAAGAGCTCATCAAGCCCGATTTTTAGAGACCACTTACACGTGCATCGGAGCCTAGTAGACAAAGAAAAGCCATGGTAAAGTTAATGTGGAAAAAGTCAAACGGGAATCTAAGAAGATTAAATGTAACATTTCTTCTTTTAATGAGTTGTAATTAGATTCTAACTAGGATTCCTGCCCTAAACCGACTTAGACCTAGGCTCCTCCCCTATAAATGTAATCTGACTTGAAAAAGAAAAACTTAATTGAGATTAGGTTTCAGTTTTTGCAATAAAATTCAAGGTTTGTTTACTCTAGGTTCTTCATTGTTTGCAATCTGCACTCGCTGGAGCTGTGTGTGTTACTCTACGATATATAGATAGATAAAGCCTCCCTCCCGAATGCTTTCTTTTACGTTAGGTTCTTTCGGAACACAGTGAGTGTGAGCGTGCTTTCTGAGGTTCCTAACCTTCCCGTCGTCCGGTGGGTGCCCTTGTGGTAGTACATAAAAAAGGTAGGGATGTGGTCAACTAAGTGAGTGAAGTTCATATGTTATTAAGTTGGAATACACTGTGAGTTAGTCCTCAAAAGTTATTATACGAATATGTTCTGACTCGACGCTATGAGCTTTTCTTAATTTGATTTGATTGAGCTTAAGAGCTCTCTTCCTCCTCGCTAGAATAGCCTCACCCAGCCAAACACGTGGAAAAGAGGCGCCTCGTGTGCTTTCCCCTTCCAGAGCCTTGAATTCTAGCCCATTCACCTTATTAAATGAAACCAAATGTGTGGCATTTCTTGGAGCAGTTGGAACAACTTACATTATTGTTTACATCGCTTATTGGGGATTTCTTTCAAAACACCTAGGGACCACAAGGGAATTGATTTCAAATATGACCCAGGGCAGTCTCGCTTGTTGACTATTCCGATCCGAGCACATGAGCTTTGATCCCCCTTCCTTGTATATATAACTTTCACGACTGTGGGCTAGTGGGCTTGGAGCAACGACGATCGATTAAGAAACCTATTCTTTTTGGCTTACTTGATTGAGGAATTACTATTAATGAAAATAAATTGCATCATTGTTAGGAAACAACACGATCAAATGGGACTCGAACGAAGCATTTTCCTTATCGATTGACTGATTGAATTGCACAGAGTTGTGTTACCCCGACCTATTTATTTATCTAAATAAATAATATAAACAACAAAACTATTTGAAACCCCCTTCCCTTAATGTGGGCAGCTTGCCGACCTTCTTTCTCGGCTTGTTTGTTACCTCATAGATTGTTGATCCGGCCGTCTTGACTAGTTTGTGCTTCTTACAGACAAAGAAAGAAATCAACATGGCGTCTTGCTTAGTAGTTAGTGAGCATTTCTTAGCTACAAGTGTGTGCATTTCGATTGGCGTGTGCAGAACCTCTTGCCAGGATAGTTGTCGTGGGCGTCCGGTGGAGAAGGAAGAAGTCAGTTATAAGGGGAAAGATCGATGCCACCGAGGGGGGGACTGTAGGGAAACCTGAGTTATCCTTAGTTATCTTGTATTTGTTATTGTATTTCACTCAGTCATTCCAGCTAGTAGAGATTCGGCAGCTACAGATCATGAAGCAAAATATTTGATAGAGGAATCTGAGGGAGGACCAGTTTGAAACCATTTCAAACCCATCTATTGTAGCTTTAGATACCTAAAATTATTATCAGTCATAAAATTATTAAAATGAATTAGATTCTATTTTTCTTTTTTATTCTTACCCCACCCAAACCATTCTTAAGACCACCAAGCCCTCTCGAATGAGTTCTACTTTTTTTAGCTTTCAACATACAGCTACTGGAAAATGCCTTCCCCACTAAGATGTGAAACTTTATGACTAGATTGTTCTGAAGATGGATGTGATGGGAAGTAGTGGCATTTGGAAGTGTTGCTGACTTAACATTTAGGTTTCGACATAACAAAGCTTGCACTGTCTTTTCGCACTTAGGCGCACAACGCGCCATTGGTAATGATTCTACTACGGTTCCACAAATTCGCAAGCTGATCCTAAGTAATCATTGTTGTTCATTGGATTCTAGAAGAACTACTTCGTTGGGATTGGGGAATTGCTACGATTCTTCCTGAATAGCTTGGATTCTCCCGTCTAGAGAACTTATTATCTATAATCAGATGATCGAGTCGATTCCATAATTATAAGTTCATTCCATACCGGACCAGACCGAAATAGGGCTATATTCATTCTCATTATGAGAAAGGGTCATTCAAGCGTATCTAAATAGATACTACTACGTCATTACATTCCATTTAGGATTAGGAATGGGCATAATCAGGCATTCTTTTTACATATCTCTCGTTATTTGGGACCATATTCACCTCTTTTTGTTTTTCTTCTATTGAATCGAGAAATAAATAGGTTTGATTGTCCATCTTTTTAATATAATCTATATATATTTAATATAATCTTAATATATATAAGACATTTATCGGGAGAAAAGAGAGCATCAATCTATTTATTCAATATCGGGAGATTTGGACTCACAAAACGAGTAAATACGATTTTATCCAACCATAAGATAAAGCTACTTCGGCTTAGGGATAAGTTAGAAGTTCAGTGGCTAACAGAGGCTTCATAATCGGTTGGTGTTCATCCGTAGATTCACGTCGGGAGACATTATCCAATACATGTTCGCCAATAGTACTTCAAGCTTAGGAATAAGAGGAAGTCGTTGAAGGGAGCATTGCCGAACCTTTAATCATCGCTTAACTGCCCAGGCAGTCACATTGATTTTTTGCCAAGGCGGGCTTCTGCCGAGGCATAATCGTGGGCGGCGACCGAAAGTAGTTAAGTTGATGTGCAAAACTGTACTGAGACAGTGCATCCAATCTGCACACTATGAAGCTTTCCAATACCCACCCATTCTCTCACTCTGATTTCTCAATTTACTTTAGTTGCTTTAGTTTTAGTTTTACTTAAATCCAAACAACTCTCAATACTTGTGTTTTTATTTTTTTATTTGTGCAAAAAGGTGAATTCCGAAGGCTGTCACAATCCTTGTAGAGATGATATCTTAAATACTATAACTTGGCACCGTGTATACTTGCACGCAATTTGCGCATCACTTTTGCTCGCAACAAGTTTTTGGCGTTGTTGCCGGGGATTAGCGTACAACCTTTGTTTTTATTTTTTCGCACTTATCTTTATTTTCATGCATTATTCACTTTTTTCTTTTGTAAAAAATTATATATATATATATATATATATATATATATATATATATATTTCAGGTGCAATTTAAGTTCAAGGGCATCAAAATGTCAAGAAAAACCACTCGAGTGCTGATGTTGGAAAATTCGTGCAATTTTTGTGCAGGAAATCATGACTTCGAGAGTTGCCCACATCTTTTCGGTGAATACATGGACGAACGAAGATGGAACCCACATCAAGATTCTTCATGGTACGATCAACAAGCTCAAAATTTTTTCTACCATGAAAATTTTTCTGCCGCGGCAGCAGACATGCCCTGCCAATGTAGTCCTTCTCAAAAGCAATCAAAATCCTTGGAAGACGTGCTTCAAGCTTTCATTGCATTCACTCAAGAACTGTTAGCTTCTATGGACGCAAGAATCGTCATGTTGGATGCACATTTGAGCAATTTGGTCCTCATTAATGTCATGGATGAACCTGAACATGATGCCTCAACAACCTCTGTATCCGCACCCATTGATCACCAACAAATACATCCCATGGGCACTGACATCCCAAGGCAAGAAGACGCGGAGCAATACGAAGAACACAATGATGAGCCTATGCAATAGATTGCCCTATCAAGGACTTAGGAACTTGAACAAAGCTATGCCTCGTGAGCTACACCTTCTTCGGCAGCTGAGGAATCTATAGATTGCTCTCATCTACCTTTGCTTGGGCAATTGAACGACCACATAGAGGAGCAACACGATGAAAATACTTTGCTAACAGAATATGAGCCGAAAATAGCTGAACCTTTTTAATTCTTTGAAAAATCACCTTTTCCATTGCAGGTGTTTCTTGAGGAACCAACACCGATAGATTTGAAGCCAACAGAATCTCCACCAATGGAGATGGTTGAGAGACCTAAAGAAAATGGTGTTCACAAGGAACTTCATAAAATTGGGTTTTCCCTTGACCTGAACCACATTATAACAGAAGATTGCCATAACAACTGGTTGCCTCGACATCAAAGACCACTTTCCACCATAACGAACTTTGACGAGAATAAGGTAAGTAAATGGTTTGATATTGATATGATTTTTTCTAATCACATATTCATGCCTCCAGGAAAAACATTAAGGTGGAAGATACACATGGATTACAAGGGAACAAGGAAGAAAGGAACCTCTACCAAGAAAGCAAGCGGTTGCAAACACAGTGGTCCACCCTTTTATGGGCAAAATAGTCACTCGATGAAGGGTGAGGGTGGATTACAAGAAGTATCGGAAACGACCCCCTCAAGCTCAAATAGACAAGGGAGTCATCACTTTTGGAAATACGTGCCCATGCACTCCTAGAGTAACATAATTTTTATTTTCCATATTTTTTCATGCTTTCCTAGACTTAGAATTTTTAAATTTTCAGTTTTTAGGAAGTAAAATTAAATTTAGCATCTATTTTATCGCACTAATATTTTTTATTTGTTTTTTAGGAGAAACAATAGCCCAAGAGAAGGGAGAAGAAGAAAGCCCAATTTCATCACCTATTCCAGCCCGCTCGCCAAGTCTTCCGCGGCAGACAGACGTTGCCTCCAGCCAAAACTAGTCGTTCCCAAACGCCCGTTCTGTTCCAACGGCTCTCTGCCCAGCAACGCCTGCCTCAACAGATGAAACAGAAACCTCTTCCCGTCTATTTAACCCACCTCATTTTTTTACTATGCACTCTTCTTACTCTCTCTTTTGCATATTGTTTCGGATATCCTCCTTTACTTTCGAATTTCTCTTTTCTACAGATTCTCAACTCTTACAACTCTTCTTACATCAAAAACCTAAACCCCGAAATCAAGAATGGCAAGAACCTCACACCGCCGCGCTGCCAAGGAAGTGTCGAATCTCTACAACACTTTGCTACACCAGAAGTCAAAGCTCGACATAACGAGAATTTCAAAGAGAGATCAGTGTGGGAGGAACAAGATTTTTTCTATGATATGGGGAATAGGAACTTAGGGCTTGAGCAATTTATATACTCCAAGATCGCACACCAAAGATGGTAGATATTTTTTCGCACTTATCTTTATTTTCATGCATTATTCACTTTTTTCTTTTGTAAAAAATTATATATATATATATATATATATATATATATATATATATTTCAGGTGCAATTTAAGTTCAAGGGCATCAAAATGTCAAGAAAAACCACTCGAGTGCTGATGTTGGAAAATTCGTGCAATTTTTGTGCAGGAAATCATGACTTCGAGAGTTGCCCACATCTTTTCGGTGAATACATGGACGAACGAAGATGGAACCCACATCAAGATTCTTCATGGTACGATCAACAAGCTCAAAATTTTTTCTACCATGAAAATTTTTCTGCCGCGGCAGCAGACATGCCCTGCCAATGTAGTCCTTCTCAAAAGCAATCAAAATCCTTGGAAGACGTGCTTCAAGCTTTCATTGCATTCACTCAAGAACTGTTAGCTTCTATGGACGCAAGAATCGTCATGTTGGATGCACATTTGAGCAATTTGGTCCTCATTAATGTCATGGATGAACCTGAACATGATGCCTCAACAACCTCTGTATCCGCACCCATTGATCACCAACAAATACATCCCATGGGCACTGACATCCCAAGGCAAGAAGACGCGGAGCAATACGAAGAACACAATGATGAGCCTATGCAATAGATTGCCCTATCAAGGACTTAGGAACTTGAACAAAGCTATGCCTCGTGAGCTACACCTTCTTCGGCAGCTGAGGAATCTATAGATTGCTCTCATCTACCTTTGCTTGGGCAATTGAACGACCACATAGAGGAGCAACACGATGAAAATACTTTGCTAACAGAATATGAGCCGAAAATAGCTGAACCTTTTTAATTCTTTGAAAAATCACCTTTTCCATTGCAGGTGTTTCTTGAGGAACCAACACCGATAGATTTGAAGCCAACAGAATCTCCACCAATGGAGATGGTTGAGAGACCTAAAGAAAATGGTGTTCACAAGGAACTTCATAAAATTGGGTTTTCCCTTGACCTGAACCACATTATAACAGAAGATTGCCATAACAACTGGTTGCCTCGACATCAAAGACCACTTTCCACCATAACGAACTTTGACGAGAATAAGGTAAGTAAATGGTTTGATATTGATATGATTTTTTCTAATCACATATTCATGCCTCCAGGAAAAACATTAAGGTGGAAGATACACATGGATTACAAGGGAACAAGGAAGAAAGGAACCTCTACCAAGAAAGCAAGCGGTTGCAAACACAGTGGTCCACCCTTTTATGGGCAAAATAGTCACTCGATGGAGGGTGAGGGTGGATTACAAGAAGTATCGGAAACGACCCCCTCAAGCTCAAATAGACAAGGGAGTCATCACTTTTGGAAATACGTGCCCATGCACTCCTAGAGTAACATAATTTTTATTTTCCATATTTTTTCATGCTTTCCTAGACTTAGAATTTTTAAATTTTCAGTTTTTAGGAAGTAAAATTAAATTTAGCATCTATTTTATCGCACTAATATTTTTTATTTGTTTTTTAGGAGAAACAATAGCCCAAGAGAAGGGAGAAGAAGAAAGCCCAATTTCATCACCTATTCCAGCCCGCTCGCCAAGTCTTCCGCGGCAGACAGACGTTGCCTCCAGCCAAAACTAGTCGTTCCCAAACGCCCGTTCTGTTCCAACGGCTCTCTGCCCAGCAACGCCTGCCTCAACAGATGAAACAGAAACCTCTTCCCGTCTATTTAACCCACCTCATTTTTTTACTATGCACTCTTCTTACTCTCTCTTTTGCATATTGTTTCGGATATCCTCCTTTACTTTCAAATTTCTCTTTTCTACAGATTCTCAACTCTTACAACTCTTCTTACATCAAAAACCTAAACCCCGAAATCAAGAATGGAAAGAACCTCACACCGCCGCGCTGCCAAGGAAGTGTCGAATCTCTACAACACTTTGCTACACCAGAAGTCAAAGCTCGACATAACGAGAATTTCAAAGAGAGATCAGTGTGGGAGGAACAAGATTTTTTCTATGATATGGGGAAGAGGAACTTAGGGCTTGAGCAATTTATATACTCCAAGATCGCACACCAAAGATGGTAGATATTTTCCCAGCAACCAAAGCCAGCAAATCAGACAATGGTGCGCGAATATTATGCCCATGGGCCGACAGCAAAATAACCGACGGTGAATGTCCACGGGCGGCTAGTGTTGATCGATGAAGACAAGATCAACCTCTTCTATGGCCTTTTCATTCAAGACGATCAACACACAAAGTTCCCCACCTCCCTCGCGACAAAAAGTTATGAGCCAATGAAAGAACTGCTTTGCATTCCGGGGGCAGTCTGGAATGTAGGCAAAAACAAGGGCACTGTTAATCGACGGAACTTGATGCCCGAGGCAAAATTGTGGAACACGTTCGTGAAGAGAAGGCTGCTGTCCACATCCCACAATTCTACCGTCGACAAGTCGTGCTTGGCACTCATTCACTCCATCATACACAAAAAGTATATGAATGTGGGTGCAATTATTACTAAAGAATTTATGAATGTGGATAGAAATCCAAGGGCCAATTGTACTTCCCCAGCCTCATCACGACATTGTGTGAGAAGGCACACGTTGCGGCCATCCCAACCGACACCATGATGCCGGACAAAACTGGGTGGACGAGGGACATCATCCTTTGAAAATAGAAATAAAAGTGGTCACTCCGGAAAACTTTGCCGAGGCATCAGAAATGGGTAGCCATCAACCATATCAACAGCCCGCCTTGGCAACTACAATAGGTGGCTTGATAGCACAGTTTGATAGAATGGAACGACGCTAGTTGACCTTCATGGCCTACATTCGAGACTTCAACAATGCCATCGTCAATACTCTCCAAGAGAAATTCACGATGGCCCAGTTCTCGGAGTTCCCTGCTGAGATCTTTGCCTCAACCGCACCAGGCACGAATGTCGCGCCCTTTGCCTCGGCAACCCATCCAACCACCTCTACAACTACAACCGCCCCAATCTCAATAGAGCCTCAAGCTTCTCCAGTAGCCACAACCACTGAAGTCCTCTCCATCTCTGAAGACTGTGGTGATGCAACAGCCGCCCTAATCAGAGAAAAAGGGCAGACATCACGGGCAGAAGCCGATGCACCAGCACCATCCGATTCAGCGTACCTCAACTCCTTATCATCAGACTTGGTATGGGAAGACATGGTCCGTTCCGTCACAAAGAAACTCGAGCCGTCGTTCTCCACTGGTACAAAAAGAACGCACTCTGCCACCGAAGAAGTCTGCCCAGACAGCAAAGACGGCGGCAAACGAGAAGTCATGCAAAGAGGAGAACCAAGTCCACTTTCTCGCAAGCAGCCGCCGAGGGCAGTAAAATGCTTCAAAGTACCAGCTCAAAAGAGGATGATCCTAGACGACGATGTAACCACCTCCGAGACACCATCAATCTAATATTTTCTCTCCTTCTTCTATTTTATTTTTGTCTAATCTATGCTAAATTTTGTGTATGTAGGCATGCATCGAGGACAATGCTCCTCTCGAGTTTGGAGGGGGAATTAGTCCTCTGGTTTTTTTCTTTTGTTTTTCTTTTATTTCTTTTGTTGCATTTAGGTTCTAATGTAACATGCCTTTATTTAAAATTTAATGAAATCTTAGTTTGAGAAAAATTCTTGAGTAGTTTTTACCCGTCGCGGCAGATTACTCGCCTGGCCGTCAACCCTAGCATGACTCTGGATTTACTTAGAATCTTACTATGATCTGAACTTCACGAAACACTCTTTGTGACTAGTTTGATTTTAGGACATCTAGGAAACTTAGGTATTTCTCCTAGTAAACTTGGGTAGAACTTGAAGTACAAAAAGAAGAAAAAAAGAGATATGTCCTAGAGGTGCCCGATACTGGCTCTAGGATAAGCTAGAGGTGCCCGACATCAGCTCTAGCCAAAAAGGTGCTAAATGAAATCATTAGAGGTTCCTATCACCGGCTCAAGTGGTTTAAATCCTTTATTGTTATGTTATGAATTTCAAAAGAAACTAGAGGTGCCCGAAATTGGCTCTTGTAAAGATAACTTTGAGGAAACCCAAGGGAAATAAGGTGCTTATCGGAGTTAACTTAGAAGCCGAAGAATCACTCTTATCACAAGGAACGCACACACTCACGAGATACATAGTTCGGTTCCGGGTAAGTCCATCGTCATTCGGAAGGTTGCTATTAGACGTAAATCTACATGGTATGTAAAGGTTGCTCAACGTACTCTCTCTACAAAGTTTACACGTGATTTTAAGTTTTGGCATGTTATTGTTAGATTGCAATGCTTGAGGACAAGCAATAGTCGAGTTTGGGGGTGTGTTAAGTGTGCAAAAGTCCTATATTTATGCCTTAGTCTAGCTCAATTATTGTTGTTCTTAAGCATAGTTTAGTTGCATTTATTAGGAAAACATACACAAAACTGCCCTAGTCTAGCTCAATTATTGTTGTTCTTAAGCATAGTTTAGTTTACACTTAATTGTTTTTATATAAAAGATATTGTTCAGATGCGTTTTATCTTTGTGCGCAGGTACCCGCCCAGACATATGCCACTGAGGCAGTAGAGAGGACAGAAGAGGAGAAGCTGGAAATTGATGGAGGAAGCTATTGGACCATCTCGAGAAATGATCGAGAACTGACAAAGAAGAGAGACCCAGAATGAAGAGTTGTGCCAACCCTTGCACACCAACCCAGACCTCTGTCGAGGCAGACAACAGTATGTCGCCGAGGCAATAAATCGAGGAATGATGGAAATATGCAAAATGGTATGCGACAAAAAGAGCTCATCAAGCCCGATTTTTTTAGACCACTTGCACTTCATTGGAGACCAGCAGACAAAGAAAAGCCATGGTCAAAGTCAAGGTGGAAAGAGTCAAACGGGAATCTAGGAAGATTTAATGTTAGATTTGTTCTTTTAATGAGTTGTAATTAGATTCTAACTAGGATTCCTGCCCTAAACCGGCTTAGACCTCGGCTCCTCCCCTATAAATGTAAACCGACTTGAAGGAGAAAAACACAATTGAGATTAGAGAGAAACCCTTCTTCTTGTCGAAAATTCCCTTTTGCCGCCATCTCCATTATGTTCTAAACCTTCCTTAGGGCTAAGGGTTGGTTGCCTACTAGTTGTGAGAGCTTTACTTGTATTTGTTTAGGTTTCAGTTTTTGCAATAAAATTCAAGGTTTGTTTACTCTTGGTTCTTTAATGTGTGCAATCTTTATCGGGAGAAAAGAGAGCATCAATCTATTTGTTCAATATCGGGAGAATTGGACTCACGAAAAGAGTAAACACAGTTTTATCCAACCATAGGACAAAGCTACTTCGCCTTAGGGATAAGTTAGATGTTCAGCGGCTAAGAGAGGCTTCATAATCAGTTGGTGTTTATCCTTAGGTTCACGTTGGGAGGTACTATCCAAGACATGTTCGCCAATAGTACTTCAAGCATAGGGATAAGAGAAATTCATTGAAGGGAGCCTTGCCGAACCTTTAATCACCGCTTAACTGCCCAAGCAGTCACATTGGTTTTTGCCAAGGCGGGCTTCTGCTGAGGCATACTCGTGGGCGGCTATCGAGAGTTGTTAACTTGATCTGCAAAACTGTACCGAGACAGCGCATACAATCTCCACTCTACGAAGCATTCCACTAACAACCCATTCTCTCACTCTGATTTCTCAATTTTTTGTTTTAGTTTTAGTTTTACTTAAATCCAAACAACTTTCAATACTTTTGTTTTTTTATTTGTGAAGAAAGGTGAATTCTGAAGGTTGTCACAATCCCTGCGGAGACGATATCTTACATACTATAACTTGGCACCATGTATACTTGCACGCAATTTGCGCATCACTTTTGAACGCAACAAACCCCACGAAATATAAGGGTCGAATCCCGAAAGTGGGTCATAATCTCATACGGAGGTATAACCCCACAAAAGAAAGTGACCACTCCCACTTAACGGTGCTAAAACTAATGTATGATGACAATTTATATCAAGCACCATGCAAGAAAAAAGCAATAAATAAAAAATCTTAGTTAAAAATTAAATTAAACCGAATTTAAACTTTTCTTAGCTAATTGTGTTACGGTCTCGAACTAAGGCTTGGCTCTCTTTTTTGTTTTAAAAAAAGTACCTTCCCTAGTGGAGTCACCATGTCCTAGTGACGTTTTAAAAAAAATAGATTGCTAGGTATATTCCTGGTTTTCTTTAAACAATTTAAATCAGAAAATTTCTTTTAAAAATCATATTTTGAAATAAAAACAACTGGAGTCGCCATTGGTCACTTGGATAAGGGACACCGGATACCGAAACCCCCCAGTGATTCTAAGTTCGGGAATCGGTTACGAGTAGGGAAGGGTTCACACCCCCATCACGCTCAATAATTGGTACCTAAGGGTTCATACAACATTTAAGTAAGAAAAATTTAGATTTGAATTTAACTTAATTAATAATCGCTAAGATGCATGAATGCATGGTCATACAAATCGAGCAACTTAACTCGCGACCTACGATAACCAAAGGAAATAACTCCCGAAAACTCGGGACGACACTCCCACTAAGATATCGAGGCATCGAGTACTAAACTATACTAATACGATAAATACATATGGCGAATAATTATGCATGATCAAATATGGACATAAACAATTCTTGATACATCATCAATTATATTGGCTTACAAGTGATCATTAAACAAGTTCACAACTCAAAACCTTATATCGGATACACGGATTTCAACAAGTGTCTACTCGACACTTTAAGCCATCTTAACCGAAATTGGAACTTTAACAACCAAAGGTACTCTATCAACCGAGTACAATTACAACCCATAGGGACACCAACCATATCATTGGTTAGATGCTTAATCACTAACGAGAGACGGGACACCAACCTTCTCGATCGTTAGGGTACTTGGACGGAGACACGAGACACCAACCCCTAGACATCCAAGGCAAATTTTTATAGTGAACTCAATCCTATAGTTGGGTAACTATATCTGATATCAATTATAAACCATTTTCAAAACATAACTTGCCAATATAATTAACATTTAACACCTACCTCACTGTTTTCAAATAATCATCAACAAATCACATTTCCAAGCATTAAATCATGCTTAAAAGCACAAGTATAAGTCATATACTTACAAGGATCACTTACCATGTGCATCCTTTAACATCACATCATTAAAAATAGTAACCACATTCTTTTAAATATGATTTTAACAGTAGGTAAATCCATTAAATCAAAACAGTGCATAAATCATCACATAATAGCACCGCTGAGAGAGAAATTCCTTTCACTTACTTCCGAGCTTAGTTAAATGTTTCAAGCTAACCATTAAGTTCCCACATCATCTTTTAAAGCTTTTAAAACTGAAATTCATGTTCTCACTCACCGACGCCGCAACCTCGACTAGTCGACGCGAATCTAAGAAATCAAAGCTCATGAAACTTCACCGATTGCTTCCAATACGTTATCCCATGTTTATACCATACAAGAACAGAGGATTAATGCATAACAATGCATTAAAATCTCTAGCAAACAAACCTATCATGCTTTGCCCAAAAACACAAAAACGCCTATCCAACACAACCAAAAACACCTTCAATTACAGTACAAACTCAGACCAGCCAAAACCTAAGTCTTCCACCCATTATTAATCATCATTTAACATCCAAAATCAACTTATTTGCATCCTTATACCTCCAGCAACTCAAATTTCACTTTTACACCATAAAAACCCAAATCTACTAACCTAAACAACTAGAGATCAAACTTGTTTCGGGAGTAATATGATCAAATCTTGATTTTAACATTACTCAACATCCAAAACATGATTAAAATCAATCATAACTCAGCCAAATCAGATCCAAAACGAAAATCATTCAAAATCACCATTTAAGCTTGATTTAACCATTTTCATAAATTAATCGTGAAACCTTGTTAAGAAACATAATTAGAGAGAAAAATACTTGGGAATTTCAATAAAGAACCCTGATTATAGGAGTGGAACAAAAATTACCTTAAACCCTTGCCTCTTCCTTCAATTGGCAAGATTTTGTTGAAAGACTTCAAGAATCCTTTGAGATAAATGGAGGAATCACCAACGAAATCATTTGCAAATCAACAATAATTGGAAAGATAAAAATCTCTGGAAGTTTTAAGAGAAAAGAGATGTTTGGCTGAAGAGAAAAGAGAGAAAATGGAAGTTACGTCAAAAGTGGATTTGTAAAACTAAATCTCTTTTTTAATAAAACTCTTTTTAATCTTTTAAGTAAACTACAATTAAAATGTTCTCAATTAAAGGAATATCTGATTACTTTTGACTTTTCTCCCTAAAGATTCTAAGTATTGGCCCTCTTTTAAAACAATTCTTTAAAAATAGTTTTTACATTTTTACAAAGTAGTCACAAAACTACAATGTCCCTCTTCCAAAAATCATTTTCCAAAATTGACTTCACCGATCCTTTATATATATTTCTCATAATTTTATCACATACCGAACCATGTTTTCCCTGAACCACTCCCGAACCAACCTAGATCTCTAGTTTAGGTTCCACGAACCCTAAATCGTCTTTTAAAACTCCTAGGCCCAAAATTAGGGTGTTACATTTAGTTTTCTTCTTTTCACTGTTTATCTTAAAATTTCTTTTATTTCTTTTTGCAGAATAAATCTTCCCTTCTTTTGTATGGAATCTTCTTCCAACGGCTTGTATGACAAGGAAGCAGCACATGATATGTATAATGTTAGGGGCATTTTTGGTAATTTCATTACACCGATTTATCACCCCAATCATAGCCTTTGATGAAAGAGAGCGAGAGATGCATCACACCTTTTCATTTCCTTCTTTTCTTCCTCTTTTTTAATAAAACTGAATACACTAATCTTCTTCACTTAGATTTCTTTTTCTTCTTCTTCTTCCAATCTTCCAATTTTCAAACTTTTTCTGCCAAAAAATCCAACTTTTTCATCTTTATACTTACTCTCTCATGGCAAAAATTATAGTTGCCCGAAAAATTTCTAGGGAGACTTATGCAAAAGAAACTCAAGGCTCTGCCTCCAACCCTCAAGCTGAGGAACATGTTGAACAAGAGGAGAACATTGACTATGAGTTGTTCCAAACAGAAATGGCAGGGGCACAACACAAAGAGCACATCTTGAAGCGAAGCATTCTTTTGAAAAAGGGATTGTGCTCTCCAACGTAAAGGAACCTGGAAAACTGATTTACAAGACCAACAAGCTTCACAAATGGGGCACTTTTTGCACTCACCCTAGGAGTTATAGTGCTGGTCTGGTAAGGGAGTTTTACTATAACCTTTACGAGCGTTCTTTGCTTTGGTTTTTGTGAGGGACAGCTCTATCGCCTAGAGTGTGACCAAAATTAAATCTTTACTAATGTAAGCCCCTCGTCCCGGTCTGGACGACTGACCGGTCCGAGTAGGTTACACGGGGAAAACCGAAGTGAAACCCGTTAAGGCTCCCTTTCGGTTAGCAACCCTAGAAATTTTTTTAAAACATTATCTTGTCTAAAGACATTCATACATCCTATGTGAGGTACGACAGCGGAAAGACAACAAAGCAATACGAAGCAATCAAAACAAGTAATTCAACAGCTCATTTTAGGCTTTACAACAGGCTGTATCGATACGCTAAGAGACCGTATCGATACGCCTTGACTTGGTGAACTACCCAAAGTCAACCTAGGGAGACCGTATCGGTACACTGGTTGACCGTACCTGTAACCCCCTTAACCCGGCCTAGACGGTTGACCCGAATTAAGAAAGTCACACGGGGAAAACCAAAGTCAACCCGAAAGTCAACCTTGATTAACGACCCCTTTTTTTTTTCTTTTTAAACTTGTCTAGATGCACTTTAGACCTAATTGTGATCACACAAACATCATACCAAAAGATCACAAACATCAGAGATCAAACAGGGACTCAATTGAACAATTTACAACTTTAGGGACCAAATTGTAAATTCTGATAATTATAAGGACTTAATCCAAACTGAAGTTACCAACTTGAAATTAATCAGGTTTCATGCTTCTCTGTGAAATTTCAGCTCAAAAGGACTTCCCAAACTCATACAATTGCACAAACAAGTTTCAGGACCAAAACGCAAACAATTCAAAACACATAACTGCCAATGTCAGCCCCCAACGGTCAACCGTTCCGAAACGGGAGACAGCCCGTTCCGAAATGCGGGGCCGTTCCGAAACAGGCATAGCCCGTTTCGAAACGGGGGTCTGGCAGTGGCCTTTCCGTTTCGGAACGGCCCCTCCCGTTTCGGACGCCTGGGCACGATTAAGGCACCCGTTCCGAAACGGTAGGTGCTGTTCCGAAACACCCTGCCCAGATTGCTCCAAAACTCCACTTTAAACATGCAATTACACAACCAATCATGCTCCGAATGTCACCAAACTTTACCAGCATGCAATTCAACATATATATAACATATTAGCATCATCAATTCAACCAAACATCATCATATGCAAAAAGCCCCAATTCTATAGGCATGCTTCCTACACAAGCTAGATATTCAAGCACCAAACTTACAAAACAAGCATATAAAGATCCAATCCAAAGACCAACAATCTTAACATCAAGAAACATACTTAGGGAGTACAAAACACCTCCCAAAACATACACATGGTTTCCCCATTGCCAAATCACCCAAAAGCTAAAATGTTTAACAAAAACCTTCCATACATTGAGCTTTACTTGCACTTGAATTCTTGCCCTTCTTGCTGCCCTCAAAAGGTCTCTAATGCTCTGCATTATTGAATTAAGGAAAACGAAGAGAGCGCAAGCAAAGGCTTAGTGAGGAATGCTCAATAAAACCATCCAATAATGCATTTGTAAAACACTTTATAAAACATGCTTCAAACCATCATTTACACATGCTCAAAAGCATACTTAAACATGCATCTCATGCATCAAATCATAACATGTCATATTGGCTACAAGTGATAAATTCCATTTCTTTAAACACAAGTTCATCAACTTTCACCCCAAGGACTTTTAAACACCTTGGCCCCAAGGACTTTTAAACACCTTGGCCTATGGACTTTTAAACACCATAGAATGCATCTCATCAAGGACTTTTAAACACCTTGATCCCAAGGACTTTTAAACACCTTGGCCATGGACTTTTAAACACCATGAAATGTATCACATCAAGGACTTTTAAACACCTTGATCCCAAGGACTTTTAAACACCTTGGCCTATGGACTTTTAAACACCATAGAAAAGGATCACCTAAGGACTTTTAACCACCTTAGTGTCCACAACATGAACCATCCAAGGACTTTTAACCACCTTGATGTTCATAAGTAACAAGGCTCACTCAAGGACTTTTAACCACCTTAGTGACCTTAACATTTTAAAAACATCACTTGCCAATATACATCATTTTCATCACTTACATCACTGTTTTAAAGCATAAAACCAAGCCATATTCATCATGCATTTAAAAGCATTAAACCACATCATTTCAATGTACAAAAGCAAGGAACTCCTACCTAGAGTTACCTTCAACATATGGCTTACATCATCAGCAAAAACCATGCTAAAACATGCTTCCAAAACAGTATGTAAAACATGCAAATTATCATTTCGCATCACAACAAAATCATGGCCACCACTAGAGAGAAATTCCGAAAACTTACGCTCGAGCTTAGCAAAGTTGTTTAGACTTAAACTAAGCTCCCAAGACATTGGTTTCAAAGTCGAAAACCCAATTTCACTCACCGATTCCACTTCGCCACTTGCCGAAGCACGAAATCAAGCTTCCGAATCAACAACTCTTGGATCCAAAGATGCCTCCCCTGATTAAATACATTAAAGCAGAGGTTTAATGCATCATCAAGCATCAAAAGCTTCAATGAAAGCACTCAAACTCGCTGCTCTCATTCCCACACCAATTTCGGCCACCAAACACAACCGAAATTGCACCAAAACCACTTCTCAACAAAGCCCAGCCATAAACCAGCAAAACCTAACATCCATCAACACCATAAAACATCTAAAAACAACCTACAAACATCCTTATACCTCCAGCAACAACAGATCCACAAGATCACCACAAAAACATCCAAGAAACATAAGCTAAACTTAGGAAACTCAACCTATCCGGGATTGCATTAATCAAAACTCATTTCCTTATCAATTTAGAGTTCATTTAACATCAAAAACACATCTCAAATCACAGATTAATCAGATCTAACGAAAATCATGAAAAATCATCAAATCTTGCATTATAAGCCAAGATCCAATTCCAAACTCAAAAGCCTTTAATTAAACATCAATTAAGAGTTGAGAACTTGGGAATTTCAGTAAAGAACTGGTAGTTTAGAGGAGAAGGACGTTCTTACCTCCAAACTTGTGTTTCTCCACTTTTTGAAATGAAAATCCTTGTAGAATCAAGAAGCAATTGAAGAGGTTTTGAAGATATGTTGATTAGGAATCAAATGAGAGTTAAAAGGAGAGATTTAAGTGAGAAAAACAGAATCAAATCTCTGGAAATGGTGTGTTTGGTTTGAGAGAAAAAGAGAGAAGAAAATTGGAAGT
The DNA here is from genome assembly GCA_030270665.1 of Hibiscus trionum. NCBI lineage: Eukaryota > Viridiplantae > Streptophyta > Magnoliopsida > Malvales > Malvaceae > Hibiscus > Hibiscus trionum. The sequence goes on from BSYR01000004.1 coordinate 1,516,327, forward strand.
TAGTTGAGAAAATTGTCAAATGAGTTTTTCCCTCCTTTTGATTCACTTTAAAATCAGAATTAAAACTCTAAATATCTTAGAAAAATCTGGAGAAATCACCTTTGGATTAATAGCCCCTTAAAGATTCAAAGTTTCAACTCTTTATAAAATAGTCACAAAACTTTCAAAAATTACATTTTGGTCACTAGTCAAAATGTCATACTTCCAAAACCCATTTTTCAAAATTGATTTCACAGTTCACTTAATTATATTAAAAGATGATTTTAGAACATTTTTCCATATTTTTAATGCAACCCGAACTAGGCTTTCCTAACTTCACCTCTTAAGATTCGAATAGGACTTTGACCAAACCGGTCAACGCCCAAAACTTCTAAGCCCAAAACCGGGGCGTTACAGTACCGCTACGCCCTCAACGGTCAACTTCTCACGGTCAACGATAAAATACCAAACTGGTACATCCTATACCCGTACCTATACACCAAAATCTTGTCAATTTCTCAGATTTCCAGAGTGGTTTTGGCGTATCGATACACCCCCGTGTACCGGTACGCTAGGCTTAAACTGAGCCCCAAAGTGTAGGACCGTATCAATACGACCCTTGGGCGTACCGATACGCCCTACACTGCAAGACTCAATTTAGCTGCAAAACGAACCAAGACTCAACTCTAGATGCATTTTACGACTCGCCTAACAACACACCAACTCTCATACATCATTTAGCAATCAAGATTAAGCATGCAATGCTACTTAACTGAACAAACATGTCATTCATCTCAAGAAAGGCAATTAGGTAGAAAACTTGCATTAAACATACATGACTTCACCATTCCATTCAAAGGCAAATAAACACACACATAGGCATTTCATAGCAGGGTTTCACATGCTTATTAGACAACACATAAGCAACATCATAACCAAAGATTTCAAGCCACATCAGAGGCATTAAAATCAAACCAACATATACGAGTCTAACAAAGCTCATACAACCACATGTCATCTACAACCAAACATGCTAGGACATCAAAAACCAACATAAGAGTTTGAAGTCCAACTCCATACAAGTCTAATACCCCCAATGTCTAGGCATTATAACAATTACTTAAATCATACTCGAGCTACTCGAGAACTCCAAGAAGCTCCTCCCTTTCCCACTTGCCTTCCGAACTCTAACGATCTACGTGTTGGAAAAAAGAGAGCGTAAGCTTGATAGATTAGTGAGCGAAGCTCTAAAAACTCATCAACAATGCAGTTTTAAAAACACATTTCTAAATTGAAAGGTAAAACATTTCGATACATGGAGAGGAAACACAATCAACCCAAACACATGGTTTGCACAAGCACAACCAACACACGGTGGGATCACACATCACCGTTCGACTAGTAGTTTTCCGATGGGACCACACATCACCGTAGTTACAACAACCATCACGTGAGGTTCGACACCAACAATGACTACACAACAACATCGAACGGAAGTAAAGAAAATCCACAAATCACACACAATATCTCAACAATTGATCATGCACCAACACTTAACATTCAAGGTAAAATTTAGCAAACTTACACTTGGGTTTAGGTTAGCCCTCGAGGCTCCACCCAAATCCCCAAGAACCCGTTTCGAAATCAAATCAGTTTCAAACCATTTTCACTCACCGATGAAACTCAACCGGAAGCTAAAACACTGATCTCAAGTCTCCAAATTCCCCGAATCGTGCCCGAAGCCTCTCCAACAGTTTCCCTTGAGTTTAACCAAATTAAAAACAATACATTACTCAACCAAATCACCACAAAACACTGTCACAACCCCGAACCACAACCATAAGCCAAATTCTTACAATTTCAAACCAAAGTCAATACCATAAATCCTATTTTCGTACTGCCTAATAACCCTACAGAAAATCGATGATTCCAACACTCAAAACACCATTAAACACCTTCAAACAACCTTCTAATATCGCTATAACCCCAGCCCAACTTCCTTTTACAAAACCACTCCAAAAACACAAGTTTTGACTCTTAAAAAACACCCATGATAACCCATTTCGGGAATCTTAATAAAAACCCACCAATTTAATATATATTACATCTAAGGGCTATACTAAAATATAAATTAGTTTTACAAATCAAGACTCCATCAAAAACCCATTAAAGTTTCATACTTTCATTTCAAAACTTGAAAACTTCAAAAACTTTAAAAGTGATTTCTATGAATAACTAAAGCTATAGAAATGTTGGAAATGATGAGGAGAAATAAAGAATGCAATTACCTTGGAAAGAGCCCTTGAAATGATGAAGAAATTTGATGAAATAATGTTTAGGGGTTAAGGAAGGTTTTGACGTGAAATTTTGAAGGGAGGAAGAAGAAGAGAAAAGTCTCTAAAATCCCTTTTTACTCATCTTTTCCTTGTTTTCAAAATTACCAACATGCCCTTAATGAGCCACAAACCCTTTTAAAATAAAACCAAGGCCCAATTTAGTTTAAAGCGAGCACACGACGAAAACCTGATTTACCCGAGTAACACCTGGGACGTTACAACTCTCCCCCACTTAAGGAATTTTTCCCCGAAATTACCTAACTGAAAGAGATAAGGAAATTGCCTTTCCATATCCTCCTTTCTCTCCCAAGTGGCCTCGTCCACCCCTTGACGTTGCCACCTCACCTTAACCAACTCAATTGATCTACCACGCAACACCTTGCTGTCTGAGGCTAAGATCTCCACTTATTCCTCATCATATGACAAATCCGGATTCAACTCAATCTCTTTCACTGGCATTATGTGAGACAAATCCGATCTATATTTGCGTAGCATCGACACGTGGAACACATCATGAATCTTCTCTAGCTCGGTCGGGAGTCTCAATCTATATGCAACGGGACCAATCCTCTCAACTACCTCATAAGGTCCAATGAATCTCGGGCTTAACTTACCTTTCCTACAACATACCCGATCTCTTTTCTCTTTAAATCGACATACGACTTCTGTCGGCCTGAGGCTGCCTTCAAACGATCACATATCAACTTTACCTTCTCGGTGGTGCCCTTAAGAAAATCGGGCATCGGTACAAGCTTTTGTCCGGCTTCGGCCCAACAAATCGGAGTCCTACACTTCCTACCATATAGAGCTTCATACGGTGCCATCTGAATACTAGCCTGATAAATGTTGTTGTATGCAAACTCTACTAACGGTAGATGCTTCTCCCACGACCCCTGAAAGTCGATGATATAACACCTCAACATGTCCTCCAACACCTGAATCACTATTTCGGACTGACCATCTGACTGCGGATGATACGAAGTACTGAAGTTCAACCAACTATCCAAGGCACGATGCAAACACTCCCAAAATCTAGCTGTAAACCTCGAATCTTGGTCTGACACAATCGATTTCGGTACCCCATGTAGTCTCACTATCTCACAGATGTACAGATCGACCAACTTATCTAAGGTATAGGTGGTATGAACAGGTATGAAGTGAGCATACTTAATAAATCGATCCACTATCACCCACATTGAATTCTTCCTCGAAGGAGTCAACGGTAAACCTGACACAAAGTCCATGGTGATACGTTTCCACTTCCATTCTAGAATCTTCAACGGTTGTAACAACCCTGAAGGAAACTGATACTTGGCCTTGAGTCGCTGGCAAACCATACACTTACTCACAAACTCGGCCACATCCTTCTTCAATCCAACCCAATAGTACTCTTCTTTTAACCCTCGATACATCTTCGTACTACCCGGATGCATAGCAAAAGGACTGTTATGAGCTTCATTCAAGATCGTACTTCTCAACTTGGCATCTTCTTGAACCACTATCATATCCTTGTAACATAGGATCCCATTCTCACCAAAACAAAAATCGGTAGGCCTATCTTCGGCTATATCTTGCACGTGAGGTGCCAAAGACTCGTCTCGCAACTGCTTCTCTCGAATCAACTGGACTAACGAAGGCTTAACCTGAAGCTCGTCTATCAAACCACCATCCTTGGACACACTCAATCTCGCAAACATACCTCGCAACTCAACTGTAACATTTCTACTTAGTGCATCGGCCACTACGTTTGACTTACCCGGATGGTACTCTATCGTAAGGCCATAGTCCTTAAGAAGCTCTAACCACCTACGATGTCTAAGGTTCAACTCCCTCTGAGACATCAAGTACGTCAAACTCTTGTGGTCAGTATATACAGTGCACTTCTCACCATAAAGGTGGTGTCTCCAGATCTTCAAAGCGAACAGTACTGCGACTTACTCTATATCATGGGTGGGATAATTCTTCTCGTGAACTTTCAACTGCCTCAAAGCATAAGCTACCACCTTACCTTCTTGCATAAGCACACAACCCAAACCTACGTATGATGCATCACTATAAACCACAAATTCTCTTCCCGATTCAGGCTGAATCAAAATAGGAGCTTCGGTCAAAGCTTTCTTCAACTTCTCAAACGCTTGTTGTCTTGCATCTGACCCCTCATAAGTGACATTCTTCTGAAGCAACTTAGTGAAAGGAGCCGCTATCCTAGAAAATCCCTCGACAAATCTTCTATAATATCCCGCCAAACCTAGGAAACTGCGGATTTCTGTCACTGACTTCGGTTGTTTCCAATTGACTATAGCTTCTATCTTCTTAGGATCCACACTAATCCCCTTAGCCGAGATCACTTGACCTAGGAAGACTACCTCCCTAATCCAAAACTCACATTTGCTTATCTTGGCACACAACTGATTCTTAAGCAAGGTCTGAAGCACTAACCGCAAATGCTCATCATGCTCCTCCTCGGTCCTAGAGTATACTAAGATGTCATCTATGAACACTACCACAAACCTGTCCAAAACCTCATGAAACACACGGTTCATCATATCCATGAAAGCTGCTGGAGTGTTTGTCAACCCGAAATGCATCACCAAGAACTGATAGTGCTCATAACGTGTACGAAAGGCTGTCTTCGATATGTCCACATCATTTACCCTCAACTGATAGTACCCGAAACTCAAGTTAATCTTCGAAAACACAGAAGCACCTGTCAACTGATCAAGCAAGTCATCTATCATAGGCAAAGGGTACTTGTTCTTCACCGTCACCTTGTTCAGCTACCTATAATCTAGACACATCCTCATACTACCGTCCTTCTTTTTCACAAACAAGACGGGAGCACCCCACGGAGAAATACTAGGTCTAATGAAACCTCTATCGGACAACTCCTGAAACAGTGTCTTCAACTCTTTCAACTCTTTCGGTGCCATTCTATACGGAGCAATAGATACTGGTGCAGAATCAGAATACGTCTCAATATCAAATTCAACTTCTCTGTCTAGAGGCAAACCCGACAACTCTTCCGGAAAAACACTCGGAAAATCGCACACTGTCCTGATGTCTTGCAGTCTAACCTCACTCATATTCGGATTCATCACATAAGCCAAGTAAGCCTGACAACCCGAAATCAACAACTTTTGTGCTTCTAAAGCAGAAACAATAATGGAAAAGAATCTAATGTTCTCACCAACTAACACAACCTCAAAGTCATATGTAAACCTCAAGGAGACTCTCTTGGTCTCAAAGTCAACCTTAGCTCTATGCTCTACGAGCCAATCCATGCCCAAAATCACGTCAAAACCGTAACTCCATCATATCGACCGGGAACACGTGGCCCAGAACCATCAAGGGACACCTCCTATACATTTTCCTAACTACCACTGTATCACCAAAAGAGCTAGTAACATTCACACCTACCTCTAACCATTCACATGGTAACCCTAATGACCTTGTTAACTCACCCAAAATCTAAGAATGTGTCGACCCCGAATCTATAAAAGAAAGCAAACTCAAAGACTGTTACAAGAAATTACCTGCAATGACATCCGTGTCATTCCCAGCCTCTCACTGAGCATACACCCTAGTCAGTCCTCCCCCCTCGGGCTGAACTGACACTACGTGAGCTAAGTTCCTCTGATCCTCGTTCCTCGGTTGAAAGTTTCCACGACCGCGCCCACGGCCTCTCTGATGCTCGAAGCCCCTAGCTGGAGTCGGTCCGCCCCTAGCCGGGTGTGGACATTTACGCCTCATATGATCTCGAGAACTACAGTTCCAACATGGCCCAAAGGTACCCGTACACTCGCCCTGGTGGCGTCTCTCGCATCTAGTGCACTCCGGAGTGTGTACAATAGCTTCTTGGCTCTAATGGCCCCATCCATAGTTACCACCCCTATGTCTCGAATCAGGCTGATACCTCCTATCCTTATACCTCTTGGCATGATCTCTCTTCCAATTCGCGTGTCTCTTCCCGGAATCGGACCCACTAGCACGAGCACTGGAGCCCAAGTTCTGCTCAATTTCCTTGGCCCTAGAGACCAAATCATCAAACTCAGTGTAGTCAGAGGCAAGCATGTAGGTCTTCACATCTCTAGTCAACCCACATCAGAAACGCTCACATTGTTCCCTCTCATTAGGAACCAACTCAGGTGCATATTGGCTCAATCTCACAAACTGAACCTTGTACTCTGACACGGTCCTATTACCCTGAACCAAGGTCATAAACTCCCTCTTCTTCTCATCCAAATATCAAACTTCGAGATACTTCCTCTTGAAGGCATTTCTGAAGAACTCCCACGATATATCCGTTTCGGCCATACCCAAAGTAACAGTGGTCCACCAAGTATATGTGTACCCTTGAATCAATGAGACAATGCAACCCAACTTACGGGCATCTGAGCACTCCATCTAACCGAAGATGCGTGTAGTACTCGCAAGCCACGCCTCCGAACCCTTGGGGGTCAACCCATGGAACTCGACTCCGCCCAAACTACAGAGCCTCTCTAGGGGTAATCATGTCCCCGCACCCTGAGGTGGTGTTGTAGCTTGTACACCGGCCAAAGCTGTCTGAAAAGCTCCGCCTCTGGTCTGGATCAAATGGGTCATGTCCGCGCCCGCTGGACCCTGACCCGCCTGAGCCCCAACACCTCCAACATTAGCACCGGCCTGAGGCCCATTACCATCACCTCCGACTTGCGCACCAGCCTGAGGTACGTGACCTTCGCCACCCACTCCATTACCTCCGGGAGCAGGAGGAACATGAGGCTCACCCCCGGGTGCCTGGTCACCCACTCTAGGTCGCCCCCTCGGTCTCACCATATCAAGATAGAATCTAAAACATCAAACACACAACACACAAGAAAAACGTTAGGTTAGCAAAAGAGCAAGGACTTAGGTTCTCAAGCTCGTCAAACCAAAAACCATTTTTTGACAACAACACCTAACAATGGGGACATTTGACTAACCCTTAACAAACAACAAGGCCACTAAAACATGCTTTGAAACACCGTACTAGCCAACAAACTTCAAGCATACATGGTAAAACACTCACCGAGATATAGCAACAACATAACACATCAAACTCACCTCATTTACCTACCGAGGTCTCGGAAACCTCAGGCTCTGATACCACCAAATGTAACCCCCCTCGTCCCGGTCTGGACGACTGACCGGTCCGAGTAGGTTACACGGGGAAAACCGAAGTGAAACCCGTTAAGGCTCCCCTTCGGTTAGCAACCCTAGAAAAATTCTTTTAAACATTATCTTGTCTAAAGGCATTCATACATCCTATGTGAGGTACGACAGCGGAAAGACAACGAAGCGATGCGAAGCAATCAAAACAAGTAATTCAACAGCCCATTTTACCCTTTACAACAGGCCGTATCGATACGCTAGGAGACCGTTTCAATACGCTAGGAGACCATATCGATACACCTTGACTTGGTGAACTACCCAAAGTCAACCTAGGGAGACAGTATCGGTACACTGGTTGACGGTAGCGATACACCATCAACGGTCAACTTCTCACGGTCAACAATAAAATATCGTACCGATACACCCTATACTCGTACCGATATGCCAAAATCTCTCCAATTTCTCAGATTTCCAGAGAGCTTTTGGCGTATCAATACACCCCAGTGTACTGGTACGCTAGGCTTAAATTGAGCCCCAAAGTGTAGGACCGTATCGATATGGCCCTTGGGCGTACCGATACGCCCTGCACTGCAAGACTCAATTTAGCTGCAAAACGAACCAAGACTCAACTCTAGATGCATTTTACGACTCGCCTAGCAACACACCAACTCTCATACATCATTTAGCAATCAAGATTAAGCATGTGATGCTACTTAACTGAACAAACATGGCATTCATCTCAAGATAGGCAATTAGGTAGAAAACATGCATTAAACATACATGACTTCACCATTCCATTCAAAGGCAAATAAACACACACATAGGCATTTCATAGCAGGGTTTCACAAACTTATTAGACAACACATAAGCAACATCATAACCAAAGATTTCAAGCCACATCAAAGGCATTAACATCAAACCAACATATACAAGTCTAACAAAGCTCATACAACCACATGGCATCTACAACCAAACATGCTCGGACATCAAAAACCAAAAAAAAGTTTGAAATCCAACTCCATACAAGTCTAATATCCCCAATGTCTAGGCATTATTACAATCACTTAAATCATACTTGAGCTACTCGAGAACTCTAAAAAGATCCTCCTTTGCCCACTTGCCTTCCGAAATCTAACGATATGCATGTTGGAAAAAGGAGAGCGTTAGCTTGATAGCTTAGTGAGCGAAGCTCTAAAAACTCATCAACAATACAGTTTTCAACCGTTGATGGTGTATCGCTACCGTCAACCAAACCAAACACATGGTTTGCACGAAGAGGAAACACTTCGATACACGAAGAGGAAACACAATCAACCTAAACATATGGTTTGCACAAGCACAACCAACACACGGTGGGACCACACATCACCGTTCGACTAGTAGTTTTCTGATGGGACCACACATCACCTTACTCTTCTACTAGTCACTACCGGTGGGACCACGCATCATCGTAGTTACAAAAACCATCACGTGTGGTTCGACACCAACAAGGACTACACAACAAAATCAAACGGAAGTAAAGGAAATCCACAACTTACACACAATATCTCAACAACTGATCATGCACCAACACTTAACAATCAAGGTAAAATTTAGCAAACTTACACTTGGGTTTAGGTTAGCCCTCGAGGCTCCATCCAAACCTCCAAGAACCCGTTTCGAAATCAAATCAGTTTCAAACTAGTTTCACTCACCGATGAAACTCAGTCGGAAGCCGAAACACCGATCTCAAGTCTCCAAATTCCCCGAATCGTGCCCGAAGCCTCTCCAACGGTTTCCCTTGATTCTAACCAAATCAAAAACAGTACATTACTCAACCAAATCACCACAAAACACTGTCACAACCCCGAACCACAACCACAAGCCAAATTCTTACAATTTCAAACCAAAGTCAATACCATAAATCCTATTTTCGTACTCCCTAATAACCCAACAGAAAATCGATGATTCCAACACTCAAAACACCATTAAACACCTTCAAAACAACCTTCTAATATCGCTATAACCTCAACCCAACTTCCTTTCACAAAACCACTCTAAAACACAAGTTTTTACTCTTCAAAAACACCCATGAAAACCCATTTCGGGAATCTTAATAAAACCCACCAATTTAAGATATATTACATCTAAGGGCTATACTAAAACATAAATTAGTTTTACAAATCAAGACTCAATCAAAAACCCATTAAAGTTTCATACTTTCACTTAAAAACTTGAAAATTTCAAAAACTTTAAAAGTGATTTCTATGAAAAACTAAAGCAATAGAAATGTTGGAAATGATGAGGAGAAAACAAAAATACAATTACCTTGGAGAGAGCCCTTGAAATGATGAAGAAATTTGATGAAATAGTGTTTAGGGGTTAAGAGAGGTTTTGACGTGAAATTTTGAAGGGAGGAAGAAGAAGAGAAAAGTCTCTAAAATCCCCTTTTACTCGTCGTTTCCTTATTTTCAAAATTACCAACATGCCCTTAATGAGCCACAAACCCTTTTAAAATAAAACCAAGGCCCAATTTAGTTTAAATCGAGCCCACGACCAAAACCCGATTTACCCGAGTAACACCCGACCCCTAAACTTGGGGCGTTACAACTAACACTCCTTATTTGTGAAAAAAAATTAATGAGGAGAAACTGGATTTGTTGGTGAGGTATTTTTTGTTGATATTGCAATTTGGTGGTGGGAGCTTCATCATTCCTTGCTTTATTGGAAATCTTTATTTTTGCAAGGCTCTCTATGATGTGGGGGATAACATTAATCTAATGACACTGTCAACTTTTAAGAAGATTGGCATTGGAGAAATGAAACCCACTATAGTGACACTGCAATTAGCAGATAGATCATTGACTCATCCGAATGGAAAAAAAATAAAAGATATGCTTGTTCATATGGACAAGTTCGTTTTTCCAGCGAATTTTATTATTCTTGACCGTGAGGAAGAAAAGGATGTCCCTATTTTTCTAGGATAACTATTCTTAGCAACAGGGAAAGCTATTATTGATGTCTCAAAAAGAGAACTAATAATACGAGTTATCAATGATCAAGTTAATTTTGGGATGTTCAATGCAGATGTTGGAAAGAATATTTAGGAATGTAATCATATTGGTCATCTTTACAATATCATCCAAGAAGACTTGAATCATTGTAGTATACTCGTTGTTGAGGATACTACGCTAACAATGGTAGAAGACGATCTTCCAAATTGTGACCACATCGTTGTAGTACTGATTGTTACAGTTCATTACAAATAGCAAGTTGAATCTTTAGATCCTGCACACTATACAATTCCTACTTTTAAACTATCTATTGAAGAATCAACATAAACATGCTATTGCCCAGACCATTGCGGACATTAATGGCATTAGTTCATCTTTGTGCACGCATAAGATCAAGTTGGATGATGAGAGCAAAAAATCTATTTAGACGTAGTGCCGACTAAATGAAAAGATGAAAGAAGTGGTCAAGAAGAAATTCTCAAATGGTTGGACACATGTATTATCTATGCAATTTCTGATAGTGCACGAGTTAGTCTAGTCCACTATGTTCCTAAGAAAAATGACATCACTATAGTACATAATGATGCGGTTGAGTTGATTCTGTCTCGTATTCCTACGAGTTAGAATATCTGCATGGATTAAAGGAGACTGAATGCAGCCACAAGAAAATATCACGTTCCTCTCCCTTTTAGATGGGTATTATGGCTACAATCAAATTGATAATGCACATGGGGACTAGGAAAAGACTACGTTTACATGCTCTTTCGTGGCATTTGCCTTTCGTCTTTTCAATGCACCAGCTTTTGTTAAGTTTTGTTATTACCTTGTCCGTGAAAAAATTATAGTATTTACTGATCATGCTGCATTGAGATACCTTTTTGCGAAAAAAATGCAAAAGCAAGATTGATTCGATGAATCCTATTGTTGCAAAAATTTGATATTGAGATAAAGAACTGCAAAGGGTCAGAAAATCAAGTTGCCGATCATCTTTCGATGTTACAAATAGGCAGCGAAGATGGAAATAAACTGTAAATTGTCGACACATTCCCTGATGAAAAGCTTTTCTTTGTGGACGCAACACCGTGGTATACTGATTTTATAAATTTCTTGGTATGTGGAAAAACTCCTTTAGGTGTAATGGGGCACAATAAGGCATTATTTCTTCGCGTTGCAACTAAATATCATTGGAACGAACCTTATTTGTTGCAGGTTTGCAATGATACTATTATTCGATGTTGTGTACCTGAGGAAGAAATGATGTCGATCTTATAAAATTTTCATAATGCTCTATATGGAGGATATTTCAATAGTATGAGAATGACCACAAAAGTCCTCCAATCTGGATTTTATTGGCCTTCTTTATTCGATGAAGAAAAACGTCTAGCTTCGCCCTAGTGGTTCTCCGCAAGCTCGGACTAGGACTGTCGTCTGAATCGTGCTCTCTATTGATCGGCCTCTCCTTGAGTAGCGTCCAAGTATTCCTAATATAGGCAGTGAAACTAGTGTTGTGTTGCTTCATTTATGAAAGCCAACTATTTCCCGCTCTGGGAAAAATTCCATGTGAGCAAAGGTAGATTCATCTCCAACTCTTTATGCCTCGTCAGCTCTAGCCGTGCGATTTGCCCCTCTCCTACACTAGCAATCCTCCAGCAGCCACCAGAATCCTACATATACACCACAAAACACCACCTTACCCGTAAAAAGCACCAATATATATGAAAATTTAAGTACATGCGGCGTATCTCCATATCTACATGCAAATATGTACAACCTAACCTAAATGCAACCTATGTGAGCTTGAATACATGCAAAAGTTAAGAAACGTGGGCACATAAAATAGAATAATTAAGAACTCGTCAAATACCCCCAAAAATGAACTATTTGTTGTCCTCAAGCGATGCAAAATGAAAGCAAGAAAAATATAAAAAAAAGAAAGAAAATAAGAACAATAAAGAGCCCATAAGTCCTAAGGTTCCACTAAGTTATGATTATAGTGATTCCATGTTATGCTGCAACAGTAATTCATTCCTCAACTATTTTGATGATAAGCAAGTGTATTAAAGCTTACAATTTTATGCAAAAGATTAAATCTACTATAAGTGTAGTGTATGCTTGGTTACAAGCATTCATCACTTAATAGTCTTCGATAAGCTTAAGGGTTTCTTTCTTTTTCTGTCTTGGCATATTGGTTTTTCTTTTTTAAAAACAATTTTACTCCCTATTCTTTTTAAGTTTGAAAATTCTATCCATGGGCCTTCGGCTTATCACACTACCTGTAACCCCCTTAGCCCGGCCTAGACGCTTGACCCGAACTACGAAGATTACACGGGGAAAACCAAAGTCAACCTGAAAGTCAACCTTGATTAAAGACCCTTTTTTCTTTTTAATCTTTTCTAGATGCACATTAAACCTATGTGAACACTCAAGATTCATTTGAGAGAAATGCACAGCGATCGGAAAACATTTAGGGACTCAATTGCATAAATTACATGTTTAGGGACAAAATGTAATTTTTAGAAATTATAAGAACTTTGCAGATTTTAGGTTTACCAATATGTAATTAGTCGTATTACATGCTCCTCTGTCAAATTTCAGCTTAAAAGGGCATTCCAACCTCAAGCAATACCATCCACAACATTTAGGACTAAAATGTAAAGCATGAAAACATAGAACAATTCAAATCAACAACCAACGGTCAACTGTTTCGGAACACCCACCCTTCGTACCGAAATGCCCGTATCGAAATTGTGTTGACCGTTTTGTTACTCGGGTACGTTCCGAGACCGGTATCGAAATAGGTCTCTCTAGTAGCCAAACTGTTTCGAAACACCTTCAGTTGTTCTTAAACGCTATGGCCATTACAGGCTTCCGTTCTGAAACAGTTAAGGGTGTTTCGATACACCATGCATTGTGACAACATAAATTACTGGTTTTTCACCTTTAAACCCACTCAAACATGCTTCAAAAAGTACCACAACATACCATCAACCTATTTAGACACCAAAGACCATATTTAAGACCCTTAAGCTAGAGCATGGCATCAAACATAAAAAATTCAATCTAAAGGCATGCTTCCTAGTCACAAATCCAAATATGAACTCTCAAACCTCAAACCAACCAATAGGACCATTTACAACTCATAAAAGCCATCACAAACATGCCACAAACTTAGGGAGTTCAAAACACATCTCCCAAATACAACCTTGAAGTCTCATTGCCAAATATCAAAACTAAAGTGTATAAAAACATCACCATACATGAGCTTTGCACTTCCTTGGATGTTCTTAACCTTCTCGCTGCCCAAAAACACTTCAATTATTTGCATTATTGGTAAAAGAGAGCGTAAGCACAATTGCTTAGTGAGGCATGCTCTAAAGAAAACCAACACAATAATGTATTATTCAAAACACTATCTCAAAAGCCTTTTTCTACAACATGCTCATTCTAACTCATGCTTGAAAACCATTTCAAAGCAACTCTTCATTGAAAACCCATGTACCTCAATTCTATCTCATGCATTTAAACCAATACAAATCTCATGGCAAGGCCGTACACATGCTTGTAAAAACCAAAGCATTTCATATACAAATCTCATATGCATTTCTCATAGCATAAATTATCTCATCAATAGGTACATGTGAAACAAAAGCATTTTCATATATTATATTGGCATTTCACATCTCTTTACTACTCGGATATGCGAACATCATTCTCAAACCACTAGATGCTTCTAGTGGAAACTCACATCACCGTACTCACATGGCGGAATCTCTCATCGCCACAAAGCTTAGGTATTTCACCAAGTCCTACCCGATGGAATGCCAATCATCGGTCTCTCCCTTTTGGATTAAACCAAAGAGCACGTACGAATTTTTAGTTTATAGTGCACTCTCATCCTATTGATCGATCAATTATATCCGGTAAGTATCTCATCTTCTATGCCAATATATTATGTCAAAACATCATCTCACCAACTGTTTTTCATGCAACATTTCTCAAATCTTTCTCATCTCATTTCAAAACCATAACATTTTCCATGCTTTATTACAAAAGCTCAAAACTCAACAATGCAACATGTTATTTCATGAAATCATTTCAAGCATCATCTCATGCTACAAATCATGCATAAAAACAGTAGGAATTTATCTATCTCAACCCACGAGCATGTATAAGCATTTTAGAGGCAACCACCACATATAAGAGAGCAATCTAGCTAATACTTACTTCCGGACTTAGGAAGGTGTTTCAAACCTTTCCTAAATCCATAAACCTTGTTTCTTTATCCCTCAATGACTTCTAAAACCATTCACACTCACCGATTATGTTTCGTTTGCTCGCCAAGACGCTATCTAAGCTCCCGGATCAACACTAAAGGTGTCTGAAGATGTCTCCCCTGTTTATAACACATAAGAGTAGAGGATTAATGCATCATCATGCATTGAAATCATCAGCCACACACCTAAACTCGCTGCTCTACACAAGAACCTCATTTCGGCTACCAAACACAACCGAAATCATCTACAAACTCTTCCAAAACAAAGCCCTCCCAAGATCAATCACTTCTAATCATTTCTAAACATCAATCAACACTAAAAATCACCACAAAATCGTCCTTATACCTCCAACTATGACAGAACACCAAAACCACCCCAAAAACCACCATTCTAGCATGCAAAACTTAGGAATCCAAACCTTTTCGGGAGTTTTTTGATAAAACCTCATTTATAACATCAATTAACATCCAAAATACATTAAAAACAACCTCAAAATAGAGCCTAACCATCAACCACGGAAATCATCAAGATCTCTCCAAAAACCTTGAGTTTTAATACAATTTCTTGTTTCTAACATTAAAGCAACTCAAAAATCATTAACCAAGGATTGATAACTTGTGAATTTTATTAAAGAAATGATCATTATAGGAGAAGGACGAAGCTTACCTCTAATGGCTGATTTCTCCTTGAATTGGGCAAGTTTTCTTGAAAATCCAATGTAAAAATAAGAGGATTTGATGAGGAAAAGTTTAGGAATCAAAAGGAGATTGAAATCTCATCAAAAGAAATGAAAATCAAAAGATAATTGATGGAGGAAATGTGTTTGGATGAAAAGAAATTGAGAGAAAATTGATGAAAGGTAGTTATGAAAAGTCAAAGATAGTTTTCCTTTTAATTATCTTTATTTCCCTTAATTAAAACATTTTTAAAATCACCCAAAATAAGGAGAAATCTGATTAAAAACATTTTGGTAAAATTAGCTACTTAAAGATTCAAAGTTTCAATCCTTTACAAAACAGTCACTATTTAACTTTTGCAAAAACTGCGATTTGGTCACTACACTGAAATGTAGTATTTCCAAACCTTATTTTGTAAAATTGATTTCACCATAATCATTCGCATAATAAATGATGATTTTTAGGTGTTTTCCCATATTTTTAAAGCATCTCGAACTAGGTGTTCCCTAAATCTCCCTTTAAGATTCGAATTGTTCTCGACCGGTCCGATTCGAACTCTAAAACATCTAGGCCCAAATTTGGCGCGTTACAACTCTCCCCCTCTTAAGAAATTTCGTCCTCGAAATTTACCTGGAGGAAAAAGGTAAGGAAATTGCTTCTTCTTGTCTTCCTTTCTTTCCTACGTGGCTTCCTCAACACCACGATGTCTCCACAACACCTTAACCAGCTCAATGGTCTTACCACGGAGAATCTTACTATCCGAATCCAAAATCTCAACAGGTTCCTCGTCATATGTCAAATCCGGATTCAACTCAACTTCCTCCACATGCATAACATGCGAAGGATCCGATCTATACCTCCGAAGCATGGATACATGAAACACATTATGTATCTTTTCTAACTCTTGTGGCAGCCTCAGCTTATAAGCAACAGGACCCACACGTTCTATCACCTCGTATGGTCCAATGTATCTTGGGCTCAACTTGCCCTTCCGACCAAATCTCATCACCTTCTTACAAGGTGAAACCTTCAAAAACACACGGTCACCCACCGCAAATTCTATCTCCTTACGCTTCAAATCCGCATACGACTTTTGTCGATCCGATGCTCCCTTCAACCGCTCACAAATGAGCTTCACCTTCTCGGTGGTTCCTTTCAACATAGTCGGCATCAAGACCAACTTTTGCCCCGTTTTAGCCCAACAACGAGGAGTTCTGCACTTCCTCCCATACAAAGCTTCATAAGGTGTCATTTGAATACTCACCTGGTAACTATTATTATAAGCAAACTCCACCAAAGGCAAGTGCTTCTCCCAAGAGCCTTGAAATTCCATAACACAGCACCTCAACATATCTTCAAGCACTTGGATAACACGCTCCGACTGTCCATCCGTCTGCGGATTAAAAGAAGTACTGAAATTCAGCCGCGTACCCAATGCTTGATGCAAACACTCCCAAAACCTTGCAGTGAACCTCGGATCTCTATCCGACACTATAGATTTTGGTACACCATGCAAACACACAATCTCAGTAATGTACCACTCCGTAAGCTTATCCAAAGTGTACGTAGTATGCACACGCAAGAAATGCGCACACTTTGTAAGGCGATCCACTATCACCCAAACAAAATTCTTCTTTGATGGCGATAAAGACAAACCGGACACAAAGTCCATGGTGATCCTCTCCCACTTCCATTCATGGATCCTTAATGGCTGCAACAACCCTGAAGGAAACTGATGCTCAGCCTTAACCCGCTGACAAACCATACACTTGCTCACATACTCAACGATATCTTTCTTAAAACCCATCCAATAGTACTCATTCTTCAGATCACGATACATCTTTGTACTACCAGGGTGCATAGCAAACGGACTACTATGAGCTTCGGTCAGAATAGTGCGCCTCAACTCAACATCATTCGGCACCACTATCCGACTCCCAAAACCTAGAACACCATCATCATTATAACAGAAATCCGATGGTCTATCTTCAGCGATATCCAGAACATGTGGCACCAAAGAATCATCCAACAATTGTTTATCCTTTATCAATTGTATTATAGATGGTTTCACTTGCAATTCAGCAGCAAGACCACCATCTCGCAATATGCTCAAGCTAGCAAACATCGCTCTTAACTCCACCGCCACTTTCCTGCTAAAAGCATCAGCCACAACACTGGCCTTCCCCGGATGATACTCGATCGTTAGATCGTAATCCTTAAGCAACTCCACCCATCGTCGTTGCCTAAGATTCAACTCTTTTTGAGACATCAGATACTTCAAACTTTTGTGATCCGTGTACACCGTACACTTCTCACCATAGAGATAATTAATGTCTCCAGATCTTTAGAGCAAAAACCACTGCAGCCAACCCAATATCATGCGTAGGATAATTGCGCTCATGCACTTTCAACTGTCGCGATGCATAAGCCACCACCTTACCCTCTTGCATTAACACACACCCCAAACCAACATAGGATACGTCACTATACACCACAAACTCTTTCCCTGATTCAGGTTGAACCAAGATAGGAGCTTGCGTCAAAGCTGCTTCTAGCTTCTCAAAAGCTTGTTGTCTCGCTTTCGTCCACTCATACTTAACATCCTTTTGCAACAACTTCGTCAAAGGGGCGGCAATCTTAGAAAATCCATCCACAAACCTCCAGTAGTATCCTGCCAACCCAAGGAAACTACATACTTCATGAACGGACTTAGGAGGCTTCCAATTCATCCCCGCCTCAACATTCTGGGGATCAACTCGAATCCCTTCAGCCGAAACCACATGACCAAGGAAAACAACTTCCTTTAGCCAAAACTCACATTTGTTCAGCTTAGCTTAAAGCTGATTTTCCAACAGCGCTTGTAAAACAATCCTCAAATGACCTTCATGCTCCTCCTATGTACGAGAGTACACAAGGATATCATCAATGCACACCACAACGAACTTGTCCAAGAATTCATGGAACACCATGTTCATCATGTCTATGAAAGCAGCAGAAGCATTCGTCAACCCGAACGGCATCACAAGGAACTCATAATGCACATATCTTGATCTAAAGGTTGTTTTCGGCACATCCACATCCTTCACCTTTAACTGATAGTACCCTGACCTCAAATCAATATTTGAGAACATAGCCGCTCCCTGAAACTGATCAAAAAAATCATCAATCCTCAGGAAAGGATACTTGTTCTTGACGGTCAACTTATTTAGCTGACGATAATCGATGCACATTCTCATCGTGCGATCTTTCTTTTTAACAAACAAGACCGGTGCACCCCAAGGTGACACACTAGGTTGAATAAATCCACGGTCAAGCAACTCCTTAAGTTGCGTCTTCAACTCCGTCAACTCTTTGGGTGCCATGTGATAGAGAGCAATGGACACCGGAGTTGTGTTCTCATACAACTCAATTCCAAAGTCAACCTTTCGACTTGGCGGCAAACCAGGTAATTCCTCCGGAAACACCCCAGGGAACTCACAGACGATCCTTATATCCTGAACGCGCACCTCTTTTGAACTAGGATTCATAACATAGGCTAGGTAAGCCTCACAACCTTGCCGCAACATTCGGCTTGCTTCCAACGTCGACACCATATTAGCTAGAAACTTCACATTTTCTCCCACCACCACCACCTCATATCATCCGCAAGTCTCAACGAAACTCGCTTGCTTTCGAAATCCACAACGGCTCTATGCTCAACAAGCCAATCCATGCCAAGAATTACATCAAAACCACAGAATGGCAATTCCATAAGATCAACAAGATGTAACCCCCTTAACCCGGCCTAGACGGTTGACCCGAATTAAGAAGATTACACGGGGAAAACCAAAGTCAACCCGAAAGTCAACCTTGATTAACGACCCTTTTTTCTTTTAAAACTTGTCTAGATGCACATTAACCCTAGTTGTGATCACACAAACAACATACTCAAAGAACATAGACATCAGAGATCAAACAGGGACCCAAATGATCAAAATACAACTTTAGGGACCAATTTGTAAATTCTGATAATTATAAGGACTTAACCCAAATTAAAGTTACCAACTTGAAATTAATCATGTTTCATGCATCTCTGTCAAATTTCAGCTCAAACGAACATCCCAAACTCATACAATTGCACAACAAGTTTCGGGACCAAAATGCAACCATTTTGAAACATAAAACTGCCAATGTCAGCCCCCAACGGTCAGGTGTTCCGAAACAGGGAGAGCCTGTTTCGAAACGCGGGGCCGTTCTGCAACGCGTACCGAAACGGGGGTTGGCAGTGGCCTTTCCGTTTCGGAACGGTGTCTCCCGTTTCGGACGCCTGGGTTGCTACAAGGCACCCGTTCCGAAACGGTGGCTACTGTTCCGATACGGCCTGCACAGATTGCAGAAAAATTCATGCTTAAACACACAATTGACCAACCAATCATGCTCCAAGTGCAACCAAACTTTACCAGCAACTCATACAACATACAAGAGACATATTTGCATCAACCAATTATCATTATATCATCATATATGAAAAGCCCCAAATCTAAAGGCATGCTTCCTACTCAAGCAAACCATTCATGCACTAAAACCTCCAAACCATCACATAAAGGCCAATTACATGTACCAACAATAACAACAACATAAATCCAAAATAGGGAGTCCAAAACATCTCCCAAAACAACAACATAGGTCCCCCATTGCCAAAAACAAATAGCTAAAGGTGTTTAAGAAAACCTTCCCATACTTGAGCTTAGCTTTCACATGATTGCTTGCCTTCCTTGCTGCCCTCAACGCACCTTAATGCTCTGCATTATTGGTTTAAGAAAAGAGTGAGAGAGCGTAAGCAAAAGCTTAGTGAGGAAAGCTCAATTAAAACCATTCAATAATGCATTTATAAAACACTTTTATAAATCATACTTCAAGCAACATTACACATGCTCTTTAACCTTTAAAAACAAGCAATACATGCTTCCATCTCATTACATGATTTATTGGCAACAAGTGATAATTACCATCTTTAAACAAGATCAACATAAGACTCACACATGGACTTTTAAACACCATTGTGATCTTATCCCCATGGACTTTTAAACACCATGGCCCATGGACTTTTAAACACCATGGCAAGGACCACACAAGGACTTTTAAACACCTTTGTGTCCTTTACAAGTTTCACCTCAAGGACTTTTAAACACCTTGACCCCAAGGACTTTTAAACACCTTGGCCCATGGACTTTTAAACACCATGACATGAATCACCCCAAGGACTTTTAAACACCTTGGCCCTAAGGACTTTTAAACACCTTGGAAAGGACCACACAAGGACTTTTAAACACCTTTGTGTCCGTAACAAGAACCATCCAAGGACTTTTAAACACCTTGATGTTCTTAAGTAAACAAGGCTCACTCAAGGACTTTTAACCACCTTGGTGACCTTAACCTTTTCAAAACATCACTTGCCAATATACATCATTTATCATCAATAATCCACTGTTTTAAAGCATTTAACCAAGCCATAAACCTCATGCATCTTTAAGCATTAAACCACATTTAAACAATGTTCAAAAGCAAGGAACTCTAACCTTGAGCTTCCTTAAACACATGGCTTATAATCTCAGCAAACAAACATGCTAGATATGCTTTAAAAACAGAATTAAAACATGCAACAAACACATTGCACCCAACCATCACATGGTTCCTCATCAAGAGAGTTTTTCCGAAAACTTACTCTTGAGCTTAGCAAAGTTGTTTAGACTTAGACTAAGCTCCCAAACCTCCAAAACATTGGTTTCAAAGCCGAAAACCAAAATCCACTCACCGATTCCGTTTCGCTTCTTGCCGAAACACCAAATCAAGCTTCCGGATCACCACCACTTGGATCCAAAGAGGACTCCCCTGTTTTAACACATCAAAACAGTAGATTAATGCATCATCGTGAATTAATAGCTGTAACCCCCTTAACCCGGCCTAGACGGTTGACCCGAATTAAGAAAGTCACACGGGGAAAACCAAAGTCAACCCGAAAGTCAACCTTGATTAACGACCCTTTTTTTTCTTTTTAAACTTGTCTAGATGCACATTAAGCCTAATTGTGATCACACAAACATCATACCAAAAGATCACAAACATCAGAGATCAAACAGGGATTCAATTGAACAGTTTACAACTTTAGGGACCAAATTGTAAATTTTGATAATTATAAGGACTTAACCCAAATTGAAGTTACCAACTTGAAATTAATCAGGTTTCATGCTTCTCTGCAAAATTTCAGCTCAAAAGGACTTCCCAAACTCATACAATTGCACAAACAAGTTTCAGGACCAAAACGCAAACAATTCAAAACACATAACTGCCAATGTCAGCCCCCAACGGTCAACCGTTCCGAAACGGGAGACAGCCCGTTCCGAAACGCGGGGCCGTTCCGAAACAGGCATAGCCCGTTTCGAAACGGGGGTCTGGCAGTGGCCTTTCCGTTTCAGAACGGCCCCTCCCGTTTTGGACGCCTGGGCACGATTAAGGCACCCGTTCCGAAACGGTAGGTGCTGTTCCGAAACACCCTGCCCAGATTGCTCCAAAACTCCACTTTAAACATGCTATTACACAACCAAACATGCTCCAAATGTCACCAAACTTTGCCAACATGCAATTCAACATATAAGGGACATAATGGCATCATCAATTCAACCAAACATCATCATGTGCAAAAAGCCCCAATTCTATAGGCATGCTTCCTACACAAGCTAGATATTCAAGCACCAAATTTATAAAACAAGCATATAAAGATCCAATCCAAAGACCAACAATCTTAACAACAAGAAACATACTTAGGGAGTACAAAACACCTCCCAAAACATACACATGGTTTCCCCATTGCCAAATCACCCAAAAGCTAAAATGTTTAACAAAAACCTTCCATACATTGAGCTTTACTTGCACTTGAATTCTTGCCCTTCTTGCTGCCCTCAAAAGGTCTCTAATGCTCTGCATTATTGAATCAAGGAAAACGAAGAGAGCGTAAGCAAAAGCTTAGTGAGGAATGCTCAATAAAACCATCCAATAATGCATTTGTAAAACACTTTATAAAACATGCTTAAAACCATCATTTACACATGCTCAAAAGCATACTTAAACATGCATCTCATGCATCAAATCATAACATGTCATATTGGCTACAAGTGATAAATTCCATTTCTTTAAACACAAGTTCATCAACTTTCACCCCAAGGACTTTTAAACACCTTGGCCCCAAGGACTTTTAAACACCTTGGCCTATGGACTTTTAAACACCATAGAATGTAACACATCAAGGACTTTTAAACACCTTGATCCCAAGGACTTTTAAACACCTTGGCCATGGACTTTTAAACACCATGAAACGTAACTCATCAAGGACTTTTAAACACCTTGATCCCAAGGACTTTTAAACACCTTGGCCTATGGACTTTTAAACACCATAGAAAAGGATCACCTAAGGACTTTTAACCACCTTAGTGTCCACAACATGAACCATCCAAGGACTTTTAACCACCTTGATGTTCATAAGTAACAAGGCTCACTCAAGGACTTTTAACCACCTTAGTGACCTTAACATTTTAAAAACATCACTTGCCAATTTACATCATTTTCATCACTTACATCACTGTTTTAAAGCATAAAACCAAGCCATGTTCATCATGCATTTAAAAGCATTAACCCACATCATTTCAATGTACAAAAGCAAGGAACTCCTACCTAGAGTTACCTTCAACATATGGCTTACATCATCAGCAAAAACCATGCTAAAACATGCTTCCAAAACAGTATGTAAAACATGCAAATTATCATTTCGCATCACAACAAAATCATGGCCACCACTAGAGAGAAATTTCGAAAACTTACGCTCGAGCTTAGCAAAGTTGTTTAGACTTAAACTAAGCTCCCAAGAAATTGGTTTCAAAGCCGAAAACCCAATTTCACTCACCGATTCCACTTCGCCTCTTGCCGAAGTACCAATTCAAGCCTCCGGATCAACAACTCTTGGATCCAAAGATGCCTCCCCTGATTAAACACATTAAAGCAGAGGTTTAATGCATCATCAAGCATCAAAAGCTTCAATGAAAGCACTCAAACTCGCTACTCTCATTCCCACACCAATTTCGGCCACCAAACACAACCGAAATTGCACCAAAACCACTTCTCAACAAAGCCCAGCCATAAACCAGCAAAACCTAACATCCATCATCACCATAAAACATCTAAAAACAACCTACAAACATCCTTATACCTCCAGCAACAACAAATCCACAAGATCACCACAAAAACATCCAAGAAACATAAGCTAAACTTAGGAAACACAACCTATCCGGGATTGCATCAATCAAAACTCATTTCCTTATCAATTTAGAGTTCATTTAACATCAAAAACACATCTCAAATCACAGATCAATTAGATCTAACGAAAAATCATGAAAAACCATCAAATCTTGCATTATAAGCCAAGATACAATTCCAAACTCAAAAAGCCTTTAATTAAACATCAATCAAGAGTTGATAACTTGGGAATTTCAGTAAAGAACTGGTAGTTTAGAGGAGAAGGACGTTCTTACCTCCAAACTTGTGTTTCTCCACTTTTTGGAATGAAAATCCTTGAAGAATCAAGAAGCAATTGAAGAGGTTTTGAAGATATGTTGATTAGGAATCAAATGAGAGTTAAAAGGAGAGATTTAAGTGAGAAAAACAGAATCAAATCTCTGGAAATGGTGTGTTTGGTTTGAGAGAAAAAGAGAGAAGAAAATTGGAAGTTAGTTGAGAAAATTGCCAAATGAGTTTTTCCCTCCTTTTGATTCACTTTAAAATCAGAATTAAAACTCTAAATATCTTAGAAAAATCTGGAGAAATCACCTTTGGATTAATAGCCCCTTAAAGATTCAAAGTTTCAACTCTTTATAAAATAGTCACAAAACTTTCAAAAATTACATTTTGGTCACTAGTCAAAATGTCATACTTCCAAAACCCATTTTTCAAAATTGATTTCACAGTTCACTTAATTATATTAAAAGATGATTTTAGAACATTTTTCCATATTTTTAATGCAACCCGAACTAGGCTTTCCTAATTTCACCTCTTTAGATTCGAACAGCACTTTGACCAAACCGGTCAACGCCCAGAACTTCTAAGCCCAAAACCGGGGCGTTACAACTCTCCCCCTCTTAAGAAATTTCGTCCTCGAAATTTACCTGAAGGAAAGAGATAAGGAAACTGCTTCAGCATGTCTTCCTTCCGCTCCCACGTGGCTTCCTCAACACCGCGATGCTTCCACAGCACCTTCACCAACTCAATGGTCTTGCCACGAAGAACCTTGCTATCCGAATCCAGAACCTTCACCGGTTCCTCATCATAGGTCAAATCCGGATTCAAAACCACTTCCTCCACAGGCATCACATGCGAAGGATCAGATCTATACTTCCGGAGCATAGAAACATGAAACACATCATGAATCTTCTCCAACTCCTGAGGTAACCTCAACCGATACGCAACAGGACCCACACGCTCAACCACCTCATATGGTCCAATGTATCTAGGGCTCAACTTGCCCTTCCAGCCAAACTGCATCACCTTCTTCCAAGGCGAAACCTTCAAGAACACACGGTCACCCACTGCATACTCAATCTCCTTACGCTTCAAATCTGCGTAAGACTTCTGCCGATCAGAAGCAGCCTTTAACCGCTCACAAATGAGCCTGACCTTCTCTGTGGTCCCTTTCAACAAAGTCGGCATCGAAACCAACTTTTGACCAGTTTCAGCCCAACAAAGATGAGTCCTACACTTCCTCCCGTACAAAGCCTCATAAGGTGCCATCTGTATGCTCGCCTGATAACTGTTGTTATAAGCAAACTCAACCAAAGGCAGATGCTTCTCCCAAGAACCTTGGAACTCAATCACACAGCACCTCAACATATCCTCCAAAATCTGGATAACTCGCTCAGACTGACCATCCGACTGAGGATGATAGGATGTACTGAAATGCAACCTTGTACCCAGAGCTTGATGCAAACACTGCCAGAAACGCGATGTGAACCTCGGGTCCCTATCCGACACAATCGACTTAGGCACACCATGCAGCCTCACAATCTCAGCAATGTACAGCTCTGCCAGCTTATCCAAAGAAAACGTAGTATGCACAGGCAAGAAATGTGCACACTTCGTCAGGCGATCCACAATCACCCAGACCGAATTCTTTTTCGATGGAGACAAAGGTAAACCAGATACAAAATCCATGGTAACCCTCTCCCACTTCCATTCAGGGATTTTCAACGGTTGCAACAACCCTGAAGGAAACTGATGCTCAGCCTTAACTCGCTGACACACCAAACACTTGCTCACGAACTCCGCAACATCCTTCTTCAAACCCACCCAATAGTACTCATCACGAAGATCACGATACATCTTAGTACTACCAGGGTGCATAGCAAAAGGACTACTATGACCTTCAGTCAGAATAGCACGCCTCAACTCAGTATCATTGGGCACTACTATCCGACTACCAAAACACAGCACACCATCATCATTGAAACAGAAATCCGAAGGTCTACCCTCCGCGATATCCTGAACATGAGACACCAAGGAATCATCCAACAACTGCTTATCCATGATCAACTGAACCATAGAGGGTTTCACTTGCAACTCAGCAACGAGACCACCATCACGCGATATGCTCAAGCTAGCAAACATGGCTCTCAACTCAACAGCTACCTTCCTACTCAAGGCATCAGCAACAACATTAGCTTTTCCAGGATGATACTCAATCGTCAGATCATAATCCTTGAGCAACTCCAACCAACGCCGTTGCCTAAGATTCAACTCCTTCTGAGACATCAGATACCTCAAACTCTTGTGATCTGTGTACACAGTACACTTCTCACCATACAGATAATGCCTCCAGATCTTCAGAGCAAAAACCACTGCAGCCAGCTCAATATCGTGCGTAGGGTAATTGCGCTCATGCACTTTCAACTGCCGCGATGCGTAAGCCACCACCTTACCCTCCTGCATTAGCACACACCCCAAACCAACATAGGATGCATCACTGTAAACCACAAACTCTTTCCCTGATTCAGGCTGAATCAAGATAGGAGCTTGCGTCAAAGCCGACTTCAGCTTCTCAAAAGCCTGCTGTCTCGCTTCTGTCCACTCATACTTAACATCCTTCTGCAACAGCTTTGTCAAAGGAGCAGCAATCTTGGAAAACCCATCCACAAACCTTCGGTAGTATCCCGCCAAACCAAGGAAACTACGGACCTCATGAACAGACTTAGGAACCTTCCAGCTCATCACCGCCTCGATCTTCTGAGGATCAACACGAATCCCCTCAGCTGAGACCACATGCCCAAGAAAAACCACCTCTCTCAACCAGAACTCACACTTGCTCTGCTTAGCATAAAGCTGATTCTCCAACAAAGCTTGCAAAACAATCCTCAAATGCTCTTCATGCTCCTCCTCAGTACGCGAGTACACGAGGATATCATCTATGAACACCACAACAAACTTGTCCAGGTATTCATGAAACACACGATTCATCATGTTCATGAAAGCAGCAGGAGCATTTGTCAACCCAAACGGCATCACAAGAAACTCATAATGCCCATACCTTGTCCTGAAAGCTGTCTTAGGCACATCCACATCCTTCACTTTCAACTGATAATACCCTGACCTCAAGTCAATCTTAGAGAACACAGCAGCTCCCCGAAACTGATCAAAGAGATCATCAATCCTCGACAAAGGATACCGATTCTTGATAGTCAACTTGTTCAGCTGACGGTAATCAATGCACATTCTCATAGTGCCATCCTTCTTCTTCACAAACAAGATCGGTGCTCCCCAAGGTGACACACTCGGCCGGATGAAACCACGATCGAGCAACTCTTGCAACTGCGTCTTCAGCTCCTTCAGCTCCTTAGGTGCCATTCTATAGGGAGTAATGGACACAGGAGTTGTATTCTCATACAGCTCAATTCCAAACTCCACCTCGCGGTTAGGAGGTAAACCAGGCAACTCCTCAGGAAAAACACCAGGAAACTCCTTTACAACCCTGATATCTTGCACCCTCAACTCCTTAGAGCTAGGAATCATCACAAAAGCTAGATAGGCTTCGCAACCTTGCCTCAGCATCCTGCTCGCCTCCAAAGAAGATACCACATTGGCAAGAAACTTCACATTCTCACCAACCACCACAACTTCATAATCATCCGCAAGCTTAAGCGAAACACGCTTATTCTCACAATCCACAACAACATGATGCTCAGCAAGCCAATCCATACCAAGGATCACATCGAAACCGTAGAAGGGCAACTCCATAAGATCAACATGAAAGACATGCTCTTGAACAACCAAAGGGCACCTTCTATATAACTTTCGAGTCACAACAGTCTCACCAAAAGAACTAGTGACCCGAACACCAACATCCAAAGACTCAACAGGCAAACCAAGCAATTCAGCATGCTCACGAAGAATATATGAATGCGTAGATCCAGAATCAATCAAAGAAAGCAATGACAAGGACTGCAAAGTAAAGGTACCTGCAATCACATCTGCATCATTCCTGCCCTCTCTCTGAGCATACACCCTCGCTTGGCCTCCACCTTCAGGCTGAATAGCTACAACATGAGCTACCCCTCGGCCACCTTCCTCTCTCCTCTGGAAATTACCACGGCCGCGCCCACGACCTCTCTGTGGTGCAGCAACAACAGGAGCACGCACCTGCTCACCAGCCATCCTCGGACAATCTCGCCTTATGTGGTCTGCAGAACCACAATTCCAGCACCCGTTACCAGCAGCCGCAACAGGAGCTTGCACCACTCTCTCAGCACGAGGACAGTCACGCTTCAAGTGACCACGGGAACCACAGATCCAACAAGCACTGGGATCAGCTCTAGCATTGCCTCCTCTAGCAGGCACACCACCACCTCTCATGGCTGAGGATTGATACTTCTGATCACGTCCTCTCTTGTTCCGTCCACCTCCGGAACTATACTCAGCAGCTCGCTTGCCAGCACCCTTAGCAGACAAACTCAGGTTCATCTCAACGTCCTTTGCTCGGCCCACCAACACATCAAAATCAACATACTCGGCGGCCAGCAAATACATCTTAACATCCATCACAAGACCGTAACGAAACCTATCGCACTTAGCCCTCTCATCAGGTATCAGCTCCGGTGCATACTGACTGAGCCGTACAAACTGTACCTCGTACTCAGCTACACTCATGCTCCCTTGGGTAAGAGACATGAATTCCCGCTTTTTCTCATCCAGATATCTCACTCCCAGATATCTTCTTTTAAACACATTCTGAAAGAATGTCCAGGTAACATCAGCTTCAGCCATTCCAGAAATGGTAGTCGTCCACCATGTATAAGCATCGTCCTGCAGCAAGGACACAACACAGCCCAGCTTTTGCACATCCGTGCAACTCATCTGACCCAAGATACGCTTGGTACTTTCCAGCCAAGCCTCAGAACTCTCAGCTGCAAACCTCTAAACTCAGTCCCTCCAAGACTGCGCAGACGCTCCAAAGGCAATCTGACTCCAGCATCTCCCTGATGCCCAGCTCCCTGAGCTCCAGCTACTGCTGCTCGAAAAGCACCCGCAATAGCTTGTACCAAAACAGACATATCAGGCATAGCTTGCCCCTGACCAACCTCTGGTCCAGCAGCTCCAGCACCAGCATCAGCTGCAGCTTCAGCTCTCGCACCTCCAGCACCACCACCAGGCGGAGGAGGGGGTAACACAGCACTACCAGTGTGCTCTTCATTCTCATTCTCGTTAGGAGCCGTAGCTCTCGCATTACCTCTTAACTCTCTACGTGGTGCCATACTTTTACCATGCAATCATAACACAAATAAAACAAAGTCAGGCCCAGCAAGGTAAGCAATCCAAGTATTCAAGCTCAATTTCATTTCAAAACAACATCTTTCCTTTAGCTTTTGTTTGGCAATGGGTACCCTCAACATGCAACATCAGAGCATACAACTCAACTGCATCAACATTTCAAACTACTGAACATACTTTCAAACAACAAGCATTCATAGCATACATACTTCAATCATGCATACAAACATTCCCAATTACTCGAGAACTCAGCTCTGATACCACCAAATGTAACCCCCTTAACCCGGCCTAGACGGTTGACCCGAATTAAGAAAGTCACACAGGGAAAACCAAAGTCAACCCGAAAGTCAACCTTGATTAACGACCCTTTTTTTTTCTTTTTAAACTTGTCTAGATGCACATTAAGCCTAATTGTGATCACACAAACATCATACCAAAAGATCACAAACATCAGAGATCAAACAGGGATTCAATTGAACAGTTTACAACTTTAGGGACCAAATTGTAAATTTTGATAATTATAAGGACTTAACCCAAATTGAAGTTACCAACTTGAAATTAATCAGGTTTCATGCTTCTCTGCAAAATTTCAGCTCAAAAGGACTTCCCAAACTCATACAATTGCACAAACAAGTTTCAGGACCAAAACGCAAACAATTCAAAACACATAACTGCCAATGTCAGCCCCCAACGGTCAACCGTTCCGAAACGGGAGACAGCCCGTTCCGAAACGCGGGGCCGTTCCGAAACAGGCATAGCCCGTTTCGAAACGGGGGTCTGGCAGTGGCCTTTCCGTTTCGGAACGGCCCCTCCCGTTTCGGACGCCTGGGCACGATTAAGGCACCCGTTCCGAAACGGTAGGTGCTGTTCCGAAACACCCTGCCCAGATTGCTCCAAAACTCCACTTTAAACATGCTATTACACAACCAAACATGCTCCAAATGTCACCAAACTTTGCCAACATGCAATTCAACATATAAGGGACATAATGGCATCATCAATTCAACCAAACATCATCATGTGCAAAAAGCCCCAATTCTATAGGCATGCTTCCTACACAAGCTAGATATTCAAGCACCAAATTTATAAAACAAGCATATAAAGATCCAATCCAAAGACCAACAATCTTAACAACAAGAAACATACTTAGGGAGTAAAAAACACCTCCCAAAACATACACATGGTTTCCCCATTGCCAAATCACCCAAAAGCTAAAATGTTTAACAAAAACCTTCCATACATTGAGCTTTACTTGCACTTGAATTCTTGCCCTTCTTGCTTCCCTCAAAAGGTCTCTAATGCTCTGCATTATTGAATCAAGGAAAACGAAGAGAGCGTAAGCAAAAGCTTAGTGAGGAATGCTCAATAAAACCATCCAATAATGCATTTGTAAAACACTTTATAAAACATGCTTAAAACCATCATTTACACATGCTCAAAAGCATACTTAAACATGCATCTCATGCATCAAATCATAACATGTCATATTGGCTACAAGTGATAAATTCCATTTCTTTAAACACAAGTTCATCAACTTTCACCCCAAGGACTTTTAAACACCTTGGCCCCAAGGACTTTTAAACACCTTGGCCTATGGACTTTTAAACACCATAGAATGTAACACATCAAGGACTTTTAAATACCTTGATCCCAAGGACTTTTAAACACCTTGGCCATGGACATTTAAACACCATGAAACGTAACTCATCAAGGACTTTTAAACACCTTGATCCCAAGGACTTTTAAACACCTTGGCCTATGGACTTTTAAACACCATAGAAAAGGATCACCTAAGGACTTTTAACCACCTTAGTGTCCACAACATGAACCATCCAAGGACTTTTAACCACCTTGATGTTCATAAGTAACAAGGCTCACTCAAGGACTTTTAACCACCTTAGTGACCTTAACATTTTAAAAACATCACTTGCCAATATACATCATTTTCATCACTTACATCATTGTTTTAAAGAATAAAACCAAGCCATGTTCATCATGCATTTAAAAGCATTAACCCACATCATTTCAATGTACAAAAGCAAGGAACTCCTACCTAGAGTTACCTTCAACATATGGCTTACATCATCAGCAAAAACCATGCTAAAACATGCTTCCAAAACAGTATGTAAAACATGGAAATTATCATTTCGCATCACAACAAAATCATGGCCACCACTAGAGAGAAATTCCGAAAACTTACGCTCGAGCTTAGCAAAGTTGTTTAGACTTAAACTAAGCTCCCAAGACATTGGTTTCAAAGCCGAAAACCCAATTTCACTCACCGATTCTACTTCGCCTCTTGCCGAAGTACCAATTCAAGCCTCCGGATCAACAACTCTTGGATCCAAAGATGCCTCCCCTGATTAAACACATTAAAGCAGAGGTTTAATGCATCATCAAGCATCAAAAGCTTCAATGAAAGCACTCAAACTCGCTGCTCTCATTCCCACACCAATTTCGGCCACCAAACACAACCGAAATTGCACCAAAACCACTTCTCAACAAAGCCCAGCCATAAACCAGCAAAACCTAACATCCATCATCACCATAAAACATCTAAAAACAACCTACAAACATCCTTATACCTCCAGCAACAACAGATCCACAAGATCACCACAAAAACATCCAAGAAACATAAGCTAAACTTAGGAAACACAACCTATCCGGGATTGCATCAATCAACACTCATTTCCTTATCAATTTAGAGTTCATTTAACATCAAAAACACATCTCAAATCACAGATCAATCAGATCTAACGAAAAATCATGAAAAACCATCAAATCTTGCATTATAAGCCAAGATACAATTCCAAACTCAAAAAGCCTTTAATTAAACATCAATCAAGAGTTGATAACTTGGGAATTTCAGTAAAGAACTGGTAGTTTAGAGGAGAAGGACGTTCTTACCTCCAAACTTGTGTTTCTCCACTTTTTGGAATGAAAATCCTTGAAGAATCAAGAAGCAATTGAAGAGGTTTTGAAGATATGTTGATTAGGAATCAAATGAGAGTTAAAAGGAGAGATTTAAGTGAGAAAAACAGAATCAAATCTCTGGAAATGGTGTGTTTGGTTTGAGAGAAAAAGAGAGAAGAAAATTGGAAGTTAGTTGAGAAAATTGCCAAATGAGTTTTTCCCTCCTTTTGATTCACTTTAAAATCAGAATTAAAACTCTAAATATCTTAGAAAAATCTGGAGAAATCACCTTTGGATTAATAGCCACTTAAAGATTCAAAGTTTCAACTCTTTATAAAATAGTCACAAAACTTTCAAAAATTACATTTTGGTCACTAGTCAAAATGCCATACTTCCAAAACCCATTTTTCAAAATTGATTTCACAGTTCACTTAATTATATTAAAAGATGATTTTAGAACATTTTTCCATATTTTTAATGCAACCCGAACTAGGCTTTCCTAATTTCACCTCTTTAGATTTGAACAGCACTTTGACCAAACCGGTCAACGCCCAGAACTTCTAAGCCCAAAACCGGGGCGTTACAATAGCTTCAATGAAAGCACCTAAACTCGCTGCTCTCATCCACACTCCATTTTCGGCCACCAAACACAACCGAAAATGCATCCAAACAACTCCTCAACAAAGCCCAGCCATAACCCATCAAAACTAAGCATCCTTAAACATCATTCAACATCTAAAAAGGACCTAACAACATCCTTATACCTCCAGCAACAACAGATCCACAAGATCACCCAAAAACAACCAAGAATCACAAGCTAAACTTAGGAAATTCAACCTATCCGAGATTGCATTAGTTAAAACTCAATTTCCAATCAATTTAACATTCATTTATCATCAATTATACACCTCAAATCACTGCTTTAACAGATCCAACGAAAATTCATAAAAAATCATCAAATCTTGCATTTTAAGCCAAGATCCATTACACAACTTTAAAACCACTTATAAATCATCAATTAAGGATTGAAAACTTGGGAATTTCAGTAAAGAACTTGAAGTTCAGAGGAGAAGGACGTTCTTACCTCCAAACTTGAGTTTCTCCTCTTTTAGAACCAAAAAGCTTGAAGAATCAAATGGCAATTGGTGAGGTTTTGTTGATGAGATGATTAGCAACCAAAAGAGGATTGAAAAGAGAGATTTAAGTGACAAAATCAGAAGGAAAATCTCTAGAGAAAGATGTTTGGTTTGAGAGAAAATGAGAGAAAAGGAAAATGAGATTTTAGGAAAATTAGTTAGAAAATAACTTCCCTCCACTTTTCCTTTTGTTTAAAATCAGAATTAAAACATTAAATATCTTAGAAAAATCTGGAGAAAATCCCTTTGGGTAAATAGCTCCTTAAAGATTCAAAGTTTCAATCCTTTCTAAAACAGTCACACAGTTTTCAAAAATTACATTTTGGTCACTAGCCAAAATGTCACCCTTCCAAACCTCATTTTGTAAAATTGATTTCACAGTTCACTTATATATATTTAAAGAGGATTTTAGAACATTTTTCCATAATTTTAGTGCAACCCGAACTAGGTTTTCCTAATTTCACCTTTTTAGATTCAAATAGCACTTTGACCGAACCAGTCAACGCCCAAAAACTTCTAAGTCCAAACCCGGGGCGTTACAACTCTCCCCCCCTTAAGAAATTTCATCCTCGAAATTTACCTGAAGGAAAGAGATAAGGAAACTGCTTCAGCATGTCATCCTTTCGCTCCCACGTGGCTTCCTCAACACCGCGATGCTTCCACAGCACCTTTACCAACTCAATGGTCTTGCCACGAAGAACCTTGCTATCCGAATCCAGAACCCTCACCGGTTCCTCGTCATAGGTCAAATCCGGATTCAATTCCACTTCTTCCACAGGCATCACATGTGAAGGATCAGATCTATACTTCCGGAGCATAGAAACATGAAACACATCATGAATCTTCTCCAACTCTTGAGGTAACCTCAACCTGTACGCAACAGGACCCACACGCTCAACCACCTCGTATGGTCCAATGTACCTAGGGCTCAACTTACCCTTCCGGCCAAACCTCATCACCTTCTTCCAAGGCGAAACCTTCAGAAACACACGGTCACCCACTGCATACTCAATCTCCTTACGCTTCAAATCCGCGTAAGACTTCTGCCGATCAGAAGCTGCCTTCAAACGCTCACAAATGAGCTTCACCTTCTCGGTGGTTCCCTTCAACAAAGCCGGCATCGAAACCAACTTCTGACCCGTTTCAGCCCAACAAAGAGGAGTCCTACACTTCCTTCCGTACAAAGCCTCATAAGGTGCCATTTGAATGCTCGCCTGATAACTATTGTTATAAGCAAACTCAACCAAAGGCAAATGCTTCTCCCAAGAGCCCTGAAACTCAATCACGCAGCACCTCAACATATCCTCCAAAATCTGGATAACACGCTCAGACTGACCATCCGACTGAGGATTATAGGATGTACTGAAATTCAACCTCGTACCCAGAGCTTGATGCAAACACTGCCAGAACCGCGATGTGAACCTCGGATCCCTATCCGACACAATCGACTTAGGCACACCATGCAGCCGCACAATCTCAGCAATGTACAGCTCCGCAAGCTTATCCAAAGAAAACGTAGTATGCACAGGCAAGAAATGCGCACACTTCGTAAGGCGATCCACAATCACCCACACTAAATTCTTCTTCGACGGTGACAAAGGTAAACCAGATACAAAATCCATGGTAACCCTTTCCCACTTCCACTCAAGGATTCTCAACGGTTGCAACAACCCTGAAGGAAACTGATGCTCAGCCTTAACTCGCTGACACACCATACACTTGCTGACAAACTCCGCAACATCTTTCTTTAAACCCACCCAATAGTACTCATCACGAAGATCTCGATACATCTTAGTACTACCAGGGTGCATAGCAAAAGGACTACTATGACCTTCAGTCAGAATAGCACGCCTCAACTCAGCATCATTGGGCACTACTATCCGACTCCCAAAACACAACACTCCATCATCATTAAAGCAGAAATCCGAAGGTCTACCCTCCGCGATATCCTGTACATGAGACACCAAGGAATCATCCAGCAACTGCTTTTCCTTGATCAACTGAACCAAAGATGGTTTCACTTGCAACTCAGCCACAAGACCACCATCGCGCGAAATACTCAAACT
Organism: Hibiscus trionum; assembly: GCA_030270665.1. NCBI lineage: Eukaryota > Viridiplantae > Streptophyta > Magnoliopsida > Malvales > Malvaceae > Hibiscus > Hibiscus trionum. The sequence goes on from BSYR01000004.1 coordinate 1,551,670, forward strand.
GACAAACATAGCCCTCAGCTCAACAGCTACCTTCCTACTCAAGGCATCCGCTACAACATTAGCCTTCCCAGGGTGATACTCAATCGTCAAATCATAATCCTTGAGCAACTCCACCCAACGTCGCTGCCTGAGATTCAACTCCTTCTGAGACATCAGATACTTCAAACTCTTGTGATCCGTGTACACAGTACACTTCTCACCATACAGGTAATGTCTCCAGATCTTCAGAGCAAAAACCACTGCAGCCAACTCAATGTCATGCGTAGGATAATTGCGCTCATGCACCTTCAACTGCCGCGATGCATAAGCTACCACCTTACCCTCTTGCATCAACACACATCCCAAACCAACATAGGACGCATCGCTATACACCACAAACTCTTTCCCTGATTCAGGTTGAACCAAGATAGGAGCTTGCGTCAAAGCCGCCTTAAGCTTCTCAAAAGCCTGCTGTCTCGCCTCCTTCCACTCATACCTAACATCCTTCTGCAACAACTTTGTCAAAGGTGCAGCAATCTTAGAAAACCCATCCACAAACCTTCGGTAGTATCTCGCCAAACCAAGGAAACTACGAACCTCGTGAACAGACTTAGGAACCTTCCAATTCATCACCGCCTCAACCTTCTGAGGATCAACCCGAATCCCCTTGGCAGAAACCACATGCCCAAGAAACACCACCTCCTTAAGCCAGAACTCACACTTGCTCAGCTTAGCATAAAGCTGATTCTCCAGCAAAGCTTGCAAAACAATCCTCAAATGCTCTTCATGCTCCTCCTCAGTACGCGAGTACACGAGGATATCATCAATGAACACCACAACAAACTTTTCCAGGTATTCATGAAACACACGATTCATCATGTCCATGAAAGCAGCAGGAGCATTTGTCAAACCAAACGGCATCACAAGGAACTCATAATGCCCATACCTTGTCCTGAAAGCTGTCTTAGGCACATCCACATCCTTCACCTTCAACTGGTAATACCCTGACCTCAAGTCAATCTTAGAGAACACAACAGCTCCCCGAAATTGATCAAGGAGATCATCAATTCTCGGCAAAGGATACTGATTCTTGATAGTCAACTTGTTCAGCTGACGGTAATCAATGCACATTCTCATAGTGCCATCCTTCTTCTTCACGAACAAGACCGGTGCACCCCAAGGCGACACACTCGGCCGAATGAAACCACGCTCAAGCAACTCTTGCAACTGCGTCTTCAGCTCTTTCAGCTCCTTAGGTGCCATTCTGTAGGGAGTAATGGACACAGGAGTTGTATTCTCATACAGCTCAATTCCAAACTCCACCTCGCGATTAGGAGGTAAACCAGGCAACTCCTCAGGAAACACACCAGGAAACTCCTTCACAACCCTGATATCTTGCACACGCAACTCCTTAGAGCTAGGATTCATCACAAAAGCTAGGTAAGCTTCACAGCCTTGCCTCAGCATCCGTCTTGCCTCCAACGTAGACACCACACTGGCAAGAAACTTCACATTCTCACCAACCACAACAACTTCATAATAATCCGCAAGCTTCAGCGAAACTCGCTTATTTTCACAATCCACCACAGCACGATGCTCAGCAAGCCAATCCATACCAAGGATTACATCAAAACCATAGAAAGGTAACTCCATAAGGTCAACATGAAAAACATGGTCTTGAACAACCAAAGGACACCTTCTATACAGCTTTCGAGTCACAACAGTCTCACCAAAAGAACTAGTGACACGCATACCAACATCCAAAGACTCAACAGGCAAGCCAAGCAATTCAGCATGCTCACGCAATATGTAAGAGTGCGTAGATCCAGAATCAATCAAGGAAAGTAATGACAAGGATTGCAGAGTAAAAGTACATGCAATCACATCCGCGTCATTCCTCCCCTCACGCTGAGCAAACACTCTAGCCTGTCCGCCACCCTCTAGCTGTACAGCTACAACATGAGCTACACCTCGGCCACCTTCCTCTCTCCGCTGGAAATTACCACGGCCGCGCCCACGACCCCTCTGTGCTGCTGCAACAACAGGAGCACGAACTTGGCCACCAGCCAACATAGGACAATCACGCCTCAAATGATCCGTAGATCCACAGTTCCAGCAACCATTACCAGCTGCCGCAACAGGAGCTTGTACCTCCCTCACAGCACGAGGACAATCACGTTTCATGTGGCCATGCGAACCACATATCCAACAAGCACTCGGATCAGCTCTAGCGTTGCCTCCCCGAGCAGGTGCTCCACCACCTCGCTTAGCCGAGGACTGATACTTCTGATCACGTCCCCTCTTGTTCCGTCCACCACCGGAACTATATTCAGCTACCCGCTTACCAGCACTTGCTCCAGCACCTCTAGCAGATAAACCCAAGTTCATCTCAATATCCTTGGCTCGGCCCACCAACACATCAAAATCATCATACTCGGTGGCCAGCACATACATCTTCACATCCGTCACTAAACCATAACGGAACCTTTCGCACCTTGCCCGCTCATCAGGTACCAGCTCAGGTGCATACTGACTGAGTCGCACAAACTGTACTTCATACTCAGCCACCGTCATGCTCCCTTGGGTAAGAGACATGAACTCACGCTTCTTTTCATCCAGGTACGTCACACCAAGATACATTCTCTTGAACACATTCTAAAAGAATATCCAAGTCACATCAGCTTCTGCCATCCAAGCAATAGTGGTTGTCCACCACGTATATGCATCCTTCTGCAGCAAGGACACAACACAGCCAAGCTTCTGCACATCAGTGCAACTCATCTGACCCAAGATTCTCTTGGTACTCTCTAACCAAGCCTCGGAACCTTCAGCAGACATACCCCTGAACTCAGTCCCTCCTAGACTGTGCAACCGCTCCAAAGGTAGTCTAACTCCAGCATCTTCCTGATGCCCAGCTCCACGAGCTCCAGCTACCGCTGCTTGAAAAGCACCAGCTATAGCTTGAATTAACACCGTCATGTCAGGAACAGCTTGCCCCTGACCAGCCTCAGGTCCAGCAGCCTCAGCACCAGCTGCAGCTCCAGCTTCCTCAGCCCCAGCACCACCACCACCAGGTGGAGGAGGTAAAACCGCACTCTCAACATTCTCTTCGTTTTCATTCTCATTCTGACCTGTTCGATCTCTGATGTTTATGATCTTTGAGTATGTTGTTTGAATGATCATAAATAGGGTTAATGTGCATCTAGACAAGTTTAAAAAGAAAAAAAAAGGTCGTTAATCAAGGTTGACTTTCGGGTTGACTTTGGTTTTCCGCGTGTGACTTTCTTAATTCGGGTCAACCGTCTAGGCCGTGTTAAGGGGGTTACATTTGGTGGTATCAGAGCTGAGTTCTCGAGTAAATGGGAATGTGTATGTGAATGTTTAAAGTGTGTATGCTTTGTATGCTTGTTGAGTGAAAGCATGTTGAGTGGATTGCATGTATGTTGCAATTGAGATGTATGCTGTGATGAAGCATGTTGTGGGTACCCATTGCCAAATCAAAGCTAATGAAATGATGTTGTTTTTAATTGGAAATGAGCTTGAGTACTTGGATTGCTTACCTTGCTGGGCCTGACTTTGTTTATTTTGCATTGTGATTGCATAATTAGAGTATGGCACCTCGTAGAGAGTTGAGGAGTAATGTGCGAGCTACGGCTCAGAATGAGAATGAAAATGAGGAGAACGTTGAGAGCGCGGTTTTACCTCCTCCACCTGGTGGTGGTGGTGCTATGGCTGAGGAAGCTGGAGCTGCAGCTGGTGCTGAGGCTGCAGGACCTGAGGCTGGTCAGGGGCAAGCTGTTCCTGACATGACGGTGTTAATTCAAGCTATAGCTGGTGCTTTTCAAGCAGCGGTAGCTGGAGCTCGAGGAGCTGGGCATCAGGAAGATGCTGGAGTTAGACTACCTTTGGAGCGTTTGCGCAGTCTAGGAGGGACTGAGTTCAGGGGTATGTCTGCTGAGGGTTCTGAGGCTTGGTTAGAGAGTACCAAGAGGATCTTGGGTCAGATGAGTTGCACTGATGTGCAGAAGCTTGGCTGTGTTGTGTCCTTGCTGCAGAAGGATGCATATACGTGGTGGACAACCACTATTGCTAGGATGGCAGAAGTTGATGTGACTTGGACATTCTTTCAGAATGTGTTCAAGAGAAGGTATCTGGGTGTGAGGTACCTAGATGAGAAAAAGAGGGAGTTCATGTCTCTTACTCAAGGGAGCATGACGGTGGCTGAGTATGAAGTACAGTTTGTTCGACTCAGTCAATATGCACCTGAGCTTGTCCCGGATGAGCGGGCGAGGTGTGAAAGGTTCCGTTATGGCTTAGTGACGGATGTGAAGATGTATGTGCTGGCTACCGAGTATGATGATTTTGATGTGTTGGTGGGCCGAGCTAAGGATATTGAGATGAACTTGGGTTTATCTGCTAAAGGTGCTGGTAAGCGAGCAGCTGAGTATAGTTCCGGTGGTGGACGGAACAAGAGGGGACGTGATCAGAAGCATCAGTCCTCGGCTAAGCGAGGTGGTGGAGCACCTGCTTGGGGAGGCAACGCTAGAGCTGATCCGAGTGCTTGTTGGATTTGTGGTTCTCATGGTCACATGAAACGTGATTGTCCTCGTGCTGTGAGGGAGGTGCAAGCTCCTGTTGCGGCAGCTGGTAATGGTTGCTGGAGCTATGGATCTTTGGATCATTTGAGGCGTGATTGTCCTATGTTGGCTGGTGGCCAAGTTCGTGCTCCTGTTGTTGCAGCACCGCAGAGAGGTCGTGGGCGCGGCCGTGGTAATTTCCAGCGGAGAGAGGAAGGTGGCCGAGGTGTGGCTCATGTTGTAGCTGTGCAGCCAGAGGGTGGCGGGCAAGCTAGAGTGTTTGCTCAGCGAGAGGGGAGGAATGACGCGGATGTGATCGCAGGTACTTTTACTCTGCAATCCTTGTCATTACTTTCCTTGATTGATTCTGGATCTACGCACTCTTACATATTGCGTGAGCATGCTGAATTGCTTGGTTTGCCTGTTGAGTCTTTGGATGTTGGTATGCGTGTCACTAGTTCTTTTGGTGAGACTGTTGTGACTCGAAAGCTGTATAGAAGGTGTCCTTTGGTTGTTCAAGATCATGTTTTTCATGTTGACCTCATGGAGTTACCTTTCTATGGTTTTGATGTAATCCTTGGTATGGATTGGCTTGCTGAGCATCGTGCTGTGGTGGATTGTGAAAATAAGCGAGTTTCGCTGAAGCTTGCGGATGATTATGAAGTTGTTGTGGTTGGTGAGAATGTGAAGTTTCTTACCAATGTGGTGTCTACGTTGGAGGCGAGCCGGATGCTGAGGCAAGGCTGTGAAGCTTACCTAGCTTTTGTGATGAATCCTAGCTCTAAGGAGTTGAGGGTGCAAGATATCAGGGTTGTGAAGGAGTTTCCTGGTGTGTTTCCTGAGGAGTTGCCTGGTTTACCTCCTAATCGCGAGGTGGAGTTTGGGATTGAGCTGTATGAGAATACAACTCCTGTGTCCATTACTCCCTATAGGATGGCACCTAAGGAGCTGAAAGAGCTGAAGACGCAGTTGCAAGAGTTGCTTGAGCGTGGTTTCATTCGGCCGAGTGTGTCGCCTTGGGGTGCACCGGTCTTGTTCGTGAAGAAGAAGGATGGCACTATGAGGATGTGCATTGATTACCGTCAGCTGAACAAGTTGACTATCAAAAATCGGTATCTTTTTCTGAAAATTGATGATCTCTTTGATCAATTTCGGGGAGCTGCTGTGTTCTCTAAGATTGACTTGAGGTCAGGGTATTACCAGTTGAAGGTGAAAGATGTGGATGTGCCTAAGACAGCTTTCAGGACAAGGTACGGGCATTATGAGTTCCTGGTGATGCCGTTTGGTTTAACCAATACTCCTGCTGCTTTCATGGACATGATGAATCGTGTGTTTCATGAATACCTGGACAAGTTTGTTATGGTGTTTATCGATAATATCCTCGTGTACTCGCGTACTGAGGAGGAGCACGAAGAGCATTTGAGGATTGTTTTGCAGGCTTTGTTGGAGAATCAGCTTTATGCTAAGCTGAGCAAGTGCGAGTTCTGGTTAAGTGAGGTGGTGTTTCTTGGGCATGTGGTTTCTGCTAAGGGGATTCGGGTTGATCCTCAGAAGGTTGAGGCGGTGATGAATTGGAAGGTTCCTAAGTCTGTTCATGAAGTTCGTAGTTTCCTCGGTTTGGCAGGATACTATCGGAGGTTTGTGGATGGGTTTTCTAAGATTGCTGCACCTTTGACGAAGTTGTTGCAGAAGGATGTTAAGTATGAATGGACGGAAGCGAGACAGCAGGCTTTTGAGAAGCTTAAAGCAGCTTTGACGCAAGCTCCTATCTTGGTTCAACCTGAATCAGGGAAAGAGTTTGTGGTGTATAGTGATGCATCCTATGTTGGTTTGGGATGTGTGTTGATGCAAGAGGGTAAGGTGGTGGCTTATGCATCGCGGCAGTTGAAGGTGCATGAGCGCAATTATCCTACGCATGACATAGAGTTGGCTGCAGTGGTTTTTGCTCTGAAGATCTGGAGACATTACCTGTATGGTGAGAAGTGTACTGTGTACACGGATCACAAGAGTTTGAAGTATCTGATGTCTCAGAAGGAGTTGAATCTCAGGCAGCGACGTTGGGTGGAGTTGCTCAAGGATTATGATTTGACGATTGAGTATCACCCTGGGAAGGCTAATGTTGTAGCGGATGCCTTGAGTAGGAAGGTAGCTGTCGAGCTGAGGGCTATGGTTGCCAGTTTGAGTATTTCGCGTGATGGTGGTCTTGTGGCTGAGTTGCAAGTGAAACCATCTTTGGTTCAGATGATCAAGGAAAAGCAGTTGCTGGATGATTCCTTGGTGCCGCATGTTCAGGATATCGCGGAGGGTAGACCTTCGGATTTCTGTTTTAATGATGATGGAGTGTTGTGTTTTGGGAGTCGGATAGTGGTGCCTAATGATGCTGAGCTGAGGCGTGCTATTCTGACTGAAGGTCATAGTAGTCCTTTTGCTATGCACCCAGGTAGTACTAAGATGTATCGAGATCTTCGTGATGAGTACTATTGGGTGGGTTTGAAAAAGGATGTTGCGGAGTTTGTCAGCAGGTGTATGGTGTGTCAGCGAGTTAAGGTTGAGCATCAGTTTCCTTCAGGGTTGTTACAACCGTTGAGAATCCCTGAGTGGAAGTGGGAAAGGGTTACCATGGATTTTGTATCTGGTTTACCTTTGTCACCGTCGAAGAAGAATTCGGTGTGGGTGATTGTGGATCGCCTGACGAAGTGTGCGCATTTCTTGCCTGTGCATACTACGTTCTCTTTGGATAAGCTTGCGGAGCTGTACATTGCGGAGATTGTGCGGCTGCATGGTGTGCCAAAGTCGATTGTGTCGGATAGGGATCCGAGGTTGACATCGCGGTTCTGGCAGTGTTTGCATCAAGCTCTGGGTACGAGGTTGAATTTTAGTACATCCTATCATCCTCAGTCGGATGGTCAGTCTGAGCGTGTTATCCAGATTTTGGAGGATATGTTGAGGTGCTGCGTGATTGAGTTTCAGGGCTCTTGGGAGAAGCATTTGCCCTTGGTTGAGTTTGCTTATAACAATAGTTATCAGGCGAGCATTCAAATGGCACCTTATGAGGCTTTGTACGGGAGGAAGTGTAGGACTCCTCTTTGTTGGGCTGAAACGGGTCAGAAGTTGGTTTCGATGCCGGCTTTGTTGAAAGGAACCACCGAGAAGGTGAAGCTCATTTGTGAGCGTTTGAAGGCAGCTTCTGATCGGCAGAAGTCTTACGCGGATTTGAAGCGTAAGGAGATTGAGTATGCGGTGGGTGACCGTGTGTTCTTGAAGGTTTCGCCTTGGAAGAAGGTGATGAGGTTTGGCCGTAAGGGTAAGTTGAGCCCTAGGTACATTGGACCATACGAGGTGGTTGAGCGTGTGGGTCCTGTTGCGTACAGGTTGAGGTTACCTCAAGAGTTGGAGAAGATTCATGATGTGTTTCATGTTTCTATGCTCCGGAAGTATAGATCTGATCCTTCGCATGTGATGCCTGTGGAGGAAGTGCAATTGAATCCGGATTTGACCTATGATGAGGAACCGGTGAAGGTTCTAGATTCGGATAGCAAGGTTCTTCGTGGCAAGACCATTGAGTTGGTGAAGGTGTTGTGGAAGCACCGCGGTGTTGAGGAAGCCACGTGGGAGCGGAAGGATGACATGCTGAAGCAGTTTCCTTATCTCTTTCCTTCAGGTAAATTTCGAGGACGAAATTTCTTAAGGGGGGGAGAGTTGTAACGCCCCGGTTTTGGGCTTGGAAGTTTTGGGCGTTGACCGGTTTGGCCAAAGTGCGGTTCGAATATATAAGAGTGAATTTAGGAAAACCTAGTTCGGGTTGCATTAAAAATATGGAAAAATGTTCTAAAATCCTCTTTTAATATATATAAGTGAACTGTGAAATCAATTTTACAAAATGAGGTTTGGAAGGGTGACATTTTGGCTAGTGACCAAAATGTAAATTTTGAAAACTGCGTGACCGTTTTAGAAAGGATTGAAACTTTGAATCTTTAAGGAGCTAATTACCCAAAGGGAGTTTCTCCAGATTTTTCTAAGATATTTTATGCTTTAATTCTGATTTTAAACAAAAGGAAAAGTGGAGGGAAGTTATTTCCTAACTAATTTTCCTAAAATCTCATTTTTCTTTTCTCTCATTTTCTCTCAAACCAAACACTTTTCTCCAGAGATTTCACCTCTGATTTTGACACTAAAATCTCTCTTTTCAATCCTCTTTTGATTGCTAATCATCTTATCAACAAAACCTCACCAATTGCCATTGGATTCTTCAAGCTTTTTGGTTCTAAAAGAGGAGAAACTCAAGTTTGGAGGTAAGAACGTCCTTCTCCTCTGAACTTCAAGTTCTTTAATGAAATTCCTAAGTTCTCAATCCTTATTTGGTGATTTATAAAAGGTTTTTAAGGTTGTGTAATGGATCTTGGCTTTAAATGCAAGATTTGATGATTTTTGATGAATTTTCGTTGGATCTGTTAAAGCAGTGATTTGAGGTGTATAATTGGTGATAAATGAATGTTAATTTGATATGGAATTGAGTTTTAACTAATGCAATCCCGGATAGGTTGAATTTCCTAAGTTTAGCTTGTGGTTCTTGGTTGTTTTTGGGTGATCTTGTGGATCTGTTGTTGCTGGAGGTATAAGGATGTTGTTAGGTCCTTTTTAGTTGTTAAATGATGTTTAAGGATGCTTAGTTTTGATGGTTTATGGCTGGGCTTTGTTGAGGAGTTGTTTGGATACATTTTCGGTTGTGTTTGGTGGCCGAAAATGGAGTGTGGATGAGAGCAGCGAGTTTAGGTGCTTTCATTGAAGCTATTAATGCATGATGATGCATTAATCTACTGTTTTAATGTGTTAAAACAGGGGAGTCATCTTTGGATCCAAGTGGTGGTGATCCGGAAGCTTGATTTGGTGTTTCGGCAAGAGGCGAAACGAAATCGGTGAGTGGATTTTGGTTTTCGGCTTTGAAACCAATGTTTTGGAGGTTTGGGAGCTTAGTCTAAGTCTAAACAACTTTGCTAAGCTCAAGAGTAAGTTTTCGGAAAAACTCTCTTGTTGAGGAACCATGTGATGGTTGGGTGCAATGTGTTTGTTGCATGTTTAAATTCTGTTTTTAAAGCATATCTAGCATGTGTGTTGCTGAGATTATAAGCCATGTGTTTAAGGAAGCTCAAGGTTAGAGTTCCTTGTTTTTGAACATTGTATAAATGTTGTTTGATGCTTAAAGATGCATGATGTTTATGGCTTGGTTAAATGCTTTAAAACAGTGGATTATTGATGATATATGATGTATATTGGCAAGTGATGTTTTTGAAAAGGTTAAGGTCACTAAGGTGGTTAAAAGTCCTTGAGTGAGCCTTGTTTACTTAAGAACATCAAGGTGGTTAAAAGTCCTTGGATGGTTCTTGTTACGGACACAAAGGTGTTTAAAAGTCCTTGTGTGGTCCTTTCCAAGGTGTTTAAAAGTCCTTGGGCCAAGGTGTTTAAAATTCCTTGGGGTGATTTATATCATGGTGTTTAAAAGTCCATGGCCAAGGTGTTTAAAAGTCCTTGGGGTCAAGGTGTTTAAAAGTCCTTGAGGTGAAACTTGTTAAGGACACAAAGGTGTTTAAAAGTCCTTGTGTGGTCCTTGCCATGGTGTTTAAAAGTCCATGGGCCAAGGTGTTTAAAAGTCCTTGGGGATAAGATCACAATGGTGTTTAAAAGTCCATGTGTGAGTCTTATGTTGATCTTGTTTTAAAGATGGTAATTATCACTTGTGGCCAATATGGCATGTTATGATGTGAAGCAGGAGATGCTTGTTTAAGATTGCTTGTGAGCATGTCTAAATGTATTTTGAAGTATGATTTATAAATGAGTTTTATAAATGCATTATTGTGTGGTTCTAAGGAGCTTTCCTCACTAAGCTTTTGCTTACGCTCTCTCTCTTTTCTTAAACCAATAATGCAGAGCATTAAAGTGCATTGAGGGCAGCAAGGAGGGCAAGCAATCAAGTGGAAGTTAAGCTCATGTATGAGAAGGTTTTCTTAAACACTTTTAGCTTTTGGCATTTGGCAATGAGGGACCTATGTTGTTGTTTTGGGAGATGTTTGGAACTCCCTAAGTTGGATTTATGTTGTTGTTAATGTTGGTTTTTGTAATTGGCCATTATGTGTTGGTTTGAAGGCTTTTGTGCATGAATGGTTGCTTGTGTAGGAAGCATGCCTTTAGATTTGGGGCTTTTCATATATGTTGATATAATGATGATTGGTTGATGCAAATATGTCTCTTGTATGTTGTATGAGATGCTGGTAAAGTTTGATAGCAATTGGAGCATGATTGGTTGGTCAATTGCATGTTTAGGCAAGCAAATTTCTGCATTTTGTGCAAGCCGTATCGGAACAGTGCCTGCCGTTTCGGAACGGGTGCCTCGAAGCAGCCCAGGCGTCCGAAACGGGTGACACCGTTCCGAAACGGAAAGGCTACAGTCAGCCCTCGTTTCGGTACACGTTGCGGAACGGCCCCGCGTTTTGAAACGGGCTGTCTCCCGTTTCGGAACGGATGACCATTGGGGGCTGACATTGGTAGTTATATGTTTCAAAATGTTTGCATTTTGGTCCTGAAACTTGTATGTGCAATTGTATGAGTTTGGAATGTCCGTTTGAGCTGAAATTTGGCCGAGATGCATGAAACATGATTAATTTCAAGTTGGTAACTTTAATTTGGGTGAAGTCCTTATATTTATCAGAATTTACAATTTGGTCCCTAAAGTTGTAATTTGTTCAATTGGGTCCCTGTTCGATCTCTGATGTTTATGATCTTTGAGTATGTTGTTTGAATGATCATAAATAGGGTTAATGTGCATCTAGACAAGTTTAAAAAGAAAAAAAAGGGTCGTTAATCAAGGTTGACTTTCTTAATTCGGGTCAACCGTCTAGGCCGGGTTAAGGGGGTTACACTCTAACTATGCAATCACAATGCAAATAAACAAAGTCATGCCCAGCAAGGTAAGCAATCCAAGTACTCAAGCTCATTTCCAATTAAAATCAACATCATTTCATTAGCTTTGATTTGGCAATGGGTACCCACAACATGCTTCATCACAGCATACATCTCAATTGCAACATACATGCAATTTACTCAACATGCTTTCACCCAACAAGCATACAAAGCATACATACTTCAAGCATTCTAGCCTGTCCGCCACCCTCTGGCTGTACAGCTACAACATGAGCTACACCTCGGCCACCTTCCTCTCTCCGCTGGAAATTACCACGACCGCGCCCACGACCCCTCTGTGCTGCTGCAACAACAGGAGCACGAACTTGGCCACCAGCCAACATAGGACAATCACGCCTCAAATGATCCGTAGATCCACAGTTCCAGCAACCATTACCAGCTGCCGCAACAGGAGCTTGTACCTCCCTCACAGCACGAGGACAATCACGTTTCATGTGGCCATGCGAACTACATATCCAACAAGCACTCGGATCAGCTCTAGCGTTGCCTCCCCGAGCAGGTGCTCCACCACCTCGCTTAGCCGAGGACTGATACTTCTGATCACGTCCCCTCTTGTTCCGTCCACCACCGGAACTATATTCAGTTGCCCGCTTACCAGCACTTGCTCCAACACCTCTAGCATATAAACCCAAGTTCATCTCAATATCCTTGGCTCGGCCCACCAACACATCAAAATCATCATACTCGGTGGCCAGCACATACATCTTCACATCCGTCACTAAACCATAACGGAACCTTTCGCACCTTGCCCGCTCATCAGGTACCAGCTCAGGTGCATACTGACTGAGTCGAACAAACTGTACTTCATACTCAGCCACCGTCATGCTCCCTTGGGTAAGAGACATGAACTCACGCTTCTTTTCATCCAGGTACCTCACACCAAGATACCTTCTCTTGAACACATTCTGAAAGAATGTCCAAGTCACATCAGCTTTTGCCATCCCAGCAATAGTGGTTGTCCACCACGTATATGCATCCTTCTGCAGCAAGGACACAACACAGCCAAGCTTCTGCACATCAGTGCAACTCATCTGACCCAAGATTCTCTTGGTACTCTCTAACCAAGCCTCAGAACCTTCAGCAGACATACCCCTGAACTCAGTCCCTCCTAGACTGCGTAACCGCTCCAAAGGTAGTCTAACTCCAGCATCTTCCTGATGCCCAGCTCCACGAGCTCCAGCTACCGCTGCTTGAAAAGCACCATCTATAGCTTGAATTAACACCGTCATGTCAGGAACAGCTTGCCCCTGACCAGCCTCAGGTCCAGCAGCCTCAGCACCAGCTGCAACTCTAGCTTCCTCAGCCCCAGCACCACCACCACCAGGTGGAGGAGGTAAAACCGCACTCTCAACATTCTCTTCGTTTTCATTCTCATTCTGAGCCGTAGCTCGCACATTACTCCTCAACTCTCTACGAGGTGCCATACTCTAACTATGCAATCACAATGCAAATAAACAAAGTCAGGCCCAGCAAGGTAAGCAATCCAAGTACTCAAGCTCATTTCCAATTAAAATCAACATCATTTCATTAGCTTTGATTTGGCAATGGGTACCCACAATATGCTTCATCACAGCATACATCTCAATTGCAACATACATGTAATTTACTCAACATGCTTTCACCCAACAAGCATACAAAGCATACATACTTCAAGCATTCACATACACATTCCCAATTACTCGAGAACTCAGCTCTGATACCACCAAATGTAACCCCCTTAACTCGGCCTAGACGGTTGACCCGAATTAAGAAGATTACACGGGGAAAACCAAAGTCAACCTTGATTAACGACCCTTTTTTTTCTTTTAAAACTTGTCTAGATGCACATTAATCCCAGTTGTGATCACACAAACAACATACTCAAAGAACATAGACATCAGAGATCAAACATGGACCCAAATGATCAAAATACAACTTTAGGGACCAATTTGTAAATTCTGATAATTATAAAGACTTAACCCAAATTAAAGTTACCAACTTGAAATTAATCATGTTTCATGCATCTCTGTCAAATTTCAGCTCAAACGGACATCCCAAACTCATACAATTGCACAACAAGTTTCGGGACCAAAATGCAACCATTTTGAAACATAAAACTGCCAATGTCAGCCCCCAACGGCCAGGTGTTCCGAAACAGGGAGAGCCTGTTTCGAAACGCGGGGCCGTTCCGCAATGCGTACCGAAACGGGGGTTGGTAGTGGCCTTTCCGTTTCGGAACGGTGTCTCCCGTTTCGGACGCCTGGGTTGCTACAAGGCACCCGTTCCGAAACGGTGGCTACTGTTCTGATACGGCCTGCACAGATTGCAGAAAAATTCATGCTTAAACACACAATTGACCAACCAATCATGCTTCAATTGCAACCAAACTTTACCAGCAACTCATACAACATACAAGAGACATATTTGCATCAACCAATTATCATTATATCATCATATATGAAAAGCCCCAAATCTAAAGGCATGCTTCCTACTCAAGCAAACCATTCATGCACTAAAACCTCCAAACCATCACATAAAGGCCAATTACATGTACCAACAATAACAACAACATAAATCCAAAATAGGGAGTCCAAAACATCTCCCAAAACAACAACATAGGTCCCCCATTGCCAAAAATCAATAGCTAAAGGTGTTTAAGAAAACCTTCCCATACTTGAGCTTAGCTTTCACTTGATTGCTTGCCTTCCTTGCTGCCCTCAACGCACCTTAATGCTCTGCATTATTGGTTTAAGAAAAGAGAGAGAGAGCGTAAGCAAAAGCTTAGTGAGGAAAGCTCAATTAAAACCATTCAATAATGCATTTATAAAACACTTTTATAAATCATACTTCAAGCAACATTATACATGCTCTTTAACCTTTAAAAACAAGCAATACATGCTTCCATCTCATTACATGATTTATTGGCAACAAGTGATAATTACCATCTTTAAACAAGATCAACATAAGACTCACACATGGACTTTTAAACACCATTGTGATCTTATCCCCATGGACTTTTAAACACCATGGCCCATGGACTTTTAAAGACCATGGCAAGGACCACACAAGGACTTTTAAATACCTTTGTGTCCTTTACAAGTTTCACCTCAAGGACTTTTAAACACCTTGACCCCAAGGACTTTTAAACACCTTGGCCCATGGACTTTTAAACACCATGACATGAATCACCCCAAGGACTTTTAAACACCTTGGCCCCAAGGACTTTTAAACACCTTGGAAAGGACCACACAAGGACTTTTAAACACCTTTGTGTCCGTAACAAGAACCATCCAAGGACTTTTAAACACCTTGATGTTCTTAAGTAAACAAGGCTCACTCAAGGACTTTTAACCACCTTGGTGACCTTAACCTTTTCAAAACATCACTTGCCAATATACATCATTTATCATCAATAATCCACTGTTTTAAAGCATTTAACCAAGCCATAAACCTCATGCATCTTTAAGCATTAAACCACATTTAAACAATGTTCAAAAGCAAGGAACTCTAACCTTGAGCTTCCTTAAACACATGGCTTATAATCTCAGCAAACAAACATGCTAGATATGCTTTAAAAACAGAATTAAAACATGCAACAAACACATTGCACCCAACCATCACATGGTTCCTCATCAAGAGAGTTTTTCCGAAAACTTACTCTTGAGCTTAGCAAAGTTGTTTAGACTTAGACTAAGCTCCCAAACCTCCAAAACATTGGTTTCAAAGCCGAAAACCAAAATCCACTCACCGATTCCGTTTCGCTTCTTGCCGAAACACCAAATCAAGCTTCCGGATCACCACCACTTGGATCCAAAGATGACTCCCCTGTTTTAACACATCAAAACAGTAGATTAATGCATCATCATGCATTAATAGCTTCAATGAAAGCACCTAAACTCGCTGCTCTCATCCACACTCCATTTTCGGCCACCAAACACAACCGAAAATGCATCCAAACAACTCCTCAACAAAGCCCAGCCATAACCCATCAAAACTAAGCATCCTTAAACATCATTCAACATCTAAAAAGGACCTAACAACATCCTTATACCTCCAGCAACAACAGATCCACAAGATCACCCAAAAACAACCAAGAATCACAAGCTAAACTTAGGAAATTCAACCTATCTGGGATTGCATTAGTTAAAACTCAATTTCCAATCAATTTAACATTCATTTATCATCAATTATACACCTCAAATCACTGCTTTAACAGATCCAACGAAAATTCATCAAAAATCATCAAATCTTGCATTTTAAGCCAATATCCATTACACAACTTTAAAACCACTTATAAATCATCAATTAAGGATTGAAAACTTGGGAATTTCAGTAAAGAACTTGAAGTTCAGAGGAGAAGGACGTTCTTACCTCCAAACTTGAGTTTCTTCTCTTTTAGAACCAAAAAGCTTGAAGAATCAAATGGCAATTGGTGAGGTTTTGTTGATGAGATGATTAGCAACCAAAAGAGGATTGAAAAGAGAGATTTAAGTGACAAAATCAGAAGGAAAATCTCTGGAGAAAGATGTTTGGTTTGAGAGAAAATGAGAGAAAAGGAAAATGAGATTTTAGGAAAATTAGTTAGAAAATAACTTCCCTCCACTTTTCCTTTTGTTTAAAATCAGAATTAAAACATTAAATATCTTAGAAAAATCTGGAGAAACTCCCTTTGGGTAAATAGCTCCTTAAAGATTCAAAGTTTCAATCCTTTCTAAAACAGTCACACAATTTTCAAAAATTACATTTTGGTCACTAGCCAAAATGTCACCCTTCCAAACCTCATTTTGTAAAATTGATTTCACAGTTCACTTATATATATTTAAAGAGGATTTTAGAACATTTTTCCATAATTTTAATGCAACCCGAACTAGGTTTTCCTAATTTCACCTTTTTAGATTCGAACAGCACTTTGACCGAACCGGTCAACGCCCAAAAACTTCTAAGCCCAAACCCGGGGCGTTACAACTCTCCCCCCCTTAAGAAATTTCGTCCTCGAAATTTACCTGAAGGAAAGAGATAAGGAAACTGCTTCAGCATGTCATCCTTTCGCTCCCACGTGGCTTCCTCAACACCGCGATGCTTCCACAGCACCTTTACCAACTCAATGGTCTTGCCACGAAGAACCTTGCTATCCGAATCCAGAACCCTCACCGGTTCCTCGTCATAGGTCAAATCCGGATTCAATTCCACTTCTTCCACAGGCATCACATACGAAGGATCAGATCTATACTTCCGGAGCATAGAAACATGAAACACATCATGAATCTTCTCCAACTCTTGAGGTAACCTCAACCTGTACGCAACAGGACCCACACGCTCAACCACCTCGTATGGTCCAATGTACCTAGGGCTCAACTTACCCTTCCGGCCAAACCTCATCACCTTCTTCCAAGGCAAAACCTTCAGAAACACACGGTCACCCACTGCATACTCAATCTCCTTATCTTCAAATCCGCGTAAGACTTCTGCCGATCAGAAGCTGCCTTCAAATGCTCACAAATGAGCTTCACCTTCTCGGTGGTTCCCTTCAACAAAGCCGGCATCGAAACCAACTTCTGACCCGTTTCAGCCCAACAAAGAGGAGTCCTACACTTCCTTCCATACAAAGCCTCATAAGGTGCCATTTGAATGCTCGCCTGATAACTATTGTTATAAGCAAACTCAACCAAAGGCAAATGCTTCTCCCAAGAGCCCTGAAACTCAATCACGCAGCACCTCAACATATCCTCCAAAATCTGGATAACACGCTCAGACTGACCATCCGACTGAGGATGATAGGATGTACTGAAATTCAACCTCGTACCCAGAGCTTGATGCAAACACTGCCAGAACCGCGATGTGAACCTCGGATCCCTATTCGAAACAATCGACTTAGGCACACCATGCAGCCGCACAATCTCAGCAATGTACAGCTCCGCAAGCTTATCCAAAGAAAACGTAGTATGCACAGGCAAGAAATGCGCACACTTCGTAAGGCGATCCACAATCACCCACACCGAATTCTTCTTCGACGGTGACAAAGGTAAACCAGATACAAAATCCATGGTAACCCTTTCCCACTTCCACTCAGGGATTCTCAACGGTTGCAACAACCCTGAAGGAAACTGATGCTCAGCCTTAACTCGCTGACACACCATACACTTGCTGACAAACTCCGCAACATCTTTCTTTAAACCCACCCAATAGTACTCATCACGAAGATCTCGATACATCTTAGTACTACCAGGGTGCATAGCAAAAGGACTACTATGACCTTCAGTCAGAATAGCACGCCTCAACTCAGCATCATTGGGCACTACTATCCGACTCCCAAAACACAACACTCCATCATCATTAAAGCAGAAATCCGAAGGTCTACCCTCCGCGATATCCTGTACATGAGACACCAAGGAATCATCCAGCAACTGCTTTTCCTTGATCAACTGAACCAAAGATGGTTTCACTTGCAACTAAGCCACAAGACCACCATCGCGCGAAATACTCAAACTGGCAAACATAGCCCTCAGCTCAACAGCTACCTTCCTACTCAAGGCATCCGCTACAACATTAGCCTTCCCAGGGTGATACTCAATCGTCAAATCATAATCCTTGAGCAACTCCACCCAACGTCGCTGCCTGAGATTCAACTTCTTCTGAGACATCAGATACTTCAAACTCTTGTGATCCGTGTACACAGTACACTTCTCACCATACAGGTAATGTCTCCAGATCTTCAGAGCAAAAACCACTGCAGCCAACTCAATGTCATGCGTAGGAAAATTACGCTCATGCACCTTCAACTGCCGCGATGCATAAGCTACCACCTTACCCTCTTGCATCAACACACATCCCAAACCAACATAGGACGCATCGCTATACACCACAAACTCTTTCCCTGATTCAGGTTGAACCAAGATAGGAGCTTGCGTCAAAGCCGCCTTAAGCTTCTCAAAAGCCTGCTGTCTCGCCTCCGTCCACTCATACCTAACATCCTTCTGCAACAACTTTGTCAAAGGTGCAGCAATCTTAGAAAACCCATCCACAAACCTTCGGTAGTATCCCGCCAAACCAAGGAAACTACGAACCTCGTGAACAGACTTAGGAACCTTCCAATTCATCACCGCCTCAACCTTCTGAGGATCAACCCGAATCCCCTTGGCAGAAACCACATGCCCAAGAAACACCACCTCCTTAAGCCAGAACTCACACTTGCTCAGCTTAGCATAAAGCTGATTCTCCAGCAAAGCTTGCAAAACAATCCTCAAATGCTCTTCATGCTCCTCCTCAGTACGCGAGTACACGAGGATATCATCAATGAACACCACAACAAACTTGTCCAGGTATTCATGAAACACACGATTCATCATGTCCATGAAAGCAGCAGGAGCATTTGTCAAACCAAACGGCATCACAAGGAACTCATAATGCCCATACCTTGTCCTGAAAGCTGTCTTAGGCACATCCACATCCTTCACCTTCAACTGGTAATACCCTGACCTCAAGTCAATCTTAGAGAACACAGCAGCTCCCCGAAATTGATCAAAGAGATCATCAATTCTCGGCAAAGGATACCGATTCTTGATAGTCAACTTGTTCAGCTGACGGTAATCAATGCACATTCTCATAGTGCCATCCTTCTTCTTCACGAACAAGACCGGTGCACCCCAAGGCGACACACTCGGCCGAATGAAACCACGCTCAAGCAACTCTTGCAACTGCGTCTTCAGCTCTTTCAGCTCCTTAGGTGCCATTCTATAGGGAGTAATGGACACAGGAGTTGTATTCTCATACAGCTCAATTCCAAACTCCACCTCGCGATTAGGAGGTAAACCATGCAACTCCTCAGGAAACACACCAGGAAACTCCTTCACAACCCTGATATCTTGCACACGCAACTCCTTAGAGCTAGGATTCATCACAAAAGCTAGGTAAGCTTCACAGCCTTGCCTCAGCATCCGGCTTGCCTCCAACGTAGACACCACACTGGCAAGAAACTTCACATTCTCACCAACCACAACAACTTCATAATCATCCGCAAGCTTCAGCGAAACTCGCTTATTTTCACAATCCACCACAGCACGATGCTCAGCAAGCCAATCCATACCAAGGATTACATCAAAACCATAGAAAGGTAACTCCATAAGGTCAACATGAAAAACATGGTCTTGAACAACCAAAGGACACCTTCTATACAGCTTTCGAGTCACAACAGTCTCACCAAAAGAACTAGTGACACGCATACCAACATCCAAAGACTCAACAGGCAAGCCAAGCAATTCAGCATGCTCACGCAATATGTAAGAGTGCGTAGATCCAGAATCAATCAAGGAAAGTAATGACAAGGATTGCAGAGTAAAAGTACCTGCGATCACATCCGCGTCATTCCTCCCCTCACGCTGAGCAAACACTCTAGCCTGTCCGCCACCCTCTGGCTGTACAGCTACAACATGAGCTACACCTCGGCCACCTTCCTCTCTCCGCTGGAAATTACCACGGCCGCGCCCATGACCCCTCTGTGCTGCTGCAACAACAGGAGCACGAACTTGGCCACCAGCCAACATAGGACAATCACGCCTCAAGTGATCCGTAGATCCACAGTTCCAGCAACCATTACCAGCTGTCGCAACAGGAGCTTGTACCTCCCTCACAGCACGAGGACAATCACGTTTCATGTGGCCATGCGAACCACATATCCAACAAGCACTCGGATCAGCTCTAGCATTGCCTCCCCGAGCAGGTGCTCCACCACCTCGCTTAGCCGAGGACTGATACTTCTGATCACGTCCCCTCTTGTTCCGTCCACCACCAGAACTATATTCAGTTGCCCGCTTACCAGCACTAGCTCCAGCACCTCTAGCAGATAAACCCAAGTTCATCTCAATATCCTTGGCTCGACCCACCAACACATCAAAATCATCATACTCGGTGGCCAGCACATACATCTTCACATCCGTCACTAAACCATAACGGAACCTTTCGCACCTTGCCCGCTCATCAGGTACCAGCTCAGGTGCATACTGACTGAGTCGCACAAACTGTACTTCATACTCAGCCACCGTCATGCTCCCTTGGGTAAGAGACATGAACTCACGCTTCTTTTCATCCAGGTACCTCACACCAAGATACCTTCTCTTGAACACATTCTGAAAGAATGTCCAAGTCACATCAGCTTTTGCCATCCCAGCAATAGTGGTTGTCCACCACGTATATGCATCCTTCTGCAGCAAGGACACAACACAGCCAAGCTTCTGCACATCAGTGCAACTCATCTGACCCAAGATTCTCTTGGTACTCTCTAACCAAGCCTCAGAACCTTCAGCAGACATACCCCTGAACTCAGTCCCTCCTAGACTGCGTAACCGCTCCAAAGGTAGTCTAACTCCAGCATCTTCCTGATGCCCAGCTCCACGAGCTCCAGCTACCGCTGCTTGAAAAGCACCAGCTATAGCTTGAATTAACACCGTCATGTCAGGAACAGCTTGCCCCTGACCAGCCTCAGGTCCAGCAGCCTCAGCACCAGCTGCAGCTCCAGCTTCCTCAGCCCCAGTACCACCACCACCAGGTGGAGGAGGTAAAACCGCACTCTCAACATTCTCTTCGTTTTCATTCTCATTCTGAGCCGTAGCTCGCACATTACTCCTCAACTCTCTACGAGGTGCCATACTCTAACTATGCAATCACAATGCAAATAAACAAAGTCAGGCCCAGCAAGGTAAGCAATCCAAGTACTCAAGCTCATTTCCAATTAAAATCAACATCATTTCATTAGCTTTGATTTGGCAATGGGTACCCACAATATGCTTCATCACAGCATACATCTCAATTGCAACATACATGTAATTTACTCAACATGCTTTCACCCAACAAGCATACAAAGCATACATACTTCAAGCATTCACATACACATTCCCAATTACTCGAGAACTCAGCTCTGATACCACCAAATGTAACCCCATTAACCCGGCCTAGACGGTTGACCCGAATTAAGAAGATTACACGGGGAAAACCAAAGTCAACCCGAAAGTCAACCTTGATTAACGGCCCTTTTTTTTCTTTTAAAACTTGTCTAGATGCACATTAACCCTAGTTGTGATCACACAAACAACATACTCAAAGAACATAGACATCAGAGATCAAACAGGGACCCAAATGATCAAAATACAACTTTAGGGACCAATTTGTAAATTCTGATAATTATAAGGACTTAACCCAAATTAAAGTTACCAACTTGAAATTAATCATGTTTCATGCATCTCTGTCAAATTTCAGCTCAAACGGACATCTCAAACACATACAATTGCACAACAAGTTTCGGGACCAAAATGCAACCATTTTGAAACATAAAACTGCCAATGTCAGCCCCCAACGGTCAGGTGTTCCGAAACAGGGAGAGCCTGTTTCGAAACGCGGGGCCGTTCCGCAACGCGTACCGAAACGGGGGTTGGCAGTGGCCTTTCCGTTTTGGAACGGTGTCTCCCGTTTCGGACGCCTGGGTTGCTACAAGGCACCCGTTCCGAAACGGTGGCTACTGTTCCGATACGGCCTGCACAGATTGCAGAAAAATTCATGCTTAAACACACAATTGACCAACCAATCATGCTCCAAGTGCAACCAAACTTTACCAGCAACTCATACAACATACAAGAGACATATTTGCATCAACCAATTATCATTATATCATCATATATAAAAAGCCCCAAATCTAAAGGCATGCTTCCTACTCAAGCAAACCATTCATGCACTAAAACCTCCAAACCATCACATAAAGGCCAATTACATGTACCAACAATAACAACAACATAAATCCAAAATAGGGAGTCCAAAACATCTCCCAAAACAACAACATAGGTCCCCCATTGCCAAAAACCAATAGCTAAAGGTGTTTAAGAAAACCTTCCCATACTTGAGCTTAGCTTTCACTTGATTGCTTGCCTTCCTTGCTGCCCTCAACGCACCTTAATGCTCTGCATTATTGGTTTAAGAAAAGAGAGAGAGAGCGTAAGCAAAAGCTTAGTGAGGAAAGCTCAATTAAAACCATTCAATAATGCATTTATAAAACACTTTTATAAATCATACTTCAAGCAACATTACACATGCTCTTTAACCTTTAAAAACAAGCAATACATGCTTCCATCTCATTACATGATTTATTGGCAACAAGTGATAATTACCATCTTTAAACAAGATCAACATAAGACTCACACATGGACTTTTAAACACCATTGTGATCTTATCCCCATGGACTTTTAAACACCATGGCCCATGGACTTTTAAAGACCATGGCAAGGACCACACAAGGACTTTTAAACACCTTTGTGTCCTTTACAAGTTTCACCTCAAGGACTTTTAAACACCTTGACCCCAAGGACTTTTAAACACCTTGGCCCATGGACTTTTAAACACCATGACATGAATCACCCCAAGGACTTTTAAACACCTTGGCCCCAAGGACTTTTAAACACCTTGGAAAGGACCACACAAGGACTTTTAAACACCTTTGTGTCCGTAACAAGAACCATCCAAGGACTTTTAAACACCTTTATGTTCTTAAGTAAACAAGGCTCACTCAAGGACTTTTAACCACCTTGGTGACCTTAACCTTTTCAAAACATCACTTGCCAATATACATCATTTATCATCAATAATCCACTGTTTTAAAGCATTTAACCAAGCCATAAACCTCATGCATCTTTAAGCATTAAACCACATTTAAACAATGTTCAAAAGCAAGGAACTCTAACCTTGAGCTTCCTTAAACACATGGCTTGTAATCTCAGCAAACAAACATGCTAGATATGCTTTAAAAACAGAATTAAAACATGCAACAAACACATTGCACCCAACCATCACATGGTTCCTCATCAAGAGAGTTTTTCTGAAAACTTAGTCTTGAGCTTAGCAAAGTTGTTTAGACTTAGACTAAGCTCCCAAACCTCCAAAACATTGGTTTCAAAGCCGAAAACCAAAATCCACTCACCGATTTCGTTTCGCTTCTTGCCGAAACACCAAATCAAGCTTCCGGATCACCACCACTTGGATCCAAAGATGACTACCCTGTTTTAACACATCAAAACAGTAGATTAATGCATCATCATGCATTAATAGCTTCAATGAAAGCACCTAAACTCGCTGCTCTCATCCACACTCCATTTTCGGCCACCAAACACAACCGAAAATGCATCCAAACAACTCCTCAACAAAGCCCAGTCATAACCCATCAAAACTAAGCATCCTTAAACATCATTCAACATCTAAAAAGGACCTAACAACATCCTTATACCTCCAGCAACAACAGATCCACAAGATCACCCAAAAACAACCAAGAATCACAAGCTAAACTTAGGAAATTCAACCTATCCGGGATTGCATTAGTTAAAACTCAATTTCCAATCAATTTAACATTCATTTATCATCAATTATACACCTCAAATCACTGCTTTAACAGATCCAACGAAAATTCATCAAAAATCATCAAATCTTGCATTTTAAGCCAAGATCCATTACACAACTTTAAAACCACTTATAAATCATCAATTAAGGATTGAAAACTTGGGAATTTCAGTAAAGAACTTGAAGTTCAGAGGAGAAGGACGTTCTTACCTCCAAACTTGAGTTTCTCCTCTTTTAGAACCAAAAAGCTTGAAGAATCAAATGGCAATTGGTGAGGTTTTGTTGATGAGATGATTAGCAACCAAAAGAGGATTGAAAAGAGAGATTTAAGTGACAAAATCAGAAGGAAAATCTCTGGAGAAAGATGTTTGGTTTGAGAGAAAATGAGAGAAAAGGAAAATGAGATTTTAGGAAAATTAGTTAGAAAATAACTTCCCTCCACTTTTCCTTTTGTTTAAAATCAGAATTAAAACATTAAATATCTTAGAAAAATCTGGAGAAACTCCCTTTGGGTAAATAGCTCCTTAAAGATTCAAAGTTTCAATCCTTTCTAAAACAGTCACACAGTTTTCAAAAATTACATTTTGGTCACTAGCCAAAATGTCACCCTTCCAAACCTCATTTTGTAAAATTGATTTCACAGTTCACTTATATATATTTAAAGAGGATTTTAGAACATTTTTCCATAATTTTAATGCAACCCGAACTAGGTTTTCCTAATTTCACCTTTTTAGATTCGAACAGCACTTTGATCGAACCGGTCAACGCCCAAAAACTTCTAAGCCCAAACCCGGGGCGTTACACAAGAAACACATGACCTTGCACCTTTAAGGGGCATCTCCTAAACAACTTTCTTGTTACAACCGTCTCTCCAAAGGAACTAGTCACACCCATACCAACATCCAAAGACTCAACTGGCAAACCAAGCATTTGAGCATGTTCACGTAATATGTACGAGTGTGTGGATCCAGAATCAATCAAAGAAAGTAATAACAAGGATTGCAAAGTAAAGGTACCTGCGATCACGTCTGTGTCATACCTTCCCTCACGATGAGCATACACTCGAGCCTGAGCACCACCCTCAGGTAGGACAGCCACCACATGCGCTACATTCCTTCCACCCTCATCTCTACGCTAAAAATTACCACGGCTGCGCCCACGACCTCTCTGTGGCTCAGATGTTCTCATTGGAGCCTGTCCCTCTCTCAGCGGCTGAGGACAATCTTTCTTCATATACCCCCGATTACCACAGTTCCAGCATGTCCCAAGGTTACCCAAACATTCACCAGCGTGTCTCCTACCACACCGATTACACTCAGGAGTCCTCAAGAAAGCATTAGGTCCTTAATGACCTCTACCAGGATTACCACCCCCGCGTCTAGCATCAAAATGTGGCTTCCTATCCTTATGCCTCTTGTTGCGATCTCTACCATAATCGCGTTCTGCAGCTCGCTTCCCCGAGCTAGAACCTCCAGCTCGACTTGCCAAGCCAAGATTCAACTCAATATCCTTGGCCCTAGTGACAAAGACATCGAAATCAATGTAATCGGCCGCAAGCATATAGGTTTTCACGTCCGCCACCATCCCATAACAGAACCGTTCACACATTTCCCACTAACTAGGGATCAGCTCAGGTGCATATTGGCTAAGGCGAACAAACTAAATCTCATATTCAGCCACAGACATGCTCCCTTGCACAAGTGACATAAACTCCCTCTTTTTCTCATCCAGGTAGCGAACTCCCAAATATTTCCGCTTGAACGCATTCAAAAAGAATGTCCAAGTCACTTCATCATCCTCCATTCCAGAGATAGGGGTCGTCCACCACGTGTATGCATCACCATGCAGTAGTGACACAATGCATCCCAGCTTCTGAACATTATTGCAGTTCAGCTGTCCATGAATCCTCTTGGTGCTCTCCAACCAAGACTCAGAACCTTTCGATGTCAAACCTCTAAACTCAGTCCCTCCTAGACTGCGGAGACGCTCTAACGGCAATCTCACATTAGCACCATCCTGAGGTGCAGCTCCATGAGCTCCAGCTACTGCTGCCTGGAAAGCTCCAAAAATAGCCTGTATCAACACCGTCATATCAGGAGCAGCTTGCCCCTGAAATTCCCTCGGGTCCAGCAACCCCAGCACTAACTCCAGCAGCACCAGCCCCAGCTCCACCACCACCAGGTGGACCAGCAAGGGGAGGAAAAGGTAAATCCTCAGCATTCTCTACGTTCTCACTCTTAGCCATAGACCGAGTATTGATTCTCAGCTCTCTACGTGGCCCTATAATAAAAACAATGCACTTACAAAAATGCAACAAACACAATTAGGCATAATAAGGTAAGTAATCCAAGTACTCAAGCTCATTTTTGAAACCATTTCTTCTCATTAGTAATGATATGGCAATGGGATCCCCAACCACACTCCAAACATAGCATAGCATCACAAATTCATCTCAATTGATTCATACATCAATATTCACCGAAAAGTCACAATCATACATAACCACATACAATAACAGCATACCAAGCCCCAAGTATTCGATAACCTAGCTCTGATACCAACAAATGTAACCCCCTTACCCCGGCCTACACGCTTGACCCGAATACGAACATTACTCGAGGAAAACCAAAGTCAACTCGAAAATCAACCTTGATTAACAACCCCTTTTTTCTTTTTAATCTTTTCTAGATGCACATTAAAACTATGTGAACACTCAAATTCATTTGAGAGAAAGGCACATCGATCGGAAAACATTTAGGGACTCAATTGCATAAATTACACGTTTAGGGACCAAAATGTAATTTTTAGAAATAATAAGGACTTTGCAGATTTTAGGTTTACCAATATGTAATTAGTCATATTACATGCTTCTCTATCAAATTCCAGCTTAAAAAAGCATTCCAAGCTCAAGCAATTGCATCCACAACATTCAGGACTAAAATGTAAAGCATGAAAACATAGAACAATTCAAATCAACATCCAACGGTCAACTGTTTCGGAACACCCACCCTTCGTACCAAAACGCCCGTATCGAAACAGTGTTGACCGTTTCGGTACTCGGGTGCGTTCTGAGATTTGTATCAAAACAGGCCTCTCCAGTAGCGAAACTGTTTCGAAACACCTTCAACTGTTCCGAAACGCTATGGCCATTACAGGCCTCCGTTCCGAAACAGTTAAGGGTGTTTCGATACACCCTCCACTGTGACAACAGAAATTGCTTGTTTTTCACCTTTAAACCCACTCAAAAATGCTTCAAAAAGTACTACAACATACCAGCAACCTATTTAGACACCAAAGACCATATTTAACACCCTTAAGCTAGAGCATGGCATCAAACACAAAAACATTCAATCTAAAGGCATGCTTCCTAGTCACAAATCCAAATATGAGCTCTCAAACCTCAAACCAATCAATAGGACCATTTACAACTCATAAAAGTCATCACAAACATGCCACAAACTTAGGGAGTTCAAAACACATCTCCCAAATACAACCTTGAAGTCACATTGCCAAATATCAAAACTAAAGTGTATAAAAACATCACCAAACATGAGCTTTGCACTTCCTTGGATGTTCTTAACCTTCTCACTGCCCAGAAACACTTCAATTATCTGTATTATTTGTAACAGAGAGCGTAAGCACAATTTCTTAGTGAGGCATGCTCTAAAGAAAACTAACACAATAATGCATTATTCAAAACACTTTCACAAAAGCCTTTTTCCACAACATGCTCATTCTATCTCATGCTTGAAAACCATTTCAAAGCAACTCTTCAATGAAAACACATGTACCTCAATTCTATCTCATGCCTGAAAACCATTTCAAAGCAACTCTTCAATGAAAACACATGTACCGCAATTCTATCTCATGCATTTAAACCAATGCAAATCTCAGGGCAAGGCCATACACATGCTTGTAAAAACCAAAGCATTTCATATACAAATCTCATATGAATTTCTCATAGCATAAATCATCTCATCAATAGGTACATGTGAATCAAAATCATTTTCATATATTATATTGGCATTTCACATCTCATTACTACTCGGATATGCGGACATCATTCTCAAACCACTAGACGCTTCCGGTGGATTCTCACATCACCGTACTCACTTGTCTAGTAACATAATTTCTGGTGGAATCTCACATCACCGTACTCACATGGCGGAATCTCTCATCGCTACAAAGCTTAGGTATTTCACCAAGTACTACACGATGGAATGCACATCATCGGTCTCTCCCTTTGGATTAAACCAAAGAGCACGTACAAATTTTTAGTTAATAGTGCACTCTCATCCTATTGATCGATCAATTATATTCGGTAAGTATCTCATCTTCTATGCCAATATATTATGTCAAAACATCAGCTCACCTACTGTTTTTCATGCAACATTTCTCAAATCTTTCTCATCTCATTTCAAAACCATAACATTTATCATGCTTTATTACAAAAGCTCAAAACTCAACAATGCAACGTGTTATTTCATGAAATCATTTCAAGCATCATCTCATGCTACAAATCATGCATAAAAACAGTAGGAATTTATCTATCTCAACCCATGAGCACGTAAAAGCATTTTAGGGGCAACCACCACATATAAGAGAGCAATCTAGCCAATACTTACTTACGGACTTAGGAACGTGTTTCAAACCCTTCCTAAATCCCCAAACCTTGTTTCTTTGTCCCTCAAGGACTTCTAAAACCATTCGCACTCACTGATTACGTTTCGCTTGCTCGTGAAAACGCAATCTAAGCTCCCGGATCAACACCAAAGGCGTCCGAAGATGTCTCCCCTCTTTATAACACATAAGAGCATAGGATTAATGCATCATCATGCATTGAAATCATCAGCCACACACCTAAACTCGCTGCTCTACTCAAGAACCTCATTTCGGCTACCAAACACAACCGAAATCATCTCCAAACTCTTCCAAAACAAAGCCCAGCCAAGATCTATCACTTCTAATCATTTCTAACCATCAATCAACACCAAAAATCACCACAAACTCGTCCTTATACCTCCAGCTATGACAGAACACCAAAACCACCCCAAAACCACAATCCAAACCTATTCGGGATTTGTTTGATAAAACCTCATTTATAACATCAATTAACATCAAAAATACATTAAAAACAACCTCAAAATAGAGTCTAACCATCAACCACGAAAATCATCAAGATCTCTCCAAAAACCTTGAGTTTTAATACAATTTCTTGTTTCTAACATTAAAGCAACTCAAAAACCTCTAATGGCTGATTTCTCCTTGAGTTGGGCAAGTTTTCTTTAAAATCCAATGTAAAAACAAAAGGATTTGATGAGGAAACGTTTAGGAATCAAAAGGAGATTGAAATCTCATCAAAAGCAATGAAAATCAAAAGATAATTGATGGAGGAAATGTGTTTGGCTGAAAAGAAATTGAGAGAAAATGAAATGAGAGAAAATTGATGAAAGGTAGTTATGAAAAGTCAAAGATAGTTTTCCTTTTAATTATCTTTATTTCCCTTAATTAAAACATTATTAAAATCACCCAAAATAAGGAGAAATATGATTAAAAACATTTTGGTAAAATTAGCTCCTTAAAGATTCAAAGTTTCAATCCTTTACAAAATAGTCACTATTTAACTTTTGCAAAAACTGCGATTTGGTCACTACACCGAAATGTAGTATTTCCAAACCTTATTTTGTAAAATTGATTTCACCATAATCATTCATATAATAAATGAGGATTTTTAGGTATTTTTCCATATTTTTAAAGCATCCCGAACTAGGTGTTCCCTAAATCTTCGTTTAAGATTTGAACCGTTCTCGACCGGTCCGATTCGAACTCTAAAACATCTAGGCCCAAATTTGGGGCGTTACACTACCCTTTGGTACATGAAGATAGAGTGGAGCAAACAACCCATTCTCGAGCCCTACAAGCAGTGTCATCCCATGAATACTTTCATTCACTCGTTGTAGTAAATGGAGCAAACACAACTCACCAAGTGTACTAAGATAGCAAGATGAATAGAAGAGTGTCCCTCAACAGTTATGTTTAAATTATCAAGTCTTAATTTATTTTCTTAATTTTTAGGGAGTTTTTAGCCTTTGTTTTTCTACTTTGAGCATTTAAGTTCTTTTCTTTGATTCATGCTTAAGCATCAGAAAGTCGACCTAGAGCATCCCTAAGATTTCTTAAGTGTTTGATTGCATTCCACTTGTGGTTTTAAGGACTACATCAAATTTATCATTAAGTTCAAAACTAGAAAGATCTTAACACCTTGCAAAGCATCAACACAGAATCGTCATAGGAAGTCATAATTAGTGCAACAACAGATTCAAAATCAAGGGAATCATGGCAAAGGGAACCTATTGAACATATTAGGGTAATCACAAGTCTAAAAAAAATTTAAATTTTTAAAATTTACCTAAATTTAACCTAATCTACATGGGTATGTACTCCCCCAAAATTGAGAAGAACATTGTCCCCAATGCAATAAGAAAATAAAAATAGAAAGCATAACAAATCAGGGAAAAGAAAATTGAAAAATGCAAAAAGAAACTAAGCCAAGGAGTTACTGGGGTGATGGTTCCCGGATGATGATGCCATTGCCTTTGTCCCGGGCAGACATTTTTTCCTTGGAAGGGTGGGAAGATGTACCATCGTCAGTTTCTGGTTGCAGCCTCTTTCTTGCGGAGGTGGTGTCCTTCTGTGCCATGAGCTGCTTGGGGAACGTCGGGTAGTCCATCAGCTTATTTAGAAAAAGCTTCTGGAGCAGTAATCGCAACCTTGTTTACCTTTGTTCGGCGACAGAGAAGAGTGGCTGAAGAGAAGTACGAATGGTATCTGACACAATGTCAGTGATGGGCAGATGGAGGAAGATTGAATAGATCAAGATGCAATGTGGGTGTGTCCTTTCAATTCCTCTACTTGGAAAGGAAGTAGACCCGGTCTAGTTGCCACAATTGTGTCCCTTTCCTGGGTTAGTACTCTGGCTAGAGTGCGAAGAGTTGTGATTAAGTTGGGGAAGGGCAACCTGTTGAGCTTACTTATAGAGGTGACCCCTTTTATTATCGCATCTTGAATCAGCTGCGCATGGGATATATGACGTCTTTCCACAATGGAGTCCAACAGCCGCATTCGTTGTAAAGAGAAGGCTTCACGATTGTGTGTGGGTAAGAGGCGGTTGTTAATGTTGTATACCCAAAATTGAGAGTCGGGCTTCAGTTGTCGCCAATGTACCTTTCTATTGTGGCCTTCATCAGACCATTTTGTCCAGGGATACAATGATTTTGTAGAATCAATGTGTCATGTCAATGTTCTAGCCAGATAATTAAAGTTTCTCGTGGTGGTTGGAAACTGGATTCTCTCCTACTTGCCCTACATGGGTGTAAAATTCATGAACCCATGAGACACTGATGTAGCTCGACTGTCAGATGAAGTTTTCCCAATATTGTTTTCGAAGCACATAAAGTAAATGCAGATCGAATCGTTCTTTGTATTCTTCCATGAATTCTAGCCCATCTTTTTTCAAAACTCTTTGCTGGCAGATCAACTCATGTAGTTGTTGCAGAGTTTTGGAGGAAATAAGTGTGTTATCCTCAGATGTGGTGGGTAGAGGTTCTTGAATTATGTCTTGTGTCTCATCAGAGTTGGAGTTTAAAGCGGTGGAACTGGTAGTCATGAAAAACCGTTGGCGTAGCCTTGAAGCTTTGATGCAATTAGTAGGAGGAAACTATAAGAATGTATTGACTTTGAAAGTTTGGAGAGTGATAATTAGCATGAGGCAATTAATGGGCTATTATGTAGGTCATGTGAGGGTATGGGTGCAACGAATTAGCCTGGGATTAGGATGTTGCTTGAGAAACACAACAATGGTGTCTTTTGTAATTTCTCAGTCTAAGGCTAAGAGTTCCTCGTATCGTCGTATGAGTAGATAACGTGTTCGTAATCCAAAATGGAAATTAAATATTGCGGGAAAGTAAAAATGCATTAATTATAAAAGAACTAAAGTTAAAAACTAGATGTTTTAATAATTGAAGTAACATTCTGGTGCATCTGTGATGCTGATCAGGAAATTGAGCCAAAGATAGCACTAGATGATGGGATCCCTTAGAATCATCCATTTGTTTGACAACATCTTGTTTCAATAGATTGCAGGATTTAGGGTTTAAGAGGGGCCATTATGTGATATAAGTATGAATTCCATCTTCACACTATTTGATGACTTCTTGTGTGCGCATAGTTTTCATGGCTAGTGTAAGTAGTAATCAAACCCAATTGTTGAATTCACTCTCAATTAGTGACTTGTATTTGCATACTTGCTCATTTTGACTCTTTGAGTTTGCAAAATGCTAGTTTATTGAGCGTTCCATGTCCTCTGTGGGGGGTGTGCATAGTTTCGTCTGCTAGGTCATCATAATTGTCCAAGAGTTGGCAGTCCTCATATTCTTCCATTTACTTTGGTGTGCTAAAGACATTGAACGTGATGTGCTTATCGTTCATCTTCTTGGTGAAGTTGCCATTTTCCCAGTCGATCACAATCCGTCAAGGTGGCTAGGAATGGTCTCCCCAAGATTATTAGAGCACTTTCACCAGCTTTTTCGTCAATAATGATAAAGTTTGTTGGGAAAACAAACTTATCTACCCTAACTAGCACATCTTCAATTCTACCCTCAGGTCAGATTTGAGATCAATCAGCCATTTGAAGGATTATTAATGTAGTCTTTGCTTTTTCCCATCCCTAGTGGTTTAAACACAGATTTCAGCATCAAGTTAAAACTTGCACCGAGATCACATAGGGCACAACATGAGTAGTTGTGACCTATCGAGCATGGAATGGTGAAACTGCTAGGCTCCTCCATCTTGAGTGGCAAGTCACTCAACATAGCAAAAACTCACCCATATTGGTTACTGTTTCAACATCACTTACCTTCCTATTCTTTATGATGATCTCCTTCAGAAACTTTGCATAAATAGGCATCTGATAAATGGCCTCAAGAAGTGCGACATTGATGTGTAACTGATTGAGCATCTCTAGAAATTTCTGATACTAGACATTTTATTTCTGAGCCTTCAATCTCTGTGGGAAATGAGGTGGTCATTAGGGCTTGTCTTATTGCTTACTGGGTGGTGGGCTATCCTCGGGTTTGTCTTCCTTGCCTTCAGTAGCAAGGTTACTCATTGTATCAGACACATGAGTTGATTCCTTTGTTACAGGAGCATCGATGGATGACTTGATTGGAATTGGATCTACAAAAGAGCTTCCTCTAAACTTGGCTTATGTCCTCAACTGTGTGCCACTACGAAGAGTGATGGCATTGCATTGCTCTGCATTAAAGGCCTTAGCGACTTCAGTATCACTAGGTAAGCTGCTAGGTTATCTCACCTTCAACATCTGGGCAATCTGGCCAACTTGAGTCTCCAATGACCTAATTGAGGTGGTGTTGTTTTGCATGATCGCTTGCTGGTTTTACAACATGACAGCCAACATCGTGAGGATCTCACAATGGTTCTTTAGGTGGACTACTTGAACTTGCATTATGACACAGGCAAATTCTATAAAATTTTGATAAACATTATCTATAAGATTAATGCAATTAGTTGTTCTCCTGAATTACCCTTGTTGCCTCCCCAACCAAAACTTTGATGTTGCTTGCACCCTGGCTTGTAGGTGTTGGAGTAGGGATTAGAGTTGCGATTGGTGTTCCTTACATAGCATCAAGATTCATGTTGTTGAGGGAATTCGCTCAACAAGTGTTCCCCATCACAATGCTCGCAAGTGTATTGGAACACCTTTGCCTCTCGGACATTAGAGGTTTCTTGTATATTCTTACGTATGTTCATGATGGTAGAGAGTTGAGCTGCTACAGTCTGAGATTCATCCAATTGGAGTGTTCCACCTGCTTTAGGTCTCGGCTTCAACCTCCATCGTGGAAACTGGTAGTCAGCTTTGGCTATCCTATCATGTGTCCGTAAAGCCTCGTCGGGTTCTCTGTCGAGTAAGGTACAATTAGCTAACGAGTCAATCATCATCCTTGTAGGTGCATTGACGTCATTATAGAACATCATGACTTGTTGCCAATCTGTGAATCCAAGGATCAAGCACTTGTGAAGCATGTCCTTGTATCTATCCCATGCTTCATACATAGATTCATCATCGTACTGCTGAAAGGAGATGATATCGCTTCTCTTTTGATTGTTCACATTCGGTGGATCATATCGGTGCTGAACCTTGCTACACAAGTTGTCCAAGGATATAATGGATCCTGCAGAACAAGTCTTCAACCATACTCTCGCTCAATCACACCAAGAAAAAGAGAATAACTTGAGTAGCAAGGGGTCGGTAGGAATATTTGGTTGCATGAAACAATCACAGACTTTAAAGAAATCTTGGATGTACTTGCGAGCATCTTCTATTGCGGATCCTCCAAATTTTCCGATGTTATTGAGCATGTTGAACATAATGAGCTTTAGCTCAAAGTGGGTGATCCCTAGATCGGGCATAACAATTGGTGGGTTGAGATTGTTGATAATGGGCTTAATGATATCTTGTATATGTCTTCTGGACCAGGTAGGTTATGGATCCTCCTATCGGCCATTATCTCCCGCTCCAGCAATTCTTTGCCCATCAACCAAAGGTATGCCACTGTCTTGCGCGTCCTTAGGGGGTTCTCATTCTCGTTCACTATATTCTTGTTTTCTCGTAAGAGTCCGAAAGGTTCTATCGATTTACGGATTGATTAGAAGAATAGGTTCTTTGGTGGACCTTTTGGTCATGCACTGGAACATACTTAAGGATAAAATGAAAAGTAAAAACAAAAATTAAATGCATTAAAAATAAGATTCCTAAGTGTAATTACAACGTTATTATCAATTGTCAATCCCCGGCAATAGTGCCAAAAACTTGATTTTTGTCGAATAGTGATGTAATTTGGTGCAAGTATACTCATCGTATCAAGTAATAAAGTGAGAGTAGAGTGTCGAACCCACAAGGATTGGATTAATAAAAACGATGTTTTTGTACTAAGGAATATGTTTGCAAGTATTGGTGAAGATTTGTTAGAATTAACAACTAATTATGGATGTTAAAATTATTGCTAAGGATATATGATAAAGATAACAATGATAACGAAAAACAGCTGCATCGACTTGACAATTAATTATGGAGGTTACAATTATTGCTAAGGATATATGTTTGATTACCTATCTCAATGCTATACAATAGGAAATACATGTCTGCGTAAACCCTATGGTACTTCATATACTCGATAAGATTTTCTACTGAACTTCTGACACTCTCAATGCTATAGCAATGGGAAATACATGTCCCAACACTTCTACATTTTAACTGGCATCTCAAGGTTCACACAGGGGAGCTACCCTTCATCGTTGTGTCATCTATGGTGGAGTATTCGGTACCTTACAACCCCATTTCAACACCTAAAAATCTGGTCTAGTTGGAATTAGGTTTCGGTGATCGGAAATTTCACATCGATAAAGTCTAAATATAGTATCGGCTAGTTAATTATTCGATATTGGACTCTAAGTGAGTCAATTTATTGAATATGGACTTTAATGAATAATATCGAAACTTGTTTAATGGCTAAATTGTGAAAATTAAAAGTTTGGGGGATAAAGGCTAAAGTGACCGAAAGTTAAGAGACTAATCTTGCCATTAGCCCCTCCTCAAGTGTAAATCCCATATGTGGGATGACCGGGAGAGTTTCCTTCATAGGAAGGAAAGCTCTTCAATTTAAAATATAGAAAATTAGAATTGAGAGAGCTTACCCAAAACCTTATCTAAGCAAGCACCCCCCTTTGTCATCTTCATCATCTTCTTCCAAGCTAGCACCTCCATTGGAGAGCAAGCTTTATCTTAGCTTTTCTTCGATTTATTGACATCGAATCGTTGCTATCATTCGGGTAAGCTATATTCCTCAATCAATTATTGGATTCCATGGATGTATCAAGCTTAATCTCAAGCTAGGGTCTTGACCATCCATGGATAATTCATCATTGTTGTTTATATTGAATTTGGATATCGGTTTTATATCGTTATATTGATTTTGATATCGTATTATCGATCCTAATAATATTCCTATTGATTTCCTAGCACAAGATAACGAAAAGGATTATCCATCTAGTTCACCGAAGGCTAGGAAAAACGGAGTTGTCATTCGAGAGCCGTAAGAGCATCAAATTTTCAGGAGAGCGTAGTCGGAGTCTAGAGATTAGGCGATGAGCCTTTCCGAATTCATTATAGTTGATTTAGTTCAAATAAATAATATGTCTTTTAAGGAAGTTGCATCAGATTGTTAAACAGATCCATTGGTAAGCAACGGTAAGTTTGGAAATGAATATCAGACATAGATATTGACATTATCATTGTGCATTGTTATCGATATAGTTATTGTTATTGAAACATTGTAAATGAATCATCATACATAGACATCGACATTGAAATCATGAAATATTGATATTGAAACATGGTTACTAATATTAACGTTGGAGTCGTTGGTCATCGGAAATAACATTGAATATTCAATATGAATTTTGATATTGAAACCTTGGATTCGAACGGACTTTGGATACAACTAGAATGTCATAGAATTCATGAGCTTAGTGCACATGTGGACTAGCCTATTTTGATTAGGCGAGGCGGAGGGATGTGTTTTGGTATTGATCATATTGACGAGGCGCAGGGAGTAGACCATTCATTGATTTGGCGAGGTGTAGGAATTTGCGTATCATCTATCTTGATTCAATCCAAAGGTTAATAATGAATTTCATATGCTAAACATTGTATATTGAAATATGACATTGATATCAATAAGCATGAGAACATGTTTATGCATCACTTATTGACATTTATATCATTTATTACTACCTCACTATGCTATGTATTCCTAACGTGTCTTATCTCATGCATTTCAAGCTAAGGATCGATCGTTATTAAAGATCAGAAAAGTCGAGGCAAGCCAAGTCACTACAAGCCAAGAGTAATGTATTTTGACCTTGTGAACTCCTAGGAAGATGGCAAAGCAGTTGAACTAGTCTTTTGTGCCTATTTTGGTATGCTTGTAAGGTGTATAAGTTGTAATAATGTTAAAGGCCCTAAAATGACTTTTGGAATGGCTAAAAGTGGGTAAAAATGGCATATTTGGCTCACATAGGTGAAATCCTAGTAAATGTATTCTCATGATCGTGAAATTTGGCATGCCAGTAGTTTATTGTATTGAAATGTTGTGTGTAAAGTTTCATTGCATTTGAACATCGTTTGGTAGGTCAATTCGATTAAAAACCAGCAAAAAATTATCATTACAGGTTAGGCCGTATCAATACGGGATAATGGCGTATTGATAAGGGTTAAGCATAATTGAACCTAAGGAACAAGGCGTAATGATACAGTTTAGAGCTGTATCAAAATATTTTGATACTAGAATCCATTGTTTCGATACGGGTTTAACCTGTATCGAAATGAGTCAATGAAAGTCAACTCGTATTGATACATGGCTTGCCCGTATCGATACGATGTAATAGGAAAAGTCAACTCAGGTTGACCATCGTACACCTGTATCGAAACAAAATTAAGGTGTTTCGATACAGGGTTATTTAAGTTGGTTAAAAGTCATAATTTGTCAGTTTGCAATGTTCATAGATTGGTCACTGAATTTAGAATGATTTAATCGGATGAGTAAATGACCTTATAATAGTATAAAAATATACAAACTTGCTAATAATGTAATGAATTTCACTATAGTATAATTAATTGCATCGAAGGACCTCTATTTTATCAGATTTACAGTTTAGTCCCTAAAACATGTATCAGTTAAGTTTTGGTCCTAAATGATTAATTATTGTTCATAAAGAGTGAATTGGACTAAGATCTATATCTGGTAATGTTTTGTTTGTATATTAGTGACCAATTGTCTATTTATGGAATGAAATTTTATCGTACCGACTTTCATAATGTTCATTGGTTGCACCATCTGACTCGGTTCTCGACCAAGCCGGGAAGGGGTGTTATATTTTTGGTATGAGAGCTAGAGTTCGGTCGATTCTAGGACTAAACAGAAGCTTGTTGCATTTTTATTATGTTACTTTGCCACCTAAGAGTTATATATTGTGTATATTGTGACTTGTCGATTAATCTGATCTTTTATATAGATATGTCCAAAACAAATGAAGCTCACATTGACGAGCTAGCTATCGGCTCCTCGAATCATGGCGAGGAGATAAGAGGAGAAAATCCTTCGAATCCACCGAATCCTCTTGTTCAGAATATTGTACGTGTAACACCTACTGCTCAGGATGAATGTTACAAGAACATGGCCGACATGTTCAAGTAGTTTATGACTGCTATTAGGGCAGAAAAAATTGTGCAACCCATTGCTCCCGCTGTCCAGCATACTCGAGCCCCTATTCACAAGCTATCCCAGTATCGAGCTTATACCTGTACCGGCCAGGATGATGATAATCCTGAAATTGCTGAGTATTGGTTGAACAACACTCTGCGAATTCTAAATAAGCAGTTGCAGTGCTCAGACAAGCACAAACTCGAGTGTGCCCTCGCGTTTCTGGCTGACGAGGGACTTCATTAGTAGGAGACTACAACATTGATGGTCTCCGAGGACACTATGACTTGGGAGTTCTTCCTTAAAATTTTTTGTAAGAAGTACATCGGTGAGTTCTATCTCGCTGAGAGGTGAAGTATCTTTCTCCACCTCAAACATGGCGGACGACCGGTTGAGCAGTACATCCATGATTTCTGTAAGTATTGTAGATATAGTGCTGAGTATATCAAGAAGGATGAAGAGAAGTGTCGAATGTTCATTGCGGGGCTGAATGATCAATTACTCCTTATGCTAACTGCACTCACCATTGTTGATTCCCAAGACCTTGTGAACTGAGTCAAAGCCATAAAGCTGCAAAGAGAGCTCAACGAGCCAGTGGGTCTGGTAAATCTGAAAAGAGGTTTAAGGATGATTCTCGGCCTCCAAAGTGGAACAAGAAAGGAAATATCAAGTTCCTAAGAAGAATGTTTATCCGCAGCCCTCCTGTTCTTGAAATATTGATAGACCTCAATCTGTGACACAGTCCTTTGCTAAGGCAGCATCTGTTGATAGCACCGGAAGTTCAAATCGAGGCAACCAACATCCAGTTTGTAATTACTATCAGAATAGGCACCCATCCTGTCAATGACGTAAGCAGACTGGAGCTTGTTATTACTATGGTGAGCAGGGTCACTTTATTCGTGACTGCCCGTTGAATGCAACCAAGTCTACTACCACCCCGACTACAGCTGCCTCTCCTGCTCAATCCTTTCAAGGTAAGGGATCAAAGCAAGGATCAATAGGAACTTATGGAAGATCGAGTGGCTCGGAAAAACCATTCAATAAGCAAGAATCTAAAGCCCCTGCCCATATGTATCATGTGAGGAACATGGAAGAGGAGGACGAGCCTGATGTCATTGCAGGTACCATTGAGTTATATTCACATCCTTTAAATGCATTGATTGTTCATGGTTCTACTCACTATTTTATAAGCACCCTCGTAGTTAAGGAGTATAGCATGTCTTTCGAACCAATAGCATCGAGAATTTCCGTAACCAATCCCCTAGGAGATATTATCACCGTAAGGGTAGTGTGCAAGAACTGTCGCTTATTGATTTAAGGGATTCCTTTCCCAGCCAATCTGTTGGCTTTACTGATCTATGAGTTCGATGTCATTCTTGGTTTAGATTGTCTTAGTGAGAATCAAGCCTGGGTAGATTGTTGTAAGAGAAAGTTGAACCTTCGGGGTCTTGGTAAGGAAAGTGTTGTATTGATGAATGCCAAGAACCCTTCATTGTGTGCTTTGATGTTGGAAACCAAAGACGAATCTCATTTGTGGAACATTGACACTGTATGTGAATTACCTGATGAACTTCTAGGATTACCCCTAACTCGCGAAGTGGAGTTTGGCATCGAGGCGCAACCTGGGACTGCTCCAGTTTCCATTGCACCATATCGTATGACATTTGTTGAATTAAAGGAGTTGAGACCTCAAATTCAAGAATTGTTAAGCGAAGGCTTTATCCAACCAGTTCTCTTTGTAAAGAAAAAAGATGGTTCTATGCGATTGTGTATTGACTACCAATAGTTGAACAAGGTAACCATCAAGAACAAGTATCCATTGCCTAGAATAGACGACATGTTCGATCAATTAAATGATGCCTCTATTTTTTCCAAGATTGATTTAAGGTCGGTCTATTACCAAATGAGAGTTTAAGAATGTGATGTATCGAAGACTGCTTTTCGTACAAGATATGGACACTACGAATTCTTGATGATGCCCTTTGGGTTAACCAATGCACCGAAAACTTTTATGGATTTGATGAATTGGGTCTTTAGACCCTATCTCGAAAAATTCATTGTGGTGTTTATAGATGACATATTGATCTATTCCAAGAATGTTGCGGAACACCGAGATCATCTTTGTATTGTGCTTCAGACCTTGCGCGAGAAGCAGTTGTTCACAAAATTTGCTAAGTTTGAGTTTTGGCTCACCGAAGTTGCTTTTCTTCGACATATTGTGTCGGCTTTGGGTATTCAGGTGGACCCGAAGAAAATCAAAGCTATCGTAGATTGGCATCCACCAAAGAACATTGGCGAATTCAGAAGCTTCCTTGCGATTGCTGACTACTATAGGTGATTCGTATAGGGGTCCTCTATGATAGCCGCTCCTTTGACCAAGTTGTTGAGGAAAGAAGCTCCTTTTGTTTGGACAGAGGATCAACAATAGAGTTTTGACTAATTGAACCAAGCCCGAGTTTGGAAAGGACTACACAGTTTACAGTGATGGATCACATCTCGGGTTATGATGTGTATTGATCCAAGAAGGAAAAGTCTGGAAATGCCTACTCATGACCTTTGGTTGGCTGCAGTTATCTTTGCATTGAAAATCTAGAGATATTACCTCTACGGAGAAAAATGTTACCTCTTCACCGATCATAAAAGCCTTAAGTGCCTATTAACCCAAAAGGAGTTGAATCTTCGAAAACGAAAATGGGTGGAACTCCGTAAATATTACGATCTTGTCATTGATTATCATCCGAGAAAGGCCAACATTGTAGCCGATGCACTCAGCTGCAAACCTTTGCCTGGTAAGTATTGACAGTGAATATAGAGTCATATGTATTGTATGGTACATTAACTTGTTGTAATGTTTCTATCTTGTAGCCCCTCGAGTAATTAATGCTCACTTCTAGCTTCGGAAGCATCGTTGTCTTGTAGCTGAACTTCAAGTGCAGTCTACCATTGTTTCGCGAATAAAGGTTTTGCAAGAGAAAGATCCTTAGCTTCAATCCATTATTTCTAAGTTATCGAACAACCCCGACATCAGAATTAATTCAGAAGGGCTCTTGTGTTTCCATGATCGGGTTTGTGTACCTAATGATGAATCTCTTTGCACTGATATTCTCTATGAAGCTCATTCAAGTACCTTTTTTGTTCATCCTGGGTCCGTGAAGATGTATAACGACCTACGTAACTCTATTGGTGGTCGGGCATGAAGTAGGCCATAGTCAACTACATTTTCAAGTGTCTCATGTGCCAACATGTTAAAGCAGATCATTGTGTTCCTAGTGGACTATTGCAACTCATTGATTCACCGCAATGGAAGTGGGAGAAGATTACTATGGATTTTGTTAGTGGTCTACCTTAAACTCCCGCAAAACATGATGTTATATGGGTCACTGTAGATCGTTTCACAAAGTCAGCTCATTTCATACAGGTTAGAATGGACTACGGTCTCCCTAAATTAGATGACTTGTACATCAAAGAAGTGATCTGACTCCACAGAGTACCCAAGTCTATTATCTCTGATCGATATCCCCGATTTGCATCTCGATTTTGGAGAACCTTAAACGGAGCTCTAGACA
The DNA here is from genome assembly GCA_030270665.1 of Hibiscus trionum. Lineage (NCBI taxonomy): Eukaryota > Viridiplantae > Streptophyta > Magnoliopsida > Malvales > Malvaceae > Hibiscus > Hibiscus trionum. The sequence goes on from BSYR01000004.1 coordinate 1,593,454, forward strand.
CCAGAGTTAATCTTAGTACAACCTTTCACCCTCAATCTGACGGCCAGTCAGAAAGGGTAATTCAGGTAATTATCGAAAGACTCTTCCATTGAACCCTTAGAAATCTATATTGTTATTAAACCTTCTTATACTTATCTTGGAAGATATGCTTCGAGCATGTATCATCGACTTTGGTGGATCTTGGGAGAAATCCCTACCTATTGTTTGGTTCGCCTACAATAATAGCTATCAAGCATCAATCCAAATGGCCCCGGACGAAGCATTGTATGGCAGGCGATGCCTGACTCCATTATGTTGGTCTAAACTTGGTGAAGGTAAAATGTTGGGCCCTGACTTACTTCAAGAAACTGAAGAACGGGTTACCATCATTCATGATCGCTTGAAAGCTTCCTTTGATCGGCAGAAGGCCTATGCTGACCTCAAAAGAAAAGATATTGAGTATGAAGTTGGTGAAAAGCCTTTCTTAAAGTGTCACCATGGAAGAAGGTTTTGAGATTCGGCAAGAAGGGAAAATTGAGTCCGCGATTTATTAGACTCTTTGAAGTTATTGAGAGAGTTGGCCCCGTGGCATAACGATTATTGCTACCCTCTGAATTGAGTAAAATCGGGAATGTTTTCCATGTATCAATGCTCTAGAAATACCGTTGTGATCCTTCGCACATTGTGGAACCTGAATCGGTAGAAATTCAGCCAAATATGTCCTACGAAGAAGAACCAGTCCGGATTCTTGCAAGAGAAGTAAATAGGCTTCGTAATAAATATGTGCCATTGCTTAAAGTGCTTTGGAGAAGTCATACTGTTGAAAGAGCTACTTGGGAACTGAAGGAAACCATAAAACAACAATATCCACATCTATTCGGTTCATGTAAAAATTCAAGGATGAATTTTTCTTAATGGGGACAGTTGTAACACCCCAAAATCTAGTCTAGTCGGAATTAGGTTTCGGTGATCGAAAATTTCACATCGATAAAGTCTAAATATAGTATCGGCTAGTTGATTATTCGATATTGGACTCTAAGTGAGTCAATTTAATGAATATGGACTTTAATGAATAATATCGAAACTTGTTTAATGGCTAAATTGTTAAAATTGAAAGTTTGGGGGTATAAAGGCTTAAGTGACTGAAATTTGAGGGACTAATCTTGCGATTAGCCCCTCCTTAAGTGTAAATCCCATATGTGGGATGACCGGGAGAGTTTCCTTCATAGGAAGGAAAGCTTATAATTTCAAAACATTGAAAATTAAATTTGAGAGAGCTTACTCGAAACCTTATATAAGCAAGCACCTCCCTTTGTCATCTTCGTCATCTTCTTCCAAGCTAGCACCTTCATTGGAGAGCAAGCTTTAGCTTAGCTTTTCTTCGATTTATTAACATCGAATCGTTGATATCGTTTGGGTAAGCTATATTCATCAAGCGATTATTGGATTCCATGGATATATCAAACTTAATCTCAAGCTAGGGTTTTGGCCATCCATGGATAATTCATCGTTGTTGTTTACATTGAATTTGGATATCAATTTTGATATCGTATTATCGATCCTAATAATCTCCCTATTGATTTCCTAGCACAAGATAACGAAAAGGAGTATCCATCGAGTTCACCGAAAGCTAGGAATAAGGGAGTTGTCATCCGAGAGTAGTAAGAGCATCAGATATTAAGGCGAGCGTAGTCGGAGTCTCGGGATTAGGCGAGGAGCCTTCCCAAATTCATTATTGTTGAATTCGATAAAATAACTAATATGTCTTTGAAGGACGTTGCATCGGATTGTTAAACAGATCCATTGGTAAGTATCGGTAAGTTTGGAAATGAATATCAGACATAGATATTGGCATTATAATCATGCATTGTTATCGATATAGTTATTGTTATTGAAACATTGTAAATGAATCATTAGACATAGGCATCGACATTGAAATCATGAATTATTGATATTGAAACATGGTTACTAATATTAACGTAGGAGTCGTTGGTCATCAGAAATATCATTAAATGTTGAATATGGATTTTGATATTGAAACCTTGGATTTGAACGGAGTTTGGATAAAATTGGCATGTCATAGAATTCATGAGCTTAGTGTACGGGTGGACTACGATCCTTAGGCTACGACCTATATTGATTTGGCGAGGCGAAGGGATGTGTTTTGGTATTGGTCATATTGGCGAGGCAGAGGTACTAGACCATTCATTGATTTTGCGAGGCGTAGGAATTCGTGTATCCTCTATGTTGATTAAATCCAAGGGTTAATAATGAAATTGATATGCTAAACATTGTATATTGAAATATATCATTGATATCTATAAGCATAAGAACATGTTTATGCATCTCTTATTGACATTTATATCATTTATGACTACCTCGCTAGGCTATGTATGCCTAACGTATCTTATCTCATGCATTTCAAGGTAAGGATCGACTGTTGTTAAAGATCTGAAAAGTCAAGGCAAGACAAGTCACTACAAGCCAAGAGTAATGTATTTTGACCTTATGAACTCCAAGGAAGGTGGCAAAGTAGTTGAACTGATCTGTTGTGCCTATTTTGGTAATGCTTGTAAGGTGTATAAGTTGTAATATTGTTAAAGGCCCTAAAATGCCTTCAGGAATCGCTAAAAGTTGGTAAAAATGGCATATTTGGCTCACATAGGTGAAATCCTAGTAAACGTATTCGTATGATCGTGAAATTTGGCATGCAATAGTATATAGTATTGAAATGTTCTGTGTAAGGTTTCATTGCATTTGAACATCGTTTCGAAGGTCAATTAGATTGAAAACCAGCAAAAAATTGTCATTACAAGTTAGGTTGTATCGATACGGGGTAATGGCGTATCAATACGGTTAAGCATAATTGAAACTAAGGAACAGGGCGTATCGATACGGTTTAGAGTTGTATCGAAACATTTTGCTACTGGAATCCTTTGTTTCTATACATGTTTAACCTGTATCGAAACGGGTCAAAGTTAAAGTCAACTCGTACCGATACAGGGCTTGCCCGTATAGATACGGTTTAATGGGAAAAGTTAACTCAGGTTGACCATCGTACACCCGTATCGAAATAGCATTAAGGTATTTCGATACATGGTTAGTTAAGTTGGTTAAAAGGCATAATTTGACAGTTTTCAATGTTCATAGATTGGTCACTGAATTTAGAATGATTTAATTAGATGAGTAAATGAACTCAGAATAGTATAAAAATTTATAGACTTGCTAATATTGTAATGAATGTCATTTAATATAATCAATTGGATCGAAGGACCTCTATTTTATCAGATTTACAATTTAGTCCCAAAAACGTTTATTAGTTAAGTTTTGGTCCTAAATGATTAATTATTGTTCATAAAGAGTGAATTGGACTAAGATCTATATATGATAATGTTTTATCTGTACACTAATGACAAATTAAAGATTATGGAATGAAATTTTATTGTGTCGATTATCGTAATGTTCATGGGTAGCACCTTCCGACTCGGTTCTTGACCTGGCCGAGAAGGGGGTGTTACACCCTCAACGCCACTCATCGGTAGATGTATAACCTCACTAACGAGATAGAGGACACAATACAATTTCTTCAATATTTAGGGTACTTGGATGGAGTAGTCGGTACATTCACAACCCCTCAACATCCAAGACGACTTGTTTATAGTGCACTCAATCCTATAGTCGGCTAACTATATCCGTTTTCATTTGTAAACCACTTTACACAACATCACTCGCCAATATAATGCTCATTTAGTACAAACCTCATTGTTTTTCAAAGCATTCACAAAAAGCCATATTTCCAAGCATCAAACCATGCTTCATAAAACATGTATAAACACATACATACAAGGATAACTTACCATGTGCATCCTTTAACGATATGGAATCATAAACAACAAACCCCTTACTCAAAATCATGCTTTAAAATAGTAGATAAACACATATAAAATCAAGTGCATCAACAAGCCTATAATAGCACAATCCGAGGGAGAAAATAACTTTACTCACATCTGAACTTAGTAAAGCGTTCCAAGCTTACACTAAGTTCCAAAAACAACTTTTAAGATGCTTCAAAGCTGGAAATCCCATTTCCACTTACCGACTCGTGAAACCTCAATCGTCGATGCTAAAATCAAGCATCCGAAGCCCCTAGATCTTCGCCGACTGCTTCAAAATTATTCTCCCCTGTTTATGTAACCCCCGTAGCCCGGCCTAGACGGTTGACCCGAACTACGAAGATTACACGGGGAAAACCAAAGTCAACCCGAAAGTCAACCTTGATTAACGACCCCTTTTTTTCTTTTTAATCTTGTCTAGATGCTCATTAACCCTAGATGTGATCACACAAACAACATACTCAAAGATCACAACCATCAGAGATCATTCAGGGACCCAATTGCACAAAACACAACTTTAGGGACCAATTTGTAAATTCTGAAAACTTTGAGGCCTTAACCAGATTTTAAGTTACCAACTTAAAATTAATCATGTTTCATGCATCTCGGCCAAATTTCAGCTCAAACGGACATCTCAAACTCATACAATTGCTCATACAAGATTCAGGACCAAAATGCAAACATTTTGAAACACATAACTGCCACTGTCAGCCCCCAACGGTCAACCGTTCCGAAACGGGAGACAGCCTGTTTCGAAACGCGGGGCCGTTCCGCAACGGGTACCGAAACGGGGGTCGGGCAGTGGCCTATCCGTTTTGGAACGGTTTCACCCGTTTCGGACGCCTGGGATGCTTCAAGGCACCCGTTCCGAAACGGTACACCCTGTTCCGAAACACCCTGCACAAAATGCAGAAATTTGCCTATTTAAACATGCAATTAACATCCAATCATGCTCCAACAGCCACCAAACTTTACCAGCATGCAAAACAACATATAAGGGACATACTTGCATCAACAATTCAACAAAATAACAACATACACAAAAAGCCCCAATTTCAAGACTAAGCTTCCAACACAAGCAATCCATTTAAGCAACATACTTCCAATTCAATCTCATAAGCCAAGCCATGTTCCAACAACATTAACAACACAAAACCAAACTTGTCTAAACATAAACAAACACATACATCAACCCAAGAGATTCTACCCCATTGCCTTTATTAACTATAGCTATTAACCGAGACATACATCTCAAGTGGAGTCCTTCTTGAATCCCTTGCTCCTCGCTGTCCAAACTTCAAGAATCTGCATTGATGGACAAAAAGGAGCGTAAGCACATAATGCTTAGTGAGGAATGCTCAAAACCAAAACACCATCAATGCAGCGAGCAAAAAATCACTTTTAAAACAAACTCGATTTGTTTACCAAAGCCATGTTTGAAAACTCCTTTTCAACAACAAGCTCAAAACCATGCATCGCACATACATGAAAACCAACCCTTAGTTTAGCAAACTAAGAAAACCCTCTTCAAAGCACAACTTGCAAAATCAACCATTTAGCCAAACCATGCATACACACCATATGCAAGCTAAAACAAAACCTTGGAAAACACTCCTATTTCACAACATACCTTTCTTTAAACTTGAAAGCCAAAACAAACAAGAATCTTTTAAAACCATTTCACAAACCAACCAACACATGCATTAAATCAAAGGCAACATATATGAACCACAACATCATCATCACATGCCTTTAAAAACAAGTCTCAACAAGACTCCAATGCACTAAAGATATTTCATGCTCACATGCCTCATTTTCCAAATGATAATCAACACTTGTTCAACTTAACAAGTAAACATGCGTTCACAAGCATTATACACTTTCCATGCAACCATGCATCTTTTCAAGCATCTCATGCTTCACATGCAATTATGCATCAATTCAAGCATCTCATGCTTCACATGCAAATATGCATCATTTCAAGCACCTCATGCTTCATCACAATCAAGAACATCATATTGGCCTTCAAATGATCAACCACATTCACTTTTCAACTCAACATCCAATCGGATACGCGGATTCCGAGCGTTGTCCCTACGCTCCCTACACCCTACCAATCCAAGGTCCTCGAATGGGCAACAACCTCCATTATGACCTCAACATCCTAAGGTTCCCATGTATGGACTTTTAAACACCACACAACCTTAGCTCTTCCCCAAGGTTCCCATGTATGGACTTTTAACCACCATACAACCTTGAAATGCACAAGGTTCTCACATATGGGCAACACCTCCATATAACCTTTGCATTCACCGATTGGTAGTTGTAGAACATCACTAACGAGATCCGGGACACCCTACACAAGATCCACACATGGACTTAACACCGCCATTGTGATCTCAACAAGCACAAGGTTCTCACATATGGACTTTTAAACACCATATAACCTTTGCTCAACCAAGGTCCTCGAATGGGCAACACCTCCATTATGACCTCAACCATCTCGTTAGGATACTTGAAGGGAGTTTCCCGGTCCACTCTTGACCACTCCACCTCCAAGGCGACTTAATTCACGGTGCACCCAATCCTATAGCCGGTTAACTATATCCGATCAAAGAACCAAGAACCACTTACATCACTTGCCAATATAACCATCTTACCACATTAGTCCAATGTTCCATATGCATAACCATAATGCAAAACCATTACCACATTAATCAAATGATTCACATGCATAACCAACATGCAAAAACCATCATTTACCAACATTAATTCACTGTTTTAAAGCACTAAACAAAGCCATTGAACAACATGCAACACCATGCATCAAATCCACATTTTCAATGTATAAAACCAAGGATCTCTTACCTTGAGCATCCTTCACATATGGCTTTCAAAACCAGCATTAAACCATGCTAAAATATGCTTTCAAAACAGAATTAAACCATGCAAAACACATGCATTTCAATCATCAACCACAATTGCTTAAAAGCCACTTCCACAATCATAACTCAAGAGCGAAAATCCATTCACTTACTCTTGAGCTTAGCAAAGTTGTTTAGACTTACACTAAGCTCCCAAAAACCTTCAAACCTTGGTTTAAAATCTGAAAACCCAACTTCACTCACCGATAACCAAAACAAGGATAGCCACCAAGCCTTCCAAGCATCCGAAACCTTCCGCAACACCTCTAAAGCTCACGGATCAAACTCCCCTGTTTCAAGCACACAAAAACAGCACATTAATGCATCATTATGCATTAAGAACAGCAGCCACACAACCAAACTCGCTGCTCGACACAAAACCAACAATTCGGCTACCAAACACAACCGAAATCACCTCCAAACACTACCAAAACTTAACCCAGCCAAGATCCATCACTTCTAACCATTTTTAAACATCATTTAACATCCAAAATGATCACAAACACGTCCTTATACTTCCAGGTATAACAGATCACCAAAAACACTCCAAAAACAACCAAAAACTCAAGCAAAACTTAGGAAATTCAACCTATCCAGGATTGCATTAATTAAACCTCAACTTCTAATCAATTTAGCATTCATTTAACATCATTTTGACACTTCAAAACACTGCCCAAACAGATCACACGAAAATTTCACCAAAATCACCACACCTTGCATTTTAAGCCAAAATCAAGATTTCTATTGAAAAGCCTTTAACAAAACACAAACCAAGGATTGAGAACTTGGGAATTTCAGTAAAGAACTTGAAGTTCAGAGGAGAAGGACGTTCTTACCTCCAAACTTGAGTTTCTCCTTTTTGGAGCCAAAAAGCTTGATGAAACAACTTGCAAATTGAGAGGTTTTGTTGATGAGATGATTAGGAATCAAATGAGAGTTGAAATGAGTGATTTGAGTGACAAAATCAGAGGAGGAAATCTGGAGAGAATGTGTTTGGTTTGAGAGAAAAGATGAGAGAAAATGGTTGAGAGAAAAGTTAGTTAGATTTAGGAAAATATCTTCCCTCCACTTTTCTTTTGTTTAAAAACACTTAATTAATCATTTAATATATTTAGAAAATCTGGAGAAACTCCCATTGGGTAAATAGCTCCTTAAAGATTCAAAGTTTCAATCCTTTATAAAACTGTCACCGAACTTTCAAAAAATTACATTTTGGTCACTAGCCAAAATGTCAACCTTCCGAACCTCATTTTCCAAAATTGATTTCACAGTTCACTTTTATATATTAAAAGATGATTTTAGAACATTTTTCCATATTTTTAATGCAACCCGAACTAGGCTTTCCTAATTTCACCTCTTTAGATTCGAACAGCACTTTGACCAAACCGGTCAACGCCCAAAACTTCTGAGCCCAAAACCGGGGCGTTACAACTCTCCCCCCCTTAGGAAATTTCGTCCTCGAAATTTCAACCGGCGAAAAGAGAACAACAACATTCTCAAAACACACACAAGGCAACACAAAACCCTCAACCAACACTGAACACTTTCCACACAAAACTCAACTGAACCCAACACCACTACATGCTGTTCACAAACCCAGAACACTCAAAGATAGCCACAACTTAACCTTCCACATCTCCAGACTGTACACAGCTCCAACTTCAACCATAAAGAACTTTAGCTTTCACAGCACACACTACTGTAACCCACAACTTCCAAGACTGGTTCACACAGGGACTCTAACCAATCCAATTCAACCACCATACAAACTTCTCTGCTTCCAAAACTCTTGCAACTCTCAAACCTCTTCCAAGAATCTTCCCAACAAGCAAAAATTCTTAAGCATCAACTGCTTACCCAAACTCCTCAACAAAAGCTGATAAACCTCCACAACTGTTGCTAACATTACCACCACGACTCACCAGGTCTACTCACCCACAAACCAAAATTACATCACAACCTCAACTCGGCTCTGCCAGCTGCTCCATACACCACCAACTGACCTCAAAAGAAATTCACATACACACAACCAGCCAACCACTTCTCATTAGAATCCTTCCAAACAACACAAGCCTTCGATCCTTCATGATCCTTCCACTTCAACTTAAATGCTAAGCTACCTCAGCACTTGGAAAAACAACCACCAAACTGCAACCTCACTTAGCACCAAGGAACTACCACTCCCACTTAGCTATCAAACCACCTGATCGATTCTAACCTCAACCGGTACCCCTCACCACCAAACCACTAAACTCATAAAGCATCAAACACCAATCTTCTACCAACAGGCTATACCACCCTCACTATTACTAGCAACTAGCTTAACAAACTCCATTACCTCTAACTTCCACTCAGCACCAACACAACCTCTAAAAACCCACCATCCAACCTAACCCAACCACCACTCTAACAGATTCGATTAATTATTAGCGAGTGTGAACATCGTATGCATGATCACTTACATGGCCTATCAATGCCTGATGTACATGTATGTAAAACCTCTAATGTCATGCCACATGTATGCATGGACCAACATATATAATATAGCATATAACAATGATTTTAACTGTGCATGAATGCCAGTTCACACCCTCTAATAACATCCTCAAATCCGTCTAAGAACAACCTCCTACCGCACTTCTAGCTTATCTAACTCCATCATACCAGCAACTACTAACCACAAGATTCTCACAAAGCCCTCTTCACATCAAAGACATTTCCAAACCACAACCACTACCCCAAACATGCTAGCAACAAGACTAAACTTACCACGCAAGGAAAACCAACAGAAACCAAACTAAGGTAACTAGAGCAAAGATTACTAAACAAGGTTACCTGAAAACACAACACCTCTCTGAAGCTTCATCAGACGAGCTCTCTTCCTTGCGGAACCATCATCCTCCTGCTGCACCACTGCAGCACTAGCTAACACACTAGGGCCACCACCACCTCCTTGCGGTAAAGAACCTTGACTGTTCCGAGCCAACATCAAACAATCACGTCTCATGTGTCCAGCAGACCCACATTTCCAGCAATTCTCCTTCCCCACACTCTTCACAACTTTCTGCTCTTTCTGCCACTTCTGAACCTTGCCTCGGCCGTGCCCACGACCTTTCTGAGATCCTTTGGCTATCACCAAAGCCGACTTCACTCCAAGAGGACAATCACGCTTAACATGCACCTTGGAACCACAGTTCCAGCAAGCACCCGCGCCCCAACAACCTCCAACATGGCGCCTTTCACAACGGTCACACACCGGTGGCTGAACTTCCACTCCTTGCTCAAGCAACACCTGCTCCACAACAGCACCACCGTCACTTTGCTCAACCCTTGAAAACTTCCCTCCAAGATACCTTTCATAAAAGGCAGATACAAAGAAATCCCAATTTATATCAGGAATATGTGACGCCACAACCACTGATGTCCACCAGACACAGGCACCCTCCAACATCAGAGAAACAACACTCCCCAACTTACAAGCAAGATCACAGCCTTCCTGATCCAAGATCAGAACCACACTGGCCAACCAAGCCTCAAACATCTCTGGTGTAGAACCATGATATTCCACAGCACCCAAATCAAGCAAACGCTGCTTCGGCAAACCCACACATTCCACAGCCAGCACATCCACTGACTTTACCTTTACCACAGCCTGAGATGTTCCCAACACCTCCTGAACATCAGATGATGAACTCTTCACCGCAGAACTAGCTTCTTTCCCTTACCTTACCATCTCAACCCCAGGCACAGAAAACTGAGACAAAACACCTCCACGAAAGGGTGAATTCCACGCCTTAACAACCTGCCCCAAGGCAGCAACCATCTCACCCAACTGCCATTCTTTCATCGACTTAGCCATACTACTAACAACAACAAACATACAATCACAACAAACAAACAAACCAGTTAGACCAGCATTAAGCAAGGATTCAAACTCCAACTCCAAAATAACACAATAGCTATATTAATAAGGCAATGGGTATCCCGAATCCTCCCCTTTACATGACATAACAGTCAACACAACATGGATATCACAACATCAAGCATATCAAACAACCCACCTTGATCATGCTTACATCAAACAGCATCCACTTGCAATAGCATATTATTACATAACATACTCACATCACTTTCATCATGCATAAAACCAACTCACAGCATTAGCTTATCATCAGCACAAACCACATAAGCTCAACCAAGATTCATAACCATAAAACATGCTTGAAAACATCAGCAACATGCTCAGAAACATCAACAATTTGCTCAGATACATCAGCATCATGCCCAGAAACACGTGTTTCAACCAACATTCAACCACACATCAGGATAAACAACAAGCACACATCCCAACAACTTACCGTTTTCCCCAAGCATTCGCAACTCAGCTCTGATACCACCAAATGTAACCCCCGTAGCCCGGCCTAGACGATTGACCCGAACTACGAAGATTACACGGGGAAAACCAAAGTCAACCCGAAAGTCAACCTTGATTAACGACCCCTTTTTTTTCTTTTTAATCTTGTCTAGATGCTCATTAACCCTAGATGTGATTACACAAACAACATACTCAAAGATCACAACCATCAGAGATCATTCAGGGACCCAATTGCACAAAACACAACTTTAGGGACCAATTTGTAAATTCTGAAAACTTTGAGGCCTTAACCAGATTTTAAGTTACCAACTTAAAATTAATCATGTTTCATGCATCTCGGCCAAATTTCAGCTCAAACGGACATCTCAAACTCATACAATTGCTCATACAAGATTCAGGACCAAAATGCAAACATTTTGAAACACATAACTGCCACTGTCAGCCCCCAACGGTCAACCGTTCCGAAACGGGAGACAGCCCGTTTCGAAACGCGGGGCCGTTCCGCAACGGGTACCGAAACGGGGGTCGGGCAGTGGCCTATCCGTTTCGGAACGGTTTCACCCGTTTCGGACGCCTGGGATGCTTCAAGGCACCCGTTCCGAAACGGTACACCCTGTTCCGAAACACCCTGCACAAAATGCAGAAATTTGCCTATTTAAACATGCAATTAACATCCAATCATGCTCCAACAGCCACCAAACTTTACCAGCATGCAAAACAACATATAAGGGACATACTTGCATCAACAATTCAACAAAATAACAACATACACAAAAAGCCCCAATTTCAAGACTAAGCTTCCAACACAAGCAATCCATTTAAGCAACATACTTCCAATTCAATCTCATAAGCCAAGCCATGTTCCAACAACATTAACAACACAAAACCAAACTTGTCTAAACATAAACAAACACATACATCAACCCAAGAGATTCTACCCCATTGCCTTTATTAACTATAGCTATTAACCGAGACATACATCTCAAGTGGAGTCCTTCTTGAATCCCTTGCTCCTCGCTGTCCAAACTTCAAGAATCTGCATTGATGGACAAAAAGGAGCGTAAGCACATAATGCTTAGTGAGGAATGCTCAAAACCAAAACACCATCAATGCAGCGAGCCAAAAATCACTTTTAAAACAAACTCGATTTGTTTACCAAAGCCATGTTTGAAAACTCCTTTTCAACAACAAGCTCAAAACCATGCATCGCACATACATGAAAACCAACCCTTAGTTTAGCAAACTAAGAAAACCCTCTTCAAAGTACAACTTGCAAAATCAACCATTTAGCCAAACCATGCATACACACCATATGCAAGCTAAAACAAAACCTTGGAAAACACTCCTATTTCACAACATACCTTTCTTTAAACTTGAAAGCCAAAACAAACAAGAATCTTTTAAAACCATTTCACAAACCAACCAACACATGCATTAAATCAAAGGCAACATATATGAACCACAACATCATCATCACATGCCTTTAAAAACAAGTCTCAACAAGACTCCAATGCACTAAAGATATTTCATGCTCACATGCCTCATTTTCCAAATGATAATCAACACTTGTTCAACTTAACAAGTAAACATGCGTTCACAAGCATTATACACTTTCCATGCAACCATGCATCTTTTCAAGCATCTCATGCTTCACATGCAATTATGCATCAATTCAAGCATCTCATGCTTCACATGCAAATATGCATCATTTCAAGCACCTCATGCTTCATCACAATCAAGAACATCATATTGGCCTTCAAATGATCAACCACATTCACTTTTCAACTCAACATCCAATCGGATACGCGGATTCCGAGCGTTGTCCCTACGCTCCCTACACCCTACCAATCCAAGGTCCTCGAATGGGCAACAACCTCCATTATGACCTCAACATCCTAAGGTTCCCATGTATGGACTTTTAAACACCACACAACCTTAGCTCTTCCCCAAGGTTCCCATGTATGGACTTTTAACCACCATACAACCTTGACATGCACAAGGTTCTCACATATGGGCAACACCTTCATATAACCTTTGCATTCACCGATTGGTAGTTGTAGAACATCACTAACGAGATCCGGGACACCCTACACAAGATCCACACATGGACTTAACACCGCCATTGTGATCTCAACAAGCACAAGGTTCTCACATATGGACTTTTAAACACCATATAACCTTTGCTCAACCAAGGTCCTCGAATGGGCAACACCTCCATTATGACCTCAACCATCTCGTTAGGATACTTGAAGGGAGTTTCCCGGTCCACTCTTGACCACTCCACCTCCAAGGCGACTTAATTCACGGTGCACCCAATCCTATAGCCGGCTAACTATATCCGATCAAAGAACCAAGAACCACTTACATCACTTGCCAATATAACCATCTTACCACATTAGTCCAATGTTCCATATGCATAACCATAATGCAAAACCATTACCACATTAATCAAATGATTCACATGCATAACCAACATGCAAAAACCATCATTTACCAACATTAATTCACTGTTTTAAAGCACTAAACAAAGCCATTGAACAACATGCAACACCATGCATCAAATCCACATTTTCAATGTATAAAACCAAGGATCTCTTACCTTGAGCATCCTTCACATATGGCTTTCAAAACCAGCATTAAACCATGCTAAAATATGCTTTCAAAACAGAATTAAACCATGCAAAACACATGCATTTCAATCATCAACCACAATTGCTTAAAAGCCACTTCCACAATCATAACTCAAGAGCGAAAATTCATTCACTTACTCTTGAGCTTAGCAAAGTTGTTTAGACTTACACTAAGCTCCCAAAAACCTTCAAACCTTGGTTTAAAAGCTGAAAACCCAACTTCACTCACCGATAACCAAAACAAGGCTAGCCACCAAGCCTTCCAAGCATCCGAAACCTTCCGCAACACCTCTAAAGCTCACGGATCAAACTCCCCTGTTTCAAGCACACAAAAACAGCACATTAATGCATCATTATGCATTAAGAACAGCAGCCACACAACCAAACTCGCTGCTCGACACAAAACCAACAATTCGGCTACCAAACACAACCGAAATCACCTCCAAACACTACCAAAACTTAACCCAGCCAAGATCCATCACTTCTAACCATTTTTAAACATCATTTAACATCCAAAATGATCACAAACACGTCCTTATACTTCCAGGTATAACAGATCACCAAAAACACTCCAAAAACAACCAAAAACTCAAGCAAAACTTAGGAAATTCAACCTATCCGGGATTGCATTAATTAAACCTCAACTTCTAATCAATTTAGCATTCATTTAACATCATTTTGACACTTCAAAACACTGCCCAAACAGATCACACGAAAATTTCACCAAAATCACCAAACCTTGCATTTTAAGCCAAAATCAAGATTTCTATTGAAAAGCCTTTAACAAAACACAAACCAAGGATTGAGAACTTGGGAATTTCAGTAAAGAACTTGAAGTTCAGAGGAGAAGGACGTTCTTACCTCCAAACTTGAGTTTCTCCTTTTTGGAGCCAAAAAGCTTGATGAAACAACTTGCAAATTGAGAGGTTTTGTTGATGAGATGATTAGGAATCAAATGAGAGTTGAAATGAGTGATTTGAGTGACAAAATCAGAGGAGGAAATCTGGAGAGAATGTGTTTGGTTTGAGAGAAAAGATGAGAGAAAATGGTTGAGAGAAAAGTTAGTTAGATTTAGGAAAATATCTTCCCTCCACTTTTCTTTTGTTTAAAAACACTTAATTAATCATTTAATATTTTTAGAAAATCTGGAGAAACTCCCATTGGGTAAATAGCTCCTTAAAGATTCAAAGTTTCAATCCTTTATAAAACTGTCACCGAACTTTCAAAAAATTACATTTTGGTCACTAGCCAAAATGTCAACCTTCCGAACCTCATTTTCCAAAATTGATTTCACAGTTCACTTTTATATATTAAAAGATGATTTTAGAACATTTTTCCATATTTTTAATGCAACCCGAACTAGGCTTTCCTAATTTCACCTCTTTAGATTCGAACAGCACTTTGACCAAACCGGTCAACGCCCAAAACTTCTGAGCCCAAAACCGGGGCGTTACAGTTTATACCACACAAGAACAGAGGATCAATGCATCATAATGCATCAAAACCACCAGAAACTTAAACAATCTCGTTGCTCTGTCGTAAAGCACCAAAATACCCATATGAAACAAGCGAAATCCCCTTCGATTGATCATTAAACTCAGCCCAACCATCAACAAACACTTCCATCACATTTTAACAATAAATCAACATCAAAAAAACATCGTAATATCATCCTTATACCTCCAGCAACTCAAATTTCACATTAACAACCTAAAACCCAAAATCTAACAATCTAACATTAGAGATACAACTCAATTCGGGATTATTATCACAAAACCATTATTTTCTCAACATTTAACATCCAAAATATGATTAAAATCACTTACAAATCAACCAAAACAGTGCCCAAACGAAAATCTTGAAAATCCATCTTTCAAAGCTTTAACTAGCAATTTCCATCAATGTATTTACATAATCTTGTTGATAAACAAAAATAGAGAGCCAAAGACTTGGGAATTTCAATAAAGAACCTTAATTAGAGGAGAGAAAAGAAAGATGACTTCTAACACAAGCCTCCCCTTGTTTTGCAATGATTTTCGTGAAATCCTTTCAGAAAACTCTTGCTAAATTTTGTAGAAAATCCATGGCATCATTTAGGAATCAAATGCTAATGAAATAGGAAAATTCACTGAAGATTCTAGTGATGAAAATAGAGTTTAGCTGCTGGGAAAGTTGAGAGAAAAGTTTGAAAAAAAGAAGTTACGTCAAAAAGTAATTTGACTAATAATATCTCTTTTTATTAAAACATGCTTATTAAAACTTTTAATTAAAACATTTAAAACACAAAATAAAGGGAGATAGCTACTACCAACTTGGTGTAATAGCTCCCTAAGGATTCTATGTTTTGGATCCCTTCAATTTAGCCATTAAAACATAATTTTCAATTTTTACATTTTAGTCACCAAGCCAAAATGTCGACTTTCCAAAACTTAATTTTCAAAATTGGTTTCACTTTCCATCACCGCATATTTAATTAGGATTTTATAAAAATTTCACATGATTTTATCACATCCCGAACTAAGATTTCCTTGTACCAACCCAGATCTCTAATCTAGATTCGTTGACCCCTAAACCGCTGTTAAAACCTCTAGGCCCAAAATCGGGGCGTTACAACTCTCCCCCACTTAGGAAATTTCATCCTCAAAATTTTTACCTGAAGGAAAAAGATGCGAAATCTGCCTCATTAGATCAGCCTTGCTTTCCAATGTGCCCTCCTCAACTCCTCGATGTCGCCACAACGCCTTCACAGGTTCAATCGTCTTACCATGAAAAACTTTGCTACTAGATTCAAGGATCCCCACTGGTTCCTCATCATAAGATAAATCCGGATTCAACTCAATCTCCTCAACATTCATCACATGAGATGGATCCGATCTATTCCTTCGCAACATTGAAACGTGAAACACATCATGAATTTTCTCCAATTCGGGTGGCAACCTCAACCGATACGCAACAGAACCAACACGCTCCGCAACCTCATAAGTTCCAATAAACCTCGGGCTAAGCTTACCCTTACGTCCAAATCTCATCACCTTCTTCCAAGGTGATACCTTCAAGAACACGCGATCTCCAACCGCAAACTCAATATCCTTATGCTTTAAGTCCGCGTAAGACTTTTGACGATCCAAAGCAGCATTCAATCGCTCACATATGAGCTTTACTTTCTCAGTTGTTCCCTTAAGCAAATCCGGCAAGGAAACCAATTTTTGCCCCGCCTCTGCCCAACAAAGAGGTGTTCTATAGTTTCTTCCATACAAAGCTTCATACGGAGCTATTTGTATGCTTTCTTGGAAACTATTATTATAGGCAAACTCCACCAAGGGCAACTGCTTTTCCCAAGAACCTTGGAAATCTATCACACAATATCTCAACATATCCTCCAGCACCTAGATAACTCGCTCTGAATGTCCATCCGTCTGAGGAGGATATGAAGTGCTAAAATTCAAATGCGCAACCAACGCTTGGTGTAGACACTCCCAAAACCTTGCTGTAAACTTCGGATCTCTATCTGAAACTATATATTTAGGCACACCATGCAAACACACAATCTCAACAATAAACAACTCTGGTAGCTTATCCAATGTATACGTAGTATGCATAGCAAAGAAATGCGTACACTTCCTAATACGATCTACAATCACCCAAATGGAGTTTTTTCATTGATGATGTCAAAGGAAAACTGGACACAAAATCCATCGTAATTCTTTCCCACTTCCATTCCGTTATCCTCAACGGCTGCAACAAATCAGAAGGAAACTAGTGCTCAGCTTTCACATGTTGACAAACCATACATTTTCTCACAAAATCAGCAACATCCTTTTTCAACCCAACCCAATAGTACTCATCTTTCAAACCACGATACATCTTTGACTACTAGGATGCATAGCAAAAGGACTGCTATGATCTTCAGTATAATTGTGCGCCTCAACTCAACATGAGGCACTATAACCCTCTTAGCTCGGTCTAGACGTTAAACCCGAATTAAGAGAATTACACGGGGAAACCCAAAGTCAACTCGTTAAAGTCAACCTCGATTAGCAACCCTTTTTTTCTTTTACTTGTCTAGATGCATAATTATGTCCCACAGTGTTTTCTCGTGCAACGAATATATTTTCATTTAAACTGAACCTCAACTATACTTTCATTTGCAAACAACCCGACATAAGGTTAAATTACAAATTAATGTTACTAACCTTTAATTAGGTTCATTACATGCTTCCAGGTGAAATATCGACATCATACGATCATTTAAACATCCACAATTGCAAATCATATAAACAAGGATTGAAATGCAAACAATCAAAACTGACCGATCATGCCATTTAAACTAACTTAACGACCTTGTTTCGAAACAGTCACCCTCCGTTTCGAAACCATGCATTATAGTAGCATTTGGGCTTGAAACGGCATGCCCTGTTTCGAAACCAAATCCCCAGACTGATCTCCTCTGCATTCAGACATAACAGAGTCGTATCGAAAGGACCCCGAGTTTTTATACGGGTTCAAATTATAACTAAAGGTCTCGAAACGGTCTAATAGTGTTTTGAAACATTAAGACCAAATATGCAAGTTGTATCGAAACAATTGCTACTGTTTTGAAAAACATATCAGATATGCACTAAAACAACAACATTTAAGAATCTTAAAACATATCATATGGCCACCAATCACCATGCAATCATGGATAAACTTCAACAACATATTTATCCAACACATAGTCATCAACAAAGGCATCTAGCAACATGATTTATATGACATAACTACTCTAGAGGCATGCACCCTATAAGCAATCCACATAGAGTATCAAAAACAATGAAGCAAAGCATAAGAACATTTAAAGGCCTAATACAAGTCTTATAAGGAAAAACACACTTACCAAACCAGGGAGTTTAAACAATCCTCTCCCAAATACCGAGGTACCCTCCCCATTACCAATTCTACCTTGTTAAAAGTGTCAAATCCCATACTTGTAAATCGAGTGATGTCTTGGGTGAGATCCCTTGCTATTTTGCTGCCCAAAAGATCACTTATCTGCATTGTTGGAAATGAGAGCGTAATCATATTTTCTTAGTGAGGGAAAGCTCAATTTAAACAACAACAATGCAGTTTTCAAACCAATGATTCCTTTAAAAATAACCACATCATGCTCAATTTTCTCATGCTTTTGAAACCACAATAAAAGCATCTTTTATAAACCACGTGTATCATTATCTGATGCATATCTTAATGCAAAACCAAACCAAAGCTCCACATGCTTAAATCTCATAAAGCATAATCATCATGTATAAGAGTCTTTATACAAAAGTACTTTAAAACTCTGATACATGTTCAATTCATATATTGGCATTTCAAGTGAACCGGATGGAATCTACCCCCATCCTTCGATAGCATAACCCCTATCCAATAAAGATCAGATATATGGATACCTTGATGGCACTACCCCCATCAAGTCACATGGTGAAACAACCCTCACAATTATCCCACTTCGGCCGAGATGCCACTACATGCATTGCTCGTTGGTGATAGCACTACCCCTATCACTCGCATCACAATAGCACTACCCTTATTGTGAAACCGAAGAATTTATCTCACGCGCGAATTTTGTATATTATAGTGCACTTCTCATCCTATTGGTCGACCAACATATCTGATAATAGAAATATAATCACTAAGCCAATATACCATTTAAATCCATGTTAACTCACTGCTTTCAACGCATTATTAAAATCATCACATATCCCATCTCAACACATGCCTCAAATATAGCATAATATATCACTTCAAGAATATAACCTCTTGAAACATAATCAAATCATTTCATGGGATATAATTAAGCAAAACCATGCTTATAAAACATGCATAACAGTGAGTAACAAACATAATTCAAAACATGAGCATGATAATCCACATGGACTTTAAACCGAAAACCGAGAGCTTTAGTTACCATACTTATTTCCGAGATTAGCTAGGTGTTTCAAGCTTACACTAACCTCACAGAACCTTGTTTCAAAGCTTTTGAAAACGTTCAAATCATATCGACTCACCGATACAACTTCGCCTCATTTGCCAAAGCTATTCCAAGCCTTCGAAACTCCAAATATGCCTTCTAACGATCAAACAACGTCTTGCCCTGCTTCTAACCAAGGAAAAACAAAGGATTAATGCACACTCTTGCATCAAAACCTCCAACAACACAAACCCCCACTCAACTCCAACAATCTCCAAGCAAATAACAACTAATACAAACTGAAAATATTGACAAAACCACTCTAAACCGTTCCAAAAATTACCCATAAAAAAACAACAATCATCCTCATCCATTTACAACCTAAAACACTTCCCCAATCTCTATAAACCTCCAGCTATCAAGAAACCACAACAACATACCCTAAAACTCAAGATTTCATCGCTAACATCTAGCAATCTAACTAGTTTCGGGATTACTTAACAAAATCCATCAAGTTAACATTATTAACCTTTAACAACATGTTAATAATTAGCTATTAACATCAATTTCAAAGATCTGCCATAAATCTTCAAGAAACCTCAATTAAACGCAATTTCATCAATTAATATATAAAAACCCATTAAAAACAATATGTAAAAGACTAAATACTTGGGAATTTCAGTAAAGAACGTGTCATTAGAGGAGAAGAACGAACCTACCTCTAATGATGAGCTCTTCCTCTATTTTTGAAAAGAAAACCAAAGTGAAAATAAGAGATTCAATAAAGAATCAATAGAAAATAAGTAAATCTTTGAAATCTAAATCAAAATTAGAGTTTACCTTTGAAATCTTGCTGTTTGAATTAGGGATTTTGAGAGAACAGTGAGAGAAGAGAAAACGACATCAAATTCAATTTTGTGAAAATGAAAACCGTTTCTAAAACTTCCCTCCATCTCATAATATAATTCTTTTAAATAAAATTGTAAAATATGAGGAAAAGTCCTTATTAGCCCTTGGTAATATTGCTCCTTAAAGATTCAAAGTATTAGCCTTTTTCGTTTTTCCCATTAAATCAAACTTTACATTTTTAACATTTTGGTCACTAAACCAAAATGTCCGATTTCCAAAAAAAATTCTTTAAATTACATTTACCTTAATCACATATATAATTATGATTTTAGGAAATTTTCCCATATTTTTATCCGACCAAAAACCCTTTCAATTTAACTATTTCCCAAAACTAGACTAGACCGCTAAACGGGTTCAAACCGTACCACCTAACCAAACTCGGCTAATACCTATGCCCAAAACCGGGGCATTACAGACACCAAAGTATCATCAAGCAACTGCTTATCCTTAATTAACTCAATTAAGGAATGTTTCACTTGTAACTGGGCTATCAACCCACCATCACGTGATATACTCAACCGTGCAAACATCGCTCTCAACTCAACAACCACCTTCCTACTCAAAGCATCGACCACAACATTGGCCTTTCTAAGATGGTACTCAATCTTAAGATCATAATCCTTAAGAAACTCCAACCATCTTCGTTTCCTAAGATTCAACTCTCTCTGGGACATTAGATACTTCAAACTCTTATGATTTGTGTCGACCACATATTTCTCACTACAAAGGTAGTGACTCTAAATCTTCAAGGCAAACACAACTGCCACAAGCTCTAGATCGTGAGTAGGATAGTTGTGTTCATGCACCTTCAATTGCCTAGATGCATACGCCACAACCTACCCACTTTGCATCAACACACAACCTAGACCAACATACGATGCATGTAAAGTGTCCATAAGTTCTATATTTCATGCACATTCCATCTCATAATATTGTTGCTTTTAGTGCATTTTATGCATAATTAGGACCATGCATTGCATTTTAAAGTATTTATTTACTTTGCCATGTTTTTCTAGATTATCGTTTATTTGGTAAAGAAAAGGTATTGTTTTAGTGTACTTTTGGTTTTAGGTACTAGAGGCTGATAGAGGGAAAGAGAAACTAAGGAAGTGATGCTGAGGCAACGAACCTAGGAGCTGTAATGATGCAGTTCCAAATAGAGAAAACAGCTACCGAGTAGCTGCCACCGCCCCCTTGCCACCCAAGACAGTAGACTAAGGAGTTGGAGAATCGGAGTGCAAACTGTAGAGCAGAAAATCCTGATTCTATCGATGTTGTCCACTCAATTTTTCGACGTCAGTAGCAGCGGGCAGAGCCGTCAAAGAAGAATCTCGAGATTACTTGTGGAGCAAGGCAACGTGATAAAGTCCACATTCTACTCAAAGAAGTCAGAGTTTAAGGACATATTTAATGTAAAAATCTACTTTGAAGACTACCACTTCAAGAAGGACTAGACCTAGCTAATGCCTATATATACCCATTGTAACTCTAATTCAATGTAGCTTACGTTTTCCTTAGGCATATATTAGGTTTTCTTGCCGTCGACATGTTCTAAATTTATCCTTGAGTTTGGGTTATGTTGTGATTAGTTGTGAGAACGATTGTTTAGGATTTCAAGTTTGTTTTGCAAATAAAATTACAAGGTTTACTTATTCCATGTTCTTCATGGTTTTCAATTAAGGCAAAAGATTAGTTGAATTCTATCCATTTGTTCGGTATCGAGAGAGTCGAAGTCAAGAAAGGAGTAATTACGATTTCATCTATAGACAGTGCGATCAATCTAGTCTACACATAGGTTTAGGGTTTAATGTGGCTAAAATTTGACGAATCAACATTGATGTCTGTACACAATTCACGCCGCGACTGGTATTATCTGCAATGGGCATTAACAGAACTCTGACTTAGAGATAAGCGGAGTCACTTTCGAAGCTTTCTGCTAAGCCTTGTAGTTATACTGAGTTTGCTGCCGAGACACAGTTTCATTCCCCTACCGAGGCAACGAGAGGGTCTCAACAGTCTACCTGCCATCATCCATCAAGGCAGCAGAATCTGGTAGTGCAAAATAGCTTATCTTATTCAACGTACATTCACACTAAGCAACAACATAACCCTTCCCTCTTTATCAATCTGATCAATTCCTCTTTAATTACTTGTGTTTTTATTTTACTTTGCCTTTCGACCATCCAATTTAATTGTGCATTTACTTTTCTTGTGCAGGACTTACAACTCGAATCAAGCTGTCCAATCCCCGTGGGAGACTATCTTTTATACTATAACCTGACAGGAGTGTGCACTTGGGCTTATAAATAGAGAACACCCAAACGCACTACAATGCATCACTGTAAGCCACAAACTCCTTACCCGATTTTGGTTGAATCAAGACAGGAGCTTGCGTCAAAGCTTCCTTCAACCTCTCGAAAGCTTGTTGTTTAATATTTGTCCACTCAAAGAGAACATTCCTTTGCAACAACTTAGTCAACGGTGCAGCAATCTTGTAACGCCTCGGTTTTGGGCCTAGATGTTTTAGGCATCCGTTTATGTTGGTCGAACCAAGATTTGGAGATTTGAGCCTTTAGGAACGGTTTAGGGAAATCATGATTCGAGATAATGTAAAAATATGGTAAAAATTTCTAAAATTATATATATGGGTTTGGTAAAATCAATTTTACAAAATGGATTTTTGGGACATGAACATTTTGGGTAGTGACTAAAATGTAAAGATTTAAAACTGCATAAAAAGTTCAATTTTCAAAGGAGAGTCAAATTCTTTGAATCTCCAAGGAGATTTTTTTGGAATTAAGCCTTTTTCTTTTAATTGGCATATGATTATAATATTTTAATTAAACGTTTAAGAGGGAAGTTTTATTAAAAAAGAGGTTATTTTGTTAAACCATTCCCTCTTTTCTCTCAATTTCTAGAATCTCTTTTCATTCTTTTGCTCTTTTGATTTACAACTCTTTTCCAAAGATTTTTCTTAAAGATTTACAAGATTTCCTTAAAAGCTTCATGAGTTGAAAACATGCCAATTAGAAGAAAAGCAAGGATTGTAGGTAATTTCGTGCTACTCCTCTAATCAAGGTTCTTTAATGAAATTCCACAGTGTTTGACTATTGGTTTGTGTTTTTAATTGTTGTTTTAACATTGATTTGGTAAAAATATTGAAATCTTGCTAAAAGAGGAATTAAAATGTGATTTCCGTACTTGCATTGTTTTGGTTCAGTTGAGGTGGTCTCTAATCATGATTTGGAAGATTATTGATGTTGATAATGAGTTTTGATCATAATAATCCCGAAATCATTGAGATCTCTAATTGTCTAGGTTGTTAGTTTTGGGTTTTTGGCTTGGATTGTGCTATTATAAGCTTATGGCTGCGCTTGAATTTATATGTGTTTACCTACTATTTTAAAACATGATTTGAGTATATGATTTGCTGTTGATGATGCCATATTGTTAAAGGATGCATTAGGTAAGTGATCCTTGTATGTATGTGGTTATACATGTTTTACGAAGCATTGTTTAATGCTCGGAAATATGGCTTGTTGCGAATGTTTTGAAAACAATGAGGTTTATAGTAAATGAGAATTATATTTGCAAGTGATGTTTTGTAAAGTGTTTTGCAAACAAAATCGGATATAGTTAGATGACTATAGGATTGAGTGCACTATAAACAAGTCGCCTTGGATGTTTAGGGCTTGTGATTCTACCGAAAACTCCATCCAAGTATCCCTAACGATTGAGGAAATTGAGTTATGTCTCGTCTCTTGTTAGTGGAGTTATACATCTATCGATGAGTGGTGTTGAGGGGTTATAAGGTATCCGATGCTTTTTGAGTAATGAGTATGTTGAAGATCACTTGTGGGCTAATACAATTGATACATTGTTATGAAATGTTTATGGATGCATAATGTGGATAAAATGCATGTTTTAACTTTTTAAGCTTTGCATATGGTGACTATGCATGGAAAAGCTTGTAATTAGTTATAGCAAATGATTTTCTGTTGAAGTATGTAATACTTGTTGCATGGTGTATAACATGTTGATTTTAATGATAAAGTGCGTGGATTTCAAAGAGGGTATGATGGTTTTCAAAAGTATAAAATGGATTTTAAGCATTGATAGTGTTTTTGGATTTTGAGCCCTCCTCACTAAAGCTTTTATGTTTACTCTCTCATTTTTCTTTCAATGCAGATAACTAAGTGTTTGGAAGCAGCAACTTGCAAGGGAATCCTAAGAGACTTCACTTTGAAAGTATTTTTCGGTTATATACTAGAGTAATAAGGGCAATGGGAGATTTCAAGTTTTTCTTCGGTGAAGTGTATGAACACCCTTTGAGAATGTTTTCTTTATGATTTTATACTTGTAAAAGGCTTTTAATTGGTGTTTGGAGTTTTGGATTGAGTTTTGACTCTTAAGTGGCTTATTTGCTAGTTGCATGCCTTTAGATTTCCATTGACAAAATTAGCCATGCTTTGATGCAAATTATGCTGCAAATGTTTGAGGATTAACGTTTATGTATGATGTATGCATGTTAGAAACATGTTGGATTGGTTTAGGTTGATTTTTGGAGTGAAAAACCAGCAAAATATGTCATTACAGGCCCAGGTGTTTCAAAACACTCAAGCATGTATCGAATAGGAGTGCCTGAAATGGCCTTAGGGTTTCAAAACGGTTAAGGTCTATTCTGGTACGATTTGCTACTGGAAACCATAGTTTTGAAACACCTCAAGGGCGTTTTGATATGAGCTCGTGTTTCGAAACATGGTTCTAGTGTTTCGAAACGGGTGACTATTATGTTAGTTAGTGAAATGTTCTGAAGTTCTGATTCATTGCGTTTTAGTCCCTAAATGTTGTGGATGCAATTAAATGAACATGAATAATTATCTTGAGCTGAGATTTGACTGAGATGCGTGTAATTAGACTAATTAAAGGATGGTAAAACAAAAATTTCTTAAGTCCCTAAGAATTGAAAAAATTACAAAATGGTCCCTAAAAGCCGTAATTGGATGAAATTGATGCATGATTGAGTTGCGTTTGATCCGCTGCATTGTATAACACATATGAACCTAATGTGCATCTAGATAAGATAAAGAAAAAATAGGGTTGTTTATTGAGGTAAACCTTCCAGATTAATTTAATATTCCCCGTATAACTCGTTCAGTTTACTCTACCAGCTAGGCTAGGTCGAGGGGTTCCATTTGGTGGTATCAGAGCCAAGTTTCGAAAGAATGAGATGATAGTAAGCTAATGGTAAGTTGGCGTGATGTGATTTCATGTAATTGGTGATGTTTGCTTTGCATGGTGGATGTTATAAGTATGTTAATGTTGATCTAATGATGATGAGGCTATGTATGTTGATTATGATGTAAATATGAGTTGTTATATATGATGATGAGTTTTTAGATCAGTTTGTGGTAGTGTTTATCAATGATATTCTCGTGTACTCGCGTACCGAGGAGGATCATGATAAGCATTTTGATAATTGTGTTGCAAGTATTGTTGGAGAATCAGCTTTATGCTAAGCTGAGCAAGTGTGAGTTTTAGCTCAGGGAAGTTGTCTTTCTTGGACATGTAGTGTCGGCCGAGGGTATTTGGGTTGACCCACCAAGATCGCGACGGTGATGAATTGGAAAATGACTAAATCAATGACAGAAGTGCGTAGCTTCCTTGGTTTGGCTGGATACTATTGAAGTTTTGTGGAGGGTTTTTCTAAGATTGCTTCTCCGTTAACTATGTTGTTGCAAAAGAATGTTCGCTTTGAATGGATGAATGCTAGGCAACAAGCTTTCGAGAGGTTGAAGGATGCTTTGATGCAAGCTCCTGCCTTGATTCAACCAGAATCGGGTATGCATCATATGTTGGTCTATGTTTTATGTTGATGCAAGGTCAGAAGGTTGGGGCATATGCATCTAGAATATTGAAGGTGCATGAGCGCAACTATCCTACTCATGATCTAGAGCTTGCTGCAGTTTTGTTTGCTTTGAAGATTTGGAGGCACTACCTTTACGATGAAAAGTGTGTGGGTTACACGGATCATAAAAGTTTGAAATATCTAAGGTCCCAGAGGGAGTTGAATCTTAGGCAACGAAGATCGTTGGAGTTGCTTAAGGATTATGATCTGACGATTGAGTACCATCCTAGAAAAGCCAATGTTGTGGTCGATGCTTTGAGTAGAAAGGTGGTTGTTGAGTTGAGAGTGATGTTTGCTCAGTTGAGTATATCGCGAGATGGTGGGTAGAGAGCCGAGTTACAAGTGAAACCTTCCTTGATTCAGTTAATTAACCACAATCAGTTGCTTAATGATTCTTTGGCACCTCATGTTCATGATATTGCTGATGGCAATGCAACAAATTTTTGTTTCAATAATGATGGTGTTTTATGCCTTAAAATTCGCATAGTTGTGCTGGAGGATGTTGGGTTGAGGTGCACTATTTTGTCTAAAGCTCATATCAATCCTATTTCTATACATCATGGTAGTACAAATATGTATCGTGTTTTGAAAGATGAGTACTATTGGGTTGGGTTGAAAAAGGATGTTGCGGATTTTGTGAGCATGTGTATTGTATGTCCATGTGTGAAAGCTGAGCATCAGTTTCTATAACGCCCTGGTTTTGGGCCTAGATGTTTTAGACATCGGACCGGACCGGTCGAGAACGGTTCGAATCGCGTAAGGTGATTTAAGGAAATCAAGGATCGGGATAGGATAAAAATTTGGTAAAAATTGCTAAAATCCTCTAAAAATATGTTTAAGAGGTTGGTCAGATCAATTTTACAGAAAGAGTTTCGGAAGTGGGACATTTTTAGTGGTGGCCAAATTGTAAAGTTTCAAAACTATGGAAAATGTTATTTTTAAAGGAGAAGCCAAAATCTTAGAATCTTTAGGGGGCTTTATGGCAATTTGAGCTTTCCTTAATATGACATGTGTTTAAAATGGTTTAATTAAATAGTTTTAATTGGTTTTTATTTTATTTAATTAATTAAGTAGTTAATTAGTGAGATTCCATCACGTAACTACCATTCTCTTCTCATTTTCAGCCAAACACAATTTTAATCCATTTCTCCCCAGAATTCTTTTCTCCCAAACACTCTCTCAATATTTCCTAAACAATTTTCAAGAAATCCTTTCTAGTTCTTCAAGATTTTGCTAAGAAAAACTTGTCATTCATTGAGGAAAGCAAGGATTGGAGGTAAATCTCGTTCTCAACTTCTAATCAAAGTTCTTTATTGAAATTCCCAAGATCTTTGGCTTCTAATTAATGTTTTTGGTTGAGTTTTCATTATAGTTTTGATTTGAGATCAAAATCTTGTAAAAATATGGCTGAAATCTTGATTTTCGGATTTGTTTTGCTAAGCTCTGTTTTGGATTGATTTTAATTGAGTTCTAAGTTGGTTATTATGTTGAAATGTGGTTTAGATAACATAGATCCCGAAATCCTTGAGATCCTTGAGTTTATTGTTAGCTTTAAGTGAGTTTTTGAGGTGAAATGGTGGAATCATGCTTGCTGGAGGTATAAGGATGGGTTAGGTTGTTTATTAGATGTGTTTTGGTGTTTATAATTGTTTGGAAGTGATGATTGTTGGATGGGCTTGGTTTAGGAAGCAATCGATAGAGTTTTTGATTGTTTCGGTTGGGTAAATTGGTGTAGTTTGGGTGAGCAACGAGTTTGTGATTTGTTGCTGGTGTGGAAATGCATTTAGATCTCTGTTTTGATGGTGTGAAAACAGGGGATCTTGATCCGGTAGCAAACGAGGCGTTGTTGGAGACTCCGGTAGAGTAATTTTCGTGTCGACGAGCGAGGCTTCGCGCATCAGTGAGTGGAAATGGATTTTCCAGCTTTATAACGCTTTGAGTGTGGTCTTGGGAGCTTAGTGTGAGTTTGAAACACATAGCTAAGCTCAAGAGTAAGTGATTCGAAAGTCTCTCTCGGAAATGTGCTATATTTTGATGAAAATTCACTTGAGTTAATTATGGTTTTGATTACTGTTTTAAAGCATGTTAGAAGCATGAGTAATGCTGGATTTTAGTGCCATTGTGTTAAGGATGCACTAGGTAAGTGATCATTGGTTTTATGTGATAAATGCATATGATGTTAAGCATGGTTATGCTTGTGGTAATGGTATTGTAGTTATGCTTGTAAAATAGTGGATTATTGATGTTAAATGATTATATTGGCAAGTGATGAAAGTGGTTTTTTGTTCTCGTAATCGGATATAGTTAGCCGGCTATAAGATTGGGTGCACCATGAATAAAGTCTCCTTGGATGTCGAGGGGTTGTGATTGTGTCGTAATCTCCATCCAAGTACCCTAACGATTGAGGCTAAGATCACAACGGTGAATGATTTAATTCCGTCTGTTAGTCCTGTAGTATGTGTCCCATACTCTCGTTAGTGGAATTATACAACTATCGATGAGTGATGTTGAGGGGTTATGATTGTGCCATAAATCTCCATCACGGGTGTTGAGGGGTTGTGATTGTGCCATTGATCTCCACCTTGTGTAGTCCGATAGTATTTATGAAGCGTGTGGGACAACGCTTATAATCCGCGTATCTGATTGTGTCATTTGAGTTGGTTTTGGTACGGTTTGAGAATTGATCACTTGTAAGCCAATATAATGATGATGACTAATGGTTTAAGCATGAGATGCTTGTGATTTATGCTAGAATGCATGTGATGCTTGGTAAAGCATGAGCAAAGGTTTATTTGTTGTTTTTAAGTGATGCATAAGAGTATGTGTTTTAAAAAGAACATTAATGCCATGAGAGGGCATGTTTTAAGTAAAGGCATGTGTTTATAAATGTTGTTTTGCTGGTTATGTGAAATGCATTGATGAATGTTGTTTTAGCAAGCCTCACTGAGCTTTGTGCTTACGCTCATTTGTTTCATCAATGCAGAGAATTAGGCATTTGAGGCAGCGAGTAAGCATGGGGAATCTAAGCACTTTGGTCTAGCAAAGTATGTTGTTTTATATTGGTGTAATAAGATGTAATGGTTGGGATTTCTACTCTTGGATGTTTGAAGATGTTGTTAATTACCTTGAGCATGTTTGATTGCTTAACTTTGGATTGTAAATGGCCTTTGAGGATTGAATTTTATTTGAATGTTGATTTTAGATTTGTATGGCTTTGGAAGACTAGGGAGCATGCCTATAGTTCCAATGCTTGCATGAATGATGCCATGTTTCAGCTTATGCTTTGTATAGGTTATCTTTGATGCTTATACATGTTGTATGTATGTTGTGGCATGAATTGGAATGTTTTTGGGGGTGTTTAGGAGTGAAAAACCAGCAATTTGTGTAGTTGCAGGGCAAGGCGTATCGGAACGCGCTTACCTGTTTCGAAACAGTGGCCAAAAAGGGCCATGGGGTTTCAGAACGGGTAGGAACGTTCCGGAACGATTTGCTATTGGAATGTTGTGTTTCGATACGGGTATCGGAACGCACCCGAGTATCGAAACGGTCAACCTGGTTTCGAAACGACCATTCTGATATAGGGCCTTGTGTTCCGAAACACCCGACCGTTGGAGATGAATTTGAATTGTTTCAGGTTTTTGTTTCTTATGTTTTAGTCCCTGAGTCTTGAATGCTTAATTAAATGAGTTTGGATGATCCGTTTAAGATGAAATTTGACATTTTGTTATATTATAGGTTTAATTTTGGACTAGTAACGTTAAAACTTGTTTAATTCTTATAATTTTTGAAATTTACTTATTAGTCCCTAAAAGGCGTTTGTATGCAACTGAACCCCTAAATGAGCTCCGTTCGCTGTATCGCTTTCGCTAAAATGATTTGCTATTCCCATAGGTTAATAATGTGCATCTAGAAAAGTTAAAAAAGGGTCATTAATCAAGGTTGACTTTCACGAGTTGACTTTGGTTTTCCCCGTGTAATCTTCTTAGTTTGGGTCGGGGGTCTAGGCCGGGCTAAAGAGGTTAGCTTTGTTGGTATCAGAGCCAGATTACGAAAGAATTGGGGATGTTGGTATGTGAAATTGACATGTGTTGACGTATGTTGTTTGAAAGGCATGATTTTGGTTGAATTTTGGAGCGTATGCTACGCTTGATTGATGTAAATCGCATGTGAAATGAATATGATTGTGTGTTAATGATTCGATGTTGATATGTGCTGATTTTGGATGATGAAAAGCATGTTGAGCATGATGTGTCATTGTATGATATGCTATGTTGAGGGAAATCGGGGTACCCATTGCCTTATTACACTATTTAAATGTTTTTGTAAACTTGGATCCTTGCTTGAGGCTGGCCTAAATGGTTTGATTTGTTTTTGTTGTTATGCCTTGTTTAAAATAGCACTATGGGTCCGAGAAGAGAGCTAAGGTCGAACACAATAGTGCCTCAAGACGACCAGGGTGAGCAAGGGGCTGATGTCCCTCCTGGTGGAAACTTACCTCCTCCGTCACCACCTGGAGGTGGGGAGCAGGAGCAGCAAGGACCTGCGGGTCCGGGTTTGGGTGATCTATCGTCGTTGGTTCAGGCGATCACCGGGACGTTTCAGGCTGCTGTGGCCGGAGCGCATGTATAGGCCCCTGCAGTTGGGCAGACGGGCTTACCATTGGAGAGGTTGAGGAGCCTAGGAGCTGTGGAGTTCTTTGGAATGTCTCCTAAGGCGTCAGAGGCATGGTTAGATAGTACGATACATATCATGGATCAAATTGGATGCAACGACATGCGCAAGCTGGGATGCACAATTTCTTTGTTGCAAGGCGATGCCTATAGCTGGTGGACGAATACCACTGCTGGTTTGGAACCCAATGAGATAGGTTGGGAGTATTTCAGAGGTTCCTTCAAGAAGAAGTATCTAGGGGTGAGATACTTGGACGAGAAGAAACATGAGTTTATGTCGCTAGTTTAGGGCAATCTTTTTGTGGCGGAGTACGAGGTCCAGTTCGTAAGCCTGAGCAAGTATGCCCTTGAGCTGATACTTAGTGAGAGGCACCGATGTGATCGCTTCCAGTACGGGCTGGTACAGGAAGTTAAGACGTACATGTTGGCTGCAGATTACACCGACTTCGATGTGCTTGTATGTCGAGCCAAAGACATCGAACATAATTTGGGTTTGTCGTCTCGAGGTGTTGTTTCTAGCTCGAGGAAGAGAGCAGCTGAGTATATTTCTGGGGTGGACGGAACAAAAGAGGTCGAGATAGGAGACATCAGCCTGAGGGGAGGCGAGGTGCTCTGGGTCAAGGCGATCTGGTTCAGGGACGCCGAGTGAGGTCAGAGCAGCACACGTGTTGGACATGTGGGTCGAGTGACCATCTGAGGCCATATTGTCTCCGAGCAGCTATAGAGGTTCAGGCTCCTATTTTGGTGGCAGGGAATTCGTGTTGGAACTACGGCTCAGCATATCACATGAGGTGGGAGTGTCTTTTGTTTGTTGGTGGAGGCCAAGGATGTGCACCTGCTCTGGCTGCACCTTAGAGAGGCCATGGGCGCGGCCGAGGGAACTTCCGAGGAGAGACGAGGGACATAGAGGCGTAGCTCATGTGGTGGCAGTTAGGCCTGAAGGAGGTGGTCATGCCAAGTTTTATGCTCAGCGCGAGGAGCGCAATGATATTGTTGTTATCGCATGTACCTTTGCTCTTGAGTCTTTATCTTTGTTGGCTTTGATTGATTCTGTATCTACGCATTCTTATATCTTTGTTGGTGAGTGGAAACGGTTTTAAAAGCTTTTCAAATGTTTGAAAGCAAGGTTTGGGGGTTTATATTGAGCTTGAAACACTAATCTAAGCTCAGAAGTAAGTATGGAAGATTTCACTCTCGGTTTTTCAGTTTTTCCATTGTTTTGATTGATCATGCTCATGTTTTAGAAAGAGAATTGTTTTTTTTTTGCTTGGCAAAATAGTATTTTATTAAAATTATAAACCTGAGCTGCGTGCCTCGTTAAAAACCTCCCAAAACCTAAATGGAGGAAAAGAGTACAGTACAACCAGGTTCAAACAACGCGTACTACCATAGTAACAATCAAAAGTCATCACTACAACATACGCCGCAAGTACATAACAAAAAGCACCAGCCCATACACCTGATTATGAATGACCAAAACGCCAACACAACACTAACACGACCAACACCCCTCACAAAAGCTAGCGATGCAAAACCATGTAGCAATGTAATCCCCACCATCAAAGAAAAGCAGCACCAAGCGTAGACTCTACTTACCAAGCTTGAAACGTCAAACCGCAGACCAATCTTATTGGAAAAATAATTTTCCAAACTTGAAATTACCACCCAGCTTTAAATAGTGAAGAGCGAGACATCTTATTCTATGCTAAGCAATCTGCAAGAATATTTTTTGTCGAGGCACATATAGAAATAAACAGAGCCAATCTTGTGGGAAAGCTTATCAATCTCGACCAACAACGGCCACCAACCCCAAGTACGCTGCAAAGGATGTCTCACACAGATTAGAACCACCTTTGAGACTAATTCCACTATCAATGTAACTATTTCAATCCACGAGGCTTCGATAAAAAGTTCCCATGCAGTTTTTATCGCTACAAACTCAGCATACTCGGCTCATTTCCCTTCTACTGGACCAGAAAATAGTATCCTGAATGTGCCATCCCTTGTTCTTATTACGTCTTCGCATCCTGCCAATCTGAAGCAAAACTATACACCAGCCCATTGTTTGATCTCGGTACCAATTCGAATTTCACCTTGGCAACTCTCCTCAACAGATTAACAACTCCCACACATTTCGGCCTGTAAAAACTCTTAGTCGCATCATGTGTTCTCCAAGCCAGTTTACCACTCGAGATTTGAAAAAACTCTTTCCTTTTCAAGCCAAACATTGTTAGGTCAATCAAGCCAAAATGGAGTCTCAAATCATATATAAAACAGTTTCCAATAAAGATTTATCTTCTCGAGTGAATTTAGTTAACTGTTTTCGCTTTGTTTTTTATATTGGTTGTTTACTTTTATGTAATCAAATATGCTTGTTTTTTAAAAATCTATTTTAGGCTACAAATGAGTTATTTATAACATTCGATATTCGAGCTGGATTCATCTAGATTGGGTATTAGGTGTTACATTGACAGTGAAATTCTTGGGATTAAATTTTATAAATATTAAACTAAATTATAAAAATTAGAAATAAGTAGAGGTCAAATTTGGATTAAATAGAAATTTTAGGGACTGAACTAGACAAAAATAAAATCATATGAAAACTATTGGACTAAATTATAAAACATAAAAATACATATGGGTTAATTTTGAATTAAGTAAAAATTTGGGGATTAATTAAAGCTAAAATAAAATTATATTAAAAATATTGGAAGAAATTATAAAAATAGAAATAAACAAGGGGTTAATTTTAGATTAAATAAATATTTATGGACTAAATTAAACAAAAATATTCGACCAAATTATACAAATTAGAAAAAATAGGGATAAATTTCGTTCAAATAGACATTTTAAGGATTAAATTGAACAAAAAAGAAAATCATATTAAAAATAGTGGATTAAATTATAAAATTTTTTAAAAAAAAAACTATGGGTATATTTTGAATTAAATAAAATTTTTAGGTTCGAAATTGAAAAATATTATCCTATTAAAATATAGATCTAAATTATACAATTATAAACAAATAGTGGTTAATTTTGGATTAAATAAATATTTTAGGGACTAAAGAGGAAAAATAAAACTATATTAAAAATATTAGACTAAATTATAAAAATTCATAACAAATATGAGTCGATTTTGGACTAAATAAATACTTTTGGGGCTAAATTAAAAAAACATAAATCTATATTAAAAGTTAGATTAAATCATAAAAATTAGAAACAAATAGTGGTCAATAAATGAATCATGAGTACACAAAATTACATTTGGAGTGAACAAACAGTGCTCCCAACAACATCCAGTTCTTTTGATAAAAAGTTGCCTGCATACCATCCACCCCAGTGCCTTGCAAGGCCCCAAATCAAAGAACGCCTTACGTACCTTATTCACACTCACCAAACATACTAAAGATTTTTGCTCAGCATGTATCAAACTCGAGAAGTCACCTCTAACCGAAAAAAGTCTCTCATCACACCCAGACAAAGTGAATAGACCCTAATAAACCTACAAAGCCTCATGCACCAACATGTCCTAATTTGTACACCATGTACCTTCTGCAACCATAATGGTCAAGATCGTATTCGCCCTCCTTCTTGCCATCATAGAGCCGTGAAAGAACTATGAGTTCCGATCACCATCAAAAACCCACTGCGAACAAGTTTTTTGACGCCATAGACTATCCTTCTGTTCTAGTAATACCTCAAGCTCAACTTTCAACTTCGCTAAAAAACTTGAATAACGAAACAAAGCGCTCTTTTAATCCCTCGCAGACGGGCTAAAGTATGTTTCCTTTTCTTACCAATATGTCCAAAAACATTCATATTCCAAGTGTCAGTCTCAGATGCAAAAGCCTCCAAATTTAGTTCCCGAGGCCTATTTGGTATCCAAACACTGTGCAAAAATTCCTTCAATTGTGAATGATCTTGTCAAGCTGCAATAAACCTGAAAGGTCTGTTTGGAGTTGACATGATATCCTCAATTGAAAAGAGTAAGTGAGGCTGATGATCTGAACCCACCTTGTCTAAATGCAGAACATGCCCATGAGCAAACTGATCAATCCAAGATGAATTAGCTAGACATTGATCCAGGTGCTGACTCAAGTTCACCCGCGACCAAGTAAACAGAATCGCACATAAACCTAAATCGTCAAACCCAAATCAAACAAAAAATCTGCAAACAAACGGCTACCACCAATATGCGCATCTAAACCATCAAGTCTTTCATCTGCTGAAAGAATTATATTAAAGTCTCCACCATTGACCTAAGGATGCCCATCGCCAGGATTCATAGCCTCTAGTTGCCGCCAAAGATGTTTTCATTTGGCTGCATGAGGACTTTCGTACACAACTATGAACTAAAAACATTCATCCGATCGAGAGGACCGAATGATCAATCCAAGACGAATTAGCCAGACATTGATCCAGGTGCTGACTCAAGTTCCTCCACGACCAAGTAAACAGAATCACACGGAAACCCAAATCGGTCAAACCCAAACCAAACAAGAAATCTGCAAACAAGCGACTACTACCAATATGCGCATCTAAACCATCAAGTCATTCATCTCCCGAAAGAATTATATTAAAGTCTCCACCATGGACCCAAGGATACCCACCGCCAGGATTCATAGCCTCTAGTTTAGGCCAAAGATGTTTTCATTTGGCTGCATGAGGACTTCCGTACACAGCTATGAACTAAAACTATTCATCTGATAGAGAGAACCGAATGTTGCCATTAACATATTGATTGGAAATGTTTAACACGTTATCAATCACCACACCATCCCATAAAATCAAAATTTCCCCACCAAAGTCATGAGCCTCAACCGGAAAAGAATTACTATAACCCAAACGCGCAATAACCTCGTCAGCTATAAACAAGCTAACACGCGGCTCAAATAAAGCCACCATATTTGGCTTATTCTCAAGGACAACATGTAAGAAAATTCATCAGAACGCAGGACTCGAGGCACCCAAACAATTCCAAAACATGACGTTAATCATTAAAATAAGAAAATAAATAAAACTAAACCTTAGAGTTCGCCGGCCCCAGTTGGACTCGCACTGCTCCCCATGGGAAGCTTTGCAGGCTGCTCACCCGCCACAAAAAGATTACCAGCAGCCACTGGTTGATCCACGACCATAGCACTATCTACACCCTCATACGATGACCCCTGGCCAGTCGAATCCTCACTATGACCAACATCTAGTTAATTCGATAACATGTGCGCTCACTTAATAAACACATGCTTGGAAGCACCTCGAGCCTTGCTAGACTTCTTCCCCACCATGATTTTCTTACCAGCCTCCTTTGAAGACTTCTTGGCATTTGTAACCCAAGAGTCAAGCCTAGTTTACACAAGCCTTTTAGTTTTAAGGGTTAGGGATGTAGTTCATGGTTTAGCATTTAGGAGTTTAGGTTTTAGGGTTTAGAATTTAAAGTTGATGTTTAGAATTTAGGGTATATGGTTTGAGGATTAGGGTTTAGTATTTTTTTTATTTGGGTTAGAAATTTAGAATTTGAGTTTTATTGTATAAATATGTAAACTTGTGTAAAATTAGTTTTACACAGCCTGTGTATCAAAAATTTACCTTATATATATATTATTGAAGTCATTTCGCGATGGCTTGAGAATGTTTCGCATTGGAAATTGTGTGTTTTACAAGATGAGCATCAATCGCTTTAGGCTAAGTATAACTTAATAATCATAATTTGGTTTACGCACAACATTGAGAACAAAGTCATGTTTGAGATTCAATTACATGTGCATAATATTAAAATACCCTCACCACATCCAGAAATCAGTACCGTAAAAAGAGTCACTCCAAGGTTTCGAAACCTTTTTAGTTTTAATGTTTGGGGTATCGAAACTCACTCCAAGGTTTTAAAACTTGATGAATAGTGTTGAGCTCAAATCGATCAACCTAAAAGCGTAAAAAATGTGTTGAATTAGCAAACAATATATTGTGGTGGAAGCAATCAAAATATAAGGAATTGCATAATGATTTATAATTGTTTCAAAACTTGAAGGATAGTGTTGGGCTCAAATCGATCAATCGAAAAGCGTTAAAATCTGTTGAATTAGCAAACAATATATTGTGGTGGAAGCAATCGATAGATAAAGAATTGCACAATGATTTATAGTGGTTCGAATCAGGGCCATCTTTGATATTTTCGGGGCGCTGTGCAAAAACTCAAAAATGTACTCTCATAGAATGAAAGGATATTCAAATACCTTGAAGAATTAATTTAATATTTTACCAATTTGAATCAGGTACTGTGACTTGCTTAAAGGGATCTAGTGCCCCATCTCACTAGACCAAATGATTGTTGGCAATTATTTTTTATTGTGAGATTAATTAATTTTTTTATTAATTTAAAAATAAGAATAATTATTTTTTAGGGCCCCAAGACTGATTGGAGGCCTTGAGCGGTCGCTCACATTGCTCCCCCTATCAGCATCCCTAGGTCGACTTCTAAATCAAGTCTACCTCCACCACCTTAGCTATCGACGCTAAATATTTTCTACAAATTTACTAATTTTTCCTTTTAAGGACATATAGTAACCTTACAGAATTCATCAAGATGTATACCCAAAATCATTTGAATCATTTCCCTCAAAGTTTATACCCAAAAATTTTGAGTTGCACTCTCCCTAGAAGAAATACTAATTTAGTAAACAATAAAAAGGTCTCACAACTTTGACTTAATTTATTAAATCAAAATATTAGTGTTGGAAAAATTCGATAATTTTGGAGCTTTGAATAAGAAATTGATTCAAATGTTGTTGAGGAAAATATGGAACCAATTGTTGGTTCGTAAATGTGCAGACATGCACGACGTGGGTAACGCAAATGTCTGAACCGGTCTGGTCCTTCATGGGCTTGCAGATATTTTGACCTAAATTTGAAATGAATTTTCCTCAAATAAAAGCATAAATTTGCCAAATTTTATCTTGGAATTAAAAGGGTAAATATTGAAAGTTACCTTTAATTCAGATAATAATTTTGGAAATTGCTTTATAGGAGAATCAATTGATTCACAATATTAAATGCTCCATTAGGTCAAAATTTCTACTTATACTCTCATGATACTCCTATAAATAAGGAGTAAACCTTCTAGGTTTAAACACAACTAAAAACCACAGAAAATTTTTATTGTTTTACTCTATAAATTTTACAAGTAGTTTTCGGTGGTAGACGAAGGCAATGGTCAGTTCGTGATTTGCACAGTAGTGTAACTGTGGCTGATCATTTGTTGTTGTATCCTGGGAGACAGACGACCAATGAGCTCGAGTACCATAGGAGTGGCTGAAAATCTATCTTAAGGAAACTGCATTCGTGCAGGCCTCAACACATTTCTTTTGGTTCCAAATTGGTTTGATTTATATATTGTTTTATTCTTCTTAATTTTGTATTGTTCGTTTAAATAATATTATTTTACCTTATTATTTATTCTTGGATTAACGCTTATTTTCTAACAATCTTAAGACAGATTCTCGAATTTTAATCGAAGACGAACAATTTACCACAACGGAGTATTCATCTCAAAATCGTGAGTTTATTGCCGCGGTGAATTGCAAGGATTTACCTACCATAATGGTATATGAAATTTCATATGAATTCAACATATGATTTGACATGAATTTGGTGAGGTTAAAGGTTTTATTAAATTTCATTAAATGTTGAATTTGAAATTTGAACATGTAATCTTTCCTAAGTTTGGTGTGCTATTCGATGGAAATTACCAAAATTGAACCAAGGAAATCACGAGTCCCGAGCAAGTGTGGTGCGCTCTTCAATGGTAATTTTAAGGTAAAACTTTATTATTATGGTATTATTACCTAATATTGTTTTTGGCCTTGAATATGAAAAAAGAAATTGTATTTTTCAGATAGTAAGAATCAATGTGATTCTTTTATTTTTAAGGTATTTATTCCTTAAATAATTTTGGCCTTTAATACATTTGGCGTGAAAAAGGAATATCTGATGTCATATTTATATGTGGTAATTATTATTTATTTCGAACTAATAATTTCCTTTTGAGAAATTTTATCGAGACGAATAGAATATTCAGGCGAAATTATGATTTGTTTTGGAAACAAAGATCTCATAAATAATTCGTTTCAGGAATTAATTTCTGCCGTTTTAACGGATTTACGTGATCTTTTCCAAAACAAGAATAAAAAAAATTAATGGATCAATTCCTTTGATTTTGTTGCCTTGATATCTTTGGTTTGGGTTTTAGTGCTACTAATCCCAGTATTTAACAGAAGATATAAGGGAAATAAATCACTAAATTTATTTCTTCGTTAGAATCTTGTGTTGATTCTAATTTTGGAAAAGAATATAAATCATTGGATTTATTTTCAAGAGAATCTTGTATGATTATATGGTTGCGGGGAAAATTAAATCATTGAATTTATTTCCATAAGAATCAAGTATGATTCAATTTTTGTAAAAGGAAATAAATCATTAAATTTATGTATATGCTAGAATCATCTATTCATTCTAACTTTTTAAGAAAAATAAATCATTGAATTTATTCTCGTAAGAATCAAATATGATTCAATTTGTGTAAAAGGAAATAAATTATTAAATTTATTTTTGTACTAGAATCATGTGTTGATTCTAACTTGTTAAGGGAAACAAATCGTTGGATTTAATTTCGTGAGAATCTAGAATGATTCAACCTTGAAATAAATTGGTGAATTTATTTTGGAAAGAGAAATAACTTAAAGTTATTATTTCTTAAAGAATCAAGTATAATTCTATTATAGAAATAAATCGGTGTATTTATTTTGGAAATAACATTGGTTACTAAATTCCGACTGAGGTCTCGAATCAAAGCATAGAAGAATTTGGTTCTATATCTCAAAATTAAATTCTTAAAGCCTATTCTGATGCATGCTATGAAGTGCACAATGTTTAAAAATGGCTAAAGAATCGTGAGGGTCGTTGGACCATAAATGGAAGATTCCAAATTGTTGTGAATCAAAGGTAGTGATTTCGATTGATCACTCATGTTTGGAATGATTTCAAGAATAGAATCCATAAACGGTGATTGAAAGAAAATTTAAAAGTGCTTGTCTAGGATTGGTTCTTTGAGAGACTTGGTATTTAAGCGTGCCTAGTGCACCACCTCTCTTTCATAAGTTACCTATCTGGTGCATTGTTTATTATTGTTCTTTCTATTAATACCGTGTGAACTTTTGTTTGGGGTTTAGTTTACTAAATCTCCATCATCTAACAAAAGTTAGAAATTATGTTTTTGTTTCTGATTTTAGTCTTTGACTAAATTCCTGAAGTTTAACAGATTCATAATGCTTGGTTTTGGATTGTGTCTACGTGACACAATGGAAAAATCAATGAAATTCATTGGAAAGAATTTCAAACATGGAAAAAAAGATGTTGCATATTTGACCATGATAAACCTAGTCAAATATCTGAAGGATGATCCTCCTATTATTAGAGAGGATAAGGTAAATATTGTTACCACCTTCAAATGTTACTAAGGTAAATATTGCTAAGATAAATATTATCATGGCAAACGTAGTAGAAGTCAAAAACGACTTCAAACCATAAATTAAACGGTGTGTTCAAGAAACAAATTTCATGAAAAAAATGCTTCAATTGCCATAAAATGGGGAACAAGTCTTCGGACTATAGATTTCCAAATGAGGGAAATGTTATTGCCATAACAATTGATATCACAACATATTGGTTGAAGGAATATGTTTATTACCTTCATTGATGATAGCACAAAAAAATGTTATGTGCATTTACTTAAAAGTAAAGATGAAGCTATAATGAAAATTGTTCTCTATGAGCATGATGTTGAATCCCAAACTTAATTAAAGGTTTAAGATGGGGAGAAGCTTTATATGAGTAACGTTGGTACTATAATGTGTCTAACATGTGGGGGAAGTTGTTCTATAAGCTAATTACCTTTTAAATAAAATTCCCCATAATTAAAGAGACAAGACACCATATAAGTTATGGAAGATAATTAAACCTTCCTACAACTACTTGAAAATGTGGAGTGTCTTGCAAAGGTAATGACCTCATTACTGAAGCAAATGAGAATAGAT
Organism: Hibiscus trionum; assembly: GCA_030270665.1. NCBI lineage: Eukaryota > Viridiplantae > Streptophyta > Magnoliopsida > Malvales > Malvaceae > Hibiscus > Hibiscus trionum. Next base: position 1,634,774 of record BSYR01000004.1, read on the forward strand.
CCCCAAAAATGATGGATTGTATTTTCATTGGCTATACAGAACATAGCAATGTATATTGATTTCTTGTGTATGAATCGAAGAACCCTGAGATTCACAAGCATACGATAATGGAAGCAAAGGATGTATTTTCTTTGAAAATGTAATCCCATGTAAATCTAGGGAAGTTGGTCAAAGTTCAATCAAACAAACTTCGGAGACTATCGATAAAGATGACTCAAATGATCAATAAGGGGTTGAGCATGAAATAGAGCCACAAAGAAGTAAATGAGCAAAGGTAGAAAAAAAAATTGGATCAGTTTTTCTAAACTTTATGCTAGAGGTTGAATCTGAAATGTATAATGATGTTATACGTTCATTTGAATGCACCTTATGGAAGGATGCCATTAAGAGTGAAATCGATTCCATCATGCAAAACTATACGTGTGAATTAGTGGATTTTCCTTTGGGAATTAAACCACTGTGTTCTAAATGAATTTTCAAACAGAAAATGAAAGCAAATGGAACAATTGATAAGTACAAAGCCATATTGATAATAAAAGGTTACTGATAAAGGAAAGACCTTGACTATTCCGATAGATTCTCTCTTGTATAAAGGATAACCTCCATAAGGATAATACTTACAATTGTCGCTTTGCGGAATCTAGAAGTACATCAAATAGATGTTAAAGCGACTTTCCTAAAAAGAGATCTTGATGAATAAATATACATGGAACAACATGAGGTTCATGTAGTTTCAAGTCAAGAGAGGAAAGTCTGTAGATTGGTGAAGTCCTTGTACAAACTTAAACAAGCACTAAAGTAAAGACATGAGAAGTTCGATAATGTCATGATGACAAACGACTTCAAATGAGTGTGACTAATGTGTATATGTCAAAACCACTAATATTTGATATATTATTCTATGTTGGAAGTAGCAATGAAATGGTAAACGTACCAAAGACTTGTCAAATTCGAGATTGACATGAAAAATATGAGATTGACATATTTGACTTTCGGCATCCAAATCAAATGGTCACTTGAAGGTCTCATATTGATGTAGTCACACTGCATGGACAAGAGAAGTTTGGCAAGGATGTTTTCGGCATAGCTAGAACTCCAATAAATACATGCCAACATTTGTCCAAGAACAAAGACCAAAGTGTTGACCAAGTGGAATATGCAAGGGTGATAGGCAATTTAATGTAACTCATGAGTTGCACTAGATGAGATATTGCTTTTACTATGAGCAGTTTAAGCAGATTCACAAGCAATCTGAGTGAAAACCATTGGAAAGAGATTGTGAGGGTACTAAGATATCTTAGATATACTCGGAATTATGAATTGCATTATTCTAGAGATCCTACTATTTAGAAGGATATTCCGATGCGATTGGATATTTGATATTCAAGATATCAAAGGCACAAGTGGATATGTCTTCACTTTGGAAGGAAGAACCGTGTCATGGAAATCCTCAAGACAAACGATTATAACCAGATCCACAATGAAATTTGAGTTTATAGCTCTGGAGAAGAAGTTAAATGGCTTCGGAAATTTCTTAGAGCATATTCCTGAATGGCCAAAGCCAGTGCCCACAATGTGCATACATTGTGATGACCAAGCGAAAATTGGTAGAGCATAGAGCTTTGTGTATGACGGTAAGTCGAGACATATGCATCGTCGACATAATACTGTTAGACAACTGGTCTCAAATGAAGTTATCTCTATTGATTTTTTGAAATCAAAGGATAACGTTGCGGATCCACTAACCAAAGGGTTAAATCGAGATCAAGTTCAAAAAAATCGAAAGGAATGATACTAAAGCCCATGTAAATTTAAGGTGCTATGTGAAGGAAAACCCTACCTAGTTGACTGGAGATCTCAAGATCTAGGTTCCTACCTAGTTGTCAGAGAGGTAGTTGTGTAAAGTATATCATCGTTTACACAAATGGCAGAACAGTTCAAGGACATTACGTCTACTGGTCAGCTAGTAAAGTAAATATACTTTCACAAGGGAAGGTTCAAGGGTGGACACCTACCTATCCTATGCAGCTATCGAACGTAGAATCTATCATCGCATCGAGACAAAATGTTTTTGATTAAATCAATTTCGTTCATGTGGGGGATTGTTGGAAAAATTCAATAATTTTGGAGCTTTGAATAAGAAATTGATTCAAATGTTGTTGAGGAAAATATGGAACCAACTGTTGGTTCGTAAATGTGCAGACGTGCACGACGTGGGTAACGCAAATGTATGAACCGGTCTGGTCCTTCGTGGGCTTGCAGATATTTTGACCCAAATTTGAAATGAATTTTCCTCAAATAAAAATATAAATTTGCCAAATTTTATCTTTGAATTAAAAGGGTAAATATTGAAAGTTACCTTTAATTCGGATAATAATTTTGGAAATTGCTTTATAGGAGAATCAATTGATTCTCAATATTAAATAGTCCATTAGGTCAAAATTTCTGCTTGTACTCTCATGATACTCCTATAAATAGGGAGTAAACCTTCTAGGTTTAAACACAACTAAAAACCACAGAAAAATTTTATTATTTTACTCTGTCGATTTTACAAGTAGTTTTCGGTGGTAGACGAAGGCAATGGTCAGTTCGTGATCTGCACAATAGTGCAACTGTTGCTGATCATTTGTTGTTGTATCCAGGGAGGCAGACGACCAATGAGCTCGAGCACCATAGGAGTGGCCGAAAATCTGTCTTAAGGAAATTGCATTTGTGTAGGCCTCTACACGTTTCTTTTGGTTCCAAATCGGTTTGATTTATATATTGTTGTATTCTTCTTAATTTTGTATTGGTCGTTTAAATAATATTATTTTACCTTATTATTTATTCTTGGATTAACGCTTATTTTCTAACAGTTCCACAAATAGTTTTGAAACCCCTTGAAGGAGGTATCGAATTAAGCCTCAAAATTGCCCGATTTTTACCTAGAAATTCAATGGGTATCAAAACATGGTCATAGGGTTTCGATACCTCAAACCCAGAAATATATTTTATGGCACCAAATTTGGTTCCAACACACTTTTAAACATCTCCTTTTAAGTCGCTAATGGTTACCCATACATCCAAGTCATATTGGTTTCCAAAATCACTACAGAATAAGGCCTTAGCGCTGACAGGACAATAAAATAATTAAAATAAAGAATTGGCAACCGTGTGAGAAACAACTGCTTTACAAACAAATACCCTAATATGTGTAATCACTATAATAGACGAACGCCTCTAAGGTTAGTACAGTCTTTCCGAAAATTGAGGACACTCAAAAATGTCGAGAAATGAAGAATGTAAAGCAAATTTTTTTTTGCTTGGGATAGAGCTGTGTAAAGCTCAATTTTAGGAAAACTTCAAAGGATAAAGCTTTTATTCCATCTGTCATAGTTAAAAATAAAATTGATATAATCAGGTTGTTGCGTGTCAAAAGTCCTATCGCAATGTAGTGCAAGTGTACACGACGCAAGTAGTAAAGTGATACTCAAAGTATCAGATGTCGAATCCACGGGGACTGGAAATAGCTTTATCCTTGGATTGCTGCTCAAGAGAGAAATAGAAGAGTTTAAATTGTTGGGAAATAATATTGAAAATACTGAATAATAGATAATGAAGTTTCAGGGTTAAGAGATAGGCTGGTATTGTTCTGCTTGGTAGTGCAGGTGTTGCACTGCATAGAAAATTCATGTTCTGTGTATGGCTCGTGTCACGGCAGCACCTGTCGTGGTAGCAGTCCGTTGCTGTCGCGGCAGCGATAAGCAACTCGGTTTCTTCAAGCTTGGCAAGAATCCCTTATGTGACTTGTCCTATCCCTAGGTCCAAGTGCTATTGATGAACACTTCTCGGGTGATACCTCCCGATGTGAATCGAAGGGTGAACACCAATGTTTTTGAATTCTTCCTTAGCCACTTAACCTCGTCCTATCCCTAGATCTGAGATAGTTCAACCATAAACTAGAGAACCCGCACTTATTCCTTTCGTATACTTAACTCTCCCGATATTAAGTAAATAGATGATCTCACAATGCTCTCCCGATACTCTTGCAAGATGTTGAAACTAGAATAAGCAAACTTGAAGTTTTATTTTATTGAACAGAAAATTCTTAAAACAATACATTCCTTGCAACTACTTTACAAAATCAACCCTTAGCCCTAGGGGACGTTTAGAACATGATGAGAGGGGGAAACGACTAGGGTTTTGGGGATGAAAGCTAGAGATGAGTTATCCTTCCCTAGGTCGAATTACATGCCTTTATATAGGCCTTGGGTTCAAGTTTTTTAATAATGTAAGAATACAAGTTCAAACTAAAGTACAACTCTAATTAAGATTAAATCTTCTGAGTAGATGCCTTTAATTCGTCCTCTTTTCTTGATTTGGGTTTCTTCCTTGAACTTTGGGTTTGGCCTTCATTCTGCTCTAGGGCTCATAAAAATATAGGAGTGGTCCACGACAGACCGGCTTGAATTCCTCTATTTTTCGAGGTCTAGTTCACTTTTCCCTTCCACCAACGTTGTCGTCATGGCTGCCACGGCAATGGCCACGGCAGCGTCCTCCTTCTTGACTCAAGTCCTGTGTTCCAGCTCTGCGCCTTCACTATCCTGAGTCTGCCACATCAGCTACCTGCAATAGTAGCAAAAATCATTAGAAACTGTGTCATTTTATCTAATTGTGATGTTTATATGAAACTTTACCTAAATGCAATGAATTATGCTTGAATGCAGCAGAAATATGGGTTAAATAAGGGGTAAATATAGAACTTTTACACACTCAACACACCCCCAAACTCAAGTTCTTGCTTGCCCTCAAGCAAATATGACTTAACTAAAAAAATAAAAAAAATTTGTTTGGCTTAATTTAGTGAACCTTTCATTACCTACCACACATGCCCTATCACGAACAACACATTGTCGGACATTTCTGGATTTATTTAGAACCATGCTATAGGTCTCGTGTAGTGTGTGCATGCTTTGTGAACAAATATGTGCCTAGACTCCTTTAATTTACTAAATAGTTAAGCTACTCACTTGAATTTTTATGCCAACTTTCATTTTCTTGGAGGCAATTCTTAGGCTCCTTTAGTTTTTCTTAATTATACTCGGTTTTCTTTTCTTATTTTAAGTTGACTAGAGTAAGGCTCTAAACTATTCCTAAAAATATTCTAAAGGCACTGCCACGACAGAGTATGTCGCGGCAGGTAAGTTTAGTTCAAAGACTTAAGCCAAATGATTTTTTTTGACAAAAATAAACTAATTAATAACTAACACTTAGACATAATTTTAAAACACAAAAGACACTTCATTACTGGAGGGATGCCACCCCCAAACTCGAGGGTTGCATTGCCCTCAATACATGATGACATGGGAAAAAAGAAAATAAAATACATCACAATATAAATAAAACAGCAAGACAACAAAAATAAGATAGAAACTTAATTTGAGGAGCTGTCATCGCTGCTGCTGCTACTAATCTATAGATGTCGGTGGGTAGTGACCTTCATTGTGGGTGTCGGCAGGGTGCTAGGGGAGGCAGAGGCAGTTTTTTTTTGCTTCCCTTGGCGGCTGGATACGAGTGGGTGAGATTTGGGGTAGCTTGTCCAGCACTTGTACCTCATCTTCGGAGCTGCTGCTGCTACTACTGCTGCTGTTGGTAGACTTGCCCTTGCCGGATGGTCCTTCACCAGTTTGGTTGGGCTTCTGCCTTTTCATGGGAGTGAACTCCTTGGAAAGGTTTCGAGCAACAAAGGGCTCCCCGTCTGAGTCCTGCCAGACAGATGATGAGGAGAACCCTTCGAAGTAGTCGTCGTTGAGTTCTGGCAGCGGCTCCTTTCTTTTCTCGCCTCTGGCAGTGGCAGTGGCAATGTGGCTACCGCCTTCAGCTGTCGCGGCCGGAGTAGGAGTAGATGCAGCAGATGGGGTCTTTGGTGTGGCAGCAAGAGTAGGAGTAGGTGTGGGAGCAGTAAAATACTGTTCTGGAAAGGTAGGGAACGGTACATTTGCAAAATTTAAATCATTATGAAGAAAATGTATCGTGGATGCCGTGAAGTCCCTTACGAAGCTCAACAGACCAAGCTGCCTTTCCTCCATCTTTTTTAGTGTGGCCAGAATCTGAGTGGAGGCATCTTGTGGAGGGGCTGTTGCCGTTGGCTGTTGCTGCTTTGTTGCGGCAGGTTCTGGTTAACTGGGCTCTTCCGGCTGCTCTGATGTGGCAGAAGGGTTGAAGAAGGACAGTGGGGGGGCTGCTTTCAGCTCCATGAGGCTGAAGATGTTACGCTCCATCCACCCTTTCCCTCGGACTTTGAAGTCTTCGGCAATTTCTGGAACGTTGCGGCCTCGGCAGATTTCGGTGATGAGGTACGGGAAGACAAGAGGTCCCGATGGTCGAAGAGCACATTCTAAAATTCCCTCCCTTATGTATCGACCGACATTTATGGGTCTTTCATTCAAAATTGAATGGACAAGTGCTAACCTTGTTCGGTCGACCGTACTGTTATGAGAGGATGGCATGATTCTCTTCTTCACGAAGTGGTTCCATAATTTAGCCTCGGGAGTTAGTTGAGTTCTTTTTACCGTCCACCGATGCTTTGGGTTGGTGTTCCATTCTGTCCCCTCCTCCGTCACTTTTGCCATCACCGTATCATAGTTTGCAGGCGACAGACTCTCGACGAACCTCATGTGGGTGTCTTCCCCTCTACTGACATGGAGGCCGTAGAGGGTGTTGATGTAAGAAGGCTCAAAAGTAAGTTCTTTACCTCGTACTGTCACGGTCGTGGTATCCTTGCTGTCGACGGCATCATAAAATTCTCGGACCAGCGTGACGTTCATTTCTTTCGGCTGGGAAGCAAACCGCTGCCACTTCAAGGCATGGATCTTCTTTGCGATGAAAGGTTCAAGCCCTAGATCTCTCGTGGGCTCGGTGTAGAGAAAACCCTTTTCTTCCCACATCTCCCTCTTCTGGAAGGAGTGGTAATATCTGCCGGCGGAGTCGGTTGAGGCGAAACGGTTTAGGATGGCACTATGGATGGGTGTGCTCACTGCTGCGACAGAGCTGGAGGCAGCACTTCTGCGAGTTTGTTTGCTAGTCATAGTTGCAAGGCTGTGGAAAATAAAGAGAAATTTGAGATATAGAGAGAGCAAGATGAGAGAGTAAAAGTGAGGTGAAAAATGAATAGTGAATGGAGGTTTATATAGATGAATTGTTTTCTGCCCGTTGGAGCTATAACGATAGGCGCGAATAAAGGGGCCAGCTGTTACGCAGTTTCTGACGCGTCTGTCACGCGTTTTCATGTCTGTTGTGCGTCTATTACGCATTTACGTGTCTACCGCGAATGCGTGGTGACAGGCTGTTTTTTCTGCGTCTATCGCGACAGCTGATGACAGGCTGTGACGACAGACTCATCTGTTGGGCTTTTTGGGCTGCTGTTGATATGGTGGGCTGGTTCACTTCTTCTCCTCTCTTTGTTTCCCTTAATTCCTAAAATAATTTAAATAAAAACTTAGTTCCTAAAATAAATAAATCTTAATTCCTAATAAATAAATAAAATAAATAAATAATATAAAAAAAAATAAAACTAAGTTAAATTAGGGAAGCCTTGAGGGGCATCTCCTAAAGTAACTACTTCCTGCATCCTTGGGGCTTCAGTCCCCTGATAATGCTTTAGTATCTATTCGTTGACTTTGAACGGGTGCCCGTCTTTTAAGGATTTGATCGTGTTGGCACCATGGGGAAAACCTACACAACTTGGAAGGGGCCGGACAATCTAGATTTAAGCTTTCCTGGGAAAAGTTTCAACCTAGAGTTAAACAACAACACAAGCTGCCCTGGGCAGAACTGTCGTGGTAGCAACTTCTTGTCATGCCACCTTTTGGTTTTATCTTTGTAAATCTTTGCGTTGTTGTAGGTCATTGCTCGAATCTCTTCAATTTCGTTCAAGTCAAGTAGCCTCTTCCGTCCTGCCTTATCTAAGTCCATGTTTACTGCCTTGATAGCCCAGTAAGCTCTGTGCTCTATCTCGACAGGTAAGTGGCATGTTTTTCCATATGTAAGCATGTAGGGTGACATTCCCAATGGTGTTTTGAATGCTGTTCTATAGGCCCAGAGTGCATCATTGAGGTGTAAAGACCAATCTTTTCGAGTAGGTTTAACCATCTTTTCAAGAAGGTTCTTTACTTACCGGTTGGATATTTCGGCTTATCCATTAGTTTGAGGGTGATGTGTTGTTGCAATACGATGCTTTACGCCGTATTTTCTTAAGGCATCAGCGATTACCCTATTGTCGAAATGTCTCCCACTCTCCCTTCATCACTGATGATCTCCTTAGGTATGCCAAACCTGGAGAAAATGTTTTTGTGCAGAAATCTTTGAACAGTCTTGGCATCATTTTTCTGCGTGGCGATCGCTTCAACCCATTTGGATACATAATCTACTGCCAGTAGGATGTAGAGGTTCCCACATGATGCTGGAAAGGTCCCATGAAATCGATCCCCCATACATCGAAGATTTTGACTTCTAAGATGTTTTGCAGTGGCATCTCATGTCTTCTTGAGATGTTCCCAGTCTGTTGGCACTTGTCACAGCTTTTGTAGAATGCTTGGGCATCCTTGAACAGTGAGGGCCAATAAAAAACAGATTGCAAAACCTTGGAAGCGGTTTTGTTTCCACCTAAGTGTCCTCCATATGGGGAAGCATGGCACTGGTGAAGCGCCACTTCCTGCTCATCCTGTGGTACACATCTCCTGATAATTTGATCTGCACAATGTTTGAAAAGAAGAGGTTTGTCCCAATAATAATGTTTTGCATCATTTCGGAACCTCTTCCTTGCTTGGTAATTAAGTTCAGGAGGTAGTACTCCGCTAACTATGTAATTAACAAAATCAGCGTACCAAGGAAGTTCAGAAAACTTACCTGCCGCCATGGCTGTCGCGGCAGTGCTTGTGGCAGCAAACAGCTACTCGTCAGGGAAGGTCTCCAGTATGTTGGTCTTGTCTGTCGGTAGACTCTTTCCCATCTCTAATCTTGACAAGTGGTCTACGATTTGGTTTTATGTCCTTTTTTTATCCCTGATTTCAATGTCAAATTCTTGCAACAGCATAATCCAACGTATCAGTCTAGGTTTTGCATCTTTTTAGCGAACGGATACTTCAGTGCTGAATGGTCTTTATGGACCACCACCTTTGTTCCAAGTATGTACGAACGGAACTTGTCAATTAAGAACACCACTGCTAACAGTTCCTTTTATGTTGTGGTGTAATTCACTTGGGCATCATTTCGTGTTTTGTTGGCGTAATAAATTACGTGGAAAAGCTTGTCCTTCCTCTGCCCAAGTGCTGCCCCTACAGCGTAGTCACTGGCATCATACATAATTTTAAATGGCAAACTCCAGTCTGGTGGCTGTATAATCGGGGTTGTTACCAGCTTTTCTTTCAGGATTCTGAATGCCTCAGTACATTCAGTATTGAAGTCAAAGGGATGATTCTGCTCTAATAAGTGGCATAAAGGCTTGGTAATCTTCGAGAAATTTGCAATAAATCTTTGATAAAACCCAGCATGCCCTAAGAAACTCCGAATTCCCTTGACTGTAGTGGGTGGCGGCAGCTTTTCAATGACTTCTATCTTCGCTCTGTCTACCTCTATGCCGCGGCAGCTTACCTTGTGGCCTAGGACTATCCCTTCATCCACCATGAAGTGACATTTTCCCAGTTTAAGACCAAGTTCGCTTTCTCGCATCTTTCGAGCAACTTCTGTATGTTGCCTAAACAGCCTTTAAAATTGTCTCCAAAGATGGAAAAATCGTCCATGAATATTTCCAGGAAGTCCTCCACCATGTCAGAGACTATTGCCATCATACACCTTTGGAAGGTTGTTGGTGCATTGCATATTCCAAATGGCATCCTCCGAAAAGCATAAGTGACATATGGGCAAGTGAAGGTTGTTTTCTCTTGATCCTCTGGTGCAATAGCTATCTGGTTGTACCCTGAGTAACCATCAAGAAAACAACAATAAGGTTTCCCCGCTAATCTATCAAGCATTTGATCAATAAAAGGTAGGGGAAAATGGTCTTTCCGGGTAGCTTTGTTAAGCTTCCGGTAATCCATACAAACCCTCCAACCGGTCACAGTCCTGGTTGAGAATAGTTTGTTTTCTTCGTTGGTCACCACGGTTATTCCTCCCTTTTTAGGAACGCACTGCACCGGGCTCACCCACTTACTATCCGAGATGGCATAAATTATCCCAGCGTCAAGCCATTTGATAATTTCTTTTCTCACCACTTCTCGCATAGCATCGTTTAAGTGTCTCTGAGCATCAATGGTCGGCTTATGATCATCCTCTAGGAGAATTTTATGCATACATAATGCCGGACTGATGCCTTGGATATCAGCTATCGTCTATCCAATAGCCTTCTTATGCTGCTGCTGCATCCCAATTAACTGATGTTCCTGTTTCTGCATTAACTTGGAAGAGATGATTACGGGCAATGTATCATTTAAACCAAGAAAAACATATTTAAGCTGCCCTGGCAGGGGCTTAAGGTCTAAAACAGGTGGTTCTACAGTTGAAGGCTTTTGAATTATGTGTTCATTCGAGGTATAGTTTAGGGGCTCGAATAACTTACCTGGACAATTTCCTATCCAATTCACCTCCTCATGACCTTCAGTGTCGGATATGTCTGAATCGGAGGAGTTGCTGTCGTCGTTGCTGCCGTGACAGTCTTCCAGATGGCTATTGTGGCAGTGACCAAATTTAATGTCATGGCAGCTCGACCTGATGCAGGGTTGGTCAAAGATTACTTCAGTGATGGCCTTGCATTCTTCTTCTACATCAGCATGTTTGATTGCTTGGAGAACATTGAGTTTGATCTCTTGATCATTTACTCTCATTGTCAGTTCTCCCTTCTCTACATCAATCAGTGATCTGCCTGTGGCTAGGAAGGGTCGCCCCAGGATGATTGGTGCGTTCTCATCTGCTTCACAGTCTAAAACAAGAAAGTCAGCAGGAAAATTGAACTTATTCACTCTTACCAGAATATCTTCGATCTTCCCTTCTGGTTGTACGTAAGAGCGGTTTGCCAGCTGCAGTATAACTGTCGTGGGTCGTGCTCGTCCAATACCTAATTTTTGAAACAGAGATTTTGGCATTAAATTTATACTAGCACCTAGATCACAAAGTGCCTTACCCACGAATTTGTCACCAATTATGCACGGTATGATGAAGCTCTCAGGATCCTTCTTTTTCTGGGGTGGATGCCTATGCAAGATAGTCATGCATCCTTCTATCATTTTTACCGTTTTGAATTCCCCAAGTCTGGATCTTTTCGACATAGCATCCTTGAGAAATTTCGTATAACCGGGCATCTGCTTGATGGCCTCCAACAACGGTATATTGATCTGAACCTGCTTAAAAATATCATAGATCTTTTTGAGCTGGTATTCCTGTTTCTATTTTTGTAACCGCTGTGGAAAAGGAGGTAGAGGACGGTAATCTTCCAGACGTCCTTCACATGGTATTCGGATCTGAGGAGGCTTAGGTTCTTCAGCATCTTTTTCTTGCTTCTCTGTCCCTTCTGCTGCTGTGACAGGTGTGAGGGCAGCAGGTTGTTTACCTTCTGTCGGGGCAGTGTTCGAGGCAGGTGTTTCTAGGGCTGGTTCCTCAATCGGTACGGTTTTCATCTCCGGCCCTTGTAGTTTTTTCCCACTCTTAGTTGTAATAGCTTTGCACTGCTCATGTGTGGGTTGTCTAGCGACCTTAGTGTCACTAGGAATCCTTCGCTTTGTCTTGGCTTAATATGCTGGGAAACCTGGCCCATCTGTGTCTCCAGTGATTTCAGTGTAGTCTCATGGTTAGTCATTCTCATCTCTGTTTTTTCCATGAATGACTCAGTCTTCTTGACGAAGTGATCCATGTTTGCCATTTAAGCTCCTGTCTGTGACATAAATGTGGCCAATGTCTGCTCCAGTATACTAGGTGCGGCTGCCGGTTGTTGTCGTGTCAGGATTCTGGGTGCCCCCTGGTTTTGGTTGTTCTGCATCTGAGGATTTAGTGCGTTGTTTGGGTTGCTCCAAGAGAACTTGGGATCTTTTCTCCAGTTGGGATTGTAATTTCCAACATACATCCCTTCCTCTAGCTGTAACGGGCAATCTTCCGAACTGTGATTCCCACTGCAAGTTTCACATACCTCTTTTGTAGAGTAGACAGGTTTTGAATCTTTCTTTAGCAAATTTTCTACTGCCTTTGTGAGGTACGCAACCTGTGTCTTTAGGGAATTGTCAGCTTCATAGTCTTTTACAGCTAACACTCGTTTACCTCTCCTTGCTGTAGGAAATTGCTCGTCATTCTTTGCTAGATTTTTCAACACTACCATGGCTTCGTCTGGATCTTTATCCAACAACAATCCATTCGCTGCTGAATCTATTCTCATCCGAGTGTGTTTTTTGGCAGCATTGTAGAATTTGATAACTTGATTCCATACGGGGAATCCATGCATCGGGCAATTCCTTAGAAGAGTGGTAAACCTGTCCCATGCCTCGTGCATTGGCTCGTCATCTTCCTGTTGAAAAGTAGCAATTTCATTACGTAATCGCTCAGATAAATGGAAAGGATTAAAACGAGATAAAAATTCACGAGTGAGATCCGCCCAAGTTCGTATTGAACCCGACGTTAGTTTATTCCACCAAGTTTTCGCTCTGTCCCTCAGTGAATGAGGAAATAACCGAAGCCTCAGTATCTCTGGATTTACTCCCGGTAATCTAAACGATCCATAGATTTCTTAGAACATTTTCAGATGTTCTCGGGCATCCTCTGTAGCAGCACCATTAAATTGGCCAGCGGAATTGATCATACTGAACATAACAGGTTTCAGCTTGAAATTTTCAGCTTCCACGTCTGGCAAGGTGGTCTCCAGTTCCACATGATCATTGATCATGTAATCACGACAGGACCGACGTGCGGCCTCGGCAGCAGGCCGTCCATTCCCTTCATCTATAGGAGGATCTTCAGGATTCCTCAGGTGATTTACCCCGTTATGCATTGCTTCTAACTGTTCCTCAAGATAATCGTTTCTGGCTATCAAAAGGTAGACTCAGTTCCTGAGGTTGCACGAACATTCGATTTCATGATCTAGTTCATACTCAGGTTCTTTGCCTCGTCTTGATCTTTGCATAAGCAAACAAAAAATCTTGTGAAAAGCACAGGGTAAACAGTCCCAATAAAAATAGAAAAATTAAAAAGAAAGTGCAGTAAAAGTAAGGGTAAAGATATGTTGCCAGTCCCCAGTAACGGCGCCAAAAACTTGTTGCGTGTCAAAAGTCGTATCGCAATGTAGTGCAAGTGTACATGACGCAAGTAGTAAAGTGATACTCAAAGTATCGGATGTCGAATCCACAGGGACTGGAAATAGCTTTATCCTTGGATTGCTGCACAAAAGAGAAATAAAAGAGTTTAAATTGTTGGGAAATAATATTGAAGAATACTAAATAATAGATAAGGAAGTTTCAGGGTTAAGAGATAGGTCGGTATTGATCTTCTTGGTAGTGCAGGTGTTGCACTGCATAGAAAATTCTTGTTCTGTGTATGGCTCGTGTCACGGCGGCACCTATCGTGGCAGCAGTCCGTTGCTGTCGCGGCAACGATAAGCAACTCAGTTTCTTCAAGCTTGGCAAGAATCCCTGCCGTGACTTGTCCTATCCCTAGGTCCAAGTGCTGTTGATGAACACTTCTCGTGTAGCACCCCAATTTTGGGCTTGGAAGTTTAGGGTCTGAACCGGACCGGTCTGATTTTCGGTTCGAATATAAAAGGTGGTTTTAGGGAAAGCCTAGTTCGGGATGCTTTAAAAATATGGAAAAATATCTAAAAATCCAATTTTAATATATATAAGAGAGTGGTGAAATCAATTTTACAAAATAAGGTTTGGAAGTGCGACATTTTGAAATAGTGACTAAAATGCAATTTTTGAAAAGTTCAGTGGTGACTGTTTTGGAAGGATTGAAACTTTGAATCTTTAAGGAGCTAATTTACCCAAGGAAGGATTTCTCCAAATTTTTCTTAGATTTTAATGGTTTAATAAATGTTTAATTAATTAAATGAAAAGTGGAAAACCATATTTTAGATTTTCATAACTAACTTTTGTTAAAACTTTCTCATCTCATTTTCTCTCAAAATTCCCTCATCCAAACACATTTCTACAGCAACATTTCTATTGATTTTCACACTAAATGATGAGGTTTCAATCATCAATTGATTCTTAATCCTTTCTACATCAAAACCTCTTGATTTGCTTATTGAATTTTCAAGGATTTTGGCTCTAATCAAGGAGAAATCTACATTTAGAGGTAAGGATGTTCTTCTCCTCTAAATACTCAGTTCTTTACTGAAATTCTCAAGTTCTCAATCCTTAAATTAAGTTTTATAAAAGGTTTTAATGTTGTGATCTTATTTTGGCTTAAAACTCAAGATTTGGATTAAATCTTGAAAAAATTCGTGGTGATTGTTTGGGCTCTGTTTTGAGATGGCTTTTTAATGTATTTTGGATGTCTAATGATGTGTAAATGAGGTTTGATCAATGCAATTCCGAATAGGTTATGTTTCCTAAGTTTTTGCTTATGAAAATGGTGGCTTTTGGGGTGATTTTGGTGTTCTGTTGATTCTGGAGGTATAAGGACGAGTTTGGGTTCATTTTGGATGTTAATTGATGTTTAGAAATGGTTAGAAGTGATGGATCTTGGCTGGGTTATGTTTTGGAAGAGTTTGGAGGTGATTTCGGTTGTGTTTGGTAGCCGAAATGTTAGATTTATGTAGAGCAGCGAGTTAGGTTGTGTTGCTGGTGTTTTTAATGCATGGTGATGCATTAATCCTCTGTTGTTATGTGTTTAAAACAGGGGAGAATGATCCGGAAGCAATAGAGGTGGCGTTGGAGGTTTCGGATGCTTGGAAGGCTTGTCAGCTAGCATAGTTTTTGTGTATCTGTGAGTGGAAAAGAGTTTTCCAGCTTTGAAACATTTTGGATGAGGTTTTGGGAGCTTAGTCTAAGTCTAAACAACTTAGCTAAGCTCAAGAGTAAGTAAATGGAATTTCTCTCTTGGATTAGGCTATGATTTGGTTTTAAATGCACTTGGGGTGGTTATGCTTTAATTGATGTTTTTAAGCATGTTTAGTCATGGTTTAATGCTGGTTTTGAAAGCTATATGTTGAAGGATGCTCAAGGTAAGAGATCCTTGTTTTGGCATGTTGCTAAATTGGTAATGTTGCATGGTGATGCATGGTGTTTAATAGCTTTGTTTAATGCTTTAAAACAGTGAATTGATGATGGTAATTGATGTGTATTGGTAAGTGATGTAAGTGGTTTTTGGTTACTTTAATCGGATATAGTTAGCTGTCTATAGGATTTGGTGCACCATGAATTAAGTCGCCTTGTATGTCGAGGGGTTGTAATTGTACCGTAAACTTCATCCAAGTACCCTAACAAGAGAGGTAAGATCACAACGGTGGTTAAAAGTCCGTGTGTGGATCTTGGTAAGCTCACAACGGTGCTTAAATGTCCGTCTGAGGATTTTGGGTAAGATCTCAACGGTGGTTAAAAGTCCGTGTGAGGATCTTGTTAAGCTCACAATGGTGGTTAAAAGTCCGGGTGAGGATTTTGGTAAGATCACAACGGTGGTTAAAAGTTCGTGTGTGGATCTTGGTAAGATCACAATGGTGGTTAAAAGTCCGTGTGTGGATCTTGTGTGATGTGTCCTGTACTCTCGTTAGTGAGTTATACAACTTCCGATGAGTGATGTTGAGGGGTTGTGATTGTACCGTTAAACTCCATCACGGGTGTTGAGGGGTTGTGATTGTACTGGTAAACTCCACCTTGTGTTGTTCGGTAGTGTGTATGAAGCGTGTGGGACAACGCCTGTAATCCGCGTATCCGATTGTGTCTTGAGTTAAAATGGTTTTTGAATTATCACTTGAAAGCCAATATAATGTTCTTGAATGTAATGATGCGAGAGATGCTTGAAATGATGCAAGGTTGCATGGGAGGTGTGTAATGGTTTAAGAGTGCATGTATTACTTGTTAAGCTTGAACAAGTGTTTATCTTCTATTGTGAATGGTGCATATGTGCATGGAATCTCTTTAGTGCATTGAAGTCTTGTGAAGACTTGTTTAAAGAGGCATGTAATGCAAATGTTGCTTTTGGTAGTTCATGTGTTTTGCATTTGTTGAATGCATGAGATAGTTAGAAGGAACAAATGGTTTTCGAAAGGTTTTGCTTTGAAATGATCATCAAGCATGAGGAAAGTATGTTGTGAAGTGGAAGTGTTTTCCAAGGAATTTGAGTTTAACCTTGCATGTGGTGTTCATGCATGGAATGGTTTAAATAATGTTTTTTGCAAGAATGTGTTTTGGGGTAAGTTGTTTAGCTTTTCTAAGCTAATGGTTGGATTTCATGTTGAGCAATGCATGGTTTAAAGCATGTTGTTTCAAAAGAGGTTTTTCAAACAATGCTTTGGTTTATTGAAGTGCATCTACTTTTAAGAGGGTTTTATGATTCGCTGCATTGATGGTGTTTTGGTTTTGAGCATTCCTCACTAAGCATTATGTGCTTACGCTCCTTTTTTTCCATCAATGCAGATATTTGAAGTTGGGACAGCAAGAAGCAATGGATTCAAGAAGAGCTCCACTTGAGAAGTATGTTTTAGTTTATAGCTATAGATAATAAAGGCAATGGGGGGAAAGTCTTTTATATTGATGTGTAATGAGATTGTGTATGTTGAACAAGTTCGGTTTATGGTTTGAACTATGTGGTTTAACGCTTTGCAACATTTGAATCTTCTTCTTCATAAGTTGTTACGCTATGCTTCTTGTTTTAAAAGCATGATCAAGTGTTGGATGTGTTGAATGAGTTGGTGCACCTAAGGTTTGATTGTATCTAGTTGTTAATGCAATTTGGTAGTTATGATGCTTGGCATGTTGTTGATATGTTGAGGAATGGTTTAAAGTATGTTTGTGGTGTTTTGATGTTGGTTGGTTTTGGATGTTAGGGTGCATGCCTATAGACTTGTGGATTTTCCTAATTGATGCCATGAATGTGTTTTGATGATGCAAATATGTACCTTATATGTATGATGACATGTTGGCATGATTAGGAGGTCATTAGAATGTGTTTGAGTGGATAAATGTGTGTTAAACCAGCAAATTCTTCACTTTCTGGGCAATCCGTATCGGAACGGGCACTAGTGTTTCGAAACGGGGGCCTGTAATGGCCTTCGTGTATCGAAACGGGTAGAGGCCGTTCCGAAACGTTTTGGCCACTGCCAGGCCCTGTTTCGATACAGGTCTCGAAACGAACCCGTGTTTCGGAACGGTCAACCTCCGTTCCGAAACAGACGACCGTTGGGCATTGATTTGAATGGTTTAAAGGTTTGCAATCTTTACGTTTTAGTCCATAAAATCGTTTTAGCAATTGCTTGAGTTTGGGATGTTCGTTTAAGGTGAAATTTGACAGGGAAGCATGTAATACGATTAATTTGATATTGGTAATTTAAAATTCAGCTAAGTCCTCCATCTTTCCAGAAATTACAATTTGGTCCCTAACTTTTGTATGTTGTGCAATTGAGTCCCTTAATGCTTTCCGATCGCTGTGCTTTTCAAGTATGCTTTTCTCAAGGGTACGCTTAAGGTTAATGTACATCTAGATAAGATTAAAAAGGAGAAAAAAAAGGGTCGTTAATCAAGGTTGACTTTCGGGTTGACTTTGGTTTTCCCCGTGTAATCTTCGTAGTTCGGGTCAACCGTCTAGGCCGGACTAAGGGGGTTACATTTGGTGGTATCAGAGCTAAGTTGTGAATATTTGGGGCAAGGGTAAGTTGTTATAATAAGTGTTTGATGTTTGTTCTGATGTGTGGTTGAAAGTTGGTTGAAAAATGTGTTTTTGAGCGAGTAGTTGATGTTTTTATCATGCATTTTGGTAATGAATCTTCTATGAGCTACTGTGAACTTGTATTGGTGATATGATGGTGTTGTGAGTTGATTTTCTGAGTAATGAAAATGTGATGGGTATGATATGTTGATGTTATGTTGTTGAGGGTGAATGATGTTTGATGAGAGCATGATTGAAGTTTGCTGATTGATATGCTTGATGTTTGTGATATCCATGTTTTTGTTGATTGTTATGTCGTATAAAAGTGGAGAATTTGGGATACCCATTGCCTTATTATTATAGCTATTGTGTTATGTTGGAGTTGGAGTCTTGAATCCTTGCTTAAAGCTGTCCTGATCATTTTGTTTGATTTGTTATCATTGCTTTGTTATTAATAGCACAATGGAATCGATGAGAGAATGGCAGTTGGGTGAGATGGTTGCTGCTTTAGAGCAGGTTGTTAAGGCATGGAATTCACCTTTTGGTGGAGGTGTTTTGTTTCAGTCTACAGTGCCTGGAGTTGAGGAAGTAAGGCAGGAGAAGGAAGCTGGTTTTGTGATGAAGGGTTCATCACCTGTAGTTCAAGAGGTGTCGGGAACATCTCAGGCCGTGGTGAAAGTGAGGCCTGAGGATGTGCCGACTGAAGGACACGCGAGATTGTCAAAACAACGTTTATATGATTTGGGAGCTGTGGAGTATCATGGTTCGACACCTGAGGCATTCGAGGCTTGGTTAGCCAGTGTAATTCTGATTTTGGATCAGGAAGGGTGTGATTATGCCTGTAAGATGGGAAGTGTTGTCTCGTTGATGTTGGAAGATGTTTGTGCCTGGTGGACATCTGTGGCGGTGGTAACGCATAACCACGATATAGACTGGGAGTTCTTTGTGTCTGCCTTTAATGGAAGATACCTTGGAGAGAAGTTCTCAAGGGTTGAGCAACGTAGGGGTGTGGCTTCAGACTATGAAGGTGAGAAAAGTTTAAGCAAAAGAGCTGTGGGTACTGACCTCGGGAGCGGTCAGCGTAAGAGGCTACGTGATAGAAGGATCTGCTTGAATCGAAGTCTGAGGGGTAGTGCAGATGTGGGTCAAGTGCTACGTGATCAAGGAGTGGTAGCTCGGTTGCCGATGTGTGACCGTTGTGGAAGGTGTCATGTTGGAGGTTGTTGGGGTGTGGGAGTTTGTTAGAACTGTGGTTCTAAGGAGCATGTGAAGCGGAATTATCCTCAAGTGGTGAGATCGGCTTCAGTGGGTGCAAAAGGGTCTCAGAAGGGTCATGGGCGCGGCCGAGACAAAGTTCGGAGGTGGCAGGAAAAGCAGAAAGGTGTGAGGAGCTTGGGGGATGAATCTTGTTGGAATTGTGGGTCTGTCGGACATTTGAGACGAAATTGTTTGGATTTGGCTCGGGGTAGTCAGGGTTCTTTATCGCAGGGAGACGGTGATGACCTTAAAGTATTGGCTGATGCTGCGGCGGTGCGGCTGGAGAATGATGGTTCTGCGAGGAAGAGAGTATGTCTGTTGAAGCTCCGGGGCAGTGAGGTGATTACAAGTAACCTTGTTAAGTAATCTTTGCCCTAGTTATCTTTGTTTGGTTTCGGTTGGGTTTCCCTTGCGTAGTGGGTTTGGTCTTGTAGCTAGCAAGTTTGGGGTAGTAGCCGGAGTTGTTTGAAAACAACTTTAGTATGAAGAGGGCATTAGCGGAGTATTTTGTGGTTAGCGAATTGTTAGAATGGTAGAGCTGGACAAGTTAGAAGTGAGGTAAGAGGTTGTTCTTAGGCGGATTCTGAGGATGTTATTGGTGGGTGTGAACCGACATACATGCACAGTTAAAACCATTTGTTATATACTATATTATATATGTTGGTACATGCATACATGCGACATGACGTTAGAGGTTTTGCATACATGTACACAGGCATTGATAGGGCATATTGGTGACCATGCATACGAACGTTCACACTTGCTAATAGCTAGTTGGGTCCGTTAGTTTTGTGGTAGGATTAGGTTGGATGGTGGGTTTTAAGAATTGTTTTGGTGCTTAAAGAGTTTAGCGGTGTGGTGGTGAGGAGATTACCGGTTGGAGTTAGAATCGGTCAAGTGGTTGTGAATAGCTGATAGATGTGGTAATTTCTTTGTGTTAAGTGTTGTTATAGGTTAGTGGATGTGTCTCCAGAGTGCTGAGGTGTCTTGGCATTGATGTTTGCAATAGGAGGGTTGTTTATGTAGGTGATGGTTTGTAGCAACCTTCGAGGAGTTGAGTAGAGGTTTCGTAATCTTAACTTGTTTGTATAGAATGGGCGGTATCCAGGTAAGGCTAGTGTTTTGGTCAAAGCTTGAGGTGGAAAGGCAATGTAAGTTCAAGGGCCAATGTTGGATGGACGGGTTCTTGTGAGAAGTGGTTTGCTAATCGGGTATAAGTAAATCTTTTCTAAGTCAGATAGGGGTACGTGGAACAGCTGGCAGGGTTAAGGTTGGAGTCTTGTGATGTGGATTTCAGATGTTGTGTGGGTAGGTTGGTGAGTCGTTATGGTGGTGATAGTGGCGGATGTGAAGGAATGTCATCAGTACATTGAGAAGTTTGAGTAAGCAGTTGATGCTTAAGAATTTTTGCTTGTTGTGGTAATCTTTGAAAGAAGCTGAGCAGTTTTGCAAGGGTTTTAGGAAGCAGTGAAGGTTGTGGGTCACATGGTGGCTGAAACGGGATGGGTGGGTGTCACCGTGTGTGCGAGTTTTGGGAGTTATGAGATAAGATGGAGTATGTGTAAAAATTTGAAAGTTCTTCGGGTTGCTGAGGCTAAGCGCAGTTCAGAATTGTGAAAGGTTAAGCTGAGGTTAACATCTGAGTGTTCTGGAAGTTGTGAACAGTATGTAGTGGTGTTGGGTTTGGTTATAGTGTGAGTTGGATTTGAGGAGGAGTTGTTTTTTTGGTGTTTTGGGTGGAGAGTGCTCAGTGGTGGCTAAGTCTCCTGTGTTGCTTTGTGTCTTGCTTTGAGAAGTTTGGTATTGTGCTCTTTTCGCCGGTTGGAATTTCGAGGAAGAAATTTCTTAAGAGGGGGAGAGTTGTAACACCCCAATTTTGGGCTTGGAAGTTTAGGGTCTGAACCAGACCGGTCTGATTTTCGGTTCGAATATAAAAGGTGGTTTTAGGGAAAGCCTAGTTCGGGATGCTTTAAAAATATGGAAAATATCTAAAAATCCTCTTTTAATATATATAAGAGAGTGGTGAAATCAATTTTACAAAATAAGGTTTGGAAGTGCGACATTTTGAAATAGTGACTAAAATGCAATTTTTGAAATGTTCAGTGGTGACTGTTTTGTAAGGATTGAAACTTTGAATCTTTAAGGAGCTAACTTACCCAGGGAAGGATTTCTCCAGATTTTTCTTAGATTTTAATGGTTTAATAAATGTTTAATTAATTAAATGAAAAGTGGAAAACCATATTTTAGATTTTCATAACTAACTTTTGTTAAAACTTTCTCATCTCATTTTCTCTCAAAATTCCCTCAGTCAAACACATTTCTACAGCAACATTTCTATTGATTTTCACACTAAATGATGAGGTTTCAATCATCAATTGATTTCTAATCCTTTCTACATCAAAACCTCTTGATTTGCTTATTGAATTTTCAAGGATTTTGGCACTAATCAAGGAGAAATCTACATTTAGAGGTAAGGATGTTCTTCTCCTCTAAATACTCAGTTCTTTACTGAAATTCCCAAGTTCTCAATCCTTAAATTAAGTTTTATAAAAGGTTTTAATGTTGTGATCTTGATTTTGGCTTAAAACTCAAGATTTGGATTAAATCTTGAAGAAATTCGTGGTGATTGTTTGGGCTCTGTTTTGAGATGTCTTTTTAATGTATTTTGGATGTCTAATGATGTGTAAATGAGGTTTGATCAATGCAATTCCGAATAGGTTATGTTTCCTAAGTTTTTGCTTATGAAAATGGTGGTTTTTGGGGTGATTTTGGTGTTCTGTTAATGTTGGAGGTATAAGGACGAGTTTGGGTTCATTTTGGATGTTAATTGATGTTTAGAAATGGTTAGAAGTGATGGATCTTGGCTGGGTTATGTTTTGGAAGAGTTTGGAGGTGATTTCGGTTGTGTTTGGTAGCCGAAATGTTAGATTTATGTATAGCAGCGAGTTGGGTTGTGTTGCTGGTGTTTTTAATGCATGATGATGCATTAATCCTCTGTTGTTATGTGTTTAAAATAGGGGAGAATGATCTGGAAGTAATAGAGGTGGCGTTGGAGGTTTCGGATGCTTGGAAGGCTTGTCGGCTAGCATAGTTTTTGTGTATCGGTGAGTGGAAAAGAGTTTTCCAGCTTTGAAACATTTTGGATGAGGTTTTGGGAGCTTAGTCTAAGTCTAAACAACTTAGCTAAGCTCAAGAGTAAGTAAATGGAATTTCTCTCTTGGATTGTGCTATGATTTGGTTTTAAATGCACTTGGGGTGGTTATGCTTTAATTGCTATTTTTAAGCATGTTTAGTCATGGTTTAATGGTGGTTTTGAAAGCTATATGTTGAAGGATGCTCAAAGTAAGAGATCCTTGTTTTGGCATGTTGCTAAATTGGTAATGTTGCATGGTGATACATGGTGTTTAATAGCTTTGTTTAATGCTTTAAAACGGTGAATTGATGATGGTAATTGATGTGTATTGGCAAGTGATGTAAGTGGTTTTTGGTTACTTTAATCGGATATAGTTAGCCGGCTATAGGATTGGGTGCACCGTGAATTAAGTCGCCTTGGATGTCGAGGGGTTGTAATTGTACCGTAAACTCCATCCAAGTACCCTAACGAGAGAGGTAAGATCACAACGGTGGTTAAAAGTCCATGTGTAGATCTTGGTAAGCTCACAACGGTGGTTAAAAGTCCGTGTGAGGATTTTGGGTAAGATCTCAACGGTGGTTAAAAGTCCGTGTGAGGATCTTGTTAAGCTCACAATGGTGGTTAAAAGTCCGGGTGAGGATTTTGGTAAGATCACAACGGTGGTTAAAAGTCCGTGTGTGGATCTTGGTAAGATCACAACGGTGGTTAAAAGTCCGTGTGTGGATCTTGTGTGATGTGTCCCGTACTCTCGTTAGTGAGTTATACAACTTCCGATGAGTGATGTTGAGGGGTTGTGATTGTACCGTTAAACTCCATCACGGGTTTTGAGGGGTTGTGATTGTACTGGTAAACTCCACCTTGTGTTGTTCGGTAGTGTGTATGAAGCGTGTGGGACAACGCTTGTAATCCGCGTATCCGATTGTGTCTTGAGTTAAAATGGTTTGTGAATTATCACTTGAAAGCCAATATAATGTTCTTGAATGTAATGAAGCGAGAGATGCTTGAAATGATGCAAGGTTGCATTGGAGGTGTGTAATGGTTTAAGAGTGCATGTATTACTTGTTAAGCTTGAACAAGTGTTTATCTTCTATTGTGAATGGTGCATATGTGCATGGAATCTCTTTAGTGCATTGAAGTCTTGTGAAGACTTGTTTAAAAAGGCATGTAATGCAAATGTTGCTTTTGGTAGTTCATGTGTTTTGCATTTGTTGATTGCATGAGATAGTTAGAAGGAACAAATGGTTTTCGAAAGGTTTTGCTTTGAAATGATCATCAAGCATGAGGAAAGTATGTTGTGAAGTGGAAGTGTTTTCCAAGGAATTTGAGTTTAACCTTGCATGTGGTGTTCATGCATGGAAGGGTTTAAATAATGGTTTTTGCAAGAATGTGTTTTGGGGTAAGTTGTTTAGCTTTTCTAAGCTAATGGTTGGATTTCATGTTGAGCAATGCATGGTTTAAAGCATGTTGTTTCAAAAGAGGTTTTTCAAACAATGCTTTGGTTTATTGAAGTGCATTTACTTTTAAGAGGGTTTTATGATTCGCTGCATTGATGGTGTTTTGGTTTTGAGCATTCCTCACTAAGCATTATGTGCTTACGCTCCTTTTTGTCCATCAATGCAGATATTTGAAGTTGGGACAACAAGAAGCAAGGGATTCAAAAATAGCTCCACTTGAGAAGTATGTTTTGGTTTATAGCTATAGATAATAAAGGCAATGGGGGACAGCAAGAAGTTGGTGTATGTTGAACAAGTTCGGTTTATGGTTTGAACTATGTGGTTTAATGCTTTGCAACATTTGAATCTTCTTCTTCATAAGTTGTTACGCTATGCTTCTTGTTTTAAAAGCATGATCAAGTGTTGGATGTGTTGAATGAGTTGGTGCACCTAAGGTTTGATTGTATCTAGTTGTTAATGCAATTTGGTAGTTATGATGATTGGCATGTTGTTGATATGTTGAGGAATGGTTTAAAGTATGTTTGTGGTGTTTTGATGTTTGGTTGGTTTTGGATGTTAGGGTGCATGCCTATAGACTTGTTGATTTTCCTAATTGATGCCATGAATGTGTTTTGATGATGCAAATATGTACCTTATATGTATGATGACTTGTTGGCATGATTAGGAGGTCATTAGAATGTGTTTGAGTGGATAAATGTGTGTTAAACCAGCAAATTCTTCACTTTCTGGGCAATCCGTATCGGAACGGGCACTAGTGTTTCGAAACGGGGGCCTGTAATGGCCTTCGTGTATCGAAACGGGGGCCTGTAATGGCCTTCGTGTATCGAAACGGGTAGAGGCCGTTCCGAAACGTTTTGGCCACTGCCAGGCCCTGTTTCGATACAGGTCTCGAAACGAACCCGTGTTTCGGAACAGTCAACCCCCGTTCCGAAACAGATGACCGTTGGGCACTGATTTGAATGGTTTAAATGTTTATAAGCTTTACGTTTTAGTCCTGAAAATCGTTTTAGCAATTGCTTGAGTTTGGGATGTTAGTTTAAGGTGAAATTTGACAGGGAAGCATGTAATACGATTAATTTGATATTGGTAATTTAAAATTCAGCTAAGTCCTCCATCTTTCCAGAAATTACAATTTGGTCCCTAACTTTTGTATGTTGTGCAATTGAGTCCCTTAATGCTTTCTGATCGCTGTGCTTTTCACGTATGCTTTTCTCAAGGGTACGCTTAAGGTTAATGTACATCTAGATAAGATTAAAAAGGAAAAAAAAGGTCGTTAATCAAGGTTGACTTTCGGGTTGACTTTGGTTTTCCCCGTGTAATCTTCGTAGTTTGGGTCAATCGTCTAGGCCGGACTAAGGGGGTTACATCTCGGATGATACCTCCCGGCGTGAATCGAAGGGTGAACACCAATGTTGTTGAATTCTTCCTTAGCCACTTAACCTTGTCTTATCCCTAGGTCCGAGATAGTTCAACCATAAACTGGAGAACCCGCACTTAATCCTTTCGTATACTTAACTCTCCCGATATTAAGTAAATAGATGATCTCACAATGCTCTCCCGATACTCTTGCAAAATGTTGAAACCAGAATAAGCAAACTTGAAGTTTTATTTTATTGAACAGAAAATTCCTAAAACAGTACAATCCTTGCAACTACTTTACAGAATCAACCCTTAGCCCTAGGGGACGTTTAGAACATGATGAGAGGGGGAAACGAATAGGGTTTTGGGGAAGAAGGCTAGAGATGAGATATCCTTTCCTAGGTCGAATTACATGCCTTTATATAGGCATTGGGTTCAAGTTTTTTAATAAGGTAAGAATACAAGTTCAAACTAAAGTACAACTCTAATTAAGATTAAATCTTCTGAGTAGATGCCTTTAATTCGTCATCTTTTCTTGCTTTGGGTTTCTTCCTTGAACTTTGGGCTTGGCCTTCATTCTGCTCCAGGGCTCAGAAAAATATAGGAGTGGTCCACGACAGACCGGCTTGAATTCTTCTATCTGGCGAGCTCCACTTCACTTTTCCCTTCCACCAACGCTGTCATCATGGCTACCACGGCAGCGTCCTCCTTCTTGACTCCAGTCCTGTGTTTCAGCTCTGCTCCTTCGCTATCCTGAGTCTGCCACAGCAGCTACCTGCAACAGTAGCGAAAATCAGTAGAAATTGTGTCATTTTATCTAATTGTGATGTTTATATAAAACTTTACCTAAATGCAATGAATTTTGCTTGAATGTAGCAGAAATATGGGTTAATAAGAGGTAAAATATAGAACTTTACACATAATCAATCCGTAAAACACTGATGTAAGAGTGACTAATAAATTGGTCAGTTGCGGCTAATTTTGTCTCAATTAAATCAATTTATATCTAAAAGCATGCGTTTTAAATCAATTTGCCAATCTTCCTCAAATAATCATGCAATGTATTACTGTATTTACGATTAAAAACAGTTTGAATTTTAAAACAAAGGTAAATTACATAAATGGTCTCACGACTATTAAAATTTATAAACCGATCTTTCGACTTAAAAAATAAAAATTTAATTTGATGCCGTTAAAAATTTAATGGTTGATGACATGACAATTAATATAAATTGATATAATTACATAGTTAACCTTCACGTCTCGACGGAGGATGATGACTGCCTCTCCTCTGTTAAACCTCCCTATAGGAATTTTTCTTACTCTGAGCTTGTTGCTGCTACTGATAATTTTAATCCCATTAAGCAAATTAGTCACATCTTTATCTTCTTCTTCTTTTTACCTTTGTATTTTTAATTCTATTTCATGGAAAAATCTTTAATTTGCATTGAAAAACACATTATAGAGGATTTGCTTGGCGAAGGGGGAAGTGCAAAAGTATACACGGAGTTTACCTGATGGTCAAATTGTAGCAGTGAAGAAGTTCATCAAGAATGAAAAGGAAATTGAAGAGAGAGCCACTGATTTGTTGTCGGAACTTGAGATTATTACTCACATTAATCACATTAATGCAGCTCACTTGATTGGTTACAACATCGATCTCACCTTGATTTTAGTCCTTTAATTTTCCCTCATGGCAGCCTTGCTTCTTTGTTAACTGCTAGTGACGGTTTCAGAGAGAAAATACGAGAGAATTTTGAAATGTTAAAGGTTGTTTTTTTAGAATTATAACCAAATGTAAAATTTGAGGACTATATGTGTCATTATGCCAATTTTTGTTAATTGTCACGTCATCAGCTGTTAAAATTGAGAACTATCTGATGCCAATTAAGTATGGGGACCACTTTGTAACTTTTAATAGTCAAAAGACTCAACAAAGAATCAGTTCATAATCGAAAGACCATTCATGTAGTTTACCCTTAAAATAAATATCTGGAATATTCGGAACCACTTATAAATACATAGATCAAATTCTTTACTAGTGTTAAAAAAAATCTATAAAAATTCTTTCATATTTCTCACACAAAAATTAATACATGCGTAGTACGTGATAAAGACACACGTTAACACGAATCAAGCTGAATGAGCGGTCACAGAACCTACGTGCGAGGGACTAGTATGCCTTACTCCCTTGAGCATTATAAACAATATTAGAGCATTCTAAGATCATTTAATACCAATTCCATCACTTAGATCTTACAATGCATGTTTAAACACATAAACACCCAACATGCACAATACTAACAAGCAAAGCGTTATAATTATGATGTACAAAAGGCATCTCAAAGTACAAAGGGGTCGTTGCGTTTGGTTCGCGGAAAAGATCATTACCAGGGGGAATAATCTTTTCCAGAATCACATACCCACGTTTGGTTCAAGAGCATTCCCTCCCAGGGGTAATGAAATATTCCCAACAGTAGCTATTTTTGGGTCTTTTCCCAGGAATGTCATTCCCTCCCTTTTCTTAGGTATTAGACAATTCCTTCCCCTTTGGACAAGAATACCCCTAAGGGTGTGTTTGGTTCACAGAATATATATTTACCTCTGGGAATGAGATTCCCGGAATGTAATATTACCTTGGGAATTTTACATTACCTTGTTTGGTTTATTTGGCAGGAATGTAAGATTATTGTGTTTGGTTGGAGAAGTATAAGATTACTTAGAAGTAAAATTTACCAAATTATCCATGTGTTATATTTTCTTTCTAACATGTTAAACTTTCAATATTAAATTAAAAATATCTACATAAAAAGTCATAGAACTATTTTTGTTATACTATCTAAAATTTGCAAAAATTATATATTTATTATATCATTAATATAACTATTAGATTAAAAAATAAAAAAAATATTTTTTATATTTCCATATCTTCGTTACTCTCTATTAACATAATTTTGTAATTTTCAAATGTTGAACGTTTAACATGTTCAATTTCTTAATTTTTTTATTTCTTATAATAGATTGTCAAATAAATTAAAGTAAATAATAAAATAAATCTAAAAGTTGTAAAACAATGATAAAATTTTTATTATAAATTTAACCGACTAAAATGTTTTATAACATGATAAACATCTTATAAATCAAAGAATAAAATTAAAAACATCAGGTAGTAACTTATTAATTCTCAAACAAATATGCAATCTACCATATAACCTATAATCATCACAAATATAATATTAATAAAAATATATTAAATACTAAAACAATATTTAAATAAGTGTAATGCCATTTAAATATTAAATTAATATCATATTAAAATATTTAATTAATTTACACCACAAATAATAAATCATCTAATTAAATATTCAAATAAAGGGTTTATATGAACAAAATTCATTAACTTAAGGATAATATAGTCCAAATGGGTGGGAATTGACAAATACCTAAGAAATTGGTAGGAATGACATTCCCACCATTTAGAGGGAAAAGTGGCACTATTGGGAAAAGATTATTATCCCATAGAGGGAATGCTCTCAAACCAAACATGGGAATGTTATTCCGGAAAAGATTATTACCTTTGGTAATAATCTTTTCCATGAACCAAACGCACCCTAAAAAATATAGTTATTTTAAAATAATTTTTCCTTTTTCATATAATTACAAAAGTATAAATCTATTTTAGTTTTTAGTGGTTTGGGGTTTTAATACTTATTATAAAATAATACGATGCATATAAAATAAAAATATATCAAATTTTTTATTTTATTTCGGTTTTTTTATATATATTTGTTTGATTCAAATTTTATTATTGGTATGTGTTTTATTAAATTTATTATTTATGATCAATTTTCATAAAAAAATCATATTATATTTTTTATATTTTCTATGAACTTTATGTAAATATTTTGACTTTAATCTTAAAACTTCAGTTGGTTAAAAAAGAAAATATATTTCAAGGACAATTTGGTAAAACATGCATTTTTCCTATCTTATATCCCTTCAACCAAACAATGTAATCTTACATTCCTGCCAAACAAAGCAAACAAGGTTATAGAACATTCCAGGTAATATGTTAAGTAATGTAACATTCCGGTAATCTCATTCCTGCGTTTGGATCGCGGAAAAGAAGATTACCAGGGGGAATAAACTTTTCCAGAATCTTAAACCCGCGTTTGGTTTCCAAATATTCCCCTTAGGGGGTAATACAACATTACAAACAGTTCCGCTTTTTAGGCTTTATACCGGGAATCCTATTCCCTCCAATTTCTTTGGTATTTGACAATTCCTTCCCTTTAGGACAAATTTACCCTCATAAAATATGAAAATTTCAGCCCAGTCTTTCCCTACAATATGAAAATATGAACCTAAAACCTAAACCCTAAAAATTAAAAAAATATAATTTTTCATCTTATTTTTTAAACTTCTTTTTAAAAACTAATATTGTTTGATACATAAACCCTAAACCCTAAAAATTAAAAATTATAATTTTTCATCGTATTTTTAAACTTCTTTTTAAAAACTAATATCGTTTGATACGTAAACTCTAAAACCTAAACCCTAAAGCCTAAACTGTAAAAATTAAAAAGTATAATTTTTCATCATATTTTTAAACTTCTTTTTAAAAACTAATATCGTTTGGTATGTAATCCCTAAGCTATAAACCCTAAAAATTTAAAAGTATAATTTTTCATCATATTTTTAAAACTTCTTTTTAAAAACTAATATTGTTAGATACGTAAACCCTAAACTCCAACACCTAAACCTTAAACCCTAAAAATTAAAAAGTGTAATTTTTCATCGTAGTTTTAAACTTCTTTTTAAAAACTAATATTGTTTGATACGTAAACCCTAAACCCTAAAATTTTAACTCTAATATAATAATCAACATATTTACACCGTTGTAAATAAAGTTATATTTTCTCAAACTTAATTACAATTTACACCAGTAAATCTGTTATTTTGCCAATATATATCACAAGGATAATTTGGTAAAATATACATTTAAGTAATATTATATTCCTCCAACCAAACATTGTCATCTTACATTCCTACCAAATAAACCAAACAAAGGAATATAACATTCCCAGTAATATGCCAGGTAATGTTACATTCCAGTAATCTCATTCCCAGAGGTAATTATCTTTTCCGTGAACCAAACGCACCTTAGGTAATCTTACATTCCGTGAACCAAACGACTTAGGAATGAGATTACCGGAATGTTACATTACTTAACATATTACCTGGAATGTTCTATAACCTTGTTTGCTTTGTTTGGTAGGAATGTAAGATTACATTGTTTGGTTGAAGTAATATAAGATAGGAAAAATGCATGTTTTACCAAATTGTCCTTGAAATATATTTTCTTTTTTAACCAACTGAAGTTTTAAGATTAAAGTCAAAATATTTACATAAAGTTCATAGAAAATATAAAAAATATAATATGATTTTTTTTATGAAAATTGATCCTAAATAATAAATTTAATAAAACACATACCAATAATAAAATTTGAATCAAACACATATATAAAAAAACCGAAATAAAATAAAAATTTGATATATTTTTATTTTATATGCATCGTATTATTTTATAATAAGTATTAAAACCCCAAACCACTAAAAAATAAAATAGATTTATACTTTTGTAATTATATGAAAAAGGAAAAATTATTTTAAAATAACTATATTTTTTAGGGGTATTCTTGTCCAAAGGGGAGGGAATTGTCTAATACCTAAGAAAAGGGAGGGAATGACATTCCTGGGAAAAGACCCAAAAATAGCTACTGTTGGGAATATTTCATTACCCCTGGGAGGGAATTCTCTTGAACCAAACGTGGGTATGTGATTCCGGAAAAGATTATTCCCCCTGATAATGATCTTTTCCGCGAACCAAACGCCCCCAAAATGTAATACCTTAGACACTAAACTTCCTCAAATTTTCTATTTGCTTCTAGCTTGGGAAGATTTTTAATGTATGTCACTTGCCAATGAAACATGAAAATCGATTTAAAATTTGAACTAGAGATTAGGGAAGGCTTAGCTACGAACTTATAACATAAAATGGATGGAAAGCTTTATAAGCTCATAAGGCTTTAAACCCCTCTTATACTTAATGGCTACCTCACCTTACCCATGAGAGAATGGAATTTTTTTGAAGCTCTTAAAATGGTGAATCACAATCTACAAATCTTGAATTTCGGATGAAGTAAACGAAGTAAAAAGCTTAGAATTTTAATGTCTAAAACACAATTTTTAATGAAGAATAAAGAGTGTTTGTGAAGAATGAAAGATGACGGAGGAAGGGTGAGGTAAGCTTTGTCTCCAATTCTCCCACATGAAGACAAAATGAAATCAACCCAGTTTTCTTCCAATGGTGAAATTGCACCCTTGGTCCCTAAACTATCAACCTCTCTTAAAGTGGCACTTCTACCCCAATTAGATATCTACAAAGGCCCAAAGTTGACCCATTGAGTCCAACAAACAATTCTAATCCAACAAGCTATAACTCAGGTCAACGTTCATCTATTGAATCAAAAATTCGGATTGTTACATGTCAGTAGTCAAGACTTTGCCATACTACAATTAAGACTTATAGGGGAAGTACCCTCGTGCCACAAACTTCAGCTAGGGATGGAACCATACTGCTGAAATTCCAAGAGCATACTTGGAGAAAGCTTTAAAACATATGTAAAAAATGGGGAACAATACTCGAAGGGATTCACAATTCAAAGGTGGAGACTTAGTACTTGTCAAGTTGATGACCAAACAACTCAGGTTCTTACGAAAGAGAGACCGTTAGTTGGTGTGCAAGTATGAGGGTTTGTTACCAATAGTGGTGAAGGTAGGAGATACTTCATACAAGATCAACCTTTCCACAAGGATGAAAATTCATCTTATTTTCCATGTAAGTAACTCGAAGCCATTCTATGTAGATCCTACATATGCAATTCGACGTAGGCAACTAGAATGCAAATTTGCACGAAACCACCGTCCTAACTTTGAATAGACCAAGTATTCACCGACCAAATTATATGGGCAGACTTAGGATCCTAGGAAACCATTTGGGAGAGAGGTCATAGCGGAAGATCGAGGATTTCCGAGCAACAAAATCAACGAGGGTGTCAACAAATTAGGTTGGGGGTGTTGTGACAACCCTTTGTATTTGGCCACGATCGAGTAGGTGTCAACAAATTAGGTTGGGGATTTCCGAGCTTCATGACAAGGTAGAGGAAACTTCGGTAAAGAAAATTGTCCTCATTTCTGTAATCACTAATTTTATCAGAGTTTTTTAACCCAGTTTGTTTTTATTATTTATTTAGTTTTATTACTATTACTATATCATTACTATAAATTAAACATTAAATCAAAAATAAAAAACTAACTAATATATTAATTAAATTAATTGGGCTCAACTTGAAATAATATTTTAGTCCATTTATATAATATGTAAGAGTCCAAATTACAAACCCAATACATATATTACACCAGGCCTATTATGAGCCCAAAATTGAAATTTAAACCTAATATGATATACTCCTTTTGTCAATTTCTCAACCGAACTAGAGTTGTTGGATCAAATCTGATCCAACGGTCTAGATGCAAGAAAGAATGGCTCCTCAGCTTTCCTCACGTGTGCGTGAAATACACCGCCCGACTCTCCACTTTCGTGCCATGCAACATCGTGACTTTCCAACTCCTCACTACGTTGGAAGAGAGGATCACATCAATGGCCACGTCGGCGTACAACGATCTCTTCTCTCTGGTCCCCCTTCATCTCCGTCGGCCACGACATCACATGCCAACAAATAAACAAAATATCATAGGCATTTTCAGAGGATTTTTCAATAATGTTAGGGCCATACATGATTACAGTCAAAGCATATATCTGGGAATTTACGTAATTTCAAACAAAAAAAAAAGAGAAAAAGGAACCAATAACAGAATTCTTTAGTTTTTTTTTTCTCAAAATTATGTAATATTTCAGGGTGTAAAGCAAAAACCCTAAGCATTGTAATAAATTATTCGTCTGTCAATAGCAAAAAAAACCCCAAGCATTTTAGAGGTATATCCTTCTTTTTCCTTCCGAATTCAAAAAAAGAAAGAAAGATTAGGATTTCTTACCCGGTTTGGTCTTCGGACAACCGTTAATTAGACGAGGTTGTTGTCTACGATCACAGATGGCTCTCCCATGAACCAATGATATAAGGTTCTTGGTCGTTTTTTATAAAAGGATTTCAAAGTTACGGTTTGTTCTTTATTGGTTCAGTTTATAGAGATTTTAAAAAAAGGAGGCTCTGTTTAAAAAAAAAAAAAACTAGTTTCAGATTTGGGTTTAGGGGAAGAAAGGGCGTTGTTTTGGTTTGGGTTTTCATTTCGCCAGCGTGGGTGAGCGGCGGCCGACGAGGGGCTGTAGTGGCCAATGTTCATCCATTTTTTGAGGTGTTTAATCTTGATTTTTGGAGATAAAAGAGGTCTGATGTGTTTCTGTTTAGTGTTTAGAGAGTTTGAAGGGTGTTTTTTTTTATCTATTTTCAGAGGAAGCAAAAAAGATGAGCAGATTATGATTTTTGGGTTTTATACCCGGTTTTAGAAAATGGTTTTATCACTTATTTATGTCCCTCCGCCAAAGATTATTTCTTTCCGCAGTCTCTGGAATTGTTTCAAATCTGTCAATTTCACCCTTTTGTTTTAATTTCGTATGTCAACCAGTGGTAAATTTCCCCTTTTAGTCCATTTTCCTTTATTTTCCTTTAATTTCAGTCCATGTTTTTAATTATTTGTTCGATCAATTGCTTGTATTTATGCCTTTTATGTTTATATTTGTTCGATTTGTTACCCGTATACATTATATATATGCGTGTTCTATTTTTTTTCTTGCCCATATTGTATCTTGTTAGCATATTGATTGTTCGTGCATAAATGTTTATGTTTAGATTTGGGCCTCAAGATTTCAGTATTTTAATGGGAGTGTCGTCTCAAGTCTTCGAGGCTTTATCTCCTTTGCTTACCGTAAATTACGAGGTTATATATATATATATATATATATATATATATATATATATTCGAATAATATGGACATACATGCATGCATTTTAGGGATAGCTATTAAATTAAGTCGAATTTCTATTTTTTTTGGTAAATACAATACAAATCTTTAGGTACTATTTTTTTGGGCGTGGTGGGGCTGCGAACCCTTCCCCACGTAAGTAACTCCTGAATCCTAATTGTAATTTTTTTCTGGTTAGATTTTTGGTGTCCATCCTACCTTATCCAAGGGACCGATGGCGACTCCCAAGTTTTGTTTTAAAATACATATTTCAAGATCCCTCGAACCAAAATTCTTTAAGAAAAAGAGGGAACTTTTAAAACTTTTAAATTAGTTTTTACAACATGACAACTATGTTGGGGAGAAAATATGGTTTTTACAAAAAATAGAGATTCAAACCTTGGTTAGGTTCGTGTTGTACATATCAAGAAAAAATTTCATTCGGTTTAATTTAATTTTTAACCTCTATCCTTGTTTGTTTTACCGCATTCATTTATCCGATGTTTGATTTAAATTGTCATTCACGGATGGGCTTTCTTCCCGTGCACGTTTCCTTGCTAAGCAGGAGTGAGATGCATTCTCTCATGGGGTATTCACCTTCTTATGGGATTGTGACTCGCTTTTGGGACACTGACCTTATATTTGGTGGAGTCATCACCTCCGTAGGGTAGAAGCAAATGTATCATCCTAGTGACAGTTCGAGTACCTTCTACTCTAGAACCGAACCCCATATATAGTGGACCGTAAGAGCTCACCTTTTAGAGCCATGCCAAAGTTCTGTCCATTTAGAGGTAACCTTGTTAGGCCTTGTTTGATTTATTTATACCATTGTTTGTTGTTTCTATTGTGTATATTTTAATTGCTATATTTTTCTTTCATTGTTATTTAATTTATAGGTAATCTTCACCCGTGATCCCTTTTGTTTAAGTTATGTTCTATTTTGCTCACCCAATTTTTTAAAAGTATATTCTTGCCACTTATGTTTAAAATCATTTCTGTTTTGGTCGCTGAACTGTTAGTCTCCATCACTTTTGATTCCGGTATATTTCGTTTTGGTCACCGATTTTAATTTTTTTTGTTTAAGTCACTTACATTATCATTTTGTTCTATTTTGGTCACTAGGCCATTAATATCTATTAATTTAATGACATGCCACGTTAATAAAAATGAGCAATTTCTAATTTAATCCTTAAACTTTTAAACTTTTACTTTTTCACCATCTTCAAACAAAAAAAAACCTTAAAAATTTTATCCTCTCCAACCTTAACCTTCATTTTTACTGATGCCACCTCGTCAACTGTTGATGTTGCCTTAGCTACTGTCAGCTACAAATGTCTACTAAAATAGTGAAACACAGCTCATGGTAACTCCGATACAGAACTAACCAAAGAAGACAATTATAATAATTACGTTATTCTCGTTCGATTATGCGATAGCTCCTTTCTAGGGTGTGCATTATTCGGTTTTAACCAAATTAACCGACCAAACCAAATTCTCTTCGGTTAATCAGTCAGTTAATTTTAGGTAAAATCGGGTAACAATTAAAAGTTTTTTTCAAACTTCGGTTATCAGTTAATTCAGTTCGAAACTGATTAATTAACCGAAATTATTATATATTAAATAATATATATATATATATATAATAGAAATATTTATTTTTGGTCATTAAACTTTTAAAAGTTATAAAATAATCATTAAATTTTTTTTATATATTATAAAATGGTCATTAAACTTTTATCAAATTAGCATAAAATGAAAGTGCAGTGACTAAAAATATCATTTTAGCATAATTTAGTGTTTAATTGTGTAATTTACCCAAAATTTTATAACAAATTTTGGTTGATTCGAAAACTAACTGAATTAACTGAATTTTTTCGAATCGGTTAAAATTTTTTGGCTCGGTTAATAGTTAAAAGGAAAAAAAAAGTTTTGTTAATGAATTTTGGGTAATTTGGTTCGGTCGGTTAACCAAATGCACACCCCTACGCCTTTCAAGGAATCGAAGAAAACGAGAAAAAAAAATCATTCAAAAAATTGAAGACAAACAAAGCGTTTGTGTGGTTCCAGTGAAACCCAAAGTTAACAAGCCTGATCGGTGGAAGGGGATACATTTTTGGAGACAAAAAGATTATAGAATTTTTTTGTTTGAAGATGGTAAAAAAATAATATTTTCAAAGTGTATGGATTAAATTAGAAATTATCCATTTTTATTAATGTGACAAATTATCAAATTAACGAGGATTAATGGCCCAGTGACCAAAATAGAACGAAACGATAACGTAAGTGACTTAAACGAAATTCTTTTTTAAACCGGTGACAAAAATGAAACATACCGAAAACAAAACTAACAAAGACTACCGATCGAGTGACCAAAACAGAAACGTTTTCAAACATAAGTGGCATGAATAGTCATTTTTAAATTTAGGTGTCCAAAATAGAACAAAACCTAAACAAAAGGGACCACGAGTGAAGGTTACCATTAAATTATTTATTCGATTATCTTACCGTACTAACTTGTTTTTTTGTTGGTGTTTGTTTTCTTTTTTTATTATTTTCCTTTTGCATTTATTTTTGCATATCATATCAAAGGTTTTGATTCAAGAGTTATTCCAAGGTGGAAGGTATTCGTAATGGAAGAGACGTTCTGTAATATAAATAATGATAATGCTACGTTTTATGGTTGGTCTGAACGTAGACAAATAGAGAAGGGAGACAATTTGATAATGGGCATGTATTAGAGGCAACCAGTCATACTCAGATTGTTTCCAACAAAAATGATTCGCACGATCTAAAGGAAATTGAGGCCATTGTGCAAGAATTATCTAACGGTCAAGCTTAGAATCAAGATATAAAGGCTCATATAGTGTAGTTGGGGATAGCTCACTGGACCAGCTAGAGTCAAGTCGAGCGGAAAGTTGAGCAAAATGAAGGCAATCACATAAGAATTCGCCAACAACTAAACTAAAAGTCAGGGGTTAGAAGCTCATAATCAAGAATAGAAAGCCATATAGTGCAATTGAAGGGACTCCTTCAAGAATACCACAACCAAGATAATGTGGTTGCTTTGAGGATTGCTGAAGATGAGAATGAGCTGTTGAAGGCAAGGATAGAAAAAATAAAGGCTACTCTTCAGTCTTGCGAGGAACGACTTGCCGCCTTCGAGGGGGCCATTCAAGAAGACAACAGTCGGATAGTCTATGAACTCTAGCAAGTTGGACAACTAATTGGAGACCAACAAAGGGCGATGATTGTGACTGTGGTCCAAGCACAAGGAGTTTTCTAGATAGGTGCAAGGTTTGGCAAGAGAGTTGTTCTCGCGAGTCAGTCCATAGACGGAGTTGGGACATCGAGTGTGCACTTTGCTCCACGAAGTCAAGATACTAGGATTGATGACTAGTCGACACCTGTAGAATCTTTAGTCAATCTTTTGTAATCATACATCTTCTTTTCAATGAAAGTCTTTCTAAAAGGACTATTTGAGAATTGACGCCTTATTTGCATTCATCATTGCATTTTATATTTATTTCTTTTAATGATTCATTTATTTTTATACATATAATACAACGCATACATTAATTCAGAAAAAAATAAAAAATAATGGTGGAAAGTATCATCTCAAAAAGTTTAACTTCAAAATACAATCATTTCGCTCTCGAATGACACTAGTTTGCAAACTAGAATGATGGATGATAAAATGGACAAAATGGAGCAAAGGCAAAAGAACATTGAAGATTGCTTAGATAGAATCGAATAAAGTATGAAGGAACAGACTGCTCAATCTCATATTAAAATAATTTCTCAGATTACTGCATCGCATGGGGTCAGAGATACCAGTAAAGACAAGGTTCCTTATGGGAGTTCAAATATCGAAGAACAAGAGGGTACCACATCTTACATAAAGGTTTAACCTAAAATGCCACTGCTTGAGAAAAAAATTCAGTTCAACACAATGGGGGAATCTTCAAGCCACCCTATGGATTTGAGATTAATCTTTGGAGATAATCATGTTAATGACGTTCCTGACTTTAATGTGTTGATAGAAATTAAAAAAAAATAGAGATCACCAAGCAAGCAAACACATAAAGACCGAGTGAAAGCCAAGATTTGGATGTTTATCCCAAATATATATTGCTTAAGGATCATGAGACCATTAGAGGACATGATGCTTCCAACAAAGTCGATGGACCACAAACATTTACAACCTATTTCTCTGAACTGATGAAATCTAGAGATTCAATTGAGGATAGAAATTTTCTCACAAAGAAATTCCCTAAGTTGAAGAAAAGAGAAATGGAGAGCACATAAACACAACCTAAAGAGGTTGAAGAGCTTCGTAAGAAGAAGAAGTTGATTATTCCTATCCTAACTTCAAAAGCACAATATGGTAATGTCAATAGCAAACCAAAGTCCAAATTGGATCTTATTCATATCTCCTATCGTGACTTGTACTTCAATTTGCTTGAAGTCTCACAACACCATATGAAACCTTCAAAGCCTCATCATTCAAGTTGTTACAATAATAAGACTTATTCTGAATATCATAATGGAGTTCATGATCATGACTGTCGACTATGCTAACGCTTGGCAAAAGAGTAGGAAATGATATGGATTTAAATGAAAACAGTTCCAAGATTAAGTCTTTTGCATGCAAGTATACACAGTCATCAAGTAATACAACAATAAGTTGAGTATCGTATCCACAAGGATTGACCAAGAGTTAACTTCTTTGATTGTTTACTTGTCAAGGGAAAATGTTGATTGATTTGAAGTTGGTTTTTAAAATGATTTAAAGAAATAAAAACAAAACAACATTGGCAAGAGAAGTTTTCAAATAAGTGATAAGTACTGGTAGGGGATGTCTGGTTTCCACGCTATTCATGCTAGCTTTTAATAATGGCCTTCCTTGGTAGTTTTCCCGAGAAGATTCAAAGATGGCATTTCCTCTGTCGATGGCAATACCCAAAATTAACCATGTCGAACCTCTATATGCCCATAGCGAAGATTTTCATTAATTAATTTGATTAAGTTTCAATATTTACTCCTAAGGTGTAGATTCATTTTAGAAGTAAGCTCATCTACTTGAACATCTTCTTTCGAAGCTTCTTTCCTTAGTACCTGGCAACGATCATTGCCCCTCAAGTTTTTTAAGATATTTGTAACATCCTAAAATTTGGCTTAGAAAGTATTACTAATTAGAGAGCTAAATAGATTATTCGTATGTGCCTTGATTGCCTAATTAAGGCTAGGACCAAATCGAAAGGAAAGGAAAATTGGATGTCTTTTTTTAAGCATCAAATTGTATTATGCGTCAAACATGTATATTGCATGCTGAAGAATGTTTTCTTAAGGGTTCTTACACATGGAAGTTATCTAATTAGACATGTAGGATTGAGGAAGTGGGGATGATCTCTGTTTGGAATGATGATTTCATATCATCTTCTTCTTCCCCTAAGTTTGGTCAAACCCATACTTGAGAGAAAGTGAAAGCTTGCTAAAGGCGTTTGAGGATTTAAGCTTTATCTTAGATGAATTCCTTGAGCTCCCATTTGTTTAAAATAAAGTTTGGGGTAAGGGTACTGTAATGTTCTAAAAAAGGTATAGAAGAATGTTACCACTTTTCAATTGCTAAGAAATTTTAGTCTATTGTGAATTAAGGTGGCTAATTTGAGAACTTAGGACTAAAAAAAGAAGAAATGAATGAAGGATTGCTCATTTGCCAATGACAAAATCGAATAATGCATTAAATTTGATGATTGCATGCTAAACATTCCTTAAGCTAAGGGTTGCACATGTGTTACCCTTAGATGAAGAGAGAGATCAAGTGAAAGAGAAGGGTCTCGGATAGAAGGTTAGATAACCAAAACAATTGATATCATCTCCTTTCTCCTACCTTTCCCATGACCGAACCCTTTAAAATAGTGAGAGAGTGGACAAAAAGCTTCTTCCATGGCTGAAGCTAGATGTTTCTTAACATTTTTGGTTTGGGTAGCTAAGGAGAAAATGTAAATTACCTTTCCATTTCCTCTCCATGCAAGTTATGTTGAAATTGTTTGTTATCTACCATGAATTTGTGAATGATTGTAGGAAGTTTTCTTGTGAATGAGATATTTAGTTGAACACATGCTAGTATGTGTATGTTGGTGACTGCATTGTTTGATGGATTATTATGGACTGCCCTTTTGCATCTATGGATTAAATTGAGCATCAATGGATCAATTTTTAAAAAAAAAATGTTTCTATTTTTCCAGAACAGGGGAGGGGGCTATTTTGTAGCTTTGAAGATGTTAAGGGACTGTTTTACAAGCTGGTAGTTTAGGGGTTGTTTTTATAAAATATTGGGACTATTTTTTTTGATCGATAATCGTATGATTTTATTCAGGGTAAAAAATCATACAACCTCCCATATGCCTCCTTAAAAAACCTCCCTATCCTAAATTGGAGGAAAAAGAGTGCATCATGGAAGGTAGAAACCAAAACGCCAAGAACCAGAAGAAAAAAACCCCATTACAATGCCATACTATTATCCGCAGCAACATGAAACCATGACACTCTATCTACACCCCCTTTAGCGAGAGCATCGGCGAAAGAATTCGCCTCACGAAAAGCATGGTGAAAGCAAACACAACGTAGCTGCAAGCAAGCATAATCAATCTCGCGAAACATCCCCCTATATCGCCAAGGTCGTTTGTCCTTGTGCATCACCCACGATAATGCAATCCGCGAGTCGGATTCAATTATGAACAACCAATCCTCCCTCCACCTTGACTCGGCCAGCAATCGAACCGCATGAAAAATAGCCCAAACCTCAGCTTCATTCGAGTCCATACAACCCAATGGTCCCGAAAAAACTGCCAGCACTACACCCCTCTCATCCCGCAGCACACCCCTGCATACTGCCAGCCCCGGTTTTCCCCTCGCCGCGCCATCCACATTAAACTTTAGTGCACCTTCTATCGGTGGACACCAACAGATTCCAGCTCTATGTTTCACTGTACCCGACGGTACACACTGCAATGGCCACTCCCACCAAGCAGCTTCGGTTATGTCGCTGCCTTGCGTGGAATATTTAATTCAATAGAAGGAACGCAGCTTAACAAGGAACAGCAGCTCCTCAAGTACCATCTGTTTGTGATTGAAAATTACATCATTCCTCGCAAGCCATAAGGACCACAATACCGCTGTACATCCAACCATCCACCAAGCTTTCCCTACTCCCGAAAAAACTCCACTACAACATTGCACAAGAAAATCCGCAAACGTTCTCAGTTTTACCCATGACAACCTCCACCATAAGAAAAACGCCTCCCACAACTTGTTTGCAAACGTGCATGTAAAAAATATATGCTCTTCCTCGTCAACCCCCCTACACCACACACACTGAATTCCCGCTAAAGGCATGCCCCTAGCGCTTAGCATAGACAACGTCGGCAATCGGCACAATTGCACGAACCATATGAAGCATTGTACTTTCGGAGGCACCTCAATTTTCCACATATTAAAACCATCAAGACCATAATCGGATAGACCCAAAGATGACATCAATTTCATGAGACTCCCCACTGAAAACTGTCCAATCGCATTTGGCTTCCAGACCAGCACATCCCTCTCGCTCGCACATAAGGTAAACCCCCTCACGATCGCGCGCATTTGGCTCAGCTGGTGCTGCTCAAATGATCGCAGCCCACGGCTAAAAAATGGCAGCCACTCCTCATGGTTCAGTGTGCCTTGCATCGCATAATCACACACCCGGGTGGCCTTGTTACTAGCACACCGAAAAATGTGCGGGAACACCTCGCACAAAGGCTCCTCTAAACACCACCAGTCGAACCAAAACAACACCCGTTGCCCGTTCCCTATGTGCCACAAAAAACAATCTTTGCTCATAAACTTACCAGCATCGTCCCCTTCTTGAATCTCCACAATTCTCCTCCAAACAAAAGACATGTGCTGTTTACCCACCCTATTCGGCAGCCTCCCCCTCACTGCAACGCCATATTTTGCTTCCACAATCGACTTCCACAAAGACTTAGGAGAGTCGGCATATCGCCATAGCCATTTGGCAAGTAACGCTGAATTTCGAAGTTCAATATTTGCCACTCCAAGACCCCCTAGCCTCTTCGGCCGACATACTTTCGCCCAAGCAACCCAGTTCAATTTCCTTTTTAAATCCGTATCGCCCCACAAGAATGCTCGCCGAATCCTCTCAATTTTATTTAGTACCGTTTTCAGAACCCTAAATATACTCATAAAATACAGTGGCAGCGTAGAAAGTACCAAATTCACCAATGTCACCCTTGTGGCAAAAGATAAAGAGTTTTTTTTTCATCCCGCTAAACATAAGCGCATCCGATGAATCACCAGTTCCCAAACCTTACCATTACGTGGATTAATGCCAATCGGAATCCCCAAATATTTAAAGGGTAAATCTGCTCGCACACACCCCAGCTCCCTTGCCATCTCCAATGCCACTGCATCCTCTATTCCCACAACATACATTGTCGATTTTGCATAGTTAATTTGCAGCCCCGACCCATACTCAAAACATGTCAGCACACGCTTCAAGTTTCTAGCAAATTCAACTTTACCTTGAATGAAGATAACCGTGTCATCCGCAAATTGCAAATGCGAGAGCCGACAATCCTCAGCGACACTCACTCCTCTAATCAGCCCCAAACTTTCCGCATTCACCAAGAATTGATGCAATGCTTCCGCAACAATCACAAATAGAAACGACGACAAGGGGTCGCCTTGTCGCAACCCCCTTTCCATGGCAAACTCCGGCGTTGCACTACCATTCACAAGGACCGAAAGACGTGCTGTACCCACACATTTCATAATCCAATTCCTCCACACCACCCCAAAATTCATCCGGCACATGACATCCTCAAGAAATTTTCACTTTATGCAATCATACGCCTTCGCGAAGTCAATCTTCAACACCACTCCCCTTCGCTAAACCGTCGCATACGAAGTGAATGATCAACTTCGTTGGTTAATAATATATCGTCAACAATTTGCCTCCCTTTAATAAATGCTGGTTGCTCTTCACTAATCACCGAATGAAGTACCTTCTGTAGCCTTCCTGCTAACACTTTCGCCACTATTTTGTAAACAGAATTCAATAAGCATATCGGCCGGAAATCACTGATTGCCTGCGGGTTATCTTTTTTCGGAATCAAGACCACAAATGTCGAGTTGACCCCTTTTGGCAAAGACCCATGCGCATGGAAAGCCTCAAATAAACACAGCAAATCAGCCTGTAAGAACTCCCAACCCCGCTTGAAAAAAGAAAAGCTAAACCCGTCAGGCCCCGGAGCTTTCGCTCCTTCACAGCTCATAATCGCTTCTCTAATTTCGGACAGCATAAAACCTGTTTTGAGCATATCAGCAGCATCCCTATCCAGCCTACAAAACCGCACATCTACCTCCATCGTTCCAAGGCATTGTGGACGTGCAAAATGTTTGCGAAATTCCCCCTGTATATGGCGTTTAAACCTTGTCGGATCCTCCACCCATCTACCATTAATCCACAAACCAGTAATCATATTTTTTGCAGCTCTAATTTTAGCAGTTCGATGAAAAAATGAGGTATTACGGTCCCCCACTTTTAGCCAAAGAGCTCTCGACTTCTGTCGCCAAATCAATTCCCTGTACTTGTGTAGACGCCGCAGCTCAATTTTCAGTCTACTAATCTCTTCAACCCGTTGTACTCTATCCCCTGACACCTCTACAACCTCATCCAACCTGTCTATCTGCTCTGTCACCTAACCAATTCTAGTGTCGACATGACCAAAACATTCTTTATTCCATGTGCGCAATTTTTTTTTCATCTCCCTTAATTTATAATTTATCGAATACCCCTCAAATTCCATTGAAATTCTCTCCCATTCCTTCGCCATTAAATCAACATGCTCTTTTTTCTCAAGCCAAACATTTAGAAACCGAAACGGTCTAGGTCCCCAATCACTATCCTCACTTGTCAGCCATATCGGCGTATGATCCGAAATCCCCCTCGGCAAATTCAATTGATACAGCGAAGAAAAACGATCAATCCACTCACGCGACACCAAGAATCTATCTAGGCGACATGCCTTATTCCCCGACCCAAACGAAGTGAATTTCTTTCCCACCACTCTGATATCCAAAAGACCCACATCCTCCACAAAATTGTTGAATTCTTCCATTCCCCTCGATGCGTCAACACAGCCACATCTCTCCCCCACCTCCCGCACCGTGTTAAAATCACCTCCCATACAACATGGCCCATCTAACTCCCCTAACAGCTCCCGTAATTCCCCCATACCCGTCCTTGGTTCTCCACCACGCAAGGAGCATACACATTGGCCATCCAGCATGGCCATTTCTCAATCACCCACTCCCCTTTAATCAAAATAAAATGGCGAGATATACATGTTTCTAGCATCCGAAATTTATCACTGTCCCAAATTAATAATAACCCCCTGATCGCCCAATAGAAGGTGCAATAACAAAATCGAATTTATCCGAAAACCACAGTTTA
The DNA here is from genome assembly GCA_030270665.1 of Hibiscus trionum. Lineage (NCBI taxonomy): Eukaryota > Viridiplantae > Streptophyta > Magnoliopsida > Malvales > Malvaceae > Hibiscus > Hibiscus trionum. The sequence continues at coordinate 1,679,356 of BSYR01000004.1, forward strand.
CTTACCCCATTCGCTGATAGCTGCTCCAATTTAGTTTCCTGAAGCAACGCCATCTCACAATGGTGTTGTCGAACTCTATCACGTACTGCTCGTCGTTTCGCGGCTGCACCCAATCTGCGAATGTTCCACGACAACACCCGCATCGCCGGCTGCTATTTATTCTCAATGCGCGACTCAATGATACGCGCAATATCTTGAACGACCGCCTCCTCGTTACCTACTGTCGAAGCCCCTATCAATTTTCCCAGATCAAGTGTTTGTTTTGCCTCTCTCAAAATCACCCTCTTTCTGTTTATAAAATCCGAATCCGATAATGACCCATTAGCAATCCCCGTATCCTCATGTATTTTCTTCTTCGGCCTTCCTCTAGACTTTTTTGTTAATTTACTCTCCACCTCAGACCTTTCCTCCGGATTCAAAACACTTATCAAAACGTTCGATAAGCTTCTTACCTTGCGAAGGACTCCATTATGTTTAATATACTTAGCATCCGAGGCCCTCACTTGTTCATGCCCATCCGCAATCTTTCCCCTTGTGTTCGCCCCCATCATTCTATTGGCAATAGTCGCTGCCACCCCCCTCTCCACAGTGCCATTATTCCCCCGGGCATCATCCCCTACACAGCAGACAAAGTGGTCCATGTCAAGACTCGTGCACTCTCCAATTCTTTCTTTAACTAGCATATCCACCTCCTCATCCGCTGCTGTCGCATTCCCCTGGGCACTGTCCACTCTATATACTTCAAATTGAGCCACGTCTAGGCTCGTGCGATCGCCTGTCCCCTCCCTATCTATCAAAGAAACCACCTCATCCGAAGCCCACGACTTCCCTCCATTCAATGATTCCACCCGTAGATCAATCTGTTTTTCGTACGTGCACCCTTTGTGTGTGACATTAGCGTCATGTTTCGAATCTATTTCCTGGTCCTCCACGTCCATCCCACCTCTTGAAATTAGATTAGTATCCTCAACCACAAGGCTGTCATGGACAAACGATTGCAACATCGGATCCTCGCCTTCAATTGATTTACTGATCCCATGAGGTATATCAACAGCTCGACGTGAATTAGTTTCCGAGGATGTCTCCATGTCACTCTCCTCATCGTCCCTATCTTCTTGAACCACCTCTCTTTTCCATTCTTGCACCCTTATGTTATATGTATTACCATCTACCTCCAATTTCAGCACCTCATCGATCCTTTCGATCAAATTGGTTTCAATAACTATCTTACTTCGCTCGAACGATGAAGGCGAAGTCGTCGATATGTCAACTTTTACCAATGATCCCCATACTGTGGCAATATTTTCAAAAGTCTCCGTTGCCCACGCGTGAATGGGGATGCCGCTCATAGCGAGCCATACTCTTCTCGTCGACATCTGTATCGCTGTCGACCACGGCCGTACATCCACGAACCACCTATCTAAATCTGTCCGCGACATAATGTCCACCCTTTCTCCCGATTCGATGGGCATTAACAGCACCATTCGTCCTGCCATGTGCATAATTGAGAATCCCCTCATATTGTTCTCATTTAGCTCCTTCGCCATTTGAGCAATCGAGATCGAATTGCGTCGCCATCCAACCACACAGGTTTTCAAAATTTCCCATTTGTCTCCATCGGTTTTTCCCACTATTCTCCTCATCGAAACAGGTTTAGGTTTTGCACTTGTCTCTTGATCGCCATTTAATCTCTCTTTTTCCATCGAATTCTTGCTTCTCTGCAAGGGTTTAGGCTTGTAATCATTCAAGCCCTTCTTGCGCCACTATTTTATATGAAATAGGGACTGTTTGAAGGGTTTAACGGGCTGGATGCAAACTGGAATTTTGTAAGCCGCCTTACACTGAATAACTGGACTGTTTTAAGCTTGAAAATGTATACATGTGGGAATGAAAATGTTTTGCATTAAAATAAAAAAAATATATATAAGGGTTGTTTTTACCTTTTTGAGACTGTTTGGGGATTCTATTGAAATGTTAGGGGTTGTTCTATACATATGTACAAGTGTTTTGGAACTATTTTAGGGTATAGAAATGTGTATGTAAAAGTATGGGTCTATTATGAATCTATGTGAACATATTAAGGATTGTTTTTAAGTGCTTGTGAAGGTCATGAATTGTTTTTTGCCCACATGATTATATGTCTATGCATCAGGGACTGTTTTATAAGTATGAAAATGTTGTGGATTGTTGAATGTATACATATATGTATACAAATGTACTAGGGATTGATTTAGTGTGCATGAATGTATGATCTCGCTTATAGTGAAATATAATGAATTTTAATGTGCATTATACTTGTGGTTTTTGTATTAGACCATGAACTATTTGGGACAAGGACTGAAACTGGTAACATTGTAGAAAAGCAAAAAGGAATCGAGATCCAGGAAGCGTACCTAGCTTGGATAAAACTGTGAGTGTAGTTTAAAGTCTCGGGATAGGTTAGAAGCCTTCCAGAGCATCTTTGTTGTTTTAATTATGTTAACTTATTATTGTGCTAAGTAATGCTTAACTTTAAGCTTGGAATGGAGGTAAGTACCCAAAGACAAGGTAATATGTGTGATAAAATGTTTGTTGTACTGATATGTCATGATTGATAATTATATGTGTTTACATGGGTTGATGTGATAACTTATAAGTTTTGTTCATTTGATTACAAGAATGTGAAACTATGCTCAGCTCAGATTCTAAAAAACATTCCCACTCACCGATAAACTCGTTCCAAAAAGCCGAAACCCACAATTAGCTAACGGTGACCCGGATTTGCTCACAAACTAGGATCCCATGTTTCTAAACAAGTTAAGACAGAGTATTAATACCCAAATAAGCTTCCAAACTTGCAGCAACATTGAAATCCAACAAATACTCTCAAATACCCAACAATATAATACCGAAAATCATCAAAATCACTTCCAAAACGTCCAAAACACAAACCCAACCATTACCCATCATTTCAACCATAAAAAAACTCATCTATTAACATCAAAATCAGCCACTTAAACATGCTAAATTCACTGTTGCCATTACAAATCCGAAATCAAGCTTAGCCCCAATATTTTTCATACCAAACTCCACTCAAACTTCAAGTTTCAGATTCCTTATGATCCTACCTTCATTTAAGCATCATTTAAACACCAAAACCCCATTTAAAAATATTCTAAAACTCAACCTAAGCCATTTGAACGAAAATATTCCAAAAACCATTTTATTTCAAACCTTGAACTTTTAAAACAAAAGAGGTAATCCATTTGATTTTGATAGAAGACTAACAAAAAGAAGTTTAATTAAAGAAAGGAAAGGTGAAATCAAGTCTTACCTCCAAAACCTTGATGGGTAATCCATTGGATTGAAAAAGGCTACAATGGTGGCTTGGCTTTAGGAAACTAACGTGAAAATGAAAGTGGGGCTGATTCAAAAGTCTTTCTTCTTTATTTTAAAACCCTATTAAAATAGGTTTGGGTTTAATTAAAAACTAGAACCACATTTTTGGCTGATTTTACAAAAAGGTCACCAACTTTTGAAAATTTGCGATTTGGTCACTAGACCGAAATCTCAACCTTATAGAATTGATTTTCCAAAATTGTTTTCTGTTGGGTTTTTTAGGTGCTCGTTTCCTTCAACCGTTCTTGCTCGCCAAGTGGTGGAGAAGTGGAATATTGGGTGATAGAAGTGTGGAAGCTAAAAATGATAAAGACAAGATGATTTATAGTGGTTCAACCTTCTAACCAAGGTCTACATCCACTACCTTAGTTTTCCACTAAGGATTTCCAATCAATTCACTATTGATTCGTCCCCTTTTCTAGGCTTAGGAGGAAACCCTTACAAAACCAATCAAGCTTTCTACCCAAAGCTTGATCAAACCCTCTTTAAAAAGAGATGAAAAATAAGCAAACTCAAATCCCTTTAATAGGTATTTGTTTGCACAATTAAGCTCTCACCCAATCCTAAAACACTTGAGCAAATATAATAATTTTGGCTCACTAGTGTTTGTCTATTACAAGAAACTGAACAATAAAGCCCTAAGACGAATTCTTAATCATAGTGTTGTTGACAATTGAAGCATTAGTCATCTCTTGATGTTTGGAGATCCCTTTTATACTCATAATTGAGTTTGTAGCTATTAAGGACGGTTAGGGTTGGATTAGAGTCGTTGGAGCCTTTATTTCCCACCATAAATGCAGTTCTGCAGCCTACCGTATCGGTACACGTGGAGGCGTATCGGTACGCCTTTCTCCAGAACTAGTCGTTGGGCTCTTTGTCAGTCTATATGTATCGATACGCTTGAGAGCGTATCTGTACAGTCTGCAATTTAAAAGATCGTTGGGAAATAGCCGTTTTGGTTGTTAAAGCAGGGATCGGTACGCCTAAGATGCGTATCAAAACGATCCCTATCTGTATCGATACGGCAAAGCCTATATCGGTACGATTTTTGGCAGATTCAAAACTTGGGCAAAAGGGTATCGATACGGGGTATACCGTTTCGGTACGAGTTTGCTGAAAAGTCAAGTTTGACTACTTTAAAGCATTAAAAACTTTGCCAAAAACCTTTTTAAATGCCTCAAACTTATTTTTAAGTTGTTTGGACTTAAAGACATATTTCAAATTCTTTTCAAATTTGTTCAAAACATTTTTCAATTATTATATCAAAACACTTAGTTCTACAATCTCCCCCTTTTTGATATAATAAAACCAACTTGAAAAATTGTTTGGGATTTCTCTCCCTTTGTGAAATATATTTTGAATAAGAGAATTAAGATTCAAAATCAATTAAAGCTCTCCCTTATTCATTTGAAACTTCAATTTTTCAAATAATTTCTCCCCCTTTTTGTTATATCAAAAAGAATTTAAAACACTTTTAAGATGAAATAAATGAGCCGATTTATGATTTTTGGGTTTTATACATGGTTTTAAAAAGGGTTTTATCTCTCTTTTAAGTTGCTTCGCCCAAGATTATTTCTTTTCGCAATCCCTGGAATTCTTTCAAACCTTTCAATTTCGCCATTTGTTTAAATTTTGTCTAATAACCGGTGTATACGCACGTGCGCACGTGTGCGTACGCGCGCGCGTGTGTGTATTCTGTTTTTTATTTTTGTTACCTTTTAATCGATTTCTTAGCATACTTATTGTTCATGCAGAAATATTTATATTTAGATTTAGGCCTCAAGATTTTTGTATCCTAATGGGAGTGTCGTTCCGAGTCATCAGGTGTCATCTCTTTTGGTTACTGTAAATTACGAGGTTATATATGTATATATATTCGAATAATATGAACATGCATGCATGTATTTTAGGAATTAGCTATTAAATTAATTCCAATTTCTATTTTTCTTGGTGTATACGATACAATCCTTTAGGTACAAATTTTATAGGATTGGTGGGGTGCGAACCCTTCCCCACATGTAACCGACTCCCGAACCTAAATTGTGATCTTTCTCTTTTTAGCTTTTGGGTGTCTGGTCTACCTTATCCAAGTGACCGGTGGTGACTACTAAGTTTTATTTTAAAATACATATTTTTAAAAATCCCCCAAACCAAAATTCTTTAAGAAAAACGGGGAACTTCTACAGTTTCAAGTATTTTAATGTCTGAAACTTGCATTTCTTTTAATTTGTTTTTCGCATTTATGTAGGTAGTGTATAGTTAACGTGTTCTTGGAGTAATCCAAATGTAACCCCCTATTTTGACCTAAGGGTTTATAACAAATTAAAATTAACGATTTGGAAACTTTCCCCTCAAGTAATGTTATTTATGAAAAACCGTGCTGAAACTATTATTCAATCATAATAATTAACCTTTAATGTTTCATAATAAAACAAGCATGCTAAAAATAGTTTATCAAATCCCAAAAATAATAAATGTCCAAAGTCCACTTTTACAACCAAATCTAAAAATGCTTAAATAATTAAATATAAGTCTAGAACAAAACATACTGATAAATAGTATCAAATATTGTTCGTACAAGGTCCTCCAAGTACCGAAACCTAAGTCTGGAAATCTGAAATAGATACTAAGGGGGAGTCAGCTATAAAGCTCAATGTGTCTCTAAAGTGCATAACAGAAGTCAATCCAACAGTCAAACAACGTATCAAGAATTTACAGATATTTCGAAATATTACAAGCAAAGCATACATATATCATAATATGACATGCACCCAACTACATCACCGCCCGAAGAGTGAGGTTCCCCTGAACCACTCTGCACCGCAACACCAAGTCTGAAGCAGAACTCATCCCGAAAGATGGAACTACTGATCCGAAGCGAAGTTCAACCCGAAGGATGAAGTCGCTGAGCTTCCTCCGTACAATATCCCAACCCAATGATATGGCATGTAATCCGATTTCAGAGTCTGAATGCAATCTTGTTAAATAACTAAGATGCATGTACATAATAATCCGATTTCGATATGTGTTACATAACATGATCACAGCATCCGAGTCATACATTATTTATCAGATAACAGAGCAGAATAGCATACAGTCGAGTCATGCAATATTCATCAGATAACAGAGCAGAATAACACATAAAATATTTCTCAATCAACAGAGCAAGATAACACAAAACATTTCTCATACAGATCACACAATCAGGCAACACATACATGTAGCAAAGACAGAGAACACACCTTAGGCAGCTAAATAGTCAACGTCGATAGTGACGTCTCCCACGCTAAGCTCTAGCGGAAGGTCGGACAGAATCAGCTCCTAAAAACAAAAAACACTATATAAGACTTTCTACTATGCCACATTCAAATAAACTACGCTTAACATAAATCTTACTAGCAGATCTCGAAGACTGTGCCACCGGAGGTCTGCCTGGCGGAGGAGGAGGTAAATTCTCAGGGTCAGAGTCCACGTCACCTGAACACATAAACAACCGAGTCAAATACTGATGCAACACTTTACAAAAAAAAATCTGAGCTCAACAACTAAACTTGATCCAAAAAGGCATTTCGGGTTCGAATTTGAAGGAACGGACAGCGGCAACGGAACCAGAACGTCAAAAATCATAAAGGTGGACTCAGCCGAAAAAGTCAACCCAAAGTCAACGCTGACGTCATCGCTGACTGCGATGACGTCATCATTGACTGCATCAGCACTGCAACAGCGGATGACATCATCGTTGCATCAGCCCACTGGTCCGGTTCGGTTCAGCCCAGCCGTCCGGTTCACCAACTCAACCGGTCCGGTTCAAATCCAACAGCCACCCGAATCCAGCAAAACCCTAATCCATACTTTAACAAGCCCTAACACCACACCCCCCGGCGGCGCCCGACCACCCCAGCACCATCAGCGAACCCGACGGCAGCCACGGCCCTACTGGCCACGACCAGCGCCCGACATCGGGCACGACCAACGCGCCGACGACGGTAAACCCGAAGCCCAACAACGACTCACCCAATCTCGGACGGACACGACGCGCGCGCAGAGGACGACGGCAACGCAGACAGAGAACGGCGGCGGCAGAGCGAAAAACGAAACTTTCAAGCCTCCCGTTCCGACGTTAGGAGGCGGCGAACAAGATACCCAACGTCGGGTTTTGATCGGACGGCCACGGTGAACACACCGACGACCTTGAAACGTTGAACAGACAAAGCAAGCCCTTTGACCGGAGCTTCGACGGAAAAACGGGGAAGTGTTTACGATTGCTTGTATTATTTTATTAATATTTTATTAGAGAACAAGAGATGGTGAGCGGCGCATATAACAGGAATCAGACCAAAGGAGTGTTTACCCTAGACAAATGGGAAATTACAGAAGAAGGGTCCCTGTTTTTGCCCGCCTAACAATTTAACCACCAAACTTATAATTTATTCAATTTGGTCCCCATTTTAGATTAGGTTAAATTCCGATTTTCCCCCAAATTCTAGGGTTTCCAATTGGGGATTTTACGATTTAAGTTTTACAAATTGGGGCTAAATTGGGGTGTTACAATTCTCCCCCCGTAAAAAGAAATTTCGGCCTCGAAATTTACCTGGAGCAAACAAATGCGGATACTGAGCTTTGATGACAGCTTTGGGCTCCCAGGTAGCCTCATCATGACTGCGACCACGCCACAAGACTTTGACCATCTTAATGGTCTTCCTTCTGAGAACTTTCTTATCCTGAGCAAGAATCTCGATAGGCTCCTCCTCAAAACGCAAATCAGGACGAATCTCAATCTCCTCCACATGCAAAACATGAGACGGATCAGCATGGTAGCGTCTCAACACAGAAACATGGAAAACATCATGAATACGCTGAAGCTATGGTGGTAACTCAAGCTGATAAGCAACAAGTCCAACCCGACGAAGAATCCGGTAAGGACCAATATATCGAGGACTCAGCTTGCCCTTCCGACCAAACTGAATTACCTTCCTCCAAGGAGATACTTTCAGGAAAATCTCATCACCGACCTCAAACTCAAGATCTCGACCTCTCAAGTCAGCATAAGACTTCTGTCTGTCAAAAGCAGCCTTAAGCCGGTCTCGAATCAATCTGACTATCTGCTCAGCCTCACGGACTAGGTTTGGTCCCAACAATCTATGCTCTTTAAGTTCAGTCCATCCAATCGGTGACCTACACCTACGCCCATACAGAGCCTCGTACGGTGCCATCTTGATACTGGCCTGGTAGCTGTTATTATATGCAAACTCTGCGAGCGGCAAGAAATCCTCCCAACTACCACTATAATTGAGAACACAACCTCTCAACATGTCCTCAAGAATCTGAATCACACGCTCGGACTGCCTGTCAGTCCGCGGATGATAAGATGTACTGAAGTTCAACCGGGTACCCAAAGCAGAGTGAAGTGCCTTCCAGAACTTCGCTGTAAATCTCGGATCACAATCAGAAATAATCGATAGCGGTACCCCATGAAGTCGAACGATCTCAGAAATATAGAGCCGAACCAACTTATTCAAAGGATAGTTGACTCGAACCGGAATGAAATGCGCAGACTTAGTCAAACGGTCCACTATAACCCAGACAGAGTCCTTCTTAGACGGAGTCATCGGAAGACCACTGACAAAATCCATAGTCACACGCTCCCATTTCCACTGAGGAATCTCGATGTGCTGAAGCAACCCAGATGGACGCTGATGCTCTGCCTTGACTCTCTGACAAGTCATACACTTAGACACAAATCCGACAACATCACGTTTAAGACCTTTCCACCAGTACCTCTGACGAAGGTTCTTATACATCTTATCACCACCAGGATGCATAGAATAGGGGCTGTCATGTGCCTCGCGAAGAATAACCTGTTTCAACCCAGATTTCCTCGGAATACAGTACCGGCCTCAGAAACACAAAACACCATCCCGATCAATAGTATAATCCACAGATGTACCCTCAGAAACCTCTCTGATACGATGCATAAGAAAAGGATCAGTAGGTTGCTCAGCTCGAATATCAGATATCAGCGTAGGAATGACCCGAAGTTCTGCCATCAAACTACCATCCTCAAACAAACTCATCCGAGCAAAAAAGGTCCTCAAATCCGAGATAGCATTACGACTCAAGGCGTCGACAACCACGTTCGCCTTTCCCGGGTGATACTCTATCTCATAGTCATAATCCTTGAGAAGTTCCAACCAGCGACGTTGTCTCAGATTCAAGTCTTTCTGCGTAAGGAGGTATTTTAGACTCTTGTGATCGGTGAAGATATAACACTTCTCTCCGTAAAGATAGTGTCTCCAGATTTTCAGAGCAAAGATCACAGCAGCAAGCTCCAAATCATGGGTGGGGTAGTTACACTCATACACTTTCAACTGACGAGATGCATAGGCCACTACCTTCCCCTCCTGCATCAGAACACATCCCAATCCTGTGTGAGAGGCATCACTGTATACCGTATAGGCCTTCCCAGGCTCAGGCTGAATAAGAACCGGTGCTTCAGTCAACACGGTCTTAAGTTTCTCAAAACTGGTCTGCTGAGCCTCAGTCCAGATAAAAGGAATATCCTTCCTCAGAAGTTTAGTCAGAGGAGCTGCAATAATCGAGAAACCTTCCACAAACCTCCGATAGTAACCAGCTAAACCCAAGAAGCTTCGAATCTCAGGAACATTCTTGGGCTGTTTCCAACCCAAAATAGCCTCAATCTTCTTTGGATCAACATGAATACCATTAGCAGAAACCACGTGTCCCAAGAAGGTAACCTTGGTCAACCAGAATTCACATTTACTAAACTTTGCATACAACTGCTTTTCACGCAAAGTCTGTAGAACAACCCGGAGATGTTCCTCATGTTCTGCCTCCGATTTAGAATAAACCAGTATGTCGTCAATGAAAACAACCACGAACTGGTCCAGATAGGGTTGAAACACCCTGTTCATCATATCCATAAAGGCTGCAGGGGCATTAGTCAATCCAAACGGCATCACCAGAAACTCGTAATGACCATAACGAGTCCGAAAAGCGGTCTTGAACACATCATAATCCTTAACCTTGAGTTGGTAATAACCCGATCTCAGGTCTATCTTAGAGAATACTGTAGCTCCTCGGAACTGGTCGAACAAGTCATCAATACGGGGAAGGGGATACTTGTTCTTGATCGTTAGCTTGTTCATCTTCCGATAGTCAATACAAAGCCGAAGTGATCCGTCCTTCTTCTTCACAAACAAAACAGGGGCTCCCCAGGGAGAAACACTAGGTCGGATGAAACCCCTATCCAGCAATTCCTGCAACTGAATCTTTAATTCTTTAAGCTCTTTCGGAGCCATCCTGTAAGGAGCCATAGAGACAGGGGCTGTACCCGGATATACATCTATGCCAAACTCAACCTCGTCACGTTTTGGCGGTACCCCCGGCAATTCCTCCGGAAAAACATCTGGAAAATCCCTAACCACCTGGATCTTATCCAAATCAGAATCTGACTGCCTCGAGTCAAGAATATAAGCAAGATAGGTAGTAGCCCCATGTCGAATCATCTTTTCCGCTTTGAGAGCCAAAACAACATTGGTCATGTAACCTCTACGCTCTCCAACCATAATCACCTCGCACCCATCTGAGGTTTTTAGAGTCGCCCTTTTCTTTTCACAATCCAAACAGACTCGATGAGCGGATAACCAGTCCATTCTGAGAATAAGGTCGAACTCTCTAAAAGGTAACTCCATCAAATCAGCAGAGAATATTTTCCCTTGAATTTCCAAAGGGCAATTCTTGTACACCTTGGTAACCTTGACATGGTCACCAACTGGACTATAAATCGAAACCGCATTTACAGTATTCTCAACTGGAATTTCAAGTCCCCCAGATACCGAACTCACAATATATGAATGGGTAGAACCAATATATAATAATGCAAAATACGAAATAGAGTGGATAGAAAATTTACCAACAATAACATTTGGCTCATCACGATCCTCATGTCTCCTGGTAGCATAAACCAACCCTGGCTGTCTCACCCCGGATCCAGCTGATCCTCCACTCTGAGCTGGCCTACCTCTACTAGCCGAAACTGTAGTATCAGGTCTACCTTGACCTCTACCCCTAGCAGGAGTCTGAACCGATGCATGTGACGGACTGGTCAAATGAACTAACGGAGGTGCATGTGGACAATCTCTGAAAAGATGATCGAATGACCCACAACGAAAACAAGCTCCAGACTGTCTCCTACACTCCCAGAATGCCATTTCTTGCAGAAAGAACATTGCGGTGGCCCCCGTGTGCTAGAAGAACCTCCAACACTATAGGTCGGAACAACAATGGTCACCGGTCTGGCTCTAGAATAACTCTGATAATCACTCTCATCTCTTGCCCTCTTCCTGGTCTGGTTACTCTGACTATACTGAACTGACGCAGTCGACTGCCTCTTACCCCGATCCATACCCTGAGACTCAGCTTGCCTCAACTCTGCCTCATTGCGTTCAGCAGTCCTAGCTTGCAAGGTAATATCCTTGTACTCTTTGTCCAAATGCAAAGACACACCAGTCTTGATCGAAGGTCGTAGACCCTTCAGAAACCAGCTGCACTTCTCTTCCTCTGTAGTAACTAACCCATGGACGTACTATACCAACCTCAGAAACTCAATCTCATACTGATTCACGGTCATGTCATTTTGCTTCAGATTTATAAAGTCTTCTCGACCCTTGGCTAGATACTCTGCCCCGACATATCTGTCTCGAAAAGCCTGACGAAAATGATCCCAAGTGATCCGACTAGAAGAAATAACGGTATTCTCAGCCTCCCACCAGTTTAGGGCTTCCCCTTCAATAACGATACATCAGCTCTTAATTTTCTGTCAGTAGGGTAGTCCATCTCATCAAATAACTGCTATAATTTCTTCAACCAATACTCTGCGTCAGCTGGATCTGCAGCCGTCTTACCATCAAACATCGACATCCCAGCAGACAAAAACTCAACAGATATGGGTCTCCTAGAACCCTGTCGAAGATACTCAAGTAGCTCCAAATGCACTGCAGCAACATCAACTCCAGCAGTCTCACTGTTACTGGCTGCACGAGGAACTTCACTCTGAGTCTGCTGATCAGGGTGATCGGTCTGTTGACCACTCGTATGAACCTCAGGTTGCTCCTCAGCCTGCTCATGTTGTGGGTCCTCCTAATGTGGTGGCGAATGCTCAGGAGGATTAACGTCACTCGTATTCGCAGCGGTACGACCTCGACCACGGCCTCGACCTCGACCAGCCGTAGCTCTAGTACTCCTACGGGGTGGCATAATAGTCTATCTACAAAAGAAGAGTCCTAAAGTCAAAATTGGTACTTGGAGACTTTAATTAAAACATATATTACTTCTTTAAAATTCGGACATTTATCTGAAAATCTCGTAGTTTCCGAAAACAATTATTATGCATGCAAAATTTTGAAAACTTTAAAATCAAATTTTTATCGAGCCTCACAGGTCGAGGGGTGTAACCTAGGCTCTGATACCACTAAATGTAACTCCCTATTTTGACCTAAGGGTTTATAACAAATTGAAATTGACAATTTGGAAACTTTCCCCTCAAGTAATGTTATTTATGAAAAACCGTGCCGAAACTATTATTCAATCATAATAATTAACCTTTAATGTTTCATAATAAAACAAACATGCTAAAAATAGTTTATCAAATCCCAAAAATAATAAATGTCCAAAGTACACTTTTACAACCAAATCTGAAAATGCTTAAATAATTAAATATAAGTCTAGAACAAAACATACTGATAAATAGTATCAAATACTGTTCGTACGAGGTCCTCCAAGTACCGAAACCTAAGTCTGGAAATCTAAAACAGATACTAAGGGGGAGTCAGCTATAAAGCTCAGTGTGTCTCTAAAGTACATAACATAAGTCAATCCAACAGTCAAACAACGTATCAAGAATTTACAGATATTCCGAAATATTACAAGCAAAGCATACATATATCATAATATGACATGCACCCAACTACATCACCGTCCGAAGAGTGAGGTTCCCTTGAACCACTCTACACCGCAACACCAAGTCCGAAGCAGAACTCATCCCGAAAGATGGAACTACTGATCTGAAGCGAAGTTCAACCCGAAGGATGAAGTCGCTGAGCTTCCTCCGTACAATATCCCAACCCAATGATATGACATGTAATCCGATTTTCAGAGTCCGAATGCAATCTTGTTAAATAATTAAGATGCATGTACATAATAATCCGATTCCGATATGTGTTACATAACATGATCACAGCATCCGAGTTATACATTATTTATCAGATAATAGAGCAGAATAGCATACAGTCGAGTCATGCAATATTCATCAGATAACAGAGCAGAATAACACAAAAAATATTTCTCAATCAACTGAGCAGGATAACAGAAAACATTTCTCATACAGATCACGCAATCAGGCAACACATACATGTAGCACAGACAGAGAACACACCTTAGGCAGCTAAATAGTCAACGTCGATAGTGACGTCTCCCATGCTCAGCTCTAGCGGAAGGTCGGACAGAATCAGCTCCTAAAAGCAAAGAACACTATGTAAGACTTTTTACTATGCCACATTAAAATAAACTACGCTTAACAGAAATCTTACTAGCAGATCTCGAAGACTGTGCCACCGGAGGTCTGCCTGGCGGAGGAGGAGGTAAATTCTCAGGGTAAGAGTCCACGTCACCTGAACACATAAACAACCGAGTCAAATTCTGATGCAACACTTTACAAAAAAAATCTGAGCTCAACAATTAAACTTGATCCAAAAAGGCATTTCGGGTTCGAATTGGAAGGAACGGACAGTGGCAACGGAACCGGAACGTCAAAAATCATAAAGGTGGACTCAACTGAAAAAGTCAACCCAATGTCAACACTGACGTCATCGCTGACGTCAACATTGACTGCGATGACGTCATCATTGACTGCATCAGCACTACAACAACAGATGACATCATCGTTGCATCAGCCCACTGGTCCGGTTCGGTTCAGCCCATCCGTCCGGTTCACCAACTCAACCGTTCCGGTTCAAATCCAACAGCCACCCGAATCCAGCAAAACCCTAATCCATACTTTAACAAGCCCTAACACCACACCCCCCGGCGGCGCCCGAACACCCCAGCACCATCAACGAACCCGACGGCAGCCACGGCCCTACTGGCCACGACCAGCGCCCGACATCGGGCACGACCAACACGCCGGCGACGGTAAACCCGAAGCCCAACAACGACTCACCCAATCTCGGACAGACACGACGCGCGCGCAGAGGACGACGGCAACGCAGACAGAGAACGGCGGCGGCAGAGCGAAAAACGAAACTTTCAAGCCTCCCGTTCCGACGTTAGGAGGCGGCGAACAAGATACCCAACGTCGGGTTTTGATCGAACGGCCACAGTGAACACACCGACGACCTTGAAACGTTGAACGGACAAAGCAAGCCCTTTGACCGGAGCTTTGACGGAAAAACGGGGAAGGGTTTACGATTGCTTGTATTATTTTATTAATATTTTATTAGAGAACAGGAGATGGTGAGCGGCGCATATAACAGGAATAACACCAAAGGAGTGTTTACCCTAGACAAATGGGTAAATTACAGAAGAAGGGTCCCTGTTTTTGCCCGCCTAACAATTTAACCACCAAACTTATAATTTATTCAATTTGGTCCCCATTTTAGATTAGGTTAAATTCTGATTTTTCCCCCAAATTCTAGGGTTTCCAATTGGGGATTTTACGATTTAGGTTTTACAAATTGGGGCTAAATTGGGGTGTTACACCAAAAGTTAAGGTATATGTGTGACACTCCGATCCCGATCCGAAGCATTACTGTAGAAATATATGTTTTGATATAATAATTGAAAAATGTTTTGGACTAAACTGAAAAGAATTAAAATATTTTCTAAGTCCAAAACAACTTGAAAATAAGTTTGAGGATGTTTAAAAAGGTTTTGGCAATGTTTGAAACGTTTTTAAGAAGCCAAACCAGTGCTTTTAATGTACTCGTTGCGATACAGGTATAATCTGTATCGATACGTTTTGAAACTACCAAAACCCGTTTCGAAATATGGATTAACTGTTTCGATACGAATAGGGGTTGTTCCGAAACACCCTTTGGTGTTTCGTACGCCTACGTGGCAGACACCCCAAGGACTAAAACCCCCAACGGCTATTTCCCAACGACTATTTGAATTACAGGTTATTTCGATACGGACGTTTCGATACAGACCAACATGTTTTGATACGGCACACTACATCAGACTCCAACGGCTAGTTCTCAAGAAGGGTGTTTCGATACAACTACCCATGTATCGAAATAGACATCACAAGAACTGCATTTATGGTGGAAAATAAAGTCTCCAACGGCTCCAATTCAATCCCAACGGTCCTCAACGGTTACAAACTTAATTGGGAGTATAAAGGGACCTCCAAGCATCAAGGGAAGACTAATGCTTCAATTTTCAACATTATGATGAAGAAATTGACTTAGAGCTTAATTGTACATTTCTTGTAATAGACAACACTTGTGAGCCAAAATTTTCAAATTTCCTCAAGTGTTTAGGATTGGGTGAGTGAGCTTAAGAGTGCAAACACATACCTATTAGAGTGATTTCTTGTTTACTTAGAACTTCTCTTTGTAAAGAGGGTTTACTCAAGCTTTGAGTTAGAAAGCTTTGAGTTTGTAAGGGTTACCTCCTTATCCTAGAAAAGGGGAAGAATTCTCAGTGAATTGGTAGAAATCCTTAGTGAGGAAGCTAAGGTAGTGGATGTAGGCTTTGGTTAGAAAGCCGAACCACTCTAAATCATCATGTTATTTATTCCTCGCTTCCACCATCAATCACCCTATATAATTCAACTTCTCCACCACTTAGCAATCCATTTCGGTTGAAGGAAATCGAGCCTATCAAGCCTAACAATTGGTATTAGAGCGATCCTCAATCGAAGGGGATTAACATCCTATTGAGGCGGTCCGAGAAGCTCGATACATCAATTCAATCAACCGGTCAAATGGCGCAATCCATCAACAAGTCACCATTCTTCGACGGGACCAACTATGCATATTGGAAGACAAGAGTGATGTTCTTCATCAAAGCCAAAGATTACAAGCTCTGGGAAATAGTTGAGGATGGTCTGTTCGTGCCTCAATGAAGCAAGGTGGAATGGAATGCGGATGATCACAAGAAGATTGAGCTAAATTGCAAGGCTTTGCACATTCTCTTTTGTTCATTTAGCCCCAACATCTATGAGAAGATGTCTTCTTGTGAAGATGCCAAGGAAGTTTGGGACAAGCTTAAAGTTACGTACGAGGGAACCAACGAAGTAAAGGAGACCAAGATCGGTATTCTCAACTTAGAGTATGAGAACTTCAAGATGGACCTGGATGAAGACATCAAGAGGATGTTCAACCGATTCTCCACAATTGTCAATCAACTCAAAGGTTTTGGAGAGGATATTTCGGAAGAAAAACTCGTTCGAAAGGTGATCTATTCACTTCCCGAGTCATGGGATTCAAAGAAGACAGCTATCATTGAAGCCAAAGACTTGAAGAAGCTCAAGCTTGATGAGCTAATCGAATCTCTTCTTACCTATGAGATGGCGTCTCTACCTTTGAAGAAGGAGAAGAAGATAAAGAAGCAAGGCATTGATGTCAATGTCATTGCTCTCAAATCCTCCAAGTGCAACCATGTTGATACAAGCGAGGATGAGGATAAAGAATAAGAGATAGTTCATCTCTTTAAGAAGTGTGCCCCATTCATGAAGAAAGAAATGAAAGAATTCGAATGTGAATCAATGAAGAAGAAAAAGGCAAGTACTTCAAGCCATAAGAAGAAGACATATGTGGGTACTTGGAGTGATGAAGACTCCACCAACGATGAACAAGCCAACCTTTGCCTTATGGCCATCGAAAAAGATTCAAGGATAACTTCTAATTCATCTACCTCATGTTCATATTCTTTTGATGAATTACAAGATGTCTATGATTATTTGATTTTAGAGTTTAAAAATCACATTTTGAAAAACAAGAAAGTTGTTTCAAATTTTAAAATTCAAAATTATTTGATTTCTAAAACCAAAATTGAACTTGAAGCAAAACTCAATGAGTTTGAGCAAAAATTTGTTGATTTATAAATTTTGCTTCATAAAGTTCAAGAAGAAAAATATTTGATTTCCAAACAATTTTTGTAACCCCCTCGTCCCGGTCTGGCCGGATGACCGGTACGAGTAGACTACACGGGGAAAACCGAAGCGAAACCCGTTAAGGTTCCCCCTCGGTTAGCAACCCTAGAAAATTTCTTTTAATTTTAATCTTGTTTATAGGCATATTAATTCCTAAGTGATCACGTCAGCGGAAAACATCAAGAAGAAACACAACCGAACCCCAAACAGCATGTAAACAGTCCATTTTACACTTATAGGGCAGGCCGTATCGATACACCAATCAAGGGTATCGATACGCCTTGACCAAGGTCAACGTCCACCAGTCAACACAGGAAGACCGTATCGATACAACCCTTGAGCGTATCGATACGCCCTTCTCGGTCAACATCTCGTGGTCAACGAGATAAAACCATACCGATACGCTTAGAGCCCGTATCGATACGCCAAATTCTCACCAAAATCTCAGAATTCCAGTGAGCATTTTGCGTATCGATACACCCCCATGTATCGATACACCAAGCCAAAACTGAGTCCTGAAGGCAAGACCGTATCGATACGGCCCTTAGGCGTATCGATACGCCCTGCACTGCAAGACTCCAAATTTCAGCAAGACAGCACAAGACACAACTCTAAATGCATTTTAAGACTCCCCTAACCAAATTTAAGCACCCATACAACATTCATGCAACATACTACAACCAAGAATTAGCATATAGAGCAATCTAGATGAACAATAACACATACACATCATGGCATTCACATAAGGGTCAGATTTTGAATAAATATGCATGCACAAAAACTTAAAAGGCCAAAACACATGTCTTCACATAAGAGTTTACATGCACCACTAACACATGTACTCATCCAAAAGCATATCATCTCAAACAAGCATTCAACAAGGCTTAACATGGTTTGCAAATCCAAGCAAAACATAAACATCATCAACGTCTATGAGTCATACAACGCTCATACAAAACACTTAGTAGCCCCATTGCTAAACTACTACTTTAATTACTAAGTCATACTTGAGCAACTACAAGCTTGGAAAGCCCTTTCGCCTTCCTCCTTGCTAACACCACCCTAATGATCTGCATTATTGAAAATGAGAGCGTAAGCTAGAAGCTTAGTGAGGATGCTCTAAAATCAAAAACAACGAAAATGCAGGGTTCAAGCATGAAATCCTTAACATCACACACAACATACATAGGCATCATCATAGCAACCTAGCTAGTATCTCAAGAGTCATAAATATGACATCTTACATCATATTAAGCGCAACAATATAAGTCAAATATCTCAGCATCATAATCATAAGAGCAAGTACATTGGCCACTATTAGTTTACTCGGATGTGCGGATTTACTCTCAACAACAACATTACCTCGGTAGGATTACACTCATCACTAGATCTTGCATGGGTGCGATTCCACTAATCACTACATGCCCTACGGATGTGATTCCACTCATCATCACGTATAGTATAAATAATTTCCGGTGGAATATTACATCATCGTACTCCTCCTTGATGACTCAACGCCATCAAGGCCACGCGCGAATTTGACTCAAACGTGTGCACACTAATCCTAATGATCGATCATTTACACCCGGTAAGTTAACTAGCTCCAATTTCTTTTAAACCACATCACAACAACCATCAATTATAGCACATATTCATCATCACACATATCAATGTATACACATACAAATCATTTCATATCTCACAAGATCAATATAGGCAATGGCGTCTAAAGCATCATTAACAATCAAGAAGTTAAACTACCAATTTAACTCCTACCTTGGAATGGCCTACCAAGCTCATTCCAATACCTCCACTACACACACTTGAACCAACTTTAAAACAATTTAAAGTTTTACTCACCACCCTTCCTTAGCAAACCAAGCAAGCAAGTCAAGCCTCCTCAATTCCCGGATTCGATCCCGATCCTTCCCTGATGCTTCCTCTTGCTTCTAACCAAATCAAAACACAATTATTACTCACCAATTCAATGCTATACTTAGTCACAAATTCCGACTTACAAACACAAGCCAAACCTTCACAAATTTCAACCCCAAACCAACCACACAATTCTCATTTTCGTGCTCCACAAATACCCAGCTGAAAACCACAATTTCAAACACCCAAAAGCTTCCAAAACACTTCCCTAATATCCCTATACCATCAGCCCTTCAGCCCAACACAAAAACACATCAAAAACTCAAGTTTAGACACTTTAAAAATTGCCCCAAAGACCCACTTCGGGATTTTCCCCAAATCTATCCATTTTAAGATATTAAGTGTCTTTAGGTGAGATTAATCAAAAACCCAACTCAACAAATCAAAAACAATTGAAAACCCCATTAAAAAATCCAAACTTTCCTTGAACTTGAAAAAAAGCAAATATTGATAGTTTTGAAATCTAAGACCATGAAAATGATGGGGATGATGAGGAGAGTTGAGAAATGAAATTACCTTCGAAAAAGCCCTTGAATCGATGGAGAAATCAAATGGAATAGTGAATAGGGGTTTGGTTTGATTTCACGTTGGAAAGCAAAAAGGGGAGGAAGACGACTTTATTTTTTTTGTTCTTTTTGATTCAAAAAGGTGGTCTTCACTTTTCAACTTATTTACAAAAATGCCACCTTGTAAATGTTAAATCTCATTTAACTCAAATTTTAAGGTCTAATTAAATTAAACCGATTTTGATGACTCGAACCAAACACACACCTAACTCCTAACCCCAAAACACAGGTGTTACAACTCTTTTCCACTTAAGGAATTTCGTCCTCGAAATTACCTGACTGAAAGACATAAGGAAACTGCCTTTCCATATCCTTCTTCCTCTCCCAAGTGGCCTCGTCCACCCCTCGACGTTGCCACCACACTTTCACTAACTCAATCGATCTACCCCGCAACACCTTACTGTCAGAAGCTAGGATCTCAACTGGTTCTTCCTCATAAGTCAAATCCGGATTCAATTCAATCTCTTCTACAGGCATAACATGTGATTGATCTGACCTAAACTTACGAAGCATCGAAACATGAAATACATCGTGTAACTTCTCTAGCTCGGATGGCAAACGCAACTGATAAGCAACTGGACCAACCCTCTTCACAATCTCATACGGTCCTATGTACCTCGGACTCAACTTCCCCTTTCGGCCAAATCTCATTACTTTCTTCCACAGAGACACTTTTAAGAACACCTTCTCACCCGCTGAGAACTCAACTTCCTTCCTCTTCAAGTCGGCATAGGACTTCTGCCTATCCGAAGCAGCCTTCAATCGATCGCAAATCAATTTCACCTTGTCAGTTGTCCCCTTAAGTAAATCCGGCATAGGTAACAATTTCTGTCCCACTTCGGCCCAACAAACAGGAGTTCTATACTTCCTACCATACAAGGCCTCATACGGAGCCATCTGAATGCTCGACTGAAAACTATTATTGTAAGTAAACTCAACTAGAGGCAAGTGCTTCTCCTATGTACCCTAAAAATCAATGATGCAACAACGCAACATATCCTCTAAAATCTGTATCACTCTCTTTGACTGACCATCGGTCTGAGGATGATAAGACGTGCTGAAATTCAAACGGGTACCCAAAGCTGTATGCAGACACTCCCAAAATCGAGCTGTAAACCTCGGATCTCTATCAGACACAATAGACTTCGGCATACCATGCAGTCTAACAATCTCACCAATGTACATATCGGCCAATCTATCTAAAGTATAAGTCGTATTGACTGCCAAGAAGTGAGCACACTTCGTGAAACGATCTACTATAACCCAAACTGAGTTCTTCTTCGTAGGAGTCAAAGGCAAGCCCGAAACAAAATCCATGATAATATTCTCCCATTTCCATTCCGGAATCCTCAACGGTTGCAACAAACCTGAGGGAACCTGATGTTCCGCCTTCACTCTCTGACACACCATACACTTACTCACGAAGTCGGCCACATCTCTCTTCAAACCAACCCAAAAGTACTCATTCTTCAAATCGCGGTACATCTTCGTACTTCCAGGATGCATAGCAAATGGACTACTGTGCGCTTCAGTCAAGATCGTACGTCTCAAGTCACTGTCTTCTGGCATAACTATCTTATTTCTGAAGCACAAGACCCCATCGGTACTGAAACTGTAGTCTGAAGGTCTACCCTCGGCTACATCTTGCACGTGAGGTGCCAAATATCTATCTAAGAGCTGCTTCTCTCTAATCAAGTGACCTAGAGTAGGTCTAACCTGAAGCTCGGCTACCAAACCACCATCTCCGGACAAGCTTAATCTAGCAAACATGGCCCTCAAATCTACAGCTACCTTTCTACTCAAAGCATCGGCCTCTACATTGGCCTTACCCGGATGGTACTTAATCGTAAGATCATAATCTTTTAGCAACTCTAACCACCTACGCTGTTTGAGATTCAAATCTCGCTGAGTCATGATGTACTTCAAACTCTTCTGATCCGTGTACACTGTGCATTTCTCACCGTACAAGTAATGTCTCCAAATCTTCAGAGCAAACACAACGGCAGCTAACTCTATGTCATGGGTCGGATAGTTGCGCTCGTGAGTCTTCAACTGTCTTGAGGCATAAGCCACTACTCTCTTGTCTTGCATGAGAACACAACCTAGGCCTACATAGGAAGCATCACTGTAAACTACATAGTCTTTCCCAGACTCTGGCTAAATCAAGATCGGTGTTTGGGTCAAAGCTTCTTTCAAATTCTCAAAGGCTCTCTGTCTTGCATCTGACCACTCAAACTGAACACTATTCTGAAGTAAATGTGTCAATGGAGCGGCTAACTTCGAGAAACCTTCTACGAATCTTCTATAGTATCCAGCTAAGCCTAGAAAGCAACGAACCTCTGTTACTGACTTCGGTTGCTTCCACTCAACAATAGCCCCTATCGACTTAGGATCAACTCTAATCCCATCGGCTGACACTACATGTCCTAGGAAGACTACCTCTCGGATCTAGAACTCACACTTGCTCAACTTCGCATACAACTGATTATCTAACAAAGTCTTCAAGACTAGCCTCAATTGTCGGTCATGGTCTTCCTCAGTACGCGATTACACCAAGATATCATCTATGAAAACAACTACAAACTGATCTAGGTACTGATGGAAGATCTTATTCATCATATCCATGAAAGCAGCCGGTGCGTTAGTCAACCAAAAAGTCATGACTAAAAACTCATAGTGACCATACCTAGTTTTAAAGGTCGTCTTCGGTACATCAACCTCTCTTACCTTTAGCTGGTAGTAACTTGATCTCAAGTCAATCTTCGAAAAGACTGATGCCCCTCTCAACTGGTCAAACAAATCATCAATTCTTGGCAAAGGATACTTGTTCTTCACTGTTAACTGATTCAACTGTCTGTAGTCTATACACATTCTCATGCTTCCATCCTTCTTCTTTACAAACAAAAATGGAGCACCCCAAGGCGAAGAACTAGGTCGAATAAAGCCTCTATCTGTCAACTCTTGCAACTGAGTCTTCAACTCTTGCAGTTCTTTCGGTGCCATGCGATACGGAGCAATCGAAACATGAGCTGAATCTGAATAAGTCTCTATCGCAAACTCTACCTCTCTATCAGGTGGTAAACCCGGCAACTCTTCCGGAAACACACTAGGAAAATCACACACTGTCTGGATGTCTTGAGGTCTAACCTCACTCATGTTTGGATTCATCACATAGGCCAAATATGCTTCGCAACCCATCTCAACCAACCTCTTAGCCTCTAGAACTGAAACTACATTGGATAAGAACTTCACGTTCTCACCCACCACCACTATCTCAAAATCATCTATGAGTCTCAAAGAAATCCTCTTAGTCTCGAAGTCTATCCTAGCTCTATGCTCAGTGAGCCAGTCCATACCCAGAATCACATCAAAGCCATAAAATGGTAGCTCCATCATATCCACTGGAAATACATGCCCATGAACCATCAACAGACACCTTCTGTACATCTTTCTAACTACTACCGTATCCCCGAAGGAACTGGTAACACTAACTCCTACCTCTAATATTGCACAAGGAAAATTCAACAACTGTGCATGCTCACTCAGAAAATAAGAATGAGTAGACCCGGAGTGAATCAAAGAAAGCAAACCCAAAGACTGTATCGAGAAGTTACCTGCGATCACATCTGTGTCATGCGGATCCCCACGCTGAGCGTAAACTCTGGCCTGGCCTCGGCCCTCTGGCTGGACTGCAACTACATGTGCTATGTTCCTCTGGCCATCATTCCTCGGCTGTAAGTTACCTCTACCGCGCCCGCGGCCTCTCTGAAAGTCATTAGCTCTAGCAGGAGCCTGAACTGGTGTCTGCCCCACCTGATGTGGACAGTCACGCCTAATATGATCCCTAGCTCCACAACTCCAACACGAGTGGAAATTTCCCCAACACTCACCGGTGTGGTTCCTCCCGCAAGTAGCACACGTGGGCAACTTCCCACCAGCCCTCTAACCCTGATGGCCCCTACCGTGGTTACCTCCACCACGTCTATGGTCATAGTGTTGCCGGTTGTCCCGATGACTCTTGGCATCACCTCTATCAAAGTCACTAGATCTCTAACCAGAACTAGAACCACCAGATCGTTTGGTCAAGCCCAAACTATGCTCCAAGTCCTTGGCCCTCGCGACTAGGGCTGTAAATGAGACGAGACAGATCGCGAGCTACTCGAGCTCGACTCGGTCAAAGCTCGGTCAAAGCTCGACTCGATTGGACTCGACTCGAGCTCGAACTCGGCTCGAGTTCTTGACGAGCCGAGTCGAGCTACCTGATACCCGACTCGAAAAGCTCACGAGCTACTCGAAAATATAATATACTAATTTTTTTATTTTTTAAAATTTAAATTCTTAAACTTAAAACCCTAAATATAAACCCTAAACATAAGTATTAAACCTTAAAATCTAAATCATAAATTCTAAACCCAACAACTAAAACCTCTAAACCCTAAACTAACACCCTAAACCCTAAAATTAACAAGTTTGAGTTTACATAACTTGTGTATAAAAGTTTTTTCTTCATAGGACTTTAAATGAGACTTGACAGATGAAGAGTTACTCGAGTCCAATGTAGTCAAAGATTGGTCAATACTTGACTCGATTGGGCTCGAATTAAGCTCGAACTCGACTCGAATTCTAAACGAGCCGAGTCGAGCTCAGATTTCTCAAGCTCGTTAGAAATTACTCAAGCTCGAACTCGACTCGAAATCTTTACGAGCCGAGCCGAGCTTAGCACTACTCGAACTCGACTCGGTTCGTTTACACCCCTACTTGCGACCAAGACATCAAAATTGGTGTATTCCGAAGCTAAAGTGTACCTCTTGATCTCTTCATTCAACCCACAGCAGAAACAGTTACAACATTCCACTTGAGTAGGAACAAGCTCAGATGCATACTGACTCAGCCTGACAAATCTGATCTCATAGTCTGTCACAGTCATATTCCCCTGAAGCAAAGCCATAAATTCCCTCTTCTTCTCATCGAGATATCGAGGACCCAGATATCTCTTACGGAAATCTGACTCGAAAAACTCCCAAGTGATCTCAACCTCTTCCATACCCATAGAGATGGTGACCCACCAAGTGTAGGCATCACCCTGAAGCAAAGATATGACACACCCTAGCTTACGTTCCCCGGTACATCCCATCTGTGCCAGAATACGGATGGTCTTCTCTAACCACATCTCAGACCTCTCGGGTGTCGACCCTCTGAACTCTTCACCTCCCAAACTGCGGAGTCTCTCCAAAGGCAAACCAGTACCCTCTCCCTGGGGATATGCCGCTGCCTGACCCCCAGCCACTGTAGCCTGGAAAGCTCAGACTATCGCCTGAACTAAGGGAGCTAAATCAATTCCGGCCGGTCCTTGGCCAACTTGAGGCCCTACGCTCTCGGCTCCTGCCTCACCTCCCTCTTGATGAGGAGGAGGTTGAGGAGCCTGCGCCCCACCAATCTGCTCAACTCTTGGAGCTTGTGCCCTTGGTTCCGGCTGAACCATCCTAGGGCTCCCATGTGGTCTCATGATACAGCTAGCAAGATAATAACTACAACAAACAACAGATAAGGATTAAGTTAGCAAAGGCAAGGGTCCAACTGTGCTCAAGTACTTTCCTTTACAAAAACCTTTTTAATTAGTAATAGTAGCAATGGGTACTCGACACTACACCAAACGCAACAATCATGCTTCCAAACTCCATACGAACGATCAAACAACAAGAATACATAGCATAGCATACACCGAAACATAACAATTGCTTAACAAATCAAACTTACCTCACTTACCTGCCGGAGGTCTCGGTAACCTCAGGCTCTGATACCAACAAAAGTAACCCCCTCGTCCCGGTCTGGCCGGATAACCGGTCCGAGTAGGCTACACGGGGAAAACCGAAGCGAAACCCGTTAAGGTCCCCCTCGGTTAGCAACCCTAGAAAATTTCTTTTAATATTAATCTTGTCTATAGGCATATTAATTCCTAAGTGATCACGTCAGCGGAAAACATCAAGAAGAAACACAACCGAACTCCAAACAGCATGTAAACAGTCCATTTTACACTTACAGGGCAGGCGTATCGATACACCAATCAAGGGTATCGATACGCCTTGACCAAGGTCAACGTCCACCAGTCAACACAGGAAGGCCGTATCGATACAGCCCTTGAGCGTATCGATACGCCCTTCTCGGTCAACATCTCGTGGTCAACGAGATAAAACTGTACCGATACGCTTAGAGCCCGTATCGATACGCCAAATTCTCACCAAATTCTTAGAATTCCAGTGAGCATTTTGCGTATCGATACACCAAGCCAAAACTGAGTCCTGAAGGCAAGACCGTATCGATACGGCCCTTAGGGGTATCGATACGCCCTACACTACAAGACTCCAAATTTCAGCAAGACAGCACAAGACACAACTCTAAATGCATTTTAAGACTCCCCTAACCACATTTAAGCATCCATACAACATTCATGCAACATACTACAGCCAAGAATTAGCATATAGAGCAATCTAGATGAACAATAACACATACACATCATGGCATTCACATAAGGGTTAGATTTTGCATAAATAGGAATGCTCAAAGACTTAAAAGGACAAAACACATGTCTTCACATAAGAGTTTACATGCATCACTAACACATGTACTCATCCAAAAGCATAGCATCTCAAACAAGCATTCAACAAGGCTTAACATGGTTTACAAATCCAAGCAAAACATAAACATCATCAACGTCTATGAGTCATACAACGCTCATACAAAACACTTAGTAGCCCCATTGCTAAACTACTACTTTAATTACTAAGTCATACTTGAGCAACTACAAGCTTGGAAAGCCCCTTCGCCTTGCTCTTTGCTAACACCACACTAATGATCTGCATTGTTGAAAATGAGAGCGTAAGCTAGAAGCTTAGTGAGGATGCTCTAAAATCAAAAACAACGACAATACAGGGTTCAAGCATGCAATCCTTAACATCACACACAACATACATAGACATTATCATAGCAACCTAGCTAGTATCTCAAGAGTCATAAATATGGCATCTTACATCATATTAAGCTCAACAATATAAGTCAAATATCTCAGCATCATAATCATAAGAGCAAGTACATTGGCCACTATTAGTTTACTCGGATGTGCGGATTTACTCTCAACAACAACATTACCTCGGTGGGATTACACTCATCACCGGACCTTGCATGGGTGCGATTCCACTCATCACCACATGCCATACGGATGGGATTCCACTCATCATCATGTATAGTATAAATAATTTTCGGTGGAATATTACATCACCGTACTCCTCCTTGATGACTCAACGCCATCAAGGCCACGCGCGAATTTGACTCAAGCGTGTGCACACTAATCCTAATGATTGATCATTTACACCCGGTAAGTTAACAAGTGCCAATTTCTTTTAAACCACATCACAACAACCATCAATTATAGCACATATTCATCATCACACATATCAATGTATACACATACAAATCAATTCATATCTCACAAGATCAATATAGGCAATGGCGTCTAAAGCATCATTAACAATCAAGAAGTTAAACTACCAATTTAACACCTACCTTGGAATGGCCTACCAAGCTCATTCTAATACCTCCACTACACACACTTGAACCAACTTTAAAACAATTTAAAGTTTTACTCACCACCATTCCTTAGCAAACCAAGCAAGCAAGTCAAGCCTCCTCAATTCCCGGATTCGATCCCGATCCTTCCCCGATGCTTCCTCTTGCTTCTAACCAAATCAAAACACAATTATTACTCACCAATTCAATGCTATACTCAGTCACAAATTCCAACTTACAAACACAAGCTAAACCTTCACAAATTTCAACCCCAAACCAACCACACAATTCTCATTTTCGTGCTCCTCAAATACCCAGCTGAAAACCACAATTTCAAACACCCAAAAGACATCTAAAAGCTTCCAAAGCACTTCCCTAATAACCCTATACCATCAGCCCTTCAACCCAACACAAAAACACATCAAAAACTCAAGTTTAGACACTTTAAAAATTGTCCCAAAGACCCACTTCGGGATTTTTCCCAAATCCATCCATTTTAAGATATTAAGTGTCTTTAGGTGAGATTAATCCAAAACCCAACTCAACAAATCAAAAACAATTGAAAAACCCATTAAAAAATCCAAACTTTCCTTGAACTTGAAAAAAGCAAATATTGAT
Source organism: Hibiscus trionum (assembly GCA_030270665.1). Taxonomy (NCBI): domain Eukaryota; kingdom Viridiplantae; phylum Streptophyta; class Magnoliopsida; order Malvales; family Malvaceae; genus Hibiscus; species Hibiscus trionum. The sequence continues at coordinate 1,707,589 of BSYR01000004.1, forward strand.
AGTTTTGAAATCTAAAACCATGAAAATGATGGGGATGATGAGGAGAGTTGAGAAATGAAATTACCTTCGAAAAAGCCCTTGAATCGATGGAGAAATCAAATGGAATAGTGAATAGGGGTTTTGGGAGGGGTTTGGTTTGATTTCATGTTGGAAAGCAAAAAGGGGAGGAAGACAACTTTTTTTTTGTTCTTTTTGATTCAAAAAGTGGTCTTCACTTTTTCAACTTATTTACAAAAATGCCACCTTGTAAATGTTAAATCTCATTTAACCCAAATTTTAAGGTCTAATTAAATTAAACCGATTTTGATGACTCGAACCAAACACACACCTAACTCTTAACCCCAAAACACGAGTGTTACAATTTTTCAAGTTGGTTTTAATATATCAAAAAAGGGAGATTGTAGAAATATATGTTTTGATATAATAATTGAAAAATGTTTTGGACTAAATTGAAAAGAATTTAAAATATTCTCTAAGTCAAAAACAACTTGAAAATAAGTTTAAGGGTGTTTTAAAAGGTTTTGGCAATGTTTGAAACATTTTTAAGTAGTCAAACTAGTGTTTTTAATGTACTCGTTTCGATACAGGCATAATCTATATTGATAGGTTTTGAAACTAAAAAAAACCCGTTTCGAAACAGGGCTTAGCTGTTTCGATACAAATAGGGGTTGTTCTGAAACACCCTTTGGTATTTCGATACGCCTACATGACAGACACCCCAACGGCTATTTCCCAACAACTATTTGAATTGCAGGCTGTTTCGATACGACACTAGACGTTTCGATACGGGCGTTCTAATACAGACCAACATGTTTCGATACGGCACACTACATCAAACTCCAACGGCTAGTTCTGAAGAAGGGTGTTTCGATACAGCTACCCGTGTATCGAAACAGACATCACCAGAACTGCATTTATGGTGGGAAATAAAGTCTCCAATGGCTCCTATTCAATCCCATCGGTCCTCAACGAATACAAACTTAATTGGGAGTATAAAAGGGATCTCCAAGCATCACGGGAAGACTAGTGCTTCAATTTTCAACAACATTATGATGAAGAAATTGTCTTAGAGCTTAATTGTACATTTCTTATAATAGACAACACTTGTGAGTCAAAATTGTCAAATTTGTTCAAGTGTTTAGGATTGAGTGAATGAGCTTAAGAGTGCAAACACATACCTATTAGAGGGATTTCTTGTTTGCTTAGAATTTCTCCTTGTAAAGAGGGTTTATTCAAGCTTTGGGTTAGAAAGCTTTGAGTGTGTAAGAGTTGCCTCCTTAGTCTAGAAAAGGGGAATAATTCTTAGTGAATTGGTAGAAATCCTTAGTGGGGAAGCTAAGGTAGTGGATGTAGGATTTGGTTAGAAAGCTGAACCACTCTAAATCATCGTGTTATTTATTCTTCGCTTCCACCATCAATCACCCAAAATAATTCAACTTCTCCACCACTTGGCAACCCATTTCGGTTGAAGGAAATCAAGCCTAACAATTACATTTGGGTCACCCAAAATTTGACCAAACAAATTTCCATTTTGAAAACCGTAGATTTAGCCACATTTAAAAAATTAAAACATTCATAATCTCATGTACTTAAATATTAGCACAAATCAATTTATAAAATAAGAGATCCGAGTTAAAAACATTGTATATCAAAATAATAATTCAAATGGAGTTTACAGACTAAACATTTGTAAGGTCCTATGAAGACATAAGCCCAAGACTAAATAATAAGTATTGTACTCTCAAGCGATGCAGTGCGGACAATCCCTCAATGATGTGCTCCACGATCACGATCGACCCACTAACTTGTGAATGGAAACAACGATTCTGAACACTGAGCTTACAAAGCTCAGTGGTATAGTTCTACTTTACCACAATTTATGATTATCATAAAATAAGCATACGAGATAAATATAGTCTAGAGAGTATAGATATGGCTTCACTATCTATGAGTCAAAATCTAGACTACCTAATCTAGAGTTCTTAGATCACCTATCTCAAGAAATCATTAAATCAACAAGAAGTCTTACATGACCCACAATGCTTCACAATACTCGAGATCACTCAACATATCGAGGTTAATACATTCATAAAATATAATCTATAGCATTCATACAACATACATAAATAAATCCATACATCACATACGTATTGACAACGAAGCCCTACTTTACCTGTGCTCACATAGCCTTCGGGTTACCCATGCTCACATAGTCATCGGGTTAAATGGACCATATCCGGATCACCATAACCATGGATAAGTCATGAATGTACTTGGATCACATTAGCTACAAGTAGTTCTTACCTGAGGTCACCAAGCCATCAGGATTACTCGAGCTCACATAGTCGTTGAATTAATTACAATATTCGGGTCACCATAGCCACGGATGTACCAACCGCACTCAGATCACATAGCCCGTGAGTACGTTGAATGTTACTTATTCACATAGTCCTAAGTACACATCCCCTTGTCCATACTCGAATCACCATAGCAACGAGTAGGTTTCCAATCGTACCCAGATCACATAACCCTTGAGTACATCAGATGTACTTGCTCACATAGCCCTAAGTACACATCCCCTTATATAAGTACTACAATATCGGTACCGGAGCCTAGAAAATACTTTCTAAGGCTCAAAAATCACTCTTATCTTGTTTTCAAGCATCCTAAATCCACCCCAAGTGGTTACTAAAATTTACTAGATTAATTATGAGATTATTAGAGTCATCTAACATCATTTATATCATCAAATTTATTACTTTGATTACCTAGAGAAAGCTTACCTCATGCAACACCCACCATACCGTACAATCAAGAAAAGCAATCATTTTATGATCTTCAAGAAGAATATAAGTCACAGATTATTGACCTTAGCAAGAAATTCGAATTTGTTTACCCACTTACTTCCTCAACTTTCTCTCTTTAGCTCAAGCTTGAATAAAACCCCCAAATCACTTCTTCTAGCTATAAAAACATAAAAATCACATCAACACTTGAACCCAGGGTTTAGGAAGGATTTACTACTAATTTTCAACCTTAAAAATTGAATAAACATTATCTCAAGCTTTGAAACCCAAAAACCCATTATTGAAAACCTTACCTTTTCACCTCATGAAAGACCTTTTCTTGAAGCTTGGGAGATGAAGATTAAGAATCCATAATTCTTAAATCGTGGATGAGAAATTTGAGGTATAAAGTATGGATTTTTTTTTGTCTTTAGTAGCTATGGGTGTTCTTGGAGAAAGATGAAGAAGAAGATGAAGAGAAAGGTGTTAGGTGGTAATCTCACCAAAAAGGGTGTCTTGTCCCCTATTACCTTACGTGCAAACAAGAAACCGTAAAAGAATTTTAGCCTTTATTATTAAAAATGGGTAATTAACATTATAAAGCCTCCAAGTTTCACCTTTGTTACAAAATGATCACTTCTCAAACTTATAGAGCCCAATGTTCAACGAAAAAGGCCCAACCTTGGTCCAGTGGGTGTAATTACCCAAACCAACATGAAAGTTCATAACTCGGGTCAACGCCTATTTGTTGACTCGATAATTCGGGTCGTTACAATGGGCACACCTTCAAGGGTCATCCCTACTTTCCTTATCGATGGTGTGAGCTTATTTTCTTTTTGTAACTTGATGCTCTATTTTTATAATAATAAAATCAGGTTCCTTCGAAAAAGATGGGTTAATCATGTGCATCCACTATGCCCTAAGCTATTTACATATTGCTTGAAGAATATTTTGGCTCGAGAATTAACTTATTGTTGGCTTAATTTTAAGCAATTCAATCTAAAAATAAGCTAAGTGTATGCAATTGGTGATAATAAATATTTCAAACGATTAATTCATTCAAATACGTTTATCAGAAATCACTGTCAGTTAATTGCAGATAGCTCCGTACTGTCCCCCGTAGAGAATATGAAAACAAAAAATGAAGCTATCTAGACTCTAAGAAAACTCGTGGACTACAATCTCACCATCTGTGAGAAATTAAAACCACAAAGGAAGATCTCTAAAGCAACGGGCAATATTTTAGATATTATTACTGAGAAAATAAGGTGAGAACTCCAGAATTTAATTAGCAGCCAGTGTGATGGCTGCCTCTGATACCTATTGAAGATCATTGTAGATAATTAATAAAAAAGGAAAAGAAAAGAAATTAACCCATTGAAGAAAATAATGTTTTAAACCTATAAGTTGATCATTGAAGTAGAAACCGACAATTTGATTATCAACTGAAATTTGTACCCGATATTCTCTACCATCAGCGTCTTAGAAATTCACATCTATTATTAACGCTGCCCCCCATGCAACAGCAATACGTTTCTTTCCGAAATCATTATCAGGAATTAATTTAATAAAAATGTGTCTATGATCTGCAACAATCATGGCTTCTTCATCCCTCTCACGTTTGCATCTGTCTGTATCCGCAGCCATGTTCATTAAAACTGATTTGTCAAGACACGTTGTGGAATTTATACATCAAATGAAATAGGGGTGTTCATCAACAGTTGGTTAATCGTTATAGCGGTTATTAAACCGTAACCTAACCATTAAAAAATAGTTAACCGTTAAATTTTTAAACGGTTGACCGTTCTAGCGGTTAAGCGGTACTTAACGGTACGGTTACATGTTAACCTGTAACATATTACAAAATATTTTTTCACATGTTCACTAATTATTGTAACATATTGCTTTTGCGTTATCGTACTTTCGGAAGTCAGCATGGGCAGCTCTTCCTTTGGTAGTGGAGTCGGATTCCATGGTTGCCATTAGTTGGGTGTTACATATGGACAAACGGCCATGGCGTTTTTGGGAGGTATTTCGTGAGATTGATAGTTGTTGCTCTACTCTACATCCGGTATGTTTTTCCCATATTTTCCGTGAGGCGAATGGCTTAGCAGACGCGTTGGCAAAGGAGGGGGTAACGCGGGTTTCATTATTTTGTGCTTGTTAGTGTTAAGCGTTTGATTTTGTTTCCGATTGTTGGTTCGTTGGACTTTTGTTTTACCACATACGGTTCATACTCTTTTCCTCCATTAGGCTTTAGGGAGGTTTTTAACGAGGCGACCGTTGTGGTGTTTTGGTTGTATATTGATTCTTAATATACGACATCATTGAGCAAAAAAAAAAAAAAAAATCTAATCACAAACTTTATTTTATGTCTAAATAATTTCATAGTGCTTAACCAATAGGTTAACTATCATTTTTAACGGTTGGTTAACCAAAACTGTTTAACTATAACGGTAAGTTAAATAACCGAAAATATTTAACAATTATACCGATTAACGGTAGATTACGGTTTATTTTGCACACCCATAAAATAACCATGAATATCCCTGAATCAAGAAAGAACTGTGATCTTTATAAGGAAATTAACTTTCTCTTTCTTCTACCAAACATGATTCATTTCAGCTTTCCTTGTGATATTCCATTCTAGAATATGAGTATGACTATGTCTACGGCTATAGTGAATTGAATAAAGCCAACGTCATGAATACATTATTATATTATAGAGTTACTTTCTGCATGGAAAATGCAAGGTGGAAATGTTTTGATTTGTCACCCTTTTGATTTGATCTGTTCCATTTTGGCTGCATTTGTTTGAAATGTAGTGCAGCTGGACCTGGTTTGTATCTGCAAATTATCTCTCTGATTCCAACCCTAACAGCTGCTTAAATGTATTCATGTTGAGCAAAGTGGGGACGGTGGATCTTGTTTTGCAGTCATTTATGAGGAAAACGAGAAAGCATTGCAGATAGGAGTAAATGATGTTTTATTATCACAATAATATCGTTTGATGTTGGCTTGATTTCATAATGTTGGCACGATGAATCTGTGGGATTATTTGCCTTCATAATTAGAGCGGAGACACTGCTCTGTGAAAGGAGCTCGGAAAGAGATGTAATATTATGGAATCTTTATTCGGTCCCATATAAGTAGATAAAAGGTTTTAAATATACGAACGTGGTTTTTGTCTGATAGAGATTAATTTCAGATTCTCCCATTGATATTGTCATTCTAAGTCACAGCAACATGTTCACATATATCAAATTATCGAAGTTTCTATTTTTTAAATGAATTTCACATTGAAGTTTGTCTTAGAGATATTCGTTTTACACCAGACGCTAGCAGCTCTTGTGACAAGTTTTTCACGTTTTGAAACATTTGATCATGTACAGGAAAATATATAAGAGCATAGCATGTCACAATCTTGTAAAAGAGAAACAACAAAACAGTAATAAGAACAACTTTGATATGATTATGCAATAGAATATATATTCTTTTAGTCTTCTTCTCAATCTTGAGTTTTAACTGGGAGGCTTTATTAATTTTATTTATAATGGTATTTGGGTATTGTTTGTTCATCCATCTCCAAGAATCTTGTTTCTCCAACATAAATAAGTGGCCATTTAAATTGTCAACTCTTTGGTAAACTACATCAAAATGCCATTAAACTTTAATCTTTGTATCGAAAATATCATTGAACTATAAAATGATACTACTATACCACCGAACATCGTTTTTGGCTTCAATCCAAGCATTATGCCGTTAAACTGTAATGACTTGTTATATGCAAAACGACGCCATTTTGATATAGTTGCTTTGATGACTAAAATAGACCAAAACGACATCGTTTTGTAAGAGAAAAATTAAGAAAAACATTGCGTTTAAGGAGGATAAAACCAAGAACATATAGGTTGAAAGGTTTACACCAAACCACTAGGCCAACTTAAAGACTTGATATAATCCTAACGCAAATAGTATATAAATAAAACTGCGGTTCATTTCATTTATCTCATGATAATTTTATAATATTTATAATATAATTATTTTTTTTGATCGGCAACAAGTTGTATATTAATCGAGAGAATATACAACGAATGTCACATGTGCGCCTCGTTAAAAACCTCCCTAAGCCTAACGGAGGAAAAGAGTACGACACGTGGACAAGAGAGATACGAATACAAAAGGCAAAACAAAACGCCCCTCACACAACCATCAAAAAATCACAAACAAGCCTGAAACAAAGATGCCGGCGATACTCCTTCCTTTGCTAAAGCATCCGCTAACCCATTCGCTTCACGGAAGATGTGGGTGAAACAAACGGAGCCCAAAGAGAGACATGCTCGATCGATCATGCCAAAGACCTCCCAAAGACACCATGGTCGTCGATCCAAATGCAATACCCAGCCAAGACCAATTTTGGAATCCGACTCCACCACGAGAGGTTGTGATGCCCATCCAAACGCAACAAAGAATGTCAAAGCAAAAGCAATCGCCCGTAACTCTGCTACATTTGAATTGAGGGAACCAAGAGGACCCGAAAAAAGAGCTAGAATCCTGCCTTGTGCATCACGCAAAACACCCCCAAACCCTGTTGGTCCTGGTTTGCCACGAGCTGAACCATCAACCGAAAATTTCAGCGTGTCCCCAATCGGAGGTTCCCAACTCACCCCCGCACGACATGACCGAGATGCAATAGACTCGCAAAACGGACTCAGACAATCCCACCATAATGATTTGCTTATGGACAGCCCCGCCTTTGAAGTTTTCACCCAATAAGACGAGCACAGCTTAACCAAAAAGCAAATCTCTGATGACGGTAACAACTTGACGTTAAAGAAACTTCATTGCGCGCAAGCCAAAGAGACCATAACAATGCTGCAATGCTCGAGACCCGCAGATGTCTTAAGGTGCCCGAAAAAGAACAGTGAAAACCCGGAATAAAGAAATCATAGAAAGTCCTCGAAAAAGGTAAAGACACCCCCACCAACGCCTAAACCAATCCCAAATGCCTTGTGCAAACGGGAACAAGAAGAATAAGTGGTCAATCCCCTTCTCCCCCTCACGACACCGAACACATAAACCATGCTGCTCATCCAACACAATGCCATGATGCCTCAAGAAATCAAAAGTTGGCAAACGGCGCAACCAAGTGAACCACAAGAAAGCATGTACCTTCGATGGCACAAGGATTTTCCATGCAAAGCACTAGCCAAAATCATTCTCCCCCACCTTTTCCAACATAAACAAACGGGAAAGAGATTTAACCGAAAAAATCTCGTGCTCATCGGGTGTCTAAATCAACATATCATACGAATCATGTCGAAGTCTCATTGCACCCAAAAGCGAAGTGAGCTCCCTAAGTTGTCGAAGTTCGAACGAGCGCAGAGATCTACGAAAGTAACCATACCAAAGAGCATGATGAAAATTACCCTCATCCGAATAATCAACAACCAAAGCCAATCGATTCACTGCTAGAGAAAAAAAGACGTGGAAAAATATCCTTCAAAGGCTTGTTGCACACCACGCGTCGATCCAAAACAACACACGAGAACCATACCCAACCTGCCATACAAAACTAGGCTCGCCCATGAACTTTTGCATACTATCCGAGTTCACAGTTTGCACTATCTGTTTCCAAATGACCGACATCGATCCCTATAAGCAGAATTAAAACGCCACCATTGAGCTGCCTCGCTATATTTCGCCACGATAATGGCCCTCCACAAAGAGGACGCATCCCTAGCATAACGCGAAGACCATTTTGCCAATAATGCCATATTCCTAACCTCTGAATCTGCAATCCCCAAACCACCTAGGTGACGTGGGCGACACACCATACTCCAACTAACTCGACTCATTTTCCGTTGCAAACTCACCCCTCCCTAATGAAAAGCACGCCTCACTCTATCAATAGCTGCAATAACACCCTTTGGAACCCGAAACAAACCCATATAATAAACTGGAAGCGAGGAAAGGACCGAGTTTACGAGTGTGACGCGGGCAGTAAAAGATAAGGAAGACCGCTTCTAACCAACAAGCTTCCGCCTAATCGAAGCGATAACCGGTTCCCATACAGCAATGTTGCGAGTATTAACCCCCAACGGCAACCCAAAATATACAAAAGGCAGCTCGCCTTTCCGACAACACAACACATCGACAATCGAGTCAAATAACTCCTCTCCAACGCCAATCGTGTAAAGGGAAGACTTACTAAAATTGATTTGCAATCCAGAACAAACTTGGAAGCAACACAATAACCTGCGAATAGTCGTGGCGCATTCAATAGAAGCTTTGAAAAAGAGGATGGTGTCGTCTGCAAACTGAAGATGCGACATCGACACCCCCAGAGCCAAAGAAACCCCTCGTATAAGCCCCAACTCCTCAGCTTGAACCAACAGCCTATGCAATGCTTCCGCAACAATAACAAACATAAAATGTGACAACGGGCAGCATTGTCGAAGACCACGACCCATTCCAAATTCCTTAGTGGCGCTACCATTTAACAAGACCGATAAACAGACAGTGCTGATACACTCGTACATCCATCGTCGCCAAGTCTTACAAAAACCCATCGACCATAAAACGTGCTCTAAGAACTCCCACCGAACGCAATCATAAGCTTTAGCGAAATCCAATTTAAGGATACAACCGCCCGACGAACTCTGTCGCATAGAATGAATTGTCTCGTTCGCCAACAAAATACCATCAACTATTTGACGCCCACGCACAAATGATGATTGGTGATCACTAATCAAATTTCCCAATACGGATTGTAGCCTTCTAGCCAGAATTTTAGCAAGGATCTTGTAGCTAACCAGAAACAAAAGCACGAGGAACGTATTATTCGCTCCCGCAGGTAGCTTATCGAAAACAAAAAACTCTTCTAAAAAACGCACCACGTCATCACATACAACATCCCAACATTTCTTAAAGAAATCTATACTATAACCATCCGGTCCCGGCAATTTTGAGCCCTCGCAACCACGAACAATCTCCCATACCTCATCACGTGTAAAAGGCGTCACCAGCCCCTTATTTTCATCTTCACTCACCCGATGAAAATTACCCTCAATACTCCAATCACAAGACCTTTCATCGGCGACAAAATGCTTAGCGAAAGAAAGAACTATGTGTCGTCGCAGCCTATGAGTATCAGTAACCCATTTTCCTTTGATGATCAAGCCAGTAATAGAATTACACACAGCTCGCAGCTTCGCGGCTCTATGGAAAAATGCCATATTTCTGTCACCCAACCGAAGCCAATTCACTCTCAATTTTTGACGCCAAAGGGATTCCTTGCGTTTTATTGCATGCCATAGAGCTTGTAACCATTCTCGCTTCTGATCAACCAACTCAAACTTATCCTAATTCGCATTATCCTCTACTCCACCACTGTCTAACCCATCTAAACGGTTTTGAATCAGCTTAATCTCTTGCTCATTGTCCCCGAAATTCGACTTATTCCACTTTCAAAGAAACTGTTTCAAATGTATGAGCTTTACTATGATGTTTGCATTCCCAGTCCCCAACCCCGTCAATCTATACCACTCCTCAGCCATGTAGCGAACATTACACTTTTCGTCTAACCAACAGTTAAAGAAACAAAAAGGGCGAGGACCCCAATCCTTATCATCACACAAAAGAAGCAATGGGGCGTGATCCAATATCCCTCGGGGAAGAGAAACCTGTTCAATGTTAGAAAAACAATTCACCCATAATGGCGACACTAAAAAGCTATCAATCCGACTTCGACGATTACCCCTGCCAAACCAAGTAAATTGCTTCCCCCGTAACGGTAAATCCACCAAACCCGCTGAATCCACAAAACAAGAGAAAACATCCTTACCTCTTGGCATTGAGTTGCAACCAACCCTTTCCGACGACCAAAGAACCAAGTTGAAATCCCCTGCCACACACCAAGGTCCCGGAAAGCCGCTAATCAACTCCCCCATGCGTGACCACAATAATGCTTGCTCATTCACATCACACGGGGCGTATACGGCCATAATGCATCACAGAAATCGTTCGGCTTCCAACGCCCCTACACTAGAACAAAATTGTGATTGACCTCTACCAACTCCATCAAAAACCGCGAACCCTCCCAAATCATCATCAGCCCTCCCGAAGCACCTATCGACGATGAAATTACATACTCAAAACCGTCATTGAACCATAAACTGGCAACCACCGAAGGCGATACCTCTACTAGTTTTATTCCTGGAACATAACCATATCTATCCGCTGATTTTTGATAACGTCACACACCCCTCGCCTCTTCAAAACGGAACCCAACTCATTAATGTTCCAGCTCAAAATTTGCATTATTACAACGCTCGGGTGCCTTCGGATAGCACCCGTGACAAATCCTTGATAATTTCCTCTTTACGGCCAACAGATTTAACACCCACTAGGTTGCCCAATGCCACCGTCGATGTAATTTCACGCTGTAGGATATGTTGCCTATGTTGCAAATCCGAGTCGGTCAAAGATGCATCAACCACTATAATTGTACCACGACCCAGCTCTTTCATCGGCCTCCCCCTCCCAGGCTTCTCAACCTTTGCTACACCTGATAACAAGTTGACTGATTTCATTTTTTAGACAGAACCGTTTATCCACATCGATACAGCCTTGTCCCCCTCTGATACATTATGAAAACCGGCCTGCTGTCCATGAACATCCCCTATGGGAAATCTGCCTAATCCATCTATCTCGTGCGGGTTGTTCCTAACCAATTCCCCCTTATCCTGACTTGGAATCCCGTTACATGCAACCAACTCATTTGGTTGAAACAGACTTACATTCGAATTCAAATTCACATCTCTAACCTGGTGTCCATTCGAAGAAGGACTCTTTGATCCCACACTAGCCACCCGCTATGGCGAAATCCCATCAGACAAATCAGCTTCACCGGCTGCCGCCACTTCTCCTTGGTCTGCAACCCTCCCTTACGTCGAACCAGAGAAATCAGACGAGAGAGTCACGATACGTAGGTCCTCCCGACGATTATCCTTCCAAAGTTGATTACAATGCTAATCATGAGGCACTGTTTTTTCTAACTCCATGAAATCCTCAATCTGTCTCTCATCTCCCAATCTCGATTCAGGCACATATTGTAACACCCTAGTTTGGGGGTTAGATGAAAATAATATTAAAATAATTATTTTGAGTTTCGGTTTTATAATTAAAATAATAAAATATTATTTGGGCCTCGGGTTTTCAAACGAATAAATTATGTTAGACATGTTTTGGTTTTAAAGCCCATTTCCATGGAATTAGAAAATAGAAATAGCCATCCTCATTAATAGCATTTTGGTAATAAAAGGGACTTTCAAATTTAAATTCCCTTTCTATTAAAAATAAACTTTTGTCATCATCTTCCCCACTCTCCCGTTTTCTTTTTCAACGACAAGGAGAATCCTCTTCTCCATTTTCACTATTCCATTCTCATACAACCTCATCCTTGGAGCTTTTCAAAATATAATCTCGTTTTTGAGTTGGTCTTGTATTCCTTTACATTATGGTACCATTAGTTTTCATTAAAGCTATGTATTTCACCTTTTGGGTTTTTCAAAGTTTTGGTTAAAGGATGGAGCTTTATGAGATTTTAACAAAGCTTATGGTTTAATGTTGATAGATAAGTTGTTTATGAACCATGGGGTCCAACATATGTGAATTTTAAAGTGTTTTATAAAGATTTTCGGATTTGGGTTTTAATGGGGGGTTTTTGAAGGGTTTTAAGATGAGTTTTTGGTGTGTTTAATGTTGGAATTTGTGGGCTGAGGTTAGTATGATAGTTGAGGCTCTTTTTGGAAGCATTTGAGTGTGTTAAAGAGGTTGGAATCATGAGTTTTGGATTGGGTTTGAGGGCTGCTCGGGTTTGGAGTTTTTGGGGTTGTTCTTGGCTTGAGAATCATGTGTTGTATGCTTGATTAGTGTTCTAGGTTTGCTACATTGATGAATGAAATGATTCGAGGTTGTTTTGTTTGTATTGAGTTGATTAGAAGCAAGAGTTTGTGTTGGTGAAGCATCGGGAGTGAATCCGGGAGCTTGAAGGTCTTGGCTGCTTGGTTGTTGAGCTTGGAAATGAAGGTGAGTGGTTAAATGTTTTAAATGGTTTTAGAATATTTGGTTCAAGAATGTGGACTAGGTTGGGCTTGGTAGACCCACCTAGAGTTGGGATTAGAGTGGTAGCCTAATCCCAAGCTTTAGTTAGAGACTTTGGTTGCACTCTAATTGTTGTTTATGCCTTATGTTTATTTGTGGTTAAGGTGGATATATATAATGTGTTATACATGTTGTTGAGGCACGGTTTGATGCATTGATATATGCATGTGGTTTGGATTGTGGATTGTGCACGATGTTAATCATGGTGAGTACGTGCTAAGCACAGAAGTATTATGAAATGATATTGTGGATTGTGTTTAATATTGGCACTAGTATGCTTGGGTACAAATGATTGATCATTAGGATGTCTAGTGTGCACACGTGAGTCAAATGCCCGCGTGGTCTTGGTGATGGTAGTCATCAAGATGGAGTACGGGTTCTGCCGGAAAACCTTCTTATATATATATATTAGTCGATGATGAGTGTAATCTCATCGACGGGGCGTGAGGATGAATGGAATCCCCTCCGCGTGAACGGTGATGAGTGTAATCCCACCGTAAGGTAATGGTTGTTATTGGATGTGAGTTCCAACGTGTTATCCGTGTATTCGAGTCATAGCTAGAAACCAATATGAGTTTATATGTGGGCCAATATAATTTGAGATGTGTTGCCAATATGTATTGTAATATGTGTTTACATATGATGTGGTTGTGGCTTGTTGAGCATGGCATAATATTGGATATATGTTCATGCATCATGTGTATTTTGGCTCATGTGGATCGAAGGTGAGATCATGCATTCTACCTTGGTTGTGCTCATGCTTGGACCCTACATTGTCGAGGTTTGATTTAATGAGCTTATCCTCACTAGGCTTTATGCTTACGCTTTCTTTTGTTCGACAATGCAGATCCGTAGTTCGTGGGTTGCTAGTGCAAGAGGAGGGCCTCCAAGTGTGCTTGTTGGCTTTTGAGTTTATCAAGTATGGATTTTAAGTTATGAACATGTAATAGTCAAGCAATGGGATTTGTGCTTTTGATGGATATTGTTGGTTGTTTAGGAGCATGTTTAGACTCCTTATTATGTTGATTTTGTGTGGCTTGTTGATGCCATGTTTGGATTGTAAAACCATGTTTAAATTGCCTTTTATGAATGCTTCATGTATGGTTGCTAAAGCATGAACCTTAAAGTGCTTTGTATGTCATCTTTTGGTAAATGCATGAATCCCTTGAATGAATGATGCTTGTTCCTGTTGGTTGCCTCGTATGCTTAGATTTTGGATGTTAAGTGTTGTATGTATGTTTGTATGTGGCTAGGGAAGTCTTAAAATGCATCTAGAGTCGTGTTTGAGAGTCTTAGGCTACAAAATTGAGCATTGCAGTGCAGGGCGTATCAGTACGCCTGAGGGCCGTATCGATACGGTCCTACACTTCTGGACTCAAGTTTGGCCTAGCGTACCGATACACGAGGGCGTATCGATACGCCAAATCCTCACTGGAAATCCGAGTTATTGATGAGGTTTTGGCATACCGGTACGGGTCTGGGGTGTATCGATACGGTCTTGTATCGTTGACCGTGAGAAGTTGACCAGTCAAGGCGTATCGGTACGGTCAACCTGTGTACCGATACGGTCTCCCTGGTTTGACCTTGGGATGTTGACCTAGTCAAGGCGTATCGATACCCTCTCTTATTGTATCGATACGAACTGTTTTAAAAAGGTAAAATGGGCTATTTTGGTTATGTGTTCGTGGTTTCGCCTCGCTTGTTTTCTTCCGTTGTTACCTTTATCACATAGGATATAATTATACATCTAGACAAGATAATATTAATGAAAAAGTTTTCTTGGGTCGGTAACCGAAGTGGAGCCTTAAAGGGTTTTGCCTTGGTTATCCCCGTGTAGCCCACTCGGATCGGTCAAGCATCCGGACCGGGTCGCGGGGGTTACACTTGTTGGTATCAGAGCTTAAGGTTTTCGAGACCTTGGGCAGGTAAGTGAAGTAAGTTGAGTTTTTGTATTGAAATGCACGGTGTTTGCTTGTCATGTAAGCATGTTTGCTTGTTTATCAAGTATGTCTTGTTGCATGCTTGTTTGAGCATGTATGTGTGTTTTTTGTTTGAAGCATGTTGTCTAGGGTTCCATTGCTTTTATTACATCAGAAAAAGGATTTTTAAAGTGAGGGAACATACTTGAGCCACTTGAAACCCTTGCCTTGCTAACCCTATCTTTTGTGCTTTGTTGTTGTTGTTGTAGTTATTGTTTGTGAGCGCGATGTCGAGGCCTAGGGGTAGACCGAGGGTGGTTCGTCAAGAACCACGTGTTGCGGCTCCTGTTAATGAGCCGGTGGTTGGAGTTGAGGCTTATGTAGGAGAGCCTGCTGCTGGAGTTGGAGCTCCTCCACCACCACCACCTCCTCAGCCTGGAGTAGGAGGCGAGGCTGGAGCTGAGGGAGAGGGACCTCAGGTTGGCCAAGGTGGCCAAGGTCCTGCGGGAATAGACATGGCTCCGCTTGTACAAGCTATAGCGGGAGCGTTTCAGGCCGCAGTTGTCGGGGCTCAGGCTGCAGCTCAGCCTAGAGGTGATGATACTAGTTTACCGTTGGAGAGGCTCCGTAGCCTAGGGGCAGAAGAGTTCAGAGGGTCTACACCGGAGAGATCCGAGTTGTGGTTGGAGAAGACTGTCCGTATTTTAGCTCAGATGGGTTGCGTTGGTGCTCGCAGATTGGGCTGTGTGATTTCTTTGCTACATGGTGATGCCTACACCTGGTGGGTCACCATTACTACTGGGGTTCCTAAGGCTGGGATTTCTTCGAGTCTGCTTTCCGTAAGAGGTACTTGGGGCCGAGATATCTTGGTGAGAAAAAGTGAGAGTTTATGGCTCTTGTTCAGGGAGATGCTTCAGTGACTGACTACGAGATCCGTTTTGTTCGTTTGAGTCAGTACGCTCCAGAGTTAGTTCCTATTGAGAGGGACCGTTGTAACCGTTTTAGATATGGGCTTCATGAGGAAGTTAAGAGGTATACCTTAGCTTCAGATTATTCAGATTTTGATGTCTTGGTTGCTAGGGCCAAGGACATTGAGCATAGCTTGGGGCTGACAAAGCGTCCTGGAGAATCTAGTTCTGGTAAGAGACATAACATGTAACACCCCAATTTTGGGCTTGGAAGTTTAGGGTCTGAATTGGACCGGTCTACTTTTTGGTTCGAATATAAAAGGTGGTTTTAGGGAAAGCCAAGTTCGGGATGCATTAAAAATATGGAAAAATATCTAAAAATCCTCTTTTAATATATATAAGAGAGTGGCGAAATCAATTTTACAAAATAAGGTTTGGAAGTGTGACATTTCGAAATAGTGACTAAAATGTAATTTTTGAAAAGTTCAGTGGTGACTGTTTTGTAAGGATTGAAACTTTGAATCTTTAAGGAGCTAATTTACCCAAGGAATGATTTCTCCAGATTTTTCTTAATTTTAATGACTCATTTAATGTTTAATTAATTTAAAGAAAAGAGGGAAAACCATATTTTAGTTTTCATAACTAACTTTTGCTAAAATTTTCCCATTTCATTTTCTCTTAAAATTCTCTCAGCCAAACACAATTCCACATCAGCTTTTCTTTTGATTTTCACTCTAAATGATGATGTTTCAATCATCAATTGATTCCTAAGCTTTACTACATCAAATCCTCTTCATTTGCTTATTGGATTTTCAAGGATTTTGGCTCTAAACAAGGAGAAATCTACATTTAGAAGTAAGGATGTTCTTCTCCTCTAATTATTCAGTTCTTTAATGAAATTCCCAAGTTCTCAATCCTTAAATTAAGTTTTATATAAGATTTTGATGATGTGATCTTGATTTTGGCTTAAAACTCAAGATTTGGATGTAATCTTGAAGAAATTCGTACTGAATGTTTGGGCTATGTTTTGAGATGTCTTTTTAATGTAATTTGGATGTTTAATGATGTGTAATGGAGGTTTAATCAATGCAATCCAGAATAGGTTGATTTTCCTAAGTTTTTACTTGTGAAAATGGTGGTTTTGGGGGTGATCTTGGTGTTATGTTATTGCTGGAGGTATAAAGACGAGTTTAGATCCTTTTTGGATGTTAATTGATGTTTAAGAATGTTTAGAAGTGATGGATCTTGGCTGGGTAATGTTGTGGATGAGTTTGGTAGTGATTTCGGGTTTGTTTGGTAGCCGAAATGTTAGATTTGTTGAGAGCAGCGAGTTTAGGTGTTGTGGCTGAAGATTTTAATGCATGATGATGCATTAATCCTCTGCTTTGATGTGTTTAAAATAGGGGAGACACATTCCAATCCTTGTGGTGTTGATCTGGAGGCTTGATCGGCGTTTCGGCAAGCTTGCGAAACGGAATTGGTGAGTGAAGTTTGGTTTTCAGATTTGAAACTAGTGTTTGAAGGTTTTGGGAGCTTAGTTTAAGTCTAAACAACTTAACTAAACTCAAGAGTAAGTTTTCGGAGAAACTCTCTCTTTGATGAACCATGAGATGGTTGGATGCAATGTGTTTATTTTGCATGTTTAAATTCTGTTTTGAAAGTATGTTTTAGCATGATTAATGCTGGTTTTGAAAGCCATGTGTTGAAGGATGCTCAAGGTAAGGGATCCTTGGTTTGACATTGATAAATGTGGTTTTGATGCATAGTGATGCATGATGGTTTAATGGCTTTGATTAATGCTTTAAAACAGTGGATTGTAGTTGATAATTGATGTATATTGGCAAGTGATGTGTTGGTTTTAAAGTACTTGAATCAGATATAGTTAGCCGGCTATAGGATTGGGTGCACCGTGAATAAAGTCGCCTTGGATGTTGAGGGGTTGTAATGGTACCGAAAATTTCATCCAAGTACACTAACGAGATGTTTAAGATCACAATGGTGGTTAAAAGTCCATGTGTGAATCTTGTGTTGTGTGTCCCGTGTTCTCGTTAGTGATGTTATACAACTACCGATGAGTGATGTGGAGGGGTTGTAATTGTACCGTTAAACTCCATCACGGGTGTTGAGGGGTTGTGATTGTACCAGTAAACTCCACCTTGTGTTCGGTAGTGTGTATGAAGCGTATGGGACAATGCTTGTAATCCGAGTATCCGATTGTGTTTTATGTTGAAAATGGTTATGGTATCACTTGAAAGCCAATATGACATGTTGAATTTAATGAAGCATGAGATGCTTGTTGTTTATGACATGTTGATGTTAATGAAGCATGAGATGCTTGTTGAGTATGCATTGTTGCATGAGAAATGATGTTTATGATTTTAAAGGCCTTTGAAAGGTGTTTTATAAAGTGCATTATTGTGTTGTTTCATTAGTGCATGCCTCACTAAGCATTTGTGCTTACGCTCTCTTTCTTGAACCAATAATGTAAAGAATTGAAGTGCTTTAAGGGCAGCAAGGAGGCTAAGAATCCAAGGAAAGGCTAAGCTCATGTATGGTGACTATTTTTGCAACATTATTAGATTTTGGTATTTGGCAATGGGAACCTAGGTTGTGTTTTTGGGAGATATTTTGGACTCCCTGAGTTTGGTATGATGCCTATGATGTTTTGGGATTGTAAATGGCCATTATGGTGATTGCTTTGATGTTTGGTTGGTTTGAATATTAGGATGCATGCCTATAGACTTGTGGTTTTCCTAATTGATGCCATGAATGTGTTTTGATGATTCAAGTATGATCCTTATATGTATGATAACTTGTTGGCATGATTAGGAGGTCATAGGGATGTGTTTGAGTGGTTAATTGTATGTTAAACCAGCAAAATCTGCACTTTCTGGGCAGTCCGTATCGGAACGGGTACTACCGTTTCGAAACGGGGGCCTGTAATGGCCTTCGTGTATCGAAACGGGTAGAGGGCGTTTCGAAACGGATTTGCCACTGTCAAGCCCTACTTCGAAACAGGTCTCGAAACGAACTCGCGTTTCGGAATGGTCAACCCCTGTTCCGAAACACTTGACCGTTGGGCACTAATTTGAATGGTTTAAGGTTTGCAAGCTTTACGTTTTAGTCCTTAATTTTGTATATGCAATTGCTGGAGTTTGAGATGTCCGTTTGAGGTGAAATTTGACAGAGTAGCATGTAAGATGACTAATTTCATAATGGTAACTTAATAATCAATTAAATCCTCTTAATTTACAAAATTTACATTTTGGTCCCTAAATGTTGTAAGTTGTGCAATTGAGTCCCTTATTGCTTTCCGATCGCCGTGCTTTTCATGTAAGTTTTCCTCGAGGCTACGCTTAGGTTTAATATGCATCTAGAAAAGTTTAAAAAGGAAAAAAAGGGTCGTTATTCAACGTTGACTTTCGGGTTGACTTTGGTTTTCCCCGTGTAATCTTCGTAGTTCGGGTCAACCGTCTAGGCCGGGCTAAGGGGGTTACATTTGGTGGTATCAGAGCTGAGTTCTCGAGTATTTGGGAATGGTTATGTGGGTGATATATGTATGATTGCTTTGTATGCTTTTTGAGTGGAAGTTTGAGGTGTGAGTTGTAAAGTATGTTGCAATTGTGATGCTATGCTGTGTTGAAGCATGTTAGAGGGACCCATTGCCATATCAAAACTAATGAAATGAATTATTTTTGAGAAATGAGCTTGAGTGCTTGGATTACTTACCTTGCTGGGCCAGATTATGTTTAGTGCATTTGTGTTAGTGCATTGTTTAGTGAATGGGACCTCGTAGAGAGACGAGGATTAATACGCGAGCTATGGCTCAGAATGAGAATGAGGAGAATGCTGATAATGTGGTGGATTTACCTCCTCCTCCCGGTGGTAGACCGCCCGGTGGTGGTGGTGCTAGAGGTGATGGAGCTGGTGTTTATGCTGGTGCTGGGGTCGCTGGACCTGAAGCTGGACAGGGGCAAGCTGCTCCTGATATGACAGTTTTGATACAAGCTATTGCGGGAGCCTTTCAGGCGGCAGTAGCTGGAGCTCATGGAGCTGGGCATCAGGGAGATGCTAATGCTAGACTACCTTTGGAACGTTTGCGCAGTCTGGGAGGGACTGAGTTCAGGGGTTTGTCTGCTGAAGGTTCTGAATCTTGGTTGGAAAGTACCAAGAGGATATTGGGACAAATGAACTGCAATGATGTGCAGAAGCTAGGATGTGTGGTATCGCTGTTACATGATGATGCGTATACCTGGTGGACGACCGCTATCTCCGGAATGGAGGAAGTTGATGTGACTTGGAAGTTCTTTCTGAACGTGTTCAAGCGGAGGTATCTAGGTGTAAGATACCTGGATGAAAAGAAAAGAGAGTTCATGTCTCTGACGCAAGGGAGCATGATAGTAGCTGAGTACGAGATTCAGTTTGTCCGTCTTAGTCAGTACGCACCTGAGCTTGTCCCTGATGAAAGGGAGAGGTGTGAACGTTTCTATTATGGTTTGGTGACGGATGTAAAGACCTATATGCTTGCAGCTGAGTACACTGATTTTGATGTACTGGTTGGTAGAGCGAAGGATATTGAACAGAACCTGGGTTTGTCTTCCAGGACTGTTGGTTCTGGCTCGGGCAAGCGAGCTGCTGAGTATAGTTCCGGTGGTGGACGGAACAAGAGAGGACGAGACAAGAGGTATCAGTCTTCAGCTAGGCGAGGTGGTAGAGGGCATGGTGCGCCTGTTCAGGGAGACATGACGAGAGCTGATCAGAACACATGCTGGGCGTGTGGATCGCATGGCCATTTGAGGCAGTGATGAATTGGAAGCCTCCTAATTCTGTTCATGAAGTTCGTAGTTTCCTTGGTTTGGCGGGATACTACGGAGGTTCGTGGATGGATTTTCAAAGATTGCTGCACCTTTGACGAAGTTGTTGCAGAAGGATGTTAAGTATGGGTGGACGGAAGCTAGACAGCAGGCTTTTGAGAAGCTGAAGGCAGCTTTGACGCAAGCTCCTATCTTGGTTCAACCTGAATTAAGGAAAGAGTTTGTGGTGTAGAGTGACGCATCCTACGTTGGTTTGGGATGTGTGTTGATGCAAGAGGGTAAGGTGGTGGCTTATGCATCGCGCCAGTTGAAGGTGCATGAGCGCAATTATCCTACACATGACATTGAGTTAGCTGCGGTGGTTTTTGCCTTGAAAATTTGGAGACATTACCTGTATGGTGAGAAGTGTACTGTGTACACGGATCACAAGAGTTTGAAGTATCTAATGTCTCATAAAGAGTTGAATCTTAGGCAACGACGTTGGGTGGAGTTGCTTAAAGATTACGATCTGACGATCGAGTATCATCCGGGAAAAGCTAATGTTGTAGCGGATGCCTTGAGTAGGAAGGTGGCAGTGGAGTTGAGGGCTATGTTTGCTAGTTTGAGCATTTCGCGTGATGGTGGTCTTGTGGCTGAGTTGCAAGTGAAACCATCCTTGGTTCGGTTGATAAAGGATAAGCAATTGTTGGATGATTCCTTGGTGCCACATGTTCAGGATATTGCTGAGGATAGGCCATCGGATTTCTGCTTTAATGATGATGGAGTTTTGTGTTTTGGGAGTCGGATAGTAGTGCCCAATCATGCTGAGTTGAGGCGTACTATTCTGACTGAAGCTCATAGTAGTCCTTTTGCTATGCACCCTGGTAGTACTAAGATGTACCGTGATCTTCGTGATGAGTACTATTGGGTGGGTTTAAAGAAGGATGTTGCTGAGTTTGTGAGCAAGTGTATGGTTTGTGAGCGAGTTAAAGCTGAGCATCAGTTTCCTTCTGGGTTGTTGTAACCGTTGAGGATTCCTGAGTGGAAGTGGGAAAGGATTACCATGGACTTTGTGTCTGGTTTGCCTTTGTCTCCATCGAAGAAGAATTCAGTGTGGGTGATTGTGGATCGCCTGATGAAGTGTGCGCATTTCTTGCTTGTGCATACTACGTACACTTTGGACAAGCTTGCAGAGCTGTACATTGCTGAGGTTGTGCGGCTGCATGGTGTGCCAAAGTCGATAGTGTCGGATAGAGATCCGAGGTTTACATCGCGTTTCTGGCAGTGTTTGCATCAGGCTTTGGGTACACGGCTGAATTTCAGTACTTCTTATCATCCACAGTCGGTTGGACAGTCTGAGCGTGTTATCCAAGTGCTGGAGGATATGTTGAGGTGCTATGTGATTGAGTTTCAGGGCTCTTGGGAAAAGCATTTGCCTTTGGTGGAGTTTGCTTATAACAATAGCTACCAGGCAAGTATTCAAATGGCACCTTATGAAGCCTTGTACGGGAGGAAGTGTAGGACTCCTCTTTGTTGGGCTGAAACAGGCCAGAAGTTGGTTTCAATGCCAGCTTTGTTGAAAGGAACCACCGAGAAGGTGAAGCTCATTTGTGAGCGCTTGAAGGCAGCTTCTGATCGTCAAAAGTCCTATGCGGATTTGAAGCGTAATGAGATTGAGTATGCGGTTGGTGACCGTGTGTTTTTGAAAGTTTCGCCTTGGAAGAAGGTGATGAGGTTTGGTCGAAAGGGTAAGTTGAGCCCAAGGTATATTGGACCATACGAGGTGATTGAACGTGTGGGTCCTGTTGCGTACAAGTTGAGATTGCCGCAAGAGTTGGAAAAGATTCATGATGTGTTTCATGTCTCTATGCTTCGAAGGTATAGATCGGATCCTTCGCATGTTATGCCTGTGGAGGAAGTGGAGTTGAATCCAGATTTGACCTATGATAAGGAACCGGTGGAAATTCAGGATTCGGACAGTAAAGTTCTTCGAGGCAAGACCATTGAGTTGGTAAAGGTGTTGTGGAAGCATCGTGGTGCTGAGGAAGCATCGTGGTGCTGATGAAGCCACGTGGGAAAGAAATGATGACATGTTGAAGCAGTTTCCATACCTTTTTCCTCCAGGTAAATTTCGAGGACGAAATTTCTTAAGGGGGGAGAGTTGTAACACCCCAATTTTGGGCTTGGAAGTTTATGGTCTGAACTGGACCGGTCTGATTTTTGGTTCGAATATAAAAGGTGGTTTTAGGGAAAGCCTAGTTCGGGATGCATTAAAAATATGGAAAAATATCTAAAAATCCTCTTTTAATATATATAAGAGAGTGGTGAAATCAATTTTACAAAATAAGGTTTGGAAGTGTGACAATTCGAAATAGTGACTAAAATGTAATTTTTGAAAAGTTCAGTGGTGACTGTTTTGTAAGGATTGAAACATTGAATCTTTAAGGAGCTAATTTACCCAAGGAAGGATTTCTCCAGATTTTTCTTAATTTTAATGACTCATTTAATGTTTAATTAATTTAAAGAAAAGAGGGAAAACCATATTTTAGTTTTCATAACTAACTTTTGCTAAAATTTTCCCATTTCATTTTCTCTCAAAATTCTCTCAGCCAAACACAATTCCACAGCAGCTTTTCTTTTGATTTTCACTCTAAATGATGAGGTTTCAATCATCAGTTGATTCCTAAGCTTTACTACATCAAATCCTCTTCATTTGCTTATTGGATTTTCAAGGATTTTGGCTCTAAACAAGGAGAAATCTACATTTAGAGGTAAAGATGTTCTTCTCCTCTAAATATTCAGTTCTTTATTAAAATTCCCAAGTTCTCAATCCTTAAATTAAGTTTTATAAAAGGTTTTGATGATGTGATCTTGATTTTGGCTTAAAACTCAAGATTTGGATGTAATCTTGAAGAAATTCGTAAGGAATGTTTGGGCTCTGTTTTGAGATGTCTTTTTAATGTATTTTGGATGTTTAATGATGTGTAATGGAGGTTTAATCAATGCAATCCCGAATAGGTTGATTTTCCTAAGTTTTTACTTGTGAAAATGGTGGTTTTTTGGGGTGATCTTGGTGTTCTGTTATTGCTGGAGGTATAAGGACGAGTTTAGATCCTTTTTGGATGTTAATTGATGTTTAAGAATGTTTAGAAGTGATGGATATTGGCTGGGTAATGTTGTGGATGAGTTTGGTAGTGATTTCGGTTGTGTTTGGTAGCCGAAATGTTAGATTTGTTGAGAGCAACGAGTTTAGGTGTTGTGGCTGAAGATTTTAATGCATGATGATGCATTAATCCTCTGCTTTGATGTGTTTAAAACAGGGGAGACACATTCGGATCCTTGTGGCGTTGATCCGGAGGCTTGATCGGCGTTTCGGCAAGCTTGCGAAACGGAATTGGTGAGTGAAGTTTGGTTTTCAGCTTTGAAACAATGTTTGAAGGTTTTGGGAGCTTAGTTTAAGTCTAAACAACTTAACTAAGCTCAAGAGTAAGTTTTCGGAGAAACTCTCTCTTTGATGAACCATGAGATGGTTGGATGCAATGTGTTTATTTTGTATGTTTAAATTCTGTTTTGAAAGCATGTTTTAGCATGATTAATGCTGGTTTTGAAAGCCATGTGTTGAAGGATGCTCAAGGTAAGGGATCCTTAGTTTGACATTGATAAATGTGGTTTTGATGCATATTGATGCATGATGGTTTAATGGCTTTGATTAATGCTTTAAAACAGTGGATTGTTATTGATAATTGATTTATATTGGCAAGTGATGTGTTGGTTTTAAAGTACTTGAATCGGATATAGTTACCCGGCTATAGGATTGGGTGCACCGTGAATAAAGTCGCCTTGGATGTTGAGGGGTTGTAATGGTACCGAAAACTCCATCCAAGTACACTAACGAGATGTTTAAGATCACAATGGTGGTTAAAAGTCCATGTGTTAATCTTGTGTTGTGTGTCCCGTGTTCTCGTTAGTGATGTTATACAACTACCGATGAGTGATGTGGAGGGGTTGTAATTGTCCGTTAAACTCCATCACGGGTGTTGAGGGGTTGTGATTGTACCGGTAAACTCCACCTTAGGTTCGGTAGTGTGTATGAAGCGTATGGGACAACGCTTGTAATCCGCGTATCCGATTGTGTTTTATGTTGAAAATGGTTATGGTATCACTTGAAAGCCAATATGACATGCTGAAGTTAATGAAGCATTGGACGCTTGTTGTTTATGGCATGTTGATGTTAATGAAGCATGAGATGCTTGTTGAGTATGCATTGTTGCATGAGAAATGATGTTTATGATTTTAAAGGCCTTTGAAAGGTGTTTTATAAAGTGCATTATTGTGTTGTTTCATTAGAGCATGCCTCACTAAGCATTTGTGCTTACGCTCTCTTTATTGAACCAATAATGCAGAGAATTGAAGTGCTTTAAGGGCAGCAAAGATGCTAAGAATCCAAGGAAAGGCTAAGCTCATGTATGGTGACTATTTTTGCAACATTATTAGATTTTGGTATTTGGCAATGGGAACCTAGGTTGTGTTTTAGGGAGATATTTTGGACTCCCTGAGTTTGGTATGATGCCTATGATGTTTTGGGATTGTAAATGGCC
Source organism: Hibiscus trionum (assembly GCA_030270665.1). Classification (NCBI taxonomy): domain Eukaryota; kingdom Viridiplantae; phylum Streptophyta; class Magnoliopsida; order Malvales; family Malvaceae; genus Hibiscus; species Hibiscus trionum. Next base: position 1,732,760 of record BSYR01000004.1, read on the forward strand.
ATTATGGTGATTGCTTTGATGTTTTGATGTTTGGTTGGTTTGAATATTAGGATGCATGCCTATAGACTTGTGGTTTTCCTAATTGATGCCATGAATGTGTTTTGATGATGCAAGTATGATCCTTATATGTATGATGACTTGTTGGCATGATTAGGAGGTCATAGGGATGTGTTTGAGTGGTTAATTGTATGTTAAACCAGCAAAATCTGCACTTTCTGGGCAGTCCGTATCGGAACGGGTACTACCATTTCGAAACGGGGGCCTGTAATGGCCTTCGTGTATCGAAACGGGTAGAGGGAGTTTCGAAACGGATTTGCCATTGTCAAGCCCTGTTTCGAATCAGGTCTCGAAACGAACCCACGTTTCGGAACGGTCAACCCCTGTTCCGAAACACTTGACCGTTGGGCACTGATTTGAATGGTTTAAGGTTTGCAAGCTTTACGTTTTAGTCCTGAATTTTGTATATGCAATTGCTGGAGTTTGAGATGTCCGTTTGAGGTGAAATTTGACAGATTAGCATGTAAGATGACTAATTTCATAATGGTAACTTAATAATCAGTTAAATCCTCTTAATTTACAGAATTTACATTTTGGTCCCTAAATGTTTTAAGTCGTGCAATTGAGTCCCTTATTGCTTTCCGATCGCCGTGCTTTTCATGTAAGTTTTCCTCGAGGCTACGCTTAGGTTTAATATGCATCTAGACAAGTTTAAAAAGGAAAAAAGGGTCTTTAATCAAGGTTAACTTTCGGGTTGACTTTGGTTTTCCCCGTGTAATCTTCGTAGTTCGGGTCAACCGTCTAGGCCGGGCTAAGGGGGTTACATAACAACTTTGACCGTCGAGATGCCAAGAGACATCGGGGTGGCGGACAACAGTTTGACCATAGGCTTGGAGGTGGCCAACATGGTAGAGGCCACTAGGGCCATAGAGCTGGAGGGCGTTTTCCCGAGTTTACACGTTTTGGGAGACAACATTCTGGAGAGTGTTGGGGTAACTTCCATGCTTGTTGGAACTGTGGTTCGAGGGACCACTTCAGGAGGGAGTGTCCGCATCAGGCGGAACAAGCACCGAATATTGCTCCGGCTCCTGTGAGGGCCAATGATTAACAGAGAGGCCGTGGGTGCGGTCGTGGCTACTTCCAGCCTAGGGCTGATGCACCTAGGACAGATGCTCAGAGGAACCTTGCTCATGTTGTGGCAGTGCAACCAGAGGCGGGTGGACCAGCGAGAGTCTATACTCAGAGAGAGGCCGGGAACGACACAGATGTGATAGCAGGTAATTTTGAATTATAGTCTATGTTTTTGCTTTCTTTGGTTGATTCGGGTTCTACGCATTCCTACATTTTGAGTGAGCATGCACAGAAGTTAGATATACCTGTTGAGATCTTAGATGTAGGTATGCATGTGACTAGTTCCTTTGGTGAGACAGTTGTAGTTAGACGGATGTATAAGAGGTGTCTGCTGAAGATTCAGGGTCATGTGTTTTCCGTTGATATGATGGAACTTCCGTTCTATGGCTTTGACATTATTCTGAATATGGACTGGTTAGTTGAGCACAGGGCTAGTGTAGACTTTGATACGAAGAGAATTGCTTTGAAGCTTTCTGATGACTACGAGGTAGTAGTAGTGGGCGAGAACGTTAAGTTCTTGTCGAATGTTGTGTCAGCTTTAGAGGCTCATAGGTTGATGGATTCCGGTTGTGGGGCTTTCTTAGCTTATGTGATGAATCCTAATATGAGTGAGGTTAGACCGAAAGACATCAGAACAGTTTGTGACTTTCCGGATATGTTTCCTGAAGAATTACTAGGGTTACCTCCTGACAGAGATGTTGAGTTTGTGATTGAGACTGTTTCAGGGTCTACTCCAGTTTCTATAGCTCGGTATCATATGGCTCCGAAAGAATTGAAAGAATTGAAAGAATTGAAGAGTCAGCTTCAGGAGTTGTTAGACCGTGGTTTTATTAGGCCTAGTAGTTCGCCTTGGGGTGCTCCTGTGTTGTTTGTAAAGAAGAAAGATGTCAGCATGCGGATGTGTATTGACTACAGACAGTTGAATCAGTTGACCGTGAAGAACAAGTACCCGTTGCCTCGTATAGATGATTTGTTTGATCAGTTGAGGGGTGCCTCAGTGTTTTCGAAGATAGACTTGAGATCAGGGTACTATCAGTTGAAAGTGAAAGAGTGTGATGTTCCGAAAACAGCTTTTAGGACTAGATATGGTCACTATGAGTTCCTTGTGATGCCGTTTGGGCTCACGAATGCACCTGCAGCATTCATGGATATGATGAACATAGTTTTCAGAGATTATCTAGATCGTTTTGTAGTTGTCTTCATAGATGACATTCTTGTGTACTCAAGATCAGAAGAAGAGCATGATGAGCATTTGAGATTTGTTTTACAGAGATTGATGAGCAATCAGTTGTATGCGAAGCTTAGCAAATGTGAGTTCTGGATTCGAGAAGGTGTGTTTCTTGGCCATGTTGTATCAGCTGAAGGTATCCGTGTTGATCCGTCGAAGATTGAAGCTATTGTTGAGTGGAAACAACCTAAGTCCGTTACTGAGATTAGGAGTTTCCTAGGATTAGTCGGTTACTATAGGAGATGTGTTGATGGTTTCTCTAGAGTAGCTGCTCCTTTGACTAAATTGTTGCAAAAAGGAGTTAAGTTCGGGTGGTCAGATGCAAGACAAAAAGCCTTTGAGAAATTGAAAGAAGCTTTGACGAATGCTCTAGTGTTGGTACAACCAGTTTCAGGTAAAGAATTCGTGATTTATAGTGATGCTTCCTACATAGGTTTAGGTTGTGTTTTCATGCAAGAACGAAGAGTTGTTGCCTATGCTTCGAGACGGTTGAAGGTTCATGAGAACTATCCTACTCACGATATAGAGTTAGCCGCGGTTGTATTTGCATTGAAGATTTGGCGTCACTACTTGTATGGTGGGAAGTGTATAGTTTACACCGATCATAAGAGCTTGAAGTATTTGATGACACAAAGAGAGTTGAACTTGAGACAGAGAAGATGGCTTGAGCTGTTGAAAGATTATAATTTGACTATAGAGTACCATCCGGGTAAGGCAAATGTAGTAGCCGATGCTTTGAGTAGAAAAGTTGCAGTTGAGTTGCGAGCTATGTTTGCTAGATTGAGTGTATCCAGTGATGGTGGTTTGATCACAGAGTTGCAAGTGAAGCCTTCTTTGATTCAGTTGATTAGAGAGAAACAATTGCAAGATGTGTAACTAGTTCTGCATGTTCAGGACGTAGCCGAAGGAAGACCGACCGAGTATAGCTTCAGTGGTGAGAATGTGTTGTGTTTCAGAGACAGAGTTGTTGTACCATAAGATGTTGAGTTGAGACGTCTGATTTTGAGCGAAGCACATTCGAGTCCTTTTTCTATGCATCCGGGTAGTACCAAAATGTACAATGATTTGAAGAATGATTATTTCTGGGTTGGTTTGAAGAAGGATGTAGCCGAGTATGTGAGCCGTTGTATGGTTTGTCAGAGAGTGAAGGCAGAACATCAGGTTCCTTCAGGTTTGTTACAGCCTTTGAAGATTCTGGAATGGAAATGGGAGAGGATCACTATGGACTTCGTGTCGGGGCTACCGTTGTCTCCTTCGAAGAAGAATTCTGTTTGGGTGATAGTTGATAGCTTTACTAAGTGTGCTCACTTCTTAGCAGTGAACACTACATATTCTTTAGACAAGTTGGCGAATTTGTACATTCGCGAGATTGTGAGACTTCATGGAGTTTCGAAGTCTATTGTTTCAGACAGAGATCCGAGGTTTACTTCGAGGTTCTGGAGTTGTTTGCATAGTGCTCTAGGTAGCCGTTTGCATTTCAGTACTACTTATCATCCGCAGTCCAATGGACAGTCAGAGCGAGTGATACAGATTTTAGAGGATATGATTCGTTGTTGTGTTATTGACTTCCAGGGTTCTTGGGAGAAGCACTTTCCCTTAGTTGAGTTTGCTTACAACAACAGTTACCAGGCTAGTATTCAGATGGCTCCCTATGAGGCTTTGTATGGTAGACGATGTAGGACTCCGATTGGTTGAGCTGAAACGGGTCAGAGATTATTACCTATGCCGGATTTGCTGAAGGGAACTACAGAAAAAGTGAAGTTGATATGCGACCGTTTGAAGGCAACTTCCGATCATCAGAAATCTTATGCAGATTTGAAGAGAAAAGAGATTAGGTTCTCAGTGGGTGAGAAAGTGTTTCTGAAAGTATCTCCGTGAAAGAAGGTAATGAGATTTGGTCGGAAAGGCAAGTTGAGTCTGAGGTTTATTGGTCCGTATGAGATAGTTGAGCGGATTGGGCCAATAGCTTACCGTTTGAGATTGCCTTCTGAGTTAGAGAAGATCCATGATGTTTTTCATGTGTCGATGCTTAGGAGATATAGATCAGATCCGTCTCATGTTATGCATGTTGAGGAGATAGAGTTGAATCCGGATTTGTCCTATAATGAAGAACCAGTTGAGATAATTGCTTCTGATAGCAAGGTGTTGCGTGGCAAGACCATAGAGTTGGTCAAGGTGTTGTGGAGACATAGAGGCGTGGAAGAGGCCACGTAGGAGAGGAAAGCTGATATGCTTGAGAAGTTTCCGAACTTATTTCCGTCAGGTAATTTTGGGGACGAAATTCCTTAAGTGGGGGAGAGTTGTAACACCCGGGTTTGGGGGTCGGATGAAAATAATATTAAAATAATTATTTTGAGTTTCGGTTTTATAATTAAAATAATAAAATATTATTTGGGCCTCGGGTTTTCAAACGAATAAATTATGTTGGACATGTTTTTGTTTCAAAGCCCAATTCCATGGAATTGGAAAATAGAAATAGCCATCCTCATTAATGGCGTTTTGGTAATAAAAGGGACTTTCAAATTTAAATTCCCTTTCTATTAAAAATAAACTTTTGTCATCATCTTCCCCACTCTCCCATTTTCTTTTTCAACGACAAGGAGAATCCTCTTCTCCATTTTCACTATTACATTCTCATACAACCTCATCCTTGGAGCTTTTCGAAAGGTAATCTCGTTTTTGAGTTGGTCTTGTCTTCCTTTACATTATGGTACCATTAGTTTTCATTAAAGCTATGTATTTCACCTTTTGGATTTTTCAAAATTTTGGTTAAAGGTTGAAGCTTTATGAGATTTTAACAAAGCTTATGGTTTAATGTTGATAGATAAGTTGTTTTTGAACCATGGGGGTCCAACATATGTGAATTTTAAAGTGTTTTATAAAGATTTTCGGATTTGGGTTTTAATGGGGTTTTTGAAGGGTTTTAAGATGAGTTTTGGGTGTGTTTAATGTTGGAATTTTATGGTTGAGGTTAGTATGATAGTTGAGGGTCGTTTTGGAAGCATTTGAGTGTGTAAAAGAGGTTGGAATCATGATTTTTGGATTGGGTTTGAGGGCTGCTCGGGTTTGGAGTTTTTGGGGTTGTTCTTGGCTTGAGAATCATGTGTTTTATGCTTGATTAGTGTTCCAGGTTTGCTACATTGATGAATGAACTGATTCGAGGTTGTTTTGTTTGTATTGAGTTGATTAGAAGCAAGAGTTTGTGTTGGTGATGCATCGGGAGTGAATCCAGGAGCTTGAAGGTCTTGGCTGCTTGGTTGTTGAGCTTGGAAGTGAAGGTGAGTGGTTAAATGTTTTAAATGGTTTTAGAATATTTGGTTCAAGCATGTGGACTAGGTTGGGCTTGGTAGACCCACCTAGAGTTGGGATTAGAGTGGTAGCCTAATCCCAAGCTTTAGTTAGACACTTTGGTTGCACTCTAATTGTTGTTTATGCCTCATGTTTATTTGTGGTTAAGGTGGATATGTATAATGTGTTATACATGTTGTTGAGGCACAGTTTGATGCATTGATATATGCATGTGGTTTTGATTGTGGATTGTGCATGATGTTAATCGTGGTGAGTAAGTGCTAAGCACAGAAGTATTATGAAATGATGTTGTGGATTGTGTTTAATATTGGCACTAGTATGCTTGGGTACAAATGATCGATCATTAGGATGTCTAGTGTGCACACGTGAGTCAAATGCGCGCGTGGTCTTGGTGATGGTAGTCATCAAGATGGAGTACGGGTTCTCCCGGAAAACCTTCTTATTTATATGTTAGTCGATGATGAGTGTAATCCCATCGACGGGGCGTGAGGATGAGTGGAATCCCCTCCGCGTGAACGGTGATGAGTGTAATCCCACCGTAAGGTAATGGTTGTTGTTGGATGTGTGTTCCAACGTGTTATCCGTGTAATCGAGTCATAGCTAGGAACCAGTATGAGTTTATATGTGGGCCAATATAATTTGAGATGTGTTGCCAATATGTACTATTATATGTGTTTACATATGATGTGGTTGTGGCTTGTTGAGCATGGCATAATATTGAATATATGTTCATGCATCATGTTTATTTTGCCTCATGTGGATCGAAGGTGAGATCATGCATTCTACCTTGGTTGTGCTCGTGCTTGGACCCTACATTGTCGAGGTTTGATTTAATGAGCTTACTCTCACTAAGCTTTATGCTTACGCTTTCTTTTGCTCGACAATACAGATCTGTAGTTCGTGGGTTGCTAGTGCAAGAGGAGGGCCTCCAAGTGTGCTTGTTGGCTTTTGAGTTTATCAAGTATGGATTTTAAGTTATGAACATGTAATAGTCAAGCAATGGGATTTGTGCTTTTGATTGACATTGTTGGTTGTTTAGGAGAATGTTTAGACTCCTTATTATGTTGATTTTGTGTGGCTTGTTGATGCCATGTTTGGATTGTAAAACCATGTTTAAATTGCCTTTTATGAATGCTTCATGTATGGTTGCTAAAGCATGAACCTTAAAGTGCTTTGTATGTTATCTTTTGGTAAATGCATGAATCCCTTGAATGAATGATGCTTGTTCGTGTTGGTTGCCTCGTATGCTTAGATTTTGGTTGTTAAGTGTTGTATGTATGTTTGTATGTGGCTAGGTAAGTCTTAAAATGCATCTAGAGTCGTGTTTGAGAGTCTTAGGCTGCAAAATTGAGCATTGCAGTGCAGGGCGTATCGGTACCCCTGAGGGCCGTATCGATACGGTCCTACACTTCTGGACTCAAGTTTGGCCTAGCGTACCGATACACGAGGGCGTATCGTTATGCCAAATCCTCACTGGAAATTCGAGTTATTGATGAGATTTTGGCGTACAGGTACGGGTCTGGGGTGTATCGATACAGTCTTGTATCGTTGACCGTGAGAAGTTGACCAGTCAGGGCGTATCGGTACGGTCAACATGTGTACCGATACGGTCTCCCTGGTTTGACCTTGGGCTGTTGACCTAGTCAAGGCGTATCGATACCCTCTCTTAGTGTATCGATACGGCCTGTTTTAAAATGGTAAAATGGGCTATTTTGGTTATGTGTTCGTGGTTTCGCCTCGCTTGTTTTCTTCCGTTGTTGCCTTTATCACATGGGATATAATTATACATGTAGACAAGATAATATTAATGAAAAAGTTTTCTTGGGTCGGTAACCGAAGTGGAGCCTTAACGGGTTTCGCCTCGGTTATCCCCGTGTAGCCCACTCGGATCGGTCAAGCATCCGGACCGGGTCGAGGGGGTTACAAATATTCTGATGAACTCAACTTTGGAGACTCACTACGTTCATCTACGGAGACCACCGTTGTGCACTCACAATCCACCAGCGGACCAAACATATTCAACTCTTTAAAATGCAGATTGTACGTCAATCCTGCAACTTCCAGCTTGAGTATCGAATCTATAAAATCCATGGTATTTGTTTCAATTAGAATCCAGCCACATTCAAAAGACATTGGTGATTTCGTTACATCGGCAAGACGCACAAGAGATCCCCAAACTTTCGCAATGTCCGCGAATGATTCATGTGACCACGCGTGAATTGGAAAGCCCCTCACTGAAAGCCATGCCCTCCTTGACGATATGACCAATTCTAGTGACCACCTCTCTAGTTTGGAGAAACACTCACGTACTGCCTTCATCTCCATAACCTTCTCTCGGACGGAGGAATCTGTGAACATCAAGAGGATCATAGGCCCCACAATTCGCAAAATGGAGAAACCTTGTAAATATAGAAGATTCATCCGAGACGCTAGTTCCTTAAGGCTCCAATGCTTCTTACACCACCTCACCATGCAATTATGAAGGATATGCAGCTTATCCTCATCCACATGCCCCTGTACCACATCAAAAGAATCATCCTTTATCTTTGAAACAAAGCCTTGGACGTCCGATCGCCCCTTCACTCCACTCTGTGATGCTTGTTGCGATTGTCCGTGCCCTACATTTCTCCGTTTGTTTCTCCATAGGAAATCACGGCCACTATATCTCGCCATGGTTACTGAAATACGCGATCCATAGATCCATTTATTATGCAGTTGTTCTCTAACCCGATCGGCATCAGAATGACTCCCCATTCGTACAAAACCAAACCGTGATCCATCCTTTGCCCTTTTCTGTAGAATGAAAGCATCGACCACCACACCGTGCCTATCAAATACCTGCCACAAACCCTTCCAATGTAGTGTTTCTGATATTTTGCCCACAAATACCATCCATACCTGTCGGCGGCCATTCCCCACTAAAACGTCGTTCCCCGCTGAGACGCCCATTTCCCACATTACAAAGAGTTATGATTATAACATATTTATAATATAATTATATATATATATTAACTTTATAAATATATATTACTTATAATTTATATTACAAAACTAAAATATTATTTATAATATACATATAGCTAAACCCTAAAGTATATATATAACTAAATCCTAAATCATAAATCTTAAACCCTAAACAATATATGTAACTAAACTACAAACCTAAACCCTAAACTATACATGTATATACATAAATAAATTATAAATCATAAACCCTAAACCCCAACCCATCAAACTAAAATATTATTTATAATTTATATTACAAATCCTAATATATATTATAAATAATATTTTAATTTTAGGGTTTGGGTTTGGGATATAGGATTCAGTTATATATACATATTTAAGGTTTGGGTTAGAGTTTAGTTATATATATGATTTAAGGTTTGGGATTTAGGGTATATATTATAAATAATATTTTAGTTTTGTAATATAAATAATAAGTAATTTTTATTTATAAAGTTAATATATTTATAAAATTATAATATCATGAGATAAATGAAATGAAGTACAACTACAGTTTTATTTATATACTATTTGCGTTTGGATTATATTAAGTCTTTAAGTTGGCCTAATGGTTTGGTTTAAACCTTTCAACCTAAAGGTTCTTGGTTAGCCTCCTCAAATGCAATGTTTTTTTTCTCTAACAAATCGACGTCGTTTTGGCTTATCTTAGACATCAAAGCAACTATATCAAAACAACGTCGTTTTGCATTTAACAAGTTGTTATAGTTTAACGGCGGAGTGCTTGAATTGAAGCCAACAACGAAGTTTAGTGTTATAATAATATTATTTTATAGTTAAGTGGTATTTACAATACAAAGCTTAAAGTTCAGTGATAAGTTTACCATATTGAAAACATAATAGTATAGTCTTTTCAAGATTTTCTTTAGAAGATATTTAGTAAACCATAAAGACACGTTTAGAGATGTAAAAGTATGATTGAAATTTCAAAATTTAAAAACAATTCAATTAAAATACAATAATTAAATCAACACTCACACGTAGTATATAAACTAATAACAAAATTCGATGAATTTACATCTGTTGAAGTTATACAGATCGTCATTATTCTCATAACTATATAAAAATTATTTAGTTAGGCCTCTTGATTAATAAAAGTATCATTTTCACACATTAACTTAATCATGCCCGACCAAGAAAGGCCATCATGAAATTCAGCAACAACCAAAGTATTAAAATCTAACAGAGAAGTCCATATTAAATTCCTTTATCTAACAGAGAAGTATCATTTTCACACATTTACAAAGCATTCTTAGAATTTCCAGTGAGGTTTTAAACGTTCAATGAACTTAATATGCCTTTATTCCATAACTAATATAATAAGTCAGCCTTGGATAAGTTATGTTATAACTTTTAAACAATGCGATTCACATGCATACGAAAGCAAGGTGGTCCATCATCATACTGCACAAATAATCTTCTAAGCAATCATACCACATGCCAACCATAATAAATCAAAGAAGGCATGCAACCGAAAAGAATATACATAAAGGCCCTTTACAGAACTTGAGAACTGCAATAACTTAAATACATATATCCCCCAAAAAATAATATAAGGCACGTATGCAACATGTATTCTATATGTGCCACTGATCTAGGAGTTTTAAAGAAAGAAAGATTACAAATGATCTTCTTGCCTCTTGTTATCTTGTCCAACTCGAGAGTTACTAGGAGGAAATTTTATCCTGAAAGATAAAGGAAAGGACATGGTAAGGAATCCCTTAGTGAGGAAGTGTAATATAAAAAGGAAATGTATTACATTTAACAAAATCCAATCCCATTCTTTTCTTTAATAGGTTGAGGTACTAAATTAATAAATGGCTAAACAAAGAATTAATATAGATTACAAACATTCTTCTCGTAACCCTTTTTACCATTTATTCTGATTGATCATTTAAGGACGTGATTATATACTCATTTTACAAACAACAATCAATTCGACTCCTCCAAATCATGAGCTGATTAACATAGTGTTCAAACACAAGCATATCGATCTTTTAACTTATAAGCAATTTCTTGCCACCTAAGATACACGCATTTATTATATTCAAATATTCGAACCCCCAGGTTTTATCTAAGAATTTCCATGTTTCAGCTATAAGCTCTAAATTTATCACATAAGCACTTCAATCAGATCACAAATTTGGAAGGCCATACCATCAAACATGATGTCTGTTCACAAGAAGAATTAAGAATCATATAGACACACTTTACTTAATACACAAGTATCTTCAAGAACATATTAATTTAACTTTAATCTTTATTAATTTCATATTCAAATTCTTTCTCACAAGCACCTAACACATTACACATGTGTTATCAATATACTCAAACATGGAATCATTCCCATCATGTAAAATAGCATTCTTGCAATTTAATACCCGAATTACTTGACATAATAGATTATCAATGTATCAACTATAACATGAATTACTTAGCTTGCTAACTTGACATAATACCCAATTTGTCACAACCTTATTATTGGCTCTATAAGAGTCACACTAAAGTAAGAAACTTAGTATTGTAAACATGATCAATCAATTTAATATATATATATATATATATATATATATATATATATATATATATATATATATATATATATATATCCAAGGATACGCAAAATCATTCAGATATTTATTACTTGTCTTGTAAGTTACCAAATTAATTCATCAATTTGTTTACAAATGTTTACTAACTACTCTTATTTACAAATTAATTCATCAATTTGTTTACAAATGTTTACTAACTACTCTTATTTAGTATTTACGATCATATATTCGAACAAAAAGGTAATTTCCTCGTTAACGATGTATACAATATTTACTCATAACCCCACTATCTGTCAATTAGTTATCTTGTTCACCTTATACACACACACACTTTTATATATATATATATGGGTTTTATTTTGATGCACAAGCTGTGTAAATTTTTTTTACACAATCATTTTATAAAATTTAAAATCTAAATCACAAACCCTAGCAACGTAAACCCTAAACCCTAAGCCCTAAACCCTAAACTCTAAATTCTAACCATAAACCTTAAATTATATACCCTACATACTAAACCCCTAAACCCTAACATAAAACTCTAAACCATAAACCCTAAAATTAAAGGGCTTGTGTAAACTAAAGTTTACACAAGCTTGTGCATCAAAATATTTTCCATATATATATATATATATATAAGTATATAACATTCCACAGTTATTTCTTATTCAAATTCTTTCTCACAAGAACCTAATACATTACACATGTGTTATCAATATAACTCAAACATGGAATCTTTCCCATCATGTAAAATATCAGTCTTGCAATTTAATGCCTGAATTACTTGACAAAATAGATTATCAACGTATCAACTATGAGCATAGCTCCACATAAAGTTATCCTCTCAAGGATTTCATTTTCCTTTCAACAAAAATATCCATATATGCATAATCACCATATGTGATTTTCCATGCGTCATTTCGCTTATTCGAATGGCTTATAGCCACCTTTTCATTTGATAATTCATACATACTTTCAATGTTCCACAATTATTTTACTCATCTATATTAAATATGGGATCGATTTATGTATTCCCAAATCATTCACTTCTTTATTCGATTTTCCAAGAATAAAAATCTTTATCAAGCATGCACATACATGCATCAATCACAATATATCCACTACTTCACGTACAAGGTGATTCATAGAAACATGTTTTATTTCTCAATAAAAGCCTTAATAACTTATCTAATCACATCAAATTTGAAATTAGTATAACTTCACGATTAGTAGACCAATTAAACATAGTTTATATTTTATATACTCTTGACATTCATACATCTCAATTCGATCTCAAAATTGAATCAAGAGTGGTAAAACATAGATTTATTCTCAAGCAACAAAAGCACATAAACGAGTTTATTTCAAGCTTAGCATAAATCAATATTTCAATCCCAAGCATATCCCATACTAGGTACATACCTCAAACCTAAGCTTATATTTTACTTAGCTTAGTTTGATGACAAAAGCAATTGACTTAATAAAATTAAGTATGCTCGGGAAGGTAGTTGGCCTATCCCGAGACTTCAAAACTACACTCACCTTTTATCTTAAAGTTACAGGACACCTAAATCCACACTCTCTCAATTTCCAAACATTCCTTGCCTCCAAGTCTTTTATTATTTTTCCTCCTTCCCCAATATACTCAAATAAATCCTTAAATTTGGACCCAATAAAGCTAAATTCCCAGCTCTATACGTAAGCTTTTCATCTTAACAATGGTGGCTTCTGTCAGAAAATAAGCGTTAATCCAAGAATAAATAATAAGATAAAATAATAAAGTTACAGGACACCTAAATCCACACTCTCTCAATTTCCAAACATTCCTTGCCTCCAAGTCTTTTATTATTTTTCCTCCTTCCCCAATATACTCAAATAAATCCTTAAATTTGGACCCAATAAAGCTAAATTCCCATCTCTATACATAAGCTTTTCATCTTAACAATGGTGGCTTCTGTCAGAAAATAAGCGTTAATCCAAGAATAAATAATAAGATAAAATAATATTATTTAAACGAACAGTACAAAATTTAGAACAAAACAACAATATATAAATCAAACCGATTTGGAACCAAAAGAAACATGTTGAGGCCTGCACGAACGCAGTTTCCTTAAGACAGATTTTCGGCCACTCCTATGGTGCTCGAGTTCATTGGTCGTCTGCCTCCCAGGATACAACAACATAAGATCAGCCACAGTTGCACTACTATGGAGATCACGAACCGACCCTTGCCTTCGCCTATCACCGAAAACCACTTGTAAAATCCACAAAGTAAAACAATAAAAATTTTATGTGGTTTTTGTTGGTTGTAAACCTAGAAGCTTTACTCCTTATTTATAGGAGTGTCATGAGGGTATAAGTGGAAATTTTGACCTAATGGAGCATTTAATATTGAAAATCAATTGATTCTCATATAAAGCAATTTCCAAAATTATTATCTGAATTAAAGGTAACTTCCAATATTTACCCTTTTAATTCCAAGATAAAATTTGGCAAATTTATGCTTTTATTTGAGGAAAATTCATTTCAAATTTGGGTCAAAATATCTGCAAGCCCACGAAGGACCAGACCGGTTCAGACATTTGCGTTACCCACGTCGTGCACGTCTGCACATTTACGAACCAACAATTGGTTCCACATTTTTCTCAACAACAATTGAATCAATTTCTTATTCAAAGCTCCAAAATTATCAAATTTTTCCAACAATCCCCCACATGAATGAAATTGATTTAATCAAAAACATTTTGACTCGATGTGGTGATAGATTCTACGATCAATAGCTGCATAGGATAAGTAGGTGTCCACCCTTGAACCTTCCCTTGTGAAAGTATATTTACTTTACTACCTGACCAGTAGACGTAATGTCCTTGAACTGTTCTTTCGTTTGTGTAAACGATGATATACTTCACACAACTACCTCTCTGACAAGAGTATTAGTTCTCATGGGTATGTCCATATGGCCGTGGACATCGCCTGGTTCTGCAAGAGTTTGAAAGAACTATGCCCAATAGTCTCATTGAAGCGACCCCACTTCACTCTCACATATGTGACTTATGTTGCTTGACTCACAAAAGCACACAATGGTCATTAAAAGCATTGCTTAGCCTAAACCATTTTGATCACTATTTACATCATAGGAATGGACTTGGGGATAAAAGCCCCTACAGTGACCGCACAGGTCTATGCAATTAGGTTGTCCCTTTGAACCTAGATCTTGGGATCTCCAGTCAACTAGGTAGGGTTTTCCTTCACATATCACCTTAAATTTACATGGGCTTTAGTCTCATTCCTTTCGTGTATTTTTTTGAACATGATCTCGACTTAACCATTTGGTTAGTGAATCCACAACGTTATTCTTTGATTTCAAAAAATCAAAAGAGATAACTTCATTTGAGACCAGTTGTCTAATGGTATTATGTCGACGACGCATATGTCTCGACTTACCCATTATACACAAAGCTCTGTGCTCTACCAATTGTGGGCATTGACTTTGGTCGTTCAGGAATATCCTTCAAGAAATTTCTGAAGCCATTCGACTTCTTTTCTAGACTTGTCTAGAACTACAACTCAAATTCTATTATGGATTTGATTATAACCATTTCCTTAAGGATTTTCATGACACAGTTCCTCCTCCCAAAGTGAAGACATATCCACTTGTGCCTTTGATATCTTGAATATCAGATATCCAATCGCATCGAGGTATCCTTCTAAATAGTAGGATCTCTGGAATAATGCTATTCATAATCTCGAGTATATCTAAGATATCTCAATACACTCACAATTGCTCTCCAATGATTTTCACTTGAATTGCTTGTGAATTTACTTGAACTGCTCACAGTAGAAACAATATCTGATCTATTGAATCTACTTGGTCAACACTTTGGTCTTTGTTCTTGGACAAAAGTTGGCATGTATTTATTGGAGTTCTGGCTATGCCGGAAACATCCTTGCCAAACTTCTCTTGCCTGTGTAGGGTGACTAGGTCAATATGAGACCTTCAAGTGACTGTTTGATTTGGATGCCCAAAATCAAATATGTTAATCTCATATTTTTCATGTCAATCTCGAATTTGACAAGTCTTTGGTACATTTACCATTTTATTGTTGCTTCCAACAATGAATATGTTATTAACATACAAACATAGAATAATATATCCAATGTTAGTAGTTTTGACATATACACATTGTCACACTCATTTATTTTGAAGTCGTTTGTCTTCATGACATTATCGAACTTCTCATGTCTTTACTTTGGTGCTTGTTTAAGTCTATACAAGGACTTCACCAATCTACATACTTTTCTCGCTTGACTTGAAACTACATAACCCTCAGGTTGTTCCATGTATATTTCTTCATCAAGATCTCCATTTAGAAAAGCTCTTTTAACATCTATTTGATGTACGTCTAGATTTCGCAAAGCGACAATTGTAAGTATCATACTTATGGAAGTTATCCTTGATACATGCGAGTATGTATCGAAATAGTCAAGGCACTTGGTAACCTTTTATTACCAATTTGGCCTTATACTTATCAATTGTTCCATATGCTTTCATTTTCCCTTTGAAAATCCATTCAAAACTTAGTGGTTTAATTCACGGACGAAGATCCACTAATTCCCCACGTATGGTTTTGCATGATGTAATCAATTTCACTCTTAATGGCATCCTTCCATAAGATGCCTTCAGATGAATGTATAACATCATTATACGTTTGAGATTCAACCTCTAGAATAAAGTTTAGAAAAATGATCTAAAGAATTTTTCTACCCTTGCTCGTTTACTTCTTTGTGGCTCTATTTCAAGCTTAAACCCTTGTTGATCATTTGAGTCATCTTTATCGATAATCTTCGAAGTTCGTTTCATTGAACTTTGACCAACTTACCTAGCTTTACAAGGGAATACATTTTCAAAGAAAAGACATCATTTGCTTCCATTATCGTATACTTGTGAATCGTAGGATTCTTCGATTCATACACAAGAAATCGATATGCATTGCTATGTTTTATATAGCCAATGAAAATACAATCCACCATTTTTAGGGATCTCTTCTCAGTTGCTTTAGTAATGAGGTCATTACCTTTGCAAGACACCCCCACATTTTCAAGTAATTGTAGGAAGGTTTAATTACCTTCCATAACTTATATGGTGTCTAGTCTCTTTAATTATGGGGAATCTTGTTTAAAAGGCAATTAGCTTATAGAACAGCTTCCCCCACATGTTAGGCACATTATAGTACCAACGTTACTCATATAGAGCTTCTCCCCATCTTAAACCTTTAATTAAGTTTGGGATTCAACATCATGCTGATGGAGAACAATTTTCACTATAGCTTCATCTTTACATTATTTTTGTACTATCATCAATGAAGGTAATAAACATATTCCTTCAACCAATATGTTGCCATATCAATTGTTATGGCAATAACATTGCCCTCGTTTGGAAGTCTATAGTCCGAATACTTGCTCACATCTTATGGCAATTGAAGCATTTTTTTTCATGAAATTTTACTTCTTGAACACATCGTCTAATTTACGGTTTGAAGTCGGTTTTTACTTCCACTACGTTTGCCGTGATAATATTTGTCTTAGCAATATTTACCTTAGTAACATTTGAAGGTGGTAAGAATATTTACCTTATCCTCTCTAATAATAGGAGGATCAACCTTCAAATATTTAACCAGGTTTATCACGGTCAATTATGAAACATCTTTTGTTGCCATGTGTGAAATTCTTTCCGATAAATTTCACTGATTTTTCCATTGTGTCACGTAGACACAATCCAAAACCAAGCTTTATGAATCTGTTAAACGTCAGAAATTTAGTCAAAGACTAAAACCAGAAACAGAAACATAATTTCAAACTTTTGTTAAACGACGATGATTTAATACACTAAACCACAAACAAAAGTTCACACGGTATTAATAGAAAGAACAATAATAAACAATGCACCAGGTAGGTAACTTATGAAAGAGCGGTGGTGCACTAGGCACACTTAAATACCAAGTCTCTCAAAGAACCAATCCTAGATATGCATTTTTAAATTTTCTTTCAATCACCGTTTATGGATTCTATTATTGAAATCATTCCAAGTATGAGTGATCAATCGAAATCACTACCTTTGATTCACAACAATTTGGAATGTTCCATTTATGGTCCAACGACCCTCACGATTCTTTAGCCATTTTTAAACACCGTGCACTTCATAGCATGCATCAGAATATGCTTTAAGAATTTAATTTTGAAGATTCACAAGTTGTATTGAATTAGATTGTAGAATCGTCACTAAGGTCATGGCGGTGGTGGAATATTTTCGTAGGATGGGTTGATTAAAGATATTACCGGCGTAAATTTTGTCTACGCACCTAGAACCCAGAATGGCATGGCTGACCATTTAGCCAAAGAAGAAATGACAAAGCGCGAGCTATTCAAAGCATGGTGGTAAGGGGAGATTGACTCAGGAGAAGCTATAGTGTTGCAGTGAAGGTTATTGTTAACAAGATTCGAATATAATATGAACATGATTCAAATTCTTTCCCTTTTAATTTTCTCAATGTTGTTAATTTCATGGAATTAGTAATATTGTGAAACATAAAGAATCATACTAAATTCGGTTAGGGTTAAGTCGTGCCGTCGTAAGGGCGATGAAGAGAACGACGGATGGGACACTTTGGCGACGGCTGGCCAGGGAACAAGACGGCAGTGATCACGGCAGCGGCGATCGAAATACAACTAACCCACAATCGACACAACAGGTTTGGACAATATATGTGGGAAGAATATCGGAGACCTTACACTGGAAGGGTTTATGGCAAGTTTTCGATCGCCATGGCGTGGTACGAGATGCGTTCATACCACGTAAGAGGGCTCGAGACGGGGCACGTTTTGGTTTTGTTCGAATGGCATCAAAGGAGGATGCAGAAAGGGCGATTGAACGGCTACACAGTAAGTGGATTTATGGGGCCAAATTGAGAGTGACGTTGGCATGGAAGGGGATAAATCATTTGAGGGATACATGGAAACGGAAGAAATCTCAACAGTCGACGAACGACAACAATGCAGGCTCCAAATCAGAAAAATCAGCCGTACAAGGGGAATGTAAAAGTGGATCAAATTGGCGAGTGATAGAAGGGGTATTAGATGAGGATAAGTGGGCAATTCTCCAATGGTGTGCGATCGGATGGAGTATTAAACCTTGGAATTTAAAAACTCTTGCGGATCGATTGGAAGTGGAAAAGAAGGAGGGATTTTCGATCATGAGGCTATCGGGGTCAATGATCCTATTAATGTGCACATCGGCGAAAGTCCGCGAGGAAGTGTTAAAGATGGATTGTATTAGAGAGTGCTTCTCTAAGGTGCTAGATTGGTCGCCATCAATTTCAACAGAATCTCGTCGAGTTTGGTTGTCCGTGGTGGGATTACCGATCCATTTATGGCACAAGGGAACATTTGTGAATATAGCAGGTCTATGGGGGTCATTCATATGCATGGACGACGACACGGAAACACCCTCATCCTTTGATTGTGGTCGCATTCTAGTGGAAACGACAACGATGGAACTCATTGAGGAGACCATCAAGGTGAAATTAGCAGCTGCGGAATACATGGTGAGGGTGTTTGAATCGGATGGACAAGGTCCCACGATCGAATGTGGCTGTTATGAGGGTAACGCGTCACAATCGAAACAACAGAAGGAAGATAGCAGTTCAAGTCGTCCGTCAAAGGCTCAATTAGGAGGGGCGGAGGAAAATACAGCAGTGGTAAACGAAACAAGTTTGATTGGGGGGATTGATACATCAGTGCCTACAGGTGAAATAAACGTGGAGCACACGCCGGCTATTACAACGGCAGAAATTGTGCCGGCGTAACAGCTGATTACTCCGATCAGCTCTGACAGCTTGGAGAGTGAGAGATTGTTTCATAATAGAACTCTAGTGGAGAGTCCCGAAATAGCTGGGGTGGTGAATTCGAAATCAAACTCTACAGAAATCAGGGGGGCTACGGAAGTGGATGACAATGCAATTTCAAAAGTTACTACCTATGCAAACGCAGCAACACAGGGATTGGGCAATACAGAAGTGATTCGAGTGGGGAACTCATATTGCAAAGTCCGACGGGTGGTAGGAGGTGAGATTACCGGAAACTCAAACTATTCTCTGTCCGGTCGTGGTCGAGGGTCGGGGAAGAAGGCCACACAAGCAGAAGCAATTGAACAGGGGCATGCGACTTATGGTATGTGCATGGGGCAACAGCAGGGTACAAACGAAGTGACCGAAACAGTGAAGTTGGGAGCGTTGATTGGCGTTAAATCAATCGGTAGGGAAGAAGACATCATTAAAGACATTTCGCGGGTTATCGCCGGGGAGTGCCGGGGTTTTTGACTCATGAAATTACTAACATGGAATGTAAGGGGTTTGGGAGGGTGTGCGAAACGACGTTATTTTCGTGAGGTCATTCGGAAAAATCATTGTGACATGGTGTTATTACAGGAGACTAAGCTGGAGGTGATTCCTACATTGCTGGGGAATAGTCTGTGGTATTCGGATAATTTCGAATTGGCGGTCTCACCATCGGTTGGTGCTTCCGGAGGTGTATTGGCAATATGGGAAGGTACGAAATTTATATTAGACTCATTTCATATTGATCGCCACTATATTATGCTGTTTGGAAAATGGTCTAGTGAAGAACTAGTGTGTGGTATTGTTGCGATATATGCACCTTGCGAAGTAACGAGTCAATGTGTGTTATGGAATAATTTGTTGGCTAGTATGAGCACGTTTTAGGGGCCTTGGTGTGTGGCAGGAGATTTCAACGCTATATTGAAAAATTCGGACTGGATAGGGGTATCGGATAGAGAAGCTGAAATGGAAAATTTTGAGAATTTTGTTAACAGTGCTGGTTTGATAGATCTACCTATGTCTGGTAAACGGTTTACGTGGTTTGGTCCGGGTAATAGAAGTAGCCGAATTGACAGGTTTCTAATTTCAGCACCTTGGTTTGATAATTTCAACAACATACAGCAAAAAGCTTTGTCGCGAGGTGTATCTGATCACACGCCGTTGATATTGGCGTGTGACGATTGTGATTGGGGTCCAAGACCTTTTCGTTTCTTCAATTGCTGGTTAGAGGGAAAATCTAACGTGTTGGACCTCGCTAGTGAGTGGTGTCGTCTGACTACAGCTGGTTTGGGAAAAGACAATATTATGGTGAAGTTGAGGCATTTGAAGTCGTTTCTGAAACGTTGGAACACAAACATTTTTGGGGACGTGAACTTAAAAATTGCAGAATTACAGCAACAAATAGATAAGGCGGATGACTTGTTGACAACGGATGAGGGTAATAACGAGATAGAATGTGAACGGCGACAATGGATGCAAGCACTATGGAAAGCAATGCGCAACAAAGAAGCTATGTGGTGTCAAAAATCTCGGGCAAATTGGTTGAGGTTAGGTGACCGAAACACAGCTTATTTTCATAGAACGTCGAAGCTACGGACCGCTAGAAACTTTATACCTGGACTGTTGATTAACGGATGTTGGGTTACAGCTCCGGCCACTTTACGCGCTTATGTTGTGAAGGCATTTTCAGCTCATTTTGCTAGAGTGGATCGTAGTGGATTGTGGGATTTTGAGGGCCAATTTCGTCGAATACAAGCAGAGGCAAGGGACATGTTGACAGCACCTTTTACAATTGATGAGATAAAACGAACTCTGTGGAATTGCGATGGTTCAAAAGCTCCGGGGCCAGATGGATTTACTCTCGAATTTTACAAGAAAAGTTGGGAGGTGGTAAAAGATGATATGCTGAATTTCTTCTCTCAATTTCATGAACGAGGGACTTTACCAAAGGGAGCGAATTGCACTTTTATTGTGCTTCTACCTAAGGTGGCGACACCGCGGATACTAGGCGAATATCGACCGATTGGTTTGGTGAATTCTATGTACAAACTATTAGCCAAGTGCCTTGCGACTCGTTTGCAGTTAGTATTGAATTCTCTGATTAGTGATACTCAATCAGCTTTCATCAAGGGCCACCAATTGGTAGATGGGGTCTTGTTAGCAACGGAGTTAATTCATTCTCTTCGAGGTAATGGAGCGGGAGGATTCATTTTGAAGCTGGATTTCGCCAAAGCGTATGATTGCGTGAGCTGGTCATTTCTGGATTCTATACTCGCAAAGATGGGGTTCTGTGCAACATGGCGTCATTGGATACAGGTTTGTATCAGCACAGCACGCGTATCTGTCTTATTTAATGGTAGCGCGACGACTGAATTCAGGATGGGTCGTGGATTGAGACAGGGCTGTCCCTTATCACCGCTACTGTTTGTGATTATTGAGGAGGCTCTACACATGATGTTGAACACGGCGGAAACGGGTGGGCTGATTAGGGGAGTGGAGGTGGTTTCGAACATAAGGCTTACTCACCTCCAGTTTGCCGATGACACTATATTGTTTATTGATGCCAATGTTGAATATGCACGTAATGTTAAGCGGATTCTTCACTGTTTTCAGTTATGCTCCGGGTTGCAAATAAATTTTGCGAAGAGCTCTTTATTCGCGATTGGTGTGACAGAAGAGTTAAGTGCCTCGTTTGCTTCTATTCTGGGTTGTCGGCTAGGGGAACTACCATTTGTCTATTTGGGATTTCCGTTGGGAGCTGATCCGAGGCGTCTTTCAGTATGGGATCCGATCGTAGCAAACTTTAGACGCAAGTTAGCAGGGTGGAAGCGCACTTCTCTATCATTTGCTGCTAGGGTGACTCTAGTCAATTCGGTTCTCTCGTCCCTCCCTATTTTTTATTTAGGATTATTTGTTGTGCCAAAAGGGGTAGTAGAGAAGCTAGACAAGATACGAAGAGCGTTCCTTTGGGGTGGTGTCAATTTAGAGAGAAGAATGAGCAGAGTCGGATGGGACATTGTTTGTCGACCTCGACATCTTGGGGGTTTGGGGGTGGCGGATTTGAGAGTGAAGAACATGGCACTACTGTCTAAGTGGGTTTGGCGTTATGCACGCGACCATGATTCGCTTTGGCGTCGTCTAATAACGGCCAAATATGGGGATAATGTTCAATGGTGGAGATTTAACACTGAAAATTTATCGTCGATGTTGGTGGTTTGGCGTCAAATAGTGGCGAACGCTTGCTGCCCGGTTATTGAATCTCACGTGGGGGGTACTAATTTTCAGTGGCAAATTGGCAGTGGACAGTTGGTTCTTTTTTGGTTTGATATTTGGGTGATGCAACAACCGTTAAAGGAGGCATTTCCACGTTTATTTTCCTTGGCAGTGAATAAGTTAGCTTGGGTACAAGATTATGCGACGGATGGTCACTTCGATCATGATAATTGGGATGGTTTTTTCCGCTGGCAGCTATGGAGTTTCGAACAAGAACAGCTGCATTCTCTATGTGACGTGGTAAGTGGGTTGCGTTTGAGGATGGATCGCATAGACACATTGTTTTGGACTCCGGATGAAAATGGGGAATTTTCGGTGCAAGCTATGACTAAGGCGTTGCTCTTAGAGAGGGTGGGAGATGGCGATTTCGGAGGTTGTTTCGCTTGGAAGGTTCTCGTTCCACCAAAGGTACAAGCCTTCCTATGGTTCATTTGGTTGAAGAGGTTACCGACGGCTGATTTTTTACGTACAAGAGGAGTTACATTGGCGGAAGGACAAGGTTTGTGTCCATGGTGTGTACGGGTGGAGGAGTCGATCGCCCATTTATTTTACGATTGCCCATGCATCCAACAGGTTTGGGATTGGTTACGTGGATGGTGGGGTATTGCATTACCTTTACCAGCATGCTTTTTCGAGTTCTTCATTGTGAACTTCCACAGCTCCTTTCAAGGCTGTCAATTAAAGTGGTGGGTGGCTAGTGTGAGTGCTATGCTTTGGTCGTTATGGCTCACCCGAAACGAATATATTTTTAAAGGCAAACGATCGATGGTAGCGGAGGTGTGCTTCCTTGTAAAACTGCGATCATTCTATTGGATAAAAGTGGACGCCGACAGCGATTTTATGTCCGAATCAGTGTGGTGGTCGTGCCCATCGCAGTGTGTGGTTAGCCGACGCCCAAAGAAGGTACGTGCTGGTCTGGTATGGCAGCCACCGGTTGCGGGAACTTTGAAATTCAACGTCGATGGCTCGGCGCGTGGAAAGCCTGGTCCGGCGGGCGTCGGGGGTGTGATGCGCGACGCGGACAGCCGCATTCTGGCCCTTTTTTCCGGACCTATGAGATGTTTAGATTCTAACGTGGCGGAAGTAAAAGCTATCGAACTTGCAGTGAAGGTAGTGGCGGAAGGGGTGTGGCGCGAGAAGTGTGTGGTGATTGAATCGGATTCCCAAGTAGCATTGGGTTGGGTACGGGGCTTGGCTAAACGCCCGTGGAGATTATGGGACTCTTTTGTTTCGATCGATCATGCATGCCAAAAGATATCGGAGATTCATTTTCAATATACGCCGAGGGAAGCAAATGGTTTTGCTGATGTACTCGCCAAGGAGGGCGTGGATCGGAGTACTCTTTTCATAGCTTGTATTTAGACGTTTCATCCTAGACGAGCTCTTACGTACTCTTTTCCTCCATTAGGCTTAGGGAGGTTTTTAATGAGGCGTAAGGGCTGCGTCGAGCTGTATGTTTTTTTATTCAATAAATTCATACAGTAGTTGATCAAAAAAAAAGAATTTAATTTTGACATAAAGAACCAATTTCTTCTATGCTTTGATTCAAGACCTTAGTTGGAATTTAGTATCCAATGTTATTTCCAAATAAATTCACCGATTTATTTATAAAATAGAATTATACTTGATTCTTTAAGAAATAATAACTTTAAGTTATTTTTCTTTCCAAAATAAATTCTCCAATTTATTTCAAGGTTCAATCATTCTAGATTCTCACGAAATTAAATCCAACGATTTATTTCCCTTAACAAGTTAGAATCAACACATGATTCTAGTACAGAAATAAATTTAATGGTTTATTTCTTTTTAAACAAATTGAATCATATTTGATTCTTACGGGAATAAATTCAATGGTTTATTTTTCTTAACAAGTTAGAATCAACGCATGATTCTAGCACAGAAATAAATTTAATGATTTATTTCCTTTTACAAAAATTGAATCATACTTGATTCTTACGGAAATAAATTCAATGATTTAATTTTCCCCGCAACCTTAAAATCATGCAAGATTCTCTTGAAAATAAATCCAATAATTTATCTTCTTTTCCAAAATTAGAATCAACACAAGATTCTAATGAAGAAATAAATTTATTAATTTATTTTCATCATATCTTCTATTAAACAACGTATATATCAATCCAACTTGATTCTGTTTAACCAACAGAAACCAAAAGGAATTAATCCTTAGATTTTAATTCCATTGATTCTTGTTTGGAAGATCAAGTAAACCCGTTAAAACGACAGAAATTAATTCTCGAAACGAATTATTTACGAGATCTTTATTTCCAAAACAAATCATGATTTCGCCTGAATATTCTGTTCGCCACTATAAAATTTCTCAAAAAAAAACTTATTAGTTCGAGAAAAAAAATTCACAGTGTATCTAAAACCACAAAATAATTATTATCACATATAATAATTATTATGACATAATATATATATATATATATATATATATATATATATATATTCCATGCCATATTTAATATTTCATATTAAAAAGGGTCGAAAGATTATAAGGTAATCACACACTGAATATTACCATAATATATTCTATGTTTGGAACTTTATAGTTGGCAAGTCATAGATTTGCCATCATGATCCATCTCCCATTTGAAGAATATTTTCCTTGTATAAAATATTATAGCAACTTTCACAAGGAAACAAGCACATTAGGAAACAACTCACATAAAAAACAATATCCCTTGATATATGGTAATTACTTAGACCAATGAGTTGGCGGCGGTTGCACCATAAGCTAAAAGTTGGCAGCACCTCAATTTCCTCACCCATTGATGTAAAATTGGTCATGCTTTACATGTTAGGAACTATAAAGCAAAACTTGTTTCCGCATAAGCTTTCGGCAGTGAACGAATTGCACACGTACGACACTACAACGTACACGTATGTTGTTCGTCTTGGATTCAACTTAGAAAAAAAATCTGTCTTAAGATTGTTAGAAAATAAGCGTTAATCCAAGAATAAATAATAAGTTAAAATAATATTATTTAAACGAACAGTACAAAATTTAGAACAAAACAACAATATATAAATAAAACCGATTTGGAACCAAAAGAAACATGTTGAGGCCTGCACGAACGCAGTTTCCTTAAGACAAATTTTCGGCCACTCCTATGGTGCTCGAGTTCATTGGTCGTCTGCCTCCCAGGATACAACAACATAAGATCAGCCACAGTTGCACTACTATGGAGATCACGAACCAACCCTTGCCTTCGCCTATCACCAAAAACCACTTGTAAAATCCGCAGAGTAAAACAATAAAAATTTTCTGTGGTTTTTGTTGGTTGTAAACCTAGAAGCTTTACTCCCCATTTATAGGAGTGTCATGAGGGTATAAGTAGAAATTTTGACCTAATGGAGCATTTAATATTGAGAATCAATTGATTCTCATATAAAGCAATTTCCAAAATTATTATCTGAATTAAAGGTAACTTCCAATATTTACCCTTTTAATTCCAAGATAAAATTTGGCAAATTTATGCTTTTATTTGAGGAAAATTCATTTCAAATTTGGGTCAAAATATCTGCAAGCCAACGAAGGACCAGACCGGTTCCGACATTTGCGTTACCCACGTCGTGCACGTCTGCACATTTACGAAGCAACAATTGGTTCCACATTTTCCTCAACAACAATTGAATCAATTTCTTATTCAAAGCTCCAAAATTATCAAATTTTTCCAACAGCTTCGACCTCTATAAGGAAGATGAAGAATATGAGAATGGTAATTCCATTTCTAGCGGAGACCCCTCCCCCCTCATTTCTACAATTGACTTCCTCAATGCTTGACACGCGTACAAACCCATAAATATTTTGTTTCTTTGCATGCAAACTATAATTTCATCCAAGCATTTAGTTTGGTCCTTCCATTTAACTAGCTCTCTTTTCATGTTTTGATTTTACTCCTCATTTCATTCAATTACCTAATCCAAAGTTACTAAAATCCATTAAATCACTCATGAGTTAATAATATTCTCAAGGTGTATTTTTTTTGGGTATTAAAATTCTCCCCTCCTTAAAAGAAATTCGTCCTCAATTTTCCATAGGACATGTTTAAGAGGGTTTCTTATCTAACAAGTCAGAAAATTCTTGTTATTCTCATTTCATCCTCACATTACTTCCCTCAATATAGGAGCAAACTGGAATTCTATTATTCCAGCCCAAATATATTTCAAATACTTTGCTAATTATTAACACATAAAAGAGCTTTATCAAACATAGATCACAAGTACTTTGCAAAATTTAATCCTAGCTGGCACAATTAACGAAAAACGATGCAACGAACTTCTAGTTTATTCTGAGAAAAACTTAAGCTCTGATGCCAAATTGTAACACCCTCAACCCGACTTAGAAGTAAGCCGAATTGGAAGGTGTTATGAAGCAAACACAATTGACATTTTGATAAACTAAACTCAAATTTATCGATCATGTTTCCAAAAGAAATACAGATAGTTTAAAACTTTTTAAGTCTCATTTATAAGTTTTACTTTACTACCAACTCAACTTCTGTTCAATCACATAACTACTAATAAGCAATGTACTCTAGATACTAGGTCAAAATATGCCAAACAAACTTATTCAACTTTCATTGATCTAACATTAACTCTTACATCTTGTAAATCCAATAAATGTGCATTAATAAAATATCATTCGAGTTCCAGTCAAACATTTGATCATACAAAGATTATTACAAATGACTCATATGCAGAACTTAGGAGAGCAAGACAAAGACATAGATCTTCATTATTCTCATAACTATGTAAAAATTATTTAGTTAGGCATCTTGATTAATAAAAGTAGCATTTTCACACATTAACTTAATCATGCCCAACCAAGAAGGACCATCATGAAATTTAGCAACAAACAAAGCATTAAAATCCAACAGAAAAGTCCATATTAAATTCTTAGAAACATCATGAGGTTCGTACTTATAACCCCTTATCTATTAAACATTTTCATTTACCATGTTCACAAACAAACTATTTTTTTTCTTATATGCTAAACATTTATACCTTAATGTCTACGCAAAGCATTCTTAGAATTTTGAGTGAGGTTTTAAACGTTCAATGAACTTAACAGCAGGGGCGGTTCAAAGATTTTAGGGGCCCTGTGCAATTTATCAAAATGGGGCCCTTAATTTATAATCGATAAGAGATATAAGGGTTTTTTTAAAAAAAATTGTATTACAAAATATATTATTAGATTATCCTCTTGAGCAACAAAAAATTGACTTACAAACATCTAAAAATCAAACATTTTCACTTAAAAAGTGTCGTTCTTTTTACATGTTTTGAAGCAAAATCATCTACAACACTTTCAATATCAATTTCTTCCAAAAGATCACTTTCAATTGTCATCAAAGCAAGTCCATTTAATTTTTCTTGCGACATAGTTGTTCGTAAGTATGACTTCAACAACTTCAATTTTTAAAAGCTCCGTTCTACAGAAGCAACAGTAATAGGAATAGTCAACAAGATTCTATAAGCAATTGTCACATTTGGGAAACAATTATAACGTTTTAAAAATCTTAATAAATCCAATGCTCCCAATTTTTCTTTAGGTAAAAGCTCTCTTAGTAATTTCAGCTCAATAAATAACTCATTTCCATCAACATCAGATAACTCATCTTTCTACAGAGCATTTTCAAAATTTTTACATTGAGTTTCGAGATTAACATCATCCAATGAATGTAGTTTATCATAATGAAATAAGAAGCCAAAAACATTCTCATACAATTGATATTGTTCAAATCTCTTATCCAAAGAAATAATAGCTTGATCGACAATATACAAGAAGTATTCAATTCTAAATGACTCCTTGGTAGATATTAATGTTTCATCGCTATCAACTTCATTTAAGTGTCTTTTCCTATGTATTATACGCTTTTGAGGAAAGGTAGGATCAATTCTAATTTCATTAGCTATTTTTCTTGTTGTATCCATTGCACTTGAAAATCCATTATCTCTATAACTTTTGAAAAATGAAATAAGCCCTTTTATCTCAGAAATAGCAACATCAATCAACATGTCTTTTGACTATAAATCTTTGCTAACTAAGTTCACAACAAGCAAAATTTAATACCAAATGACTGTAGATAGCAAAAATTTGAAACTACTAAGCTCATTTGTTGCCAAGGATTTAGCCTCACTTTGTATCTTAGGATCATTATCTGTATGAGTTACTTGAAGTAAGGCTTTTCTTATTTCAACAATTTGAAATCTTATTGCCTTAATACTTTCAACACGACTTTCCCATCGTGTGACCGACAATGATTTAAGAGTCAAACCCTTCATATTTTCTCTTAATATATGTCATCTCTTTGAAGAATTGACAAATAAAGTATAAATGTGTTGGACTATTCCAAAAAAATCTCTCGCTTTCATCGAAGTGTTTGCAATGTTACACAAAACTAAGTTATGACTATGACAACCACATGGAGTATAAAAAGCTCTAGGATTTAAGTCTAAAAGTCTTTTTTGTACACCTTGATTTTTTCCTTTCATGTTAGATCCATTATCATATCCTTGACCTCTTACATTATCTATATCTAAATCATGAGATTTCAACACATTTTCTAACACTTGAAAAAGTTCTTCTCCAGTCGTATCATCAACTTGTAAGAATTCAATAAAAAACTCTTCAATTTTAATAGAATTTGAAGTCCCATCAACACACCTTAAAATTAATGACATTTGTTCTTGGTGACTAGCATCAGGAGTACAATCCAACATTACAGAAAAATATTTTGCTTCTTTTATTTTTTTAATAATGTTTGATCTAATTTTAGAAGAAAGTAAAAGTATTAACTCATTTTGAATATCTTTACTCAAATAATGATGATGAATTTTTCCATTATTAATACGTTGAACATGCTCTTTCATCACAGGATCAAACTCTGCCAACATCTCTATTAACCCTAAAAAATTTCATTACCACTTTGATATAATTTTTCATTTTTTCCACGAAATGCCAAATTTTGTTTAGCAAGATACTTCACAATGGCAATAATTCTAATAATCACATTTTTCCAATATTCTTTTTCTTTTTAAAATTGCTCTTGAACAACTTTGTCAATGGTTTCATTTTGTTGCAATCTATATCGAAGTTCACACCAAGTCGTCATATTCAACAAATGATCACTACTTGTTTCATGATCTCTAAGTCTAACACTAAGATGCGACCAATCATTAAAGCCTTCATTAGACAAAGAACCTCTTTTAGGCCCCTTTTTGAAAATCTTACAACAAAAACAAAATACTTTGTCTAGCTCCTTTGAATAAACAAGCTAATTTTTATCACAAGTTTCGTTATTCGACAAATGTCTTATATAGAAATCCGAAGAGAATCTATGAAAGTTTTTATCTTTAGGGCCTTTTACTATGGTCATATCTCGTTTAGGGCCATTTACTACTAAAATATCTATTAATTTTGAATCAAGAGCATCCCAATTTTTTGGATCATAAATATTAAATAAATTAGACTCATTTTCCTCAACATGTTGAGCATTCTTATCAGAATTTTGTTCTTCATTTTGTTCATAGTCTTGTGAACTCCTAGTGCCTTCTATATTAACATCATTATTTACATCATGTTCTGCTTGTTCAATATCCCTATCATCAAATTTTTTTACACCAACATCTTCTACATTAGTAAACTTTTCACCTACTTGAGACTCCTTTAAAAAATATTTATTTAGAGCACCTTGTTGAGATTGAATTAGTTGTTCTGTTTTTTTTTTTTTACTTTTTTTACGTTTTCACAATCGGATGGATATTTTCGAAGCATATTAACAATAAGTAAACTTTTATTATAACTAAATAAGTAAATAAAGAGAGGCAAAAAGATTAAATTTAGATAGCACCCGTATTGTTGCAAAAAGGTATTATCGAACAACTTGAGACCACTGGTCCGACCGGATGAGATCAATAAATCAACCTATAAAAAATTAAATATAAATTAATTAAAATAATTTAAAATTACAAAACATAAATATTAAATAAAATAAAATTGAAAAAAAACTTACCGTAAAGATATGAAGTTTCTTGCAATGAAAAATATTCAACTGTTTCGCTAACAATAGATTATCAAACAATTGGGAAATATGAATTTGTAAGGTTAAAGTAAGCATTTTCTTGGTTTCGACGCAGTGGAAGCACCAAAAGATTACAAAAAACGGCAGCAGCTCAGACAAAGAGTAAAATAAGTCTTTTCTTAAGTAAAATTAAAGAGTAAAATATTTAGTAAAGTGGCAGTATATATAAAGGAGATGAATAGACTTTGAATCTCAATTTTAATCGTTAAAAGTAAATAATTGTTGCACACAGCCACACACATTTCAATAAAACCTCAAATTCCAATGTGGGCTGCCAGCTATGATAATTTAAATTTAAAAAAAAATTAGTTTTAGGTAATCGTTATAATTTTTTTCTTTTACCAAAAGTTGTTATATATACACACAAAATTGTGTATATTATTTTAATATTTAATTTAAATTTTATCTATTTTGGGGCCCCTCTTTTTTTGGGCCCTGTGCGGCCGCTCCTATTGCGCCTCTCCAGAACCCCACTGCTTAACAGGCTTTATTCCATAACTAATATAATGAGTCATCCTTGGATAAGTTATAACTTTTAAACAATGCAATTCACATACATACGAAAGCAAGGTGGTCCATCATCATACTGCACAAATAATCTTCTAAGCAATCATACCACATGCCAACCATAATAAATCAAAGAAGGCAAGCAACCGAAAAGAATATACATAAAAGCCCTTTACAGAACTTGAGAACTGCAATAACTTAAATACATATATCCCAAAAAATAATCTAAGGCACGTATGCAACATGTATTCTATATGTGCTACTGATCTGGGAGTTTTTAAGGAAAGAAAGATTACAAATGATCTTCTTGCCTCTTGTGATCATGTCCAAGCTTGAGAGTTGCTATGAGGAAATTTTTTCCTGAAAGATAAAGGAAAGGGCATAGTAAGAAATCCCTTAGTGAGGAAGTGTAATATAAAAAGGAAAGGTATTACATTTTACATAATTCAATTCCATTATTTTCATTAATTGTTTGAGGCACTAAATTAATAAACGACTAAACAAAGAATTCATATAGATTACAAATATTCTTCTTGTAACCCGTTTTACCATTTATTATGCTTGATCATTTAAGGACGTGATTATATACGCATTTTACAAACAAGAATCAATTCGACTCCTCCAAGTCACGAGCTGATTAACATGGTGTTCAAATACAAGTGTATCGATCCTTTAACTTATAAACAATGTCTTGCCACCTAAGGTAAACACATTTATTATATTCAAATATTCAAACCTGTAGGTTTTAACTAAGAATTTGCAAGTTTTAGCTATACTGTAACACCCTTTCCCAGTCTGGTCGAGAACCGAGTTAGAGAGTGCTACCGATGAACAATACAATGATTGATGCGATAAATTTCTATCCAAAAACAACATATAATCGGTGTTATACTTATAAACATTACCATATATAATTCTCAGTCCAAATTATCCATTATGAAACAATAATTAATTATTTAGGACTAATTCTCAATTATTATAAGTTTTAGGGACTAAACTATAAATCCGATAATTTAGAGGTCCTTCGATGCAATTGATTATACCAGAATGAAATTCAATACAACAATAGAAATTTTGTAAATTTTCATATTATTCATAGTTGTTTTACTTATCCAATTGAGTCATCCTAAATCTAGTGATCAATTTGTGAACAATGTAAACCTTCAATCTATGTCTTTTAACTAACTTAACTAACCCTGTATCGAAACACTCTGAGACTGTTTTGAAACGAGTGTACGATATTTAGCCCATGTCGATTTTTCTCACACCCCATATCGATACAGGTATGCCCTGTTTCGGTACGAGTTCACTTTCGTTGACTTTGACTCGTACCGATACAGGTTAAACTCGTATCGAAACGATGAGTTACAGTAGCAAAACGTATCGGAATAGCCCTAAGATGTACCGATATGCCTTGTTTCTTAGATTCATTTATGCTTAACCGTATCGATACACCATTACCCCGTATCGATACGGTCTGACCTGTAATGACAGATTTTTGCTAGTTTTGAATCGAATTGACCTATCGAACAGTGTTCAAATGCAACAAAAATTTACACACAAGATTTCAATGCCATAAACTACTGGCATGCCAAATTTCATGATCATTCGAATACGTTTACTAAGTTTTAACATATGTGAGCCTTATATGCCATTTTTGCCAGCATTTAACATCTCCAAACGCGAATTCCTATGCCTCGCCAAATCAATAAATGGTCTAGTCCCTCCACCTCGACAATGACCAAGTACAATACACATCCCCCCGCTTCACCAAATTAATATAGGCCGTAGCCTTAGAAATGTAGTCCACCCGTACACTGAGCTCATGAATTCTATGGCATGCCAATTGTATCCAAGGTCCGTTCAAATCCAAGGTTTCAATGACAATATCATATTCAATATTCAGTGATGATTCCAATGACTAATTTCTTCAATGTTATTATTAGTAACCATTCTTCAATATCAATATTTCATGACTTCAATGCCAATGTTAATGTCCGCTGATTCGTTTACAATGTTTCAATAAAAATAGCTACGTCGACAGCAATGCACGATGATGATGTCAATAACTATGTCTGATGTTCAATACCAAACTTACCACTACATACCAATAGATCCGTTTAACAATCATATGCAACTTCCTTAAAAGAAAAGTTAGCTATATTATCGAAATCAACAATAATGGATTCGAGAAGGATCCTCGCCTAGTCCCGAGACTCCGACTACACTCACCTTGACAATCCAATGCTTTCACGTCTTTGGAATAACAACCCCTTTGTTCCTAGCTTTTGGTGAGTTCGATTGGATGTTCTCTCTCAACGTCTTGAGCTAGAAATTCAATAAGAGCGTGTTAGAATCAATATCACGATATCGTAATCAAATTAATGATATCAAAATCAATAACTAAAATCGATAAGATCATAATCTAGAGATTACTCATAGATGGACAAACCCTAACTCAAATTTAAGGTCGATTTAGCCATTAAACTCAATGATTGATTGAGGATTATATCTTACCCGATCGATATCAATGATACGATAATAATAGAACAAAGGAAAAGTAAAGCTTGAAGCTAGCACCAATGGAGGTGTATGCTAAGGTAGGAGACGATGGAGATGATAAATTTGAAAGGTGATTGCTTAGTTTATTATCGAGTAAGTTTTTCTTTCAATTCTATTCACTATGTTTTACTTAATGAACTGATGGCTTTCCTTCACATGAAGGAAGCTCATCCAATTTATCCACGTAAGTGGTGTCTTTAATTGAGGAGGGGCTAATCGCAAGGTTAGTCCCTATGCTCTCAATTCTTTATGATTTTATCCCCAAACTTCTGATTTTCACAATTTAGCCAATAAA
Source organism: Hibiscus trionum (assembly GCA_030270665.1). Classification (NCBI taxonomy): domain Eukaryota; kingdom Viridiplantae; phylum Streptophyta; class Magnoliopsida; order Malvales; family Malvaceae; genus Hibiscus; species Hibiscus trionum. The sequence continues at coordinate 1,766,641 of BSYR01000004.1, forward strand.
CAGATTTCGATATTATTCAGTAAATTCCATGTTCAATAAATTGATTCAATTAGAGTTCAATGTTAATATAATTGACTACATGGTCGGAGTCAATACAATATTTAGACTTTAACGATGTAAAATTTCCAATAACCGGAACCTAATTCTGATTAGACCAGATTTTGGGGTGTTACAACTGTCCCCCCTTAAGAAAATTCGTCCTCAAATTTTTACCTGAACCGAAGAGATGAGGATATTGCTGTTTCATGGTTTCTTCATGTTCCCAGGTAGCTTCTCAACAGTATGGCTTATCCAGAGTAGTTTAACTAATGTTACAAACTTATTACGAAGCCATTTTACTTCTCTTTCAAGAATCTGAACCACTTTCTCTTTGTAGGACAAATTTTGTTAAATTTACACGGATTCAGATTCGATAATGTGCGAGGGATCCGAACAGTACTTACGAAGCATCGATACATGGAAGACGTCATGGATTTTGCTTAGTTCTGATGGCAACTGTAATCGATATGCCACGAGGCCAACTCTTTCAATGACATTAAAGGGTCTAATGAATCGGGGACTCAAGTTTCCCTTCTTGCCAAACCTCAAAACTTTCTTCCACGGAGATACTTTAAGAAAGGCCTTTTCACCAACTTCATATTCAATGTCTCTTCTTTTGAGGTCGGCACAGGCCTTCTGCCAGTCAAAGGCAGCTTTCAAGCGATCATGAATGATGGTAACCCGTTCTTCAGTTTCCCGAAGTAAGTCAGGGCCCAACATTTTGCCTTCACTAAGTTCAGACCAACACAATGGAGTTCAGCATCGTCTACCATACAATGCCTCATTGTTAGATTGCATTGCTTGAGGACAAGCAATAGTTCGAGTTTGGGGGTGTGTTAAGTGTGCAAAAGTTCTATATTTATGCCCTAGTCTAGCTCAATTATTGTTATTCTTAAGCATAGTTTAGTTGCATTTATTAGGAAAACATACACAAAACTGCATAGATTAGATATTCTGCCTTATTTGATGAACTTAATTGGTTTTATATAAAAGATACTGCTTAGGTGTGTTTTCTATCTGTGCGCAGGTACACGCCCAGGAAGATGCCGCCTAGGCAGCAAAGAGGGCAGAAGAGAAGAAGCTGGAACTAATGGAGGAAGCTGTTGGACCATCTAGAGAGCTGATTGAGGAGAAGAAGCGTAGAATGAAGAGCTGTGCCAACCCCCGCACACAAGTCCACACCTCTACCGAGGCAGTTAACAGTATGCCGCCGAGGCAACAACTCAAGGAAGGGTGGAAAATACAAACTAGTATGCGAGTAAAAGAGCTCATCAAGCTCGATTTTTGAAGACCACTTGCACGTGCATTGGAGCCCAACAGACAAAGAAAATCCATGGTCAAAGTCAAGGCGGAAAAAGTCAAACAAGAATCTAGGAAGAATTAAAGTTAGATTTTTTCTTTTAACGAGTTGTAATTATATTCTAACTAGTATTCCTTCCCTAAACCGACTTAGACCTAGGCTCCTCCCCTATATATATGTAATCGACTTGAAGGAGAAAAGAACACGAGAGATTAGAGAGAAAACCCCTTCTTGTCGAAAAACCCTTGTGTCGCCATCTTCCATTATGTTCTAAACCTTCCCTAGGGCTAAGGGTTGGTTGCCTAGTAGTTGTGAGAGTTTTGCTTGTATTTGTTTAGGTTTCAAGTTTTGCAATAAAATTCAAGGTTTGTTTACTCTTGGTTCTTCATTGTTGCAATCTTTGTCAGGAGAGAAGAGAGCATCAATCTATTTGTTCAATATCAGAAGAGTTGGACTCACGAAACGAGTAATCACGGTTTTATCCAACCATAGGGTAAAGCTACTTCGACTTAGGGATAAGTTAGAAGTTCAGCGGCTAAGAGAGGATTCAAAATCGGTTGGTGTTCATCCTTAGATTCACGTCGGGAGGTATTATCCAAGACGTGTTTGCCAATAGTAATTCAAGCTTAGGGATAAGAGGAAGTCATTAAAGGGAGCCTTGTCGAACCTTGAATCATCGCTTAACTGCCCAGGAAGTCACATTGGTCTCTACCGAGACGGGGTTCTGTCGAGGCATACTCGTGGGCGGCTACCAAAAGTTGTTAAGTTGATATGCAAAACTGTGCCGAGACTGTGCATTTAATCTCCACACTACGAAGCATTCGAATACCGACCCATTCTCTCACTATGATTTCTCAATTTATTTTATTTGCTTTAGTTTTAATCAAACCAACTCTTAATACTTGTGTTTTTTTACTTGTGCAGAAAGGTGAATTCTGAAGGTTGTCACAATCCATATGAAGACAATATCTTAAATACTATAACTTGGCACCGTGTATACTTGCACGCAATTTGTGCATCACTTTTGCACGCAACAAAATCCAAACCCTAACTCAAATTTAAGGTCGATTTAGGCATTAAACTCAATGATTGATTGAAGATTATAGCTTACCCGATCGATAGCAATGAATAGATAATAATAGAACGAAGGAAAATCAAGCTTGAAACTAGCTCCAATGGAGGTGTATGCTAAGGTAGGAGACGATGTAGATGAAGAATTTGAGAGGTGCTTGCTTAGTTTAGTATTGGGTATGTTTTTCTTTCAATTCTATTCACTATGTTTTACTTAATGAACCGTTGGCTTTCCTTTATATGAAGGAAGCTCATCTAATTTATCCACGTAAGTGATGTCTTTAATTGAGGAGGGGCTAATCACAAGGTTAGTCCCTATGCTCTCAATCTTTATGATTTTATCCCCAAACTTCTGATTTTCACAATTTAGCCACTAAAGAGGTTTTGATATTATTCAATAAAGTCAATGTTCAATAAATTGACTCAATTAGAGTCCAATGTCGACATAATTGACTACATGTTTAGAGGTAATACAATATTTAGACTTTATCGATGTAAAATTTCTGATCACCGGAACTCAATTCCGACTAGACCCGATTTTGGGTTGTTACCACTCTCCCTCTTAAGAAAATTTATCCTCGAATTTTTACCTAAACCAAAGAGATAAGGATATTGTTGTTTCATGGTCTTTTTAGGTTCCTAGATAGCTTCTTCAATAGTATGGCTTCTCCAAAGCACTTTAACTAATGATATAGACTTATTATGAAGCCTTTTTACTTCTGTTGCAAGAATCTGGATCAGTTCTTCTTTGTAAGACAAATTTGGTTGAATTTCCACGGATTCAGGTTCGATATTGTGCGAGGTTTCTAAACGATAATTTTGAAGCATCGATGCATGGAAGACGTCATGGATTTTGCTTAGTTCTGATGGCAACTGTAATCGATATGCCATGGAGCCAACTCTTTCAATGACTTCAAAGGGTCCAATGAATCGGGGACTCAATTTTCCCTTCTTGCCAAACCTCAAAACTTTCTTCCATGGTGATACTTTAAGAAAGGCTTTTTCACCAACTTCATATTCAATGTCTCTTCTTTTGAGGTTAGCATAGGTATTTTACCGATCAAAGGCAGTTTTCAAGCGATCATGAATGGTGGTAAGTCGTTCTTTAGTTTCTCGAAGTAAGTTAGGGCCCAACATTTTTCCTTCACCAAGTTCAGACCAACACAATGGAGTTCGGTATCGTCTTCCATACAATGCCTCATACGGAGCTATCTGGATTGATGCCTGGTAGTTTTTATTGTAGGAAAACTTAACAAGGGGAAGAGATTTCTCCCAAGTTCCACCAAAGTCGATAATGTATGCTCGAAGCATATCTTCCAAGATCTGTATAGGAAAGTTCAATAGCAATACAGATTTTCAAGGGTTCAATGGAAGAGTCTTTCGATAATTACCTGACTTACCCTTTTTGACTGGCCATCAGATTGAGGGTGAAAGGTTGTGCTAAGATTAACTTTGGTGCCCATAGCTCCTTGCAAGGTTCTCCAAAATCAAGATGCAAAACGAGGATCCCGATTGGAGATAATAGACTTGGGTACTCCATGGAGTCAGATGACTTCTTTGATGTACAAGTTAGCTAATTTAGGAAGACCGTAGTCCATTCTAACTAGTATGAAATGAGCTGACTAGGTGAAACGATGTACAATGACCCATATAGCATCATGTTTCGCGGGGGTTAAAGGTAGACCACTAACAAAATCCATATTGATGTTCTCCCATTTCTATTGTGGTGGATCAATAGGTTGCAACAATCTGGTAGGAGCACGATGTTCTGCTTTAACACATTGGCACATGAGGCACTTAGATATGTAATCGACTATGGCCTACTTCATGCCTGACCACCAATAAAGTTCACGAAGGTCCTTATACATCTTCACGAACCCCGGGGTGAATAGAAAACGAACTTGAATAAGCTTCAGAAAGAATGTCAATACAGAGAGATTCATCATTAGATATACAGATCCGATCACGGAAGCGCAAGAGCCCTTCATAATTAATTCTGAAGTCGGGATTTTTCGATAACTTAGAGACAATGGATTGGATCTCAGGGTCTTGCTCTTGCAAAACTTTGATTTGTGAAATAATGGTAGACTGAACTTGAATTTCAGTTACAAGACAATGATGCTTACGAAGTCGGAAGTGAGCATTAATTACCCGAGGGGCTACAAAATAACGACATTACAACGAGTCAATGTGTCATCCAAATCATATAACTCTATATTCATTGTCAATACTTACCAGGCAAAGGTTTGCGGCTGAGTGCATCAGCTACAACGTTGGCTTTGCTCGGATGATAATCGATGACAAGATCATAGTCTTTAAGGAGTTCTATCCACCTTCTTTTTCAAAGATTCAACTCATTTTGGGTCAACAGATACTTAAGGCTTTTATCGTCGGTGAAGATATAACATTTTTCTTCGTAGAGATAATGTCTCCAGATTTTCAATGCAAAAACAAATGCAGCCAACTCAAGGTCATGAGTAGGGTAATTCATTTAATGCGACTTAAGTTGTCTCAAAGCATAAACGATGACTTCGCATTCTTGCATCAATACACATAATAACCCGAGATGCAATGCATCACTGTAAACTGTGTAGTCTTTTCCAGACTCGGGTTCGGTCAGGACTGGTGCATGGGTCAAGACTTGTTTTAACTGATTGAAACTCTATTGTTGATCCTCAATCCAAACTAAAGGAGCTTTTTTCCTCAAAAGCTTAGTCAAAGGAGCGTCTATCATAGAGAACCCTTTTACGAATCTTTTATAATAGTCAGCAAGCCCAAGGAAACTTCTGACTTCACCAATATTCTTCGGTGGATGCCAATCCATGATAGCTTGAATTTTCTTCGAGTCCACCTGAATGACCAAAGCCGACACAATATGTCCAAAGAATGCAACTTCGGTGAGCCAAAACTCATACTTAGAGAATTTTGTGTATAACTGCTTCTCCCTCATGGTTTGAAGCATGATGCCAAGATGATCTCGGTGTTCCACAACATTCTCGGAATAGATTAATATGTCATCTATGAACACTACTACGAAATTATCAGATTGGGTTTGAAGACCCAATTCATCAAATCCATAAAGCTGCCGTTGCGTCGGTTAACCCAAATGGCATCACCAAGAATTCGTAGTGGCCATATCTCGTAAGGAAAACAGTCTTTGATACATCACATTCTTTAACTGTCATTTGATAGTAGCGTGACATCAGATCAATCTTGGTAAACACGGAGGCACCCTTTAGCTGATCAAACATGTGATCTATTCTGGACAATGGATACTTGTTCTTGATGGTCACTTTGTTTAGCTGTTGGTAATCAATACACAATCGCAAAGAACCATCTTTCTTCTTTACATAGAGAACTGGTGCTCCCCATGGCGAAGAGCTTGGTTGAATAAAGCCTTTACTTAACAATTCTTGAATTTGAACTTTCAATTCCTTTAATTCAACAGCTGCCATACGATATGGTGCAATGGAAACTGGAGCAGTCCCATGTTGCACCTCAATGCCAACCTCTACTTCACGGGTTGGGGGTAGTCTCAGAAGTTCATCAGGAAAGACATCAGGGAATTCACATACAGTGTCAATGTCCCGTAATTGATATTCTTCTTTAGCTCCTAACGTTAAAGCACACAATGAAAGATTTCTCGCGTTCATCAAAACAACGTTTTCTTTGCCAAGACCACGAATATACAACTTCCTTTTAAAACAATCTACCCAGGCTTGATGTTCACTAATCCAATCTAAACCTAGGATAACATCGAACTCCTGGATAGGGAAAGCCAAAAAATTGGGTGGAAAAGGAATCCCTTGGATCAATAAGGGGCAGTTCTTGCATACTACCCGTACGGTGACACAATCTCCTAAGGGATTGGTTACGAAGATTCTCGATGCTAATAGCTCGGAAGACATACTATACTTCTTGATTATTATGGTACTTATAAAAGAGTGAGTAGAACCAGGATCAATCAATGAATATAAAGGATGTGAATATAACTCAATCGTACCTACAATGACATCAGGCTCGTCCTCCTCTTCTCTGCTCCTTACATGATACATTTGGGCCAGAGCTTTAGTATCTTGCTTGTTAAATGGTTTCCCCGAAACACTTTATTTCCCAAAAGTTCCCGATGATCCTTGCTTTGATCATTTACCTCGAAAAGATTGAGCAAGAGAGGTAGCAATAGTCGGGGTAGCTGTAGACTTGGCTGCATTCAGTGGACAGTCACGAATGAAGTGACCTTGCTCACCACAGTAATAACAAGCTCTAGTCTACTTACGACATTGACCCACTGGATGCTTATTTTTGCAGTAATTGCAAACTAGATGTTGGTTGCTCCGGTTCGACCCTCCGGGGCTATTAATAGATGCTGCCTTAGCAAAGGACTGAGTAATTGATTGAGGCCTATCGATATGTCCAGAACGGGAGGGCTGGGAATACACATTCTGCTTAGGGCCTTGACATTTTCCTTTCTTATTCCACTTGGGAAGTCGAGAATCATCCCTAAACCTCTTCTCCGATTTACTAGACCCACCGGCTCGCTGCGCTCTTTGTGTAGCTTCAGTGGCCTTAATTCGGTTCACTAGGTCTTGAAAATCAACGATGCTTAAAGCGGTAAACATAGAGCGTAGCTCATCATTGAGCCCTGCAATGAACATTCGACAATTCTCTTCCTTCTTCTTGATATATTCTACACCGTATCTACAATACTTATAGAAGTCATGGATGCACTGCTCAATCGGTCGTTCGCCTTGCTTGATGTGGAGAAAGATACTTCGCCTTTCAGCGAGAAAGAACTCACTTATGTACTTCTTACGAAATTCCTTAACAAAGAACTTTCAAGTTACAGTATCCTCGGAGACAGTCAAAGTCGTAGTCTCCCACCAATGGAGTGCCTCTTTAGCCAGTAACACAAGAGCACACTCAAGTTTGTGCTCGTCTGAGCACTCCAACTGCTTGTTCAGGATCCGAAGGGTGTTGTTCAACCAATACTCGACAATTTTAGGATTATCATCATACTGACCGGTAAAGGTATAAGCTCGATACTGTGATAGCTTATCGATAGGAGCTCGAGTATGTTGGACAATATGAGTGATGCGTTGAATAACTTGCTCAGCCCTCATTGCAGTCATAATCTGCTTGAACATATCATCTATGTTCTTATAACATTCAGCCTGAGCAGTAGGTGCTGCAGGCTCAACATTCTGGACAGGAGGGTTCTGAGGATTCGGAGGATTTCCTCCTCTTATCTCCTCGCCATGAGTCGATGATCTGGTTGCAAGCTCGCCAATATGAGCTTCATTAGTTTTAGACATATCTATATTAAAAAGATTGGATTAGTCGACAAGTCACAATATACAAAATATATAACTCCTAGGTAGCAAAGTAACACAATAATAATGCAATGAGCTTCGCTTTAGTCCTAGAATTGACTAAACTCTAGCTCTAATACCACAAATATAACACCCCCTTCCCGGCCTGGTCGAGAACCGAGTCAGACAGTGCTACCGATGAACAATACGATGATCGATGCGATAAATTTCGATCCAAAAACAACATATAATCAGTTTTATACTTATAAACATTACAGATATAAATCTTAGTCCAAATTTTCCATTATGAAACAATAATTAATCATTTAGAACCAATTCTCAACTATTATAAGTTTTAGGGACTAAACTATAAATCTGATAATTTAGAGGTCGTTCGATGCAATTGATTATACCACAATAAAATTCAATACAACAATAGCTATACCCATCCAATTGATTCATCCTACATCTAGTGATCAATTTGTGAATAATGTAAACCTTCAATCTATGTCTTTTAACTAACTTAACTAACCATGTATCAAAACACAATGAGGTTGTTTCGAAATGGGTATACGATATTTAGTCCAGGTTTATTTTGCCGACACCCCGTATCGATACATGTAAGCCCTTTTTCGGTACATGTTGACTTTCATTGACTTTGACTATTGACTTGTTCCGATAGTAGTTAGACCCGTATCGAAACGATGAATTACAGTAGCAAAATGTATTGAAACAACCATAAGCTATACCGATACTCCCTGTTTCTTAGGTTCATTTATGCTTAACTGTATTGATACGTCATTACCCCGTATTGATACGGTATGACTTGTAATGACATATTTTTGCTGGTTTTTAATTGAATTGACCTATCGAACAATGTTCAAATGCAACGAAAATTTACACACAACATTTCAATGCTATAAACTATTGGCATTCCAAATTTCATGATCATTCAAATACGTTTACTAGATTTTCACCTATGTTGGCCTTATATGCCATTTTTGCCAACTTTTAGCATCTCCAAAAGTCATTTTTAGGCCTTTAACATCCTTTCAACCCTTACACATTAAAAGCACAACAAAATGGGCACAAATGACTAGTTTAACTACTTTGCCACCTTCCTAGGAGTATATAAGAGTAAAATACATTACTTTAGGCTTGTAATGACTTGTTCTGCCTCGACTTTTTGATCTTCAGCCACGAAGAACTTTCAACCTGAAATGCATAGAAGTTGAACGCATTAGGCATACCTTGCCCTGTGAGGTAGTCATATACAATGTAAATATCAATGAGATATACTTGTACATATACTCATGCTTAACAGTATCAAAATCATGCTCCAATATGTAATGTTTAACATATCACATTCATTATTAACCCTTGGATTGAATCAAGATAGTGGATACGCGAATTCCTATGCCTCGCCAAATCAATAAATGGTCTAGTCCCTCCGCCTCGCCAATGACCAAGTACAATACACATCCCTCCGCATGGCCAAATCAATATAGGTCATAGCCTTAGGACCGTAGTCCACCCGTACACCGAGCTCATGAATTCTATGGCATGCCAATTGTATCCAAGGTTCGTTCAAATCCAAGGTTTTAATGACAATATCATACTCAATATTCAATGATGATTCCAATGACTAATGTCTTCAATGTTATTAATAACTACGCTTCAAGATCAATATTTCATGATTTCAATGCCAATGCCAATGTACGATGATTCATTTACAATGTTCTAATAACAATAGCTATGTCGATAGCAATGCACAATGATGATGTCGATAACCATGTCTGATGTTCAATACCAAACTTACCGCTACTTACCAATAAATTTTTTAACAATCCGATGCAACATCCTTAAAAGAAAAGTTAGCTATATGACCGAAATCAATAATGGATTCAGGAAGGCTTCTCGCCTAGTTCAGAGACTCCGACTACACTCACCTTGACAATCCGATGCTTTCACGGCTCTCGGATAACAACCCTTTTGTTCCGAGCTTTTGGTGAGTTCGATGGATGTTCTCTATTAACGTCTTGAGCTAGGAATTCAATAGGAGCGTGTTAGAATCAATATCAATTACGATATCAAAATCAATAACTAAAATCGATATGATCATAATCCAGAGATTGCTCATAGATGGCCAAACCTTAACTCAAATTTAAGGTCGATTTAGCCATTAAACTCAATGATTGATTGATGATTATACCATACCCGATCGATAACAATGATTCGATAATAATAGAACGAAGGAAAAGCAATGATTAAAGCTAGCTCCAATGGAGGTTTATGCTAAGGTAGGAGACGATGGAGATGAAGAATTTGAGAGGTGCTTGCTTAGTTTAGTATCGGGTAAGTTTTTCTTTCAATTCTATTCAATATGTTTTACTTAATGAACCGATGGCTTTCCTTCACATGAAGAAACCTCATCCAATTTATCCACGTAAGTGGTGTATTTAATTGAGGAGGGTAGTTAAGTGTGTAAAAGTACTATCTTTTCACCCTTTTTCAATGTCAATTATTGCTAAACCTACACCCATTCGAATCACATTGTAGTCCTACATGCATCAATCACATTGATCTCTTCTTTATCATGCTCGATCCTTATATTTAGTTTATTTGATGAAAAATATGCTACTTATGTGCGTGTTTGGTGCATATGCCATTTTCGTCACTCACTGCCTGGGCAAGCACTACCGCGGTAGTGAAGGAAAGAAAGGAGCGGTGCAGAATCATCTCTCGACGGTCCAGATCAAGCTAGTTGTGGATGTTAGTTTCTATTGAAGGAAGCTGAACTATGAGATAAAGCCTTGCTGAGCGGAAAAGTTAGATAAACCATTGTCGAGACAATACCCAAGCCACTGTCGAGGCAATGACCTGACACACTCGACAATGGAGAAAATATGCAAAATGGAGCGCATTTTGAAAAGTATTAAAAGCTGAACTTTTCTATGTACTTTGCATAAAGATCGGACTACGAGAAGATCATGAAAATACTGAAGGAAGGTGAAGAAAAGATTCCACGCAAAAAAGGAGGATTTTAAGGAAGAAAGATATAATACTTTAAAAGAAGACCTTTTCTTTTAATGTGTTTAATTCTAACTTAACTTCCTCCTCAAGAAGGACTTGACCTAGATCTCCTCCATAAATACAAAGCCAAAGCATGCCATTGGTCTCATCTTAGACAACATGAGCTTTTGAGAGAATTTGTAGCGAGCTTTCATTGTCATTATGTTCTAGTTTCTTCTTAGGGTTTAGATTATATTGTTTAGTAGTTGTGAGAAAACAATTTGATTTTGTTTAAGTTTTTGTTAATGCAATTTTAGTTCACGGTTTGTTTATTCTTGGTTCTTTATCTTGTTTTGGAGCGAATTGGGAGAGTATCTCGTTAACTATCTATTTGTCTCATATCGAGAGAGTTAGACTCACGAAACGGATAAGCATGGCTTTCATCCCAATCGGTGAAAACTAGCTCATCTTATGGATAAGTTCGAGTTTCAACGGCTAAAAGAAGCGTCTGATTAGTTGGTGTTCATCCTTGGTTCACGTTGGGAGGTATTATCAAGGCCTGCACATTAGCACGGTTTCAACTTAGGAATAAGGAGGAGCCACTGAAGAATGCTTTGCCGAACCTTGACGTTGTCTATTGCTGCCCAAGCAAGGGATTGTCGAGGCAGTTACTTAACCCGTTGCTGCAGCAGAAACTTTAGTCCTTGCCGAGGCAATCTGGTGTTTGTGGCATTCAAAGACTGAGACAGTCCAATTGGTTTTCACACTACGACACAATATAATCTGGCCCATTCTCTCATCTTGATTACTCTATTCTATAGTTTACATGCTTATTTTATTTTCTGCTTATTAGATTGCTTCAAAAACCAAATCAATCACTTGTGTTCTTTACTTTTATTTCCTTTTCAGTGCGAGATGATAACTTTGAAGGTTTCACCAATCCCTGTGGAGACAATACTCAAAACTTATAATTTTATTACTTGAGACATGTATACTTGCACAATTACGAGGCACTTTACACACGCAACAAGTTTTTGGTGCCGCTGCTAGGGATTTGCAATAACAACTTTTAATTTTATTTTCTTGCACTTTTTATTTTTCAGTTTTTTAAGAACTAATCAAATTTGGTTTTGCATTGGTGTATGACCATGGAGAATCCGAAGAATCCATTATACGAGCTTGATCCAGAAATCGATCGTACTTGCCAAAGACTCAAACAACGGATAAGAGAAGAGATGGCACGTAGACCTAGTATTAACAATGTTGATGACAATCGAATTTCCGACAGTGTTCAGAATGTCGCGGCAGGAGATGGAGAAAACCCGCCACTCCGATTTGCTCCAGTAAGAAACCCAACCGTCCGAGATTACTTAGGAGAAGATCTAAAGGGATTGAATCCAGAAGTTGTCACACCTGAAATAGAAGCTGCACATTTTGAACTAAAGCCCGTAATTTTAATCATGATCAATACTATGGGACAATTTGGTGGTTCAACAACTGAAGATGCTAGACAACACCTCAAATCCTTCTTGCACATTTGCAATTCATTAAAAATACAGGGAGGCCACAAGGATATTTTGAGGCCGAAATTGTTTCCCTATTCACTGAGGGATAGGGCAAAAACATGGTTAAATAGAATTCCAACAGGGTCAATAGGATCTTGGAGTGACATATGTCGTGATTTCCTTGCTCATTTTAATCCTACAAATTTAACTAATAAATTGCGTAACGAAATCACTTCTTTTCGGCAGACTGATGATGAATCCATGTACGAATATTGGGAGCGATACAGAGAGATATTACATAAATGCCCCTTACACGGATTCCCATTGTGGACACATGTGATAATGTTCTACAATGTTGTAAACACGCCAACGAGGATGATGCTTGATGCCTTGGCAAATGACATACTCCTAGACAAGCAACCGAAGGAAGCAATGGAGATCCTAAATAGGCTGGCCAAAACGACTATCAATTCCCAACAACGAAGAGGAGGAATTAGACGCCAACCAACAATTAAGGAAATAGAGTCCTCAGACTCGATTTCAACCCAAATAGCCACATTGACCAAGTTGGTCATGAACATGCAAAAGCAAAATAATCATAAGGAGGTCAAGGTAATGGATTTATTTTGTGAAAACTATAGAGGTAACCATGTTCCTTCTGAATGTCCACAGAATCCAGAGTCGAGTTTTTACGTTGGAAACTACAACTGAAACAAAAACATGATGTCCAACACATATAACCCATCCTGGAAGAAAAATCCGAACTTCTCATAGAGCAACCCCAACAACGCACTCAATTAGAATAATCAAAATTCTCCATTTGTGGGATTCCAGCAGAACATGCCTTGGCAGTCAATGCCGCAACAACAACTACCACAACAATCGATGCCACAACAACAACCTATGCAATCTAGTTCTTTGGAAAACTCTCTGAATGCTTTTATGTCTCAAACTAGTGCATATATGGCGAACACTGATAAATTCATTAAGAAAACTGATGCTTTTATGGACAGGACTAAGATGAGGATGCAGAACCATGAAGCAACCCTAAAGTCATTGGAGACACAAGTCAGGCAATTCGCAAAACTCCTAAATTCCAGACCGATGGGAGGATTTCCAAGCGATATTGAAGTCGCTAAGGGAGCAACTCATGAAAAGTGCAAAGCAATCAGTACAAGGAGTGGCAAATAGCTGAAGGATCCCTGAACCAATAAAAAGGAGGAAACCAAACCAAAAGAACTCACTGCCACGGAAAAGCCTGACAATATTGCCTCGACAATTACTGAACCCACTGCCTCATCAAAATCTGACCACAATGCCGCGACAGAGCTTGGCAAAGACAAGGAGAAAAATCAGAAGGCTGTTGAACGACCGGATCAGATGCCCCAGATCAAATTTCCCTACAAGAAACAGATCGAAGACATTCGACTCCCACCACCATTCCCATAGGGGCTAAAACGGCAGAAGCAAGAGTACCAATTCAAGAAGTTCCTAGACATCATGAAACATGTCCACATCAATATAGCTTTGGTAGAAGCAATAGAGAAAATGCCAAATTATGCCAAGTTCCTTAAAGACGTGGTCTCTAAACGAACAAGAATTGGGGAATTTGAGACCGTTGCCACAACAGAAGGATGTATGGCCATGCTACACAACCGAACACCACCTATGCTTAAAGATCATGAGAGCTTAACAATACCATGTGCAATCGGCAATCATTACGTTGGGAAGGCATTGTGTGACTTAGAAGCAATCATAAACTTGATGCCTAAATTCATTCTCTAGAATTGGGAATTGGAAAGGCTTGACCCACCACAATCATGCTCCAGCTTGCTAATCGATCAAATGTGCATCAAGAGGGAAAAATCGAAGACGTACTAGTAAGAGTGGATAAGTTTATTTTTCCTGTTGACTTCCTTGTTCTGGATTGTGAAGCAGATTAACATTTACCTATCATACTCGGGAGACCATTCCTAGCCACTAGGAGGACCTTGATCGATGTTGGAAAATGAGAGCTAACCATGAGGGTAAATGACCAAAAAGTCAAACTCAATGTGCTCCAGACCCTTAAACGCATTAAAGATCAAGAAGAATGTCAAATGATTCAAGCAACCGCTGAATTCAACTTTGACAGAGATACACTTTGCCAGGGGCAGACACTGCTTCGGCAATGATTCTTGTTACTGCCACGGATATCACTGTGACGACAACATTGACAATTATATTGACAACCTCCCTAACACCTACCCAGGCAATGACTTGTTTGAATCCGAAGAAATTGAAGAGATGGATATTGAGGCTCAAGAGGAAGCCTACTGAACAACATCTCGTCTAGGTAAGTATTTCGAACCCCTCAATTACACTGTAGAGGAAAGAAAGGTTGAAAAGCCTTCTATCGAACAACAATCGATTCTTGAATTAAAACAATTGCATGAACAATTAAAATATGTTTATTTGGGAACCAACGACACATTGCCTGTAATCAACTCTTCTATGTTGCAGCCCGAACAGGAACAAAAACTGATCAACATGCTATAGCAGCACACGAGGGTAATGGGGTTGACAATTGCCAAGTTGAAGGGAATAATCCAAGCGGTATGCGTGCACAAAATCTTTTTGGAGGATGATCACAAACCTACCATTAAGGCTCAACGGAGGCTTAACCATGCTATGAAAGAGGTAGTGAGAAAAGAAATCATAAAATGGCTTGATGCCAGAATCATCTATCCTGTCTCCGACAACACGTGGGTAAGCATAGTACAATGTGTACCAAAGAAAGGTGGAATGACCGTGATAACCAATGAGAACAACGAGTTAATCCCAACCAGGACTGTGACTGGTTGAAGGGTTTGTATGGATTATCGCAAGTTCAATAAAGCTACTAGAAAAGATCATTTTCCTTTACCCTTTATTGAGAAAATGCTTGACCGACTTGTAGGTAAACCATTTTATTGTTTTCTTGATGATTATTCAGGTTACAATTAGATTGCCATAGCACCGAACGACCAAGAAAATACCACCTTTAAACGCCCATACGACATATATGCATTTAGAAGGATGTCGTTCGGGCTTTGCAATGCCCTAACAACCTTCCAAAGATGCATGATGCAAATTTTCTCTGACATGGTGGAAGATTTCCTGGAGATCTTCATAGACTATTTCTCTATATTTGGCGATAACTTTGAACATTGCCTCGGCAATTTGGAAAAGGTGCTTACACGATGCGAGGAATCCAATTTCGTCCTAAATTGGGAGAAGTGTCACTTTATGGTGGATGAGGGCATAATTCTCGACCACCAGATCTCATCAAAGGGCATTGAAGTAGACAAGGCAAAAATAAACGTGATCGAGAAACAACCTCCACCAACTACAGTAAAAGGAATCCGGAGCTTCCTAGGACACGCGGGTTTTTATAGGAGATTTATTGCAAATATTTCTAAAATAACTAAACCTTTGTGTAATTTGCTTGAACATGATAGGGCCTTTGACTTCAATGACGCATGCAATGAAGCATTCGAGACATTGAAACAAAAACTCGTGACCGCACCAATTGTAGTTCCACCATATTGGAAATTGCCCTTTGAACTCATGTGCGGCGCAAGTGATTATGTCGTCGGGGTCGTCCTTGGTCAAAGGAAAGACAAAATCATTCATGTGATCTATTTTGCTAGTAAAACATTCCATGAGGCCCAAGTCAACAACTCTACCACTGAAAAGGAGCTACTAGCCGTAGTCTTTTCCTTTGACAAGCTTCGATCATACCTAATCAGAACCAAGGTGACTATTCACACAGACCACTCGGCAATCAAATACTTGTTTTTCAAGAAAGATGCAAAACCTAGATTGATTCGATGGATTCTCCAATTACAGTAATTCGATGTCGACATCAAGGATCGTAAAGGAACAAAAAATCAAGTTGCCGATCACCTGTCACGACTAGAAAAAAGAAGGGAAGATATCACAGGCACAAAAAAACAAGATGCATTCCCAGATTAGCAACTCTTGATTGCCTCAACAGTGAAGGAAATTATTACCTTGGCAGTAACTGGTAGCATTGCCTTGGCAATTTCGGAATGCATTGCCTCGACAATACCCTTGACAGTGATGTCTACCTCAACAACACCCTGGTATGCCCATCTTGTCAAATTTTTAGTTAGTTGTGTATTACCTTATAACCTTAATCATCAAGGGAAGAAAAGGTTCCAACATGATGCCAAGCATTATTTATGGGACGAGCCTATTTTGTTCAAACAATGTGCATATTAGGTTATAAGGAGATGTGTCCCTGAAGAAGAACATAGAGGTGTTTCAACAAAGCCATTCTTCACCATATGGAGGACACTTTGGAGGAACCAGAACCGCGGCCAAGGTACTATAGTTAGAATTCTATTGGCCGATGCTTTACAAAGATGCCCATGCTTTCTACAAACAATGTGACCGATGTCAGCGAACCGACAATATTTCGAGACGAAACGAGATGCCCTTGCCAAACATCTTTGAACTCGAGTTGTTCGATGTTTGGGGAATTGATTTCATGGGGCCTTTCTCATCTTCATGTGGGAATCTCTACATTCTTCTAGCCATTGACTATGCGTCAAAGTGGGTCGAAGCCATTGCCACCCAAAATAATGAGTCCAAAACCGATCAAAAATTATTGCAAAAACAGATATTTACACGGTTTGGAGTACCAAGAGCTATCATTAGTGACGAGGGCAAACACTTCGACAACGAGCTTATTGCCACGACATTGAAGAAATTTGGTGTCACCTATAAGCTTACCACGACATATCACCCGTAGACCAATGGGCAGGCTGAAATATCAAATAGAGAGTTGAAGAGAATTCTTGAAAAGGTGGTTAACCCATCTCGAAAGGATTGGTCGCTTCGACTTGATGATGCACTGTGGGCCTACCGAATAGCATTCAAAACCCCATTGGGAATGTCTTCATATCAACTTGTGTATGGAAAAACTTGTCATCTACCAGTAGAGATCGAGCAAAAGGCGTATTGGGCGATCAAGACGGTGAACATGGAGTGGGAGAGTGCTGGACAGAAACGACTAGTAGACCTCAATGAAATAGAGGAGTTTTTAGCCCTGGCGTACGACAACACAAGAATCTACAAGGAGAAAACAAAACGCTGGCATGATAGCAAGCTTCTGCCGCAGCAATTCTTTTACGGGCAGTTAGAGTTACTCTTCAATTCTAGACTAAAGCTATTCCCAGGAAAACTCCGATCAAGATGGTCTGGACCGTTCGAAGTGGTCAACGTATTTCCCCATGGTGCTGTGGCAATCAAATCCACCAAAGATGGGCACAAATTTAAAGTTAACGGACAAAGGCTAAAGCACTATACTTGCCAGCATGTCATGAGGGACAAGGAAGTGATCACTTTAGGAGATGCATCCCATGCACTCCATTAGTGCCTTAACCATTTTCTCTTTCCTTCATTTTTATTTTCCACATTTTAAATTTTTGTTTAGGAATAAGGTATTATTTTAATTTGATGTTATTTATTTTTTAAGAATGAGATCAAGAAATAAAGGAAAAGTTGGGCCGATACCATACAACACATTCCCATGCCCACACGACAAAATAAGATGCCAACGGCTAGTGAGAGGAGGCCCTTGCCAGCACGGCAAGTTCTGCCCAACAACATACAAGCCGCAACGGCTACTTCAACGGACACAAAGCCGCAACGGCAACTTTAACGTCTATAAGCCGCAACGGCAATGTAACGGGACCTTGTCACGTACGCATTAATTACCGCAACAACTATATTATGTCGTGATCTATATAAACCCCCTCTCAACTCTCTGCCACCAAACCCTTATCTTCTCTAATCTTGACTTCATAAGTATTCTCAAAAATTTTCCTTTGCTTTCAATTTACGTTTCTCACAACTACTCTCAAATGGCACCAAAACTCAACAAATGAGAAAGCTCGAGACCCACCGATGAATCGGCTTACAAGAGATTTTCACCACTTGAAATGGAACGGCGATTCAACAAACACTTTATAGGACGACCAGTGTGGGAGGAACAACGCTTCCATTATTCTGACTCCCAAACCGACTTCGGCATCAACCACTTCCTCTTCGACAAGATTGTTCATCAAAAGTGGAATTTTTTTTTACATCAACCCGAACCGAAAAACGTGACGTGGGTGAGGGAGTTCTATGCTCATTCGTCGAATCCAAAAAACCTCTTTGTGCACGTTAGAGGCGAAGCAATCTATGACCCCCTAAACCTGGCCTAGATGAAATAGCCGAATTTAGGAAGTCACGAATGAAAACTTGTCCCTCAAGTTATAAGTCTTAAATTTTAAAACTTTAAAATACAAAATTATTATATATAAAAAATAAGCTCGATAACATTTCACTTATTATAAATCGTACTTGTATAACATTGAGTCGACAATTTGATTAAATGTCCGAAAATAACTTCATAAGTGCATGCATTTAATAAAACCAAAATTATAAACAGTCCCAAAGTTCATATCACATAAATGTCTCAATAATGTTAGAATAAATATCTCAAATAAACAAAAGAGTTCATACTAAATAAATATGGGATGCTCCAAGTACCGAGTCGCCTAAAGAGTATGAGTATCTGAAAGAAAACTAAGGGGTGTAAGCTAAAGAGCTTAGTGTGTCCCTACGTGCAAACAAAACTAAAAAAAAATATTTTATTTTTCGATAAATTCATTTCTGAAACATAATGTATCCGATAAATCAAATTCATAAATATTATGTTGTCTTATGCATGACTCAATACCCGATTGTCTAATATCATACAGAGTGGAGGTTGCCCTCGCATTTTCTGAATACCATTCTGATCCCATGACTCGTGATATGATTTGAAAAACATAAATCCGAACTCTTATAATTATCATATTTTCCGAAAATCAGATGTTTGGTTTAAAAACACATTTCATTATGCAATGCATGATGTTTCAAAAGATTATCAAATCACAATCAGATAATAAATCAAGAAAATATATAAAATAACATTTAATTAAAACACCCCAAGAAACACACATTAGCAACAATAACTCTAATGCCGAGAAAAACGTGTCTCACGCTCAGATCCAGCTGAATCAAAACCTACGAAGGGTAACTCTACATTAACATTTATTACTACCAATAAGCAACTGACTAAGAACTAAACTGAAGATACACTCACGTGAAGATCTCGAAAAACGTGTATGGTCGGTCTGTACATTTGGAGGAGCTGGTAACTCGTCGGTCTCAAGGTCGGTACATGAAAACAATAATAACTTGAATCAAACTTATATTTCGATCATTGAAATTATTAAGTAAAAAGCAAAACATAGCTTTCTGGATCTAATTTGACGAAACATGCAGTAGATTAGAACTTAGAACGTTGAAAAAGTTCAAGAAAAAGAATGTTTGAAAAAGTCAACTATTGGTCAACGGTCAAAGTCAACTGGTCAAAGTCAAATTGGTCAAACTGGCCCAAGGTCAACGATCAAATCTGGTCAAACTAGTCAACGGTCAACTCTGGTCAAACGAGTGGCAATATACTCATCAAGGCCAACACTTACCCACTATTTTGCAAGGCCACAAACATAACATTTCTCATCCCAAATTCATACACATTTCCATGCATAGTGTCACGGGCCAATTTTTCAACCCGATCACACCGCACATCAAAGGGGCCAAGGAGCCCAATCCCAACATTCCTCTCCCAAATCCGAAGCACCAAGCCACTCCAGGGCACTAGGCTCACCGAAGGGACGGAACAACGCACCGAGGAGTTAAGTGCATGCTCACCAAGGGCCAGCACCCGAGGGGCTTAACTTGGGGCAGACCAAGAGGACCACACCCACACACCGTGGGGACGTGCAGCCGCACCCAAGGGTGCACACGTGCACAGGAGAGAACCCTAGGGCCAGAACCTGCACGGACCAAGGGGAGCAACCCAGGGTCCCAGTTCAACACGCTGTGAGAAAACGAGCCAACACACCGAAGGAACGCGTCCGCAACCCACGGGACTGGGAGTGCGGACCAAGTGGCAAAACTCACGCGCCAAGTAGCCGAGCAAGCGGAGCTCACCGCACCACAAGGGTCCGACTACAACATGTACCAAAGAGCCAAGCAGGCCGAGCCAACTGCACCCTAGGAGGCCAACACCGAGGGGCCAGGGCTAGACGCACCCCAGGAGGCCAACGCTGAGGAAGATCACCGAGGGGCTGGACGTGCACGCACACTAAGGGCGGGCCTGACAACCGAGTCAAGTACGCACCCCAAGGCCGACACCAAGGGTTTATGTCGAAGGGCATAGGCCTACACCAAGGGTGCACACCGAAGAGCCTAGGGCCGACACCAAGGGTGCGCATCGTAAGGCCTAGGGCCGGCACCCAAGGGTGTACACCGAGGGTATGGACAAGCCCTTCTCACCGACTTGGTCTTAATAACCAACTTGAGGGATCCTTGGAGGTTAAGGAGTACAAATCCTTGGAGGATAAGGAATACTGCTCCTCGAGGGATTAGAACAATTGTAATCCTAGTTAAAGTAGGATTAAGTATTGTTATCATAGTTAGAATAGGATTAGGATGAAGGGGGCTATTTAAAGAGGCTTACCCCCACCTCATTATTCACTTTTTAGTTGTTCTTTGTCCTTGAGCCTTATTTTCATCAAGCATCATAATAAAAGGTGTCGGGCATCCGCCCAGCTTCTCCCCACATCTCTTTCCTTTGGCCGCCACCCTCTTTGTGTTAATCTGTTTCCACGTGGATCTAGGCACTCTCGCCTAAGATCGTCAGGCTCACTTAGGCTCCACACACGCTCAAAGGTGCCTAAGGCGGCACGTACGAGTAGTCGAGACTCTAGGGGCGTGACAAGTGGTATCAGAGCAAAGGAGTTTGCTCGAGATGGCCAAGAAAGGCGAAACAGGGGCATCATCAAAGGTCACAGAGACCCAAGCAACCGAAAAGGACATTAACAAGACAACCGATAAATCTACCGACAAGAAAAGAGCTTCTTCGAAGGATCAGTTAACATCACTCGAGGATAAGATAGAACGACTCGAAACCGTAGCAAAAGAGACGATAGAGTCCCTCGATGATGTCGACGATCGCCTCGAAAAGTTGGAAACCAAAGTCAGTCCCCTCAAAGATGAAGTCGTAGAAGGGGTTCAAAAACTTCTCGACGAAGCATACGAAAGATTAAATCGGCAAGACGTTTCTCTTCAAATTGCAATGGAGGCAACAAGAGGAGAGTTACTAGGGGAAATTAAGAAACTCAGTGCTGAATTATCCCTCTACAAGAATGTCGTTCTAATTGGTATGGAGGGAAAAACAATAGAAACCAAACCCAAGATCGATGTGCCAAAATCGAAGGAGTTCAAAGGAGCAAGGGACGCTCAAGAAGTGGACAACTTCATCTGGAACCTAGAGAATTACTTTCGAATCACCGGCATCGATAACGAGGACACCAAGGTAAACATCGCTTATGTTTACTTGGTTGATGGGGCTCTCATATGGTGGCGACATAGGTGTTACCAATCGAAAGATGGGACGATCCCCATCAAGATGTGGAAAGAACTCCAATTCGAATTCAAGGTGCACTATTACCGAAAGAACACTCAAGAAGAAGCTCGAGAGAAGCATCATCGATTGAAGCACGACGGATCTATTCGGGAGTACATCAACAAATTCACCGAACTCAAGCTCCAGATTTACATCATGAGTGAAGTGGATGCCCTCTTTACCTTCAAAAATGGGTTGCAACGTTGGGAAAAATGGAGTTACACCGAATGGGGATCCAAGATCTTTCCAATGCATTGGACGCAACCGACTCTCTTGTAGAATTTGAACACAAGAAGTCAGACAAGCCAAGACAAAAGTCGAAGTATGAAGACAACGATAAGGAAGATCAGGACAGGAATCTCAAGGATGAACCCATGAAGCCATCAAACGGAGACTTAAAACTCTGTAAGTAGTGGGTAAAGAACAACAACAATTTTAGTTGTTACAACTGCGGAGGCAATCACTTGAAAAAGGATTGTCCCGAACTCGGGAAAGCGGCAGACATCCAAGGAGATGATAACAACGACGAATAGGAACTCACTAAACTAAACTCCATTATCAGTTCCATGGAGACTAGGAAGGGTTCCAAAGAGAAGGGTCTAATGTTCGTGGACATCACCTTGGCAGGCCAAAAATTGAGCGCACTAGTGGATACATGCGCCTCAGAATTGTTCATGTCAGAACAAGTTGTCCAAGGACTTGGTCTTCATGTTGAGAAGGCAAGTGGGTTTATTAAAACCGAGAATTGCAAGTCGACTCCTATAGATGGGGTAGCAAAAGGTGTCAAACTCAACATCGACAATTGGTCTGAAAAAGAAAACATCAAAGTAATTCCCCTTGACGACTTTGACATAGTGATTGGCATTGATTTCCTTGATCGAATCAAGGCATTTCTTGTTCCGTTTTACAACTGTTTATACATACTTGACCCGACGCACCCATGAGTGGTAAAAACGAAGCGACAGCCCGAAGTCAGAGTCAAGATGGTGTCAACAATTCATTTCAACAAAGAGAGACGCAAGGAAGTGACAATGCCTTTAAGAACGAGGGCACATAATAAGCCGACCACGTCCGAAGAAGTCCAAACAGAGACGAGACAAGTTACATCCGAATCTCAGGATTCAATGTCACCCAAATCACCAAAGACTCTCCCACTAAAATAGGAAGTCAAGCACAAGATCAAGCTTATTCCAAGTGCAGATCCACCCGCCCGGGCTTACTCACACAAGGCAAAGAGACAGACCAAGAAGCGGGCAAACAAGAAGCGTAGGGACAGAAACTTCCAAGTTGGAGACTTAGTCCTTGCCCAGTTGACTGGGGTATCACACAATCGAACCGCCCACAAAAGGCTTGTGCGAAGGGTACGAGGGTCCATTCAAAGTATTTAATCAAGTAGGTAGGAAGACCTACCAATTAGAGTTGCCATCGACCATCCGAGATTATCGAGAGTTCAATGTTAGTTCACTCAAGCCATAACATCGAGGAAAGATGGGTGATGATCAAGGCAAGCCACGCCAAGCACCCAACAAAGTAAAGGTATCCTATGCCGATGAAATTGGATACATCCAAGCGGAAAGGGTCGGTCAAAGATTAGGACAACGACCGAGGCATGAGTACTTTTTCCTATGGAAAGGACTTCCCGAAAGCAAAGGAAGTTGGAAACTAGCCAAGGCCGTATGGTAGTTCAAAAGGCAAGTAAGCCGATTCCATCTTAACCGAGTGACGAAGGTGTCGCTAGAACCAGTGGGGGAGAATGTCACGAGCCAAGTTTTTTGACTTGATCACACCGCACATCAAGGGGCCAAGGGGCCCAATCCCAACATTCCTCTCCCCAAATCCGAAGCACCAGGCCATTCCAGGGCACTGGGCTCACCAAAGGGACGGAGCAACGCACAAAGGAGTCAAGTGCCTGCTCACCAAGGGACAGCATCTGAGGAGCTTAGCTAGGGGCAGACCAAGAGGACCACACTCACACACCGTGGGGACGTGCAGCCGCACCCAGGGATGCACACGTGCACGGGAGAGAACCCTTGGGCCAGAACCTGCACGGTTCAAGGGGAAGCAACTCAAGGTCCCTGTTCAATGCATTGCGAGAGATCCGAGCCCACACACTGACTAGACGCGTCCGCAACCCACGAGGCTTGGTGTGCGAACCAAGTGGCGGAACACATATACCAAGGAGCCGAGCAGGCCGAGCCCCCGCACCACATGGGTCCGACAGCAGAACGTGCCAAAGAACCAAGCAGGCCGAGCCAGCCGCACCCTAGGAGGCCAACACCGAGGAAGAAAATCGAGGGGCCGGGCCAAACGTACCCAAGGGGAGCAGCACCGAGGAAGCTCACCGAGGGGCTGGACGTGCATGCGCACTAGGGGCAGGCTACACAACCGAGACCAGTACGCACCCCAGGGCCGACACCAAGGGTGCACGCCGAAGAACCAGAGGCCTACACCAAGGGTGCACGCCGAAGAACCAGAGGCCTACACCAAGGGTGCACACCGAAGAGCCTAGGGCCGACACCAAGGGTGCACACCGTAGAGCCTAGGGCCGGCACCCAAGGGTGCACACCGAGGGTCTGCAAAGGCCCTCCTCATCGACTTGAGCTTAATAACCAACTTGAGGGATCCTTGGAAGTTAAGGAGTACAAATCCTTGGAGGATAAGGAATACTACTCCCCGAGGGATTAGAACAATTGTAATCCTAGTTAAAGTAGGATTAAGTATAATTATCCTAGTTAGAATAGGATTAGGATGAAGGGGGCTATTTAAAGAGGCTTACCCCCACCTCATTATTCACTTTTCAGTTGTTCTTTGGTCTTGAGCCTTATTTCCGTTAAGCATCATAATAAAAGGTGTTGGGCATCCTCCTAGCTTTTCCCCAAATCTCTTTCCTTTGGCCGCCACCCTCTTTGTTTTAATCCGTTTCCACATGGATCTAGGCACTCTCGCTTAAGATCATCAAGCTCACTTAGGCTCCACACAAACTTAAAGGTACCTAAGGCCGCACGTCCGACTAGTCGAGACTCTAGGGGCGTGACAATAGCATGTACCCAACAACATATAACTCTTCATCACACAAATCAAGACATGGGATTTACATGATTCATCATCTTAACATCTCAACACATGTGCAAACAATAAACATTATCGTTTGCGGCAAGATATAGTTGGGCTCAATGAAATCAAAGTAAAAAGCAAAAAACAACCAAACTTACTCTTGAGCTTAGATTGACTTTTCAATATCAATCTAAACCCTAAAAAGCTTGTCCTTAACCATGTTAAGGCTTAATAAAACACTTCCACTCACCAACACTACATAAATGTTAGCCTAACACCCAAATTAAGCCTCCGGATTGTTTGATATCACGTCCAAAGTTCCCAAATCAATTTCCCAGGCTTCTAATCAATTCAAGAAAGAGAATTAGAGTGATTTCACGCCTCTAAACTTGCTGCAACTTAAAAACCCAGCATCTATCAATAATCGCCCATTAATCCATATCCAAAATCAACTGAAAACATCAATAAATCAGCTCAAAACGAAGCCCAACTAAAACCCAGCAAGATTATCATCAAAATCACGTCTATTAACAACTAAAAACATCAATCCAAAGGCTAGAAATTATCAGCCACTAATTCTTTACAAAACCAAGCCAAAAACTCAAGAACTTCAACCTTAAACATTACCCTCTCAACTAGTTTCGGGTTTTATGTTATCAAACCATCATTTTAACATTATCTAACATCAAAAACACATTTATTATCATCCACAAACCCAGCAAAACAAAACCCAACAAAAATCTCATCAAACACCTCTTTTTCAAATAAAAAAACATTAGAAACCAAGAAGAAACAATTGGGTTTTGGAAAGATTTCATCAATCACAAGTTTGATAAAGAGGAAATCAAAGTAAAGTAGAGATTACCTTTGAAATCTTGAAATGAGAAGTTGTTTGGATGAAGGGAAATGGATAGAAGCTAAGGAGAGAAAATAACGTGATAATTTGTTTAAAGATGATAGCTTTTTCCGTAAAATCCTTTTTTTATTATTTAAAACCCTTTTAAAAATTATTTTTACCAAAACAATATTCTCCTAAAATAATTTACACCCATTTTTGTCATCATTTAAAGCATTTATAGTCATTTATTTAAAAATAAGCTCGAAACTAGCCTAAACCGAACCAACTAATCCGAACCAGTCTTAAACCAAATCATGTTACCTTCCGGACCCTAAACTCGGGGCGTTACAACTCTCCCCCACTTAAGAAGTTTCGTCCTTGAAATTTACCTGGCGGAAAGAGATGCGGAAACTGTTTCCTCATGTCATCCTTTCGTTCACAGTGGCTTCCTCCACACCTCGTTCTAGCCACTTAACCTTGACCAATTCGATGGTTCTACCACTCAGCACTTCGCTGTCCAAAGCCAAGATCTCGACTGGTTCTTCATCATAAGTCAAATCGGGATTCAATTCAATCTCTTCGACAGGCATAACATGTGACGGATCTGATCTATACCTCTGACGCATCAAAACATGGAATACATCATGAATCTTCTCTAATTCGAATGGAAATCTCAATCTATACGCAACAGGACCAACTCGTTCGATTATCTCATAAGGACCAATGAATCTCGAACTCAACTTACCTTTCCTCCCAAATCTCATCACCTTCTTCCAAGGTGAAACTTTCAAGAACACTTTGTCTCCCACGACATACTCTATTTCTCTACGTTTCAAATCTGCATACGACTTTTGTCGATTCGTAGCTGCTTTCAAACGGTCACATATCAACTTCACTTTCTCGGCAGTACCCTTAAGCATGTCTGGCAACGATAACAATTTATGTCCTGCTTCGGCCCAACGAATAGGTGTTCTACATTTTCTGCCATACAAAGCTTCATAAGGTGCCATCTGAATACTTTCTTGGTAGCTATTGTTATAGGTAAACTCTACTAACAGTAGATGCTTCTCCCATGTACCGTGATAATCAATAATGCAACATCTTAACATGTCTTCTAAAACTTGTATGACTCTTTCTGACTGGCCATCGGTCTGAGGATTATAAGAAGTGGTGAAACTCATCCGAGTACCCAAGACACTATGCAAACTCTCCCAAAATCTAGTTGTGAACCTCTGATCTCTATCTGACACAATCAATTTAGGTACACCGTTCAATCTCACGATCTTAGTGATGTACAAATCAGCCAACTCATCTAAAATATAAGTTGTATTAACAGCGAAGAAATGTGCACTTTTCGTAAAACGATCAAAAATTACCCAAACATAATTCTACTTAGGAGGTGTCAAAGGCTAACCTTATACGAAATCCATAGTAATTCTCTCCCACTTCCACTCAGGAATTCTCAACAGTTGCAACAACCCAGAAGGAAACTAATGTTCGGCCTTAACACGCTGACAAACCATACACTTGCTCACAAATTCAGCAACATCTTTCTTCAAACCAACCCAATAGTACTCATCCTTCAAACCGCAATACATCTTTGTACTCCCCAGATGCATGGCAAACGGACTACTCTGAGCTTTGGTCAGAATGGTACGTCTCAAATCAACATCATTTGGTACAACCTTACCTTTGAAGCATAGAACATGATCATCACTATAACAGAAATCTGACGATTTACCTTATGCTATGTCTTGTCCATGTGGTACTAACGTTCCATCTTGCAACTGTCTTTCTCTGATCAATTGAGTCAACAAAGGTTTAATTTGCAATTTTGCCACTATACCACCATCATGTGACAAACTTAGCCTAGCAAACATTGCTCGCAACTCAACTGCCACTTTCCTACTCAAAGCATCAGCCACTACATTGTCTTTACCTAGATGATACTCAATCGAAAGGTCGTAATCTTTAAGCAACTCTACCCATCTACAATGCCTAAGGTTCAACTCCTTTTGTGACATCAAATATTTCAAATTCTAATGATCCGTATAGACTGTACATTTCTCTCCGTAGAGATAATATCTCCAAGAAACTACGTATTTCTATTACTGATTTTGGTTGCTTCCAATTTACAACTGCCTCAACCTTCTTAGGATCCACTCTGATTCCCTCGGCTAATACTATATACCCCAAGCATACTACTTCCCTAATCCAAAATTTGCACTTGCTTAGTTTAGCATATAGTTGATTATCTAACAAGGTTTGTAACACCAAACGCAAATGATTTTCGTGGTCTTCTTCCGTACGGGAATAGATCAAAATATCATCAAAGAACACTACTACGAATTGATCCAAATATTCATGAAATACACTATTCATCATATCCATAAATACATATGGTGCATTAGTCAAACCAAAGGGCATTACCAAGAACTCGTAACGTCCATAGCGAGTGTGAAAAGCTATATTCGGTACATCTTTATCTTTTACCTTCAATTGATAATAATCGGATCTCAAATCTATCTTGGAAAACACGAAGCACCTCTCAACTGATCGGATATATCGTCAATCCGTGGCAAAGGATACTTATTCTTCACTATCAACTTATTCAACTATCGGTAATCTATACACATTCTCAAGCTACCGTCATTCTTTTTCACAAACAACACCGGTGCACCCCAAGGTGAGATACTAGGACAAATAAATCCCCAATCCAACAGTTCTTAAAGTTGTGTCTTCAACTCTTTCAATTCCTTAGGGGCCATACGATATGGAGCTATGGATACTGGAGCAGAATCAGTATATGTCTTTATAGCAAACTTAACCTATCTATCAGGCGGCAAACCAGGCAACTCTTTCGGAAATACCTCTG
Source organism: Hibiscus trionum (assembly GCA_030270665.1). Lineage (NCBI taxonomy): Eukaryota > Viridiplantae > Streptophyta > Magnoliopsida > Malvales > Malvaceae > Hibiscus > Hibiscus trionum. The sequence goes on from BSYR01000004.1 coordinate 1,795,197, forward strand.
GAAAATCACAAATTGTTCTGATGTCTTGCGTTCGTGCCTCATTCATGTTCGGATTTATAATGTAAGCTAAATATGCCTGACAACCAACATCCATCAACCTCTGAGCCTCTAAAGCTGAAACAACATTAGACAAGAACTTAATGTTCTCACCCACTACTATTACCTCATAATCATTTGTAAGCCTCAAAGAAACTCGCTTTGTCTCAAAATCTACCTTAGCCTTATGTTCTACAAGCCAATCCATACCCAAAATCACATCAAAACCATAAAACTACAATTCCATCACATCTACTAGAAACACGTGACCCTGAACCATCAAAGGACATCTTCTATATACTTTCCTAACCACAACAGTTTCACCAAAAGAACTTGTAACATTGATTCCTACATCTAATATCTCACATGGTACATCCAACAACCTCGCATGCTCACACAAAATGTACGAATGTGTATAGCCAGAATCAATCAAGGAAAGTAAGGTCCAAGACTATAATGAGAAATTACAGGCAATCACATATGTATCATTCATGCCGTCGTGATGCGCATACATTATAGCTGGCCCACCACCCTCGGGCTGTACAGCAACCACATGAGCTACATTTCTCTGACCATCATCCCTAAGCTAAAAGTTACCTCGACCACGCTCACGACCTCTCTGATGCTTAACTGCTCAAACTAGAGCTTGTCCATCTCTAGCCGGATGTGGACAATCACGCCTCAAATGTGCTCGAGACCCACAGTTCCAGAATGAGCCACAGTTACCCCAACACTCACCGAAATGATATCTCCCACATTTAGCGCACTCAGAAGCGTGAACAACAGCTCCTTGACCCTGATGGCCACGTCCCGGGTTACCACCTCCATGTATATGGTCAGGTTGGTACCTCCTATCCTTGTGCCTCTTGGCATGGTCTCTATCCCATTCGACAGGCCTTTTTCTTGAACTAGATCCATGTAACGCCCCGGTTTTGGGCTTGGAAGTTTTGGGCGTTGACCGGTTCGGTCAAAGTACGGTTCGAATCTATAAGGGTGAAATTAGGAAAGCCTAGTTCGGGTTGCATTAAAAATATGGAAAAATGTTCTAAAATCATATTTTAATATATATAAGTGAACTGTGAAATCAATTTTGAAAAATGAGGTTTGGAAGGGTGACATTTTGGCTAGTGACCAAAATGTAATTTTTGAAAGTTGCGTGACTGTTTTATAAAGGATTGAAACTTTGAATCTTTAAGGAGCTATTATTCCAAAAGGAGTTTCTCCAGATTTTTCTAAGATATTTTAATGTTTAATTCTGATTTTAAAGTTAAAGAAAAGTGGAGGGAAATCATTTTGGCTATTTTGTAACTAATTTTCCTATTTTCCCAATTTTCCTTTTTCTCTCATTTTCTCTCAATCCAAACACTTTATCTCCAGAGATTTCTTTCTGATTTTGTAACTCAAATCTATCTTTTCAATTCTCTTTGGATTCCTAATCATCTCTACAACAAAACCTTGCAATTTGCTATTTGGATTTTCAAGCTTTTTGGTTCTAAAAGGGAGAAAACTCAAGTTTGGAGGTAAGAATGTCCTTCTCCTCTAAACTCTCAGTTCTTTACTGAAATTCCCAAGTTCTCAATCCTTAATTGATGTTTTATTAAAGGCTTTTAAAGTTGTGAAATGGATCTTGGCTTTAAATGCAAGATTTGGTGATTTTTGATAGATTTTCGTTAGATCTGTTAAAGCTATGATTTGAGATGTGTTTTTGATGATAAATGAACATTAATTTGTTAAGGAATTGAGTTTTGATTAATGCAATCCCGGATAGGTTGAATTTCCTAAGTTTAGCTTGTGATTCTTGGTTGTTTTTGGGTGATCTTGTGAATCTGTTGTTGCTGGAGGTATAAGGATGTTGTTAGGTCCTTTTTAGATGTTGAATGATGTTTAAGGATGCTTAGTTTTGATGGTTTATGGCTGGTCTTTGTTGAGGAGTTGTTTAGATGCATTTTCGGTTGTGTTTGGTGGCCGAAAATGGAGTGTGTGTAACCGCTGTAGCCCGGCCTAGACGGTTGACCCGAACTACGAAGATTACACGGGGAAAACCAAAGTCAACCCGAAAGTCAACCTTGATTAACGACCCTTTTTTTGTTTTTAAACTTGTCTAGATGCACATTTAACCTAGGCATACTCTTGAGATAAGCATACTAAAAAATCACAGCAATCGGAAAACGATAAGGGACCCAATTGCACAAAATACGAAATTAGGGACCAAATTGTAAATTCTGAAAATTAAGAGGACTTTACCAATTTTTAAGTTACCATTATGAAATTAGTCATGTTTTATGCCTCTCTGAAAAATTTCATCTCAAACGGACATCTCAAACTCAAGCAATTGCACAAACAAGAAACGGGACTAAAACGTAAAGCTTGCAAACCATCAGGTGTTCAGAAACGGGTCTAGGCCGTTCAGGAACACCCCTTGGCAGTAGCCAAAGTGTTCAGAAACGGGCTAGGCCGTTCAGGAACACCCTAGCCAAAACAAGGGCCTGTTTCGAAACAGGCAAGGGTGTTTCGAAACACCCTGCCCAGAAACAGCAGTTTGGCCTGTTTTAACACCTTTAAACCCCATCAAACGTGCTCCAAACCATTCCACAATAAATCAACAACATGCCAAACATCAAACCTACCAATTTGCATCAAAATCTAGATACAAAACCACCCCTAGATGCACCAACTCATTCAACACATCCAACACTCAATCATGCTTTTCAAACAAGAAGCATAGCATAACAACTTAAGCATAAGAAGATTCAAACGTTGCAAGCTTACACCACATAGTTCAAAATCATAAACCAAACTTGTCCAACATACAAATCCTCTCTAAACAACAATATAAGAGATTCTTCCCCCATTGCCTTTATTGTCTTTAGCTATTAACCGAGACATACATCTCAAGTGGAGTTCCCCCTTGAATCCCTTGCTTCTCGCTGCTCCAACTTCAAATGTCTGCATTGATGGACAAAAAGGAGCGTAAGCACATAATGCTTAGTGAGGAATGCCCAAAACCAAAACACCATCAATGCAGCGAGTCATAAAACCACTTTTAAAAGCAAACTCGATTCAATAAACCAAAGCAAGTTTGAAAACCCTTTTCAACAACATGCATAACATCATGCATTGCTCAAACATGAAAAACAAACCCTTAGCTTAGAAGAGCTAAGAAAACCATTTCAAAGCACAACTTGCAAAATCAACAATTTAACCAATCCAAGCATAAACATCACATGCAAGGTTAAATTCAAAACTTTGGAAAACACTTCCACTTCACATCATACCTTGCTCATATTTGAATATCATTTTAAAACAAGAAACCCTTAAAACCACTTACTCATTCAATTTACCATATGCATTAAACAAATGCAACATATGAACCACATCACCAACCTTTGCATCACATGCCTTAAAAACAAGTCTTCACAAGACTTCAATGCACTAAAGAGATTTCATGCACACATGCACCATTCTCAATAGATAACCAACACTTGTTCAAACTAACAAGTAAGCATGCATTCATAATACATTATACATGTCTCATGCAACCATGCATCATTTCAAGCATCTCATGCTTCATTATATTCAAGAACATATATTGGCTTCCAAGTGATAAACCAAATCGACTTTTCAACTCAACATCCAATCGGATACGCGGATCACAAGCGTTGTCCCCACGCTTCATACACCCTACCAAACCAAGGTCCCCAAATGGACTTTGAAACACCATTTGACCTAACCATTCACAAGGTTCCCATGTATGGACTTTTAAACACCATACAACCTTAACTTTCACAAGGTTCCCATGTATGGACTTTTAACCACCATACAACCTTAACTTTCACAAGGTTCCCATGTATGGACTTTTAAACACCATACAACCTTAACTTTCACAAGGTTCCCATGTATGGACTTTTAACCACCATACAACCTTAACTTTCACCGATTGGTAGTTGTATAACATCACTAACGAGATCCGGGACACCCTATACAAGATCCACACATGGACTTTACACCACCATTGTGATCTTAACAAGCACAAGGTCCACCAATGGAATTTTAACCACCATTATTACCTTTGCTTACCCAAGGTCCTCGAATGGGATTCCAATCACCATTATAACCTTAACCATCTCGTTAGGATACTTGGATGGAGTTTACCGGTTCACACTTAATCACTCCACATCCAAGGCGACTTTATTCACGGTGCACCCAATCCTATAGCCGGCTAACTATATCCGATAAAAGAACCAAGAACCACTTACATCACTTGCCAACATAACCACCTTACCACATTAATCCTTTAATTCACATGCATAACCATAATGCAAAATTCATCATTTACCATCATCAATTCACTGTTTTTAAAGCATTACACAAAGCCATTAAACAACATGCAACACCATGCATCAAAACCACAATTTCCATGTACAAAACCAAGGATCTCTTACCTTGAGCATCCTTCACATATGGCTTTCAAAACCAGCATTAAACCATGCTTCCAAACAGAATTTAAAACATGCAAATCATATGCATTGCAACCATCAATCACAATTGCTTAAAAAAAACCAATTCACAACACAAACCAAGAGCGAAAATCCATTTACTTACTCTTGAGCTTAGCAAAGTTGTTTAGACTTAAACTAAGCTCCCAAACCTTCAAACCCTGGTTTAAAAGCTGAAAACCCAACTTCACTCACCGATACACAAAACAAGGCTAGCCAACAAGCCTTCCAAGCATCCGAAACCTTCCACACCACCTCAAATGCTCACGGATCTTCCTCCCCTGTTTCAAGCACATAACAACAGAAGATTAATGCATCATTATGCATTAAAAACACCAGCAACACAACTAAACTCGCTGCTCATCACAAATCCAACATTTCGGCTACCAAACACAACCGAAATCACCACCAAACACTTCCGAAACTTAACCCAGCCAAGATCCATCACTTCTAACCATTTTTAAACATCAATTAACATCCAAAATGATCACAATCACGTCCTTATACCTCCAGCTATAACAGATCATCAAAAACACCCCAAAAACAACCAAAAACATCAAGCAAAACTTAGGAAATTCAACCTATTCGGGATTGCATTGATAAAACCTCAATTCCTTATCAATTTAACATTCATTTAACATCAATTTGACACCTCAAAACACTGCCCAAACAGATCTCACGAAATTTCACCAAAAATCACCAAATCTTGCATTTTAAAGCCAAAATCAAGATTACCATTGTAAAACCTTTAATAAATCATAATTCAAGGATTGAGAACTTGGGAATTTCAGTAAAGAACTGAGAGTTTAGAGGAGAAGGATGTTCTTACCTCCAAACTTGAGTTTCTCCCTTTTTGGAACCAAAATCTTGAAAATTCCACTTAGCAAATGGTGAGGTTTTGTTGAAGAAATGATTAGAGATCAAAAGAGAATTGAAAAGAGATGTTTAGGTGACAAAATCAGAAGAAAATCTCTGGAGAAAAGATGTTTGGGTTGAGAGAAAATGAGGGAAAAGAAAATAGAAGATTGAGAGAAAAGTTAGTTAGAAAATGACAAAATATCTTCCCTCCACTTTTCTTTTATTTAAAAACCATTTAATAAACCTTTAATATTTTATAAAAATCTGGAGAAACTCCCATTGGGTAAATAGCTCCTTAAAGATTCAAAGTTTCAATCCTTTCTAAAACAGTCACACAACTTTCAAAAATTACATTTTGGTCACTAGCCAAAATGTCACCCTTCCCAACCTCTTTTTGTAAAATTGATTTCACAGTTCACTTATATATATTAAAAGAGGATTTTAGGACATTTTTCCATATTTTTAATGCAACCCGAACTAGGCTTTCCTAATTTCACCTTTATATATTCGAACCGCAACCCGACCGGTCCGGTCCAAACCCAAAACTTCCAAGCCCAAAACCGGGGCGTTACAACTCTCCCCCTCTTAGGAAATTTCGTCCCCGAAATTTCAACTGGCGAAAAGAGCACAACCAAACTTCTCAAGCAACACGCAAACAACACAAGAGACTTAACCACCACTGAACACTCTCTCCACAAACTCCACCCAAACTCAACACCACCACATACTGTTCACAAATTCCAGAACACTCAGATGTTAACCACATCTTAACTTTTCACACTTCCAGACTGCACATAGCCTCAACAACAACCTGAAGAACCTCAAACTTTTTACAACATATTCCACCTTAACACACAACTCCCAAAACTTGTTCACACAATGACGCCAACCAATTCAATCAGCCACTATGTAACACACAACCTTCACTGCTTCTAATACTCTTTGCAACCTCCCCGACCTCTTTTAAAGATTTCTCAACAAGCAAAAATTCTTAAGCAACAACCGCCTACCCAAACTCCTCAACATAAAGCTGACATTCCTTCACATCTGCTGCTGTCATTGTCATAACAACTCACCAGGGCTACTCACACAAAATCCAAAATTTACATCACAAACCCCAACCTTGACTCCGCCAGCCGTTCCACACACCACCAACTGATTTCAAAAGAAAATTCACTTACTCACAACCAACCAACCACTTCCCACAAGAACTCATTCAACCAACAATGGCCTTCGATCTCACAATGCCTTTCCACCTCAAGCTTTGACCACCACACTTGCCTTACTAGAACACCGCCCAACCTGAACATACATACCATCTTCTCAACTCCTCGAAGATTGCTACGAACTCTCACCCACATAAACAACCCTTCTATTACAACATCCATGCCAAGCTACCTCAGCACTTTAAAAACACAACCACTAACCTGCAACATCACTTAACACCAAGGAACTACCTCTTCTACTAGCCATTCAAAACCACATGACCGTTTCTAACTTCAACCGGTACTCCTCTCCACCAAACCACCAAACTCATTAAGCACCAAACACCTTCCTTCTACCACATACTATACCGCACTCACTATTACTAACAACATGCTTAATACCCTCCTTTACTTCTATCCTTCACTCAGCACCAAAACAACCTCTAAAACCCATCATCCAACCTAACCCAACCACAACACTAACAGACTCGATTAGTTATTAGCGAGTGTGAACGTTCGTATGCATGGTCACCAATATGCCCTATTAATGCCTAATGTACATGTATGCAAAACCTCTAATGTCATGCCACATGTATGCATGGACCAGCACATATAAAATATAGCATATAACAATGATTTTAACTGTGCATGAATGCCAGTTCACACCCTCCAATAACATCCTCAGAATCCGTCTAAGAACAACCCCTCCACCTCACTTCTAACTTGACCCATTCTATCATTCTAACAACTCATTATCCACAAGATACTCACTAAAGCCCTCTTCACACTAAGGAGGTTCCCAAACAGCAACATCAACTATCTCAACATGCTAACAACAAAACCATACTCACTACGCAAGAAAAACCAACAGATACCAAACTAGGATACTAGAGCAAAGGCTACTTAACAAGGTTACCTGAAAACACCTCAATGCCCTGAAGCTTCAACAGACGAGCTCTCTTCCACGCAGAACCACCATCCTCCAGCTGCACCGCCGCAGCATCAGCTAGCACACTAAGATCACCACCATCTCCCTGCGGTAAAGAACCCTGGCGGTTCCCAGCCAACATCAAACAATCACGTCTCATGTGTCCAACAGACCCACATTTCCAACAGATTTCCTCTTTCAAACTCATCACAACTTTCTGCTCTTTCTGCCACCTCCGAACCTTGCCTCGGCCGTGCCCACGACCCTTCAGAGACCCCTTGGCTACCACTGAAGCTGACTTCACCCCAAGAGAACAATTTCGCTTCACATGCTCTTTAGAACCACAGTTCCAACAAGCACCCGCGCCCCAACAACCTCCAACATGGCGCCTTCCACAACGGTCACACACTGGTAGCTGAGCCTCCACTCCTTGATCAAGCAGCACTTGCCCCAAATCTGCTCTACCTTCGACTTGCTTAACCCTTGGGAATTTTCCCCAAGATACCTTTCATAAAAGGCAGACACAAAGAAATCCCAATCAATATCGTGGATGTGCGATGCCACCGCCACAGATGTCCACCAGGCACATGCATCCTTCAACATCAAAGAGACAACACTTCCCAGCTTACAGGCATAATCACAGCCTCCCTGATCCAAAATCAGAATCACACTGGCCAACCAGGCCTCAAACGTCTCCGGTGTTGAACCATGATACTCCACAGCACCCAAATCATGCAACCGCTGTTTCGGAAAACCCACACATCCCACAGCCAGCATATCCACTGACCTTACCTTCGCCACAACCTGAGATGTTCCCAACACCTCCTGCACAACAGATGATGAACTCTTCTTCACAGAACCAACTTCTTCCTTCTGCCTTACCATCCCAACCGCAGGCACAGAAGACTGAGACGAAACATCTCCACTAAAGGGTGAATTCCATGCCTTAACAACCTGCCCTAAGGCAGCAACCATCTCACCCAACTGCATTCTTTCATCGACTTCGCCATACTATTAACAACAAGCAATCACAACAAAACAAACAAAACCATTAGACCAGCTTAAAGCAAGGATTCAAACCCCAACTCCAAAATAACACAATAGCTATAATAATAAGGCAATGGGTATCCCGAATCCTCCCCTTTTTCATGACATAACAGTCAACACAAACATGGATATCTCAACATCAAGCATATCAAACAACATTTCGATCATGCTTACATCAAACAGCGTCCACTTGCAACAGCATAACATCATCAACATATCATACCCATTACACTTTCATCATGCATAAAATCAACTCACAACACCAACATATCATCAGCACAAAACCACATTAGCTCAATGAAGATTCATAACCACAAAGCATGCTTGAAAACATCATCAATTTGCTCAGAAACACGTGTTTCAACCAGCTTTCCACCACACATTAGGATATACATCAAACACAGATTACAACAATTTATCATTTTCCCCAATCATTCGCAACTCAGCTCTGATACCACCAAATGTAACCCCTGTAGCCCGGCCTAGACGGTTGACCCGAACTACAAAGATTACACGGGGAAAACCAAAGTCAACCCGAAAGTCAACCTTGATTAACGACCCTTTTTTTGTTTTTAAACTTGTCTAGATGCACATTTAACCTAGGCATACTCTTGAGATAAGCATACTTAAAAATCACAGCAATCGGAAAACGATAAGGGACCCAATTGCACAAAATACGAAATTAGGGACCAAATTGTAAATTCTGAAAATTAAGAGGACTTTACCAATTTTTAAGTTACCATTATGAAATTAGTCATGTTTCATGCCTCTCTGAAAAATTTCATCTCAAACGGACATCTCAAACTCAAGCAATTGCACAAACAAGAAACGGGACTAAAACGTAAAGCTTGCAAACCATCAGGTGTTCAGAAACGGGTCTAGGCCGTTCAGGAACACCCCTTGGCAGTATCCAAAGTGTTCAGAAACGGGCTAGGCCGTTCAGGAACACCCTAGCCAAAACAAGGGCCTGTTTCGAAACAGGCAAGGGTGTTTCGAAACACCCTGCCCAGAAACAGTAGTTTGGCCTGTTTTAACACCTTTAAACCCCATCAAACGTGCTCCAAACCATTCCACAATAAATCAACAACATGCCAAACATCAAACCTACCAATTTGCATCAAAATCTAGATACAAAACCACCCCTAGATGCACCAACTCATTCAACACATCCAACACTCAATCATGCTTTTCAAACAAGAAGCATAGCATAACAACTTAAGCATAAGAAGATTCAAACGTTGCAAGCTTACACCACATAGTTCAAAATCATAAACCAAACTTGTCCAACATACAAATCCTCTCTAAACAACAATATAAGAGATTCTTCCCCCATTGCCTTTATTATCTTTAGCTATTAACCGAGACATACATCTCAAGTGGAGTTCCCCCTTGAATCCCTTGCTTCTCGCTGCTCCAACTTCAAATGTCTGCATTGATGGACAAAAAGGAGCGTAAGCACATAATGCTTAGTGAGGAATGCCCAAAACCAAAACATCATCAATGCAGCGAGTCATAAAACCACTTTTAAAAGCAAACTCGATTCAATAAACCAAAGCAAGTTTGAAAACCCTTTTCAACAACATGCATAACATCATGCATTGCTCAAACATGAAAAACAAACCCTTAGCTTAGAAGAGCTAAGAAAACCCTTTCAAAGCACAACTTGCAAAATCAACAATTTAACCAATCCAAGCATAAACATCACATGCAAGGTTAAATTCAAAACTTTGGAAAACACTTCCACTTCACATCATACCTTGCTCATATTTGAATATCATTTTAAAACAAGAAACCCTTAAAACCACTTACTCATTCAATTTACCATATGCATTAAACAAATGCAACATATGAACCACATCACCAACCTTTGCATCACATGCCTTAAAAACAAGTCTTCACAAGACTTCAATGCACTAAAGAGATTTCATGCACACATGCACCATTCTCAATAGATAACCAACACTTGTTCAAACTAACAAGTAAGCATGCATTCATAATACATTATACATGTCTCATGCAACCATGCATCATTTCAAGCATCTCATGCTTCATTATATTCAAGAACATATATTGGCTTCCAAGTGATCAACCAAATCCACTTTTCAACTCAACATCCAATCGGATACGCGGATCACAAGCGTTGTCCCCACGCTTCATACACCCTACCAATCCAAGGTCCCCAAATGGACTTTTAAACACCATTTGACCTTACCATTCACAAGGTTCCCATGTATGGACTTTTAAACACCATACAACCTTAACTTTCACAAGGTTCCCATGTATGGACTTTTAAACACCATACAACCTTAACTTTCACAAGGTTCCCATGTATGGACTTTTAACCACCATACAACCTTAACTTTCACAAGGTTCCCATGTATGGACTTTTAAACACCATACAACCTTAACTTTCACAAGGTTCCCATGTATGGACTTTTAACCACCATACAACCTTAACTTTCACCGATTGGTAGTTGTATAACATCACTAACGAGATCCGGGACACCCTATACAAGATCCACACATGGACTTTACACCACCATTGTGATCTTAACAAGCACAAGGTCCACCAATGGAATTTTAACCACCATTATTACCTTTGCTTACCCAAGGTCCTCGAATGGGATTCCAATCACCATTATAACCTTAACCATCTCGTTAGGATACTTGGATGGAGTTTACCGGTTCACACTTAATCACTCCACATCCAAGGCGACTTTATTCACGGTGCACCCAATCCTATAGCCGGCTAACTATATCCGATAAAAGAACCAAGAACCACTTACATCACTTGCCAACATAATCACCTTACCACATTAATCCTTTAATTCACATGCATAACCATAATGCAAAATTCATCATTTACCATCATCAATTCACTGTTTTTAAAGCATTACACAAAGCCATTAAACAACATGCAACACCATGCATCAAAACCACAATTTCCATGTACAAAACCAAGGATCTCTTACCTTGAGCATCCTTCACATATGGCTTTCAAAACCAGCATTAAACCATGCTTCCAAACAGAATTTAAAACATGCAAATCATATGCATTGCAACCATCAATCACAATTGCTTAAAAAAAAACAATTCACAACACAAACCAAGAGCGAAAATCCATTTACTTACTCTTGAGCTTAGCAAAGTTGTTTAGACTTAAACTAAGCTCCCAAACCTTCAAACCCTGGTTTAAAAGCTGAAAACCCAACTTCACTCACCGATACACAAAACAAGGCTAGCCAACAAGCCTTCCAAGCATCCGAAACCTTCCACACCACCTCAAATGCTCACGGATCTTCCTCCCCTGTTTCAAGCACATAACAACAGAAGATTAATGCATCATTATGCATTAAAAACACCAGCAACACAACTAAACTCGCTGCTCATCACAAATCCAACATTTCGGCTACCAAACACAACCGAAATCACCACCAAACACTTCCGAAACTTAACCCAGCCAAGATCCATCACTTCTAACCATTTTTAAACATCAATTAACATCCAAAATGATCACAATCACGTCCTTATACCTCCAGCTATAACAGATCATCAAAAACACCCCAAAAACAACCAAAAACATCAAGCAAAACTTAGGAAATTCAACCTATTCGGGATTGCATTGATAAAACCTCAATTCCTTATCAATTTAACATTCATTTAACATCAATTTGACACCTCAAAACACTGCCCAAACAGATCTCACGAAATTTCACCAAAAATCACCAAATCTTGCATTTTAAAGCCAAAATCAAGATTACCATTGTAAAACCTTTAATAAATCATAATTCAAGGATTGAGAACTTGGGAATTTCAGTAAAGAACTGAGAGTTTAGAGGAGAAGGACGTTCTTACCTCCAAACTTGAGTTTCTCCCTTTTTGGAACCAAAATCTTGAAAATTCCACTTAGCAAATGGTGAGGTTTTGTTGAAGAAATGATTAGAGATCAAAAGAGAATTGAAAAGAGATGTTTAGGTGACAAAATCAGAAGAAAATCTCTGGAGAAAAGATGTTTGGGTTGAGAGAAAATGAGGGAAAAGAAAATAGAAGATTGAGAGAAAAGTTAGTTAGAAAATGACAAAATATCTTCCCTCCACTTTTCTTTTATTTAAAAACCATTTAATAAACCTTTAATATTTTATAAAAATCTGGAGAAACTCCCATTGGGTAAATAGCTCCTTAAAGATTCAAAGTTTCAATCCTTTCTAAAACAGTCACGCAACTTTCAAAAATTACATTTTGGTCACTAGCCAAAATGTCACCCTTCCCAACCTCATTTTGTAAAATTGATTTCACAGTTCACTTATATATATTAAAAGAGGATTTTAGGACATTTTTCCATATTTTTAATGCAACCCGAACTAGGCTTTCCTAATTTCACCTTTATATATTCGAACCGCAACCCGACCGGTCCGGTCCAAACCCAAAACTTCCAAGCCCAAAACCGGGGCGTTACAGTGTGGATGAGAGCAGCGGGTTTAGGTGCTTTCTTTGAAGCTATTAATGCATGATGATGCATTAATCTACTGTTTTAATGTGTTAAAACAGGGGAGTCATCTTTGGATCCAAGTGGTGGTGATCCGGAAGCTTGATTTGGTGTTTCGGCAAGAGGCGAAACGGAATCGGTGAGTGGATTTTGGTTTTCGGCTTTGAAACCAATGTTTTGGAGGTTTGGGAGCTTAGTCTAAGTCTAAACAACTTTGCTAAGCTCAAGAGTAAGTTTTCGGAAACACTCTCTTGTTGAGGAACCATGTGATGGTTGGGTGCAATGTGTTTGTTGCATGTTTAAATTCTGTTTTTAAAGCATATCTAGCATGTGTGTTTGCTGAGATTATAAGCCATGTGTTTAAGGAAGCTCAAGGTTAGAGTTCCTTGTTTTTGAACATTGTATAAATGTTGTTTGATGCTTAAAGATGCATGATGTTTATGGCTTGGTTAAATGCTTAAAAACAGTGGATTATTGATGATATATGATGTATATTGGCAAGTGATGTTTTTGAAAAGGTTAAGGTCACTAAGGTGGTTAAAAGTCCTTGAGTGAGCCTAGTTTACTTAAGAACATCAAGGTGGTTAAAAGTCCTTGGATGGTTCTTGTTACGGACACAAAGGTGTTTAAAAGTCCTTGTGTGGTCCTTTCCAAGGTGTTTAAAAGTCCTTGGGGCCAAGGTGTTTAAAAGTCCTTGGGGTGGTTTATATCATGGTGTTTAAAAGTCCATGGCCAAGGTGTTTAAAAGTCCTTGGGGTGATTCATATCATGGTGTTTAAAAGTCCATGGCCAAGGTGTTTAAAAAGTCCTTGGGGTCAAGGTGTTTAAAAGTCCTTGAGGTGAAACTTGTTAAGGACACAAAGGTGTTTAAAAGTCCTTGTGTGGTCCTTGCCATGGTGTTTAAAAGTCCATGGGCCAAGGTGTTTAAAAGTCCTGGGGGATAAGATCACAATGGTGTTTAAAAGTCCATGTGTGAGTCTTATGTTGATCTTGTTTTAAAGATGGTAATTATCACTTGTGGCCAATATGACATGTTATGATGTGAAGCATGAGATGCTTGTTTAAGATTGCTTGTGAGCATGTGTAAATGTATTTTGAAGTATGATTTATAAATGAGTTATATAAATGCATTATTGTGTGGTTCTAAGGAGCTTTCCTCACTAAGCTTTTACTTACGCTCTCTCTCTTTTCTTAAACCAATAATGCAGAGCATTAAAGTGCATTGAGGGCAGCAAGGAGGGCAAGCAATCAAGTGGAAGTTAAGCTCATGTATAAGAAGGTTTTCTTAAACACTTTTAGCTTTTGGCATTTGGCAATGGGGGACCTATGTTGATGTTTTGGGAGATGTTTGGAACTCCCTATGTTGGATTTATGTTGTTGTTAATGTTGGTTTTTGTAATTGGCCATTATGTGTTGGTTTGAAGGCTTTTGTGCATGGATGGTTGCTTGTGTAGGAAGCATGCCTTTAGATTTGGGGCTTTTCATATATGTTGATCTATTGATGATTGGTTGATGCAAATATGTCTCTTGGATGTTGTATGAGTTGCTGGTAAAGTTTGATAGCATTTGGAGCATTATTGGTTGGTCAATTGCATGTTTAAGCAAGCTTTTTTCTGCATTTTGTGCAGGCCGTATCGGAACAGTGCCTACCGTTTCGGAACGGGTGCCTCGAAGCAGCCCAGGCGTCCGAAACGGGTGACACCGTTCCGAAACGGAAAGGCTACTGTCAGCCCTCGTTTCGGTACGCGTTGCGGAACGGCCCCGCGTTTCGAAACGGGTTGTCTCCCGTTTCGGAACGCATGACCGTTGGGGGCTGACATGGGCAGTTATGTGTTTCAAAATGTTTGCATTTTGGTCCTGAAACTTGTATGTGCAATTGTGTGAGTTCGGGATGTCCGTTTGAGCTGAAATTTGGCCGAGATGCATGAAACATGATTAATTTTAAGTTGGTAACTTTAATTTGGTTGAAGTCCTTATAATTATCAGAATTTAAAGTTTGGTCCCTAAAGTTGTAATTTGTTCAATTAGGTCCCTGTTTGATCTCTGATGTTTATGATCTTTGAGAATGTTGTTTGTTTGATCACAACTAGGGTTAATGTGCATCTAGACAAGTTTAAAAAGAAAAAAAAGGGTCGTTAATCAAGGTTGACTTTCGGGTTGACTTTGGTTTTCCCCGTGTGACTTTCTTAATTCGGGTCAACCGTCTAGGCCGGGTTAAGGGGGTTACATTTGGTGGTATCAGAGCTGAGTTCTCGAGTAAATGGGAATGTGTATGTGAATGTTTAAAGTGTGTATGCTTTGTATGCTTGTTGAGTGAAAGCATGTTGAGTGGATTGCATGTATGTTGCAATTGAGACATATGCTGTGATGAAGCATGTTGTGGGTACCCATTGCCAAATCAAAGCTAATGAAATGATGTTGTTTTTAATTGGAAATGAGCTTGAGTACTTGGATTGCTTACCTTGCTGGGCCTGACTTTGTTTATTTGCATTGTGATTGCATAGTTAGAGTATGGCACCTCGTAGAGAGTTGAGGAGTAATGTGCGAGCTACGGCTCAGAATGAGAATGAAAATGAGGAGAACGTTGAGAGCGCGGTTTTACCTCCTCCACCTGGTGGTGGTGGTGCTGGGGCTGAGGAAGCTGGAGTTGCAGCTGGTGCTGAGGCTGCAGGACCTGAGGCTGGTCAGGGGCAAGCTGTTCCTGACATGACGGTGTTAATTCAAGCTATAGCTGGTGCTTTTCAAGCAGCGGTAGCTGGAGCTCGTGGAGCTGGGCATTAGGAAGATGCTGGAGTTAGACTACCTTTGGAGCGTTTGTGCAGTGTGGGAGGGACTGAGTTCAGGGGTATGTCTGCTGAAAGTTCTGAGGCTTGGTTAGAGAGTACCAAGAGAATCTTGGGACAGATGAGTTGCACTGATGTGCAGAAGCTTGGCTGTGTTGTGTCCTTGCTGCAGAAGGATGCATATACGTGGTGGACAACCACTATTGCTGGGATGGCAGAAGCTGATGTGACTTGGACATTCTTTCAGAATGTGTTCAAGAGAAGGTATCTTGGTGTGAGGTACCTAGATGAAAAGAAGCGTGAGTTCATGTCTCTTACTCAAGGGAGCATGACGGTGGCTGAGTATGAGGTACAGTTTGTTCGACTCAATCAATATGCACCTGAGCTTGTCCCGGATGAGCGGGCGAGATGTGAAAGGTTCCGTTATGGCTTAGTGACGGATGTGAAGATGTATGTGCTGGCTACCGAGTATGATGACTTTGATGTGTTGGTGGGCCGAGCTAAGGATATTGAGATGAACTTGGGTTTATCTGCTAAAGGTGCTGGTAAGCGAGCAGCTGAGTATAGTTCCGGTGGTGGACGGAACAAGAGGGGACGTGATCAGAAGTATCAGTCCTCGGCTAAGCGAGGTGGTGGAGCACCTGCTCGGGGAGGCAACTCTAGAGCTGATCCGAGTACCTGTTGGATTTGTGGTTCTCATGGTCACATGAAACGTGATTGTCCTCGTGCTGTGAGGGAGGTGCAAGCTCCTGTTGCGGCAGCTGGGAATGGTTGCTGGAGCTGTGGATCTTTGGATCATTTGAGGCGTGATTGTCCTATGTTGGCTGGTGGCCAAGTTCGTGCTCCTGTTGTTGCAGCACCGCAGAGAGGTCGTGGGCGCGGCCGTGGTAATTTCCAGCGGAGAGAGGAAGGTGGCCGAGGTGTGGCTCATGTTGTAGCTGTGCAGCCAGAGGGTGGCGGGCAGGCTAGAGTGTTTGCTCAGCGTGAGGGGAGGAATGAAACGGATGTGATCGCAGGTACCTTTACTCTGCAATCCTTGTCATTACTTTCCTTGATTGATTCTGGATCTACGCACTCTTACATATTGCGTGAGCATGCTGAATTGCTTGGTTTGCCTGTTGAGTCTTTGGATGTTGGTATGCGTGTCACTAGTTCTTTTGGTGAGACTGTTGTGACTCGAAAGCTGTATAGAAGGTGTCCTTTGGTTGTTCAAGATCATGTTTTTCATGTTGACCTGATGGAGTTACCCTTCTATGGTTTTGATGTAATCCTTGGTATGGATTGGCTTGCTGAGCATCGTGCTGTGGTGGATTGTGAAAATAAGCGAGTTTCGCTGAAGCTTGCAGATGATTATGAAGTTGTTGTGGTTGGTGAGAATGTGAAGTTTCTTGCCAATGTGGTGTCTACGTTGGAGGCGAGCCGGATGCTGAGGCAAGGCTGTGAAGCTTACCTAGCTTTTGTGATGAATCCTAGCTCTAAGGAGTTGAGGGTGCAAGATATCAGGGTTGTGAAGGAGTTTCCTGGTGTGTTTCCTGAGGAGTTGCCTGGTTTACCTCCTAATCGCGAGGTGGAGTTTGGGATTGAGCTGTATGAGAATACAACTCCTGTGTCCATTACTCCCTATAGGATGGCACCTAAGGAGCTGAAAGAGCTGAAGACGCAGTTGCAAGAGTTGCTTGAGCGTGGTTTCATTCGGCCGAGTGTGTCGCCTTGGGGTGCACCGGTCTTGTTCGTGAAGAAGAAGGATGGCACTATGAGAATGTGCATTGATTACCGTCAGCTGAACAAGTTGACTATCAAGAATCGGTATCCTTTGCCGAGAATTGATGATCTCTTTGATCAATTTCGGGGAGCAGTTGTGTTCTCTAAGATTGACTTGAGGTCAGGGTATTACCAGTTGAAGGTGAAGGATGTGGATGTGCCTAAGACAGCTTTCAGAACAAGGTATGGGCATTATGAGTTCCTTGTGATGTCGTTTGGGTTGACAAATGCTCCTGCTGCTTTCATGGACATGATGAATCGTGTGTTTCATGAATACCTGGACAAGTTTGTTGTGGTGTTCATCGATGATATCCTCGTGTACTCGCGTACTGAGGAGGAACACGAAGAGCATTTGAGGATTGTTTTGCAGGCTTTGTTGGAGAATCAGCTTTATGCTAAGCTGAGCAAGTGCGAGTTCTGGTTAAGTGAGGTGGTGTTTCTTGGGCATGTGGTTTTTGCTAAGGGGATTCGGGTTGATCCTCAGAAGGTTGAGGCGGTGATGAATTGGAAGGTTCCTAAGTCTGTTCATGAAGTTCGTAGTTTCCTCGGTTTGGCAGGATACTATCGGAGGTTTGTGGATGGGTTTTCTAAGATTGCTGCACCTTTGACAAAGTTGTTGCAGAAAGATGTTAAGTATGAGTGGACGGAGGCGAGGCAGCAGGCTTTTGAGAAGCTTAAGGCAGCTTTGACACAAGCTCCTATCTTGATTCAACCTGAATCAGGGAAAGAGTTTGTGGTGTATAGTGATGCATCCTATGTTGGTTTGGGATGTGTGTTGATGCAAGAGGGTAAGGTGGTGGCTTATGCATCGCGGCAGTTGAAGGTGCATGAGCGTAATTATCCTACGCATGACATTGAGCTGGCTGCAGTGGTTTTTGCTTTGAAGATCTGGAGGCATTACCTGTATGGTGAGAAGTGTACTGTGTACACGGATCACAAGAGTTTGAAGTATCTGATGTCTCAGAAGGAGTTGAATCTCAGGCAGCGACGTTGGGTGGAGTAGCTCAAGGATTATGATTTGACGATTGAGTATCACCCTGGGAAGGCTAATGTTGTAGCGGATGCCTTGAGTAGGAAGGTACCTGTTGAGCTGAGGGCTATGTTTGCCAGTTTGAGTATATCGCGTGATGGTGGTCTTGTAGCTGAGTTGCAAGTGAAACCATCTTTGGTTCAGTTGATCAAGGAAAAACAGTTGCTGGATGATTCCTTGGTGCCGCATGTTCAGGATATCGCGGAGGGTAGACCTTCGGATTTCTGTTCTAATGGTGATGGAGTGTTGTGTTTTGGGAGTCGGATAGTGGTGCCTAATGATGCTGAGCTGAGGCGTGCTATTCTGACTGAAGGTCATAGTAGTCCTTTTGCTATGCACCCAGGTAGTACTAAGATGTATCGAGATCTTCGTGATGAGTACTATTGGGTGGGTTTGAAAAAGGATGTTGCGGAGTTTGTGAGCAAGTGTATGGTGTGTCAGCGAGTTAAGGCTGAGCATCAGTTTCCTTCAGGGTTGTTGCAACCGTTGAGAATCCCTGAGTGGAAGTGGGAGAGGGTTACCATGGATTTTGTATCTGGTTTACCTTTGTCACCATCGAAGAAGAATTCGGTGTGGGTGATTGTGGATCGCCTGACGAAGTGTGCGCATTTCTTGCCTGTGCATACTACGTTTTCTTTGGATAAGCTTGCGGAGCTGTACATTGCGGAGATTGTGCGGCTGCATGGTGTGCCAAAGTCGATTGTGTCGGATAGGGATCCGAGGTTCACATTGCGGTTCTGGCAGTGTTTGCATCAAGCTCTGGGTACGAGGTTGAATTTCAGTACATCCTATCATCCTCAGTCGGATGGTCAGTCTGAGCGTGTTATCCAGATTTTGGAGGATATGTTGAGGTGCTGCGTGATTGAGTTTCAGGGCTCTTGGGAGAAGCTTTTGCCTTTGGTTGAGTTTGCTTATAACAATAGTTATCAGGCGAGCATTCAAATGGCACCTTATGAGGCTTTGTATGGGAGGAAGTGTAGGACTCCTCTTTGTTGGGCTGAAACGGGTCAGAAGTTGGTTTCGATGCCGACTTTGTTGAAAGGAACCACTGAGAAGGTGAAGCTCATTTGTGAGCGTTTGAAGGCAGCTTCTGATCGGCAGAAGTCTTACGCGGATTTGAAGCGTAAGGAGATAGAGTATGCGGTGGGTGACCGTGTGTTTTTGAAAGTTTCGCCTTGGAAGAAGGTGATGAGGTTTGGCCGGAAGGGCAAGTTGAGCCCTAGGTACATTGGACCATACGAGGTGGTTGAGCATGTGGGTCCTGTTGCATACAGGTTGAGGTTACCTCAAGAGTTGGAGAAGATTCATGATGTGTTCCATGTTTCTATGCTCCGGAAGTATAGATGTGATCCTTCGCATGTGATGCCTGTGGAGGAAGTGGAATGGAATCCGGATTTGACCTATGATGAGGAACCGGTGAAGGTTCTGGATTCGGATAGCAAGGTTCTTCGTGGCAAGACCATAGAGTTGGTAAAGGTGTTGTGGAAGCACCGCGGTGTTGAGGAAGCCACGTGGGAGCGGAAGGATGACATGCTGAAGCAGTTTCCTTATCTCTTTCCTTCAGGTAAATTTCGAGGACGAAATTTCTTAAGGGGGGGAGAGTTGTAACGCCCCGGTTTTGGGCTTGGAAGTTTTGGGCGTTGACCGGTTCGGTCAAAGTGCGGTTCGAATCTATAAGGGTGAAATTAGGAAAGCCTAGTTCGGGTTGCATTAAAAATATGGAAAAATGTTCTAAAATCATATTTTAATATATATAAGTGAACTGTGAAATCAATTTTGAAAAATGAGGTTTGGAAGGGTGACATTTTGGCTAGTGACCAAAATGTAATTTTTGAAAGTTGCGTGACTGTTTTATAAAGGATTGAAACTTTGAATCTTTAAGGAGCTATTATTCCAAAAGGAGTTTCTCCAGATTTTTCTAAGATATTTTAATGTTTAATTCTGATTTTAAAGTTAAAGAAAAGTGGAGGGAAATCATTTTGGCTATTTTGTAACTAATTTTCCTATTTTCCCAATTTTCCTTTTTCTCTCATTTTCTCTCAATCCAAGCACTTTCTCTCCAAAGATTTCTTTCTGATTTTGTCACTCAAATCTATCTTTTCAATTCTCTTTGGATTCCTAATCATCTCTACAACAAAACCTTGCAATTTGCTATTTGGATTTTCAAGCTTTTTGGTTCTAAAAGGGAGAAAACTCAAGTTTGGAGGTAAGAATGTCCTTCTCCTCTAAACTCTCAGTTCTTTACTGAAATTCCCAAGTTCTCAATCCTTAATTGATGTTTTATTAAAGGCTTTTAAAGTTGTGAAATGGATCTTAGCTTTAAATGCAAGATTTGGTGATTTTTGATAGATTTTCGTTAGATCTGTTAAAACTGTGATTTGAGATGTGTTTTTGATGATAAATGAACATTAATTTGTTAAGGAATTGAGTTTTGATTAATGCAATCCCGGATAGGTTGAATTTCCTAAGTTTAGCTTGTGATTCTTGGTTGTTTTTGGGTGATCTTGTGGATCTGTTGTTGCTGGAGGTATAAGGATGTTGTTAGTTCCTTTTTAGATGTTGAATGATGTTTAAGGATGCTTAGTTTTGATGGTTTATGGCTGGGCTTTGTTGAGGAGTTGTTTAGATGCATTTTCGGTTGTGTTTGGTGGCCGAAAATGGAGTGTGGATGAGAGCAGCGGGTTTAGGTGCTTTCTTTGAAGCTATTAATGCATGATGATGCATTAATCTACTGTTTTAATGTGTTAAAACAGGGGAGTCATCTTTGGATCCAAGTGGTGGTGATCCGGAAGCTTGATTTGGTGTTTCGGCAAGAGGCAAAACGGAATCGGTGAGTGGATTTTGGTTTTCGGCTTTGAAACCAATGTTTTGGAGGTTTGGGAGCTTAGTCTAAGTCTAAACAACTTTGCTAAGCTCAAGAGTAAGTTTTCGGAAACACTCTCTTGTTGAGGAACCATGTGATGGTTGGGTGCAATGTGTTTGTTGCATGTTTAAATTCTGTTTTTAAAGCATATCTAGCATGTGTGTTTGCTGAGATTATAAGCCATGTGTTTAAGGAAGCTCAAGGTTAGAGTTCCTTGTTTTTGAACATTGTATAAATGTTGTTTGATGCTTAAAGATGCATGATGTTTATGGCTTGGTTAAATGCTTAAAAACAGTGGATTATTGATGATATATGATGTATATTGGCAAGTGATGTTTTTGAAAAGGTTAAGGTCACTAAGGTGGTTAAAAGTCCTTGAGTGAGCCTAGTTTACTTAAGAACATCAAGGTGGTTAAAAGTCCTTGGATGGTTCTTGTTACGGACACAAAGGTGTTTAAAAGTTCTTGTGTGGTCCTTTCCAAGGTGTTTAAAAGTCCTTGGGGTGGTTTATATCATGGTGTTTAAAAGTCCATGGCCAAGGTGTTTAAAAGTCCTTGGGGTGATTCATATCATGGTGTTTAAAAGTCCATGGCCAAGGTGTTTAAAAAGTCCTTGGGGTCAAGGTGTTTAAAAGTCCTTGAGGTGAAACTTGTTAAGGACACAAAGGTGTTTAAAAGTCCTTGTGTGGTCCTTGCCATGGTGTTTAAAAGTCCATGGGCCAAGGTGTTTAAAAGTCCTTGGGGATAAGATCACAATGGTGTTTAAAAGTCCATGTGTGAGTCTTATGTTGATCTTGTTTTAAAGATGGTAATTATCACTTGTGGCCAATATGACATGTTATGATGTGAAGCATGAGATGCTTGTTTAAGATTGCTTGTGAGCATGTGTAAATGTATTTTGAAGTATGATTTATAAATGAGTTTTATAAATGCATTATTGTGTGGTTCTAAGGAGCTTTCCTCACTAAGCTTTTGCTTACGCTCTCTCTCTTTTCTTAAACCAATAATGCAGAGCATTAAATGCATTGAGGGCAGCAAGGAGGGCAAGCAATCAAGTGGAAGTTAAGCTCATGTATGAGAAGGTTTTCTTAAACACTTTTAGCTTTTGGCATTTGGCAATGGGGGACCTATGTTGATGTTTTGGGAGATGTTTGGAACTCCCTATGTTGGATTTATGTTGTTGTTAATGTTGGTTTTTGTAATTGGCCATTATGTGTTGGTTTGAAGGCTTTTGTGCATGGATGGTTGCTTGTGTAGGAAGCATGCCTTTAGATTTGGGGCTTTTCATATATGTTGATCTATTGATGATTGGTTGATGCAAATATGTCTCTTGGATGTTGTATGAGTTGCTGGTAAAGTTTGATAGCATTTGGAGCATTATTGGTTGGTCAATTGCATGTTTAAGCAAGCTTTTTTCTGCATTTTGTGCAGGCCGTATCGGAACAGTGCCTACCGTTTCGGAACGGGTGCCTCGAAGCAGCCCAGGCGTCCGAAACGGGTGACACCGTTCTGAAACGGAAAGGCTACTGTCAGCCCTCGTTTCGGTACGCGTTGCGGAACGGCCCCGCGTTTCGAAACGGGCTGTCTCCCGTTTCGGAACGCATGACCGTTGGGGGCTGACATGGGCAGTTATGTGTTTCAAAATGTTTGCATTTTGGTCCTGAAACTTGTATGTGCAATTGTGTGAGTTCGGGATGTCCGTTTGAGCTGAAATTTGGCCGAGATGCATGAAACATGATTAATTTTAAGTTGGTAACTTTAATTTGGTTGAAGTCCTTATAATTATCAGAATTTACAGTTTGGTCCCTAAAGTTGTAATTTGTTCAATTAGGTCCCTGTTTGATCTCTGATGTTTATGATCTTTGAGAATGTTGTTTGTTTGATCACAACTAGGGTTAATATGCATCTAGACAAGTTTAAAAAGAAAAAAAAAGGGTCGTTAATCAAGGTTGACTTTCGGGTTGACTTTGGTTTTCCCCGTGTGACTTTCTTAATTCGGGTCAACCGTCTAGGCCGGGTTAAGGGGGTTACAAT
Source organism: Hibiscus trionum (assembly GCA_030270665.1). Classification (NCBI taxonomy): domain Eukaryota; kingdom Viridiplantae; phylum Streptophyta; class Magnoliopsida; order Malvales; family Malvaceae; genus Hibiscus; species Hibiscus trionum. The sequence continues at coordinate 1,818,723 of BSYR01000004.1, forward strand.
CCACCACCACAAGTAGCCAATCCCAAGCTATGTTCGATATTCTAGGCCCTAATGACCAAAACAACAAAGTCCACATAATCTGAAGCCGACATAAAGGTCTTCACCTCCTGAACCAACCCATATCAGATATGTTCACATCTTTCCCTATTAGTGGGAACCAACTTAGAAGCATACTGACTAAGACGTACGGACTGTATCTTATACTCGGATACTATCATGCTGCCCTGAACCAAGGCCATAAACTCTCTCTTCTCATCCTGATATCGAGGACCAAGGTACTTCTTACGGAAGGCGGTTCATTAGAATTCCCAAGTAACCTCAGCTACTGGCATACCAGACAAAATAGTAGTCCACCAAGCATAAGCATCTCCATGAAGCAAGGAAATAAGCAGCCCAACATACGTGTATCTGAGCACTCCATCTATCCCAAAATACGGACTGTACTCTCAAGCCATGCCTATGAACCCTCGGGAGACAACCCACAAAACTCAACTCCGCCCAAACTACGAAGTCTCTCTAAAGGCAAACCAGTCTCTGCGCCCTGAGGCAGTGCTGCAACACGTACACTAGCTAAGGTTGTCTGAAGAGACCTGACTATAGCCTGAATCAGAGGAGTCATATCTATCCAGCCTGCCCTGGCCAACCTGAGGTCCAACACCTCCGACACCAACTCTAATACCACCCTCGGGAGGAGGGGAGGAGGAGGCAAATTCTCTTCATTCGCGTGCCCAACATTCTTATTCCCTGAATTACCAACTGTGAGCCCTCGTCTCGGTCTCATACTTACTGTAACCCCTTTAGCACGGCCTAGACATCTGACCCGAACCAAGGAGATTACACGGGGAAAACCAAGGCCAACTCGTTAAAGCAGACTTCGATTAATGACCCTTTTTTCTTTTTATCTTCTCTAGATGCAGTTTAAAACTTTATGCGATCAACAAAACATTTAGAAAGAAACGGCGCAACAAACGGATAACGTTTAAGGATTCAATTGAACATTTTAAGCTTTTAGGGACCAAAACATAATTTTTGTAAATTACAAGGATCTTTCCCATTTTAAGGATACCAACCTTTAATTAATTATAAAACATGCTTCTCTGACAAATTTCAGCACAAACGAACCATCCAAACCCATCCAATTGTATACACAAAGTTTAGGGACTAAAATATAACATTTCAGACTTTTAAAGATTCCATTTAACCAATTTAACGGTCAGGTACCAGTACACTCACTGCCCGTATCGATACTCGGGAAGGCAGTAACCAAATTTTGAGAGAGGGTATTGATACCCTTCCCCGAGTATCGGTACGAGTGTGCATTGTATCGATACACTTCCATAACGTATCGATACCCATGTACCAATCTGGCCAAAATTAGCCTATGAGTATCGATACCCATACCGGAAGCGCACAAGAAACAACCTCTTAAACGTATCAATCATCATCCGATCACACCCATAACTCATATACATGCATATATAATCACATCAAACCTATATGTGACACAAACTAGCCACATAGCAAGCATTATGCACACCAATTCATATTGAATAAGAGACTAATACAGCATGCCTTCAACCACAAACCGAAGCATGATCAAAGCACCAATTAAAGGTCCAAAAACCACATAGAGGCCAATTACAAATACACAAATGCATACTAAACTTGCTCAACACTAGGAAATACCATAACAACAGTATTTAAAGCATTGGACACCCATATTGTCTTTATTACTCTAGTCCAAAACCAAAGCTTACCTTTAATCAAAGTCTTCCATCGATCCCCTTGCCAGTGCTGCATCCAAAGCTTAAATTGACTGCATTGATGAACAAGGAGAGCATAAGCATACAAGCTTAGTGAGGATTGCTCAAAACACATCAACAATGCAGTTTTTAAAACACAAGTTGAAACCATATCATGCTCAATCTGATTTCAAGCCTTCAAAACCAAAGCAAACCATTCTTTAACCATGTTCCACATGTATCATTAGCCACGTGCATTTTTCACAATGCAAATCCACATTAAGCCTCACTTGCTTAATTCACATGCATAAATTTGTCCTATGCAACATCTCATCATCAATCATCTCATGCACAATAAACCATTATGCATTCATTATAATCATGATACATGGGCAATAATAAACACATATATTGGCATTACAAGTGAACTGGATGGAATCTACCCCCATCCTTGGATAGCACTACCCCTATCCATTAATGATCAGATATATGAATACCTTGATGGCACTACCCCCATCAAGTCACATGGTGAAACAACCCTCACCATTATCTCACTTTAGTCGGGATGCCACTACCCGCATTGCCCGTTGGTGATAGCACTACCCCTATCACTCGCATCACAATAGCACTACCCCTATTGTGAAACCGAAGAATTTATCTCACGCGCAAATTTTATAAATTATAATGCACTTCACATTCTATTGGTTGACCAACATATTTGATAATAGAAATCTCATCACTAAGCCAATATACCATTTAAATCCATGTTAACTCACTGTTTTCAATGCATTATTAAAATCATCACAGATCCCAAAATTAAACATGCTTTCAAATAGAAAATACCATCTCATACAAGATCGTATCATTGTGTATCAAACCACACCATTTCATGGGATAAACACAAGAAAAACCATGCTTAAATCCATGCATAACAGTGAGTAACAACCATTATCAAAACATGAGAATGATAAAACCATGGAGTTCATTTCAAACTGAAAACCAAGAGAGTTCAAGTAACCATACTTACTTCCGAGATTAGCTAAGCGTTTCAAGCTTACACTAACCTCCCAACACCTCGTATCCAAGCTTAAAAAAGCTTTAAAACACATCCACTCACCGATACACGAAACTTCACGTGTCGACACGAAGATCACTCGTCCGAAGCTTCCAAAATTGCTTCACTAGCTTCTGGATCAACATCCCCTGCGTTTAGATCATCAAAAACAGAGATCCAATGCATTAAAATGCATTCTAACACCAGTAACTAGACACAAACTCGTTGCCCAGCAAAACCACATCAATTTACCCATCCAAAACAACCGAAAACTCATTCGATTGCTTCCTAAACCATGCCCAGCCAACAATCAACACTTCCAATCATTAATATTCATCAAATCACATCCAAAAACAACCTAAACCCTTTATTATTCTCCAACAATCATTTAACCATCAAATCACTTCAAAAACACAACTAAAACTATAATAAAACTCAAAGATCTCAAGGATTTCGGAATCTAAATCATTAAAACTCTTTTTCAACATCATAATCACCTCAAAAATCAATTATAATCCATCTAAAACAGAGCTCATCAACAACACTACAAAAATCAAGAATTAAACATTAGTTTTGCAAGATTTTGATCTTAAATCAAAACTATAATCAAAACTCAGTTAAAAAACAACAATTGAGAGTAAAAAATCTTTAGAGTTTCAATAAAGAACCTTGATTAGAGGTTGAGAACAAGATTTACCTCCAATTCTTGCTTTTCTTAAGATTTGACAAGTTTTGCTTCACAATTCTTGAAGAGAAATCTTTAAAATGGTTACGAGATCAAAGTGAGAATGTTTGGGAGAAAAGAAATATGAAGAATAGACTTTAGAAAGGTGTTTTGCTGAATATGAAGAGTGAAAAGTTAGTTACGTAAATGAAACTTCCAAATTAATGATTTTATTTGATAAATAAATAAAATCCCTTTTTTAAACAATTACTTAAAATTCATTTAAAATACGTGTCAAATTAAGGAAAGGTGTAATTGCACAAAACCTCCCTAAAGATTCTAAGATTTGACTCCTCTTTTGAAATTTGCATTTTTCCACAGTTTTAATACTTTACATTTTGGTCACTGCCCAAAATGTACCACTTACAAAACTCATTTTGTAAAATTGATTTGACCAACCTCTTAAACATGATTTTAGAGGATTTTAGCAATTTTTGTCATATTTTATCCTATCCCGGACCTTGATCTTCCTGAACCACCTAACACAATTTGAACCATTCCCAACCGGTTCACTTAACTCGATTCGATGTCTAAAACATCTAGGCCCAAAATTGGGATGTTACACTTACAAGAAATGCAATCTAACAACAACAAACATAAACAACATAAATAATTTGTGTCAGTAAAAAGCAAGGATTCCAAGATGCTCAAGTCTTTTAATCCAAACACTTTTCACTAATAGTATTGTAGCAATGGGTGCCTTTATCTACCCTCAAAACAACTCAAAACCGAAGAACATGCTCATAAACACCGTGTATTACAAACAACAACAAAACACATCAAAACTTACCTCGCTTACCTCCCCAACGTTCGCAAACCTGGCTTTGATACCAACAAATGTAACCCCTTTAGCCTGGTCTAGCATCCTGACCGAACTAAATATACGGGGAAAACCAAAAGAAAACCCGCTAGGGTTTCACTCCGATTAGCAACCCTATATTTTTTTTACTTTTCTAAATGCCATTAAACATCCTATAAGAGAGACTTGCAGCAGAAGAAACCAAAATGGAGAAAGGAACATCAACAAGGCACTTCAAACAACAAGGGACCAAAATGCAAAACTAATAAGATTTAGGGTCCTAGCATGAAATTAAGGTTACCAATCCTCAATTAGTCATAGTTCATGCCCATATGCCAAAATACATCTTAAAACAACCAACCAAACTCATTACAACGATTGCATAACATACAAGGACTAAAACGTAATATAATAGAACTTATGAAGATTTAAATAACTAACAAAACAGCTGGCCGTATCGATATATGTTGCCATGTACCGATACGGGTGTATCGAAACATATTTGAAGGGCTTGGAACACTATCTCGTGTCAAAACATCTTCGGGGTGTTTCGGAACTAAGGTTTCCAGTAGCAAAATGTACCGAAACAGACCTTAAACGTAGCGATACACTTAGGCCATTTCAGGTACCCCGTATCGATACAGTCTCGATTGTATCGATACGCTCGACCTACAATGACACATTTTGCTGGTTTATTGCAACCTTAACCCATAAAGACCCTCCAAACAAGACATAAACATGCATACAACTCAAACATACCACAAAACCTCAACAACCATGGCAACAACATCTACATAGCATGATCAAACGTAGCAAGATTCTAGATATAAGCAACTTAAGCGTAAACAAAACCACAATATGGACAAACTTCATACCAAACCATACTTCAACATAAAAAGGTCAGAAACAAGACCAAATTGGCACCATAAACATGTCTCAACATATGGAGTCTCAAAACAACCCTCCCTAAAACCTAAAGGTCATATCCCATTGCTAACATACTATTATTTGATGCCAAAACCATACTTGAGCAAAAATGTAAACTCTTGGACAACTCCTTGCTTCCTTGCTGCCACAAATGGTCTACGGATCTACATTGTTGGAAAAGAGAGCGTAAGGAAGAATGCTTAGTGAGCGGTGCTCAAACAACAACAACAACAACAACAACAATGCAATTTTAAACCATTTTCCTTGCTTTTGAAAACAAAGCCATTTCACAAATTATTTCTGAATCATAAATCTTCAACATAACATACTCTTTTTAACACATGCTTTAACTAAAAAACAAGGCATAACATTCCAAAACACATGGAATATATAACTCAAAGCTTCACAATATCATCAATACAAATAAAGTATAAAGATGAAATTTGAGTCACATGAGTATATTGACATTTAGCACTTTTACTCGGATACGGGGATAGCATTTGGTGGAATGCCCATCACCGTAATTAAGATAACTAGACAACATCCGGTGGAATGCCCATCACCGTTCTCACAACGTCTAGCAAAATATAAGCTTCCGATGGAATGCCCAACACTGTACTCCTCCTTAGTGGAATCTAACATCACTAAGGCCAAGCGCGAATTTTACCATTATAGTGCACTCTCATCCTAATGGTAGACCAATTATATCCGGTAATAAGGATCTCAACAAGTGCCAATATACTCATCAAGGCCAACACTTACACACTGTTTTTCAAGGCCGCAAACATAACATTTCTCATCCCAAATTCATACATATTTCCATGCATAGCATGTACCCAACAACATATAACTCTTCATCACACAAATCAAGACATGGTATTTACATGATTCATCATCTTATCATCTCAACACATGTGAAAACAGTAAACATCATCATTTGCAACAAGATATAGTTGGGCTCAATAAAATCAAAGTAAAAAGCCGAAAACAACCAAACTTACTCTTGAGCTTAGATTGGCTTTTCAAGCTCAATCTAAACCCCCAAAATCTTGTCCTTAACCATTTAAGGCTTAATAAAACAATTCCACTCACTAGCACTACACAAATGTTAGCCGAACACCCAAATTAAGCCTCCGGGTTGTCTAATATCGCGTCTGAAGTTCCCAAATCAATTTCCCCTGCTTCTAATCAATTCAAAACAGAGCATTATAGTGATTTCAAGCCTCTAAACTTGCTACAACTCAAAAAACCAGCATCTAGCAATAATCGCCCATCAATCCATATCCGAAATCAACTGAAAACATCAATAAATCAGCTCAAAACGAAGCCCAACTAAAACCTAGCAAGATTATCATCAAAATCACGTCTATTAACAACTAGAAACATCCATCCAGAGGCAAGATACCATCAGCCACTAATTCTTCATAAAACCAAGCCTGAAACTCAAGAACTTCAACCTTAAACACTACCATCTCAACTAGTTTCGGGTTTTATGTTATCAAACCATCCTTTCAACATTATCTAACATCAAAAACACATTTATTATCATCCACAAACCCAGTAAAACAAAACCCAATAAAAATCTCATCAAACACCTCTTTTTCAAATAAAAAGCATCAGAAACCAAGAAGAAACAATTGGGTTTTGGAAAGATTTCATCAATAACAAGCCTAAACTGAACCAATATTCTCCTAAAATAATTTGCACCCCTTTTTGTCACCATTTAAAGTCATTTATTAAGAAACAAGCCTGAAACTAGCCTAAACCGAACCAACTAATCTGAATCAGTCCTAAATCAAATCTGGTTACCTTCCAGACCCTAAACTCGGGGCATTATAGACGCGACCATAACATAAACCTCGAGTGAAAACTGAAAGGTTTCACTTATTCTGAGCAAACATTCGACGACGAGGATAAAGTGAAGGGTGGATTCGATTCGCGACGAGGTGCTGGTCACAATGGTGTGGTTGGCACTCCGAACGGGCGGTGCTAAGGAGAACCATGTGGTTCTTTTCTATTTTTCGAGCAAACAACGACTGGTGAGAGAGATTTGAAGGAATGATTTTATTCGCGATGAGGTGATGAACAAGATGATAGTGATGACACGCAAAATGGACGGCGGCACGGTGGCTGATCAAAGCTTCGCCAGAATAAGAGAGAGGGTGAGGGAGAGATATCATGAGAGAGAGGGAGAAGAGAGCAGCTGTAACATCTATCTGGGAGTTGAACCGATTTTAGGGCTAAAAACATGGTTATATACCTTGTTCAAAAGGGCAAACCACGATATAAGGACCCAAACTTTATCTGTATATCAGATTGGTCACCAAAGTTTCAACTTTCAAAATTTGGTCACTAAAACATAATTGCAAATTCAATCTAATCCTCATCACAATTAGGGTTTTGAATTTAAAATCCTCAAATGTTAAAATTTTGAATCTAGGGATTTCCGATTATAGTTTTCAATTTGGGCAAAATTTTTGGGGTGTTACACAATCCCCGTCTATCCCAAGGCAATCAACCTCTATTACGGCATACATGTGGCACGGATGATGTTGGAGTATGCCCAAAGACCAATCATATGATGATTGAATATACATACTATTTTACTAGATTTATCAAGTAATGGCATTGCCGTTATTATCATTTGGTATGTTTCTGTGCATCAAACTAACCATTGGATAATAATGTCCATACAATAATACGATTATTGTTAAATAGAATCCTTAGTCGAATATTATTACGGGTATGGACATTGATAATATATAAAGACTAATATGTGGTTGATTGATAACAAGTGTTGTAATTGACATAGAGATGTCAAAATCAACACATAAGTATTTGTTAGAGAACAACATACTGGATTGGCCCGCTATGAGCATGTTTCTTGGGTAATTATGTGACAGTCACAACATTGTTCATGATAAACATATGTATGATCCTCAGGTTTGAGATCAACATGATTTCAACATAATGATTTACGTATTTTGACATAGTCAAACGTGTGTCGTAACTGACTACATTATAAAGACTGATGATTGGATACATGATGACCTATGTAGTGAAATATGGTTGATCAAGAAAGGATTTGTCCCTCCTACATAATGGGAGAAATATCTTCGGCCACTTGATTGAGTGAGATTAGAAACTGCATGGCCATTCTCGAATATTATGATATGAGATATCATAGAGATTCGTTTCTAATAATCTACTCAAGACATCAAGAAACACTAGATGGACAACGCAAGTGTGACTAACCCATGACTTGTGTTCATCTAAAATATAAAGGACAAAAGGATAAAATACATAAAGAAAGTTTATTCAGGAATTAGGAAAGTCAAACCATGACTTCATGCAACTTAGGTAGCAATGATGTATTGCTAGATGACACTCATTGTTTGTAAAATTAGCACAGTTCTAATTTTGCTGCTAACGTTGCATGAACCTACAAGGGTCACTGTAACGCCCCGGTTTTGGGCTCAGAAGTTTTGGGCATTGACCGGTTTGGTCAAAGTGCTGATCGAATATATAAGAGTGAATTTAGGAAAGCCTAGTTCGGGTTGCATTAAAAATATGGAAAAATGTCCTAAAATCATCTTTTAATATAATTAAGTGAACTGTGAAATCAATTTTGGAAAATGAGGTTCGGAAGGTTGACATTTTGGCTAGTGACCAAAATGTAATTTTTGAAAGTTCGGTGACAGTTTTATAAAAGATTGAAACTTGGAATCTTTAAGGAGCTAATATTCCAAAAAGAGTTTCTCCAGATTTTTCTAAGATATTTGAAGGCTTTATTCTGATTTTAAAGTTTATGAAATGTGGAGGGAAATCATTTTATCATTTTATAACTAACTTTTCTATTTTCTCTCAATTTTCCTTTTCTCTCATTTTCTCTCAACCCAAACACATTCTCCAGATTTTCTTCTTTGATTTTGTCAATCTAAATCACTCATTTCAACTCTCATTTGATTCCTAATCATCTCATCAACAAAACCTCTCAATTTGCAAGTTGTTTCATCAAGCTTTTTAGCTCTAAAAAGGAGAAACTCAAGTTTGGAGGTAAGAACGTCCTTCTCCTCTGAACTTCAAGTTCTTTATTGAAATTCCCAAGTTCTCAATCCTTGATTTATGATTTGTTAAAGGCTTTTCAATTGAAATCTTGATTTTGGCTAAAATGCAAGATTTGGTGATTTTGGTGGAATTTTCGTATGATCTGTTTAAGCAGGGTTTTGAAGTGTCAAAATGATGTTAAATGAATGCTAAATTGATTAGAAGTTGAGGTTTAATTAATGCAATCCCGGATAGGTTGAATTTCCTAAGTTTTGCTTGAGTTTTTGGTTGTTTTTGGAGTGTTTTGGTGATCTGTTATACCTGGAGGTATAAGGACGTGTTTGTGATTATTTTGGATGTTAATTGATGTTTAAAAGTGGTTAGAAGTGATGGATCTTGGCTGGGTTAAGTTTTGGAAGTGTTTGGAGGTGATTTCGGTTGTGTTTGGTAGCCGAATTGTTGGATTTGTGATGAGCAGCGAGTTGTGTTGTGTTGATGGTGTTTTTAATGCATAATGATGCATTGATCTTCTGTTGTTGTGTGCTTGAAACAGGGGAGTTTGATCCGTGAGCTTTAGAGGTGTTGCGGAAGGTTTCGGATGCTTGGAAGGCTTGTTGGCTAGCCTTGTTTTGGTTATCGGTGAGTGAAGTTGGGTTTTCAGCTTTTAAACCAAGGTTCGAAGGTTTTTGGGAGCTTAGTGTAAGTCTAAACAACTTTGCTAAGCTCAAGAGTAAGTGAATGGATTTTCGCTCTTGAATTATGATTGTGAAATTGGCTTTTAAGCAATTGTGGTTGATGATTGAAATGCATGTGTTTTGCATGGTTTAAATCTGTTTTGAAAGCATATTTTAGCATGGTTTAATGCTGGTTTTGAAAGCCATATGTGAAGGATGCTCAAGGTAAGAGATCCTTGGTTTTATACATTGAAAATGTGGTTTTGATGCATGGTGTTGCATGTTGTTCAATGGCTTTGTTTAATGCTTTAAAACAGTGAATTAATGTTGGTAAATGATGGTTTGCATTATGGTTATGCATGTGAAACATTGGACTAATGTGGTAAGGTGGTTATATTGGCAAGTGATGTAAGTGGTTCTTGGTTCTTTGATCGGATATAGTTAGTCGGCTATAGGATTGAGTGCACCGTGAATTAAGTCGCCTTGGAGGTGGAGTGGTCAAGAGTGGACCGGTAAACTCCCTTCAAGTATCCTAACGAGATGGTTGAGGTCATAATGGAGGTGTTGCCCATTCGAGGACCTTGGTTGAGCAAAGGTTATATGGTGTTTAAAAGTCCATATGTGGGAACCTTGTGCTTGTTGAGATCACAATGGCGGTGTTAAGTCCATGTGTGGATCTTGTGTAGGGTGTCCCGGATCTCGTTAGTGATGTTATACAACTACCAATCGGTGAATGCAAAGGTTGTATGGTGTTTGAAAGTCCATACATGGGAACCTTGTGCATGTCAAGGTTGTATGGTGTTTGAAAGTCCATACATGGGAACCTTGGGGAAAAGTTGAGGTTGTATGGTGTTTGAAAGTCCATACATGGGAACCTCGGGAAAGCTAAGGTTGTATGGTGTTTAAAAGTCCATACATGGGAACCTTAGGATGTTGAGGTCAAATGGTGTTTAAAAGTCCATTTGGGAGACCTTGGATTGGTAGGGTGTATGGAGCGTAGGGACAACGCTCGGAATCCGCGTATCCGATTGGGTGTTGAGTTGAAAAGTGAATGTGGTTGATCACTTGAAGGCCAATATGATGTTCTTGATTGTGATGAAGCACGGGATGCTTGAAATGATGCATAATTGCATGTGAAGCATGAGATGCTTGAAAAGATGCAGGGTTGCATGGAAAGTGTATAATGCTTGTGAATGCATGTTTACTTGTTAAGTTGAACAAGTGTTGATTATCATTTGGAAAATGATGCATGTGAGCATGAAATATCTTTAGTGCATTGGAGTCTTGTTAAGACTTGTTTTTAAAGGCATGTGATGATGATGTTGTGGTTCATATATGTTGCCTTTGGTTTAATGCATGTGTTGGTTGGTTTGTGAAATGGTTTTAAGAGATTCTTGCTTGAATTGGCTTTCAAGTTTAAGAAAGGTATGTTGTGAAATGGGAGTGTTTTCCAAGGTTTTGTTTTAGCTTGCATATGGTGTTTATGCATGGTTTGGCTAAATGGATGATTTTGTAAGTTGTGCTTTGAAAAGGTTTTCTTAGCATGCTAAGCTAAGGGTTGGTTTTCATGTATGTGCATTGCATGGTTTTGAGCTTGTTGTTGAAGAGGGTTTTCAAACATGGCTTTGGTAAACAAATCGGGTTTGTTTTAAAAAGTGTTTTATGACCCGCTGCATTGATGGTGTTTTGGTTTTGAGCATTCCTCACTAAGCATTATGTGCTTACGCTCCTTTTTGTCCATCAATGCAGATTCTTGAAGTTTGGACAGCAAGGAGCAAGGGATTCAAGGTGGACTCCACTTGAGATGTATGTCTCGGTGAATAGTTATAGTTAATAAAGGCAATGGGGTAGAATCTCTCGGGTTTTTGTGTATGTGTTCGTTTATGTTTGGTCAAGGATGTTTTTATTTTGATGATGTTGTTGGATCATGTTTCAGTTTTAATGAGATTGATTTGGAAGGTTTGTGCCTAAATGGTTGCTTGTGTAGGAAGTATGCCTTTAGAAGTGGGGCTTTTCATGTATGGTGTTATATTGATGAATTGTTGATGCAAGTATGTCCCATTTATGTTGAGTTGCATGTTGGTAAAGTTTGGAGGCTTTAGGAGTATGATTGGATGGCCAATTATGTGTTTGTGTGACAAAAATGCAGCAATCTGGGCAAGGCGTTTCGGAACAGTTGACACCGTTTCGGAACGGGTGCCCTGCATAAACCCAGGCGTCCGAAACGGGTGCCACCGTTCCGGAACGGGTTGGCTACTGCCAGTCCCCCGTTGCGGTACGCGTTGCAGAACGGCCCCGTGTTTCGAAACGGGCTCTGCCTGTTTCGGAACGGGTGACCGTTGGGGACTGACATGGGCGGTTAAATGTTTCAGAATGTTTGCATTTTGGTCCTGAAACTTGTTTGTGCAATTGTATGAGTTTGGGTTGTCCGTTTGAGCTGAAATTTGGCAGAGAAGCATGAAACATGATTAATTTTAAGTTGGTAACTTAAAATCTGGTTAAGTCCTTAAGGTTTTCAGAATTTACAATTTGGTCCCTAAAGTTGTAAATTGTTCAATTGGGTCCCTGTTTGATCTCTGATGTTTGTGGTCTTTGAGTATGATGTTTGTGTGATCACATCTAGGGTTAATGAGCATCTAGACAAGATTAATAAGGAAAAAAAAAGGGTCGTTAATCAAGGTTGACTTTCGGGTTGACTTTGGTTTTCCCCGTGTAATCTTCTTAATTCGGGTCAACCGTCTAGGCCGGGTTAAGGGGGTTACATTTGGTGGTATCAGAGCTGAGTTGCGAATGCTTGGGGAAAACGGTAAGTTGTTGTGATGTGTGTTGATGTTTACCTTGTTGTGTGGATGAAAGTTGGTTGAATGTTGGTTGAAACACGTGTTTCTGAGCAAATCGTTGATGTTTCTGATCAAGTTGCTGATGTTTTCGAGCATGCTTTGTGTTTATGAATCATTGTTGAATTAATGTGGATATGTGCTGATGTTGTGAGCTGGTGTTATGCTTGATGATTGTGTAATGAGTATGTTATGTTGATAATATGCTGATGCAAATGGATGCTGTTGGATGTAAGCATGATCGAGTATGTTGATTGATATGCTTGATGTTGTGATATCCATGTTGTGTTGACTGTTATGTCATGTAAAGGGGAGGATTCGGGATACCCATTGCCTTATTAATATAGCTATTGTGTTATTTTGGAGTTGGAGTTTGAATCCTTGCTTAATGCTGGTCTAACTGGTTTGTTTGTTTGTTGTGATTGTATGTTTGTTGTTGTTAGTAGTATGGCTAAGTCGATGAAAGAATGGCAGTTGGGTGAGATGGTTGCTGCCTTGGGGCAGGTTGTTAAGGCGTGGAATTCACCCTTTGGTAGAGGTGTTTTGTCTCAGCTTTCTGTGCCTGGGGTTGAGGTGATAAGGCAAGGGAAAGAAGCTGGTTCTGTGGTGAAGAGTTCATCATCTGATGTTCAGGAGGTGTTGGGAACATCTCAGGCTGTGGTAAAGGTAAAGTCAGTGGATGTGCTGGCTGTGGGATGTGTGAGTTTGCCGAAGCAGCGTTTGCTTGATTTGGGTGCTGTGGAATATCGTGGTTCTACACCGGAGATGTTTGAGGCCTGGTTGGCCAGTGTGGTTCTGATCTTGGATCAGGAAGGCTGTGATCTTGCTTGTAAGCTAGGGAGTGTTGTTTCTTTGATGTTGGAGGATGCCTGTGTCTGGTGGACATCTGTGGCTGTGGCGTCACATATTCCTGATATTGATTGGGATTTCTTTGTATCTGCCTTTTATGAAAGGTATCTTGGAGGGAAGTTTCCAAGGGTTGAGCAATGTGACGGTGGTGTTGTTGTAGAGCAAGTGTTGCTTGGGCAAGGAGTGGAAGTTCAGCCACCGGTGTGTGACCGTTGTGAAAGGCGCCATGTTGGAGGTTGTTGGGGCGCGGGTGCTTGCTGGAACTGTGGTTCCAAAGTGCATGTTAAGCGTGATTGTCCTCTTGGAGTGAAGTCAGCTTTGGTGTTAGCCAAAGGGTCTCAGAAAGGTCGTGGGCACGGCCGAGGCAAGGTTCAGAAGTGGCAGAAAGAGCAGAAAGTTGTGAAGAGTGTGGGAAAGGAGAATTGCTGGAAATGTGGGTCTGCTGGACACATGAGACGTGATTGTTTGATGTTGGCTCGGAACAACCAAGGTCCCTTACCGCAAGGAGTTGGTGGTGACCCTGGTGTGTTAGCTGGTGCTGCAGTGGTGCGGCAGGAGGATGATGGTTCCGCGAGGAAGAGAGTTCGTCTGATGAAGCTTCAGGGTGGTGTTGTGCTTTCAGGTAACCTTGTTTAGTAATCTTTGCTCTAGTTACCTTAGTTTGGTTTCTGTTGGTTTTCCTTGCGTGGTAAGTTTAGTCTTGTTGCTAGTTGTTGGGGTAATAGTTGTAGTTTGGAAACATCTTTGGTGTGAAGAAGGCTTAGGTGAGAATCTTGTGGTTAATGATTGTTGGTATGATGGAGTTAGATAAGTTAGAAGTGAGGTAGGAGGTTGTTCTTAGACGGATTTGAGGATGTTATTGGAGGGTGTGAACTGGCATTCATGCACAGTTAAAATCATTGTTATATGCTATATTATATATGTTGGTCCATGCATACATGTGGCATGACATTAGAGGTTTTGCATACATGTACATCAGGCATTGATAGGGCATGTTGGTGATCATGCATACGATGTTCACACTCGCTAATAACTAATCGAATCTGTTAGAGTGGTGGTTGGGTTAGGTTGGATGATGGGTTTTTAGAGGTTGTTTTGGTGCTGGGTGAGAGTTAGACGTAATGGAGTATATTAGGCTAGTTGCTAGTAATAGTGAGAGTGGTATGGTCTGATGGTAGAAGGATAGTGTTTGTTGCTTAAAGAGAGTTTAGTGGTTTGGATAGCTAAGTGGAAGGGGTAGCACCTTGATGCTAAGTGATGTTGTAGTTTAACGGTTGTGTTTCCAGGTGCTGGGGTAGCTTAGCATTTGGGTTGTTGTGGAAGGGTTGTGTTTGTAAGTGCTGGTTCTTAGCAACCTTTGAGGAGTTGAGGAGTTGGTATGTATGGTAGGTTGGGCGATGTCCTGGTAAGACAAGTGTTATGGTTGAAGTTTGAAGTGGAAGGGTTATGAAAGATCGAAGGCTTTTGTTGGTTATTTGGGTTCTTGTGAGAAGTGGTTGGCTGGTTGTGTGTATGTGAATTTCTTTTGAGGTCAGCTGGTGGTGTATGGAACAGCTGGTGGAGTCGAGTTGGGGTTGTGATGTGATTTTTGGAATCTGGGTGAGTGATCCTGGTGAGATGTTGTGGTAATGTTAGCAACAGTTGTGAGGGTTTATCAGCATTCGTTGAGGAGTTTGGGTAAGCAGTTGATGTTTAAGGATTTTTGCTTGTTGGGAAATTCTTGGAGGAGGTTTGGGAGTTTGCAAGAGTTTTAGAAGCAGAGAAGGTTGAATAGTGGCTGAATTGGATTGGTTGTTGTCTCTGTGTAAACAGGTCTTGGGAGTTGTGTGTTGCAGTGATGTGTTGTAAGAGCTGAAGTTCTTCAGGTTGATATTGGGGCTGTGTACAGTCCGGTTATGTGAAAGGTTAAGTTGTGGTTATCTTTGTGTGCTCTGGATTTTGTGAACAGCATGTGGTGGTGCTAAGTTGGTGGAGTTTTGTGTGGAAAGTGTCCAGTGATGGTTGAGGCTTTTGTGTTGCCTTGTGTGTGATTTGAGAAGGTTGTGGTTCTCTTTTCGCCGGTTGAAATTTCGAGGACGAAATTTCCTAAGGGGGGAGAGTTGTAACGCCCCGGTTTTGGGCTCAGAAGTTTTGGGCGTTGACCGGTTTGGTCAAAGTGCTGATCGAATATATAAGAGTGAATTTAGGAAAGCCTAGTTCGGGTTGCATTAAAAATATGGAAAAATGTCCTAAAATCATCTTTTAATATAATTAAGTGAACTGTGAAATCAATTTTGGAAAATGAGGTTCGGAAGGTTGACATTTTGGCTAGTGACCAAAATGTAATTTTTGAAAGTTCGGTGACAGTTTTATAAAGGATTGAAACTTTGAATCTTTAAGGAGCTAATATTCCAAAAAGAGTTTCTCCAGATTTTTCTAAGATATTTTAAGGCTTTATTCTGATTTTAAAGTTTATGAAATGTGGAGGGAAATCATTTTATCATTTTATAACTAACTTTTCTATTTTCTCTCAATTTTCCTTTTCTCTCATTTTCTCTCAACCCAAACACATTCTCCAGATTTTCTTCTTTGATTTTGTCAATCTAAATCACTCATTTCAACTCTCATTTGATTCCTAATCATCTCATCAACAAAACCTCTCAATTTGCAAGTTGTTTCATCAAGCTTTTTGGCTCTAAAAAGGAGAAACTCAAGTTTGGAGGTAAGAACGTCCTTCTCCTCTGAACTTCAAGTTCTTTATTGAAATTCCCAAGTTCTCAATCCTTGATTTATGATTTGTTAAAGGCTTTTCAATTGAAATCTTGATTTTGGCTAAAATGCAAGATTTGGTGATTTTGGTGGAATTTTCGTATGATCTGTTTAAGCAGGGTTTTGAAGTGTCAAAATGATGTTAAATGAATGCTAAATTGATTAGAAGTTGAGGTTTAATTAATGCAATCCCGGATAGGTTGAATTTCCTAAGTTTTGCTTGAGTTTTTGGTTGTTTTTGGAGTGTTTTGGTGATCTGTTATACCTGGAGGTATAAGGACGTGTTTGTGATTATTTTGGATGTTAATTGATGTTTAAAAGTGGTTAGAAGTGATGGATCTTGGCTGGGTTAAGTTTTGGAAGTGTTTGGAGGTGATTTCGGTTGTGTTTGGTAGCCGAATTGTTGGATTTGTGATGAGCAGCGAATTGTGTTGTGTTGCTGGTGTTTTTAATGCATAATGATGCATTGATCTTCTGTTGTTGTGTGCTTGAAACAGGGGAGTTTGATCCGTGAGCTTTAGAGGTGTTGCGGAAGGTTTCGGATGCTTGGAAGGCTTGTTGGCTAGCCTTGTTTTGGTTATCGGTGAGTGAAGTTGGGTTTTCAGCTTTTAAACCAAGGTTCGAAGGTTTTTGGGAGCTTAGTGTAAGTCTAAACAACTTTGCTAAGCTCAAGAGTAAGTGAATGGATTTTCGCTCTTGAATTATGATTGTGAAATTGGCTTTTAAGCAATTGTGGTTGATGATTGAAATGCATGTGTTTTGCATGGCTTAAATCTGTTTTGAAAGCATATTTTAGCATGGTTTAATGCTGGTTTTGAAAGCCATATGTGAAGGATGCTCAAGGTAAGAGATCCTTGGTTTTATACATTGAAAATGTGGTTTTGATGCATGGTGTTGCATGTTGTTCAATGGCTTTGTTTAATGCTTTAAAACAGTGAATTAATGTTGGTAAATGATGGTTTGCATTATGGTTATGCATGTGAAACATTGGACTAATGTGGTAAGGTGGTTATATTGGCAAGTGATGTAAGTGGTTCTTGGTTCTTTGATCGGATATAGTTAGCCGGCTATAGGATTGGGTGCACCGTGAATTAAGTCGCCTTGGAGGTGGAGTGGTCAAGAGTGGACCGATAAACTCCCTTCAAGTATCCTAACGAGATGGTTGAGGTCATAATGGAGGTGTTGCCCATTCGAGGACCTTGGTTGAGCAAAGGTTATATGGTGTTTAAAAGTCCATATGTGGGAACCTTGTGCTTGTTGAGATCACAATGGCGGTGTTAAGTCCATGTGTGGATCTTGTGTAGGGTGTCCCGGATCTCGTTAGTGATGTTATACAACTACCAATCGGTGAATGCAAAGGTTGTATGGTGTTTGAAAGTCCATACATGGGAACCTTGTGCATGTCAAGGTTGTATGGTGTTTGAAAGTCCATACATGGGAACCTTGGGGAAAAGTTGAGGTTGTATGGTGTTTGAAAGTCCATACATGGGAACCTCGGGAAAGCTAAGGTTGTATGGTGTTTAAAAGTCCATACATGGGAACCTTAGGATGTTGAGGTCAAATGGTGTTTAAAAGTCCATTTGGGAGACCTTGGATTGGTAGGGTGTATGGAGCGTAGGGACAACGCTCGGAATCCGCGTATCCGATTGGGTGTTGAGTTGAAAAGTGAGTGTGGTTGATCACTTGAAGGCCAATATGATGTTCTTGATTGTGATGAAGCACGAGATGCTTGAAATGATGAATAATTGCATGTGAAGCATGAGATGCTTGAAAAGATGCAGGGTTGCATGGAAAGTGTATAATGCTTGTGAATGCATGTTTACTTGTTAAGTTGAACAAGTGTTGATTATCATTTGGAAAATGATGCATGTGAGCATGAAATATCTTTAGTGCATTGGAGTCTTGTTAAGACTTGTTTTTAAAGGCATGTGATGATGATGTTGTGGTTCATATATGTTGCCTTTGGTTTAATGCATGTGTTGGTTGGTTTGTGAAATGGTTTTAAGAGATTCTTGCTTGAATTGGCTTTCAAGTTTAAGAAAGGTATGTTGTGAAATGGGAGTGTTTTCCAAGGTTTTGTTTTAGCTTGCATATGGTGTTTATGCATGGTTTGGCTAAATGGATGATTTTGTAAGTTGTGCTTTGAAAAGGTTTTCTTAGCATGCTAAGCTAAGGGTTGGTTTTCATGTATGTGCATTGCATGGTTTTGAGCTTGTTGTTGAAGAGGGTTTTCAAACATGGCTTTGGTAAACAAATCGGGTTTGTTTTAAAAAGTGTTTTATGACCCGCTGCATTGATGGTGTTTTGGTTTTGAGCATTCCTCACTAAGCATTATGTGCTTACGCTCCTTTTTGTCCATCAATGCAGATTCTTGAAGTTTGGACAGCAAGGAGCAAGGGATTCAAGGTGGACTCCACTTGAGATGTATGTCTCGGTGAATAGTTATAGTTAATAAAGGCAATGGGGTAGAATCTCTCGGGTTTTTGTGTATGTGTTCGTTTATGTTTGGTCAAGGATGTTTTTATGTTGATGATGTTGTTGGATCATGTTTCGGTTTTAATGAGATTGATTTGGAAGGTTTGTGCCTAAATGGTTGCTTGTGTAGGAAGTATGCCTTTAGAAGTGGGGCTTTTCATGTATGGTGTTATATTGATGAATTGTTGATGCAAGTATGTCCCATTTATGTTGAGTTGCATGTTGGTAAAGTTTGGAGGCTTTAGGAGTATGATTGGATGGCCAATTATGTGTTTGTGTGACAAAAATGCAGCAATCTGGGCAAGGCGTTTCGGAACAGTTGACACCGTTTCGGAACGGGTGCCCTGCATAAACCCAGGCGTCCGAAACGGGTGCCACCGTTCCGGAACGGGTTGGCTACTGCCAGTCCCCCGTTGCGGTACGCGTTGCAGAACGGCCCCGTGTTTCGAAACGGGCTCTGCCTGTTTCGGAACAGGTGACCGTTGGGGACTGACATGGGCGGTTAAATGTTTCAGAATGTTTGCATTTTGGTCCTGAAACTTGTTTGTGCAATTGTATGAGTTTGGGTTGTCCGTTTGAGCTGAAATTTGGCAGAGAAGCATGAAACATGATTAATTTTAAGTTGGTAACTTAAAATCTGGTTAAGTCCTTAAGGTTTTCAGAATTTACAATTTGGTCCCTAAAGTTGTAAATTATTCAATTGGGTCCCTGTTTGATCTCTGATGTTTGTGGTCTTTGAGTATGATGTTTGTGTGATCACATCTAGGGTTAATGAGCATCTAGACAAGATTAATAAGGAAAAAAAAGGGTCGTTAATCAAGGTTGACTTTCGGGTTGACTTTGGTTTTCCCCGTGTAATCTTCTTAATTCGGGTCAACCGTCTAGGCCGGGTTAAGGGGGTTACAGTCACACCCTTCGAATGAAACGAACAAAAATGGAAACCATACTCCCTATTTTAGGGAGGTTGCCGAAAATCCCCTATGGGATAGGGGAAATCGACAACTCCTTTAAAAAGGGATAAAATTCGATAAATAATGTATTTATCAGATATTATTTAGAGTATGGAAAATATTTAGAGACTTAAATATTATAGAATAAGATTATAGAAATTTAAATATATATTTGGAATTTATATAATGTATATTTAATTCCAAGTTTATGTAGAATTAGATTCTACATAATTAAAAATATATATTTAAATATATTTAAATCCAAGTAAAGATAGAATGAGATTCTATGTAATAATATATATATATATTTGGATTAAATATAATGTATATTTAAATTCATGTTTTATGCAGAATAAGATTCTACATAATTAAATATATATATTTCATTTAATATTATTAAATATAATGTATATTTAATATAAATCAATTTCAAGTAGAATTAGATTCTATGAATTTTGGTTGAACTTGGATTTAAGGAATTCAACTAGAATTAAGTCTCTGAATACTATTTAAAGGGACAAGAGCTAGCAACCAAATCATCCTTATTCCTCTTTGCAAATTTCGACATATCCTTGGGAATTCCCTTTGGAATTTTCGACAAGTCCCAGATTTCTTCTGAGAAGCTGTTCGACATTTTTCTGGTGTTCCTCTTGCCCCCTGGCAAATTCCTGTTGATTTCCTAGTTCGAATCCAAGTCCCGGTAGATCCCCTGGTCGATTTCAGACTCCCTCAGGAATCCCTGGAGGGATTTCGACTTCTCCCTAGAAGGTGTTCAAACCTGTCGAAATTTATCCCTAAGTGTTAGGGAGGCGGAAACTTTGTTCGTTTTGTTCGGGTGGACTCCGTAGAGGTCGTTGCGAACCTGTGACGATTCCGGTTTTACTTGACGTGGTTATTCTGACATACCGTCAGTTTTCCAGTTTCCAGAGTTTTTAAAAAGGTAACTCTTCATCTTTTCACCTCGGATTCGTTCCTGTACATGGATCCTGGCTGGATTACGTCGGATTAATTTTCCGCTGCACCACGGGGCGTGCCGACGTTTCCTAACAGTGGTATCAGAGCCACTTGTATCATACGAATTCGGACTTAAATTCTTGGGTGATGTTTATGTATGAGATGCATGCTGTTTGATTCGATTTAGATATTTATCGTTTATTGTATCACACCTAATAAAGACTTATTTCGATTATCACTGAATGATTAAGAGTTAATCATAACTATGTTAGGTTGCTTCAATGTTAAATGTTAACATGTTGAGACTAATAGTTAGTCTAGAGAACAAGTAGTTGTTCGTAGTTTCATAGATTTATGAAATCTCTGAAAGGGCTTCTAATTTGATAAAAGTTATCAAACTATCTTTCACGGTGGATCCATAAGAGTTATGGTTAGACGTTATGAAAAATGCATGTCTAGGATTGGCATCATCAAAGACCTGGTTTTTAAGTGTGCCTAGTGCGCCACCTCTCTTTCATGTTGACCTACCTGGTGCATTTGTTCGTTAACGCAAATGGTTTATGAAACCTCGTGATCCTTCTTTGGCCCATTAACTGCAACATAGGGATAATCAGTTTAAAACTCCGTAAACACGTCTTACTTTGTTCTCACGATGTTTGAAATGCATGTTAGATTGCACGGTGTTTGTTTTGCATGGTTATAGCCCATAACCTTTATAGTTTTGGTTTTTATAAATACGGCCTGTGTGTCGTGCCTTTCTCTATCTTCTGTTGTACTTCTCTTCTCATCTCACTCCCTCGCATGTAACGCGAGTTTCTGAAAATTGTAAATACTCATGTAGATAAAGCAAGGACCAACATAGCAGCATGGTGGGCCTTCCCTGGTGGACCAGGCGTTTCAGAAGTAGATTCTATCTTCAGTAGAATGGTCCTCCCATTGGCTTGGGACGGGTCGCCTTAGGTTAAGAAGTGCTATAATCATTGCATATTTATTTACCGCTTATTTTTACCTTGTATGTGATGCATTGGATGTTTTATAAGCATGATTAAACATAGTTCTATTGATAGGATCAATGTTAAAATGATGAGATAATTAAGTAAATCCCTCACTATAATTCTAAGTCTGTTTTAACCATCCAATATTTACCCTCGTTAAAGCTTCGATCGATATAATGCGGGCTTTGCCAAAGCAATGTCACATTTATCTATCTTACTTAAACGCGAAGAATAAGCTAGTGATATTCGCCGGTTGAGATATTGGTATTGACTTAGCTGGGTTGTTCTAATAGGATTAGAAAACCTAGTGGTTAAAAGTTTTAGTTAATCATAAGATGATTTAAAGAACAAGAGTTGTTCGCCAAAAGATGAGGAATTACATGAGATGTAATTAGTAAGGTGTTACTTACCTAAATAACCATTTCCTAAAAGACTGGCCAAAGCTGATTTAGGAATGGTGAAATACGGATCCTCACTCACTAGAAAACTATCAAAACGTTTTCCGAAATTAAAACTAGAGGGTTTTTAATTTTCAAGAAAATAGTGAGAGTAAATTTATAGTAAAGACTTATCTATAAATTTTAAAATTTAGTAAAACTTATGTAGCATATTTTCTTTGTTGTAGAATTAATGGCAAATAATACTCTATCTCTGTGATCTATCCTTGAGAAGGATATGCGCAATGGCATAAACTTCCTTGATTGGTTCCGCAATTTGAGAATTGTTCTCAAACAGGAAAAGAAGGAATATGTCATTGAAGAACATGTTCCTGATGAACCGGTTGCCATTGCTTCCAGAGCTGACAAAGACAAGTTTAAGAAACGCATGGACGACATGCTGGATGTCGGTTGTCTTATGCTTGCCTCCATGACCCCTGAGCTTCGAAAGCAACATGAGGACATGGTAGCTTACGATATGATTCAAAATTTCAAGGAGATTTATGAAGGGCAAGCTCGTCAAGAGAGGTACGAGACCTCTAAAACTCTATTTCAATGCAAGATGAGTGAGGGATCTCCCGTAGGAGCTCACGTCATCAAAATGATGGGCTACATCCAAACATTGGAGAAGCTCGGCTTTCCACTGAAAGACGAATTAGCTACTGATGTCATCCTGCAATCGTTGCCGGATAGTTTCAATCAATTCGTCCTTAATTTCAATATGAATGAAATTAACAAGACGCTGCCACAGTTGCTCGGCATGTTGAGAACTACTGAAATCAACCTGAAGAAGGTAGGACCTAAACCTGTTCTGATGGTCCGCAAGGGCAAGAAGAAAGGTAAATCGGCAGCAAAGTCTAAAGGTGATGGTAAGACCAAAACCGATGGAAAGGAGGCATTGAAACCTAAGAAGGGAATCAAGAAGGATGGAAAATGTTTCCATTGCGGCAAGACCGGACATTGGAAGAGAAACTGCCCCACACACCTACAAGAAGTCAAGAAAGCAAAAACGAGTGAGGCATCAACCTCAGAGGCTTCTAAAGAGAAGGCATTAGAATAGACATGAACCTGCGAATGGAAATAAAACAAGAGTTGCTACATCATCCATTAGGACATGTGTTTTTGCTTAAATAGATTTGTTTTAGTTTTTAAGATTATTATTTTGTGCCTAAGTTTTAGTTATCTTGTAAGGACAAGATATTTTAATTTTGAGATTATTTAAATAAATGTTATTCTTTTAATCTCTTATGGCACAACGGATCAATGATCTTTAAACTAATCAAATCAATAATATTTATAAGATAAATAAAACAAATGACTAGTCTCAAACTCATAAAAGTATTAAGGTAATTTGATGAGATCAAATTCAAGAATATTTAAAGTTTGATGAACTTTCAAAGAATATGGGATTGTCCCATAATTAAATCCCACAAGTGGAACGAAAAGTCTTTGAAAGAGAATCAAATATGTTAGACATGTTTTGATTCAGAACAAGTCATTTTCGACTTCTTTACACACTAGAAAAACAACTCTCATACTTAATCGTGTTTTTTTTTCTCGAAACATCATATAAGATATGGACTAAGAATTGTTCTAGAATACCTTTGAAGTTTTAAGGTTACTTACATGTTAAAATGTTTACAAAGTTCGAACCTTAAAAACTCCATTTGTTGTTTATCCTAACGAGAACAAAGCGTTTGTTGCTCAAACGATAGTTTATCTTGAAAGAGAATACTTATCACTAAGGGATTTCATTTTTCAACGAGAACAAAATGTTTGTTGCTCAAACGAGAGTTTCTCTCGAAAGAGATTACCTCTCACAAAAGGAAAAAAAATGGAATTTGGAATGTGAAGAAATTTTAGACAACAAATTTATGAACCAAAGATTGAGAATGTTCCACAAATGATCAAGGAACATTGGAACAAAACACAACCATTGTGTTGATCCTTAAGAGAATACCATATACTTGAGAAATATGGATTTCTCACTATCCGTACATGGAAACACTCTTCTTTTCGGATCAAGATAAAGACTAGGTCTTATCAGAAAGCAATGGTGAGCCCAAAATTCGAGAAATGGCTAAGAGCCATGAGATATGAGATGGAATCCATGTCTAAAACCAAGTATAGACTTTGGTTACCTAAAAGGGTAAAACCTAAGAGGTATGGATGAGTTTTTCAAAAAGGAAAAACCGACATGGATGATAAAATATACAAATGATGATTCATCACTGAAAGTTTTCGACAAACTTCATAGTATAGACTATGATAAAGCATCTTCCTTGTAGCTATGTTTAATTCATTTTAATCTCACTTGCAAGTAGTTACATACGATGATTATGGAATCAAATAAAGGAATGTCAAAACCACTTTCCTAAGGGAAAACTTGAAACAGATGTGTACATGACACATCCAGAAGGTTTTGTCACTCCAGTAAACACTTGGAAGGTATGTAAGCTACAAAGGTCTATCCGTAGACTAAGGCAAGCTTCTCGAAGTTGGGATATTCGTTTCAGAAGATACAATCAAAAGGTTTGGTTTATCTAGAAACAAAGGCGAGTCTTGTTTTCAAAAGAGCTAGTGAGAGTATTGTTACTTTCCTAAGTATTGTATCTAGATGACATACTCATGAAAAGGAACTAAAGATCGCAATCCGTTTTGCATTAATAAAAGATACTGCGAGTTAGCAACATGAGACAGTATCTAACTCTACAACATAGGCTGAATATATTACAGCCGACATAGCAATAAAGAAGGATGTTTGGATCTAAAGGGTTCACTTCTAAACTAAGGGTTGTTCCCAACATATTAGATACTACATAACTCTGTTATGATGGAACCTTTGCGTAAGCAAATAAAACCCAGATCTCATCAATAAATCCAAACATATTCTAAAGTGCTTACATCTTGGAGATGTGAAAGTATGCAACATACGCACAAAGTTGATAACTTTGTCAACTCTCTGACAAAGCTTTTGACACAGCATAAGCCTGTCAATTACACTAAGCCATATCGTATTAGATACGAGAATGATTGGTCTTAGTGCTAGTGGGAGATTGTTGGAGTATGCCCAAAGACCAATCATATGATGATTGAATAGACATACTATTTTACTAGATTTATCAAGTAATGGCATTACCGTTATAATCATTTGGTATGTTTCTGTGCATCAAACTAACCATTGGATAATAATGTCCATACAATAATACGAATATTGTTAAATAGAATCCTTAGTCGAATATTATTACAGGTATGGACATTGATAATATTTAAAGACTAATATGTGGTTGATTGATAACAAGTGTTGTAATTGACATAGAGATGTCAAAATCAACACATAAGTATTTGTTAGAGAACAACATACTGGATTGACCCGCTATGAGCATGTTTCTTGGGTAATTATGTGACAGTCACAACATTGCTCATGATAAACATATGTATGATCCTCAGACTTGAGATCAACATGATTTCAACATAAAGGTTTACGTATTTTGACATAGTCAAACATGTGTTGTAACTGACTACATTATAAAGACTGATGATTGGATACGTGATGACCTATGTAGTGAAATATGGTTGATCAAGAAAGGATTTGTACCTCCTACATAATGGGAGAAATATCTTCGGCCACTTGATTTAGTGAGATTAGAAAATGCATGGCCATGCTCGAATATTATGATATGAGATATCATAGAGATTCGTTTATAATAATCTACTCAAGACATCAAGAAACACTAGATGGACAACGCAAGTGTGACTAACCCATGACTTGTGTTCATCTAAGATATAAAGGACAAAAGGATAAAATACATAAAGAAAGTTTATTCAGGAATTAGGAAAGTCAAACCATGACTTCATGCAACTTAGCTAGCAATGATGTATTGCTAGATGCCACTCATTGTTTGTAAAATTAGAACAATTCTAATTTTGCTGCTAACGTTGCATGAACCTACAAGGGTCACACCCTTCGAATGAAATGAACAAAAATGGAAACCATACTCCCTATTTTAGGGAGGTTACCGAAAATCCCTTATGGGATAGGGGAAATCGGCAACTCCCTTAAAAAGGGATAATATTCGATAAATAATGTATTTATCATATATTATTTAGAGTATGGAAAATATTTAGAGACTTAAATATTATAGAATAAGATTCTAGAAATTTAAATATATATTTGGAATTTATATAATGTATATTTAATTCCAAGTTTATGTAGAATTAGATTCTACATAATTAAAAATATATATTTAAATATATTTAAATCCAAGTAAAGATAGAATGAGATTCTATATAATAAAAATATATAGATTTGGATTAAATATAATGTATATTTAAATCCATGTTTTATGTGGAATAAGATTCTACATAATTAAATATATATATTTCATTTAATATTATTAAATATAATGTATATTTAATATAAACCAATTTCAAGTAGAATTAGATTCTATGAATTTTGGTTGAACTTGGATTTAAGGAATTCAACTAGAATTAAGTCTCTGAATACTATTTAAAGGGACAAGGGCTAGCAACCAAATCATCCCTATTCCTCTTTGCAAATTTCGACATATCCCTGGGAATTCCCCTCTAGAATTTTTGATAAGTCCTATATTTCTTCTAAGAAGCTGTTCGACATTTTTCTGGTGTTCCTCTTGCCCCCTGGCAAATTCCTGGTGATTTCCTAGTTCGAATCCAAGTCCCGGTAGATCCCCTAGTCGATTTCAGACTCCCTCAGGAATCCCTGGAGGGATTTCGACTTCTCCCTGGAAGGTGTTCAAACCTGTCGAAATTTATCCCTAAGTGTTAGGGAGGCAGAAACTTTGTTCGGTTTGTTCGGGTGGACTCCGTAGAGGTTGTTGCAAACCTGTGACGATTCCGGTTTTACTTGACGTGGTTATTCCGACATACCGTCGGTTTTCCAGTTTCCAGAGTTTTTAAAAAGGTAACTCTTCATCTTTTCACCCCGGATTCGTTCATGTACATGGATCCTGGCTGGATTACGTCGGATTAATTTTCCGCTGCGCCACGGGGCGTGCCGACGTGTCCCAACAGATGAGCACCAAGAGTTTGTGACAAAGCTCACAGCCGAGGATTACGAGGACATCAAGAATGATTTGTGTATTGCCGAGACGGCATGAAATGTCGGGGCACACAAGGGGACAGTAAACCGCCGAAGGCTTCAGCCCGAGGCAAAACTCTAGAATACCTTTGTGAAAAGATGCTTAATGCCTACCTCCCATAATAGTACTGTAGATAAAACTAGGCTAGAACTTATACACTTTGTATTGCACAAAAGAATAAATAATGTTGGTAACATAATTTGCAATGAGATGCATCAATGCAGCCTAAAAGAGAGAGGCCGCCTATATTTCCTGATGATCATCACTGGCCTTTGCCGACAAAAGAAGTTCCCCACCGATTTAATCGACGAGCACACACCAAAGAGGAAAGGATGGGACAAAGAGGCGTACTACAACCTCATGCAAATGAATGAAGCTCAGCCATTGTCTACGCCAGTACATGGCACTGCTATCGCGACATCATCGAGCCACACACCAGAAACTCCATATCCCTCTACCGAGGCAATGACCCTACATCATTTTGCCTAGAAGATGGAAGATATGGACCGAAGGCAGCGACGGTTCATGCAGTTCACGGGGGACTTCACCCATTCCATCACCCAAGTACAAAAAGAGAAGTTCCCGAACAACACTATATCGTTCCCACCATTCCCTTCCGACCTCACTGCCGAAGCAAGCCCAGATTCCCCTACCGCAGTAATGCCCACTTTCTCTGCCTCGGCAACGCATGCCTTCTCTGCCTCACCATTCTTTGATCCTCTAGCCGTCGCCACACATAGAGAGGGCAAAGCTCCGGTTGATGAGACAATTTGCACCGAGTCCTTGTCCGATTGGTCCGACACCATCCTCAAGAAATTCGACAAGGTTGCATAACAATCCAACAAACGCAAGGCAACCACAATCGAGGAGATTTACCTTGACACGAACGAGGAAGAAGAAGTGGCCACCCAAGCGAATCCAACTCCTTCGACGCGCACCCAACCACCGAGAGCCACCAAACGGATCAAGACGACAGCCAAGAGAAAGTTCATAATTCCCGATTATGATGAGGACTCCTCCGAGTCCCCGCAAATCTAGTTTTTCTTCATTCTCTTGCCCTTTATTTTGCCTTTATATTTTGTGATATGTATTGATGCATTGAGGGCAATGCTTGATTTGATTTTGGGGGTGTAGGTCACTGCCGAGGCAACTATTACTGTGGCAGTCCATTATCTAAAAGCAATGTAGTTTTTCTTTAATGAGTAATGCTTGCCTAGTTCTTTAATTTGACATAGAATTGCCTAGACTTGAAAAACTCTTCCAGTGATAAGACTACCTTAGAACTTCAAAATACACTTTAAAGGTTAGGATGACTATTAGAAAACACTTAGAATCATACTATGGGGGCTAAAAACAAAACTACACTTTTTTAATTGTATGACCAATCGTTTGCTCACAACTACTAAACAATACAATCTAAGCCCTACGAAGAAACTAGAACATAATGACAATGAAAGCTCCCTATAAATTCTCTCAAAAACTCATGTAACTCCCTTAGCCCAGCCTAGACGCTTGACCCGAACTACGAAGATTACACGGGGAAAACCAAAGTCAACCCGAAAGTAAACCTTGATTAACGACCCTTTTTTATTTTAATCTTGTCTAGATGAAAATTAAGCCTATGTGAATACTCACGAATCATGGGAGAGAAAGACACGGCGATCGGAAAACATTTAGGGACTCAATTGCATGAATTACACGTTTAGGGACCAAAACATAATTTTTAGAAATTATAAAGACTTGGCAGATTTTAGGTTGACCAATATGTTATTAATCATGTTACATGCTCCTCTCTCAAATTTCAGCTTAAAAAGACATCCCAAGCTCAAGCAATTGCATCCACGACATTCAGGACTAAAATGTAAAGCATGAAAACTTCAAACGATTCAAATCAACATCCAACGATCAACTGTATCGGAACACCCACCCTTCATACCGAAACACCCGTATCGAAACGGTGTTGACCGTTTCGGTACTCTGTTGCGTTCCGAGACCGGTATCGAAACAGGTCTCACCAGTATCCAAACTGTTCCAAAACACCTTCAGTCGTTCTAAAACACTATGATCGTTACAGGCCCCCGTTTCGAAACAGTGGAGGGTGTTTCGATACACTTTGCCCAGGGACAACAGAAATTGATGGGTTTTCACCTTTAAAACTAATCAAACATGCCTCAAAGAGTATCAAATCATACCAGCAACTCATTTTGATACTAAGGAACATATTTAAGACCCCTAAACTAGATCATGTCATCAAACACAAAAACATACAACCTAAAGGCATTCTTCCTAGTCACAAATCCAGATATGAGCTATCATACCTCAAACCAACCAAAAGGACCATTTACAAATCATAAATGCCAACACAAACATGCCACAAACTTAGGGAGTTCAAACTCATCTCCCAAATACAACCTTGAAGTCTCATTGCCAAATATCAAAACTAAAGTGTGTAAAAACATCACCATATGTGAGCTTTGCACTTCCTAGGATGTTCTTAACCTTCTCGTTGCCCAAAAATACTTCAATTATCTGCATTATTGGTAAAAGAGAGCGTAAGCACAATTGCTTAGTGAGGCATGCTCTAAAGAAAACCAACACAATAATGCATTATTCAAAACACTTTCTCAAAAGCCTTTTTCTAAACATGCTCATTCTATCTCATGCTTGAAAACCATTTCAAAGCAACTTCTCATTGAAAACACATGTACCTCACTTCTATCTCATGCATTTAAACCAATGAAAATCTCATGGCAAGGCCATACACATGCTTGTAAAACCAAAGCATTTCAAATACAAATCTCATATGCATTTCTCTTAGCATTAATCATCTCAATATTAGGTACATGTGATTCAAAAGCATTTTCATATATTATATTGGCATTTCACATCTCATTATTATTCGGATATGCGGACAACATTCTTAAACCACTAGACGCTTCCGGTAGAATCTCACATCACCGTACTCACTTGTCTAGTAACATAATTTCCAGTGGAATCTCACATCACAGTACTCACATGGCGGAATCTCTCATCGCCACAAAGCTTGGGTATTTCACCAAGTCCTACCCGATGGAATGCCCATCATCGGTTCTCTCCCTTTGAATTAAACCAAAGAGCACGTACGGATTTTTAGTTTATAGTGCACTCTCATCCTATTGATCGATCAATTATATCCGGTAAGTATCTCAACATCTATGCCAATAAATTATGTCAAAACATCATCTCACCTACTGTTTTTCATGCAACATTTCTCAAATCATTCCCATCTCATTTCAAAACCATAACATTTGCCATGCTTTAAAACAAGAGCTCAAAACTCATCAATGCAACATGTTATTTAATGAAATCATCTCAAGCATCATCTCATGCTATAAATCATGCATTAAAACAGTAGGAATTAATCTATCTCAATCCATGAGCATGTAAAAGCATTTTAGGGGCAACCGCCACATATAAGAGAGCAATCTAGCCAATACTTACTTCCGGACTTAGGAAGGTGTTTCAAACCTTTCCTAAATCCCCAAAGCTTGTTTCTTTGTCCCTCAAGGACTTCTAAACCATTCGCACTCACCGATTACGTTTCGCTTGCTCGCCGAAACGCTATCTAAGCTCCCGGATCAACACCAAAGGCGTCTGAAGATGTCTCCCATGTTTATAACACATAAGAAAAGAGGATTAATGCATCATCATGCATTGAAATCATCAGCCACACACCTAAACTCGATGCTCTACTCAAGAACCTCATTTCGGCCTAGACGCTTGACCCAAACTACGAAGATTACACGGGGAAAACCAAAGTCAACTCGGAAGTCAACCTTGATTAACAACCCTTTTTTATTTGAATCTTGTCTAAATACATATTAAACCTAAGTAAGCACTCACGAAACATGAATGAGAAAGGTACAGCGATCGGATATCATTTAAGGACTCAATTGCACCTTACACAAGATTAGGGACCAAAATGTAATTTTGGTAAATTAGAGAGACTTCATAGATTTTAGGATTGCCAATATGAAATTAATCATGTTACATGCTTCTCTGCCAAAATTCAGCTTAAAAAGACTTTCCAAGCTCAAGCAATTGCAATCACAACATTTAGGACTAAATCGTAAAGCATGAAGACTTAAAACAATTCAAATCTGTGTCCAACGGTCACCCGTATCGGAACACCTACCCACTGTACCGAAACGCTGTATCGAAACGGTGTTGACCGTTTCGGTACGCGGGTATGTTACGAGACTAGTACCGAAACATGGCTTTCCAGTAGTCAAACTGTTTCGAAACATCCCCAGACGTTCCGAAACGCCAAGACCATTTCTGGACCCCGTTTCAAAACACTAGAGGGTGTTTCGATACACCTTGCCCAGAAACAATAGCTTTTGCTAGTTTTTCATCCTTTAACACACCCAAACATGCTTCAAAGACTCTGAAATCATACCAGCAAACCATTACACATATGAGGAACATATTTGGGTCATTCTAACACGAACATTGCATCAAACACAAACTCACATAGTCTAGAGGCATGCTTTCTAATCACAAACCAATATAAGAAATCCAATCTCAAACAAAACATTTAAGGCCATTTACAACTCAAACAACCCAGCACAAACATGCCACAACCTTAGGGAGTTCAACGTATCTCCCAAATACAATCCTTGGTTTACCATTGCAAATATATCAAAACTAAAGTGTGTGAAAACTTCACCATACATGAGCTTGAACTTCCTTGGACGATCTTAACTTCTTGATGCCCGAAAATACCTCAATTATCTTCATTATTGGTAAAAGAGAGAGCGTAAGCACAAATGCTTAGTGAGGCATGCTCTAAAGAAAACACACACAATAATGCATATCTTGAAAGCATTTTCTCAAAAGCCTTTGAACAACATGCTCATTCTATCTCATGCTTGAAAACCATTCAAAGCAACTTCTCGTTGAAAACACATGTACCTTCATTTTATCTCATGCATTTAAACCAATGCAAACTCATGGCAAAGCCATACTCATGCTTATACTCTAAAGCATTTCATAAACAAATCACATATGCATTTCTCATACCATAATCCATTTCATCTAAGGTACATGTGAATCAAAAACGATTACATATTTTATATTGGCATTTCACATCTCATTACTACTCGGATATGCGGACATCTCACTAGACACTTCTGGTGGCATCTCTCATCACCGTACTCACTCGTCTAGCAACAAAGTTTCCGGTGGAATCTCACATCAGCGTACTCACATGGTGGAATCTCTCATCGCCACAAAGCTTGGGTATTTCACCAAGTCCTACCTAATGGAATGCCCATCATCGGTTCTCTCCCTTTGGCTTAACAAAAGAGCACGTACGAATTTTTAGTTTATAGTGCACTCTCATCCTATTGATCGATCAATTATATCTGGTAGGTATCTCAACATCTATGCCAATATATTATGTTAAAACATCATCTCACCTACTGTTTTTCATGCAACAATTCTCAAACATTCTCATCTCATTTCAAAACCATAACATTTGTTATGCTTTAACATAAAAGCTCAAATCTCAACTATGCAACATGTTACTTCATGAAATCATTTCAAGCATCATCTCATGCTATAAAATATGCATAAAAACAGTAGGAATTTATCTATCTCAAACCATGAGCATGTAAAAGCATTTTAGGGGCAATCACCACATTCAAGAGAGTAATCTAGCCAATACTTACTTCCGGACTTAGGAAAAAGTTTCAAACCTTTCCTAAATCCCCAAACCTTGATTCTTTGTCCCTCAAGGACTTCTAAAACCATACGCACTCACCGATTATGTTTCGCTTGCTCTCCAAAACGCTATCTAAGCTTCCGGATCAACTCCGAAGGTGTCCGAAGATGTCTCCCCTGTTTTAAAAACATAAGAGTAGAGGATTAATGCAACATCATGCATTGAAATCATCAGCCACACACCTAAACTCGCTGCTCAACACAAAAACCACATTTCGACTACCAAACACTACCGAAAACACCTCCAAACTCTTCCAAAACCAAACCCAGCCAAGATCCATCACTTCTAAACATCAATTAACATAAAAAACCAACATAACCACGTCCTTATACCTCCAGCTATAACAGAACACCAAAATCACCCCAAAAACCATCATTCTAACAAGCAAAACTTAGGAAAACAAACCTATTCGGGATTTGATTGATAAAACCCCATTTGTAACATCAATTAACATCCAAAATATATTATAAAACTATCTCCAAACAGAGCCCAATCATTCACCACGAAAATCTTCAAGATCTCTTCCAAAATCTTGAGTTTTAAGACAATTTCTTGTTTCTAACATTAAAACCACTTAAAATCATTAATAAAGGATTGATAACTTGGGAATTTACGTAAATAATTGATCATTAGAGGAGAATGACGAAGCTTACCTCTAATGGATGATTTCTCCTTGATTTGGGCAAGTTTTCTTGAAAATTCAATGTAGAAATCAAGAGGATTTGATGAGGAATTGATTAAGAATCAAAGAGTGATTGAAATCTCATCAAATGAATTTAAAATCAAAGTGTATTTTCTGGAGAGAATGTGTCTGGTTGAAAGGAATTTGAGAGAAAATAAAACGAGGGAAAATTTGTGGAAAGTAGTTATGAATAGTCAAAGGTGGTTTCTAATTTAATCCACCTTCATTTTCTTTAATTAAAACATTAATTAAATCACCCAAATTAAGTAAAAATCTGATGAAAACATTTTGGTAAAATTAGCTCCTTAAAGATTCAAAGTTTCAATCCTTTACAAAACAGTCACTACTTAACTTTGCAAAAACTGCGATTTGGTCACTACACCGAAATGTAGTATTTCCAAACCTTATTTTATAAAATTGATTCCACCATTCTTTTTTATATATTAAATGAGGATTTTTAGACATTTTTCTATATTTTTAAAGCATCCTGAACTAGGTGTTCCCTAAAACTCCCTTTTAGATTCGAACCGTTTTTTTACCGATCCGGTTCGTACTCTAAACATCTAGGCCCAAATTTGGGGTGTTACAAATCTCCCCCTCTTAAGAAATTTCGTCCTCGAAATTTACCTGGAGGAAAAAGGTAAGGAAACTGCTTCTTCATATCATCTTTTCTTTCCCACGTGGTTTCCTCAACACCACGATGCCTTCACAAAACCTTAACCAGCTCAATGGTCTTACCCCGGAGAACCTTACTGTCCGAATCATAAATCCTGACTGGCTCCTCATCATAAGTCAAATCTGGATTCAACTCAACTTCCTCCACAGGCATAACATGCGAAGGATCCGACCGATACCTTCGAAGCATGGACACATGAAACACATTATGTATCATTTCCAGCTCTTGTGTTAGCCTCAGCTTATAAGCAACAGGACCCACACGTTCTATCACCTCGTATGGTCCAATGTATCTAGGGCTCAACTTGCACTTTCGGCCAAATCTCATCACCTTCTTCCAAGGTGAAACCTTTAAGAACACACGATCACCCACCGCAAACTCTATCTCCTTACGATTCAAATCCGTGGAAGACTTTTGTCGATCCGACGCTGCCTTCAACCACTCACAAATGAGCTTCACCTTCTCGGTGGTTCCTTTCAACAAAGTCAGGATCGAGACAAACTTTTGTCCCGTTTCAGCCCAACAAAGAGGAGTTTTGCACTTCCTACCATACAAGGCCTCATAAGGTGCCATTTGAATACTTGCCTGGTAACTATTATTATAAGCAAACTCCACCAAAGGCAGGTGCTTCTCCCAAGAGCCTTGAAACTCAATCACGAAGCACCTCAACATATCCTCAAGCACTTGGATAGCACGCTCAGACTGTCTATCCGTCTGCGGATGATAAGAAGTACTAAAATTCAAACGTGTACCCAATGCTTGATGTAAACACTCCCAAAACCTTGTCGTGAACCTCAGATCTCTATCCGACACTATAGATTTTGGTACACCATGCAGACGTACAATCTCAGCAATGTACAGCTCTGCAAGCTTGTCCAAGGTATACGTAGTATGCATAGGTAAGAAATGCGCACACTTCGTAAGGCGATCCACAATCACCCACACAAAATTCTTCTTTGATAGCGGCAAACCAAACACAAAGTCCATGGTGATCCTCTCCCATTTCCATTCAGGAATCCTCAACGGTTGCAACAACCCCAGAGGAAACTGATGCTCAGCCTTAACCCACTGACAAACCATGCACTTGCTGACATATTCCGCAACATCTTTCTTCAAACTCACCCAATAGTACTCATCCTTCAGACCACGGTACATCTTTGTACTACTAGGGTGCATAGAAAAAGGACTACTATGAGCTTCGGTCAGAATAGTACGCCTCAACTCCACATCATTCGACACAACTATCCGGCTTCCAAAACATAGAACTCCATCATCATTAAAACAAAAATCAGATGGTCTATCCTCAGCAATATCCTGAACATGTGGCACCAAAGAATCATCCAACAACTGCTTATCCTTTATCAATTGAACCAGAGATGGTTTCACTTGCAATTCAGCAACAAGACCTCCATCTCGTGATATGCTCAAGCTAGCAAACATCGCCCTTAACTCCACCGCCACTTTTCTGCTCAAGGCGTCAGCCAAAACATTAGCTTTTCCCGGGTGATACTCGATCGTTAGATCGTAATCCTTAAGCAACTCCACCAACCACCGTTGCCTAAGATTCAACTCTTTCTGAGACATCAAATACTTAAAACTCTTGTGATCCGTGTACACAGTACACTTCTCACCATAAAGATAATGTCTCCAAATCTTCAAAGCAAAAACCATTGCAGCCAACTCAATATCATGCGTAGGATAATTGCGCTCATGCACATTCAACTGTCGCGATGCGTAAGCCACCACCTTACCTTCTTCCATTAGCACACACCCCAAACCAACGTAGGATGCGTCACTGTACACCACAAACTCTTTTCCTGATTCAGGTTGAACCAAGATAAGAGCTTGCGTCAAAGCTACCTTAAGCTTCTCAAAAGCTAGTTGTCTTGCTTCCGTCCACTCATACTTAACATCTTTTTGCAACAACTTTGTTAAAGGGGCAGCAATTTTAGAAAATCCATCCACAAACCTCCGGTAATATCCTGCCAACCAAAGGAAACTACGGACTTCATGAACAGACTTAGGAGGCTTCCAATTCATCACCGCCTCAACCTTCTGAGGATCAACTCGAATCCCTTCAGCCGAAAACACATAACCAAGGAACACAACTTCCTTTAGCCAAAACTCACACTTGCTCAGCTTAGCATAAAGCTGATTTTCCAAAAGCGCTTGTAAAACAACTCTCAAATGACCTTTATGCTCCTCCTCAATACGAGAGTACACAAGGATATCATCGATGAACACCACAACAAACTTGTCCAAGTATTCATGGAACACCCTATTCATCATGTCCATGAAAGCAGCAGGAGCATTAGTCAAGCCAAACGGCATTACAAGGAACTCATAATGCCCGTACTTCGTTCTAAAGGCTGTTTTCGGCACATCCACATCTTTCACCTTTAGCTGATAGTACCCTAACCTCAAGTCAATCTTTGAAAACACAGTCGCTCCCCGAAACTGATAAAAAAGATCATCAATCCTCGGCAAAGGATACCTGTTTTTGATGGTCAACTTGTTCAACTGACGATAATCGATGCACATTCTCATCGTGCCATCTTTCTTCTTCACAAACAAGACCGGTGCACCCCAAGGTGACACACTAGGCCGAATGAAACCATAGTCAAGCAACTCCTGAAGTTGCATCTTCAACTCCTTCAGCTCTTTGAGTGCCATGCGATAGGGAGCAATGGACACCGGAGTTGTGTTCTTATACAACTCAATTCGAAACTCCACCTCTCGACTAGGCGGCAATCCAGGTAACTCCTCCGGAAACACTCCAAGGAACTCACGTACAGTTCTTATATCATGAACGCGTACCTCCTTTGAACTAGGATTCATAACAAAGGCTAGGTAAGCCTCGCAACCTTGCCGCAACGTCCGACTTGCTTCTAATGTAGACGCCACATTGGCAAGAAACTTCACATTCTCTCCTACCACCACCACTTCATAATCATCCGCAAGTTTCAATGAAACTCGCTTGCTTTCGAAATCCACCATAGCTCTATGTTCAACAAGCCAATCCATGCCAAGGATTACATCAAAGCCATAGAATGGCAATTCCATGAGATCAACAAGAAAAACATGATTTTGCACCATCAAGGGACATATCTTACACAACTTCCTTGTTACAACCGTCTCACGAAAGGAACTAGTCACACGCATACAATCATCCAAAGACTCAACAGGTAAACCAAGCATTTGAGCATATTCACGCAATATTTACGAGTGTGTAGATCCAAAATCAATCAAAGAAAGTAATGACAAGGATTGCAAAGTAAAGCTACATGCGATCACATTCGTATCATTCCTTCCCTCACGATGGGCATACACTCGAGCTTGACCGCCACCCTCAGGTTGAACGGCCACAACATGTGCTACGTTCCTTCCACCATCATCCCTACGCTGGAAATTACCACGGCCGCGCCCACGACCTCTCTGTGGCTCAGCTGCTCACATCGGGGCATGCCCTCTCTCAGCGGCTGAGGACAATCTTTCTTCAGATGCCCTCGATTCCCACAATTCCAACATGTCCCAATGTTACCCCAACACTCACCACCATGTCTTCTACCACAACGATTACACTCAAGAGTCCTTAGGAATGCATTAGGTCCTTGCTGACCTCTACCAGGGTTTCCACCCCCACGCCTAGCATCATATTGCGACTTCCTATCCTTATGCCTCTTGTTGCGATCTCTACCATAATCGCGTTCCGCGGCTCATTTCCTTGAGCTAGAGCCACCAGCTTGACTTGCCAAACCAAGATTTGATTTAATGTCTTTGGCTCTAGTGACCAAGACATCGAAATCATTGTAATCAGCTGCAAGCATATAGGTCTTGACATCTTCTAGTAGCCCATAGCGGAATCGTTCGCACCTCTCCCGCTCACTAGGGATTAGCTCAGGGGCATACTGACTAAGGCGAACAAACTGAATCTCATATTCAGCTACAGACATGCTCTCTTGCATGAGAGACGTAAACTCTCTCTTATTTTCATCGAGGTAACGTACTCCCAGGTACTTCCGCTTGAACGCATTCAAGAAGAACGTCCAAGTCACTTCATCATCCTCCATCCCAGAGGTAGTGGTCGTTCACCACGTATAAGCATCACCATGCAGCAGTGACACAATACAACCCAGCTTCTGCACATTGTTACAATTCAACTGAGCCAAAATCCTCTTGGTGCTCTCCAACCAAGACTCAGATCCTTCCGGAGATAAACCTCTGAATTCAGTCCCTCCTAGACTACGAAGACGCTCCAAAGGCAACCTCACATTAGCATCATCCTGATGCGCAACTCCATGATCTCTGCCTACTGCTGCCTAGAAGGCTCTGGCAATAGTCTGAATCAACATGGTCATGTCAGGAGCAGCTTGCCCCTGTACACCCTCGTCCAGCAACCCCAGCACCAGCAACAGCATTACCAGCTCCAGCTCCACCACCACCGGGTGGTCCACCACCATGGGGAGGAGGAGGTAAATCCTCAGCATTCTCGGCAGTCTCATTATCAGCCATCGATCTAGTATTGATTCTCAGCTCTATACGTGGCCCCATTATAAAAACAATGCACTTACAAAAATGCAATAAACACAATTAGGCACAATAAGGTAAGTAATCCAAGTACTCAAGCTCATTTTCGAAAACAATTCTTCTCATTAGTTTTGATATGGAAATGGGAACCCCAACCATACCTCAAACATAGCATAGCATCACATAACCATCTCTACTTAATCACACATCACTGTTCACATATCACACTTTCAATAAAAAGACACAATCATGCATAAACTCATACAACAACCACATACCAAACCCCAATTATTCCATAACCAAGCTCTGATACCAACAAATGAAACCCCTTTAGCCTGGCCTAGACGCTTGACACGAACTACGAAGATTACACGGGGAAAACCAAAGTCAACCTTGATTAACAACCCTTTTTATTTTAATCTTGTCCAAATACATATTAAACCTAAGTGAGCACTCACGAAACATGAATGAGAAAGGTACAACGATCGGATATCATTTAAGGACTCAATTGCACCTTAAACAAGATTAAGAACCAAAATGTAATTTTTGTAGATTAGAGGGACTTCATAGATTTTAGGATTACCAATATGAAATTAATCATGTTACATGCTTCTCCGCCAAAATTCAGCTTAAAAAGACTTTCCAAGCTCAAGCAATTACAATCACAACATTTAGGACTAAATCGTAAAGCATGAAGACTCAAAACAATATAAATCTGTGTCCAACGGTCACCTGTATCGGAACACCTACCCACCATACCGAAACGCTGTATCGAAACGGTGTTGACCGTTTCGGTACGCGGGTATGTTACGAGACCAGTACCGAAACATGGCTTTCCAGTAGCCAAACTGTTTCGAAACATCCCAGACGTTTCGAAACGCCAAGACCATTTCAGGCCCCCGTTTCGAAACACTAGAGGGTGTTTCGATACACCTTGCCCAGAAACAGCAGCTTTTGCTGGTTTTTCATCCTTTAACACACCCAAACATGCTTCAAAGACTCCCAAATCATACCAGCAAACCATTACACATATGAGGAACATATTTGGGTCATTCTAACACGAACATTGCATCAAACACAAACTCACATAGTCTAGAGGCATGCTTCCTAATCACAAACCAATATAAGCAATCCAACCTCAAACAAAACATTTAAGGCCATTTACAACTCAAACAAGCCAACACAAACATTCCACAACCTTAGGGTGTTCAACATATCTTAGAAATACAATCCTTGGTTTCCCATTGCCAATATATCAAAACTAAAATGTGTGAAAACTTCACCATACATGAGATTGAACTTCCTTGTATGATCTTAACTTCTTGATGCCCGAAAACACCTCAATTATCTGCATTATTGGTAAAAGAGAGAGCGTAAGTACAAATGCTTAGTGAGGCATGCTCTAAAGAAAACCAACACAATAATGCATATCTTGAAAACACTTTCTCAAAAGCCTTTGAACATCATGCTCATTCTATCTCATGCTTGGAAACCATTCAAAGCAACTTCTCATTGAAAACACATGTACCTTCATTTTATCTCATGCATTTAAACCAATGCAAACTCATGGCAAAGCCATACTCATGCTTATACTCTAAAGCATTTCATAAACAAATCACATATGCATTTCTCATAGCACAATCCATTTCATCTAAGGTACATCTGAATCAAAAACCATTACATATGTTATATTGGCATTTCACATCTCATTACTACTCGGATATGCAGACATCTCACTAGACACTTCCGGTGGCATCTCTTATCACCGTACTCACTCGTCTAGCAACATAGTTTCCGGTGGCAGCTCTCATCACCGTACTCACTCGTCTAGCAACATAGTTTCTGGTGGAATCTCACATCACCGTACTCACATGGCAGAATCTCTCATCGCCACAAAGCTTGGGTATTTCACCAAGTCCTACCCGATGGAATGCCCATCATCGGTTCTCTCCCTTTGGCTTAACCAAAGAGCACGTACGAATTTTTAGTTTATAGTGCACTCACATCCTATTGATCGATCAATTATATCCGGTAGGTATCTCAACATCTATGCCAATATATTATGTTAAAACATCATCTCACCTACTATTTTTCATGCAACAATTCTCAAACATTCTCATCTCATTTCAAAACCATAACATTTGCTATGCTTTAACATAAAAGCTCCAATCTCAACTATGCAACA
The DNA here is from genome assembly GCA_030270665.1 of Hibiscus trionum. NCBI lineage: Eukaryota > Viridiplantae > Streptophyta > Magnoliopsida > Malvales > Malvaceae > Hibiscus > Hibiscus trionum. Next base: position 1,859,889 of record BSYR01000004.1, read on the forward strand.
TGTTACTTCATGAAATCATTTCAAGCATCATCTCATGCTATAAAATATGCATAAAACAGTAGGAATTTATTTATCTCAAACCATGAGCATGTAAAAGCATTTTAGGGGCAATACCACATTCAAGAGAGCAATCTAGCCAATACTTACTTCCGGACTTAGGAAGGTGTTTCAAAACTTTCCTAAATCCCCAAACCTTGATTCTTTGTCCCTCAAGGACTTCTAAAACCATATGCACTCACCGATTACGTTTCGCTTGCTCGCTGAAACACTATCTATGCTTCCGGATCAACTCCAAAGGTGTCCGAAGATGTCTCCCATGTTTTAAATACATAAGAGCAGAGGATTAATGCATCATCATGCATTTAAATCACCAGCATCATACCTAAACTCGTTGCTCTACACAAAAACCACATTTCGGCTACCAAACATTACCGAAAACACCTCCAAACTCTTCCAAAACCAAACCCAGCCAATACCCATCACTTCTAATCATTTCTAAACATCAATTAACATCAAAAACCAACACAACCACGTCCGTATACCTCCAGCTATAACAGAACACCAAAATCACCCCAAAAACCATCATTCTAACAAGAAAAACTTAAGAAAACAAACCTATTCGGGATTTGATTGATAAAACCTCATTTGTAACATCAATTAACATCCAAAATACATTAGAAAACCATCTCAAAACAGAGCCCAATCATTCACCATGAAAATCTTCAAGATCTCTTCCAAAATCTTGAGTTTTAAGACAATTTCTAGTTTCTAACATTAAAACCACTTAAAAATCATTAATAAAGGATTAATAACTTGGGAATTTCAGTAAAGAACTAATCATTAGAGGAGAAGGACGTAGCTTACCTCTAATGGATGATTTCTCCTTGATTTGGGCAAGTTTTCTTGAAAATTCAATGTAGAAATCAAGAGGGTTTGATTAAGAATCAAAGAGTGATTGAAATCTCATCAAATGAAGTGAAAATCAAAGTGTATTTGCTGGAGAGAATGTGTTTGGTTGAAAGGAATTTGAGAGAAAATAAAATGAGGGAAAATTTGTGAAAAGTAGTTATGAATAGTCAAAGGTGGTTTCTAATTTAATCCACCTTCACTTTCTTTAATTAAAACATTAATTAAATCACCCGAATTAATGAAAAATATGATGAAAACATTTTGGTAAAATTAACTCCTTAAAGATTCAAAGTTTCAATCCTTTACAAAACAGTCACTACTTAACTTTGCAAAAACTACGATTTGGTCACTACACCGAAATGTAGTATTTCCAAACCTTATTTTTATAAAATTGATTCCACCATTCTCTTTTATATATTAAATGAGGATTTTTAGACATTTTTCTATATTTTTAAAGCATCCCGAACTAGGTGTTCCCTAAAACTCCCTTTTAGATTCGAACCGTTTCTGACCGGTCCGGTTCGGACTCTGAACATCTAGGCCCAAATTTGGGGTGTTACTTATATAACATCAATTAACATCCAAAATACATTAGAAAACAACCTCAAAACAGAGTCTAACCATCAACCACGAAAATCATCAAGATCTCTCCAAAAACCTTGAGTTTTAATATAATTTCATGTTTCTAACATTAAAGCAACTCAAAAATCATTAACAAAGGATTGATAACTTGGGAATTTCAGTAAAGAACTGATAATTAGAGGAGAAGGACGAAGCTTACCTCTAATGGCTGATTTCTCCTTGAATTGGGCAAGTTTTCTTTAAAATCCAATGTAAAAACAAGAGCATTTGATGAGGAAAATATTAGGAATCAAAAGGAGATTGAAATCTCATCAAAAGCAATGAAAATCATAGGATAATTGATGGAGGAAATGTGTTTGGCTGAAAAGAAATTGAGAGAAAATAAAATGAGAGAAAATTGATTAAAGGTAGTTATGAAAAGTCAAAGATAGTTTTCCTTTTAATCAATCTTTATTTCCTTTAATTAAAACACTATTAAAATCACCCAAAATAAGGAGAAATATGATTAAAAACATTTTGGTAAAATTAGCTCCTTAAAGATTCAAAGTTCCAATCCTTTACAAAACAGTCACTATTTAACTTTTGCAAAAACTGTGATTTGGTCACTACACCGAAATGTAGTATTTCCTAACCTTATTTTGTAAAATTGATTTCACCATAATCATTCATATAATAAATGAGGATTTTTAGATATTTTTCCATATTTTTAAAGCATCTCGAACTAGGTGTTCCTTAAACCTCCCTTTAAGATTCTAACCGTTCCCGACCGGTCCTATTCGGACTCTAAAACATCTAGGCCCAACTTTGGGGTGTTACAGCTCTCCCCCTCTTAAGAAATTTCGTCCTCGAAATTTACCTGGAGGAAAAAGGTAAGGAAATTGCTTCTTCAAGTCTTCCTTCATTTCCCACGTGGCTTCCTCAACGCCACGATGTCTCCACAACACCTTAACCAGCTCAATGGTCTTACCACAGAGAACCTTACTGTCCGAATCAAAAATCTCAACAGGTTCCTCATCATATGTCAAATCTGGATTCAGCTCAACTTCCTCCACATGCATAACATGTGAAGGATCTGATCTATACCTCTGAAGCATGGATACATGAAACACATTATGTATCTTTTCTAACTCTTGAGGTAGCCTCAACTTATAAGAAACAGGACCCACACGTTCTATCACCTCGTATGGTCCAATGTATCTTGGGCTCAACTTTCCTTTCCGGCCAAATCTCATCACCTTCTTCCAAGGTGAAACTTTCAAAAACACACGGTCACCCACCGCAAATTCTATTTCCTTACGCTTCAAATCTGCGTAAGACTTTTGTCGATCCGATGTTGCCTTCAACCGCTCACAAATGAGCTTCACCTTCTCGGTGGTTCCTTTCAACAGAGTCGGCATCGATACCAACTTTTGTCTCGTTTCAGCCCAACAAAGAGGAGTTCTGCACTTCCTCTCGTACAAAGCTTCATAAGGTGCCATTTGAATACTTGCCTGGTAACTATTATTATAAGAAAACTCCACCAAAGGCAAGTGCTTCTCCCAAGAGCCTTGAAACTCAATAACACTGCCGCTCAACATATCTTCGAGCACTTGGATAACACGCTCCGACTGTCCATCCGTCTGCGGATGATAATAAGTACTGAAATTCAGCCGCGTACCCAACGCTTGATGCAGACACTCCCAAAACCTTGCAGTGAACCTCGGATCTCGATCTGACACTATAGATTTTGGTACACCATGCAGACGCATAATCCCAGCGATGTACAACTCTGCAAGCTTATCCAAGGTGTACATAGTATGCACAGGTAAGAAATGCGCACACTTCGTAAGGCGATCCACAATCACCCAAACAAAATTCTTCTTTGATGGGGTTAGAGGCAAACGAGACACAAAGTCCATGGTGATCCTCTCCCACTTCCATCCAGGGATCCTTAACGGCTACAACAACCCTGAAGAAAAGTGATGCTCAGCCTTAACCCGCTGACAAACCATACACTTGCTCACATACTCTGTGACATCCTTCTTCAAACCTACCCAATAGTACTCATCCTTCATATCACGATACATCTTTGTACTACCATGGTGCATAGCAAATGGACTACTATGAGCTTCGATCAAAATAGCGCGCCTTAACTCAACATCACTCGGCACCACAATCCGACTCCCAAAACATAGAACACAATCATCATTAAAACAGAAATCTGATGGCCTACCTTCAGCAATATCCTGAACATGTGGCACCATGGAATCATCCAACAACTGCTTATCCTTTATCAACTGGACTAGAGATGGTTTCACTTGCAATTCAGCAACAAGACCACCATCTCGCGATATGCTCAAGCTAGCAAACATCGCTCTTAACTCCACCGCCACTTTCCTGCTCAAAGCATCAGCCACAACATTGGCCTTCCGTGGGTGATACTCGATCGTTAGATCGTAATCCTTAAGCAACTCCACCAATCGCCGTTGCCTAATATTCAAATCTTTCTGAGACATCAAGTACTTCAAACTCTTGTGATCCGTGTACACAATACACTTCTCACCATAAAGATAATGTCTCCGGGTCTTTAGAGCAAAAACCATTGTAGCCAACTCAATATCATGCGTAGGATAATTGCGCTCATGCACTTTCAGCTGTCGCGATGCATAAGCCACCAACTTACCCTCCTGCATTAACACACACCCCAAACCAACATAGGATGCGTCACTATACACCACAAACTCTTTCCTTGATTCAAGTTGAACCAAGATAGGAGCTTACATCAAAGTTGCTTTTAACTTTTCGAAAGCATGTTGTCTCGCTTCCGTCCACTCATACTTAACATCCTTTTGCAACAACTTCATCAAAGGGGCAGCAATCTTAGAAGATCCATCCACAAACCTCCGGTAGTATCCTTCCAACCCAAGAAAACTATGGACTTCATGAACAGACTTAGGAGGCTTCCAATTCATCACCGCCTCAACCTTCTGGGGATCAACTCGAATCCCTTCGGCCGAAACCACATGACCAAGGAAAACAACTTCCTTAAGCCAAAACTTACAATTGCTCAGCTTATCATAAAGCTGATTCTCCAACAACGCTTGCAAAACAATCCTCAAATGACCTTCATGCTCCTTCTCAGTACGAGAGTACACAAGGATATCATCGATGAACACCACAACAAACTTGTCCAAGAATCCATGGAACACCCTATTCATCATGTCCATGAAAGCGGCAGGAGCATTCGTCAGCCCAAACGGCATCACAAGGAACACATAATATGCCCATACCTCGTTCTAAAGGCTGTTTTCAGCACATCCACATCCTTCACCTTTAACTGATAGTACCCTGACCTCATATCAATCTTTGAAAACACAACCGCTCCTCGAAACAGATCAAAAAGATCATCAATCATCGGCAAAGGATACTTGTTCTTGACGGTCAACTTATTCAGTTGACGGTAATCGATGCACATTCTCATCGTGCCATCTTCCTTTTTAACAAAAATGACCGGTGCACCCCAAGGTGACACACTGGGCCGAATAAAGCCACGGTCAAGCAACTCCTAAAGTTGCGTCTTCAATTCCTTCAACTCTTTGGGTGCCATGCGATAGGGAGCAATGGACACCGGAGTTGTGTTCTCATACAACTCAATTCCAAACTCAACCTCTCGACTAGGCGGCAAACCAGGTAATTCTTCCGGAAACACTCCAGGGAACTCACACACGGTTCTTATATCCCGAACGCGCACCTCCTTTGAACTAGGATTCATAACAAAGGCCATGTAAGCATCACAACCTTGCCGCAACATCCGGCTTGCTTCCAACGTTGACACCACATTAGCTAGAAACTTCACATTTTCTTCCACCACCACCACCTCATAATCATCCACAAGTTTCAACGAAACTCGCTTGCTTTTGAAATCCACAACGGCTCTATGCTCAACAAGCCAATCCATGCCAAGGATTACATCGAAACCATAAAACGACAATTCCATAAGATCAACAAGAAACACATGATCTTGCACCTTTAAGGGACATCTTCTATACAACTTCCTTGTTACAACCATCTCACCAAAGGAACTAGTCACGTGCATACCAACATCCAAGGACTCAACAGGCAAACCAAGCATTTGAGCATGTTCACGTAATATGTACGAGTGTGTAGATCTAGAATCAATCAAAGAAAGTAATGACAAGGATTGCAAAGTAAACGTACCTGTGATCACGTCCGTGTCATTCCTTCCCTCACGATGGGCATACACTCGAGCCTGACCACCACCCTCAGGTTGGACAGCCACCACATGTGCTACATTCTTTCCATCCTCATCTCTATGCTGAAAATTACCACGGCCGCGCCCACGACCTCTCTGTGGCTCAGCTGCTCTCACCGGAGCATGTCCCTCTCTCAGCGGCTGAGGACAATCTTTCTTCATATGCCCCCGATTACCACAGTTCCAGCATGTCCCAAGGTTACCCCAACACTCACCAGCGTGTATCCTACCACACCGGTTACACTCAGGAGTCCTCAAGAAGGCATTAGGTCGTTGCTGACCTCTACCAGGGTTACCACCCCCGCGCCTAGCATCAAAATGTGGCTTCCTATCCTTATGTCTCTTGTTGCGATCTCTACCATAATCGCGTTCCGCAGCTTGCTTCCCCGAGCTAGAACCTCTTGTTCGACTCGCAAAGCCAAGATTTAACTCAATGTCCTTGGCTCTAGTGACCAAGACATCGAAATCATTGTAATCAGATGCAAGCATATAGGTTTTCACATCCGCTACTAGCCCATAACGGAACCGTTCACACCTTTCCCTCTTGCTAGGAATCAGCTCTGGTGCATATTGGCTAAGGCGAACAAACTGAATCTCATATTCTGCCACAGACATGCTCCCTTGCATAAGAGACATAAACTCCCTCTTCTTCTCATTGAGGTAGCGAACTCCCAAATATTTTCGCTTGAACGCATTCAAGAAGAATGTCCAAGTCACCTCATCATCCTCCATTCCAGAGATAGTGGTCGTCCACCACGTGTATGCATCACCATGCAATAGTGACACAATGCATCCCAGCTTCTGGACATTGTTGCAGTTCAGCTGTCCAAGAATCCTCTTGGTGCTCTCCAACCAAGACTCAGAACCTTCCTGTGAAAAACCTCTGAATTCAATCCCTACTAGACTGCATAGACGCTCCAACGGCAATCTCACATTAGCACCATCCTGAGGTGCAGCTCCATGAGCTCCAGCTACTGCTGCCTAGAAAGCTCCAGCAATAGCATGTATTAGCATGGTCATATCAGGAGCAGCTTGCCCCTGACCTCCCTCGGGTCCAGCAACCCCAGCACCAACTCCAGCAGCACCAGCCCCAGCTCCACCACCACCAGGTGGTCCACCAGGGGGAGGAGGGGGTAAATCCTCAGCATTCTCTATGTTCTCATTCTCGGCCATGGAACGAGTATTGATTCTCATCTCTCTACGTGGCCCTATAATAAAAACAATGCATTGACAAAAATGCAACAAACACAATTAGGCATAATAAGGTAAGTAATCCAAGTACTCAAGCTCATTTTTGAAACCATTTCTTCTCATTAGTAATGATATGGAAATGGGATCCCCAACCACACTCCAAACATAGCATAGCATCACAAAATCATCTCAATTGAATCATACATCAATATTCGTACATCATACTTTCACTGAAATGTCACAATCATACCTAAACACATACAAAAACCACATACCAAGCCCCAATTATTCGATAACCTGGCTCTGATACCAATAAATGTAACCCCTTTAGCCCGGCCTAGACGTTTGACTCGAACTACGAAGATTACACGAGGAAAACCAAAGTGTGAAACCGATATTTTAATTTTGATATAACTAAAGAACCTAAGGACTAAATTGGAAATGTGAAAACGAATTTTTAAGTCCTCAAACATACCTATATGTTTTGAAGAATATGCCTAAGTTAAAAACTAAGTTTATCAAATATTTTCTAAGTGTTCTTAAAGCCAAAACAGTGATTTTCGAGTCACCATTTCGAAACGGCCTAAGGCGTTTCGAAACAGTTTTGAAACTGTGAGTCCATGTTTCGAAACGGGTATTGAAACGATTTCAGCACTGCCAACCTATGTTTCGAAACAAGTTTTGAAACGGCTTTATAACAAAGAGACACTGTATTGATACGACATCTAGTGTTTCGAAACGGTTCTTAAATTGATTTGAAAAATATGACCGTTGAATGTTTTTAACTGATTTTTAACAAACCGTTAAGGCGTATCGAAACGAGCTCAAGACGTTTCGATACGACCCTTGACAGTGGCAAAATGTTTCGAAACAAGTTTCGAAGCGGCTCTTAGCGTATCGAAACAGGTCTGACCGTTTCGATACGGGCTCTTTAATGCACCCCAACGGCTCTTTCTATTTTGGTCTGTTTCGAAACAGGGTCGAGCGTTTCGAAACGGTTGGTTGCAGACTACATTTATGGAGGGGAGATAACACCCCTAACGGCTCTATTGATTAATGCAACAACCACAACGGCTAGAATTCAATGAGAAGGTATAAAAGGGACCTCTAAAAGCTTCAGCAACAACTATTGATCCTAAAGCAAACATCCAAACATCAAATCCAAGCATTTGTGCCTAAATCCCATTATTGTCTTGTAACCCCAATTGTATTTTTCATTCTTATCATTTCAATTGGGTTGAGTGCTTTTAATTGGGCTAGTTTATGTATTGAGAGATACTTGTTTAGCCAACAAATTCTTTGTTTCAATTGTTTGAGGATTGGGTCAAATTTTGGGTAGAAAATTTGACCCAAAATTGTAAGGATTACCTCCTTAGCCTAGAAAAGGGGAAGAGTAATTAGTGGAATTGTTGCAAATCCTTAGTGAAGCTAAGGTAGTGGATGTAGAGTTCATTTGGAACTTGAACCACTCTAAAATTCCTTGTCTACCTTTTTAATTTGCAATTTCCACCACCAAGAACTTTAAAAATCCAATTCACCCCCCTAATGGTTCATTTCGATCATTCGATCCACTCAACACAAAGTCAACCCAAAAGTTAACCTTGATTAACGACCCTTTTTTATTTTAATCTTGTCTAGATGCACATTAAGCCTATGTGAATACTCACGAATCATGGGAGAGAAAGACACAGCGATCGGAAAACATTTAGGGACTCAATTGCATGAATTACACGTTTAGGGACCAAAATGTAATTTTTAGAAATTATAAGGACTTGGCAGATTTTAGGTTTACCAATATGTAATTAATCACGTTACATGCTCTTCTGTCAAATTTCAGCTTAAAAAGACATTCAAAGCTTAAGCAATTGCATCCACGACGTTGAGGACTAAAATGTAAAGCATGAAAACATCAAACGATTCAAATCAACATCCAACGGTCAACTGTATCGGAACACCCTCCCTTCATACCGAAACTCTCGTATCGAAACGGTGTTGACCTTTTCGGTACTCGGGTGCGTTCCGAGACCAGTATCGAAACAGGTCTCACCAATAGCCAAAATGTTCCGAAACACCTTCAGTCGTTCCGAAACACTATGGCCATTACAGGCCCCCATTTCGAAACAGTGGAGGGTGTTTCGATACACTTTTCCTAGGGACATCATAAATTGATGGTTTTTCACCTTTAAAACCAATCAAACGTGCCTCAAAGAGCATCAAATCATACCAACAACTCATTTTGATACTAAGGAACATATTTAAGACCCCTAAACTAGAGCATGGCATCAAACACAAAAACATACAACCTAAAGGCATGCTTCCTAGTAACAAATCCAAATATGAGCTCTCAAACCTCAAACCAACCAAATGGACCATTTACAACTCATAACTGCCAACACAAACATGCCACAAACTTAGGGAGTTCAAACTCATCTCCCAAATACAACCTTGAAGTCCCATTGCCAAATATCAAAACTAAAGTGTGTAAAAGCATCACCATACATGAGCTTTGCACTTCCTTGGATGTTCTACCTTCTCGCTGCCCAAAAATACTTCAATTATATGCATTATTGGTAAAAGTGAGCGTAAGCACAATTTCTTAGTGAGGCATGCTCTAAAGAAAACCAACACAATAATGCATTATTCAAAACACTTTCTCAAAAGCCTTTTTCTACAACATGCTCATTCTATCTCATGCTTGAAAACCATTTCAAAGCAACTTCTCATTGAAAACAATGAAAATCTCATGGCAAGGCCATACACATGCTTGTAAAACCAAAGCATTTCATATACAAATCTCATATGCATTTCTCATAGCATAAATCATCTCTATATTAGGTACATGTGATTCAAAAGCATTTTCATATATTATTTTGGCATTTCACATCTCATTATTACTCGGATATGCGGACAACATTCTCAAACCACTAGACGCTTCTGGTGGAACCTCACATCACCGTACTCACTTGTCTAGTAACATAATTTCCGGTGGAATCTCACATCATCGTACTCACATGACGGAATCTCTCATCGCCACAAAGTTTGGGTATTTCACCAAGTCCTATCCGATGGAATGCCCATCATCGGTTCTCTCCCTTTGGATTAAACCAAAGAGCACGTACGAATTTTTAGTTTATAGTGCACTCTCATCCTATTGATCGATCAATTATATCTGGTAAGTATCTCAACATCTATGCCAATATATTATGTCAAAACATCATCTCACCTACTGTTTTTCATGCAACATTTCTCAAATCATTCTCATCTCATTTCAAAACCATAACATTTTCCATGCTTTAAAAAAGGAGCTCAAAACTCATCAATGCAACATGTTATTTAATGAAATCATCTCAAGCATCATCTCATGCTATAAATCATGCATAAAACAGTAGGAATTTATCTATCTCAATCCATGAGCATGTAAAAGCATTTTAGGGGCAATCGCCACATATTAGGGAGCAATCTAGCCAATACTTACTTCCGAACTTAGGAAGGTGTTTCAAACCTTTCCTAAATCCCCAAACCCTGTTTCTTTGTCCCTCAAGGACTTCTAAACCATTTGCACTCACCGATTACGTTTCGCTTGCTCACCGAAATGCTATCTAAGCTCCCGGATCAACAACAAAGGCGTCCGAAGATGTCTCCCCTGTTTATAACACATAAGAGCAGAGGATTAATGCATCATCATGCATTGAAATCATCAGCCACACACCTAAACTCGTTGCTCTACTCAAAAACCTCATTTCGGCTAACAAACACAACCAAAATCATCTCCAAACTCTTCCAAAACAAATCCCAGCCAAGATCTATCACTTCTAATCATTTCTAAACATCAATCATCATCAAAAACCACCATAAACTCGTCCTTATACCTCCAGCTATGACAGAACACCAAAACCACCCCCAAAAATCACCATTCCAGCATGCAAAACTTAGGAATCCAAGCCTATTCGGGATTTGTTTAATAAAACCTCATTTATAACATCAATTAACATCCAAAATACATTAGAAAACAACCTCAAAATAGAGTCTAACCATCAACCACGAAAATCATCAAGATCTCTCCAAAAACCTTGAGTTTTAATACAATTTCATGTTTCTAACATTAAAGCAACTCAAAAATCATTAACAAAGGATTGATAACTTGGGAATTTCAGTAAAGAACTGATAATTAGAGGAGAAGGACGAAGCTTACCTCTAATGGCTGATTTCTCCTTGAATTGGGCAAGTTTTCTTGAAAATCCAATGTAAAAACAAGAGGATTTGATGAGGAAAAGATTAGGAATTAAAAGGAGATTGAAATCTCATCAAAAGCAATGAAAATCAGAGGCTAATTGATGGAGGAAATATTTTTGGCTGAAAAGAAATTGAGAGAAAATGAAATGAGAGAAAATTGATGAAAGGTAGTTATGAAAAGTCAAAGATAGTTTTCCTTTTAATTAATCTTTATTTCCTTTAATTAAAACACTATTAAAATCACCCAAAATATGGAGAAATCTGATTAAAAACATTTTGGTAAAATTAGCTCCTTAAAGATTCAAAGTTCCAATCCTTTACAAAACAATCACTATTTAACTTTTGCAAAAACAACGATTTGGTCACTACATCGAAATGTAGTATTTCCAAACCTTATTTTGTAAAATTGATTTCACCATAATCATTCATATAATAAATGAGGATTTTTAGATATTTTTCCATATTTTTAAAGCATCCCGAACTAGGTGTTCCCTAAACCTTCCTTTAAGATTCGAACTGTTCCCGACCGGTCCGATTCGGACTCTAAAACATCTAGGCCCAACTTTGGGGTGTTACAACTCAAGTTGTCAAAGATTAGACCAATGGCCAGCTTTGGCTTTGTATTTATAAAGGAGGTCTAGGTCAAGTCCTTATTGAGGAGGAAGTTAAGTTAGAATTAAACACATTAAAAGAAAAGGTCTTCTTTTAAAGTATTATATCTTTCTTCCTTAAAATCCTCCCTTTTTACGTGGAATCTTCTCTTGACCTTCCTTCGATGTTTTCACGAACTTCTCGTAGTACGATCATTACGCAAAGTATGTAGAAAAGTTTAGCTTTTCATGCTCTTCAAAACGCGCTCCACTTTGCATATTTTCTCCATTTTCGAGTATGTCAGGTCATTGCCTCGGCAATGGCTTGGCAATTGCATCGACAATGGTATGTCTATCTTTTCCGCTCAGCAAGGCTTTATCTCATAGTTCAGCTTCCTTCAGTAGAAACTGACATCCACATTTAGCTTGATCTAGACCGTCAAGAGATGATTCTGCACCGCTCCTTTCTTTCCTTCACATGAAGGAAGCTCATCCAATTTATCCACGTAAGTGGTGTCTTTAATTGAGGAGGGTCTAATCACAAGGTTAGTCCCTATGCTCTCAATTCTTTAAGATTTTATCCCCAAACTTTTGATTTTCACGATTTAGCCATTAAACAAGTTTCGATATTATTCAATAAAGTCCATGTTCAATAAATTGACTCAATTAGAGTCCAATGTCGATATAATTGACTACATGGTTAGAGTCAATACAATATTTAGACTTTAACGATGTAAAATTTCTGATCATAACCCAATTTCGACTAGAACAGATTTTGGGGTGTTACATATATGCTGTAATTTATCACATAAGCACTTCAATCAGATCATAAATTTGAAAGGCCATACCATCAACCATGATGTCTGTTCACAAGAAGAATCAAGAATCATATAGACACACTTTACTTTATACATACGTATATTCAAGAATATATTAATTTAACTTTAATCTTTATTAATTTTTTATTCATATTCTTTCTCACAAGCACCTGACACATTACATCTGTGTTATCAATATAAGTCAAACATGGAATCTTTCCCATCATGTAAAATATCAGTCTTGCAATTTAGTACATGAATTACTTGACAAAATAGATTATCAACGTATCAACTATAACACGAATTACTTAGCTTGCTGGATATCAGTATATCCAGTTACCGAAATATGTTACTTATTACCTAAGCCATCAAGCTTAATCTGAAATACAATATGTATAGGTTAGTTCACATTTAGGTTATCCATTGTTATCAGGCAGCCAAAAGACTTTATAGTTGACAATTAGCTTATAAGATCTTGTTTTACCCAATTTGTTACAACCTTATTATTGTCTCTATAAGAGTTACACTAAAGTAAGAAACTTAGTATTGTAAACATGATCAACCGATTTAATATATATATATCCAAGGATACACAAAATCATTCAAATATTTATTACTTGTCTTGTAAGTTACCTAATTAATTCATCAATTTGTTTAGAGATGCTTACTAACTCCACATACACACACACACACACACACACACACACACACACACACACATATATATATATCTACGAACAAGCATTCATTATATCAATGTAAGTTCTTCAAAACAATAAATGTACAAGAATTTATATATATATCCCAAATCAATCTTAGTCATGCTTGCTATATACCAATTCATCGCACACTTCTCAAACACACACATATATAATTTCAAATCCATCCATGCGATTGGGAACATAACATTCCATATAAACTTTTACACACTAAATTAAAATATCAAGCATATCTTACCATACTATAAGCATGATTCATTTATCATGTATTGTTAAACATTATGGTTTCATTAGCTTAACTTTTTTAACAAATTACTACAACATACTCATTATATAAATATCATTTATCCTTCTCATGAGGTGTCAAACAATACACTTATCATGTAAAATGAATTAAACAAGTCTTATTAACTTGGTTACTCCTTAGGCAAGTTATTACCACTTTCCATCATTTAAACAATAAGCTTATAATTTCTTTTTAACATAGCCTTGAGAATCGATCTCAGTCTAGGTACTTGAATCCCCAATCAACTGTCGCCCATGAAAATGGAACTCGCGGTACCGGTCAACTCCTCCTACTGTCGCCAAGTGACCACACAAACTTCCCTCCTATTGTTGCCAAATAGGGACCACTATCCCGGACCGTAGTCCACCCTGACACACTGAGCTCTATGGACTCTATGGCATGCCAATTATACCTAAGACCGACTCAAGACCAAGGCTTTACCACATTTCAATCTTTACTTATACGTTATAAGCCTAGCTCTACATAAAGTTATCCTATTAAGGATTTCATTTTCTTTCAACAAAGGTATCCATATATGCATAATCACCACATGTGATTGTACATGCCTCATTTTGCTTATTCGAAAGGCTTATAGCCATCTTTTCATTTGATAATTCATACATACTTTCAATGTATTCAATACATATATATCATACCACATTACTTTACTCATCTATATTAAACATGAGATCGATTTATGTATTCCCAAACCATTCATTTCTTTATTCGATTTTCCAAGAAGCAAAATCTTTATCAAGCATGCACATACATGCATCAATCACAATATATCCACTACTTCACGTACAAGGTGATTCATAGAAACATGTCTTATTTCTCAATATAAGCCTTAATAACTTATCTAATCACATCAAATTAGAAATGAGTATAACTTCATGATTAGTAGACCAATTAAACATAGTTTATAGTTTATATACTCTTGACATTCATACATCTTAATTTGATCTCAAAATTTAATCAAGTGTGGTTAAACATGGATTTCTTCTCAAGTAACAAAAGCATATAAACGGGTTTATTTCAAGCTTAGCATAAATCAAACATTCAATCCCAAGCTAATCCCATACTAGGTATATACCTCAAACCCAAGCTTATATTTTCCTTAGCTTAGTTTGATGACAAAATCAATTGACTTAGTAAAATTAAGCATGCTCGGGAAGGTTGTTGGCCTATCCCGAGACTTCAAAACTACGCTCACCTTTTATCCTAAAGTTACATGATATATGAATCCACACTCTCTCAATTTCAAAACATTCTTTGCCTCCAAGTCTTTTATTCTTTTTCCTCCTTCCCCAATATACTGAAATAAATCGTTAAATTTGGACCCAATAAAGCTAAATTCCCAGCTCTATATGCAAGCTTTCCCTCTCCTTTTAACAATGTTGGCTTCGGCCTCTATAAGGAAGATGAACAATATGAGAATGGTAATTTCATTTCCAGTCGAGACCCCTCCTTCATTTCTACACTTGACTTCCTCAATGCTTGACACGCGTACAAGCCCTCAAATCTTTTGTTTCTTTGCATGCAAACTATAATTTCATCCAAGCATTCAATTTGGTCCTTCCATTTAACTAACTCTCTTTTCATCTTTTGATTTTAGTCCTCATTTCATTCGATTACCTAATCCAAAGTTACTAAAATCAATTAAATCACTCATGAGTTAATAATATTCCCAAGCCATAGTTTTTTGGGGTATTACATAATAGCTTGTATTCATTTCATTTTAAATAACCCGAAAATTATTTTTACCCATCAAAATAAATTTATACAACTCAAATATATTTTCTGGAATTAATTAATTAGCTACATTTCTAATTAATTCTAGATCAAACCGGTCAAGATATCTGATTCTTCTAACCCAGATTTTGGGATGTTACAACTCTCACCCACTAAAAATAATTTCTTCCTCGAAATTATCTTAGGAAATCAAATAAGAATACTATTCCTTTATCTCAACTTTGGTTTTCTCTAGTCATTTTTCTTTCTCTATGATTACGCCAAAAAAACTCTTACAAACTTACTCATCGTGCCACACAACAACTTGTTGCTAGTGGAAAAATAGAAATCTATTCCTCATCGAATGTAAGGTCGCTGCATCTCAATTTCCTCAATCAGAACAATATAAGAAAGATCAAAATGATATCTTCGCAACACAAACACATGTTGAACATCATGAATGCGTTCAAACTTAGCAAGCTACTCGAGACGATATGCAACAAAATCAATCCTCTCACTACTTCATAAGGTCTAGATATCAAAATATTGGACTAAATACTCTTACATCCCAATTTTCGACATAGTCTTGCACGAAGAAACTTTGAAAATACTTGATCAACAATATGATACTTGATTTCATATCATTTCAAATCAATGCTCAACCCTAATGCTCTAACAGATCACACATCTCGGTACAACTCATATATATCATTTTCAATATGTGTCAATGATACGCCTTACAATGATCTCGATACACTTTTGTACTTCTAGGGTGCATTGCAAAAGGTAAAGTATGCACCTCAATCAAAATAGTACGCCTCAAATCTAGATCACCAAGCACACAAATAAGTCACTCAAAGCACAAAATTCCATCCTCACTGAAATCATAGTTAGACTCCAACCCATTAGCAATGTCCTCAACATGTTGCACAAACATTTCATAATATTGTCGTATCTTTTTAATCATTTAAAACAAAATCAGTTTCACTTGCAAATCAGCCAACAATACTCTATCATTGGCTATATTAAGCTTGGAGAACATCACTCTAAGCCAAAATGTAGTCTCTCGACTCATCATCCACAATAAACTAACTTTACCAAGATGAAAGTCGATAATCAAATCAAAATCCTTTAATAAGCCAACATTTTTACCTTGAGCTCAGCTCCATTACGAGGAAACATACCTAAGACTTCTACATTCTGTATAGACTATCCTTACCCCCACCGTACCGACAATGATGCCAAACCTCCAAAGCCAAAACTAGAACTGCTAACTCGAAATCATAGATCAGATGGTTATACTCATGTGTCTTTAATTGTCCTAAAACATAAGCCATAACCTTCCTTTACACAATAACATATAGCCAAGCCCAAAATGCGATGCAGCACCAAAAACCATACGCTTCTTTCTCAAATCAGATCAAGCCAAAACAAGAGTTAAGATAAGTACTCTCTTCGACTTCTCAAACTTCTTTACTAATCTTCTATCCATTCAAATGGAACAATAATTTGCAACAACTTTGACAAAGTGCATCAATGTAACACCCTAATTTTCTCCTAAAATTAAAATCCCTAATATTTTAAATCCCCAAATTGAAACCCTAATTTTTTAGGAATTTGAATCGGAAAACCTAATTGAATTTTGGGGCTAAATTGTAAATTTTGGGATTCTCCGTGACCTTATAGAGTTAAAAATAAACCTTTGGGGCTATTTTGAAAGGCGGGCTAAAGTTGGAGCCCTTAATGGGTAATTTACCCAAAAACTCAGGGTAAAAACCATTTTTGTCGCTTCACCTACCCAAAATAATTCCCCAGTCGCATCTTTCCCTCTCTCTCTATTTCGTCAACATCAAACACCTTTCGGTTTTTTCGATCCAACTCTGGCCAAGGGCCCATCATCGTCCGTTCGACGTTTCGAGGTCACCGGTGTACTCACCGTGACCGCGCAATCATAGCCCGTCCATCCAACTCTCACCATGCCGTCGTTCTTCGCTAGAAACGGTTCAAAACCGTTCGAAAAACCATCCTTTGTCGTCGCTCCGTCTGTGTCGTTCCTTCGCGCGCATCACCTTCATCACAGGTTTGGGTAAGTATCCTGGTCAGGATTGGATGGGTTTTCATCGGTCGCCGCCGTCGCGTTGAACGGCTGCCGCCACCGCTGGTTTGTTGGTCGTCGCTGCCAGTTATGGTTTGTGGATTAGGGCAGATTTGGGGAAAAGGGATTAAGGTTTTATTAACTGAAATTGGGGATTTTGAGAATCGAACCGGAAAATATCGACTGAACAGGACCAGAAATTGAACCGGGCTGGACCCTCTAAACCGAACCAGACCGTTTGACCAAACCGGGTGACGTCATCAGTGACGTCATCTGCTGTTGTTGATGATGATGTAGGCTGACATCAGCGATGATGTCATCATTAACCATGATGACGTCAGCGTTGATTGTTTGGGCCGAAAGTCAACTTTATGTTTTTCGACGTCCCGGTTCGAGATTCACAGCCCGTTTTTCCAATTTCGATCTCGTACGACTGTTTTTGACCCTTTGATTATTTTATGCTTAATTTGGAAAATGTATATTCAGAATTCTGAATCGAGTTATTTTTGCGTTCAGGTAATATCAATTCGGACATCGAGATTCTTCCACCTCCTCTGCCTGGTCGACCTCCTGCATCTCAACCTTCGAGTTTCACACGTGCCGATCCTGTTTTGCCTACTTCTAGATCTGAGCGTGGGAGACGTCACTCCCGACGTTGAGCTGTTAGTTGTCTGAGTTGTGTTCTCTACTTGTGCTATACTATATGTGTTGTTGATGTATGATGTTTGACTGTGAAATATGTTGTTGCCATGTGATGTTTGACTGTAAAATATGTTGTGATCTGAGCTATGTGATATGTTGTATGCCATTTTGTTAAGCATAATACATCAGAATCTAAATAATAATTATCGGACTAAATGCTCATGCATTTGCAGACTGGAATTGGAACATTCATGTCATATCATTCGGGTGGGAGAATGTACGACGCAAGTTCAGTTGTTTCATCCTTCAGGCTAAATTCCACTTTGGATCAGTGGTTCCACCCTTTGGGCTGAGTTCCGCTTCGGATGGTGACGATGTAGAGAGTGGTTTAGGGGAACCTTACTCTTCGGACGGTGATGTAGATGGGTTCTTGTCATAGACTTAGGTGCATCGTGCTTTTCATATCTGTATATTCGATTGAGTGTTGGAATGATTATGTTGACTGTATTATTCTTGTGATTTTCTGTCTGATGCACCTTAGAGACACTGAGCTTAATAGCTAACTCCTCCTTAGCTTCTATTTCAGATTCTCAGACATAGGAGTTCAGTACTTGGAGGACCACAGTTATCAGATTTATTACTATTTTAGTATGAATATTTTTAGTTTTCAGATTTATTTCGGTTTATTCCAGTTATTTCATTATGTGGGATTTTTATGTAAATTTGATTACTCTTATATTTATTTGGGGATTTTTAAATTGTTTAGCATGCATGAGAATTTTAATTGGATATTTTTCTATTTTATTTTAGATTGCTTTATCTATACGACTTCATTTTCGAAATATGGATTTTAAAGTTAAACGACACCGTTTTAAATTACTTGATGGACATGTATTCAATCCGACTTCTTAGATTCGGCCCATAACCCTTGGGTCGGGTTTAGGGGGTTACAATAAACCTTAGAAAATCTCTCGAACAACCATAATTAACAACCAATCCACTCCAAAAATCACAACTTCCTAACACATCTCTTGGTTAATACATCACCAACATATCTTAAATTGCTAGGGACCAACCAATGACACTTTTCACCAGAGCCACACAACATCTCAAAACTCTTTTAATCAATAAGGACCATATTTAGAACTACTTACACCCTTTCCTTATCCTGATTTCAAATAATCATTTGTATTTTTGAACATCTATGTGCATGCCCGCTTATATGACCTAGGAGATGTATATGCATATGTATTCAAATGTGACTAATGTTATGCATAAATGATTGTATGTACAAATATTTATAAACATATAGGTGTAAATGCGCAAATGCATGTTCAACGGTGCACACCCACTAATGACATTCATTTAACTAACAACAATAATTCCATCAAATTCTCAAACTATACCTCACCATGCTTAGCCAAAACTCATACTTACCAAACTTGGCAAACAATTGTTTCTCTTTCAAAGCCCATGAAAATTCATAATTGTGGGTCATGATTCTCCCTGGTACTAACGTGCACGAGAATATCATCCATAAACACATCTATCAATTGATCCAAGTTTCCAGAATACCCAATTCATCAAGCCTATGTATGCAACATGTGAATTTTGTCAAACCAAAGTGTAATATGTACTTTGTTTCTTGTGGGTTATGTTTTGGGTGTAATTTGTACCTCGTTGCATGTACTCTTTTCCTTTATTTAGGTTTACGAAGGTTTTTAATGAGGCACTCAATGTTGGTTTTAGTTTCTTTACCCTATAATAAAATTTAATTTGTTCAGAAAATGATAACAAGGAACGAATTATAGAATACTTATTCTTTTCCATAGTAAATATATGGGTTCCACGATTCTGTTGTACCACTCTGATTTCAATAATTGCAGGTTAACCAAACCTTATTCCAACCAAGCTTAATGGAAATGATATTAGAGTGATGACCAATTTTGTCCCTAACAATCATCATTTGGGTTAGGTCTCAATCTCGAACCTCACTTCTTCGTCCTAGGAATGTATCCCAATCTTACCAATCCATCCACTTCATTATTCTTACATGGATCTAATTCGAAATTTCCTTGAGTACAAACTCGAGTGAACAAGACAAATTTTGATATTATTATCAGGGTTTAGCGCCCCACAGTGAACTCATTTGTTCTCACCAATAACTCACATTCCTCCTAAACATGCGATTCATAATTATAAACATCAACAGTCTTAACCATTCTTGATGATTTGAAACGTTAGGTCGAAGTCCTTATACCCATGGACAAGGACATTGTCCCCCATGTTTAGCGACTACATTCAATTACACACGATCGAGGACCATGTCACTCAAGACTGGAGATCACTAATCAAATACCCTCAACGAACAAGCACTGCTCAAGTTCGGAGCTCAACGAACTATGGCAAGCCATTAAAGTTCGAAGGCATTAACATATTGAGCTTTCTCTTGTCAAAAATCATTTTTATTTCATTTTCTTTTCTTTATAGTACACTTCAACAAAAATAGTTAGGGCTTACCTTATGCAAGTGATCCAAGACAAACCTGCAAATTTTTTTCTCAAAATATACATGTAATACGTAATTTGTGTTTTTCCTTGCTTTCGAGTTCATTTAGTTGCATTTAAGAGTATTTTGCATGCATGTATGGAGTTTATTCATGAACTTCAAATATTTTATGGATTGATGCTTTTATGAGGGAAATGTAGGGTTTTAGTGGTTGTTTTGCATGTTTTTAAGTAACCATGCAAGGTGGTAAACTGTTGAAGCATTTCAAGGGCAAAGGATGAGCGAGTTGTTCTGTCGTAGCATTTCTGGGAGCAAAACGATAAAAGTTAAAAAGGTTTCTTTACACTCTCCAAAAGGGGCCCTAATAGCTATCATGCTTTTCACGTGAAAGGAATATTCCCTAGGACATTTAAAAGGGTTGATGTCAGCAAAACCCTAGGAGCCTCCACACTATATAAAGACAAAGAGGACAACATTTTTAAGGGAGCTGAAATCAAGGAAAATTTGGGGAGAAGAAGGTTCTCTAGCAACACAAGCCATTTGTGACAAACTTGGGGAGCTCAGGAAGCTAAAGCATTGCTCGTCTCAATGCTTGGGTTCTTAGGAAACTTTGATATTCCTTTTGCGTAGCTCTTTATTTATTTTTGAATGATCTTAAACTCTTTTTGGATGGTTGATTATTACTCGAACGTGAACTAAATATTCTTTTAGTTGGATTTATTGTAGAATGTTTATGTTAACCTTTATTGAATGTCATATCATTTTTGTTATTGCTTGCTTTGTTCATTGTTCTTCATGCTTAGATTTGTAAGAGCTGGTGAGAGCGGCTTTAATCTATATTTGTGATCTAATATTCGAGCAAGTTAGGCTATACCAGATGAACAATAGCATTTATGATGCTTATCTATTTTGTTCATTGTTCTTGATGCTTAGTCTTGTAAGAACTAACGAGAGTTGCATTTGGCTTTTATTTGTGGCTTAATATCAAGAGAGTTAAGCTAAGCTAGGTGAACAATGAAGCTTGAACTGTTAACTTGAGTTCTAACCCTACTTAGACATAAGTTTAGGGTTTCAAAGACTAAAAAGGGGAGCCTAAAAAGATAATAGCTTGTTAGGGTTAACGCAAACATGTATCGTCGTAGCATTTTGTTATCAGCTTCTAACTAGAAATAGTTTAGAGGTTCTTACGAAAACCCTATCGGATAGATAAGTGGTGCTTCATTGTTGTGATATTTTGGTAAATGCCGAGCATAACATTTGGTAGTAAACCTAGCTATCCGTTTATCTTGAGTATCTTTTGTGAGCTTTGTTTATCTGGTTTATCCTTTGATTCTCTACTCCATTTATATCTTTTGCTATAACATTTCTTTTACTGTTTGTGTTAACCTTTCACCACACCATTAGTTCTTATTTCTTTTTCATCGGGTGCAACATCTTTGAGTATAATCACTCCAATTCTTGTGGACACGATACTCAGTACTCACTATTGTACTAATTGTGCGACGAGTGTACTTTTTCTAAATTGTGCATCTATATTTATCGTGTATCACAACTTGGAGTAACTATACTTATTTCTCATATGTCTAAGGTTGTGAAACTTACCTATGATACCACCAATTGTAACACCGATCACCTAGTTCATAAGGATTATACTCGAGTGACGGATGTCACATTGATCACCAAAGTGATCTAAATTCAAATATATAAAAAATGCAGTTAATTTAAAAATCTTTTGATTTATGTTATGAACAACAAGTCTAGATGTATAATTAGGTCCTATATTATTTAAATAGGCAGAGTATAAACTTCCATTATAATCGGATTCCTTAAATATGCTCAATTTTTCTCATATGAGGATTTTGGGATTAAATCGTAAATATTGAAAATTTATGGTGTAAAATGGAAATTAGCCACACCAATATACAATTCAATCTTATTCATGCTTGCCTATCAACAAAATTAGCTCAATCGGAGCTAGAAAACTTATCCAATTTCAAGATATAAGTTATGAGACCAAAATTTAAGAAAACAAAACTACTGAATAGCTCACATCTAACTTACCTATCGTCGGTATTCGTACCTTCAAAGGCATATGTACCGGTATGTAGGACTCAATACCAATACTCAGACATTTTTTCATAATCTAATAACCAAAATTCATACGCGAGCAGAGCGTATCGGTACACACTGAACACAATTCCATATTTTCATTTGCTTTTCGATCCGAAACCCCCTTAAATCAATCCCAAACATCCCTAACATGATCCTATATATAAATGAACATAATTGACATATGATCGGGCACTTTCAACATAATTTTCAACAATTAAAATACATAAACAAAGAATCTATAGGTATAGTCCTAAAATACATTTTATGTAATACAAAACTGCCAAAATGGTCACTCCTTGAGTTCTAAACTTAAAACTTGAAATGACCACTCACATATGACCAAAAGGATGCTACAAGCTCAATTAAGCAACCAACTAGCCATCATATGACATTTTGAACCATTAACAAAAGTGCATGTTCATGCTTCCTTGGAAATAAACAAGGCATATAAACTCATCAAACAACAACACTATAAATAATTTGAAAGCATAATCAAAGAATACAAAACGTCAAATACAAATTCCTAAAAAAACAACTCACGTTGCCATATTACAAGTTTGCAAAAAATTGAATGCACATACTCAAATTCTTTTGTTTGTCTTGGTAACATCACTTTGTCACGATCCACGGCCCAGAACAGTCTATTTCTCTATATTAATGAAATAAAATGAGCGTGAGCTTATACAGCTTAGTGATTTCATCGCTATAAAACATTCATTAATGCATTTAAACCAAAATATAGTGAAAACCTGCTTTGAAAGCTTATAAAAAATCAGAGTTAAAATGCTTAAAAAATTCTTATTTCAAACTATTGAATCCCATATCAAATTTGATTACAAACTTAACATATTGGCATCATTACTTGGGACTTATCAATTCATATAAAACCATTGGATATACGGATCGAACTTTATCAAAATATGGCCTTAGGTTCCCACCCCCCATCAAAACGAACTTATATATTACATAGCCATTAGTCACCCAAACTTACGATTCACATTCAACAAATGAATGTAGTCACCCGACCTTACGAATCAATGGCTATAGTCACCTAACCTTGCAGAATATATACAAATAATGGAGATCAATCGATTAGACTATTAGTCCATCACATATTTTCAAAAACATATAGAGTACTCTTATCCTATGGCAAGCCAACTATATTCGATCTCAAACTTTATTTGTCACAAGCCAATATATCTATTGAAACCAATTACTTATTGTTTTTCTCATGCAAAAACATAACAAACTTATTCAAATGATGTCTCTCAATGCAACCAAAACAAATCATATCGGAAACAAATATCGGTACCCTTAGGCACACTAACGCTTGTAAAAACATAGCATTAACAAATCAAGTAGTAATAATCTCATAAAATAGTTCAAACCAAAATAAAGTGAGAGTTATAAACGATTACTTTCGAGTTTAACAAAGCTTGTTAGGCTTTCATTAAACTCCCCAAACAACATTTCAAACCTTGTTTGAAAGCACTTATAATTTGCACTCACCCACTAGCTTTTGCTTCAACGCTGAAAGCTTTTATGAAGTTGCCGATGTTGCTAATTGTGAGCTAGACTTCGTTCTCTGATGTCGAAACATCTACAACTCTTCAACAATATAATTTCATATCAAAATATAATCCAAAACCTCCAACAACTTTAATCTAACTCAAACATCCCTTAGAACTTCTCTAAATAGCTGAAATTCACTAAGATCGAAGTTCCAACACCTAACTTCAAATCAATAATTATAGCTTTAATTATAATCCAAATCAATCCTCAATACCACCAAATAATCTTCCAAAATAGTAGCTAACATTAAAGAACCTAAATCACCACAATTCCTTCACAAAACCTCAAGAAAACCAAACTTAAATTAACCAATTTAATTAATTTTGGGATTAATTTTAAAAAAAATATATATTATTAAATTACATCTAACCCACAAAGAAACAACATAACCCAACCAAAATCAATTAGGCTACAATTGCAAATCAAGATTTCATCACTATTCTTCCAAAATCAATTAGGCTATAATTCCAAATTTGAATTTGGAGATAATTCCAAGAAATTGACGTAACTTCCCAAAAGATTAGAAAAATAGGATTTTATGTAATAGACTTTAGGAAATATAAATCAGTGGAACATGGAAAGAATTAAAAAAATGATTGAATCTTGTTTTGGAAATCTATGGCATTGAATTGATTTTGAAATTAAGAGAAATGGGTTTTGAGAGAAAATGAAGAAGTCATTCTTCCAATGAAATGAAATTAACCGTTAAATAAATTTTTATTTAAATGATTTTATTAAACTCATTCCATATTAATAAAAAAACCAAATCAATATTAATAAAAACTCAATTGGAATAATAGCTTCTTAAAGAATCATAGTTTGTAGTCCTGTCAATTTAATCAATAAAAAATATGTCAAAATAATTTGACTTAATTAAAGTTATTCGAATACAAAATACATTATTTAATATAATATCAAATAACATGAAAATTATTTTTTGTGAGAAACGGTAGTTTGAAAGAGAATAAATTATTTTCTTCTCTTATTTTCTCATAATTAACTTACAGCAGATACAACCTATTAAGAATAGGTTTGTTACATTAGCGTTTCAGTTCTATCACTACTCTAGGTGAGCCTTATCTTATATGTAAAGATAAGAGTTTAAAATGAATTAAAAGTCTAACTCCTATAATAATACAAAGACTAAATAACTAACTCCTAGTTGTACAAGTTACTTATGTACATGACAGATAATAATATTCTACACTCCCCTCAAATTGGTGAGTAGATGATGTAGATCATCAGCTTGGTGCAAGCTCATCAAAGTTAACTCTTGGTAGTGTAGTGGTGAGCACAACTGCAAGTTATCTTTGAGTAGGAACATATTTAAGATTCACTAAATCATTGTTAACCTTTTCTGAAATAAAATGTCTATCAATCTCAATATGTTTGGTCATGTCATGATGCACATGATTTTTTACACTGCTGATGGCAAGTTGGCTGTCACTTTGCAGTTCAATTGGCATATTTGAGTCCAATTCCAATTCTTTTAGTACTCTTTTAAGCCATATTACTTTACATATACCAAGAGCAAGGGCTCGGTATTCAGCTTTTGTACTACTTCTAGAGACCACTGATTACTTCTTGCTTTGCCATGTAACCAAATTTCCCCATACAAAGGTACAATAGTCACTGGTAGACCTTTTTTCTGTCAACTCTCCAGCCTAACTAGCATCCGAATAAACTTCAACATTCTTGATCTGATTTTTTTTTAATATCAGCCCATGACCAAGTGTCATTTTAAGGTACCTTAGGATTCATTATGCTACATTCAAATGTTTTTCCTTTGGATCATTCATATGTCGACTCAAAATTCCTACTGAGAAAGCAATATCAGGTCTATTAAGAGATAAATAAATTAACTTACCTACTAACTTCTGATGTTGCTCCTTATCTGCTAGAATTCCTTCATCATCTTTTCAAAATTTCATATTTGAGACCATGGGAGTTTCTACTGGTTTGCAACCTTGCATTCTGGTTTCTTTTAGTAGATCCATGTTAGACTCGATGTCCTTTCAACCGTTTTTCTTGCCAAGTGGTGGAGAAGATTAATTTCTGGGTGTTTGTGGTGGAAGCAAAAGATAGACAAATTTGACACAATATTTAGAATGGTTCAAGCTTCTACACAAACTCTACATCCACTACCTTAGCTCCTCGCCAAGGATTTCACAAATTCACTAAGAATTCTTCCCATTTTCTAGGCTTAGGAGGCAACCTTTTACAACCTAGACTCACAACTCAAGTCTAGCATCCAAAGCTCACAAATCGAGCTTTGGGAACTCTCTCAAACCAGAGAAAACTTAGCAAAAATAAATCTCTCTCTAAAGGTTGATGTTTGCACACTGAAGCACTCACCCAAAATCTAGAACACTTGAGCACGCATTGACAATTTGAGCTCACAAGTGTTTGTCTATACAAGGAATGAAAATTTAAGCACTAAGACAATTTTTCATCATAATGTTGTTGACTTGAGGATCATTTTTCTTCTATAGATGCTTGGAGGTCCCTTTTATACTCGCAAATGAGTTTGTAGCCATTGGAGACCGTTGGGGTTGAATTAGAGCCATTGGGGCCTTTATTTCCAGCAATAAATGTTGTTCTGGAGCTATCTGTATTGATACACGAGTAGCCGTATCGGTACACCCTTCTTTAGAACTAGCCATTGAGCTCTTCTCAGTAGCCTGAAATTCAAATGACAATTGGGAAACTAGCTGTTGGGGGTAGTTAAAACTGTATCGGTATATACAAAGCGAATCGATACGAATCTACTTCGTATCAATACGAACAAGCCGTATCGGTACGAGTTTTGGCTACTACAATTTTTTGTAGCTTGAAACCCTAAAGTGTATCAATACGGTGTATACCGTATCAGTACGGTTACTTGAAAAACTCAGGGTTGGCTACTTTAAAGACATTTTAAAACATTCTAAAGCCATATAAAATCCATCAAACATATTTTCAAGTTGTTTGGACTTATAAATATTTTGAAATCTTTTCAATTCAGTCCAAAACAAATTTTCTATTATTATATCAAAACAATCATCTCAACAATCTCCCACTTTTTGATATAATAAAACCAACTTGAAAATTCTTTGTAATTCTCCCTCTTATTATTTTAAATTTTGAATACGAGATTTTAAAAATAAAATGTAGTTAAAGCTCCCCCTTATTCACTTGAAAAATCAATTTTCAAACTATTTCTCCCCCTTTTTGTTCTATCAAAAAAAATTAAATGGCTTTAAGCTCAAAATAACAATGGAGGTTTAAAAGATTTTGACAAAAATAAGAATTTTGGTTTTAAAATGGCTCCCCTTACTCAACGCATCATCAAATGGTTAGTCCAACAAATATTATTATCTAGTTGAATTAAAGTAAATAAATGAAATAAAAAGCAAATAAATTCAACTAAATTAATTTTACCACTTGAACCAAAGGGAGGATGTGAAGCCTTCTTTCTTCAAGTGATCTTCCTTGTGTCTATGGAGCTCCCCCTCAATGTTTTACTTTATTGACTTATCTCCATCACACCTAAAACAAGACAATTAAGTAATTATGGTATCCAATTTGCTTTGGATCCATAAGCGTTAGTAGCACATAATTTAGTCCCCTTAGGAATCTATGTCTCAATTTCATTCTTTTTAGTTAATTTAGTTAGTTCTTTTGGGACCCAAATACTTTTAAAACATTTACCATTTAAAAATTTAGGGGCACTATATTGTCTTTAATAAAAATTTGATTTTCCAAAATTGGTTTTCTTTTCAAACTCTTTGGAAATCAAATCTTTTTCCTCTTGAACTTTATGAAGCAAATTTTGTAAACCAACACATTTTTTTTCAAACTCATTGAGTTTTGCTTTAAGTTCAATTTTGGTTTTAGAAATTAAATCATTTTGAATTTTCAAATTTGAAACCACTTTCTTATTTTTCAAAATGTGATTTTTAAACTCTAAAACAAAATCATCATAGGTATCTTGTAATTCATCAAAAGAATAAGAAGCTGAAGTAGATGAATTAGAAGTTACCCTTGAATCTTCTTGGATGGACATAAGGCAAAGGTTGGCTTGTTCATTATCGGTGGAGTCATCATCACTCCAAGTAGCCACATATGCCTTCTTCTTATGGCTTGAAGAGCTTGCCCTCTTCTTCTTTGATTCATGATTGGATTCTTCCATTTTGTTCTTCATGAATCAGGCACATTTCTTGAAGAGAAGAATTATCTCTTCATATTCACTTTCCTCGTCACTTGATTCTTCATGTTGGCATTTAGAGGAATTGAGAGCAATGACATTAACATCAATGCCTTGCTCTTTGATATTCTTCTCCTTCTCCCTTTTCAAGGGTGTAGACATCATTTCATGGGTAAGAAGGTACCCAATTAGCTCATCGAGTTTGAGCTCATTTAGATTCTTGGCTTCGATGATAGTCGTCGTCTCTCCCTCCCATGATTTGGCTTCCAAAATCTCCTTTCCAAAACCTTTAAGTTTATTGACGATTGTGGAGAACCGGTCGAACATGCTCGTGATGTCTTCTTTTGGGTTCATCTTGAAGTTCTTATACTCATAGTTGAGAAGACCGATCTTGGTCTCCTTTACTTCGTTTTTTCCCTCGTATGCAGCTTCAAACTTGTCAGATACTTCCTTGGCACTTTCACAAGAAGATGTCTTTGCATAAACATCCAGGCCAAAAGCACAAAAGAGAATGTGCAACGCCTTGCAATTAAGCTTCATTATCTTCTTGTCGTTGGTATTCCAATCTGCCTTCCTTCTTTGAGGCACGAACTGTCCATCTTCAACAAGATTCCATAAGCGGTAGTCCTTGGCCTTGATGAAGTACATCATCCTATTCTTCCAATAGGCATAATGTTCACCGTTGAAGAATGGTGGTTTGTTGATTGATTGAGTCATTTATCATCGGTTGACTATTTTGTTGATCCAGATTATGAATCGTCTCAATAAGTGGTTAAACCTTTTCGATTGAGCCTCACTCTAATACCAATTGTTAGACTCGATATCCTTTCAACCGTTTTGCTTGCCAAGTGGTGGAGAAGATTGATTTTTTGATGTTTGTGGTGGAAGCAAAAGATAGACAAAATTGACACAAGAATTAGAGTGCCTCAAGCTTCTAACAAGCTGTACATCCACTACCTTAGCTCCTCACCAACGATTTCACAAATTCACTAAGAATTCTTCCCCTTTTCTAGGCTTAGGAAACAACCTTTTACAACCTAGACTCACAACCCAAGTCTAGCATCCAAAGCTCACAAATCGAGCTTTGCGAACTCTCTCAAACCAGAGAAAATTTAGCAAATGGAAATCCCTCTCTAAAGGTTGATGTTTGCACACTAAAGCACTCATCCAAATCCTAGTACACTTGAGCATACATTGACAATTTGAGCTCACAAGTGTTTGTATATACAAGGAATAGAAATTTAAGCACTAAGACAATTTTGCATCATAATGTTGTTGACTTGAGGATTAGTTTTCTTCTATAGATGCTTGGAGGTCCCTTTTATACTCCCAAATGAGTTTGTAGTCATTGGAGACCGTTGGGGTTGAATTGGAGTCATTGGGGCCTTTATTTCCCGTAATAAATGTAGATTTGAACCTGTCCCTTTCGATACGTTGGTAGCCGTATCGGTACGCCCTTCTTCAGAACTAGACGTTGAGCTCTTCTCAGCTGATGCATATCGATACGTCTGGGAGCGTATCGGTACAGCCTGCAATTCAAATGGCGATTGGGAAACTAGCCGTTGGGGGTAGTTAAAACTGTATCAGTATGCTACAAAGCATATCGGTACGAATCTGCTCCGTATCGATACAAACAAGCTGTATCGGTGCGGATTTTGGCTACTGGAATTTTCATGTAGCTTGAAACCTTAATTGATGAAGTGGTCAATCTTCATTTACTGCCAAGGATAGGAGAACCCTGATTGTGTTTAGTTTAGCAAATAGAGCAAAGGTCTTCTGGTAGTCAATGTCATAAGATTGAGTAAATCCTTTGGCTACCAGTCTAGTTTTAAATTCGTCAACACTCTCGTCCAAGTCATACTTCACAGTGAAGATCCATTTGCAGCCAACAGTTTTCTTCTCTGGTGGTAAATCTATGAGAATCCATGTCTCATTCTTTTCAAGTGGCTTGACATCTTCTTCCACTGCTTGTTTCCACTTAGTATCTGTCAAATAAATCAAATAAATTTATTCAACTCAAATATATTTTTCAGAATTAATTAGCTAAATTTCCAATTAATTCTAGACTATTCTAGTCTAGATACTCGATTCTTCTAACCCGAATTTTGGAATGTTACATTTCACCCTAATCGGACTCTTCTAGCATGCTCAATTGAAAAACATGTGACTTTAGGGACTAAATTGCACTTTATAGAAATTATAGGGACCCTCTAGAAATTAAAGACAAAGTCAAGAAATTAATCACATTTTTTACTCACATGAGACGTTTCATCTCAAATGGAAATCTACAACACCTTTAATTGCTATTTGAAATTTTAGGACTAAAATGCAAAGTTTATAAAGTCTGATTTTCATCCTAAATTCCAGTAGCTCCAATCAGTACAAGTACCCGGCCTCGAGTACAGGTATGGTGTTCATCCGGTACCGATACTCAACTACTAGAAGTGCAAAATAAATCTTAAAAACATCCCAAAACCGTGTCATACCATTTCCAAAAATCTTAGACATTTTAATAACACATTATACACTTAAAATACATATAAAACACGCTTCTAAACTAAATTTTAATATTAAATACTCACTAAAATAAGAATTAGACTTAAAAACTAAAATGTGTTTTACATGCAACTTTTTAGGAAACTAAGTGTTCATTTTATGCAATAACGGTTTCTAACCTATTTGGACAAACTACATAGGACACATATCAACATTAGGACTTGCTCAAATCATCAAATTATCTATATGGCATCAATTGACCTTCAAACTCAAAGTTAAACATTCAAAAACACTATTCATGTTCAAGAACAAGTTTCTTCTCCAAAAGTCATTCAAATAATATCGAGTTCATACTAAAAGCACCCATCATCGTGCTAAACTTATGGAAAACATATAAAGTCATTGAATCAAAATAAATTCAAATCTCATGTATTTTTTACCCACAGTGCCTTGCTACAACCTTTACAAAAACTAAGTATGAGTGCTTTAGCACAAAAATAATTATCAATGCATTAAACCAAACCAAAACATATATTTAACTTTTCAAACCATTTCAAAAATAAAAATTTAATGCTTAATAAAAGCTCGTAACAAATCATACTTTCTCACATTAAAACTTAAAAAAAAGTGACATATTGGCATTAGTTTTTATGACTTATCATAACTTATAAAATAATCAGATTTACAGATCGAACTTATCAAACTTGTCAGCTTAGGTCCACACCCCCCAACCTATACAAATGAGTTCCACAATTGCTAGACTTAGGAGTCATTGAGATTCACAATCAACAAATGATTGCTAAACTAACGAGTCCTTGGAGTTCACAATAGTTAGACTAATGAGTCCTTGGAATCCACAATAGTTGGACTAATGAGTCATTGGGAATATAGAGACGATCGATCTATTAGAGTAACAAGTCCTTCAGACTAATTTTACATATTCAATTGGAGTATAGTCATCCTATGGTAGGGTAACTATATCTCATTTATGGTTCACAATGTAACAAGCCAATATATCCATTTGAAACTAATTTACTTACTATTTTTCTTATGCAAAGCTAATATCAAAATATTAAAACTTTAATACTCATCGACATTGTTATCGAAACTTAGTGAAAAAACATGTAACCCCCTCGTGTCAGCCTAGCCAACAGACTGGACCGAACGAGTTATAGGGGAAAATCAAAGCGAAACTCGTTAAGGCCTCACTCCGATTAGCAACCCTATTTTTTCATTTTATTTATCTTGTCTAAATATCACTTTTAATCCTATGTGTGAAGGCAACAGCGTAAAAGCAAAAGTGGAATACGAACCAATCAAAGGGTATACGATATTTAAACTTACCAAGTAGCTTATTTGTCAAATTTCATGCTCATTAAGAAAAACCATCACAAAGGGGCACATATAACTCATTTAGGATGCATACGAGCATTAGGGACTAAAACGCAACATTTGAAAACCATCGAAGATGCCTTTTAACCGTTTTAACTGTCTGCGTTTCGAAACAGGCCTGCCTGTTCCGAAATGTGGGCTTCATTCAAAAAGTAACACCAAGCCGTTCCAGAACAGTCCCACCTTGTTTCGGGACAGGAGCCTCCAGTGGCCAAACATACCAGAACGGCCCTACAAGGTTTCGAAACAGGAGCCTTCAGTGGCAAATCGTACCAAAACGGCACCACCCCCGTTCCGATACGGGTACCCCTAGATCTCGACCGTTCCGAAACGTCTGGACACAGTTTGACCCGAAAACACATTTTGGCATCTCTAAACGCTCCCAAACTTGCCCCAAAACATCACAAACCACATAGCAACTTATTATACAAACAATCAAGAGGCAAACACCCTAAACACAACTTCAAACATGCACACACACAACAAAATGGATATCAACCCAAAACCCATAAGAACACTTAATTTCAAAAACACCAACAAGTCAAAATGCAAGGTAATCTACCAAAAGCCATAACAAGCCTCAACATATCATGGTATCAACATTTAAAACATGCTAGCAACTTAAACAAAACCAAACATAGGAGTTTGAACACCAACTCCCTAACATAAAAGTCTAGTATTCCCATCGTCTAAGCATTATTACAACCACAAAACCATACTTTGATCTTAGCAAGAACTCCAAGAACTCCCCCTTGCCCACTTGCCTCCCGGAGTCTCTAACGATCTGCATTGTTGGAAAAAGAAGAGCGTAAGCTTAAAAGCTTAGTGAGCGAAGCTCTAAAACACAACAACAATGCAGTTTAAAACATATATCTTAGTTTTAAAAACGAAACCACTTAAGAAGAGATACAATGAAATGGAAACATAGACGAAACACGGTTTGCACAAGCACACCATCCCCGGTGGGACTACACATCACCGTACCCAACAAGTAGCATTTTTCTTATGGGACTACACATCACCGTACTCATCTACTAGTCACTACCGGTGGGACTACACATCACCGTATACAACAACTAACCATCACGTGAGGCTCGACATCAACTACGACAACACAACAACCTTAAAACAGAAAGTAAAAGCAATCAACATTTCACACAACAACACGAATATCCGCACACACACCAACACTTAACGAAACAAGGAAAAATTAGACGAAATTACACTTGAGTTTAGGTTAGCCCTTAAGGCTCCACCCAAACCCCTGAGAAAACATCTTTGAATCATTTTAAACTTCAAAACATTTCCACTCACTGATTGAGCCCAAACGAAAGCCGAAACACCGATCTCAAGCCTCCGTAACACCCGGTATCGCACCTAAAGTACCCGAATCAATCTTTTCTGCTTCAAGACAACCCAAAACAGAATATTAGGATCCTAATATACTTGTAAACCAGCAACAACCCGGAAATCCACTCCTTGCAACCAAAACCCATTGATTCAAACCCAAACTTCACCCAAAACCTCACCAATTTCGTTCTAGACAAACCCCAAACTAAATTTATCGATTTCAACCATCAAAACACATCCAAAATCATCTAGAAACGGTAGTCCACCAAGCATACGCATCTCCCTGAAGCAAGGAGACAACACAACCCAACTTAAGAGTGTCTGAGCACTCCATCTAGCCTAAGATTCGTGTAGTGCTCTCGAGCCAAGCCTCTGAACCCTCGAGAGTCAAACCACGGAACTCAACTCTACCCAAGCTACGAAGCCTCACAAGGGGTAAACCTGTCTCCGCACCCTGAGATGGTGCTGCAGCATGTATACCGGCTAAAACTGTCTAAAAGGCCCCGACTATAGTCTGAATCAAATGAGTCATGTCCGCACCTGCTAGACCCTGACCAGCCTGAGCTTCATTAACCCCAACATTTGCACCAGCTTGAGGTCCATTACCATCACCTCCATCATTCGCAGCGGCCTGAGGCACATTACCTTCGCCACCCACCCCATTACCATCGGGAGCAAGAGGAATAGGAGGCACATCCCCGGGTGCCTGGTCACCCGCTCTATATCGTCCTCTCTGTCTTACCATAACGAAGATAAAATCTAAAATAACAAACACATCACACACAAGAAAATATTGGGTTAGAAAGGGCAAGGATCGAGTGCTCAAGGTCTTTTAAACTAAAACCATTTTCCAATAACAACACCTGGAAATGGGAACACTCGACTAAACTTCAACAACAACATGAACAAGAAAACATGCTTCCACACACCGTGCAATGGCAAACAAATAAAACAAACCAACTTACATGACTTACCTTCCCGAGAGACCTCGTAACCGAGGCTTTGATACCACCAAATGTAAACCCCTCGTCCCGGCCTAGCCAATAGACCGAACCGAATGGGTTACACAGGGAAAACCGAAGTGAAACCCGTTAAGGCCTCACTCCGATTAGCAACCCTATTTTTCATTTTATTTATCTTGTCTAAATATCACTTTTAATCCTATGTGTGAAGGCAACAGCGGAAAAGCAAAAGCGGAATACGAACCAATCAAAGGGCATACGATAATTTAAACTTACAAAGTAGCTTATTTTTCAAATTTAATGCTCACGAGGCAAAACCATCACAAAGGGGCACATATAACTCATTTAGGATGCATACGAGCATTAGGCACTAAAACCCAACATTTGGAAACCCTCGAAGATGCCTTTCAACCGTTTTAACTGCTTGCGTTTCGAAACAGGCATGCCCATTCCGAAACGCGGGCTTCATTCAAAAAGTAACACCAAGTCGTTCTGGAACGGTCCCACCTTATTCCGGAATAGGAGCCTCCTGTGGCCAAACATACCGAAACAGCCCTACATGGTTCCGAAACAGGAACCTCCAGTGGCAAATCGTACAGAAACGACACAAACCCCATTCTGATACGGGTACCCCTGGAGCTCGATTGTTCCAAAACCATATCAGGCGTTCGAAACGCCTGGGCACAGTTTGGCCCGAAAACACATTTTGGCATCTCTAAACGCTCCCAAAACATCACAAACCACCTAGAAACTTATTATACAAACAATCTAGAGGCAAACACCCTAAACACAACTTCAAACATGCACACACACAACAAAATGGATCTCAACACAAAACCCATAAGAACACTTAGCTTCAAAAACACCAACAAGTCAAAATGTAAGGTAATCTACCAAAAGCCATAACAAGCCTCAACATATCATGGTATCAACATTTAAAACATGCTAGCAACTTAAACAAAACCAAACATAGGAGATTGAACACCAACTCCCTAACATAAAAGTCTAGTATTCCCATTGTCTAAGCATTATTACAACCACAAAACCATACTTTGAGCTTAGCAAGAACTCCAAGAACTCCCCCTTGCCCACTTGCCTCTCGGAGTCTCTAACAATCTGCATTGTTGGAAAAAGAAGAGTGTAAGCTTAAAAGCTTAGTGAGTGGAGCTCTAAAACACAACAACAATGTAGTTTAAAACATATATCTTAGTTTTAAAAACAAAACCACTTAAGAAGAGATACAATGAAATGGAAACATAGACGAAACATGGTTTGCACAAGCACACCATCCCCGGTGGGACTACACATCACCGTACCCAACAACTAGCATTTTTCCGATGGGACTACACATCATCGTACTCATCTACTAGTCACTACCGGTGGGACTACACATCACCGTATACAAGAACTTACCATCACGTGAGGCTCGACATCAACTACGACAACATAACAATATTAAAACGGAGAGTAAAAGCCTTAAACAAGATTGAAAATCAAAACAAGATTAAAAACACCCTTAAACATGGCATCAAAAGACCTTTTTTAGACCTTTTTTGCGTTTCCTACTATTAGCCACCATTTTAGCATTTTTAAGACATCAAAACAAGATTAAAAACACCCTTAAACATGGCATCAAAAGACCCAAACGAAAATCCCTTCATTTTACTATTTTCCAAACTCAAACATTTTTGAAATAACTGTAAATAATGAATTTTTAAGGAAAATTTAACTAATGATAACTTAAGGAAAGAAAAATCAAAACAATGGAATGCTTACCTTGAAAACTTGCTTGTGGGAAAAAGGGTGGGAGCAATGGAATAGTAACAATGGAGGTTTTTTTTTAAGAAAAGCAAATGGGAAAAGTGTTGGAAAGAAGAAGAAGATGATGATTTGAAATAAAACCCTTTCTTTAAAAGTTCTCAAAATCCCTTTTTGCCCTTCTTCCTTAAAACCCCTTTTTGTTCATTAAAAATGTTTCATTTCGATTAAATTAACCCGAACTATTTTAACCAAACTCAGTTATCTCCCAGGCCCCAAACCCAGGTGTTACAAAACATATTAGCACTCTCAAGTACTTTCATGTTTTTTTAAACATAGCATACCACATACCAATATATATTTCAACAAAAAAAATAAGTTTATCATACTCGAATCTTCAAATCAAAATCAAATATTCATCTCACTTGTGAAAAATCCAAAGCAAATAAAAGGGAGTTTAGAATAGCTTACTTCCAAGTTTACGATAGATATTTAGGCCATTAATAACCCCCCCCCCCCCCAATAATCATTTGAAGCCATTTTCCCCTTCTTCCTGAAAACCCCTTTTTGTTCATTAAAAATGTTTCCTTTCGATTAAATTAACTCGAACCAGTTTAACCAAACCCGGTTATCTCCCAGGCTCCAAACCCGGGTGTTACAAAACATATTAGCACTCTCAAGTACTTTCATGCGTTTTTAAACATAGCATACCAATATATATTTCAACAAAACAATAAGTCTATCATACTCGTATCTTCAAATCAAAATCAAATATTCATCTCACTTCTGAAAAATCCAAAGCAAATAAAAGAGAGTTTCCCAATAATCATTTGAAGCCATGCTAAAGAGCAACGCGTAAAATCGTACTCTCCCTCGCACTTTTGCTTTGATGCTGAAAGCTTCGCCAAAATACCAATATCGCCCAAACAATCATTAACAATATAATTACATATCAAAAGCTAATCTAAAAGTTCCAACAATCATTTATAGAGTTAATTATAACTAAAATCAGCATCACAACCTCAAATTTTTTTGTTGGTCGTCGATCGTTTGTGTTTTATTTTCACCCTAATTTTTTTATTTCTTGCTTTGATTTTTACTTTTTTATGGGGTTTTTTCTAATTTTCAATAAAATTATGTGTTTGGTTATCTCCTTTTCGCACATCTTGTTGCGCTATTTTTTTCTGTTTTTATGGCAAGTCTCTGTCTCATGACGCGATTTCTGGATACATATGCAGCTGCTTGACGATCGTGTAGTGTTCCTCACATCGTTTGTTTCTGATTTGTGTCCGTCGGTGGTCATGGATAGTTTCATCCCCTTTTGTGGTTGTTTGCCGATGTAATCAGAAGTGGAGCGAATCATCAACTTTGGAATCGACACGAAATTTATTTGCAATTTTTTTAGTGGGGATTTTATCTAGTTCATGTTTTGACAACTCCTCAAGGACTCTTCCTATAATGGACTTAAGAGATTTATTGTTGTACAAAGAGGAAGTGTCTAATCTGACTGGAGCAACCCTTTAATTTATTTTTAGATTTGTAATTTTCTTTTTAATGTTGTAAAACCCTTGAAAGGGTATGTTCTTATTTTTTTATTAATAAAGTTGTCTGGTTTTAAGTTCAAAAAAATTCTATAATAAATCTCATTTTAGTAATTAATCACTCGGGTTTTCTTATTTTTTTCTAATTCTTTTCTAATCTTAAACACGAGCGGTCCTAGTAGAAAAGATGATCGTGTTCATTCTAGGAGACCCGAGTTCGAGCAGTTTTGTCTGCAAAAAAATTTTGCGTCTTATCAAAGGGTTAAGAAAATATATAATCAAATACTATCTTATAATCACATTAAGACTATTCAAAAAAAATCTTTTCTAATATTAATTTCTATCTCAAATTCTAAACATGCATTTGATTTTTATTTTTTTTATATGGGTTATCATTTGGTATATTATTGGTGATAAAAAAAATTATAAGCAACATTAAAATAATAAAAAATATATTACATTAATTTTAGAAAAAGATTAAAGAAACATGTCCATCTTGACATTGCCAAACCGAAAAGAAGTTATGTGTGCTTTTCAGACCTTGAAAACCCAACATAAAACCTAACTTGTCTTCATCGCCAGCCATCCCCATCATTTGGCACGTGCCATTCTACCGTCTTTTTTAAGTATAGTGAAAAATATTTTTTGAAATGTGCTATTAAAAATTGTATTTGAATTTTTTGATGAGATTTATATATTTATTGTTGCTGTCAAAAACGTTTTTTTTAGAAGATAAATAGTTATTTTAGAGATGATGTTCTATGTTAATATATATATATATATATATATATATATATATATATATGATATTTAAAATTTTTAATGTTATAATATATAAAATATATCAACTTAGTTTATCATAAAAATATAAAAAATATATTTTTGTTAATAAATAAATAATTTTTAAAAATTCTTGCATGGTCTATCAAAATATTTAAAATTTAAAATAATTTGCATATAAGAAATTTGACAAGGAAAAAATATAGAATTTTAAAACTATAATCATATAACTATGTCTTGGTAAAAAAATTATAAATTTATGAATTATAAAATAAACATAGCATAAGATAACAAATGAATGTTAAAATTGTAATTTAGCTACCAAAAAGTATTTTTTTCAACTACAAAAGTTAGAAATTGTTGGAAAAACGTGAGGAAATAGGTACTTTGAGCCATGTTCCGAATGGGTAAAGTTGAAGATTCGGATAAGGATTCTTTTGGGTCTTATTCTACTCCATAAGACATTTACAACGGTATCTCATATGCTCAAAACGGTTGAGTAATGAATGAGAAGTTGATGCTTAAATTAAGGTAGTTGTGAATTGAGTAAAGGAAACGGAAACCCTTATACGCTACATGGATGGGATAATTGAATTGACAAGTGTTTATATACACTTACTCAATGTGTACTTCTTAAATGACTTGAGATACGCTTTTTCCTCGCGCGCAGGGGAGTGCAGATTCAATCCCATTTGGGTTGGGGGCGCACCCAAATGACTGAACAACGCGAATGTCCAGATCGGTCGGGCCCGTGGATATTTTACCACCTTGTATTAATTTTTTTCTTTTAAGAAAGCATATCTTTGTGAATATTCTGAATTTAAAGGGATAATATTTGGTTCCCTTAAATAGGAATTTTCAGAGATAATATGTCCAAATATTAAGAGATAATGCTTGCTATTCACGCAAAATATTTGAAATAAATCAAATAAAGGATATTTTCGGAATATTTTGAATCTCACGTTTTACCTATTTTTTCTATAAATGCATAGATTATTTTCGGTTTTAAACACATTTTTTTCGAACATCTCTTCTTCTCCCAAAAATTGTATTATTTTTTGTGATAATCAAAGGCACAAGTACTGTTCGTGATTTCTTCAGTAGTGCTTCTGTCGAAAATCATCCGCTGTTGTATCCTGGGAGACTGACGACTAAAGAACTCAAGCACCGAGGAGTGGTTGAATCTGTCTTAAGAAAACTGTGTTCGTGCATGCCTCAACAATTATTTTCGGTTATTTCAGATCTGCTAATTTTGGTATTTCGTTTATTTAAATTAATTTATTTCATTTATTTCGAATTTAACCCAATATATCCAATAGAAATTAAGACTTAATTAATTAATAATAATAATAAATTAAGACAAAGATAATTGTTTTAGCCCCAAACATTTATAATTTCTATCGGTTATAGACATTAATATTTGAAAATATAAAAATATCCTTAATTGATTAATATATACAACTTAAGGTCTTCTATTTTTATAGCTTTTAAGGGTCGAATTAATATATTTACGTCATTTATGAAAAAGAAGGGAAGGGGAAGGCCAAGTAAAAAGACTTCTAAAACCATGGAAGTGGCATATGGGTCTCTTTCCGATATAGATATTCAGAATATAAAAAGAACGATATTACGAGAGGCAAAGGAAATATTTTTTTTCTTGGACGGCTAGTGGGTGCAAATACGATTGGTAACGAGGAAGAAATCATTCAAGACATTTCTCGAATTATCGAAGCTCAGTCAAAAGGCCATTAAGGCCTTATGAAGGTGTTGTTGTAGAATCTTTGTGGGTTGGGTGAAGTGGCAAAGAAGAAAACAGTACAAAAGATCACGCGACAACAGTGTTGTGATATGGCTCTTGTTGCGTGTAAAAGGTGCTCAGCAATTAGTGCAAGTGTACACGTCTCAAGTAATATAATGATAAGTGTTAGAGTATCGTCTCCACAGGGATTGGGATGGCTTCCTTCGTTTATCTTCTTGCACTGAAAAAGAAAAGTAAAAGTAAAAACAAAAGTAGAGGAGTTTTGGGTTTTAATTAAACTAGAAATCACAAACTAAAGCAAGCAAGTAAAGGTTGAGAAATCAAGATGAGAGAATGGGTCGGATTAGATTGTGTCGTAGTGTGAAAGCAATTGACTTGTCTTGGTTTTCGAATGCAATAAACACCAAACTGCCTCGACAGTGACCTAAATCCCTGCCGCGACAATAAGATGTGCTGCCTCGTCAATCCCTTACTAGTCGACAGACGATGTCAAGGTTTGGAAAAACGTCCTTTGATGGCTCCTCCTTATCTCTAAGTCATAGCACTATTGATGAATGGGCCTTGATAATGCCTCCCGGCGTAAACCAAGGATGAACAACAACTAATCTAACGTTTTTCTTAGCCGTTGAAACTCTAACTTATCCCTAACCCGAGTTAGCTTCCACCGTTGGGATGGAAACCATGCTTATTCGTTTCTTGAGTTTAATTCTTCCGATATTAAACAAATAGATAACCTCACAATACTCTCTCTCGATAAGATTGCAAGAATAAGATCAATGCCAAGAATAAGCAAACCTTGAACTAAATTGCATTAACAAAAACTTAAACAAAGTACAATTGTTTTCTCACAACTACTCAACAAAATAATCCTAACCTTAAGAAAACTTAAAACATGATGGACATGGAGATCACACAACTAAACCTAAGCTCAAGCTCTCAATACTTGACTCTATTCATGTGTGTGGCAAGCCTTGTTTAAATAGGAAAAGGAGTAAGGCAAAGTCCTTGGATAGGAAGTTAAGTTGGACCTGAACTTGTCTTCATTAAAGAGGTGAATCTCTTTAATTTTAATGCCTTTATCAACTTTGGCAAAATTCCGTCTTTAAGCTTCCTTCTATGTTTTCAACATCTTCTCATGCTCCGATTGCAATGCAAAGTCTGTGGAAAAATCCAGCATTTTATGCTCTTCAAATTGGCTATCACTTTGCATGTTTTGCCCTCCGGAAGGTTGGTCTGAGCACTTCCTCGATGGTGGCTCTCTACTGCCTCGGCAGGGGTCTGTCACTAGATCTATTCCGTAAGGCTTCATCTTCATAGTTTAGTTTCCTTCAGTAGAAGCTTTCATCTTTGGCTTAGCTTGATCTAGACCTATCACGAGCTCGTTCTACACCATCTTTCCTTTTCTTCATTGCCCGTTTGGCATCACCTGCCCCGGCAGTGAGTGAACCTGCGCAAGCACCAAACATGCATAAAAATAGTACCTTTTTCATTAAATATACCAAATATCAAGATCAAAGGTAAAAGTTGTGTAATTAAGGCATATAAGGCCATAAATCCACTGGAATGGGAGTGGGTTAAGCAATAATTGTCATGTAAAAGGGTGAAAACATAGGACTTTTGGGCTCTTATCACACCCCCAAACTCGAACTATTACTTGTCCTCAAGCAATGCAAACCATCAATTGCCAAAACATTCATCTTCATGAAAGTCCTTCTTGGTTTTACTTTTCATTCTTCTCTCCAAACAATGGCAATGAATTCTCAGTCCTAGGAATCCCCGGAGTCAAACTATAAGATTTGTGAGTGTGTGCATGATTTGAGAACAAGATGATTATTCGAGTTCTAAGTAAACACTTAAGCACTAACCTACTCAACTTGGGTAATTTTTTTATAAGAAATCTAACCTACTAGAGCCTATTTCCGGACCTCTAGTGATTAGCCTAGAGCCAATTTCGGGCACCTCTACGGCTTTCTTAAGCTAGAGCCGGTGTTAGGTGTAACACCCCAATTTTGGGCTTAGAAGTTTAGGGTCTGGTCAGACCGGTCTGATATTCGGTTCGAATATAAAAAGGAGGTTTTAGGGAAATCCTAGTTCGGGATGTTTTAAAAATATAGAAAAATATCTAAAAATCCTCATTTAATGTATATAAGAGAGTGGTGAAATCAA
This sequence comes from Hibiscus trionum, assembly GCA_030270665.1. Taxonomy (NCBI): domain Eukaryota; kingdom Viridiplantae; phylum Streptophyta; class Magnoliopsida; order Malvales; family Malvaceae; genus Hibiscus; species Hibiscus trionum. Next base: position 1,902,519 of record BSYR01000004.1, read on the forward strand.
TTTTACAAAATTAGGTTTTGAAATACTACATTTCGGTGTAGTGACCAAAATGCGATTTTTGCAAAGTTTAGTAGTGACTGTTTTGTAAAGGATTGAAACTTTGAATCTTTAAGGAGCTAATTTACCCAAAAAAAATTTCTCCAGATTTTTCCTTAATTTGGGTGATTTAATTAATGTTTTAATTAAATAAAAAGAAAAGGGAAACTAGTTTTTGGATTTTCATAACTACATTTTCCTAATTTTCTTTCATTCCTTTTTCTCTCAAAATCCCATCATCCAAACACATTTTCTCCAGCAAAATTTACATTGATCTTCACTTCAATTGATGAGATTTCTATCATCTATTGGTTCCTAATCAATCTTGCATCAAATCCTTTTGATTTCCACATTGAATTTTCAAGGAATTTGGCCCAAATCAAGGAGAAATCATCATTTAGAGGTAAAGATGTTCTCCTCTAAATACTTAGTTCTTTACTGAAATTCCCAAGTTATCAATCCTTTATTAAAGTTTTATAAATGGATTTAATGTTAGAAACTTGATTTTGGCTTAAAACTCAAGATTTGGAAGAGATCTTGAAGATTTTCGTTGTAATGGATTAAGCTCTATTTTGAGATGATTCTTTAATGTATTTTGGATGTCTAATGATGTTAGAAATGAGGTTTTATCAATCCAATCCCGAATAGGTTATATTTCCTAAGTTTTTGCTTATGAAAATGGTGGTTTTTGAGGTGTTTTTGGTGTTCTGTTATAGCTGGAGGTATAAGGACGAGTTGAGAGTTGTTTTTGATGTTAATTGATGTTTAGAAATGATTAGAAGTGATGGATCTTGGCTGGGTTAAGTTTTGGAAGAGTTTGGAGGTGATTTCGGTTGTGTTTGGTAGCCGAAATGTTGGTTTTGGGTAGAGCAGCGAGTTTAGGAGTGTTGGCTGAAGATTTCAATGCATGATGATGCATTAATCCTCTGGTTTGATGTGTCTAAAACAGGGGAGACATCTTCGGACACTTTTGGAGTTGATCCGGAGGCTTAATCGGCGTTTCGGCAAGCGAGCAAAACGTAATTGGTGAGTGGAGTTGGTTTTCCAGCTTTGAAACGATTATTTGGAGGTTTTGGGAGCTTAGTTTAAGTCTAAAAAACTTAGCTAAGCTCAAGAGTAAGTTTTCGGAAAAACTCCCTCGGATGTGCTAAGTTATAGTTTGATGCATTAGTTAAGAAATGCATGTTTAATTACTATTTTGAAAGCATGTTTTAGCATGATTAATGCTGGTTTTGAAAGCCTTGTATTGAGGGATGCTCAAGGTAAGAGATCATTGGTTTGTCATGTTATTAATATGGTTTTGATGCATAGTGATGCATGATGATAAGTGGCTTTGATTTATGCTTTAAAACAGTGAATTGATGATGGTATTTGATGTATATTGGCAAGTGATGAAATGGTTTTAAAGTACTTGAATCGGATATAGTTAGCCGGCTATAGGATTGGGTGCACCGTAAGTAAAGTCGCCTTGGATGTTGAGGGGTTGTGATTGTACCGTAAACTCCATCCAAGTACCCTAACGATTGAGGTAAGATCACAACGGTGGTTGAAATTTCGTGTGTGGATCTTGTGTTATGTGTCCCTTACTCTCGTTAGAGGAATTATACAACTATCGATGAGTGGTGTTGAGGGGTTGTGATTGTACCGTTATACTCCACCACGGGTGTCACATCAATGGAGGGATTGCTCTTGAGTGTGAACCTTGTGTAGTCCGGTAGTGTGTATGAAGCGTGTGGGACAACGCTTGTAATCCGCGTATCCGATTGTGTTTTGTGTAAATGGTTATGAACTATCACTTGAAAGATAATGTGTTTAAATGTAAAGAAGCATGAGATGCTTGAAAATGATGCATGGTAGCATGAGAAAAGAGATGAGCATGTGGTTTAAAAGCTTTGTTGAAAGTGTTTTCTAAAAATGCATTGTTGTATTGGTTTTGGTTAGAGCTTGCCTCACTAAGCATTTGTGCTTACGCTCTCTTTTACCAATAATGCAGATAATTGAGGTGATAAAGGGCATCAAGGGAGCTAAGTATATCCAAGGGAAGCTAAGCTCATGTATGGTGAAGTTTTCTTACACTATTAGTTTTGATAATTTGGCAATGGGAACCTAAGTTTTGTTTTGGGAGATGTGTTGAACTCCCTAAGGTTGTGGCATGTTTGTCTTTATTGGTTTGATTGTAAATGGCCTTTAAACGCTTGACTTGAAGTTTGTTTGTCCTTTTGGTTTTGATAATAGGAAGCATGCCTCTAGTCTTGTGAAATTTCATGTTTGGTGATATGAATGTGTTAGGGTGACCTAAACAAGTACCATTTATGTATCTTGACTTGTTGACATGATTAAGGAGTCAGTAGATGGTGTTTGAATGAGTTTATGCATGAAAAACCAGCAAAATCTGTTGTCTCTGGGCAAACCGTATCGGAACACTCCCTAGTGTTTCGAAACGGGGGCCTGAAATGGCCTTCGTGTTTCGAAATGCCAAGGAATATTTCGAAACGAATTTGCCACTGGAAGGCCACATTTCGGTACCAGTCTCGGAACCAACCCGCGTATCGAAATGGTCAACGTCGTTCCGATCCTGCATTTTGATACGGCAGGTGGGTGTTTCGAAACAGGTGACCGTTGGGCACTGATTTGAATGGTGCTGAAGTTTGCAAGCTTTACATTCTAGTCTCGAAAGTTGTACTTGCAATTGTATGAATTTGAGATGTCCAATTATGGTGAATTTTGGAAGGGAAGCATGAAACATGACTAATTTCATATTGGTAACATAAAAATCAGTAAAGACCCTCTAATTCACAGAATTTACATTTTGGTCCCTATTCTTATAATAAGTGCAATTGAGTCCCTGTTTGTTATCCGACCGCTGTGCCTTTCTCAAATAAGCTTTATGGGAACTCACTTAGGGTTAATGTGCATCTAGACAAGATTAAAAGAAAAAAAAGGGTTGTGAATCAAGGTTGACTTTCAGGTTGACTTTGGTTTTCCCCGTGTAACCTTTGTAGTTCGGGTCAACCGTCTAGGCTGGGTTAAGGGGGTTACATTAGGCACCTCTAACTTTTTACCGAAAATTTTCTTTCTAAGCTAGTCTATGTCCTAAGTGTACTAGAAGTCCTTAAATCATGCAAGTCACAAAGGTGTTTTGAATTTCTAATCTCATAGTGTGATCCTAAGTTATCTTCCTTATGCATCCTAAAATTAAAGGCTCTAAACAGTTCAAAGCTATGGTAAGAAGACAGATATCTATGGTCAGGGTAGAAAATTCATTTAAATTAAACTAAGGCAATTGATGAAGAACATTGCCGAGGCATAAACTTCATTCGGCTAAGGCAATATGTGCAGTAAAAAAACGACAAGTATAAAATATAACTACATAGAATTGGTATTAATATGCCGCGGCAGAACATTGCCTCTCGGCAGTAGAACCTTCACCCACAAACTCAAGACTAGAATTGCTCTCAATGCATTAACAACATATGCAATAATCGAAAAAATTAAGCACAAAAATTAAGGGCATAAAAATAAAGGCAAGAAAGAAGAATTTAGATGGACTCAGATGATTCATCACTTTGTATGATCAATTTTCTCCCTTTGTAGGCCGTATGATTGACTCTATTGGTTTTTCTTGGCGGGTGGATGCACATGGGGGGTTGGCTTGGCCAAAGCGGTTACTTATTCCTCTCCATCCATGTCAAATTGGAGCTCCTATGTGGCTCCAAGGCGAATGCCTTGCGTTTTGCAGTTTTGAATGTCCGGAAAACGGATTGGGCAATTTCGGTCTAATTCGAGAAGCCTTATGTCCTGATCGGCGAACCCATAGGAGTGTCTACATGTGCCTTGCCCTTGGCCTTCCTGGCCGCAGCAGAAGAAGTGGTTGTTGCGGCGGTAAAGTGCCTTGGTGAGGCTTGGGCAGTAACGGTGGCAGATGTGGCTCTGGCATGGGGCGCTAAGGCAGCTGTGGCATGGGGTTCTGGGGCGGCTGCGACATAGATGGCGGCAGGGAATTGGACGGTGTGGTCAGTGAACTTCTCTTGAATCAGTTGGACAATGGACGAAAAGAAGTCCCTTGTAAAGGCCATAAAGAGGCGTTGCCATCTGTCCATATCCTCCAACTTCTGGGCAATTTGTTGGAGGGTGGCTGCCAGGGCAGTGGATTCTGGAGTCTCTGGAACATCTACCGAGGATGTTACCGCGACATGGCCCTGCATCGGCGTATATTGTCATGGTTCGACCTCTATGATCTGCATTATCTTGTAGTATGTTTTCTTTCCCATCCTTCCCTTAAAGGCGTTTACTCACCAGCTTCATCGGTTGGTATCTCTTGTCCGTTGCATAATTCGGTGATGAGTGATGGGAAGTAGAGGGGGTCGTGTTCCTTTTGGATGTACTGGTGAATCTTGTGACAAATAATGTTACCAACATTAATGATACGATTATTTAAAATAGAGTGTATGAGTGCAAGCCTGGGTCGATCGATAGTGTTGTTGTGCAAGGTGGGTATGAGGCGGCGTTTGAAAAATGTTTTCTATAGCTTGGCTTCGGGGCGCAATTCACGCTGATTGACCAAGCCCTTGTGGGCCTCGGCATTCCCTGTCGTGTCGATATAGCAGAGTTCTTCCTTTATGTGTTCGTAGTCTTTCTCCTTCAATGATTCGACAAATTCTGCATGCTTGTCCCTCTCTACGTGGATGCCATAAAAGAGATTTATGGCATCGGCATCTACCTTGATTGCTTTTCCCTGAACGTGAACAAAGAGTGTGGTCGGGTTTGGATTGTGGTCGTAGAACTCTCGTACCAATGTTATGTTGGCTCGTTCGGGTTGGAGGCAAAATATTTGCCACTTTTGGTGATCCAGCTTGTTAAAGAGGTAGTGGTCGAGGCCGAAATTTGGCTCATTGAACCATTAGAATCCTTGCTACTCCCATACTTGGCGGGCTATGAAGTGCTTGTTGAAGCGCCTCTCTACCTCCAGCGGTGTGAAGCGTTTGTAGGTTGGTGCCTCGGCCGAGCGTGAGCTTTCTTCTCTGTTTACTTTGAGGACCATCTAGAAAATATGAGTGAGTTGTGAGAGAGCAAAAGAAAATACTAAACTTTGGAGAATGCAAGGGAGTAAAAGAGACTGTTTGAGTAATGAACAGTTTAGAGGAGAGTGGCCTTTATATAGAGTGTGGCAAGCCATGCCGTTGCGGCATTAAATGCGGGAGCGTCATCGCTAGCTGTTACTAGTTGTTTCTGCCCGTCACGGTCTTCTTCCCATTACATATATAGCTATTGCGACTTTTTTGGCATGTTGGCAGATAGTGCCGTTGCGGTTTTCTGCCTGTTGGCAGGTTATGTCGTCGCGGCAGAGGTTTCTCCACGCTTAGTTGTTTGTTCTTCTCTTCTTTCTTTCTTGATCTCCATCCTAAAAACAAATAAAAATAAAACTTTATTCCTAGAAAAATTAAAAATATGGAAAATAAAATTAAAAGCATATAAAATTAATTAAAATTCTAAATCCTAAAGACAAAAACAAATAAACAGAAAAAGAAAAATTAAGACACTCAAGGAGTGCATGGGGATGCACCTCCTAAAGTGAGCACTTCTCTGTCCCTATTGACATGTGTGCCATTATAGTGCTTCAACCACTGTCCATTCACTTTAAATTCATGTCCATCCTTAGTTGATTTAATTGTCACAACTCCATGGGGGAATGCTTTAACAACTTCGAACAGCCCAGACCATCGAGAGTGTAACTTCCCTGGAAATAACTTCAATTGAGAATTGAAGAGGAGGACTGTCGGCCCGGGCAGGAATTGTTGCGGCAGCAGCTTGTTATCATGCCATCGTTTGGTTTTTTCCTTGTAAATTCTTGAATTGATGTATGCCAAGGCTTGTAAATCTTCTAATTCATTTAGGTCTAGGAGTCTTTTCTGTCCGGCGTTTTCCCAATCCATGTTCACCATTTTAATGGCCCAATATGCCTTGTGCTAGATTTCAACTAGTAGGTGACAAGATTTGTCATACACAAGTCTATATGAGGACATTCCTAGTGGGGTTTTGTAGGCCGTTCTATATGCCCACAAGGCATCATCAAGCCGAAGCGACCAATCTTTTTGGGATGGGTTAACCACCTTTTCGAGGATGTTTTTCAACTCCCTGTTAGATATCTCAGCTTGCCCATTGGTCTGCGGGTGATATGTTGTGGCAATCTTGTGTGTGACATAGAAATTTCTTCAATGTCGCATCAATGAGCCTATTGTCAAAGTGTTTTGCGCATGGGAAGTTTTCTTACACTATTAGTTTTGATAATTTGGCAATGGGAACCTAAGTTTTGTTTTGGGAGATGTGTTGAACTCCCTAAGGTTGTGGCATGTTTGCCTTTATTGGTTTGATTGTAAATGGCCTTTAAACGCTTGACTTGAAGTTTGTTTGTTCTTTTGGTTTTGATAATAGGAAGCATGCCTCTAGTCTTGTGAAATTTCATGTTTGGTGATATGAATGTGTTAGGGTGACCTAAACATGTACCATTTATGTATGTTGACTTGTTGACATGATTAGGGAGTCAGTAGATGGTGTTTGAATGGGTTTATGCATGAAAAACTAGCAAAATCTATTGTCTCTGGGCAAACCGTATCGGAACACTCCCTAGTGTTTCGAAACGGGGGCCTGAAATGGCCTTCGTGTTTCGAAATGCCAAGGAATGTTTCGAAACGAATTTGCCACTGGAAGGCCACATTTCGGTACCAGTCTCGGAACCAACCCGCGTATCGAAACGGTCAACGCCGTTCCGATCCTGCGTTTTGATACGGCAGGTGGGTGTTTCGAAACAGGTGACCGTTGGGCACTGATTTGAATGGTGCTGAAGTTTGCAAGCTTTACATTCTAGTCTCAAAAGTTGTACTTGCAAATGTATGAGTTTGAGATGTCCAATTATGGTGAATTTTGGCAGGGAAGCATGAAACATGACTAATTTCATATTGGTAACATAAAAATCAGTAAAGACCCTCTAATTCACAGAATTTACATTTTGGTCCCTATTCTTATAATAAGTGCAATTGAGTCCCTGTTTGTTATCCGACCGTTGTGCCTTTCTCAAATAAGCTTTATGGGAACTCACTTAGGGTTAATGTGCATCTAGACAAGATTAAAAGAAAAAAAGGGTTGTGAATCAAGGTTGACTTTGGTTTTCCCCGTGTAACCTTTGTAGTTCGGGTCAACCGTCTAGGCTGGGTTAAGGGGGTTACATTTGTTGGTATCAGAACTTAGGTTCTCGTGTAATTGGGAATTGTTATGTGAGTGATGTATGTGTCTTTGCATGATGAGCCTTTTAGGTGAAAGAATGTTTTATGAATTGTGATGCTATGCTATGTTGAAGCGTGTTAAGGGATCCCATTGCCATATCAAAACTAATGAAAGGAATTGTTTTCGAAAAAGAGCTTGAGTACTTGGATTACTTACCTTATTGAGCCTAATTGTGTTTATTGCATTTGTGTCAGTGCATTGTTTTCTTTGTAAATGGGGCCGCGTAGAGAGATGGGAATGAATACAAGAGCTATGGCTCAGAATGAGAACGAGAATGATGAGAACGCTGAGAATGTTGTGGATTTACCTCCTCCTCCTGGTGGTGGACCACCCGGTGGTGGTGGTGGTGCTGGAGGTGGTAATGCTGGTGTTGGTGCTGGTGCTGGGGTCGCTGGACTTGAAGGTGTGCAGGGGCAAGCTGCTCCTGACATGACTGTGTTGATTCAGGCTATTGCTAGAGCCTTTCAGGCAGCAGTAGCTGGAGCTCATGGAGCTGCGCATCAGGATGATGCTAATGTGAGATTGCCTTTGGAACGTCTTCGCAGTCTGGGAGGGACTGAGTTCAGAGGTTTATCTCCGAAAGGATCTGAGTCTTGGTTGGAAAGCACCAAGAGGATTTTAGGGCAAATAAACTGCAATAATGTGCAGAAGTTGGGCTGTGTGGTGTCACTGCTGCATGATGATGCTTATACGTGGTGGACGACCACTATCTCTGGAATGGAGGACAATGATGTAACTTGGACGTTGTTCCTGAATGCGTTCAAGCAGAAGTATCTGGGTGTGCGATACCTAGATGAGAAGAAAAGAGAATTTATGTCTCTTGTGCAAGGCAGCATGACGGAAGCTGAGTACGAGATCCAGTTTGTCTGCCTTAGTCAGTATGCACCTGAACCAATCCTTGATGAGCGAGAGAGGTGTGAACGTTTCCGTTATGGATTGGTAACGGATGTGAAGACTTTTATGCTTGCGGCTAAATATACAGATTTCGATGTGCTTGTGAGTCGGGCGAAGGACATCGAGCGGAACTTGGGTTTGTCTTCCAGAGGCGTTAGTTCTAGCTCGGGTAAAAGAGCTGCTGGTCATAGTTCTGGTGGTGGACGGAACAAGAGAGGATGAGATAAGAGGTATCAGCCTACTGCTAGGCGTGGTGGTGGAGGACATGGTACGCCTGTTCAGGGAGATAGGATGAGGGCTGATCAGAACACGTGCTGGACGTGTGGATCTCGTGGCCATTTGAGGCGAGATTGTCCTCGAGCAGCGAGAGAGGTTCAGGCTCCTGTTGTAGCAACATGTAATTCATGTTGGAATTGTGGTTCGGCAGACCACATGAAGAGGGAGTGTCCTTTGTTGGCCGGTGGTGGTCAGGGACGTGCTCCTGGGGTAGTTGCACCTCAGAGAGGTCGTGGGCGCGGCCGTGGTAACTTTCAGCGCAGAGATGATGGTGGGAGGAATGTGGCGCATGTTGTGGCTGTACAACCTGAGGGAGGTGGCCAGGCTCGAGTGTATGCTCAGCGTGAGGGAAGGAATGATACGGATGTGATCGCAGGTACCTTTACTTTTCAATCCTTATCATTACTTTCTTTGATTGATTTTGGATCTACACACTCATACATATTGCGTGAACATGCTCAAATGCTTGGTTTACCTATTGAGTCTTTGGATATTGGTATGCGTGTGACTAGTTCCTTTGGTGAGACAGTTGTAACACGAAAGTTGTATAGAAGTTGTCCCTTGAAAGTGCAAAACCATGTTTTTCTTGTTGATCTCATGGAGTTGCCATTCTATGGTTTTGATGTAATCCTTGGTATGGATTGGCTTGTTGAGCATCGAGCTGTAGTGGATTTTGAGAACAAGCGAATTTCGTTGAAACTTGCGGATGATTATGAGGTAGTGGTGGTGGGTGAAAATGTAAAGTTTCTTAGTAATGTGGTGTCTACCTTGGAAGCAAGTCGGATGTTGCGGCAAGGTTGCGAGGCTTATCTAGCCTTTGTTATGAATCCAAGTTCGAATGAGGTATGCGTTCAAGATATAAGAACTGTTCGTGAGTTTCCTGGAGTATATTCGGAGGAATTACCTGGATTGCCTCCTAGCCGAGAGGTGGAGTTTGGAATTGAGTTGTATGAAAACACAACTCCAGTGTTCATTGCTCCCTATCGCATGGCACCTAAGGAGTTGAAGACGCAACTTCAGGAGTTGCTTGACCGTGGTTTCATTCGACCTAGTGTGTCACCGTGGGGTGCACCGGTCTTGTTTGTGAAGAAGAAGGATTGCACTATGAGAATGTGCATCGATTATCGTCATCTGAACAAGTTGACTATCAATAATCGGTATCCTTTGCCGAGGATTGATGATCTTTTTGATCAATTTTGGGGAGCAGCTGTGTTCTCCAAGATTGACTTAAGGTCAGGGTACTACCAGCTTAAGGTGAAGGATGTGGCAAAAACAGCCTTTGGGACGAGGTATGGGCATTATGAGTTCCTTGTAATGCCGTTTGGTTTGACGAATGCTCCTGCAGCTTTCATTGACATAATGAATAGAGTGTTCCATTAATACTTGGATAAGTTTGTTGTGGTGTTCATTGACGATATCCTTGTGTACTCTCGTACTGAGGAGGAGCATGAAGGTCATTTGAGGGTTGTCTTGCAAGCGCTTCTGGAAAATCAGCTTTATGCTAAGCTGAGCAAGTGTGAGTTTTGGCTAAAGGAAGTTGTGTTCCTTGGTCATGTGGTTTCGGCTGAGGGAATTCGTGTTGATCATCAGAAGATCGAGGCGGTTATGAATTGGAAGCCTCCTAAGTCCGTTCATGAAGTTCGTAGTTTCCTTGGGTTGGCAGGATATTACCGGAGGTTTGTGGATGGATTTTCAAAGATTGCTGCCCCTTTGATAAAGTTGTTGCAAAAGGATGTTAAATATGAGTGGACGGAAGCGAGACAACAAGCTTTTGAGAAGCTTAAGGCAGCATTGACGCAAGCCCCTATCTTGGTTCAACCTGAATTGGGAAAAGAGATTGTGGTGTACAGCGACGCATCCTATGTTGGTTTGGGGTGTGTGCTAATGTAGGAGGATAAGGTGGTGACTTATGCATCGCGGCAGTTGAAGGTGCATGAGCGCAATTATCTTACGCATGATATTGAGTTAGTTGCGGTGGTTTTTGCTTTGAAGATTTGGAGACATTATCTGTATGGTGAGAAGTGTACGGTGTACACGGATCACAAGAGTTTGAAGTATCTGATGTCGCAGAAAGAGTTGAATCTTAGGCAACGACGTTGGGTGGAGTTGCTTAAGGATTACGATCTGACAATCGAGTACCATCCGGGAAAAGCTAATGTTGTGGCGGATGCCTTGAGTAGGAAGGTGGCAGTGGAGTTAAGGGCTATGTTTGCTAGCTTGAGTATTTCGCATGATGGAGGTCTAGTGGCTGAATTGCAAGTGAAACCATCTTTGGTTCAGTTGATAAGGGATAAGCAGTTGTTGGATGATTCTTTGGTGCCACATGTTCAGGATATTGCTGAGGATAGACCATCGGATTTCTGTTTTAATGATGATGGAGTTTTATGTTTTGGAAGTCGGATAGTAGTGTCGAATGATACGGATTTGAGGCGTACTATTCTGGCTGAAGCTTATAGTAGTCCTTTTGCTATGCACCCTGGTAGTACGAAGATGTATCGTGATTTAAAGGATGAGTACTATTGGGTGGAATTGAAGAAAGATGTTGCGGAGTATGTGAGTAAGTGCATGATTTGTCAGCGGGTTAAGGCTGAGCACCAGTTTCCTTCAGGATTGTTGCAACCGTTTAGGATTCCTGAGTGGAAGTGGGAAAGGATTACCATGGACTTTGTGTCTGGTTTGCCTTTGTCGCCATCGAAGAAGAATTCAGTATGGGTGATTGTGGATCGCATTAAGAAGTGTGCGCATTTCTTGCCAGTGCATACTACGTATACTTTGGACAAGCTTGTAGAGCTTTACATTGCTGAGATTGTGCGTTTGCATGGTGTGTCTATAGTGTCGGATAGAGATCCGAGGTTTACATTGCGTTTTTGGGAGTGTTTGCACCAAGCTTTGGGTATGCGGTTGAATTTTAGTACTTCTTATCATCCACAGTCGAATGGTCAGTCGGAGCGTGTTATCCAAGTGCTTGAGGATATGTTGAGGTGCTGTGTGATTGAGTTTCAAGGCTCTTGGGAGAAGCATTTGCCTTTGGTGGAGTTTTCTTATAACAATAGCTACCAGGCAAGTATTCAAATGGCACCTTATGAAGCCTTGTATGGGAGGAAGTGCAGAACTCCTCTTTGCTGGGATGAAACAGGTCAGAAGTTGGTTTCAATGTCGGCTTTGTTGAAAGGAACCACCGAGAAGGTGAAGCTCGTTTGTGAACGGTTGAAGGCAGCTTCTGATCGACAGAAGTCTTACGCGGATTTGAAGCGTAAGGAGATTGAATTTGCGGTGGGTGACCGTGTGTTTTTGAAGGTTTCACCTTGGAAGAAGGTGATGAGGTTTGGCCGGAAGGGTAAGTTGAGCCCTAGGTATATTGGACCATACGAGGTGATTGAACGTGTGGGTCCTGTTGCGTACAAGTTGAGGTTGCCGCAAGAGTTGGAAAGGATACATGATGTGTTTCATGTCTCCATGCTTCGGAGGTATAGATCGGATCCTTCACATGTTATGCCTGTGGAGGAAGTGGAGTTGAATCCAGATTTGACCTATGTTGAAGAGCCGATTGAAATTCTGTATTCGGACAGTAAAGTTCTTCGAGGTAAGACCATTGAGTTGGTTAAAGTGTTGTGGAGACATCGTGGTGTCGAGGAAGCCACGTGGGAAAGGAAGGATGACATGAAGAAGCAGTTTCCTTACCTTTTTCCTCCAGGTAAATTTCGAGGACGAAATTTCTTAAGAGGGGGAGAGTTGTAACACCCCAATTTTGGGCTTGGAAGTTTAGGGTCTGGTCAAACCGGTCTGATATTCGGTTCGAATATAAAAAGGAGGTTTTAGGGAAAGCCTAGTTCGGGATGTTTTAAAAATATAGAAAAATATCTAAAAATCCTCATTTAATGTATATAAGAGAGTGGTGAAATCAATTTTACAAAATTAGGTTTGCAAATACTACATTTCGGTGTAGTGACCAAAATGCGATTTTTGCAAAGTTTAGTAGTGACTGTTTTGTAAAGGATTGAAACTTTGAATCTTTAAGGAGCTAATTTACCCAAAATGCTTTTCTCCAGATTTTTCCTTAATTTGGGTGATTTAATTAATGTTTTAATTAAATAAAAAAAGGGAAAATACTTTTTGGATTTTCATAACTACATTTTCCTAATTTTCTTTCATTCCTTTTTCTCTCAAAATCCCATCATCCAACACACATTTTCTCCAGCAAAATTTACATTGATCTTCACTTCAATTGATGAGATTTCTATCATCTATTGGTTCCTAATCAATTTTGCATCAAATCCTTTTGATTTCCACATTGAATTTTCAAGGAATTTGGCCCAAATCAAGGAGAAATCATCATTTAGAGGTAAGGATGTTCTTCTCCTCTAAATACTCAGTTCTTTACTGAAATTCCCAAGTTTTCAATCCTTTATTAAAGTTTTATAAATGGATTTAATGTTAGAAACTTGATTTTGGCTTAAAACTCAAGATTTGGAAGAGATCTTGAAGATTTCCGTTGTAATGGATTGGGCTCTGTTTTGAGATGATTCTTTAATGTATTTTGGATGTCTAATGATGTTAGAAATGAGGTTTTATCAATCCAATCCCGAATAGGTTGTATTTCCTAAGTTTTTGCTTATGAAAATGGTGGTTTTTGAGGTGTTTTTGGTGTTCTGTTATAGCTGGAGGTATAAGGACGAGTTGACAGTTGTTTTTTATGTTAATTGATGTTTAAAAATGATTAGAAGTGATGGATCTTGGCTGGGTTAAGTTTTGGAAGAGTTTGGAGGTAATTTCGGTTGTGTTTGGTAGCCGAAATGTTGGTTTTGGGTAGAGCAGCGAGTTTAGGAGTGTTGGCTGAAGATTTCAATGCATGATGATGCATTAATCCTCTGGTTTGATGTGTCTAAAATAGGGGAGACATCTTCGGACACTTTTGGAGTTGATCCGGAGGCTTAATCGGCGTTTCGGCAAGCGAGCGAAACGTAATTGGTGAATGGAGTTGGTTTTCCAGCTTTGAAACGATTATTTGAAGGTTTTGAGAGCTTAGTTTAAGTCTAAACAACTTAGCTAAGCTCAAGAGTAAGTTTTCGGAAAAACTCCCTCGGATGTGCTAAGTTATGGTTTGATGCATTAGTTAAGAAATGCATGTTTAATTACTGTTTTGAAAGCATGTTTTAGCATGATTAATGCTGGTTTTGAAAGCCTTGTATTGAGGGATGCTCAAGGTAAGAGATCCTTGGTTTGTCATGTTATTAATATGGTTTTGATGCATAGTGATGCATGATGATAAGTGGCTTTGATTTATGCTTTAAAACAGTGAATTGATGGTGGTATTTGATGTATATTGGCAAGTGATGAAAAGGTTTTAAAGTACTTGAATCGGATATAGTTAGCCGGCTATAGGATTGGGTGCACCGTAAGTAAAGTCGCCTTGGATGTTGAGGGGTTGTGATTGTACCGTAAACTCCATCCAAGTACCCTAACGATTGAGGTAAGATCACAACGGTGGTTGAAATTTCGTGTGTGGATCTTGTGTTATGTGTCCCTTTCTCTCGTTAGAGGAATTATACAACTATCGATGACTGGTGTTGAGGGGTTGTGATTGTACCGTTATACTCCACCACGGGTGTCACATCAATGGAGGGATTGCTCTTGAGTGTGAACCTTGTGTAGTCTGGTAGTGTGTATGAAGCGTGTGGGACAACGCTTGTAATCCGCGTATCCGATTGTGTTTTGTGTAAATGGTTATGAACTATCACTTGAAAGCCAATATAATGTGTTTAAATGTAAAGAAGCATGAGATGCTTGAAAATGATGCATGGTAGCATGAGAAAAGAGATGAGCATGTGGTTTAAAAGCTTTGTTGAAAGTGTTTTCTAAAAATGCATTGTTGTATTGGTTTTGGTTAGAGCTTGCCTCACTAAGCATTTGTGCTTACGCTCTCTTTTACCAATAATGCAGATAATTGAGGTGATAAAGGGCATCAAGGGAGCTAAGTATATCCAAGGGAAGCTAAGCTCATGTATGGTGAAGTTTTCTTACACTATTAGTTTTGATAATTTGGCAATGGGAACCTAAGTTTTGTTTTGGGAGATGTGTTGAACTCCCTAAGGTTGTGGCATGTTTGTCTTTATTGGTTTGATTGTAAATGGCCTTTAAACGCTTGACTTGAAGTTTGTTTGTCCTTTTGCTTTTGATAATAGGAAGCATGCCTCTAGTCTTGTGAAATTTCATGTTTGGTGATATGAATGTGTTAGGGTGACCTAAACATGTACCATTTATGTTTGTTGACTTGTTGACATGATTAGGGAGTCAGTAGATGGTGTTTGAATGGGTTTATGCATGAAAAACCAGCAAAATCTGCTGTCTCTGGGCAAACCGTATCGGAACACTCCCTAGTGTTTCGAAACGGGGGCCTGAAATGGCCTTTGTGTTTCGAAACGCCAAGGAATGTTTCGAAATGAATTTGCCACTAGAAGGCCACGTTTCGGTACCAGTCTTGAAACCAACCCGCGTATCGAAATGGTCAACACCGTTTCGATCCTGCATTTAGATACGGCAGGTGGGTGTTTCGAAACAGGTGACCGTTGGGCACTGATTTGAATGGTGCTGAAGTTTGCAAGCTTTACATTCTAGTCCCGAAAGTTGTACTTGCAATTGTATGAGTTTGAGATGTCCAATTATGGTGAATTTTTGCAGGGAAGCATGAAACATGACTAATTTCATATTTGTAACATAAAAATCAGTAAATACCCTCTAATTCACAGAATTTACATTTTGGTCCCTATTCTTGTAATAAGTGCAATTGAGTCCTGTTTGTTATCCGACCGCTGTGCCTTTCTCAAATAAGCTTTATGGGAACTCACTTAGGGTTAATGTGCATCTAGACAAGATTAAAAGAAAAAAACGGTTGTGAATCAAGGTTGACTTTCGGGTTGACTTTGGTTTTCCCCGTGTAACCTTCGTAGTTCGGGTCAACCGTCTAGGCTGGGTTAAGGGGGTTACATTAGGCACCTCTAACTTTTTACCGAAAATTTTCTTTCTAAGCTAGTCTATGTCCTAAGTGTACTAGAAGTCCTTAAATCATGCAAGTCACAAAGGTATTTTGAATTTCTAATCTCATAGTGTGATCCTAAGTTATCTTCCTTATGCATCCTAAAATTAAAGGCTCTAAACAGTTCAAAGCTATGGTAAGAAGAGAGATATCTATGGTCAGGGTAGAAAATTCATTTAAATTAAACTAAGGCAATTGATGAAGAACATTGCCGAGGCATAAACTTCATTCGGCTAAGGCAATATGTGCAGTAAAAAAATGACAAGTATAAAATATAACTACATAGAATTGGTATTAATATGCCGCGGCAGAACATTGCCTCTCGGCAGCAGAACCTTCACCTACAAACTCAAGACAAGAATTGCTCTCAATGCATTAACAACATATGCAATAATCGAAAAAATTAAGCACAAAAATTAAGGGCATAAAAGGCAAGAAAGAAGAATTTAGATGGACTCAGATGATTCATCACTTTGTATGATCAATTTTCTCCCTTTGTAGGCCGTATGATTGACTCTATTGGTTTCTCTTGGTGGGTGGATGCGCATGGGGGGTTGGCTTGGCCGAAGCGGTTACTTATTCCTCTCCATCCGTGTCAAATTGGAGCTCCTATGTGGCCTCCAAGGTGAATGCCTTGCGTTTTGCAGTTTCGAATGTCCGGAAAACGGATTGGGCAGTTTCGGTCTAATTCGAGAAGCCTTATGTCCTGATCGGCAAACCCATAGGAGTGTCTAGATGTGCCTTGCCCTTGGCCTTCCTGGCCGCAGCAGAGGAAGTGGTTGTTGCGGCGGCAAAGTTCCTTGGTGAGGCTTGGGCAGTAACGGTGGCAGATGTGGCTCTGGCATGGGGCGCTAAGGCAGTTGTGGCATGGGGTTCTGGGGCGGCTGCGACATAGATGGCGGCAGGGAATTGGACGGTGTGGTCAGTGAACTTCTCTTGAATCAGTTGGACAATGGATGAAAAGAAGTCCCTTGTAAAGGCCATAAAGAGGCGTTTCCATCTGTCCATATCCTCCAACTTTTGGGCAATTTGTTGGAGGGTGGCTGCCAGGGCAGTGGATTCTGGAGTCTCTGGAACATCTACCGAGGATGTTACCGCGACATGGCCCTGCATCGGCGTATATTGTCATGGTTCGACCTCTGTGATCTGCATTATCTTGTAGTATGTTTTCTTTCCCATCCTTCCCTTAGAGGCGTATACTCACCAGCTTCATCGGTTGGTATCTCTTGTCCGTTGCATAATTCGGTGATGAGTGATGGGAAGTAGAGGGGGTCGTGTTCCTTTTGGATGTACTGGTGAATCTTGTGACAAATAATGTTACCAACATTAATGATACGATTATTTAAAATAGAGTGTATGAGTGCAAGCCTGGGTCGATCGATAGTGTTGTTGTGCAAGGTGGGTATGAGGCGGCGTTTGAAAAATGTTTTCCATAGCTTGGCTTCGGGGCGCAATTGACGCTGATTGACCAAGCCCTTGTGGGCCTCGGCATTCCCTGTCGTGTCGATATAGCAGAGTTCTTCCTTTATGTGTTCGTAGTCTTTCTCCGTCAATGATTCGACAAATTTTGCATGATTGTCCCTCTCTACGTGGATGCCATAAAAGAGATTTATAGCATCGGCATCTACCTTGATTGCTTTTCCCTGAACGTGAACAAAGAGTGTGGTCGGGTTTGGATTGTGGTCGTAGAACTCTCGTACCAATGTTATGTTGGCTCATTCGGGTTGGAGGCAAAATATTTGCCACTTTTGGTGATCCAGCTTGTTAAAGAGGTAGTGGTCGAGGCCGAAATTTGGCTCATTGAAGCATTAGAATCCTTGCTACTCCCATACTTGGCGGGCTATGAAGTGCTTGTTGAAGCGCCTCTCTACCTCCAGCGGTGTGAAGCGTTTGTAGGTTGGTGCCTCGGCCGAGCGTGAGCTTTCTCCTCTGTTTACTTTGAGGACCATCTAGAAAATATGAGTGAGTTGTGAGAGAGCAAAAGAAAATACTAAACTTTGGAGAATGCAAGGGAGTAAAAGAGACTGTTTGAGTGATGAACAGTTTAGAGGAGAGTGGCCTTTATATAGAGTGTGGCAAGCCATGCCGTTGCGGCATTAAATGCGGGAGCGTCATCGCTAGCCGTTACTAGTTGTTTCTGCCCGTCACGGTCTTCTTCCCATTACATATATAGCTATTGCGACTTTTTTGGCCTGTTGGCAGATAGTGCCGTTGCGGTTTTCTGCCTGTTGGCAGGTTATGTCGTCGCGACAGAGGTTTCTCCACGCTTAGCTGTTTGTTCTTCTCTTCTTTCTTTCTTGATCTCCATCCTAAAAACAAATAAAAATAAAAATTTATTCCTAGAAAAATTAAAAATATGGAAAATAAAATTAAAAGCATATAAAATTAATTAAAATTCTAAATCCTAAAGACAAAAACAAATAAACAGAAAAAGAAAAATTAAGACACTCAAGGAGTGCATTGGGATGCACCTCCTAAAGTGAGCACTTCTCTGTCCCTATTGACATGTGTGCCATTATAGTGCTTCAACCACTGTCCATTCACTTTAAATTCATGTCCATCCTTAGTTGATTTAATTGTCACAACTCTATGGGGGAATGCTTTAACAACTTCGAACAGCCCAGACCATCGAGAGTGTAACTTCCCTGGAAATAACTTCAATTGAGAATTGAAGAGGAGGACTGTCGGCCCGGGCAGGAATTGTTGCGGCAACAGCTTGTTATCATGCCATCGTTTGGTTTTTTCCTTGTAAATTCTTGAATTGATGTATGCCAAGGCTTGTAAATCTTCTAATTCATTTAGGTCTAGGAGTCTTTTCTGTCCAGCGTTTTCCCAATCCATGTTCACCATTTTAATGGCCCAATATGCCTTGTGCTCGATTTCAACTAGTAGGTGACAAGATTTGTCGTACACAAGTCTATATGAGAACATTCCAAGTGGGGTTTCGTAGGCCGTTCTATATGCCCACAAGGCATCATCAAGCCGAAGCGACCAATCTTTTTGGGATGGGTTAACCACCTTTTCGAGGATGTTTTTCAACTCCCTGTTAGATATCTCAGCTTGCCCATTGGTCTGCGGGTGATATGTCGTGGCAATCTTGTGTGTGACATAGAAATTTCTTCAATGTCGCAGCAATGAGCCTATTGTCAAAGTGTTTTGCTTCGTCACTGATGATGGCTCTATGTACCCCAAACCGTGTAAATATATTTTTCTGTAGAAATCGATGCACGATTTTGGAGTCACAATTTGGTGTGCCAATGGCTTCGACCCATTTGGACACATAGTCGACGGCAAGAAGTATGTAGAGATTGTCGTATAAGGATAGAAAGGGCCTCATGAAGTCAATTCCCCAAACATCAAATAATTCAACCTCGAGGATGTTTTGCAAGGGCATCTCGTGTCTCCTTGATATGTTGCCCGTTATTTGACATCGGTCTTACTGCTTGTAGTATTCCTGGGCATCGGCCAATATAAGCCTGACTGTAGCACTTTGGCAGCGGTCCTAGTTCCTCCAAAATGTCCTCTATAAGGTGTGGAATAGCACTCGTGGAGTACTTCGTTTTGCTCTTCTTCTAGGACACATATTCTTATAACCTGGTCTGCACATTGTTAAACAAAAGAGGTTCGTCCCAAAAATAATGCTTCACATCATGTTCGTACCTCTTCTTTCCTTGATGGTTAAGGTTATAAGGTAAAACACCACTAACTAAAAAATTAACAAGATCCGCGTACCAGGGTGTTGTTACAGCAGACAATACTGTCAAGGGAAATGTCACGGTAATGCAGTCTGAAAATGCCGAGGCAAGGGTGTCCGTCACTGCAGCGGCAGATGCTATCGCAACGGCTAAGAGCTGCTCATCTAGGAATGCATCTTGTATGTCTGGGCAGGTGGTGTCTTCTTCCCGTTGTTCCATTCTTAATAGGTGATCAGCCACTTGGTTCTTCGTTCTTTTTCTATCCTTGACATCAACGTCAAACTCTTGTAGTAAAAGAATCCATCGAATCAACCGAGGCTTTGCATCTTTCTTGGAGAATAAGTATTTGATCGCCGAGTGATCCGTGTAAACAGTTACCTTGGTTCCGATTAGATATGATCAGAAATTGTCAAAGACAAAGACTACCGCTAGCAACTCTTTCTCAGTGGTAGTTAAAGAATCCATCGAATCAACCTTTCGTTCCTTTCCAGAGTAATTGAGGGGTTCGAAATACTTACCTGGATGAGAGACCATCTAGTGGGCTTCCTCAATTTCTGCCTCTTCACTTTCCTTAGTGTCGGGAAGGTTGTCCAGTATACTACTGTGGTAGTCGTTAGAGTGCATGTCGAGGCATTGGCCATTATCATTGCCAAGGCAGTGGTTGTCGAGGCAGGGTGCATCAATGTCAAAGTTGAATTCGGTAGTGGCTTGGATCATTTGACACTCTTCTTGATCATCGGCACTTTCCAATTCCCAACTTCTGGAAAACCAATTTGGACATTAAATTTATGTTTGCCCCTAAGTCACACAATGTCTTCCCCACATAATGATTCTCGATAGCATACAGTATTGTGAAGCTTCCAGGATCTTTAAGCTTAGGTGGTGTTCAGTTGTGTAACATGGCCAAACACATTTCTGTTGCGACAATTGTTTCAAACTCCCCTATTCTTGTCTGCCTTGACACCATGTTTTTTAAGAACGTGGCATAATTTGGCATTTGTTCTATCGCTTCCACGAAGGCTATGTTGATATGGACCTGCTTCAAGATGTCTAAGAACGTCTTGAACTGGTACTCGTGCTTCTTCCTTTTAAGCCTTTGTGGGAATGGTGATGGGGGTCGAATATCCTCGATCTGTTCTTTACATTGAAATTTAATTTAGGGCATCGGATCTGGTTTTTCAGTGTCCCTCTGGTTTCCCTTAGCATTTTTGTTTTCTGTCGTGATTTTGTCAGGTTCTGTCGCGGCAGTCAAATCGCTTAATGTCGAGGCGGGCTCTACCGTGGCAGAGCTTCCTTTTCTTTGGCCTCTTCTTTTCCACTATCTTTGGGGTTCTTTCAGTTGTTTGCCACTCCTAGTGCTGATTGGTTTGCACTGTTTATGACTCGATCCCTTAGTGACTTTAGTATCGCCTGAAAAATCCTCCCCTTGGTCTGGAGTTTAGGATTTATGCAAACTGCCCGACTTGAGTTTCCATGGATTTCAATGTTGCCTCATGATTCTGCATCTGCATCTCTGTCATGTCCATAAAAGCGTCAATTTTCTTTATGAACTTATCAGTATTAGTCATATATGCACTAGTTTGAGACATAAAAGCATTAAGAGAGTTTTCTAAAGAACTAGTTGGCATAGGTTGTTGCGGCAACATGGTCTGCCGAGGCATGTTCTATTGAAATCCTCCTTCTGGAGCATTCTGATTGTTCGGATTGAGTGCGTTGTTGGGGTTGCTCCAAGAGAAATTTAGGTGCTTCTTCCAAGCCGGGTTGTAGTTGTTGGACATCGTATTATTGTTCTGCTTGTAATTTCCAATGTAGTAGCCCGACTCTGTATTCTGCAGACATTCAGATGAAACATGGTTACCCCCACAGTTTTTACAAAATAAATCTATTACCTTGACCTCCTGGTGATTGTTCTGCGGTTGCATGTTCATGACCAACTTTGTCAAGGTGGCAATTTGGGATGAAATTGAGTATGAGGACCCTATTTCGTTTACTGTGGGTTGGCGTCGAATTCCTTCTCTTCTGGTCGTTGGGAACTGGTAGTCGTTCTTGGTCGTCCTGTTCAAAATATCCATCGATTCCTCTGGTTCTTTGTATAGGAGTATGTCGTTTGCCGAGGCATCAAGCATCATCCTAGTTGTTGTGTTGACAGCGTTGTAGAACATTGTCACCTGTGTCCATATGGGAATCCGTGCAAGGGGCATTTTTGTAACATCTCTTTGTATCTCTCAGGCCTCGTGCATGGATTCGTCATCAGCCTGTCGAAAAGAAGTGATTTCGTTACACAATTTATTGGTTAAATTCATAAGATTAAAACGTGCTAAGAAATCATGACATAAATCACTCTAAGATCCAATTCATCCTTCTGGAATGCTATTTAGCCAGGTCTTTGCCCTATCCCTCAATGAATAGGGAAACAATTTTAATCTCAAAATATCCTCATGTACTCATTGTATTTTAAATGAATTGCAAATTTACAGGAAGGATTTAAGGTGTTGTCTGGCATCTTCAGTTGCTGAGCCGCCAAATTGCCCCATAGTATTGATCATGTTGAACATCACAAACTTTAGTCTGTTCAGATCCTCTTCTAGGTAGTCTCGGACAGTTAGGTTCCGTAATGGCTCAAACTGAATTCGCGGATTTTTCTCTATCTCCTATCAGGGCATCTTGCTACCCGTCGACAATTGGTTGTCCGTCGGCAACCCGCTGCCCATTGGCATTCCGATTGTTGTTGGCATCGTTGCCGCCAACTTGATGTGCCACCTTTTGTCTTATTTGTTGCTTGAGTCTTTGACAACTTCGATCGATTTCTTGATCAAGGTCGTAGAATGGATACTTCGGGTTCGCCTTGGTCATACACCAATGCAAAACCAAAGTTGATTAGTGCTCGAAAAACTTAAGCAAATAAAAGAGCAAGAAAAGAAAATTGAAAGTCGCTATTGCCAATCCCCAGCAACGGCGCCAAAAACTTGTTGCGTGTAAAAGGTGCTCCACAATTAGTGCAAGTGTACACGTCTCAAGTAATATAATGATATGTATTAGATTATCGTCTCCACGTGGATTGGGATGACTTACTTCGTTTATCTTCTCACACTGAAAAAGAAAAGTAAAAGTAAAAACATAAGTAGAGAAGTTTGGGTTTTAATTAAACTAGAAATCATAAAATAAAGCAAGCAAGTAAAGGTTGAGAAATCAAGATGGGAGAATGGGCCAGATTAGATTGCATCGTAGTGTGAAAGCAATTGACTTGTCTCGGTCTTTGAATGAAATAAACACCAAACTGCCTCGGCAGTGACCTAAATCCCTACCACGGTAATAAGATGTGTTGCCTCGGCAATCCCTTACTGGTCGGTAGATGATGTCAATGTTCAGCAAAGCGTCCTTTGATGGCTCCTCCTTACCCCTAAGTCGTAGCACTGTTGATGAATGGGCCTTGATAATGCCTCACTGTGTAATCCAAGGATGAACACCAACTAATCCCACGCTTTTCTTAGCCGTTGAAACTCTAACTTATCCATAAGTCGAGTTAGCTTCCGCCGTTGGGATGGAAACCATGCTTATTCGTTTCTTGAGTTTAATTCTTCCGATATTAAACAAATAAATAACCTCACAATACTCTCTCTCGATAATATTGCAAGAATAAGATCAATGCCAAGAATAAGCAAACCTTGAACTAAAATGCATTAACAAAAACTTAAATAAAGTACAATTGTTTTCTCACAACTACTCAACAAAATAATCCAAACCCTAAGAAAACTTAGAACATGATGGACATGGAGATCACAGAACTAAACCTAAGCTCAAGCTCTCAATACTCGACTCCCTTCATGTGTGTGGCAAGCCTTGTTTAAATAGGAAAAGAAGTAGAGCAAAGTCCTTCTTGGATAGGAAGTTAAGTTGGACTTGGACTTGTCTTCATTAAAGAGGTGGATCTCTTTAATTTTAATGTCTTTATCCACTTTGTCCAAATTCTGTCTTTAACCTTCCTTCTATGTTTTCACCATCTTCTCATGCTCTGATTGCCATGCAAAGTATGTGGAAAAGTCCAGTGTTTTAATCTCTTCAAATCGGCTATCACTTTGCATGTTTTGCCCTCCGGTAGGTTGGTCTTAGCACTGCCTCGGCGGCGGCTCTCTGCTGCCTTGGCAGGAGTCTGTCACTGAATCTACTCTATAAGTCTTCATTTTCATAGTTCAGTTTCCTTCAATAGAAGCTGTCATCTTTGGCTTAGCTTGATCTGGACTTGTCACGAGCTCGTTCTGCACCATCTTTCCTTTTCTTTATTGTCCGCTCGGTATCACCTGCCCCGGCAATGAGTGAATCTACGCAAGCACCAAACATGCATTAAAATAGTACCTTTTTCATTAAATATACCAATTATCAAGATCAAAGGTAAATCAGTGTAATTAATGTATATAAGGCCATAATGCCACTCGAATGGGTGTAGGTTAAGCAATAATTTTCTTGTAAAAAGGGTGAAAACATAGGACTTTTGGGCACATATCAACTCTCCTCCAAGAAACGAAGATGGAAACGATTACACATTTTCAGGTGAGTTACATATGGTTTTCTGACAGTTTTAATTATCTGTTTGCTCCTTCCGTAGGAAACTCGGGCGGAATACTAGTAATTTAGGAATCATCAAAATTCAAGGCAATAGAGCATGTGATTTTGCCGAACTTTGTTATGGCAAAAGGCAGTTGGGTTTTAGAAGACTGGAAGTGTTTTATGGGCGCGCTCTATGCGTCATGTTTGCTTGAGGATAAATTACGTGCGTGAGATGACATTAAATGCATAATGACCCATGGTTTTGTTATGGTGTGTGGATCTTGGTTAAGGGGCAATTCTTTTTGTTCGTTGGTGGGGTTTATGAATACGCACTGTGTGTGTTGGATTGACGAATGGTCGACCAATGGTTCATGTTATAAGGGAAGCGTTGCTTGAATTCTTTCTTGTTGTTTGTCGGTGTTGGCTTGTATCTTGGGGTATGTTGTGTGCCGGTGTATTTTTTGTGTGTGTTCATTAGATTTCGTATTTGTCTATTTATTCTATGCTTTGCTGGTTTATTCTTGTTGTTTTGCGCAAGTGAACTCCCTTTTTTCTAGCTTGTTTTTAGCACCGATCATCGAATTATCCTCCGGTAATACGCTTCGACCCGGTTCTCTACCAGGTCAGGAAGGGGGCGTTACAATTCTTCTTTTTTCACTTTTCATTAATATAAGAATTACCGAATCTTCACAATTGAACCAATCATCACCCTTGAAAATGTTGCATCGAACCATTCTTTAACCTTTCTTCTCCATGAGTTTTTATATCACCATCATCCAACAAGGACTGATAATTGTTGGTATGAAAATCCATGCCAACATCGCCATGTTATTGTTGTTATAGTAATTGTATGATAGATCACAATAATCTACTTGACTGTTGGCATGAAAATTATAACTAGGGTTAGGATTGTTATTAAATTTTAAGCTATTGTTGTAACAATTAGTTAAATTTGAAACTGAGTCCGGTTGTTCCATGCTGGTGGTTCTTGAATTCTCGGGTGTATAATTCGGGGTACTTGCGTTCGTATTCATTGCGAATAACCCCTTCTCGCGTGAACATTTAAGTTGCGTCGTTGTCAATCGTTGTAACGGTCGATGCGGAGGCATCTTGAATTGTTTTGACCAACCTTGGCATCCATAAGTAACCAATGGTGTCCTTGAATTGCTTGTTGTTGACGTTGCATTTTAGTTGTTTGATATGTTTTTGGATACGAATTCTTCGATAGATTTTGATCTCGTTGTCAGTTCTTCTCAGCAAATGATGGGCAGTTTTTGACCATTTGTAACACAAAAAAATATCCTCTGTAAATCGTTTGACAAAAGGAAAAATATTACGAACTGATAATTTTCGAGAGAATTAAGGTATTAAAACATTTTATTCACTGGTTTTCTAAAGAGAGTGAAGCTCGAGAATCAAGAGTTGCTCTTCGAAAGTGATGTTCCCACGTCTAATATCATGACATAGATAATTCAACCATCTCAACCTTCAACTTTTCCAGTTCTAGCCAGACCTAGAATTTAAGATTTTTTTGGGTTAAAACTATTGTTGTTGGTTTTATAATAAAAAGAAATTGAAGATTGATTTCTTTTGTGGTTTGCAGGTATTGTTGAAGTTGAGGAGGTGAGCAAGGTGTTCCAGCACAGTGAGAAATGAGAATGGGTGATGGAGCAACAGTTGAGCAGGTGATGTGTTTTTTAGGGTAGGGAGAAGAACCAACATAGGAGATGAAGCTGACGGGGTAGAAATGGTGACTTGGATCAGCACAATCAGCCTGTCGTTAAGGGTTAACGGGTTTTAACAGTGGAGTTGCTGTTTTGTAACAAAATCGAAAGTTTAATTGTCATTTTGTAACATTTGAAAGTTTGGTTACCGTTTTATTTTTTTAATAAAGTTTAGTGACCATTTGTGAACTTTACCCTATATTATATCATGGTAATATTTTAATTTTAAAACATAAATAAAAATAAAATATTTTTATATTGTAAAAATTTGATTAAAATCAAGTTGATGTTCGACTTAGATCGGTTTTGAACAAATTAAATTTGGGTTACTTTATGTTGATATTGTTTTTCGCTTTGAGTTGCTTTCGCTTCGAGTTACTTTTTGTTCTTGTTGCTTTTTATTCAATCTAGTTAAAATTTAGGTTGATTTTGGTTCATATCGATTATTTCAGGTTTCAAATCAAATTGAAACCATCATTTTCATGTCTATAAATAGTCTCGCGTAGAATAAATCAGTTCGACTAGTCAAATTCGAATCAATTTTGCCAATTTCTTCTTCGGTTATTATTTAATTTTGTTGCCATTTCAACTTTGTTTCCGTTATTAAATAAAAAACACGGTGAGAAGAGGAATATTTATTAAAATATAATCATTTTTAAATTAATTATTAAAATAACATCTATTAAAAATTAATTATCGAGAAGATATTTTTTAACATATGGGGTAAAGACGCAATTGATAGATATATTTTCATTTACATGGTACGATTTTAAAAATATGTGTCAGTCGTGTGTTTGCTAATATTATGGTAAGATGGCGCGCATGACATTATTTTTAGGGATAACTATTTTTTTTTTGTACCTCACCTTTATTTCTTTTCTTATTTTGGTACCTTATTTTTTTTTGTAAAGTAGTAACTAACGTTACGTTTTGTTTCTATTTTGATACCCCCGTCGTTAAAAAATTAACGGAAGGTTGACTAGGAGAGAGAAAATGAAACGGTAGCATGCCACGTGTGATTTTTTCTCTCCTAGTCAGTCTTTTGTTAATTTTTTTAATGGCGGTATACCAAAATAGAAATAAAACGTAACGTTAGGTACTATTTTGTCAAAAAAATAGGTAAGGTACCAAAATAGAAAAACGGATAAAGATGAGGTACTAAAAATGTAGTTATCCCTTATTTTTAATCACATAACTTTGTTAAAAAGATATATTTAAAGGGTGAAAAAATCATATCCAACTAATATGAGATTTACATTTGGTAACCTTTTTAACATACACTTCTTGAATTTGGTAAAAAAAAATTACACTTCCTGAATAATTGAATACAAGATTCATACATGCACGTTAAAACATTTTAGACGAAAATTGTTTGTTTTTCTTTTTTATTACTAATTATTTCTTTATTTTGATATTAATTATTTTAAATAAAGAATATTTTAATAAATAATTAAATATCAGCATATTCTCTAAAAACTGGAAGGGCAACCGAAAAAAATCAGCATAATAAATAGAAACGGAAAAGAAGAAGAAGGAAAACTCATTCTATTTACCAACAAGTGTTGGGCACATTGGTAAGGCACGTTGCTCTCCCAAGGAGAGGACACAAGTTTAAACTTTGAAGACGACATTGTTGGGAGAGGCAGACATTCACCCCGAACATGAACTGTAAGACGAACATGCATATTACAAAAAAAAAACTCACTTTATTTCAGTTATTAAATGCAAAATAAAACCCCTAAAATGATTGTTTTACCCTTACCAACATTTGTTGTTGAGTAGGGGTGGGAATTGTCGGGTACTCGGTTTTTTGGGTACCCGGTTCATCCTGGTACCTCAAACATCGGCCTATGTCCTGGCTCATCTCGTCCGGGTACCCGAAACACCCGGGTAATCGGGTACTGGGTACCCGTCACTTTTTTTAATTTTATAAAAAATATACATACTTAATAAAAGATCGAATTATATAATCCCAACATAGAATTTAATATTCGAATGATCAAACCCAAACAACATTAAAATCCATAATTTAATTAGTTACCCATCTATTTTTTAATTAAAAATAATAAATATATATTATAATTTATAAGTAATGTAACCCCCTCGTCCCGGTCCGGGCGACTAAGCGGTCCGAGTGGGCTACACGGGGAAAACTTTTCAATTATTATTATCTTGTCTAGATGCATTAATATGTCCTATGTAAAAAGACAATAGTGGAAGCAACAAGCGAGGCGAACGAACAAACAACCAACTAAAAACAGCCCATTTTAACTTAAACTGCAGGTCGTATCGATATGCCCAAAGAGTGTATCGATACGCCTTGACTAGGTCAACTGGCCAAAGTCAACTCGAGGAGACCGTCTCGAAACGGTGGTGGACCGTATCGATACGCCCTCAACGGTCAACTTCTCGTGGTCAACGCTACGAAGACCGTTTCGAAATGCTAGGACCGTTTTGATACCCTCAATTCCTCGTCAAAATCTCAGATTTCCAGTAGCAAAATTATATCGAAACGCCCCTCCCGCGTATCGAAACGCCTGGTCTGAAACAAGAGGATTGTATCGAAACGGGCACAACCGTTTCGATACGCCTGCTGCAAACAGACAAGTTTTAGCTGGTTTAAGGCACAAGGCTGCCTCAAAACACCAACTAAGACTCTCACAACCAAACATACATTAACCCTAGATGCAAGGTACCCTGTACAAACATACTTAACACCCAACATACATATAAAAGTCACACATTGATAGGAAGCATCAATTCAACAAAAGATTCGTACATAGCATTTAAAGGATTTCATGCTTTAGAGCCAACAACATATAAGCATTCAAGGTAAGCAACACAAACATGGTTTACAATCCAAAACATAGCATCCACAAGCCACGCTAACATCAACAAGGAGTCTAACATGCTCCTAACACATAACAACAACATAACCAAAAGCTCAAATCCCATTGCTTATCTATTACATCCATAACTTAAATAGTTCATACTTGAGGATAGCAAAAGCTCAACTAGCACACTTGGAGGCCCTCTTCTTGCACTAGCAACCCACGAACTACGGATCGACATTGTCGAACAAAAGAGGGCGTAAGCATAAAGCTTAGTGAGGGTAAGCTCGTAAAACAAACCTCGACAATGCAGGGTCCAAGCACGAGAACGCAACCAAGGTAGAATACATGATCTTACCTTCAAACCACATGAGTCAAAATAATAATGATGCATGAACACAATTATCAACATCATGCCATGCTCAACAACTCATAAGCTCAACACATGGAAAAACATATATCAATGTATTATTAAACATATTCCACAAATCGTATTGGCACCTAGCTATGACCCGAATACGC
The DNA here is from genome assembly GCA_030270665.1 of Hibiscus trionum. Classification (NCBI taxonomy): domain Eukaryota; kingdom Viridiplantae; phylum Streptophyta; class Magnoliopsida; order Malvales; family Malvaceae; genus Hibiscus; species Hibiscus trionum. The sequence continues at coordinate 1,931,356 of BSYR01000004.1, forward strand.
GGATAACCGTTGGAACTCACATCCAACCACAACCATTACCTTACGGTGGGATTACACTCATCACCGTTTCACGCGGAGGAGATTCCACTCATCCTCACGCCTCGTCGATGGGATTCCACTCATCATCGACTAACATATAAAAGAAGATTTTTGGGCGTACCCGTACTCCATCTTGATGACTACCATCACCAAGACCACGCGCGCATTTAGACTCTCGTGTGCACACTAAACATCCTAATAATCGATTATTGTACCCAAGCATACTAGTGCCAATATTAACACAATTCATAACCGTTCACAACACTGTTTCATATCAATTTCTGTGCTTAGCACGTACTCACCATGACTTACCATCATGCACAAACCACATTCCAAACCGCATGCATATAACAATGCATCAATACCATGCCTCAACACACATGTATAACACAATATACATAACCACCATAATCACAATTAAACATGAGGCATACTCAACATTTAAAGTTCAACCAAAGTCTCTAACTAAAGCTTGGGATTAGACTACCAATCTAATCCCAACTCTAAGTGGGTCTACCAAGCCCAACCTAGTTCACATGCTTGAACCAACCTTTGAAAATCAATTTTAAACCATGTTGAAATCATTAACCACTCACCGACTATTACAAGCTCAACCATTCTAGTCGATCAAGCTCCCAACGGTTCCGGATTCGTTCCGGAGGCTTCACTAACACAATTCCTTGCTTCTAAACATCCCAACACAATCAAAACAACTACAAATTAGTCCACAAATCAATGTAGCAACCCGAAACACAAACCAAGCACAAAACACAAGATTTCAAGCTAAAGACAACCTCAAAATCCTCATTCCCGAGCAGCCCTAAAGCACAACCTAAAATCATTGGTTTCAACACTTATAACACTCCCAAAAGCTTCCAAAATAACCCTTATATATCAACCAACCATCAGCCAACAAATTTCCACATCAAACCCCCCAAAACTCAACCTAAAACCCTTCTAAAACCTCTCTAAAACCCAATTTCGGGAATCAACATAAAACCTTGTAAAAATCGAGTATGTTGGACCTTATAAGATGCTTTTAACTTATCTAACAACATTAAATTAAAAACTCATCTAAAGGTTATCAAAGTTTGGATTTTTATCTTCAAAACTTAAAAACTCAAAATGTAAAAACCATGAGCTTTCATGAAAATAAAGGTATGAACTTGTAGATAATGATAAGGACAAGTCAAAAATGGCTTTACCTTTGAAAAATCTCCAACAACAAGCAAGAATGATGATGGAATAGTAACTCCAATGGGGAAGGGGTTTTTGTCGTGGGAAACGTTTGAAGAGGGGGAAGAAGATGAGTTAAATGGGTATTTTTAATGTTTGTTTAAAATTAAAAGGCCAAAAACCATTATACCCTTAATGAAATAAGGCATCTACAAAAGAGGGATATCCATGGCCATTTGGGCTTGTTTTGAAATAAGTCCAACATAATTTATTTGTTTTGAAAGCACGAGGTACAAAATATTATTTTATTATTTGAAATAAGGCATCTACAAAAGAGGGATATCCATGGCCATTGGGTACCCGACTGGAACTAATTTTTCGGCCCAGGGCCGACCCGAGTACCCAGAATAAATATCGGGCGGGGTACCCGACCCGAGAAAACAAAAAAAATCAGGTAATTACCCGTCTAATTTAATTCGGGTATTTGGGTCGAGTCAATCGGGTCAGGTAATTTTGTCCACCACTACTGTTGAGGAATACTATAAAATAATTAATTTGGGCATTTTAGTCATTTAAACATTTACAATGATGGCTGTAGTTTGTATACGATGAAATGACTTTGTACTGACCTATCTTTATTATATTCCGTAGTTTACGTGTCTATTAAAATTACAACAATAACCCCCCTTTTCAACATTATTAAGTTGAAGTTATATTTTTTCTTTCTACATCTACTGAAAAATGGAAAACGAAAACATATTTAAAAAAAACTTAAATAAAAATAGGTGCTCAAAATATCTCTCTTTAGAATTTTAGGTGTTTAAAGTAATTTTTTATATAAAAATAGGTACCCAAAGTTTCAACAGTTATAATTTTAAGTGCTCGACAGTTAAACGATGTTAATTTTTTATAATCAATCAGTGCTTGACACCTGACACTAATTTGTTTTATTTTTAATTTAAAAAAACACCCAAAATTTTTAGATTTTCATAAAATCTCAAAATTTTGAAAAATTTACAAAATAGACCCCAAATCCCTAAAAATCTCCAAATCCAAACCCTCAAATCACCGTCGCTTCCACCACCTATCGCCGCCGATGACCACACCCCTTTGGTCACTGGACCAAGGCGGTCATTTCCCCCAACACTGCGTCACCAGAAACAACGAATGACGTGCCAATCGAACGTTGATTTTGCGTTCGACATTCGTCTACAGGCAATTCACTGTTTCTCTGGCGACGCCGTGTTGGGGGAAATGACCACCTTGGTCCGGCGGCCACATGTGTGTGCTCAGGCGCGACGATCAGCGGGGGAAGCGGTGGCGATTTGAGGTTTGGGTTGTGAATTTTTAGAGATTTGGAGACTGTTTTGTAAAATTTTCAAAATTTTAAGATTTTCTGAAAATTTAAAAAAAATTAAAAAATTGTTTTAAGATTTTAATTTTGAAAAAAAATAAAATAAACATGCCACCTGTCAAGCATTGATTGGTTAACAATTCTTTTAACACATTTTTAACGGCTAGACACCTAAAATTGTAACATTGTAAAGTTTAGGCACCTATTTTTATAAAAAAAAATTTAAGCACCTAAAGTTTAAAAGAGAGATACTTTGTACACTTATTTTTCATTTAAGCTAAAACAAAATTTTGAAAGACAATATATGTAAATTAAAGTTGAGATAATTTTTTTAATTTTAGGGATTAAGGGTTTAGTGTAGGGTTTATAATTTAAGGGTTTATGTTTTAGAGTTTAGTATTATTTGTTAGTGTTTAAAATTTAAGATATAGTGTTTAGAATTTAGGGTTAAGTTTTAAAAAATTTTAATTAAAATTTTAAATTTTATAATATAAATATATATACTTATGTAAAATAAATTTTACGTGTATCAAAAGTTTCTCTTCTTTCTTATGAGCGCGTGTGCTCATTGTGATTTCTTTCTTTCATCAAAAGTTTTCCTTCTTTTATACTTTGTTTTTATCCACTGAATATAATTTAAAAATTAAAAAAATGACAACTCGGGTTAAATTATAAATTTAAACGTCAAATATACACACAATCTAAATTTTCTAGAAAAGTTTTTTTTTTTAAAAAAAAAACATGATTTCTAGAAAAAGGTTATTTTTGTAAAATTAGAATAATTTAAAACTGAAATAGTTTTGTATAATATTGTGAAATTTGAAGAATTTAAATAGAATAGTGTTAAAGTATTGGCAGAGTGAGAAGTGGTTGGGAAGAAAGAATAGCGGCGACCCAGGGTGTTTTGTTTTGTGGAGGATAAGGTTATTCGTATTGAGAAAGTGAGTTATCTGGTTTCCTCCGATCAGCCTCCATTTTCATTCCTTTATAAACTTCTCTTTACTCCAAGCAAAACGGAGAGAAAGGAAAGAGGGCGAGGAATTGATGAAGCTTTCAATTACAATTACTGGAGGAACTGGAAGAGATATATCCTTTCCTACTTGCCAACTCTAACAAGATCTGCCTATAAACAACAAACTCGAACCAAAGCTGAAAATGATCAAACCCTCTTTTCTTTTCTTATTTTAGCTGACAGAATTTGATCTTTTTCTGTCTCTTCTTCTTCTTCTGTTTGTGGTTTACCCAATCCATGATTGAACAACAAGAAGGTGAAGGGAAAGGTAATTGATACAGTGGAGCTTAATAAACAAAAGGATGTGATGATGAAGAAGAAGATACTGATATATGGGAATAGCAACGCCACCACCCGCTGCATCAATTCTTTCTCTTGAATCTCTTCACCATCAAACTCCATTAATCCAACACAAGAGAAATAGTTCTACTGATTCCATGTCCCAAGATTACCACCAAGCGCCTGGCATCTTCAGCTTCGACAGATCAGCCGTAAGCCACCAAGAAGAGCAGCAGATCCGGAGAGAGAAAGTAAGAGTTGAAGGCTTTGAGCCGCCACCTCCATTTTTAGCAGGGATCGAAGAGGAGTCAAGTGCTCTTCCGGTTTATGAAACAACAGGTATGTTATCAGAAATGTTCAATTTTCCTTCAGGTGCGGCTGCCGCCACTGCCTCGACCGAGTTACTAGACCTCCAGGTAGAGCCAAATTATCGAGCAGACAGGCCAAACCCAGGTAATACCAACGAGTGGTATAGCAACAGGCAAGATGTAGTTGGGGGTTTGGGGCAGTTAGGTGAATCAAAGAGTCACATTAACCGTGACAGTTTAGCTCAACAGCACCAGCAGCTACCAAGCATTAATGCCGACTCAGCAGCTGCCATGCATCTTTTTCTGATGAATCCGCAGCAAAGATCACCATCTCCTCCTCCTCCTACTGCAGCAACATCTAATACTCTTCACGTGTTGCTTCCAAATCCATCTACTTCTCTTCAAGGGTTTAACGTGTCAGGTCCCAGAGGGGATTTCGGTACAAGTGATGTTCTATCTCCACCTCAATTTACCTGGGTTCCTGATAGTGCTCATGAAGGAGGCAACAACACTGATTCTCAACTCAACAACCTAAATGAAATCGGAACCGTTGTACAAGGCCAAGGCCTTTCACTATCTTTATCATCTTCTTTGCAACACTTGGAGGTTGCTAAGGCTGAAGAATTGAGGATGGGAGATGGGGGTTTACTGTATTATGATCAAGGAGGGAGTTCCGCTGCTCATCAGTTTCAACAGTACAGGAATTTGGGTAGTCAGCAGATAATGCATTTGGAAGGCGGAGTGGGACAAAACCATCAGGTTCATGCTGGGTTCGGATCCTCATTAGGGATGGTCAATGTATTAAGAAATTCCAAGTACGTCAAAGCAGCTCAAGAATTGTTGGAAGAATTCTGTAGTGTCGGAAGAGGCCAGTTCAAGAAGAACAAGTTCGGTAGAAACAACACAAACCCTCATTCTAATCCTGGTAGTAGCGGCGGTGGTTCTTCTTCATCAACAAAGGATCTCCCTCTTTTATCAGCAGTTGATAGAATTGAACATCAGAGAAGGAAGGCCAAACTTTTATCCATGCTTGATGAGGCATGTAATCTCTTCATCTCTTTCTCTATTAATTCCCATCTTTTTTTTCTCTTTCATTGTTTCATAATTCATCTCTCTTTCTAGAGAGAAAGACCCAATCTAAGGGATAATGTCAAAAAATATAACTACGTTTCATTAAATAGTCATTTTGCCCCTTATTCTTTTTTTTAACCAATTTAGCCACTAATGTTTTATTTTAGGTCAAAATGACCCATATGCAGATGAAAACTATTAGTCAACTAACGTTAAATGGCTTGAAATAACTTGACAAACCTATATGACAGTACATGTTGACATGTCAGTGTCATATGGACAAAAGGTGTTGACTCGAAAGAATGTCACATTAGTCGAAAAATAATTTTATAAAATTATATAAAATATATAATTATTTTTTCTGTTGACGTGTCATTCTTTCAAGTTATTTTTAAGCTGTTTATCGTTAGTTAACTAGCAGTTTTCATCCGCATATGAGCCATTTTGACTTAAAATGAAGCGTTAAGAAAAATTGATTCAAAAAAAGAATAAGAGCTGAAATAACTATTTTGTTAAACGTTAGGGATATATTTTTTTGAATGCCTTTTTTTTAAGGATTGATATCCTATACACTGGCGGTAGAAACTGAAAGTTTCCATAAGCCCCTTAGTTTTAGTGTATATGGAGTTAGTTTAGGGTATATAGTTTAGGGGTTTAGGTGCAGGGGTTTAAAATTTAGGGATAGTTGTTTCAATTTAAGGTTTAGGGTTATAATTTAGGGTTTATATGTTAGGGTTTAGTTTTTAGGATAATATGGTGAGGATTTAGGTTTTAACTTATAAACCCTAAATTATAACCCTAAACCTTAAATTGAAACAACTATCCCTAAATTCTAACCCTACACCTTGTACCCTAAATTAACTTCCTATACCCTAAAACTAAAGCGCTTGTAGAAACTTTCAGTTTCCACGCCTGTGTATAAAATATTTTTTTTTAAATCATCCTCCTATCATTTGTTTAAGCACCCCGTTATTTTTCAAATCAAACATCAATAGTACCACAACACAGTGGCAACATTGAATATTTTAACCAAAAGAAAACCCAAATAGAGCAAAGCCGGCTGGTGTAATAGGGTTCTTTGGGTTCAAGTTGGTAGAGTTTGATTATGCTTTTCCCTTCGTTTTTTTCTTCTTTCTAATATTTCATCATTTCGTGTCACTGAAGTCTGATTGGATTGGTGGGTGTGTTAAATACTCACCATGAAAGATTACTATTAAATGTATGCGTTCAATCGAGAAGCGACATCCCTTCTGATTCCGAAGATGACAATCAGCCCACCATATTAAGGGCGAGTTTAACGTAAGGTATGGTACGGTGTAATGATTGTATAACACCAATTGAAAATATTATAAGACACAAAATATAAAATTAAAAATGTTACACTTTTTGATAACATTTTAAGTTGGCGGTTAAGTATTGAAATTTAACTTCGAGTATCGATACTTATCACTTCTGATAACATTTTTAATTTTTAAAAGTATCGAAACTTGTCTCTAAATATTGATACTGTCAGGAGACACCAACCTAAAATGTTATAAAAAAAATAACATTTCCAGTTTCGTGTTTTGTAACATTTTCAGTTAGTGCCGCACTGTAACAGCACCGCAACTATACCCTCCCGTAGACCTACCATGTTACCAGAGGGATCCATACCCATCATAGTAATACTGCAGGAAAAGTAGTATATACATACATATATATATATATATATATATATATATATATATATATATATATATATATATATATTATAACTTGGGAAATCTGTTATCTTTCCTTTTTCTATCTTGTATTTTTGTTCCCCTCTAAATCTAATTGCTCATTCGGCAGTTTTTTTTTTTTTTTGTTTACGCTCACCAGCCAGTTAATAGGAAAGTAGAAAAATAAGACACAAGGATATTCTTTGTTCCCAGTTTACAGTTGCCATTAACAATCATTTCATAGTATCAAGTTTTGATTAATGCATTTATTTATTTTTGGGTATCACAGTTTTCATCTTTCTTAGACAGTGACTAATAAGGCCATTGAAGTTAATCATATAATGTTATGGAATGGTTTGACAGGTGGAGCGGAGATACAACCATTACTGTGAACAAATACAAATGGTGGTGAACTCATTTGATCTGGTGATGGGTTTTGGGGCAGCAGTGCCTTACACTGCCCTTGCTCAGAAGGCAATGTCAAGGCACTTTAGGTGTTTGAAAGATGCAGTATCAGCACAATTGAGACACAGTTGCGAGATGCTTGGGGAGAAAGATGGAGCAGGAAGCTCAGGCACAGGCATAACCAAAGGAGAGACACCGAGGCTGAGGATCTTGGAGCAAAGCTTAAGACAGCAGAGAGCCTTCCATCAGATGGGTATGATGGAACAGGAAGCTTGGAGACCCCAAAGGGGCCTGCCTGAACGTTCCGTCAACATTTTAAGAGCCTGGCTTTTCGAACATTTTCTTCACCCGTACGTTACCTTTGCCTATCCGTGTTATTATATCACGCTGGTCTAACACTAGAATCTGCATCTTCATAATGAAGATAGATAAGTAAGGGAGAGATGGTTAAAAAATCCAAACTTTTTTTCTTCCAATTATCGTGCGAAGAAAAACAGTGACGCAGTGTCTTTGGACGTTGTCTTGTCAGCCAAAAAGATGTTAAAAGACCTTCATTTCCCTCTCTTCACACTTTCTCTCTCATACAGTATCTTATAAACTTACCCAAACAAATAAAGAATATTCTTTTTCTTTTGTTTGTTTTGGGTTAAAAATAAAAAGAAGGGATATGCACATAAATATAGTGAGAGATTATGAAAGAAGGTTGTGATAGAAATTTTCTCATATATTTTCGTTGCCCCTGTTTATGTCCTCGTGTCTAAAATTAGTATTAAGATTTAAGATTTTAGGTTAGAGTTTACAGTTAGGGTTTAAAAAATTTAGGGCAAGGTGTATTTTTTAGAGTATAGAGTGTAGTGTTATAATTTAGAATTTATGTTTAGAGTTTGATATTTAATTTTGTACTATTTTTTAATGTTGAGACATAAGTAAGAACACTGAAAAAGTGTTAGAAGATTTTTATCGCGAAAGTTGTCCCCTTCATTACTTGTGCAAAAGTGGTGCTGATATTTATTCTTTATATTGTCAGACTCACGCCCATGTAGGGGGTACAATACACAAAGGTGGGATGGGAGAGGGTTTAGGGCAAGAACTCTGATGTCTTTTTCTGGTCTCTATCTCAGGTACCCAAGCGACGCAGATAAGCATCTGTTGGCTCGACAGACTGGTTTATCCAGGAATCAGGTAATGTCTTAGTCCTCTCTTTCCCTTCTAAAACGCTAAATTCAGTTCAAATATAGATTTTCATTGTGATTATTGGCAGTTATAAGAAGAAAAAAAATGGTAACCCTTAGGAGAACTTGCATAACGCATGGATGCTTTAGTTTATACAAATTTTTTAATTTTAAGGTTTTAGGTTATGATTTATGGGTTAAGGATTTCTGTTGTATGGTGTAAAATTTAGAGTTTATATAGTTAAAGTTTAGGGTTTAGAGTTTTATGGTTTGATGTGTTAGGATTAGCGATTTAGGTTTTAAATTTTATAATTCAAATATAAAATATTATATATATTTTTACACAGCTTGTATATCAAAATATAACCATATATTTTTCTGACAATTAACCATTTATATATATTATTCCTTCGCTGTTTTGAGATAAAAGATCATTTCTTTTTCTTTAAGATTCTTTTAGCCGATGGCATAGATTCTGATTTCTGAATAAAGACACAAATACTGAAACTTAGCAGATTATATTTAAGGGCAGAGACAAAGTACACAAAGAGACGAGACATTAAAGTTTGCAGCCTTAATCCTATCTCTCTCATATCAAATACTGAGGATCACATCCTCCAGGCTCCAACCACACCATGAAGCCTCATAAATACATTAAAGATAAATTTTTCTGTACTTCAAAGTAACAGTAGTAAACAATTTTCTTGGTACATTTTTTACTCCAACATACTTGTATATTTTTAATTTCATTTTCAGGTTTAATTAATTAGTTTGCAGGGCAGAGTTGCTTTCTATTTTCTCTCCTTTTTTAATCTGCATGCATGAAAGCCAAAATGGATAAACGTGTGTCTGTAAAGTATGATGGATAGGAAAAGACAAACACCTAATTCTGGTACCATGTCTTCCATAATTTATCTCTGTAAGAAAAAAAAGGACTGATTCAGAGCTCTTAAATGCAGCTTCCCCACATATGTTATCCTAATTTCAATAATAATAAACTGATTAGGGGTATTCGTTATAAATATATTTAATTTTTTTTTAAAATTATATATTTATGTTTAATATTTACATTTATCAGAAAAATATATTATATATTATGATTGTTTCTAATTAAAAAGTTTTCGGTTAATACCTTTCGCTTTTTTCTAAATTATAGGTTCAATACCTATTAAAATAATTTTCTCCTCCTCTCTCCAATAATTTGTTTTGCGTCCGTGTTTGGTTGAGATAAGATTTTATCTTTACAATAATTAATGAAATGATTAGACATAAAGCATGAGCACATTTTTGTTTATGTTTGGTTGGGAGATTAACTCTAAATGTAATGAAAAGATTAAATGTTTGATTGCAGGTTTCAAATTGGTTCATAAATGCCAGGGTTCGGCTGTGGAAACCCATGGTGGAAGAGATGTACCAGCAAGAAACAAAAGTAGAAGGAGATGATAATAATAATAATAATGCAGAGAGAGAAAGGAACCCAAACCACAATAGTGCACAAACATCAACGCCTTCGACAACAGCAGCGCCAACTACAACAACAACCACACTAGCAGGCAAAAGATCCCAAATCAATGTCGCTGAAAACGACCCATCACTCTTTCCGATCAATACTGCACAATACTTCTCAGAAAACCAAGCTAAACAATCCAACCCCACCACCTCCACTGCTTCCAATGCGGGCGTGGCGCCACCCATTTCCCAGCCTTTCACCACCCATGACAAAAGTATAGACGACGACAAAGATACATGTCGTGGTGGTAACGTCGTTGCAGGGACCACCACCGGTGGTAATGTTGTTGACATTGGTTCTACTCTCACAAGTTCGGGGACCACCGCTGGTGACGTATCACTCACTCTAGGGCTACGCCATGCTGGAAACATGTCCGATAATACTCCTCCTTTCTCACTTAGAGATTTCGGGGGATGTTAATTCATTTCAAATACACATTTCAATTTTATAGTATTCTCTTAAGATAGAAAACAATAATCCCATACTGATTTCCTTTTTCACCCTATTTTCTTCAATTTTATTAAGAAAAAGATAAATGCACGATGATAAACCGTAGCATTATTTTAGCTACATGTATTTTTGCTTTATTATTATTATTATTACAATTGTATAGTATATTGTTTTAGTTTCTTTATCATGTACTTAATGTCTTGGTTTTTTTTGCTATTCAAAACACTTTATATATTTTTTGAAATAACATGGAGTACTCTTTTTGAAATAACTACCATATGCTTTGTTAAAAAATCTCTCTAAACTTAATTGGAGGAAGAAGAGTACACATAATAGTATTTACAAGATAGCTACCACACAAATCAACTTATATGAGAGAACACCAACAACCTAACCATGTCTAATACATTAAGAAACCTTTAGTCAAACACCTGCGCATCCTGCCTAGCATGTTCCTGGCTCGTATGTTGCTGCTCGAGAGAGATAAAATTCTATAGAGATTCAGGAGCTATGTAGAAACTCATATTAGCCATAGATCTCCCACAAGACCAAGAAGCCAACCTATCCGCCACAATGTTTGCTTGACGATTAATTTTCTGAATAACCACCTGCTAGTCTCGTTTCAACAACTCACCTATAACAATAACAAGAACGTTCTGAGATAACCCCAACTCAGTGTGAGTAATAGACATCACAGCTTCCAATGAACTCGACTACAACTCCACACGCCGATACCCAAGCCTCCATGCATGCCACAATCCATCATATATTGCCCATAATTCTGCATTAAGTATCGAACACTTGTCAATATTATGTGAAAAACCAAACAACCAATCGCCTTGGTCAGATCGTATAACACCTCCAGCTGCTGCATACCCTCCATCAAGATCCACAACCCCATATGTGTTGAGCTTGACCTAGTCCTTAGCGGGTCGCGACCATAACTCGTCCACAACGTGATGCGCAGTCGTGGTGTAAAAGTTATTCAAGTTAGAACTTGCGTTCTGCCGAATCTCCTCCAGAAGATGAAAGCTATTCTCAATAATACTTCCTCTCTCCATATAATTGGTATTGAAGAGTAATTGATTCCTTCGCGACCATAAAAACCAGGAAACAATGGAGAACAAAGCCTCCTAATCTGCTTGTCTGAGCATAAAAGACCCATAATTGTTGAGATTGGTATGAAACCAATCAATAGTTGTAAAAGACATAAAACTCACCAATTTGTCTAGGGTTACCAACTGCCTCCAAACAGCCCACGCACGCGGGCAATCCCGCAAAACATGAATAATATCTTCAGAATTTCGTTTGCAAAAATGACAACGATCCTCACTGGTCATATGTCGACGAACTCTCTCAGCATTAGTAAGTAAATTACCTCGCACAACAAGCCACATAAAAGTGCGTACTCGTTGTGGAACATTCAAATGCCAAATAATTTTCTAAAGAGCTTGCCTCGAATTCGCAGCTTCCTCGGTGAGAGCCCAGTAGACATACTTAATGGTAAAACAATTTTTTGGATCCAACTTTCAGCCACATCGATCAACACCCAACCTTTGCGATGGTGGTACAACAACCAGCACACGCTGTACGCAATCCTCCGGTAACATTGCTAGCAATATGCTAATGTCCCAATTCCCATTTCCATTCGTAAAAGAAGCTACAACATATGGTAAGGGCTGGTTCAGCAGATTTATATACAACACCAAAGGTCTCAGTTTGGAAATCCAAGAATCATACAAAAAATCAACCTGTTGACCCATCCCGAACAAGCCAAAAAAGCCCAGCACAGACATCATCCCAAACACGCGCAACCCTTAGCCAAAGCCGAGAACAAAGAAAAGTTGGAGCTATACCATTCCAACCATACTTGGCACGTAGCACTCGCATCCACAGCTTATTTGTTTCATTAATCAATTGAAAATCAATCTTCATCAAAAAAGATTGATTATATTTTTCTAAATTATAAATGCCAAGCCGTCCATTAGATACAGACTTCTGCACCTCTTCCTATCGCACCAAACTTACACCACGACTATCCTCAGAATAGCCCCAAACAAAGCCCCGGATTAACTTTTCTATGGCCACACATTAGCTCTTAGGCAACCAAGTAGCTTGCATGACATAACCAGGAATAGCTTGCAACACTAACCTCGCCAATGTTATAGTCCCAACAAGAGATAAAGACTTCACCACCCATCCCGCAAGAAGATTGCGAACTTTATAAAAAAGATAACCACAAGGCGCTTTGGTTACTCTGTTGTGCAATAAAGGGACACCAAGGTACATACCTAGGTTTGCAACCTCTACAAAACCAAGATTATTGGCGATCACCTCACGAATATCCAACCTTGTATTATGGGAAAAGAATATTTGAGTCTTGGCACTATTGATTCTATAATCAGATGCACCACAAAACTCATTCAACACGGTACTAACCACCTCCATCTGAGTAATCGTTGCCTCCAAGAAAAGCACAAGATCATCGGTAAAAAAGAGATGATATATGCCAGGACCATTTCTACTCAAATGAATTTCCTTGCAGTTACCAACCCGAATTTGGTTTGAAATCATATGCGATAAATGCTACATGCACAAGACAAAAATATACGGGGAGAGAGGATCTCCCTGACAGATGCCACGGGAAGGCCTAAAGCTCTCAGTTAGGATGTCGTTCCATATAACTTGAGTTGCTACAGAACTAATACAGTCCATAATAAGATTAATAAGCTTACTAGGTAACCCAATATCTGTAAGAGTGTCATGTATAAATCTCAAATCAATCCTATCATAGGCTTTTTCAAGACCGATCTTTAGAGCCATCCAACCCCTTTTCCCTTTTTTCCTCCTCATCGAGTGTATCACCTCCTGAGCAGTAATCACATTATTCATAATGCATCTCCTAGGGATAAAACTAGCTTGACTGGGAGATACCCATTGTGGCAAAAAAGGCTTAAGTCTTTGCACAATTACCTTAGACAGCGCCTTATACACCACATTACAGAGGCTTATAGGAAAAAATTGCGAGAACGGCTCCGGTACCTCCACTTTAAGAATAAGAACAATGACCATACGATTAATGACAACCGGAATGGGCTCCCCGTTAAAACACCTACGAATAAAACTTATCACACTCTGCCCAACAACATCCCAATTCTTTTGAAAGAACATCGTATGTAACCCATCGATCCCAGGAGCCTTTAGCGGGTTCATGGAATCAAACACGGCTTTGACCTCCCCCTTGGACACCTCACCGACAAGCAGATTGTTCTCGACCTTAGTTAACTGTAGAAATTTTCCTTTGATCGTATCATCCAATTGTACCTTTATATCCAATTGAAACATACCCTTAAAGAAATCAACTGACTTTGCATAAAGAACATTTAGATTGCTCGTCCACTGGCCATCCTCAAGTTTAAGCATACCGCAATTATTTTTTTGTTGCCGAGAGATGGTAGAACGATGATAATAACTGGTTTTTTAGTCACCATCCGGTATCCATTGAGCCCTCGAACACTGGAACCAAATGCTTTCTTCCTCTTTTAAAACAAGGTTCAACTCACTCTTCAACTCCGGCTTAAGCTCAATTAAAGAAGGATGGCCAAAAATTCAGTAATTCGTTCAATACCTCGAATATGAGCCAAGAGCCGTTTTTGCGTTGAACAATGTGACAAAAAATCTCCTTGTTCCACACTAAAGCATCTTGGAAAAAGTTATCAATATTGTCTTCAATAGATGCTTTCGTGTTCCATTTATCCTTCACAAACTTTCCAAACTCAGGGTTGGACTGCCAAGCTGCCATGTATTTAAAAGATGGCTTACTTTTCGATTGCACAACAGAGGAAAATAACAAAACTGGTTGATGGTTGGAACTCGGCCGCTGAAGATGTAAAACATGAGCATCAGGCCACTCCTCACCCCATTGGGCATTGACAATACACCGGTCAAGTCTTTTTTGTAAATTACCCCTCCGCCAAGTGAATTTAGGTCCTTGAAAACCTAAACCATCAAGAGTTGTCCGAATGAGAAAATGCACAAAGCGGCAGTACACACCATCACGGTACTGAGAACCCCCACATCTCTCACCATTGCTTTGTATGGCATTGAAATCACCTCCCAGAATCCAAGGTAAATTATCAGCCGGTTCCAAATCCTCAAGCTGCTTTCAAACCCCATTACGCTTCTGCTGGTTCGGACTAGCATACACAAATGTCACATAGAAATTCTTGGAAGATTTCTTATCCATACAAAGAGCGTGAATAAATTAACTAGACAAGGCCAACACATCTGCATTCATTGTATCCTTCCACAAGACCCAAATACCATCAGAAAGACCTTTAGCCTCCACATGAAAAGAAAAGGGATATTTATGGCGATGGAGAATCTTATCAGTCGTAGCGCCACTAATCCTTGTCTCCATCAACACCACTATTTTAGGTAACTAAACACGCACAATTTCATTCAAATAACAATTAAATTCAGGGTCAAGAGCACCCTAGACATTCCAAAATAAATTTTTTAACATAAGGAAATATGTAAAATAAAGGAAAACGATACCATTACTGAAGCATCTAGAACTCATCATAAATCAGATTCTCATGCCATTGGACCTGCGAGTTACTCGGTTCATTCCTTTCACCAAGAGCTTGTACTATTGTATCTCCACGAGACTCACTGTTAGTAAACTCCCATGAGACATCCTCAAGCCATTCGTTCATCAAAACAATATTAGGATTTCAATTTTCTTGCTTCCGTTGCGCCTTATTTCCTTTCCTCACAGCCCCTTAATCACAGACAAATGTTTTGAAGCAGAATTACTACCCATTCCATTAATCTTCTTCGACCCTTCCACACGTTTGGGTGTGAGATCAATCACTTGTATAACTATATGATCTCTCGAGTTTAAAGAAGTTGGGACCGAAACAATATCTCCCTTAGAGGCAATAACTCCCCCATTTATTAGAGACACATCTTGAGACACAACCATCCCTGAAACATCCTTAACAGCCGGTAAAGTCGAACTAGAGATGCCCCCCAAACTCACATTTGGTAGCGAGGTCGTGGTACTTACTCGATTAAATCTCTTATTATTTATCTCAGACACATGATTCTTACCCGCCCTATGGCCAACATTATGTTCACCCGAAACTATCTTCTGCACATTTTGAGTATTTTCCTTTCCATGATCTGAACTATATCTAATATGACCGACCCTTATTGCACTTGCATTCTATTTTTTAGCCATATATATTCCTTAGCCATCTCAGTCACGTTCTCCACCGAATCACCCTCACTTATTACAAGACCATTAAAACGGTTAGATATACCCCCACTACTAGCATGATTGTTTTGTGGCAAAGCATTCTTGCTACTTATAGTCCTCCTTTCTCTGTGATTAGGGACCTGCATCCACAGGCCATACTTTTCCTTAGGTATCTCAATGCCAATATCAACTGGTTCGTTCTGTCCCAACTCATTAGTTGTTGTACAAGTCACTTTACAAACACCCTTCATATGCCCATGCTTACCGCAAGAGAAACAGATTTTGGGAAGGCCCTCAAACTCAATTAGTTGGCAGAAGCCATCGATAATAATACTTGAGATCAACAGTTTGTTCAAATCCACAACTATCGCCAGCCTTGCAAACTTACCTCATTTGCCTTCTGTGGTATTATAATTGTTGAGTTGATCGAACAATTGCAAATGGCCAAGAGGGGGGTGAATTGGCAATTAAAATTTTGGTGAAGAGAAAGATTGAAAATAAAAATGACACAAGGGGTTATAGTGGTTCAAGTTCTCCAAATGAACTCTACATCCACTACCTTAGTTCCCACTAAGGATTTTCAAACAATTCACTACTTGAATTCGTCCCCTTTTCTTGGATGAGGAGGAAACCTTACGATTTCGATTAAGCTTCTACCCAAAGCTTAATCCACTCAAATACAAAGAAAGATTTTGGTAAACACAAATGTTTCCTCTCAAAGGATAATTGTCTACCCAATTACAATTTCAACAACCCCAAACTCACAATACAAATAGACAATTTGAAACACACTAGAGTTGGGTACAAAAATTTGACTTTGAATAGCTCAAGGGTTTGGATTTTTGCTTTGATGATGCTTGAATGTTGAATAGTTGTTGCTGACCTTCAAAGGGCTTCAATTTATACCTCCTCTATTAATTCTAGCCGTTTGGGTGGTTGGGGAATTGAATAGAGCCGTTGGAACCCTCTCTCACCACCATAAATGCACTTCAGCAGCTACCCGTATCGGTATTTGGGAAGCCGTATCGATACCTATCTCAGAAAAGAAAGAGCCGTTGTGCACAATAAATAGGGGGTATCGAAACGCACGTATGCGTATCGATACGGGGGATCGAAACGGCTAAGACCGTACCGATACCTTTTTCTCGACGTAGCTCACTGTCGATTTCCGTTTCGATACGGGGGGTTACCATATCGATACGGGTCAACTACCATTTTAAAATTTGGTTACCTAACCAACTGACACCAACGGTCGAAATATTTAAACCGACTTGAATTTAAAAAATTGTTAAAACCGTATCTATACGGGTGAACTCGTATCGGTACGTCATTCAAACTATTTTGGATTTTTACAAAGGAGCGTATTGATACAGATTTAATCTGTTTCGATATGGTGTTTCGATACGGTTAAGTGCGTATCGAAACGAGTTTCGACAGTGGCCAACTTTGCAAAAAAGGTATCGATACGGCTGGAAGCGTATCGATACACCTGGACGGTTTTCAATAGTTTGGCCTTGAAACACTTAGAAAATATTTTGAGTTTGAGTTTTTCAAATCAGTTTTAAAGTGTTGGTGATATAAAAACATATTAAGGGTCTTATAAAACAATTTTAAGTTTTTCAATTTGATCCTTAAAGATTTAATTATATCAAAATCAAACATAGGTTTCACAATCTCCCCCTTTTTGATATAACAAAACTAAAACTTAAAATTTTTGATACTTTGAAAAACTTTGCAAAAATTAACCCCCCTTAATATAAGCTAGGTAACTTTTAAGTTGAAATCAAAATTTTTAAAGTGTTGTGAGCTAGTTTCTCTCCCCCTTTTTGTTAGATCAAAAATATTGAGACAAAGTAAAGTGCATAGTCATAGGCAAAGGTATAAATAGGCAACATAAATATTATTAAGTTCAAAGATAAAGCATAACATCAACTTAAAAAATCCAACAAAAACAGAAAATCAAAGCATAGGTTTAAAAACTAAAACAAACTTAATCCTAAGAACATGAATTAAAAGTGCATAAATAGAAATATCCTAGATGATATGCATGAGATGCAAGGAGAAGCTACTAGGCATCATCATCGCCTTCTTCATCATCTTCATCGTCAATTCCAATGGGATCATCATTCCTCATGCTATTGCGCCACTCATCATGGAAAGCGGAGAGGGAAATATTCAAAGAGTTATGACCGCTTTCAAGAGAGGTGAGGCGATTCTCCATGCTCGTCATCCTTGTGTCAAAGGTCGTTTCAAGAGCGGTAAGACGATTTACCATATCCGTACGCAACCCCGTGAATTGCTCATTAAGGAATGTCATAAGAGCATCTATGGAAGGTTGAGGAGGAGGTGGAGGAGCTTGATCACCTTGAGGATTTTACAATTTGGCTGCGGCCTTGGGTGGTAGCTCGAAAAGACGTAACCAATTTCCATTAAAATAATGGAACTTACCCCGTGCAAGAGATCGTTCGTCAATAGGATCGGTGAGGGGAGTTGGGAAGTCAAACGAGCAATCAATATCCTTTTTCACAAAGTAATAGCTTAGGGCCGTACCATAGGTGAAGGAGGTGACGAGAGAGGTGTGGCGATGTTGCACAAGATAGACAATCTCCGCAAACATGATTCGAGCAAGGTTTGGACGCTTTCGCTCACGGAAGCAACGGATCCAAAAATCATCCACTTGACGGATGGTAGAATACTTTCCTCCGGAGGGCCTAAACCACTAAGACACCATCAAATGGAGGATCCGATCTTGAGCATTTAGGGCGGTGACGGAGCCACTAAGAACATGACCTAAAGCATTCTCATCATCAAGGCCTTCATCCTCCAAATTGAAAACTTCACAAATGGATTTGACATCAAGGATGATTCTCTTGCCCATTAGATAAGAACTCACTCCGGTAACAACCCCGTTACGATTAGCAAGACATTTGGCATTAGAGTAGAAGATCAAAACCAAAAGACGGTAATAAAAACCGGGAATAGAGAGAAAATCTATAAAATTCCAAAGACGAAGCAAAGGAAGATATTCAAACTTGAAACGCTCCGAATCGAGAAAAGGAATATATATTACCCTTTCCGCACGAATCTTGTAGTTTTCGAATTGGCGAAAATATGTGAGAGCTCCGGGGGCTTCAAAGGAATGTTCATAGATTTGGGTGTAGTTTGGACGTGCAACCTCTCCGGGATTTGATGATTCGCCGGTTTGAGAAACCCGTGCCCTCTTCCTAGATTCTTTGGGTGCCATGAACTAAGAGAAAAGTAGGCATTTAGATTTCTTCAAAAAAAGTTAAGAATCAAGGTAAACAAAGAAAATTTTGAAACTAAAATTAAAAAAATTTGGAAAACAAAGTTTTGTAAAGAATATGAAAATTTTGAAAAACAAAAAAGTTTTGTTTAAGAAAATAAGCAAAAAAAGAAAAAAGAAAAAGAAGTGATTTAACTTGATTGGGATTAGAGAAGAGTGAAGAAAAATTCTAGCACCAATTTGAAGAGAAAGATCTTAAGACTTTGCTTGATGGAAACCCTCCTTAAGATTTTTGAGTTGTGTGTGAAAATATGAGGGAGGAAGAGCCCTTTTATAGGCAAAAACGGCTAGGGTTTTTAAGGTTTGAGGAATTTTAGTTTTGGTCAAAGTTGAAGACTTTAAATGCCAAATTAAAAGCTGTCTGCGCGATCGAGTATCGATACGCTTGAGGGTGTATCGATACGGGGGTAAAACGTCATTTCCTTAAAAATGCCCGTTAGAGAATCGTATCGAAACGGATGAGATCCGTATCGAAACGATTGAAGCTCGTATCGATACGGGTTTAACCGTATCGATACCCGTTTAAGGCAAAAAGAGGTCTGGGAAGATTAATGAAGTACACGTATCGATACGCGTATATCCGTATCGATACCCTATGCCCAGAAATACATCTTTAGTCTAAAGAAAAACCATAGGCTCGATTTTAACATCTCCTAAAGGTATGCAAATGATGAATGAACAGTTCTAAGCATATTTTAATAGAAACATACTCCCCCTAACTATAGGCATGGATATTTTCAAGAGTTACAACACATAAACATGCAATTTCACAAAATCAAGCATTTTTAAGCACAAAGAGGTCCTAAAAGGTCAAGATAGGCTAGCTAGACCCAACTCTCTCCTAAGGGACCAAAAACGCTATTTATCTAAAGGTTTTGTAAATATATCCGCTAATTGGTTCAAGGTATCAACATATTCAATAACAACATCATTTTTCAAAACATGATCTCTAATAAAATGATGTCGAATTTCTATGTGTTTAGTTCTAGAGTGTTGGATGGGATTCTTAGTAAGACAAATGGCACTTGTGTTGTCACACTTAAGGGGTATGGTTTCTACTTCAACACCATAATCTAAGAGTTGTTGCTTCATCCAAAGGACTTGAGCACAACAACTCCCTAAGGATATGTACTCCGCTTCGGTGGTAGATAAGGCTACGCTATTTTGTTTCTTAGAGAACCAAGATACGAGCATACTACCTAAGAATTGACATGTCCCGGAAGTACTTTTCCTATCTATCTTACATCCCCCATAATCCGCATCCGAATAAGCATGAAGGCTAAAGGAAGAATCTTTAGGATACCAAAGGCCTAAAGTAGGTGTGTCTCTAAGGTATCTAAAAATTCTCTTAATGGCAACTAGGTGTGATTCTCTAGGACTAGCTTGAAACCTAGCACACAAGCAAACACTAAACATGATATCCGGTCTACTTGCGGTAAGGTAAAGCAAAGAACCTATCATGGATCTATAAAGCTTAGAATCAACACACTTACCTCTTTCATCTTTGTCAAGCTTTATGGAAGAACTCATAGGAGTGGGTTGAGGCTTTGCATTCTCCAAGCCAAACTTTTTGAGCATATCATTCACGTACTTAGCTTGATTTATGAAGGTGCCATCTTTCCTTTGTTTGATTTGGAGTCCCAAAAAGAATGAGAGTTCCCCCATTATGCTCATCTCGAACTCACCTTGCATTAGCTTAGAAAATTATTTACAATAACACTCATTAGTAGAACCAAAAATGATATCATCAACGTAAATTTGAACTACTAAGATGTCATTGTTATATCTTTTTATGAAGAGTGTTGTATCCACCTTTCCTTTTTCAAAACCCTTTTCAATTAAGAAATTTGAAAGTCTCTAATACCAAGCTCTAGGAGCTTGTTTTAAACCATAGAGAGCTTTTGTTAGTTTAAACACATGGTTTGGAAATTTTGAACCCTCAAAATCCGGTGGTTGTTCAACATACACCTCTTCATTTATAAAACCATTTAAAAAGACACTTTTTACATCCATTTGAAAAAGCTTGAAATTATGATAACATGCAAATGCAAGCAACATCCTAATGGCTTCCATCCTAGCTACGGGTGCATAAGTCTCATCAAAATCAATTCCCCCTTCTTGTGTATAGCCTTGAGCAACAAGCCTAGCCTTGTTTCTCACTATGTTACCACTTTCATCTAATTTATTTCTAAAAACCCATTTTGTTCCTATAGTAGATTGATCATTAGGCCTTTCAACTAATGTCCAAACTTTATTCCTCTCAAATTGATTTAATTCCTCTTGCATGGCCAAAATCCAAAAATCATCTTTTAAAGCTTCTTTAATATTTTTAGGCTCAATGCATGAAAGAAATGCAACATGATTCATTAATTTGAGAGAGGATCTAGTAGTTACCCCCTTGGATGGATCACCCAAGATTTCACCACCTTTGACATAGTTTAACTCCCTTGGGTAAGACACCTCCCTTTCCTCAAGAGCCAAGTCCTTCAAGGCTTCAAGAGGTGGATCTTGTGAATCCTCATCTTTGGTTGGAATCTCATCCACCTTTGACGTTTATCCTCCATCAATGGCATCAATGATTCCTACATCATCATCATCACAAGATTCCTTCCTCGGAAGGAGGTTATCATCGAAAACAACATGTATTGACTCTTCAACAACTAGAGTTCTTTTATTAAATACACGATAGGCTTTAGAGTTTAAAGAATACCCTAAGAAAATAGCTTCATCACTTTTAGCATCAAATTTACCTAAGTTTTCTTTACCATTATTCAAAACAAAACATTTACAACCAAAAGGATGAAAATAGCTAATGTTAGGCTTCTTAGATTTTAAAATATCATAAGGTGTTTTGTTCAAAATTGGCCTAATCATTACTCGATTTATAACATAGCAAGCGGTATTTGTGGCTTCCGCCCAAAAATATTTAGGTAAATTATTTTCGCAAAGCATGGTTCTAGCCATTTCTTCTAAAGTTCGATTTTTCCTCTCAACTACCCCATTTTGTTGAGGAGTGCGAGGTGCGGAAAATTGTGGCTAATCCCATTTTCATTTAAAAACTCATCGAAACCTAGATTTTGAAATTCGGTTCCATGATCACTTCTAATGTGAGAAATCTTAAGTTCAAGATCATTTTGAGTTATTTTAGAAAATGTGATGAATTTTTCTAAAGCCTCATCCTTTGTACTTAAGAATAGAACCCAAGTATACCTAGAGTAGTCATCTACAAGCACAAAAGCATATGATTTTCCACTCAAGCTCATTGTTCTAATAGGCCCAAAAAGATCCATATGAATTAATTGTAAACATCTACTAGTAGAGACATCATTTATGGATTTAAAAGAACTTCTATGTTGTTTACCCTTTGAACATGCATCACAAATTTTATCATTTGAAAATTTAAGTTTGGGTAAACCTCTAACTAGATTAAGGGAAATTAATTTTTCTAAGACACTCATGCTAGCATGTCCTAGTTTTCTATGCCAAAGCCATGAGTCATGTTCATCATGTGCAACTAAGCATGTATGTGATGAATGAATGTCTTCTAGATGCACCATGTAAATGTTCCCTATGCGATGACCAATGAGTATTAGTTGATTTGTTTTAATGTTTACAATTTTGCAACCACTTTTATCAAATATAACATTAAAACCCTTGTCACACAATTGACTAATACTCAACAAATTATGCTTAAGACCGTTGACATACAAAACGTTTTCAATGAAAATAGAAGAGTGATTACCAATGGAGCCTATTCCTTCAATGTGGCCTTTGGAGTTGTCACCAAATGTTACCACTCCACCACCTTTAGGCTTTAGTTCCACAAATCGACTCTTGTCACCGGTCATGTGTCTTGAGCATCCACTATCAAGGTACCAAGAATTTTTGCTTGAAGCTTTAGCCTTGTAGCAATGCTCCCCCTACAAACAAAGAAATTAGGCCTTGATTTTTGGTACCCAAATCATTTTGGGTCCATGAGTGTTAGCCTTTAACATTTTGGTTCCCTTAGGAATCCAAGAAGCAATATCATTCATATCATTAGAAATAATGAGTTCCTTAAGAACCCAAACACTCCTAACTCTTTGACCTCTAGATTGCTTATTAAAATTTCTTTGTTTAGGTAAAAAATGTTTTCTTTTTACATATTGGGATTTAGAATGATTTCCTTTTTCAAAATTATTTTTCCCAATAGCAATAGATGTTTTAAGATTATCCACTTCCTTTGTGTGATAATCTTGAAAATCGGAAAGAAGTTTTTCAAGTTCAAGATTTTTTGTTTTAAGATCATTTGAAAGATTTACTAAAAACAAAACCTTCTTTTCCAATTCGGAGTTAGCTTTAGAAAATGTCTCATTTTGATTTTTCAAATCGGAAATGATTTTCTTGTTTTTCAAAATGAATTCTTTGTATTTTCCTACTAACTCATCATACACTTCTTGCAATTCATCATAAGCATCTTGAAGTTCATCAATAGTAAAATCGAAATTTGATAAGTTAGAGTTTACCTTAGGTTCATCATCAATGGCCATGAGACATAGATTGGCCACTTCCTCCTCTTCCTCGGATGACTCATCGTCATTCCAAGTAGCTATTTGTGCTTTGAGCTTGTTCTTCTTCCCAAAGCTTTTCTTTTTCAATTGAGGACACTCGGAACGGATGTGACCCGGTTTCTTGCATTCATAACAAGTAATTTGGTCCTTCTCCTCTTCCTTGCTTTTACTCTTGAAGTCTCCCTTTCTAATGATTTTCTTCCACGATTTGACTTCATGAACCGAGTAAAATGTTTGGCCAACATAGCCATCTCCTCATCTTCATCCTCACTAGAATCGCTTTCTTGATATGAAGCTTTTAGTGCGATTCCCACTTTCTTCTTCTCAACTTCCTTCTTCTCCACTATCTTCTTCTCTTGTTCTCTTCCCTTCCTTATAATTTCATGTGTGAGTAGAGATCCAACAAGAGCATCAAGCTTGAGAGTCTTCAAATCTCTAGCTTCAATAATGGCCGTTCTCTTGCCATCCCATGACTCCGGAAGAGAGTACAACAACTTTCTTACTAGCTTGTCTTCGGGAATGATCTCGCCGAAACCCTTCAAACCGTTGACAATGACCGATAACCGATCAAACATCTTGGAGACACTTTCTTCGGGATCCATCTTGAAGTTCTCATAGCTTAGATTGAGTAGCCCAATCTTTGTCTCCTTGACATCACTAGTTCCCTCATATGTTGTCTCGAGGGTGTCCCAAACCTCCTTGGAATTTTCGATTGAAGACACCTTGGAGTAGATATCCGGACCAAGTGCACAAAATATCACATGTAGAGCTTTGTCATTCACTTGCATCCGTCTTCTTTCAGCATCGGTCATTTCGGCTTTGACCTTTGGGACGAGCCTTTCTCCATCTCTTCTCATGGGAATGTATGAACCTTCTTCAACTACATCCCACACCATATAGTCGGTAGACTTGATGAAGAGCCTCATCCTATTCTTCTAATAAGGATAGTTATCCCCATTGAAGAATGGTGGCTTGGTGGTGGATTGGGACTCATAGTTGGAGGTGGATGCCATTGCTTGACTTGTTGTTGATCAAACTCTCCTAGAATCGACTCAAGAGGGTTGTAATCCTTCCAATGAGTGTAGCTCTGATACCAATTGTTGAGTTGATCGAACAATTGCAAATGGCCAAGAGGGGGGTGAATTGGCAATTAAAATTTTGGTGAAGAGAAAGATTGAAAATAAAAATGACACAAGGGGTTATAGTGGTTCAAGTTCTCCAAATGAACTCTACATCCACTACCTTAGTTCCCACTAAGGATTTTCAAACAATTCACTACTTGAATTCGTCCCCTTTTCTTGGATGAGGAGGAAACCTTACAATTTCAATTAAGCTTTCTACCCAAAGCTTAATCCACTCAAATACAAAGAAAGATTTTGGTAAACACAAATGTTTCCTCTCAAAGGATAATTGTCTACCCAATTACAATTTCAACAACCCCAAACTTACAATACAAATAGACAATTTGAAACACACTAGAGTTGGGTACAAAAATTTGACTTTGAATAGCTCAAGGGTTTGGATTTTTTCTTTGATGATGCTTGAATGTTGAATAGTTGTTGCTGACCTTCAAAGGGCTTCAATTTATACCTCCTCTATTAATTCTAGCCGTTTGGGTGGTTGGGGAATTGAATAGAGCCGTTGGAACCCTCTCTCACCACTATAAATGCACTTCAGCAGCTACCCGTATCAGTACTCGGGAAGCCGTATCGATACCTGTCTCAGAAAAGAAAGAGCCGTTGTGCACAATAAATAGGGGTATCGAAACGCACATATGCGTATCGATACGGGGGATCGAAACGGCTAAGACCGTATTGATACCTTTTTCTCGACATAGCTCACTGTCGATTTCCGTTTCGATACGGGGGGTTACCGTATCGATACGGGTCAACTACCATTTTAAAATTTGGTTACCTAACCAACTGACACCAACGGTCGAAATATTTAAACCGACTTGAATTTAAAAATTTGTTAAAACCGTATCGATACGGGTGAACTCGTATCGGTACGACATTCAAATTCTTTTGGATTTTTACAAAGGAGCATATCGATAAAGATTTAATCTGTTTCGATATGGTGTTTCGATACGGTTAAGTGCGTATCGAAACGAGTTTCGACAGTGGCCAACTTTGCAAAAAAGGTATCGATACGGCTGGAAGCGTATCGATACACCTGGACGGTTTTCAATAGTTTGGCCTTGAAACACTTAGAAAATATTTTGAGTTTGAGTTTTTCAAATCAGTTTTAAAGTGTTGGTGATTTAAAAACATATTAAGGGTCTTATAAAACAATTTTAAGTTTTTCAATTTGATCCTTAAAGATTTAATTATATCAAAAATCAAACATAGGTTTCACAATAATCAATCTGAACAATTTTCCAAAGTGCACTAGCAATATAGCGAGACATACTTTTGGTATAATACCGGTAAGGGAGTTTAGGGAGATGAACCCATACCACAATCTTAGACGGGTGATCTGCCACCGTTGAAAAGTTACGACTCTAAGGTTGAACAGTGAGATAACTACCATAGACCAACCACGGTCCAGCCATTAAGACGCGAGAGCAATCCTCTTCCATTCTGAAGCGAACCAGGAAGTAATCCTTATCAAGATCAATTAATGTGATTTCTCCGATCGGATTCTAAAGGGATTTGATTCTTGTTACCAATGCAGAGTATCCTATTGATCAACCTAGAAGTCTCACAATAATCGAGTTCTCCAGTTTTTTATCAATGAGATCATGTAGTGTATCTAAGAAATCAATAACAGGTGTACCATCCTTGGAACCAACACACACATCATCATCTCTAATCTCTACATCAAGTTCCTAGATGGAAGGGGTAACCGGGGGGTGCTTATGCGACCCTAAAACCATGTCACAGAACGAAACTTTCGCTCCACTTGTTGGCGCCATTGGAAGCTGGTTAACTCCAGACAATACCATATTCCTATCTGCTTCACCCATAGACACGTTTGATCATGCACAACGCCCTTTCTTTCCTGAAAGAAGATCCTCCGGATCCAAATCCACAGCTGACCGTTCCAAGGATGGTGGAATAGAGACCTGTTGTTCTCCATTCGGTGGCCTACCCACCAGAACACCGTCCATCGAAATCCTGATGACAAAGATTGTACATCGCCCGCGTTGACTTTTGGAGCCTCCAGAATCTTCGGAGGATATGAAAACATAGTATCTTTTGTCCCCAAATTTAAAATGAATCTATTTCTAATTATTTCCATTTATCAAAACATTTTAAATGATATTTATTATTCTCTGTGCTGTTAAATTTATTCCGTATTTTTTAAAAAAACTGACTATAAATATTTTAATTAGTTAAGTTTTATAAAATATATATTTAAAAACTACATGATTGAAATTTCATAAAATATTTTTTCATATTTTTATTAAGGGTAAACTACACTGGTAGTTCATGCACTTTTTATGACACTTTTAATATGGTTACTAAACTTATAAAACGTTCATTACAATCACTCAACTTTTATTTCACTTTCAATACGGTTACTGTCATCAACTACGGTTAAAAAAGCTGACGTTACACTTCAAAATATTTAGTATTAATTAATTTGTTATGCATTCCCTCTTTTACCCCAATAAATTCCTATTCTTCTTCTCCTATCTTTTTCCTCCATGGCTACACCACCATAATTAACACCTATGCAACTTCTTTTTTAATCATTTATCTAATATTATCATTCGATAGGGATGAAAATCATCCTGCCATTGCTCTGAAAGTCTGAAACAACAATAAATGAGATTATTTAATTAAAAATAAAATACGCTGAGAAAATGCCTCAAATCATTCTTTATTAGGACCAAATTATATATCATGCGTGTAAACCAATATTTTAAATTTTGCCATCCCAAATTAAATTTTTTGGCTCCGCCCATATATAAGCACATGTACTATGCAATAAATACAACATAAATATACTTACCTTAGCTTTGTTTTATTTTGAAGCAATGGATAATAAGACTCTGCTGCAAATCATGAAAGTCCATCATATATATATATATATATATATATATATATATATATATATATATATATATATATATATATATATATATATATTCTCCCACAAATCCAAGTTGTAGAGAAGATGGGAAATCTAATATTAACTGGATTAATGGGGTTTTGAACATAAAATATTAAATAAATGCTTAAAAAGTAAAAATTCAGAAAGAGGAAGTAGTGATTTATGGTGGTGTAACTATGGAGGAAATAGATAGAAGAGAAAGAAGAGGAGTTTATTCGGGGTAAAAGAGGTAATACATAATAAATTTATTATAAATAAATATTTTGAAGTTCTAGTTGATATATGTGAAATAATGCATGAAATGTTATGTTTCTAAACCCATATTTTTGCCTAAATACTGTTGATCCATTATTTTTCGGGCTTAATTTTGGTTGGGACCTCGATTGGAGTATGTCAACTCAAAACCCACAATTGAATTAGATTCTAGGAGCTTACCGAATGTCATAGTAAGAGTCGTGGAAACGAATCAAGGCACGAAGCAATCAGAGACAGTTTCAACGAATTTTGGGACAATGATCAACATTATCTAAAGGATAAGGCGAAATTCAAATCTGACCACCAGTTTAAACATGATTTTTTTGGATAAGCAATTTTATTTCATATCCAAAGAAGCAATATGAGCTGCTACAATGAACCCATCACCCCATCATTGGGAACACATCTCCTTTAGAGAATCACCCAATCTATACAAAGTCTCCTATTTACATTTTCCATCCGGATATTCCTACCTTTCAATCGAATACAAACAATGATTTTAATACAATCAAGTATATCTGTACAGCTCCTAAAAATACCCTTAAATTGCATGTGATTTCTTTTTTCCCAAACAAACTAAATATGCGTCTGCCATGCCAAGCGAAGAATGAACACCAACAGGAACTTCCCTTTCAAATTTAGAATAGCCCATTTTAGCTCATCCTCCCAACACATCTTTGTACGAGCCAAGCCACAAAGTCTAAGCACAACTAACCATACCTCTATGGAAAAACAACATTCATAGAATAAGTGACCTCTAGATTCCGGTCCATCCCCACAATTCACGCATATCTGATCCACAACAATCCCCATATTCCCCAGTCTATCTTTAGTGGGCAACCTGTTCAAAATCACCATCCACACAATCAAAGTGTGTTTCGGTATGTGAAAAGGGAACCACACCAGTCTGTGCCACAAAACCTTTCCTTTAACCTCCCTTATATAGTTCTAGATATCCCTTACTGCGGCTTCTGAATTTCCAGCAGCAAGGATGGGGCATGCTTCAACTCGTAACTTTAACAATTTCTTAAATCCATGATTTATGGATATTTTTTTGACAAATCTTAATTCTAATCCTAATCCTACCTAGAGGGGAGGGGAAGGGGGAATGAATGAGGTGTTCCTAGTGGGTCTAGAACCCATGACCTAAGAAAAATGAGGGAACAAAGATGAACAACTTGACAAATTGACCAAATGTGTATAAATACCCCCTTAGAATAGTTTATTCAACAGATTGGATTTGAGAAATTCGTTGTTCATATCTTTTTCCATTCATCTAGTTTTATTTCCTTTATTTCTTTTTCTTCTATTTTCAATTTTATGCCTTTTATTATATTAAGCATGTTCCAATCCATGCTTAGATAAAATTCAAATTAGCTTAAGGCTTTGCAATACTCAATTAATGATCGCAAGAATTGAGTAAAGTACTATTTACGTTCAAGATAATATTCCTTATTTCTTCGGGTTATTAGAGTGAGAATCGGTTTGACTTACATTTGGAAAGTCGAAACAGTTGGTCATAATTCACCTTCCTACAAACAAAATTGACGATGATCCATCAATAGGAAACAAGATCGGGTTTGAACAAATACTCGTTGGTGAGACATTGTTAACTTGAGTTGGGCTCTTCTAGATCTCAAGGCTATCGTTAGACAATGGGAAGATTCAAACTTCGATGTTGTTTTAGAGTCGGTTAA
The DNA here is from genome assembly GCA_030270665.1 of Hibiscus trionum. NCBI lineage: Eukaryota > Viridiplantae > Streptophyta > Magnoliopsida > Malvales > Malvaceae > Hibiscus > Hibiscus trionum. The sequence continues at coordinate 1,960,960 of BSYR01000004.1, forward strand.
CAAAGGAGGAGTAAGCTACAAGAGTTGGTTCCTGTAGACTGTAACCAACTTATAAAGAAGGGAAAATCAACATTTGATTAGGGGTGAGCAAAACCCAACTCGAAAAAACCGAATTTTTTTACTCAACTCGAGCAAAAAAAATCTCGACTCGTCTTGACTCAACTCGAAATTTCATAAACTCGAATTGACTCAAAAAAATTTCAAATAAAGTTTGAGTTGTAAAATGGAAATTCGAATAACTCGAAATTTTTAGTACTTAGTGAATTTATTTTTAAGTTCAAGTCGAGTATCTTAATTTTTCTTGATATATATACTGATATAAAAAATATGAAGAAATATATGTCACATATGAAAAAAATATGAAGAAATATATATATATATATATATATATATATATATATATATATATATATATATATATATATATATGCATATCTTATATAATTAGAGAAAGCCGTTTAAATTGGAATCAAACCATACTATAACATGATAAATAATTACAAATAAATTTGTATATGAACTCGAAAACTCCACTTGACTCGAACTCGACTCGACTCGAATAGAAAAAAATTCAAATAAAGTTTGAGTTGTAAAATATGACGCACCAACTCAAATAACTTGAAATTTTTTGACTCGACTCAAGTCGATCGAATGCTCACCCCTACATTCGATGACCGATCATAATTTGGGAAAACAAAGTTTAAGGTCAAGAAATTCTATATTTATTTCCTCTTTATTTTTATTCAATTATTTTTCTTATTTTTCTTATTCATAGTTTAATTATTTATTTGACCTCTTTTTAAATCCCCCACTTTACCTTTTTGCAGTTACACAAGACGATTAAAACAACAAAGAGACATTGTTTAATTTTCTAAGTCTATGTGGATCGACCATGTTTCTCTATACTATAGTTATCTAAAATAGAGTTTAGAAACTTTTTATTTGACTGATTCGATACCCTGTCAAAATGACATCGTTGTTGGGGACTTCAGCTAAAATTAATAATTTTGTTTTTTGTTTTAATCTATGACTAGGTCGTTACAAGGAGAATTAGATCGTACGAATCAGAAATAGAGAAGATAGTGCGTAGAATATGAAGAGAAACCATTCAACGTGATAAACAACCATATCCCGAGTTAGAAGAATTATCTTACACCGAAGATATATTCTCATTTAAAGACAAAGAGGAAGACATGGCCGAACAAACTATTCGGCAACTTGCTGCGGCAACTGACGAGCAGGAACCTTTGTGCATAACGTTTCCAACTGGATAAACACAATTCGAGCTAAAATCATGACTAATCAATCTTTTGTTACCTTTTGTGTCTTACAAAATGAAAACCCACTCAAACATCTTAAAGAGTTTCATATCGTCTGCATGAGTATGAAACACATGGAGTTTCTGATGATCAAATTAAACATCGTGCATTTCATTTTGCTTGAGCTGATTCGGCCATAAAATGGTTATTTTATTTACCACATGGTACAGTGGAAACGTGGGCTAACATATCTCACTTATTTCTTGACAGGTTTTTCCCTGTGTCTAGAGCATCCGAACTAAGGAGAAACATTGTGGACATTTGGCAAAAAGATAACGAATCATTGTACGATTACTGTAGAGCTACAAAAGTTGTGCATGAGCTGTCTTCAACACAGCTTGACTGAACAAACCCACCCTATTGTAGTATTTTTCCGAAGGACTACTTTCAATGGTGATGAAAGTGATCGATGCGGAAAACGGAGGAGTGCTAGTCAACATGACTCCTCAAAGGGCTAGAGAGTTGATGTCAACAATGGCCGCTAATGCCCAACAATTGAACCCACAAGACGAGTTCATGAGATAAGTACTCATTCCTTGGAAGCTAAAATTGACAAACTTACTAATGTGGTTCAAAATATGCTTGCAGGAAAAATAGGTTCGACTCGCTTATGTAGATTCTATACCATATCTGACCATCAAACTAATGCTTTCCTATTGTTACATGAACATACTTCGTCACGTGTAAATGTCATTGGGAATTTTCCAGGCCCTCTTCAAATACGATACGACCTAAAGCAAATGCTTATAATACAGGTTGGAAAGACCATCCCAACCTAAGTTATGGGTCGAACACTTGATTCAATCAACTATACCTACCAAGGCCACCTATGCAACAACAATATCAACCCAAACGTCATCATTTGAAGCCATAATAGAAAGGTTGGTTGTTAGCACGAAAAAATCCCAGCAAAAGACTAAGAAAGACTTTCAAGAACTCAACAAACATATGAGAAAACTTGCACTAGGTATGAGTCGCTTGGAATCCCAAGGCAAATTTTTGTCTCAACTCGAACCAAATCTACGGAAAAATGCAAGTGCTAGAACTTTGAGGAACGACACTGTTATGGAACCCGAGACTGAAAAGAGCCATAACTCGGTTCACACCAAGTAGAAAGGTGAACCGGAGCCTCCAGCACAACCAACATAACCATCATCGTACGTAGTGCCACCTCCATTCCAGTAAGGCTCGTGAAACATAAGAAAAAGAATGAGGAAAATGAGATTTTAGACACCTTCTGCAAGGTTGAGATCAATATATTGTTGCTATGCACCATTAAACAAGTCCCAAGGTATGTGAAATTTCTGAAAGATTTGTGCACAAACAAGAAGAAACTTTCCAAGAATCAAAAGGTAAATTTAGGTGAGAATGTTTCTATAATTCTTCAAAGAAAAATACCTCGAAAATATAAGGATCAATGCATATTTTCCATTTCATGTAAAATAGGCAATATGGGCATTAAAAAGCTATGTCTGACTTGGTGTATCAATAAATGTTATGCCTATATATCTGTTTATAAATTGCTAAATGTTGGTCCTTTGAAAGAAACAAGTGTGGTTATTCAGTTAGTTGATAGATCGGTTGTGTATCCAGAATGAGTCTTGGAATATGTTCTTATTAAGGTAAATGAGTAATATTTCCAGCCAATTTCTACATCATTGACATGGAGGACGATCGCTCAAATAATCCCTTCGACATCCTACTCGGAATGCCATTTTTGAGCATTGCACAAACAAAGATTGATGTACGAAGTGGGACACTCACAATGGAATTCGATGGACAAGTGGTGAAATTTAATGTTTACAAAGCTATGAAATATCCCAAATTAGTGTCTAATGTTAGCAATGTTGATATTATTGAACCTTTTATGGAATAATATATTGAATCTTATCTTTGCGATGAATTATAATCTATGTTATGCAGGTGCTCTAATGATGAAATAAATGAGGCAATGAACTTATTGTCATAGGGAGTTATTTCGGACACAGATTCACATCCACCTAGTACAAATAAAGATTTAATTTTAACGTCTTCTAAATCTAAAATCTTACCCTTTATATTGCAAGCACCACAATTGGATTTAAAACCGCTGCTTTGGGCGAAGGTGATACCTTATCGGTTATCATTTTGGACAAACCCTCAAAAGTGGAGGAAGAGAATTTAGTGCAAGCATTGAAAGAAAACATAGAAGCGATATGGTGGACAATCATGGTCATCAAAAGGCTTAACCCCTCAGGTTGCATACACAAGATCAAGACAAAAGAAAATGCCAAGCCGAGTAGAGAAAGACAAATACGCCTCAATCCTCTTATGATGGGAGTCATGAAGAAGAAGATGCAGAAGTTATTAAATACTGATATGATCTACCCAATTTCAGACAGTAATTGGGAAATCTAAAGGCAAACTAATTCCCACTCTTGTTCAAAATGAGTGGAGGGTTTGCATCGATTATAGGAAGTTGAAATCTTTAACAAGAAAAGATCATTTCCCGCATTCATTTTTTGTTCAAATGATAGAACGATTAGTTGGTAAAACTCACTATTGCTGCCTCGATGATTTTTTTTAGTTTTTTCCCAAATCCTGGTGACTCTCGAAGAGCAAGAAACTATAACTTTTACATTCCCATTCAGAATGTTTGCATATCGACGAGTGCCGTTCAGATTTTGTAATGCATCGACGACGTTTCAAAGTGCATGGTAAGCGTATTTTTGGATTATATCGAGAAAATAATTGAAATGTACATGGACGAATTTACGCTATATGGTAATTCCTTTACTCAGTGTTTGTCAAATTTCCTCTAATTCAGTAATGTCTAGAATCGATTCTTTCCCACTACCTCATAATCAAGATTGACTTGCTTAAGAGCCCACAAAGCCTTGTGTTCAAGTTCTATTGACAGATTACAAGATTTTCCAAAAACAATTTGATATGGCAACATTCTTAACGGAGTTTTTTATGCAGTTCATATAGCTCACAAGGCATCATCTAAGTGAGATGACCAATCTTTTCTAGTGGTGTTTACCACTTTTTCCAAGACAATTTTAATTGCTCGATTAGATACCTCTGCTTGTCCATTCGACTGAGGATGATACATTATGGCTATTCTATGATTTACTCCGTAGCGCTTCAATGCAGCAGCCACCTAGTTACAGTGGAAATGTTTCCCTAATCGCTGATCAATGCTTTTTGTGTTCCAAAGCGTGTGAGTATATGTCTGTGAAAAAAATTCAAGACTGTCTTTGCATCATCTTTAGGCACTACAACGGCTTCTATCCACTTTGACACATAGTCAACTACAACCAAAATGTATAGATTTCCAAAAGAATTAGGAAAAGGACCCTTGAAATCCAATCCCCAAACATCAAATAACTCGATTTTCATTATTGGCTGCTGTGGCATCTCATTTCTCCTAAATTTGGATCTGGTGCGTTAACATCTGTCACAACATTGAGTGAATTCTTGAGCATCTTTGAACAATGACAACCAATAAAATCCAGATTGTAGAACTTTTGCAGTCGTTCTCATTCCAACAAAATGCCCTCCGTAAGGGGCATTATGACAATGCTTCAGAATAGATTTCATTTCTTCCTTAGGTACTCAGTGTCAAATTATATTGTCATTACAAACCTTGAACATATAAGGTTCATTTCAATGATATTTCGTAGCATCTTTAAGGAATCTAGCCTTTTTATGCCCAATTACACCAACATGAGTCTTTCCACAAACCAGGTAATTCACTATATCAGCGTACCACAATGTTGCATTCATAACGAAAAGCTTTTTATCTGGAAATGTGTAGACAATTTGCAACTTATTTCCATCTTCACTTCCAGCTTCCAAACTCAAAAGGTGATCGACAACTTGATTTTCTGACCCTTTGAAGTCATTAATTTCAATATCTAACTCTTGCAGCAATAAGATCCAACAAATTAATCTTGGTTTTGCATCTTCCTTTACAAAAAGATATCTCAAAGCAGAATGATCAGTAAAAACTATAACTTTTTCACCCACAAGATAATAACAAAACTTGTCAAAAGCAAAAAGTACCGCTAATAACTCTTTCTCAATTGTAGTATAATTGATTTGAGCATCAATTAGTGTCTTAATAGCATAATAGATCGCATAAAATACCTTGTCTTTGTGTTATCCAAAAAATGCACCACAACAAAATCACTAGCGTTGCACATAAGTTCAAACAGTTCCTTCCAGTTGGGCGCAACCACACTTGGTGCGTTCACAAGTTTTGTTTTAATTTTATTGAATGCATCTAGACATACATCATCAAAAATGAATTTTCTACCTTGCTCTAACAACATGCATAGAGGTTTGGTGATTTTCAAAAACGCCTGAATGAATCTCCTATAGAACCCAACATGCCTTAAAAAACTGTGGATACCTTTCACTTTTGTTGGTGGTGACAAATTTTCAATTACATCAACTTTGTCTCTATCAACCTCAATTCCAGCTTTCAAAATTCAGTGGCCCAAAACAATCCCTTCAGTGAACATGAAGTGACATTTTTCCTAGTTGATAAGTCTTATATTTGCATGTTTTTCATATGTAAATTCCTATGTTTTAGCACACTAATCTATCTCAAAGCTTTTGTTTTAGTTTCTATTTGATTTTCCAAGTGTTTTTATGGCTAAAGAACAATTCATGCATAAAAGAGGAGTTTTAGCACAATATGGACACTTTGGGAGATTTACTTGCGCAAGACAGTAACATTTGACATATAAGGCACGGGCATGGTCAAAATTCCTTGGAAAAGAAGAAATTCTACTCCAAATAGACTTTTACTTTATTGCATTTATTGTAGAATTAGGGGTTTTGCACTTTAATGTAATTCTTTCTGCTTATTGATGTAAAAGACTTACCCTATAAATAGGATCATAAGGGGAAGAGAAAGACACTATATATCAAACCCTAAAATCCTTTATAGCCATCACCTACTCCATGAGTAGCTAAACCCCATCTTTTCTAGTCAAGTGTAGTTTCGATGTTTTTAATTCAAGTTTTTAGTGAGATTTCTTGTTCTTCATATTCTTCCTATTTCTCCAAGTACTTTTATATCTTCTGAGCTTATTCTCGTATGTATGTTGGATTATACGTATGCATGCAACCAAGTCATGGATCATTGACGAAAGTGGTAAGTAAACCTAGATTTTGGTTTATGAAGGTATATTTTCATAATCTTGATTAATGTGGATTATCACTTTCCTAGTTTATGTGCTTTGGGTCTCTATAGTTTTTAATGCTATTTGACACGTTTTAATTCTTAGTGGACTATCTAAGGAATTTTAACCTTGATAATAAGAGTAAGTAATTTATGGATTATTAAGTTACTTTCTATCAAAGAAGAGATTTAAGTTATTTGTTGATTATCATATAACTTAAAACCAAGATGCTTGAGATATATGCATGTTATCTTTTGAAGATTGATGATCTAATTACTTGGATTAAATTACGAGAACTACCTTGGCTAGAGTTCACATCATCATCAAACACCCTTAATTTAATTTGATTTTATTAAATTCTCTCTCAAATACAAACCCCCCCATTTACTTTTATTTTCATTTAGTTATAAACTTAATATTCTTCGTGATCTCTGTGGATTCGACCTTGGTTACCACTACTACAAAATTCGTAGTTCAAGCATGTATTTATTTTTGGCGGATTCGAAGCCCATCAAAAATTGGCACCGTTGCCGGGGAGTGATGTCAAGAAGGTTAAGTTTATTTTATTTTCCTTTGATTTTTTTTCTACTTTTATGCTTCGTTCATTTGGTACAAATAAGAATATTTTGTGGAACTTACACTAGTAGCGAGCATCTAATCGATTCCTACCTTACACTCTAAGATGAAACCGAAACTGCAAATGCACTTGGAGGACCGTACAGCCAAAGGCAGTACAATCCATACTCAAATACATAAAATATAGGGTGGAGAGATCATTCAAATGTGAATTATGGACAAAAGCCTTAACAAAGTACTTTCCTTGAGCCAAAATTGTCAGTGTCCGCAAAACCCCCATTAGAAGATGTGGTGTACAAGCTTGCCCATAACCTAGAACAATTCCAACAAGAAACAAGGGCAAGTATCAAAAACATTGAAACTTAAGTAAGTCAAATTGCTTTATCTATTAGTCATTCCGAGTGGCGAGGTAAGTTGCCTTCTCAAACTATTGTCAATCCGATTCAAAATGTAGATGATATTACTTAGAGAAGTGGCAAGAACTTGCAAGAACCTACCAAGCACATTGCGGAAGTAACAAAGGAAGAGAAGAGTGCGAGCAGACCATCTCTTACACCTATTGCAGACGCAACAAGGAAAGAAAGTGCGAGCAGACCGTCCAAATCCTGGCGAACTCCTTTCCCCGAAAAGGATGGTAAAACGAACAAGCCCGAGCCTGTGAAAGGACAAACCGACAAACAAAAGGACATCCGCCCTCTTGTGATTCAACCTCCTTTTTGTTAATGGTTCACAGAGTCTAAGAAGGAAGAGCAAGACAATGAGATTATTGAGATGTTTCACAAAGTTGAGGTAAATATTCTTTTAATTGACGCAATTAAGAAAATCCTTCGCTACGCAAAATTTCTCAAGGAATTGTGCACAAACAAAAGGAAGTTGAAAGGAAATGAAAAGGTAAGAATGGATGAGAATATATCTGCAGTGCTTCAAAAGAAATTTCCCGAAAAATGTGAAGATCCAGGTATGTTCACTATCCCATGTCAAATCGGCAAAGTGACTATTCAGTAAAAGACGTCTCCTCCGAGAGTTAGGGTGTTAGTAGATGTGGATATTGGATTGGTTTAGGACGTACATTGTTATGAGTTGATTATATTATAGGTTGTGCTTGTAATTATTATCATGTGTACTATTTCCTCCAACTAGGTTTAAGGAGGTTTTTAATGAGGCACATGATAATAATCCCCTTTTTATCTAAAAAAATTACATGTAAACAAATTTTATCATGCATATTGCATGGTACAAATTTAATGCAAACTTTTATTTTTGCAGGGCAGGGGCTAACAATTTTTTATTAAACACAAAAATTTCAATTGCAAAAATCAACTTAACAATATTATAATAATTTTCTCTTCAAGTTTTTTTGAAACGTGGAACTTCTCTGTTTGTAGTACAAATAAATATAAGAAAGTTATTGAAAGATTTGTCCCGTTAATGAGATTGTTTTAAGAGAGAAACTTTGATATATAAGTTGTGTAAATTAAAGTTTACACAAGCTTGTTAAATTTATGATTTTTCAAGTTGATTTAGAGTTTAGAGTATAGGTGTATATGTAAAATAATTTAGAACTTAGGGTTTAGAATTATAGTTTAGGATTTATGATTTTAGATTTTAAGGAAGGGTTGTATAACTTTTTTTACACATATTATGGATCAACATATTTGATGCATGTCGAATAGTGATGCACTTTAGAGCACGTATACTCGTCGTGTGAAGTAATAAAGTGATGAGTAGAGTGTCGGAGCCATGGGGATTGGATCAATAACTACAAAATATTTGAACTTAGGAAAGGGTTTGCAAGTAATGATGATTGTTGATTTAACTAAAACTAAAACAATTAAACTAAAGTTAGCTATAATTAAGACGAACAACTGTGGAAAATAACATATAATTATAGAGGTTGGGATTATTGCTAAGGATATATGCCTTATTGTTTATTACAATGCTATAGCAACCGATAATACATGTTTGCGTAAACCGTTAAGATCTTTATCTACTCGACATGATTTTCTAATGAACTTCTGACTCTCTCAATGCCTAGAAGTTAATAATATTGAACCTAAGGTAATACATGTCTTCGTGAACCCTAAGAACCCTACTATTTGTTTAAGAACCCATTTTTAGTCGTTGAAACCCTAAACTTATGTCTAAGTCGGATTAGAACCAAGTTAACAGCTTATCCCTACTGTTCACGTTTGTATAACCTAACACTCTCAATATTAAGCCACAGATCAATAGTTAAAAGGCCTCTCTCGATAGCACTTACAATAATTATGCATGAAGAACAATGAACATAATAGATAAAGAAAAAACAACTATAGCATTATAATAAAGAAATCTAAACATAAAATTCAGGGATGCAATAATACCAACAAAAGTATTTAGCTCACGTCTGAGCGTAAAATATCCATAACAAAAATATTAAGTATGACAGTTTATCAAGCATGGAAAAGACAAGAGTCGAGCTGTAACCCCCTTAGCCCGGCCTAGACGGTTGACCCGAACTACGAAGATTACACGGGGAAAACCAAAGTCAACCCAAAAGTCAACCTTGATTAACGACCCTTTTTTTTCTTTTTAATCTTGTCTAGATGCATATTAACCCTAGGCGTAGCCTTGAGAAAAACATACTTGAAAAGCACAGCGATCGGAAAACGTTAAGGGACTCAATTGCACAAATTACAACATTTAGGGACCAAAATGTAAATACTGGAAATTTAGAGGACTTAACTGATTTTTAAGTTACCATTATGAAATTAATCATATTACATGCTTCCCTGTCAAATTTCATCGTAAACGGACATCTCGAACTCAAGCAATTGCATATACGAAAATCAGGACCAAAACGTAAAGCTTGCAAACCTTAAACCATTCAAATCAGTGCCCAACGGTCACCTGTTTCGGAACGGGGGTTGACCGTTCCGAAACGCGGGTTCGTTTCGAGACCTGTTTCGAAACAGGGCTTGACAGTGGCAAATCCGTTTCAAAACGCCCTCTACCCGTTTCGATACACGAAGGCCATTACAGGCCCCCGTTTCGAAACGGTAGTGCCCGTTCCGATACGGACTGCACAAAAAGTGCAGATTTTACTGGTTTAACATATAATTAACCACTCAAATACAACCTAATGACCTCCTAATCATGCCAACAAGTCATCATGCATATAAGGGACATATTTGCATCACCAAAACACATTCATGGCATCAATTAGGCAAACCACAAGTCTATAAGCATGCATCCTAATGTTGAAAACCATCCAAGCATCAAATCATCAAATCAAACACCCAAATGGCCATTTACAATCCCAAAACATCATAGGCATCATGCCAAACTCAGGGAGTCCAAAACATCTCCCAAAAACACAACCTAGGTTCCCATTGCCAAATACCAAAAGCTAATAATGTTGTAAAAATAGTCACCATACATGAGCTTAGCCTTCCCTTGGATTCTTAGCCTCCTTACTGCCCTTAAAGCACTTCAATTCTCTGCATTATTGGTTCAAGAAAGAGAGCGTAAGCACAAATGCTTAGTGAGGCATGCTCTAAAGAAACAACACAATAATGCACTTTATAAAACACCTTTCAAAGGCCTTTAAAATCATAAACATCATTTCACATGCCACCATGCATACACAACAAGCATCTCATGCTTCATTAACATTAACATGTCATATTGGCTTCCAAGTGATACCATAACCATTTTCAACATAAAACACAATCGGATACGCGGATTACAAGCGTTGTCCCATACGCTTCATACACACTACCGAACACACAAGGTGGAGTTTACCGGTACAATCACAACCCCTCAACACCCGTGATGGAGTTTAACGGCACAATTACAACCCCTAAACATCACTCATCGGTAGTTGTATAACATCACTAACGAGAACACAGGACACACAACACAAGATTCACACATGGACTTTTAACCACCATTGTGATCTTAGACATCTCGTTAGTGTACTTGGATGGAGTTTACGGTACCATTACAACCCCTCAACATCCAAGGTGACTTTATTCACGGTGCACCCAATCCTATAGTCGGCTAACTATATCCGATTCAAGTACTTTAAAACCAAACATCACTTGCCAATATACATCATATATCATCAACATTCCACTGTTTTAAAGCATTAATCAAAGCCATTAAATCATCATGCAATTCTATGCATCAAAACCACATTTATCAATGTCAAACCAAGGATCTCTTATCCTGAGCATCCTTCAACACATGACTTTCAAAACCAGCATTAATCATGCTAAAACATGCTTTCAAAACAGAATTTAAACATGCAAAATAAACACATTGCATCCAACCATCTCATGGTTCATCAAAGAGAGAGTTTCTCCGAAAACTTACTCTTGAGCTTAGTTAAGTTGCTTAGACTTAAACTAAGCTCCCAAAACCTTCAAACATTGGTTTCAAAGCTAAAAACCAAACTTCACTCACCAATTCCGTTTCGCAAGCTTGCTGAAACGCCGTTCAAGCCTCCGGATCAACACCACAAGGATCCGAATGTGTCTCCCCTGTTTTAAACACATCAAAGCAGAGGATTAATGCATCATTATGCATTAAAATCTTCATCCATTACACCTAAACTCGTTGCTCACATCAAATCTAACATTTCAGCTACCAAACACAACCGAAATCACTTCCAAACTTATCTACAACATTACCCAGCCAAGATCCATCACTTCTAAACATTCTTAAACATCAATTAACATCCAAAAAGGATCTAAACTCGTCCTTATAACTCCAGCATTAACAGAACACCAAGATCACCCAAAAAACCACCATTTTCACAAGTAAAAACTTAGGAAAATCAACCTATTCGGGATTGCATTCATTAAACCTCAATTACACATCAATTAACATCCAAATCTTGAGTTTTAAGCCAAAATCAAGATCACAACATTAAAACCTTTTATAAAACTTAATTTAAGGATTGAGAACTTGGGAATTTCAGTAAAGAACTGAGTATTTAGAGGAGAAGGACATCCTTACCTCTAAATGTAGATTTCTCCTTGTTTAGAGCCAAAATCCTTGAAAATCCAATAAGCAAATGAAGAGGATTTGATGTAGTAAAGCTAAGGAATCAATTGATGATTGAAACCTCATCATTTAGAGTGAAAATCAAAAGAAAAGATGCTATGGAAATGTGTTTGGCTGAGGGAATTTTGAGAGAAAATGAAATGGGAAAAGTTTAGCAAAAGTTGGTTATGAAAACTAAAATATGGTTTTCCTTCTTTTCTTTAAATTAATTAAACATTAAATGAGTCATTAAAATTAAGAAAAATCTGGAGAAATCCTTCCTTGGGTAAATTAGCTCCTTAAAGATTCAAAGTTTCAATCCTTACAAAACAGTCACCACTGAACTTTTCAAAAATTACATTTTAGTCACTATTTCGAAATGTCACACTTCCAAACCCTATTTTGTAAAATTGATTTCACCACTCTCTTATATATATTAAAAGAAGATTTTTAGATATTTTTCCATATTTTTAATGCATCCCGAACTAGGATTTCCCTAAAACCACCTTTTATATTCGAACCGAAAATCAGACCGGTCCGGTTCAGACCCTAAACTTCCAAGCCCAAAATTGGGGTGTTACAACTCTCCCCCTTAAGAAAAAGGTATGGAAACTGCTTCAACATGTCATCTTTCCGTTCCCACGTGGCTTCCTCAACACCACGATGCTTCCACAACACCTTTACCAAATCAATGGTCTTGCCTCGAAGAACTTTACTGTCCGAATCCAGAATCTCCACCGGTTCCTCATCATAGGTCAAATCCGGATTCAACTCCACTTCCCCCACAGGCATAACATGCGAAGGATCCGATCTATACCTCCGAAGCATAGAAACATGAAACACATCATGAATCTTTCCCAACTCTTGCGGCAATCTCAACTTGTACGCAACAGGACCCACACGTTCAATCACCTCGTATGGTCCAATATACCTAGGGCTCAACTTGCCCTTTCGACCAAATCTCATCACCTTCTTCCAAGGCGAAACTTTGAAAAACACACGATCACTAACCGCATACTCAATCTCCTTACGCTTCAAATCTGCGTAAGACTTCTTTCGATCAGAAGCTGCCTTCAAGCGCTCACAAATGAGCTTCACCTTCTCGGTGGTTCCTTTCAAAAAAGCTGGCATTGAAACCAACTTCTGACCTGTTTCAGCCCAACAAAGAGGAGTCTTACACTTCCTCCCGTACAAGGCTTCATAAGGTGCCATTTGAATACTTGCCTGGTAGCAATTATTATAAGCAAACTCCACCAACGGCAACTGCTTCTCCTAAGAGCCTTGAAACTCAATCACACAGCACCTCAACATATCCTCCAGCACTTGGATAACACGCTCAGACTGTCCATCCGACTGTGGATGATAAGAAGTACTAAAATTCAACCGTGTACCCAAAGAATGATGCAAACACTCCCAGAAACGCGATGTAAACCTCAGATCTCTATCCGACACGATCGACTTTGGCACACCATGCAGCCGCACAATCTCAGCAATGTACAGCTCTGCAAGCTTATCCAAGGTATACGTAGTATGCACTGGCAAGAAATGCGCACACTTCGTCAGGCGATCCACAATCACCCACACTGAATTCTTCTTCGATGGCGACAGAGGCAAACCAGGCACAAAATCCATGGTAATCCTTTCCCACTTCCACTCAGGTATCCTCAACGGTTGCAACAACCTAGAAGGAAACCGATGCTCAACTTTAACTCGCTGACAAACCATACACTTGCTCACATACTCAGCAATATCCTTCTTTAAACCCACCCAATAGTACTCATCACGAAGATCACGATACATCTTAGTACTACCATGGTGCATAGCAAAAGGACTACTATGAGCTTCAGTCAGAATAGTACGCCTCAACTCAGCATCATTGGGCACTACTATCTGACTTCCAAAACATAAAACTCCATCATCACTAAAACAGAAATTCGATGGCCTATCCTCAGCAATATCCTGAACATGTGACACCAAGGAATCAACCAACAGTTGCTTATCCTTAATCAACTGAACCAAGGATGGTTTCACTTGCAACTCAGCCACAAGACCCCCATCTCGCGATATGCTCAAATTGGCAAACATAACCCTCAACTCCACTGCTACCTTCCTACTCAAGGCATCCGCTACAACATTAGCTTTTTCCGGATGGTACTCGATCGTCAGATCGTAATCTTTAAGCAACTCCACCCAACGTCGTTGCCTAAGATTCAACTCTTTCTGAGACATCAGATACTTCAAACTCTTGTGATCCGTGTACACAGTACACTTCTCACCATACAAGTAATGTCTCCAAAATTTCAAAGCAAAAACCACCGCAGCCAACTCAATGTCATGCGTAGGATAATTGCGCTCATGCACCTTCAACTGGCGCGATGCATAAGCCACCACCTTACCCTCTTGCATCAACACACATCCCAAACCAACGTAGGACGCGTCACTGTACACCACAAACTCTTTCCCTGATTCAGGCTAAACCAAGATAGGAGCTTGCGTCAAAGCTGCCTTCAGCTTCTCAAAAGCCTGCTGTCTCGCTTCCATCCACTCATACTTAACATCCTTTTACAACAACTTCGTCAAAGGTGCATCAATCTTTGAAAATCCATCCACGAACCTCCGGTAGTATCCTGCCAAACCAAGGAAACTACGAACTTCATGAACAGACTTAGGAGGCTTCCAATTCATCAATGCCTCAATTTTATGAGGATCAACACGAATCCCCTCTGCAGAAACCACATGACCAAGGAACACAACCTCCCTGAGCCAGAACTCACACTTGCTTAGCTTAGCATAAAGCTGATTCTCCAACAAGGCATGCAACACAATCCTCAAATGCCCCTCATGCTCCTCCTCAGTACGAGAGTACACGAGGATATCATCAATGAACACCACAACAAACTTGTCCAAATATTCATGGAACACTCTATTCATCATGTCCATGAAAGCTGCAGGAGCATTCGTCAAACCAAACGACATCACAAGGAACTCATAATTCCCATACCTCGTTCTGAAGGCTGTCTTTGGCACATCCACATCCTTCACCTTCAACTGGTAGTACCCTGACCTTAATTCAATCTTAGAGAACACATCCGCTCCCCGAAATTGATCAAAAAGGTCATCAATCCTCGGCAATGGATACCGATTCTTGATAGTCAACTTGTTCAGCTGACAGTAATCGATGCACATTCTCATAGTGCCATCCTTTTTCTTCACAAACAAGACCGGTGCACCCCAAGGTGACACACTCAGCCGAATGAAACCACGATCAAGCAACTCCTGAAGTTACGTCTTCAGCTCTTTTAACTCCTTAGGAGCCATTCGATAAGGAGTAATGGAAACTGGAGTTGTATTCTCATACAGCTCAATTCCAAACTCCACCTCTCGGTTAGGAGGCAATCCAGGCAACTCCTCCGGAAACACACCAGGAAACTCTCGCACAGTCCTGATATCTTGCACTCGCAACTCCTTAGAGCTAGGATTCATCACAAAGGCTAGGTAGGCTTCACAACCTTGCCTCAGCATCCGGCTCGCCTCCAATGTAGACACCACATTGGCAAGAAACTTCACATTCCCACCAACCACCACTACCTCATAATCATCCGCAAACTTCAATGAAACTCGCTTGTTCTCAAAATCCACCACAGCTCGATGTATGAGTGTGTAGATTCAGAATCAATCAAGGAAAGTAATGACAAGAATTGCAAAGTGAAGGTACCTGTGATCACATCCGTGTCATTCCTCCCCTCTCGCTGCGCATACACTCGAGCCTGGCCTCCACCCTCAGGTTGGACAGCCACCACATGCGCCACATTCCTTCCACCATCCTCTCTACGCTGTAAGTTACCACGGCCGCGCCCACAACCTCTCTGTGGTGCAATAACTCCAGGAGCACGTCCCTGACCACCACCGGCCAACAAAGGACACTCCCTCCTCATGTGGTCTGCCGAACCACAATTCCAACACGAATTACCAGCTACAACAACAGGAGCCTGTACCTCCCTCGCTGCTCGAGGACAATCACGCCTCAGATGGCAACGCGATCCACACGCCCAGCATGTGTTCTGATCAGCTCTCGCCCTGTCTCCCTGAACAGGCGCACCATGCCCTCCACCACCACGCCTAGCAGAAGACTGATACCTCTTATCTCGTCCTCTCTTGTTCCGTCCTCCACTGGAACTATACTCAGCAACTCGCTTGCTCGAGCCAGAACTAGCATTCCTGGAAGACAATCCCAGGTTCTGCTCAATATCCTTCGCCCTACTAACTAGTATATCAAAATCAGTGTACTCAGCCGCAAGCATATAGGTCTTTACATCCGTCACCAAACCATAACAGAAACGCTCACACCTCTCCCGCTCATCAGGGACAATCTCAGGTGCGTACTGACTGGGACGGAGAAACTTGATCTCGTACTCAGCTATCGTCATACTTCCTTGTGTTAGAGACATGAACTCTCTTTTCTTTTCATCCAGGTATCGCACACCTAGATACCTCCGCTTGAACGCATTCAGAAAGAACGTCCAAGTCACATCAACTTCCTCCATTCCAGAGACAGCGGTCGTCCACCAGGTATACGCATCATCATGTAACAGCGATACCACACATCCTAACTTCTGCACATCATTGCAGTTCATTTGTCCCAAAATCCTCTTGGTACTTTCCAACCAAGATTCAGAACCTTCAGCAGACAAACCCCTGAACTCAGTCCCTCCCAAGCTGCGCAGACGTTCCAAAGGTAGTCTAACATTAGCATCTCCCTGATGCCCAGCTCCATGAGCTCCAGCGATAGCTTGTATCAAAACTGTCATGTCAGGAGCGGCTTGCCCCTGCCGAGCTTCAGGTCCAGCGACCCCAGCACCAGCACCAACACCAGCTCCATCACCTCCAGCACCACCACCACCAGGTGGTCCACCACCAGGAGGAGGAGGTAAATCCACCACATTATCAGCATTCTCTTCGTTCTCATTCTGAGCCATAGCTCGCGTATTAATCCTCGTCTCTCTACGAGGTCCTATTCACTAAAGCAATGCACTAACACAAATGCAATAAACATAATCAGGCTCAGCAAGGTAAGTAATCCAAGCACTCAAGCTCATTTTTAAAAAACAAATCATTTCATTAGTTTTGATATGGCAATGGGTCCCTCTAACATGCTTCAACATAGCATAGCATCACAATTGCAACATATTTCACAATTCATACATCAAACTTTCACTTAAAAAGCATACAAAGCAATCATACATATATCACCCACATAACCATTCTCGTTTACTCGAGAACTCAGCTCTGATACCACCAAATGTATCCCCCTTAGCCCGACCTAGACGGTTGACCCGAACTACGAAGATTACACGGGGAAAACCAAAGTCAACCAGAAAGTCAACCTTGATTAACGACCCTTTTTTTCTTTTTAATCTTTTCTAGATACATATTAACCCCAGGCGTAGCCTTGAGAAAAACATACTTGAAAAGCACAGCGATCGGAAAATGTTAAGGGACTCAATTGCACAAATTACAACATTTAGGGACCAAAATGTAAATACTGGAAATTTAGAGGACTTAACTGATTTTTAAGTTACCATTATGAAATTAATCATATTACATGTTCCCTGTCAAATTTCACCTTAAACAGACATCTCGAACTCAAGCAATTGCATATACGAAAATCAGGACCAAAACGTAAAGCTTGCAAACCTTAAACCATTCAAATCAGTACCCAACGGTCACCTGTTTCAGAACGGGGGTTGACCGTTCCGAAATGCGGGTTCTTTTCGAGACCTGTTTCGAAACAGGGCTTGACAGTGGCAAATCCGTTTCGAAACACCCTCTACCCGTTTCGATACACGAAGGCCATTATAGGCCCCCGTTTCGAAACGGTAGTGCCTGTTCCGATACGGACTGCCCAGAAAGTGCAAATTTTGCTGGTTTAACATACAATTAACCACTCAAATACAACCTAATGACCTCCTAATCATGCCAACAAGTCATCATGCATATAAGGGACATATTTGCATCACCAAAACACATTCATGGCATCAATTAGGCAAACCACAAGTCTATAAGCATGCATCCTAATGTTGAAAACCATCCAAGCATCAAATCATCAAAGCAAACACCCAAATGGCCATTTACAATCCCAAAACATCATAGGCATCATGCCAAACTCAGGGAGTCCAAAACATCTCCCAAAAACACAACCTAGGTTCCCATTGCCAAATACCAAAAGCTAATAATGTTGTAAAAATAGTCACCATACACGAGCTTAGCCTTCCCTTGGATTCTTAGCCTCCTTACTGCCCTTAAAGCACTTCAATTCTCTGCATTATTGGTTCAAGAAAGAGAGCGTAAGCACAAATGCTTAGTGAGACATGCTCTAAAGAAACAACACAATAATGCACTTTATAAAACACCTTTCAAAGGCCTTTAAAATCATAAACATTGTAACCCCCTTAGCCCGGCCTAGACGGTTGACCCGAACTACGAAGATTACACGGGGAAAACCAAAGTCAACCCAAAAGTCAACCTTGATTAGCGACCCTTTTTTATTTTTAAACTTGTCTAAAGGCATATTAATCCTAGGTGAACTCTTGAGAAGGGCATACTCAAAAATCACAGCGACCGGAGAACATTTAGGGACTCAATTGCACAACATACAAATTTAGGGACCAAAATGCAAATTCTGGAAATTAAGAGGACTTAACATGTTTTAAAGTTACCATTATAAAATTAATCATATTTCATGCCTCTCTGCCAAATTTCATCCCAATCGGACATCACGATCTCAACCAATTGCATAAACAAAGTTTGGGACCAAAACGTAAGAGTTTCAAAACATATAACCATCGAATTCAGTGCCCAACGGTCGAGTGTTCCGAAACGGGGAAGATCCGTTCCGAAACGCGGGACCGTTCCGAAACTTGTTGCGGAACAGGGCTTGGCAGTGGCAAATCCGTTTCGGAACAGCCCTACCTGTTTCGAAACGCCAAGGCCATTTCAAGCCACCTGTTCCGAAACAGTAGCACCCGTTCCGAAACGAGATGCCCAGAATTGCAGAATTTTGCTGGTTTAACAAGCAATTGACCCATCAAACACATTCCGATGACACTCAAATCGTACCATCAAGTCATCAAACACTTAAGGGACATATTAGCATCAACTAAACACAATCATGGCATCATTCAAAGAAAAACCCAATTCTATAGGCATGCATCCTACTTTGAAAACCATGCAATTATCAATACTCCAAAGCCAAATACCAAAAGGCCATTTACATGTTCCAACATCATCAAAAGCATTAACCAAACTTAGGGAGTCCAGAACATCTCCCAAAAACACAATCTAGGTTCCCATTGCCAAATGCCAAAAGCTAATAGTGTTAGGAAAACATTCACCATACATGAGCTTAATCTTCCACTTGGATTCTTGACCTCCTTGCTGCCCTCAATGCGCTTCAATGCTCTGCATTATTGGTTTAAGAAAGAGAGAGCGTAAGCACATAGCTTAGTGAGGAAATGCTCAATTAAAACATCACAATAATGCATTTGCAAAAACACCCTTTTCAAGGCCTTTAGTTTCAAAACAACATTTATCATGCAATTATGCACACAAACCAAGCATCTCATGCTTCAAATCATCATCATGTTATATTGGCTTACAAGTGATAATCAATAACATTTACAACCCCAAAACACAATCGGATACGCGGATTACAAGCGTTGTCCCATACGCTTCATACACACTACCAATATCAAGGTGGAGCATGGTACAATCACAACCCCTCAACACCCGTGATGGAGACTATGGTACAATCACAACCCCTCAACATCACTCATTGGTAGTTGTATAACATCACTAACGAGAACACGGGACATACAACACAAGATCCACACATGGACTTTTAACCACCATTGTGATCTTAACACAAGATTCACTCATGGACTTTTAACCACCATGATGACCTTAACCATCTCGTTAGTGTACTTGGATGGAGTTTATGGTACAATCACAACCCCTCAACATCCAAGGCGACTTTATTCACGGTGCACCCAATCCTATAGCCGGCTAACTATATCCGATTCAAGTACTTTAAAACCAACACATCACTTGCCAATATACATCATATAACATTATTAATCCACTGTTTTAAAGCATTTAATAAAGCCATTAAATCATCATGCATTACAATGCATCAAACCACATTTATCAATGTTCAAAACAAGGATCTCTTACCTCGAGCATCCTTCAACACATGGCTTACAAATCCAGCATTAAACATGCTAAAATATGCTCTCAAAACAGAATTTAAACATGCAAATAAAACACATTGCATTCAACCAACTCATGGTTCATCAACAAGAGAGTTTTTCGAAAAACTTACTCTTGAGCTTAGCTAAGTTGTTTAGACTTAACTAAGCTCCCAAAACCTTCCAAGATTGGTTTCAAAGCTGAAAACCAAACTTCACTCACTGGTTCCGTTTCGCAAGCTCGCCGAAACACTGATCAAGCCTCCGGATCAACACCACAAGGATCCGATGATGTCTCCCCTGTTTTAAACACATCAAAGCAGAAGATCAATGCATCATCATGCATTAAAATCTTCAACCGAGACACCTAAACTCACTGCTCACATCAATACTCACATTTCGGCTACCAAACACAACCGAAATCACATCCAAACACCTCAACAACCTTACCCAGCCAAGATCCATCAATTCCAATCATACTTAAACATCAATTAACATCCAAAAAGGATCTAATCACGTCCTTATACCTCCAGCTATAGCAGAACATCAAAATCACCCCAAAAACCACCATTAACTCAATCAAAAACTTAGGAAAATCAACCTATCCGGGATTGCATTAATTAAACTTCAATTACACATCATTTATACATTCAATAAACATAAAAAAGACATCTCAAAACACAACCCAATCACTTTGTACGAATTTAATCCATATTAAATCCAAATCTTGCATTTTAAGCCAAAATCAAGAACACAACATTAAAACCTTTAATAAAACTCAAATCAAGGATTGAGAACTTGGGAATTTCAGTAAAGAACTGAGTATTTAGAGGAGAAGGGCGTTCATACCTCTAAATGTGAGTTTCTCCTTATTTAAAGCCAAGATTCTTGAAAATTCAATAAGCAAAAGGTAATGATTTGATGTAGGAATGATTAGAAACCAATTGGAGATTGAAATCTCATCTTTAGGTGTTAAAATCAGAGGGAAAATGGCTGGGGAAATGTGTTTGGCTGAGAGAAAAGGGAGAGAAAATGAAGAGGGAAAATTTTGAGAAAAGTTAGTTATGAACTCAAAAATATCTATTTCCCCTTTTTCCTTTTATTAAATATCATTTAATAAATGTTTAATATTAAGAAAAATCTGGAGAAAACTCTTCTTGGGTAAATTAGCTCCTTAAAGATTCAAAGTTTCAATCCTTTTAAAACAGTCACCAACTTTTCAAAAATTACATTTTAGTCACTAACTTGAAATGTCACATTTCAAAACCTCATTTTGTAAAATTGATTTCACCACTCTCTTATATATAATAAAAGAGAATTTTAAGATATTTTTTCATATTTTTAATGCATCCCGAACTAGGCTTTCCCTAAAACCACCTTTTATATTCGAACCGAAATTCGACCGGCCCGATTCAAACCCAAAACCTCTAAGCCCAAAATTGGGGTGTTACAACTCTCCCCCCTTAAGAAATTTCGTCCTCGAAATTTACCTGAAGGAAAGAGGTACGGGAACTGCTTCAACATGTCATCCTTCCGTTCCCACGTGGCTTCCTCAACACCACGATGCTTCCACAACACCTTTACCAACTTAATGGTCTTGCCTCGAAGAACTTTACAATCCGAATCCAGAATCTTCACCGGTTCCTCATCATATGTCAAATCCGGATTCAATTCCACTTCTTCCACAGGCATCACATGCGAAGGATCCGATCTATACTTCCGAAGCATAGAAACATGAAACACATCATGGATCTTTTCCAACTCCTGCGGTAACCTCAACTTGTACGCAACAGGACCCACACGCTCAATCACCTCATATGGTCCAATGTACCTAGGGCTCAACTTACCCTTTCGGCCAAATCTCATCACCTTTTTCCAAGGCGAAACCTTCAAAAACACACGGTCACCCACCGCATACTCAATCTCCTTACGCTTCAAATCCGCGTAAGACTTTTGCCGATCAGAAGCTGCCTTCAAACGCTCACAAATGAGCTTCACCTTCTCGGTGGTTCCTTTCAACAAAGCTGGCATCGAAACCTACTTCTGACCCGTTTCAGCCCAACAAAGAGGAGTCATACACTTCCTCCCGTACAAAGCTTCATAAGGCGCCATTTGAATACTTGCCTGATAACTATTATTATAGGCAAATTCCACCAAAGGCAAATGTTTTTCTCAAGAACCCTGAAACTCAATCACGCATCACCTCAACATATCCTCCAACACTTGTATAACACGCTCAGACTGTCCATCCGACTGCGGATGATAAGAAGTGATGAAATTCAACCGCGTACCCAAAGCCTGATGCAAAAACTGCCAGAAACGCGATGTAAACCTCGGATCCCTATCTGACATAATCGACTTAGGCACACCATGCAGCCGCACAATCTCAGCAATGTACAGCTCCGCAAGCTTATCCAAGGTATACGTAGTATGCACAGGCAAGAAATGCGCACACTTCGTCAGGCGATCCACAATCACCCACACCGAATTCTTCTTCGATGGCGACAAAGGCAAACCAGACACAAAGTCCATGGTAACCCTTTCCCACTTCCACTCAGGAATCCTCAACGGTTGCAACAACCCTGAAGGAAACTGATGCTCAGCTTTAACTCGCTGGCAAACCATGCACTTGCTTACAAACTCAGCAACATCCTTCTTTAAACCCACCCAATAGTACTCATCACGAAGATCACGGTACATCTTAGTACTACCAGGGTGCATAGCAAAAGGACTACTATGACCTTCAGTCAGAATAGCACACCTCAACTCAGCATCATTGGGCACTACTATTCGACTCCCAAAACATAAAACCCCATCATCATTAAAGTAGAAATCCGATGGCCTACCCTCTGCAATATCCTGAACATGTGGCACCAAGGAATCATCTAACAACTGCTTTTCCTTAATCAACAGAACCAAGGAGGGTTTAACCTGCAACTCAGCCACAAGACCACCATCACGCGAAATGCTCAAACTGGCAAACATAGCCCTCAACTCCACAGCTACCTTCCTACTCAAGGCATCCGCTACAACATTAGCTTTACCCGGATGGTACTCGATCGTCAAATCATAATCCTTAAGCAACTCCACCCAACGTCGTTGCCTAAGATTTAACTCCTTCTGAGACATCAGATACTTCAAACTCTTGTGGTCCGTGTACACCGTACACTTCTCACCATACAGGTAATCTCTCCAGATTTTCAAAGCAAAAACCACCGCAGCAAACTCAATGTCATGCGTAGGATAATTGCGCTCATGCACCTTCAACTGCCGTGATGTATAACTACCACCTTACCCTCTTGCATCAACACACATCCCAAACCAACGTAGGACGCATCACTATACACCACAAACTCTTTCCCTGATTCAGGTTGAACCAAGATAGGAGCTTCCGTCAAAGCTGCCTTAAGCTTCTCAAAAGCCTGTTGTCTCGCTTCCGTCCACTCATACTTAACATCCTTCTGCAACAACTTCGTCAAAGGTGCAACAATCTTGGAAAACCCATCCAAGAACCTTCGATAGTATCCTGCCAAACCCATGAAACTACGGACTTCATGAACAGACTTAGGAGGCTTCCAATTCATCACTGCCTCAATCTTTTGAGGATCAACACGAATCCCCTCCGCAGAAACCACATGACCAAGAAACACAACCTCTCTAAGCCAGAACTCACACTTGCTCAGCTTAGCATAAAGCTGATTCTCCAACAAAGCCTGTAACACAATTCTCAAATGGCCTTCATGCTCCTCCTCAGTACGTGAGTACACAAGAATATCATCAATGAACACCACGACAAATTTATCCAAGTATTCATGGAATACTCTATTCATCATGTCCATGAAAGCTGCAGGAGCATTCGTCAAACCAAACAGCATCTGTAACGCCCCGGTTTTGGGCTTGGAAGTTTTGGGTTTGGACCGGACCGGTCGGGTTGCGGTTCAAATATATAAAGGTGGAATTAAGAAAGCCTAGTTCGGGTTGCATTAAAAATATGGAAAAATGTTCTAAAATCCTCTTTTAATATATATAAGTGAACTGTGAAATCAATTTTGCAAAATAAGGTTTGGAAGGGTGACATTTTGGCTAGTGACCAAAATGTAATTTTTGAAAACTGTGAGACTGTTTTAAAAAGGATTGAAACTTTGAATCTTTAAGGTGCTATTTACCCAATGGGAGTTTCTCCAGATTTTCTAAATATATTAAATGATTAATTAAAAGGTTTTTAATATAAACAAAGTGGAGGGAAGATATTTTAGTTTTAACTAACTTTTCTCTCAACTATTTTCTCTCATTTTCTCTCAAGCCAAACATCTCTCTCCAGAGCTTTTCTCTCTGATTTTGTCACCTAAATTCATCTTTTCAATTACCTATTGATTGCTAATCATCTCTACAACAAAACCTCACCATTTGCTAAGTGGATTTTCATGAAAACTTGATTCTAAAAGGGAGAAACTCAAGTTTGGAGGTAAGAACGTCCTTCTCCTCTAAACTCTCAGTTCTTTACTGAAATTCCCAAGTTCTCAATCCTTGATTTATGATTTATTAAAGGTTTTACAATTGTAATCTTGATTTTGGCTTTAAAATGCAAGATTTGCTTGATTTTGGTGAAATTTTCGTATGATCTATTTGGGCAGTGTGTTGAGGTGTTAAATTGATGTTAATTGAATGTTAATTTGATTAGAAATTGAGGCTTAATCAATGCAATCCCGAATAGGTTGAATTTCCTAAGTTTTGCTTGAGTTTTTGGTTGTTTTTGGAGTGATCTTGGTGATCTGTTATAGCTGGAGGTATAAGGAAGAGTTTGAGATCATTTTGGATGTTAATTGATGTTTAAAAATGGTTGGAAGTGATGGATCTTGGCTGGGTTAAGTTTTGGAAGTGTTTGAGTGTGATTTCGGTTGTTTTTGGTAGCCGAATTGATGATTTTGTGATGAGCAGCGAGTTTAGTTGTGTTGTTGGAGTTTTTAGTGCATTATGATGCATTAATCCTCTGATGTTATGTGCTTGAAATAGGGGAGGAAGACCCGTGAGCATTAGAGGTGGTGTTGAAGGTTTCGGATGCTTGGAAGGCTTGTTGGCTAGCCTTGTTTTGTGTATCGGTGAGTGAAGTTGGGTTTTCAGCTTTTAAACCAAGGTTTGAAGGTTTTGGGAGCTTAGTTTAAGTCTAAACAACTTTGCTAAGCTCAAGAGTAAGTAAATGGATTTTCGCTCTTGGTTGTGTTGTGAATTGGCTTTTCAAAGCAATTGTGATTGATGGTTGCAATGCATATGTTTTGCATGTTTTAGATTCTGTTTTGAAAGCATATTTTAGCATGGTTTAATGCTGGTTTTGAAAGCCATATGTGAAGGATGCTCAAGGTAAGAGATCCTTGGTTTTGTACATTGAAATTGTGGGATTGATGCATAGTGTTGCATGTTGTTAAATGGCTTTGTGTAATGCTTTAAAACAGTGGATTAACGTTGTTAATGATGCATATTGGCAAGTGGTTGTTGAGGTCACAAAGGTGGTTAAAAGTCCTTGTGTGAGCCTTGTGTATTTAAGAACAACATGGTGTTTAAAAGTCCATGGTTGGTTCTTGGTTAAAGTTCGTGGCGGTTATTGCATTTTGATTATGCTTGTGAACTAATGGATTAATGCGGTAAGATGGTTATATTGGCTAGTGATGTAAGTGGTTCTTGGTTCTTTGATCGGATATAGTTAGCCGGCTATAGGATTGGGTGCACCGTGAATAAAGTCGCCTTAGATGTGGAGTGGTTGAGACTGAACCGGTAAACTCCATTCAAGTTTCCTAACGAGATGGTTAAGGTCATAATGGTTGATGGGATCCCATTCGAGGACCTTGGTTAAGCAAAGGTAATAATGGTGGTTAAAATTCCATTTGAGGACCTTGTGCTTGGTAAGATCACAATGGAGGTGTAAAGTCCATGTGTGGATCTTGTGTAGGGTGTCCCGGATCTCGTTAGTGATGTTATACAGCTACCAATCGGTAATGTTAAGGTTGTATGGTGTTTAAAAGTCCATACATGGGAACCTTGTGAAAGTTAAGGTTGTATGGTGTTTAAAAGTCCATACATGGGAACCTTGTGATTGGTAAGGTCAAATGGTGTTTAAAAGTCCATTTGGGGACCTTGGATTTGTAGTGTGTATGAAGCGTGGGGACAACGCTTGTGATCCGCGTATCCGATCGGATGTTGAGTTGAAAAGTGGTTTTGGTTGGTCACTTGGAAGCCAATATAATGTTCTTGAATGTAATGAAGCATGAGATGCTTGTAATGATGCATGATTGCATGAGATGTGTATAATGTATTATGAATGCATGTTTACTTGTTGGTTTGAACAAGTGTTGATTATCTATTGAGAATGGTGCATGTGTGCATGAAATCTCTTTAGTGCATCGTAGTCTTGCTAAGACTTGTTTTAAAGGCATGCGTTACAAATATTGATGTTGTGGTTCATACGTTACATATGTTAATGCATTTGTTATGTTGAATGAGAAAATGGTTTAAAGGGTTTATTTCTTAAAGTGATAATCAAGTATGAGAAAGGTATGTTGTGAATTGGAAGTGTTTTCCAAGGGTTTGAATTTAACTTTGCATATGGTGTTTATGCATGGTGAGGTTAAATTGATGGTTTTGCAAGTTTATGTTTTGAAAAGGTTTGCTTAGCTTTCTAAGCTAAGGGTTGGTTTTCATGATTGAGCAATGCATGGTTTTAAGCATGTTATTGAAAAGGGTTTTCTAACAATGCTTTGGTTTATGAAATCGAGTTGTTTTTAAAAGTGGTTTATGACTCGCTACATTGATGGCGTTTTGGTTTTGAGCATTCCTCACTAAGCATTATGTGCTTACGCTCCTTTTTGTCCATCAATGCAGATAATTGAAGTTTGGACAGCGAGAGGCAAGGGATTCAAGGAGGACTCCATTAGGGATGTATGTCTCGGTTAATAGCTATAGTTAATAAAGGCAATGGGGGAAAGAATCTCTTGTGTTGTTGTTAAATGAGATTGTGTATGTTGGACAAGTTGGTTTATGGTTTTAAATCATGTGGTTTATTGTTGCAACGTTTGGATCTCTTATTGCGAAAGTGTTTATGCAATGCTTCTTGCGTTAAAAGCATGATTGTGGTTTAAATGTGTTTAATGAGTTGATGCACCTAGGGTGGTTATGTATCTAGTTTTTGATGCATATATGTCTCTTGTATGTTCTATGACTTGCTGGTGTGTCTTGGTTGCTTTCAGATCATGTTTGGTGGGTCAAAGATGCATTTAACCAGCAAGGATGCTGCAATCTGGGCATGGCGTTTCGGAACGCGTGTTACCGTTTCGGAACGAGGGGCCTGAAAAGGCCAGGGTGTTTCGAAACGGATGGACCCGTTTCGGAACATTTGTGCTACTGCCTGTGCCTGTTCCGATACGCGTTGCGGAGCGGCCCCGCGTTTCGAAACAGGGTGAACCTGTTTCGGAACACCTGACCGTTGGGGGCTGACACTGGCGGTTATGTGTTTCGAAATGTTTGTGTTTTGGTCCTGAATCTTGTTTTTGAAATTGTATGAGTTCGGGATGTCCGTTTGAGCTGAAATTTGGCAGTGAAGCATGAAACATGACTAATTTCAAATTGGTAACTTTTAATCGGGTTAAGTCCCTGTAATTTTCATAATTTACAGTTTGGTCCCTAAAGTTGTAATTTGTGCAATTGGGTCCCTGAATGATCTCTGATGGTTGTGATCTTTGAGCATGATGTTTGCGTTATCATATTTAGGGTTAATGAGCATCTAGACAAGATTAAATAGAAAAAAATGGGTCGTTAATCAAGGTTGACTTTCGGGTTGACTTTGGTTTTCCCCGTGTGATCTTCTTAATTCGGTTCAACCGTCTGGGCCGGGTTAAGGGGGTTACATTTGGTGGTATCAGAGCTGAGTTGCGAAAGCTTGGGGAAAATGATAAGTTGTTGTAATATGTGTTTGATGTTTATCCTGATGTATGGTTGAAAGTTGGTTGAAACATGTGTTTTTGAGCAAATTGTTGATGTTTTAAGCATGTTTTATGGTTATGAATCTTCGTTGAGCTCATGTGGTTTGTGCTGATGTGGTGAGTTAGTTTTATGCATGATGAAAGTGTGTTGGGCATGATATGTTGGTTTTATGCTGTTGCAAGTGGATGCTGTTTGATGTAAGCATGATCGAATATGTTGTTAATATGCTTGATGTGGTGATATCCATGTTTATGTTGACTGTGATGTCATGTAAAAAGGGAGAATTTGGGATACCCATTGCCTTATTATTATAGCTATTGTGTTATTTTGGAGTTGGAGTTTGAATCCTTGCTTAAAGCTGGTCTGATCAATTTGTTTGTTTTGTTATGATTGCTTGTTGTTAATAGTATGGCGAAATCAATGAGAGAATGGCAGTTGGGTGAGATGGTTGCTGCTTTAGAGCAGGTTGTTAAGGCATGGAATTCACCCTTTGGTGGAGGTGTTTCGTCTCAGTCTTCTGTGCCTGGAGTTGAGTTAGTAAGGCAGGAGGAAAAAGTTGGTTCTGTGATGAAGAGTTCATCATCTGTTGTGCAGGAGGTGTCGGGAGCATCTCAGGCTGTAGCGAAGGTAAAGTCAATGGATATGCTGGCGGTGGGATGTGTGGTTTTGTCGAGGCAGCATTTGTTTGACGTGGGTGCTGTGGAGTATCATGGTTCAACACCGGAGACGTTTGAGGCCTGGTTGGCCGGTGTGATTCTGATTTTGGATCAGGAAGGCTGTGATTATGCCTGTAAGCTGGGGAGTGTTGTTTCTTTGATGTTGGAGGACGCTTGTGCCTGGTGGACATCTGTGGCGGTGGCATCGCACATCCATGATATTGATTGGGATTTCTTTGTGTCTGCCTTTTGTGAAAGGTATCTTGGGGAGAAATTCCCAAGGGTTAAGCAAGTTGAAGGTAGAGCAGACCTGGGGCAAGTGTTGCTTGATCAAGGAGTGAAGGCTCAGCTACCGGTGTGTGATCGTTGTGGAAGGCGCCATGTTGGAGGCTGCTGGGGCGCAGGTGCTTGTTGGAACTGTGGTTCTAAAGAGCATGTGAAGCGAGATTGTCCTCTTGGGGTGAAGTTAGCTTCTGTGGTAGCCAAAGGGTCTCTAAAAGGTCGTGGGAACGGCCGTGACAAAGTTCGAAGGTGGCAGAAAGAGCAGAAAGTTGTGAAGAGTTTGGAAGATGAAATCTGTTGGAAATGTGGGTCTGTTGGACACATGAGACGTGATTGTTTGATGTTGGCTAGGAATCGCCAGGGTTCTTTATCGCAAGGAGATGGTGGTGATCTTAGTGTGTTAGTTGATGCTGTAGCGGTGCGGCTGGAGGATGGTGGTTCTGCGAGGAAGAGAGCCCGTCTATTGAAGCTCCGGGGCAGTGAGGTGTTTTCAGGTAACCTTGCTAAGTAATCTTTGCTCTAGTTATCTTAGTTTGGTTTTTCTTGCGTAGTGGGTATGGTTTTGTTGTTAGCAGGTTGTGGTAGTTGTTGTTGCTGTTTGGAAACATCTTTAGTGTGAAGAGGGCTTTAATGAGTATCTTGTGGATAGTAAGTTGCTAGAATGTTATAGTTAGACCAGTTAGAAGTGAGATAGGGGGGTTGTTCTTAGACAGATTCTGAGGATGTTATTGGGGGGGGTGTGAACCGGCATTCATGCACAGTTAAAATCATTGTTATATGCTATATTATATATGTATTGGTCCATGCATACATGTGGCATGACATTAGAGGTTTTGCATACATGTACATCAGGCATTGATAGAGCATATTGGTGACCATGCATACGAATGTTCACACTCGCCAATAACTGATCGAGTCTGTTAGTGTTGTGGTTGGGTTAAGTTGGATGATGGGTTTTTAGAGGTTGTTTTGGTGTTGAGTGAAAGGATAGAAGTAATGGAGGGTATTAAGCTAGTTGCTAGTAACGGTGAGTGCGGTATAGCATGCTGGTAGAAGGTAAGTGTTTGAGGCTTAAAGAGTTTAGTGGTTTGGTAGTGAGGAGTACCGGTTGAAGTTAGAATCAGTCAAGTGGTTTTTGAATGGCTAGTAGAAAGGTGGTTCCTTGGTGTTAAGTGATGTTGCAGGTTAGTGGTTGTGTTTCTAAAGTGCTGAGGTAGTTTGGCATGGATGTTGTAATAGAAGGGTTGTTTATGTGGGTGAAGGTTCGTAGCAACCTTCGAGGAGTTGAGAAGATGGTATGTATGTTCAAGTTGGGCGGTGTTCTAGTAAGGCAAGTGTTGTGGTCAAAGCTTGTGGTGGAAAGGCAATGAAAGAGGGAAGGCCATTGTTGGTTGAATGAGTTCTTGTGGGAAGTGGTTGGTTGGTTGTGAGTAAGTGAATTTTCTTTTGAAGTCAGTTGGTGGTGTATGGAACGGCTAGCGGAGTCAAGGTTGGGGTTTTGTGATGTAAATTTTGGATTTTGTGTGAGTAGCCCTGGTGAGTTGTGATGGCAACGACAGCAGCAGATGTGAAGGTATGTCAGCTTTATGTTGAGGAGTTTGGGTAAGCAGTTGATGCTTAAGAATTTTTGCTTGTTGAGAATTTTTGAAAGAGGTTGGGGAGTTTGCAAAGAGTTTTGGAAGCAGCAAAGGTTGTGGGTTACATAGTGGCTGAATTGAATTGGTTGGTGTCACTGTGTGAACAAGTCTTAAGAGTTGTGTGTTGAAGTGTTGTATACTGTAAAAGTTTGAAGTTCTTCAGGTTGTTGTTGGGGTTGTGTACAGTCCGGAAATGTGAAAGGTTAAGTTGTGGTTATCTTTGAGTGTTCTGGAATTCGTGAACAGTATGTGGTGGTGTTGAGTTCGTGAGGGTTTTGTGAAGAGAGTGTTCAGTGGTGGTTAAGTCTCCTGTGTTGCTTTGCGGTTTGCTTAGAGGAGTTTGGTTGTGTTCTTTTCGCCAGTTGAAATTTCGAGGACGAAATTTCCTAAGAGGGGGAGAGTTGTAACGCCCCGGTTTTGGGCTTAGAAGTTTTGGGTTTGGACCAGACCGGTCGGGTTGCGGTTCGAATATATAAAGGTGGAATTAGGAAAGCCTAGTTCGGGTTGCATTAAAAATATGGAAAAATGTTCTAAAATCCTCTTTTAATATATATAAGTGAACTGTGAAATCAATTTTGCAAAATGAGGTTTGGAAGGGTGACATTTTGGCTAGTGACCAAAATGTAATTTTTGAAAACTGTGAGACTGTTTTAAAAAGGATTGAAACTTTGAATCTTTAAGGAGCTATTTACCCAATGGGAGTTTCTCCAGATTTTCTAAATATATTAAATGATTAATTAAAAGGTTTTTAATATAAACAAAGTGGAGGGAAGATATTTTAGTTTTAACTAACTTTTCTCTCAACTATTTTCTCTCATTTTCTCTCAAGCCAAACATCTCTCTCCAGAGCTTTTCTCTCTGATTTTGTCACCTAAATTCATCTTTTCAATTACCTATTGATTGCTAATCATCTCTACAACAAAACCTCACCATTTGCTAAGTGGATTTTCATGAAAACTTGATTCTAAAAGGGAGAAACTCAAGTTTGGAGGTAAGAACGTCATTCTCCTCTAAACTCTCAGTTCTTTACTGAAATTCCCAAGTTCTCAATCCTTGATTTATGATTTATTAAAGGTTTTACAATTGTAATCTTGATTTTGGCTTTAAAATGCAAGATTTGCTTGATTTTGGTGAAATTTTCGTATGATCTGTTTGGGCAGTGTGTTGAGGTGTTAAATTGATGTTAATTGAATGTTAATTTGATTAGAAATTGAGGCTTAATCAATGCAATCCCGAATAGGTTGAATTTCCTAAGTTTTGCTTGAGTTTTTGGTTATTTTTGGAGTGATCTTGGTGACCTGTTATAGCTGGAGGTATAAGGACGAGTTTGAGATCATTTTGGATGTTAATTGATGTTTAAAAATGGTTGGAAGTGATGGATCTTGGCTGGGTTAAGTTTTGGAAGTGTTTGAGTGTGATTTCGGTTGTTTTTGGTAGCCGAATTGATGATTTTGTGATGAGCAGCGAGTTTAGTTGTGTTGTTGGAGTTTTTAGTGCATTATGATGCATTAATCCTCTGATGTT
This sequence comes from Hibiscus trionum, assembly GCA_030270665.1. Taxonomy (NCBI): domain Eukaryota; kingdom Viridiplantae; phylum Streptophyta; class Magnoliopsida; order Malvales; family Malvaceae; genus Hibiscus; species Hibiscus trionum. The sequence continues at coordinate 1,993,370 of BSYR01000004.1, forward strand.
ATGTGCTTGAAACAGGGGAGGAAGATCCGTGAGCATTAGAGGTGGTGTTGAAGGTTTCGGATGCTTGGAAGGCTTGTTGGCTAGCCTTGTTTTGTGTATCGGTGAGTGAAGTTGGGTTTTCAGCTTTTAAACCAAGGTTTGAAGGTTTTGGGAGCTTAGTTTAAGTCTAAACAACTTTGCTAAGCTCAAGAGTAAGTAAATGGATTTTCGCTCTTGGTTGTGTTGTGAATTGGCTTTTCAAAGCAATTGTGATTGATGGTTGCAATGCATATGTTTTGCATGTTTTAGATTCTGTTTTGAAAGCATATTTTAGCATGGTTTAATGCTGGTTTTGAAAGCCATATGTGAAGGATGCTCAAGGTAAGAGATCCTTGGTTTTGTACATTGAAATTGTGGGATTGATGCATAGTGTTGCATGTTGTTAAATGGCTTTGTGTAATGCTTTAAAACAGTGGATTAACGTTGTTAATGATGCATATTGGCAAGTGGTTGTTGAGGTCACAAAGGTGGTTAAAAGTCCTTGTGTGAGCCTTGTGTATTTAAGAACAACATGGTGTTTAAAAGTCCATGGTTGGTTCTTGGTTAAAGTTCGTGGCGGTTATTGCATTTTGATTATGCTTGTGAACTAATGGATTAATGCGGTAAGATGGTTATATTGGCTAGTGATGTAAGTGGTTCTTGGTTCTTTGATCGGATATAGTTAGCCGGCTATAGGATTGGGTGCACCGTGAATAAAGTCGCCTTGGATGTGGAGTGGTTGAGAGTGAACCGGTAAACTCCATCCAAGTTTCCTAACGAGATGGTTAAGGTCATAATGGTTGATGGGATCCCATTCGAGGACCTTGGTTAAGCAAAGGTAATAATGGTGGTTAAAATTCCATTTGAGGACCTTGTGCTTGGTAAGATCACAATGGAGGTGTAAAGTCCATGTGTGGATCTTGTGTAGGGTGTCCCGGATCTCGTTAGTGATGTTATACAGCTACCAATCGGTAATGTTAAGGTTGTATGGTGTTTAAAAGTCCATACATGGGAACCTTGTGAAAGTTAAGGTTGTATGGTGTTTAAAAGTCCATACATGGGAACCTTGTGATTGGTAAGGTCAAATGGTGTTTAAAAGTCCATTTGGGGACCTTGGATTGGTAGTGTGTATGAAGCGTGGGGACAACGCTTGTGATCCGCGTATCCGATCGGATGTTGAGTTGAAAAGTGGTTTCGGTTGGTCACTTGGAAGCCAATATAATGTTCTTGAATGTAATGAAGCATGAGATGCTTGTAATGATGCATGATTGCATGAGATGTGTATAATGTATTATGAATGCATGTTTACTTGTTGGTTTGAACAAGTGTTGATTATCTATTGAGAATGGTGCATGTGTGCATGAAATCTCTTTAGTGCATCGTAGTCTTGCTAAGACTTGTTTTAAAGGCATGAGTTACAAATATTGATGTTGTGGTTCATACGTTACATATGTTAATGCATTTGTTATGTTGAATGAGAAAATGGTTTAAAGGGTTTATTGCTTAAATTGATAATCAAGTATGAGAAAGGTATGTTGTGAATTGGAAGTGTTTTCCAAGGGTTTGAATTTAACTTTGCATATGGTGTTTATGCATGGTGAGGTTAAATTGATGGTTTTGCAAGTTTATGTTTTGAAAAGGTTTGCTTAGCTTTCTAAGCTAAGGGTTGGTTTTCATGATTGAGCAATGCATGGTTTTAAGCATGTTGTTGAAAAGGGTTTTCTAACAATGCTTTGGTTTATGAAATCGAGTTGTTTTTAAAAGTGGTTTATGACTCGCTGCATTGATGGCGTTTTGGTTTTGAGCATTCCTCACTAAGCATTATGTGCTTACGCTCCTTTTTGTCCATCAATGCAGATAATTGAAGTTTGGACAGCGAGAAGCAAGGGATTCAAGGAGGACTCCATTAGGGATGTATGTCTCGGTTAATAGCTATAGTTAATAAAGGCAATGGGGGAAAGAATCTCTTGTGTTGTTGTTAAATGAGATTGTGTATGTTGGACAAGTTGGTTTATGGTTTTAAATCATGTGGTTTATTGTTGCAACGTTTGGATCTCTTATTGCGAAAGTGTTTATGCAATGCTTCTTGCGTTAAAAGCATGATTGTGGTTTAAATGTGTTTAATGAGTTGATGCACCTAGGGGTGGTTATGTATCTAGTTTTTGATGCATATATGTCTCTTGTATGTTCTATGACTTGCTGGTGTGTCTTGGTTGCATTCGGATCATGTTTGGTGGGTCAAAGATGCATTTAACCAGCAAGGATGCTGCAATCTGGGCATGGCGTTTCGGAACGCGTGTTACCGTTTCGGAACGGGGGGCCTGAAAAGGCCAGGGTGTTTCGAAACGGATTGACCCGTTTCGGAACGTTTGTGCTACTGCCTGTGCCTGTTCCGATACGCGTTGCAGAGCGGCCCCGCGTTTCGAAACAGGGTGAACCTGTTTCGGAACACCTGACCGTTGGGGGCTGACACTGGCGGTTATGTGTTTCGAAATGTTTGCGTTTTGGTCCTGAATCTTGTTTTTGAAATTGTATGAGTTCGGGATGTCCGTTTGAGCTGAAATTTGGCAGTGAAGCATGAAACATGACTAATTTCAAATTGGTAACTTTTAATCGGGTTAAGTCCCTGTAATTTTCAGAATTTACAGTTTGGTCCCTAAAGTTGTAATTTGTGCAATTGGGTCCCTGAATGATCTCTGATGGTTGTGATCTTTGAGCATGATGTTTGCGTGATCATATTTAGGGTTAATGAGCATCTAGACAAGATTAAATAGAAAAAAATTGGTCGTTAATCAAGGTTGACTTTCGGGTTGACTTTGGTTTTCCCCGTGTGATCTTCTTAATTCGGTTCAACCGTCTGGGCCGGGTTAAGGGGGTTACAGCATCACCAAAAACTCATAATGCCCATACCTCGTTCTGAAAGCTGTCTTTGGCACATCTACATCCTTCACCTTCAACTGATAATACCCTGACCTTAAGTCAATTTTAGAGAACACAGCCGCTCCCCGAAATTGATCAAAAAGATCATCAATTCTCGGCAATGGATACCGATTCTTGACAGTCAACTTGTTAAGCTGACGGTAATCAATGCACATTCTCATCGTGCCATCCTTCTTCTTCACAAACAAGACCGGTGCACCCCAAGGTGACACACTCGGCCGAATGAAACCACGATCAAGCAACTCCTGAAGTTGCGTCTTCAGCTCCTTCAACTCTTTAGGTGCCATTCGATAAGGAGTAATGGACACTGGAGTTGTGTTTTCATACAACTCAATCCCAAACTCCACTTCTCGATTAGGAGGCAATCCAGGCAACTCCTCCGGAAACACACCAGGAAACTCTCGTACAGTCCTGATATCTTGCACACGCAACTCCTTAGAACTAGGATTCATCACGAAGGCTAGGTAAGCTTCACAGCCTTGCCTCAGCATCCGGCTCGCTTCCAAGGTAGACACCACATTGGCAAGAAACTTCACATTCTCACCAACCACTACTACCTCATAATCATCCGCAAGCTTCAACGAAACTCTCTTATTCTCAAAATCCACTACCGCTCGATGCTCAACAAGCCAATCCATACCAAGGATTACATCAAAGCCATAGAAAGGCAATTCCATAAGATCAACATGGAAAACATGCTCTTGCACAACCAAGGGACATCTTCTATAAAGCTTTCGTGTCACAACAGTCTCACCAAAAGAACTAGTTACACGCATACCAACATCCAAAGACTCAACAGGCAAACCAAGCAATTGAGCATGCTCACGCAATATGTATGAGTGTGTAGATCCAGAATCAATCAAGGAAAGTAATGACAAGGATTGCAAAGTAAAAGTACCTGCGATCACATCCGTGTCATTCCTCCCCTCTCTCTGAGCATACACTCTGGCCTGGCCACCACCCTCAGGCTGAACAACTACAACATGAGCCACATTCCTTCCACCATCCTCTCTACGCTAGAAGTTACCACGGCCGCGCCCACGACCTCTCTGCGGTGCAACAACTCCAGGAGCACGTCCCTGACCACCACCGGCCAACAGAGGACACTCCCTCCTCATATGATCCGCCGAACCACAGTTCCAGCACGAGTTACCGGCCACCACAACAGGAGCCTGAACCTCCCTCGCTGCTCGAGGACAATCACGCCTCAGATGTCCACGTGATCCACATGTCCAACATGTGTTCGGATCAGCTCTCGCCCTGTCTCCCTGAACAGGCGCACCTTGCCCTCCACCAAGTATACGCATCGTCATGCAACAATGATATCACACAACCCAACTTTTGCACATCATTGCAGTTCATTTGTCCCAAGATTCTCTTGGTACTTTCCAACCAAGATTCAGAACCTTCAGCAGACAATCCCCTGAACTCAGTCCCTCCCAGACTGCGCAAATGTTCTAGAGGTAGTCTTACATTAGCATCTCCCTGATGCCCAGCTCCTTGAGCTCCAGCTACCGCCGCTCGAAAGGCTCCAGCAATAGCTTGTATCAGCATCGTCATGTCAGGAGCAGCTTGCCCCTGCCCAGCTTCAGGTCCAGCGACCCCAGCACCAGCATCAACGCCAGCTCCCTCACCCCCAGCACCACCACCACCAGGTGGAGGAGGTAAATCCACTACATTCTCAGCGTTCTTTTCATTCTCATTTTGAGCCATAGCTCGCATATTAATCCTCGTCTCTCTACGAGGTCCCATCACTAAACAATGCAATCACAATGCAATTAACAAAGTTAGGCTCAGCAAGGTAAGCAACCCAAGTACTCAAGATCATTTCCAATTAAAACAAATCATTTCATTAGCTTTGATTTGGCAATGGGTCCCTCTAACATGCTTCACCACAACATACACCACAATTGCAACAAACTTACAATTTACACATCATACCTTCACTCATCATGCAAACAAAGCAATCATACACATATCACCCACTTAACCATTTCCAATTACTCGAGAACTCAGCTCTGATACCACCAAATGTAACCCCCTTAGCCCGGCCTAGACGGTTGACCCGAACTACGAAGATTACACGGGGAAAACCAAAGTCAACCCGAAAGTCAACCTTGATTAGCGACCCCTTTTTTATTTTTAAACTTGTCTAAAGGCATATTAATCCTAGGTGAACTCTTGAGAAGGACATACTCAAAAATCACAGCGATCGGAGAACATTTAGGGACTCAATTGCACAACATACAAATTTAGGGACCAAAATGCAAATTCTGGAAATTAAGAGGACTTAACATGTTTTAAAGTTACCATTATAAAATTAATCATATTTCATGCCTCTCTGCCAAATTTCATCCCAATCGGACATCACAATCTCAACCAATTGCATAAACAAAGTTTGGGACCAAAACGTAAGAGTTTCAAAACATATAACCATCAAATTCAGTGCCCAACGGTCGAGTGTTCCGAAACGGGGAAGATCCGTTCCGAAACACGGGACCGTTCCGAAACTTATTGCGGAACAGGGCTTGGCAGTGGCAAATCTGTTTCGGAACAGCCCTACCTGTTTCGAAACGCCAAGGCCATTTCAGGCCACCTGTTTCGAAACAGTAGCACCCGTTCCGAAACGAAATGCCCAGAATTGCAGAATTTTGCTAGTTTAACAAGCAATTGACCCATCAAACACATTCCGATGACACTCAAATCGTACCAGCAAGTCATCAAACACTTAAGGGACATATTAGCATCAACTAGACACAATCATGGCATCATTCAAAGAAAAACCCAATTCTATAGGCATGCATCCTACTTTGAAAACCATACAATTATCAATACTCCAAATCCAAATACCAAAAGGCCATTTACATGTTCCAACATCATCAAAAGCATTAACCAAACTTAGGGAGTCCAGAACATCTCCCAAAAACACAATCTAGGTTCCCATTGCCAAATGCCAAAAGCTAATAGTGTTAGGAAAACATTCACCATACATGAGCTTAATCTTCCACTTGGATTCTTGACCTCCTTGCTGCCCTCAATGCGCTTCAATGTTGTGCATTATCGGTTTAAGAAAGAGAGAGCGTAAGCACATAGCTTAGTGAGGAAATGCTCAATTAAAACATCATAATAATGCATTTGCAAAAACACCCTTTTCAAGGCCTTTAGTTTCAAAACAACATTTATCATGCAATTATGCACACAAACCAAGCCTCTCATGCTTCAAATCATCATCATGTTATATTGGCTTACAAGTGATAATCAATAACATTTACAACCCAAAAACACAATCGGATACGCGGATTACAAGCGTTGTCCCATACGCTTCATACACACTACCAATATCAAGGTGGAGCATGGTACAATCACAACCCCTCAACACCCGTGATGGAGACTATGGTACAATCACAACCCCTCAACATCACTCATTGGTAGTTGTATAACATCACTAACGAGAACACGGGACATACAACATAAGATCCACACATGGACTTTTAACCACCATTGTGATCTTAACACAAGATTCACTCATGGACTTTTAACCACCATGATGACCTTAACCATCTCGTTAGTGTACTTGGATAGAGTTTATGGTACAATCACAACCCCTCAACATCCAAGGCGACTTTATTCACGGTGCACCCAATCCTATAGCCGGCTAACTATATCTGATTCAAGTACTTTAAAACCAACACATCACTTGCCAATATACATCATATAACATTATTAATCCACTGTTTTAAAGCATTTAACAAAGCCATTAAATCATCATGCATTACAATGCATCAAACCACATTTATCAATGTTCAAAACAAGGATCTCTTACCTCGAGCATCCTTCAACACATGGCTTACAAATCCAACATTAAACATGCTAAAATATGCTCTCAAAACAGAATTTAAACATGCAAATAAAACACATTGCATTCAACCAACTCATGGTTCATCAACAAGAGAGTTTCTTCGAAAAACTTACTCTTGAGCTTAGCTAAGTTGTTTAGACTTAACTAAGCTCCCAAAACATTCCAAGATTGGTTTCAAAGCTGAAAACCAAACTTCACTCACCGATTCCGTTTCGCAAGCTCGCCGAAACACCGATCAAGCCTCCAGATCAACACCACAAGGATCCGATGATGTCTCCCCTGTTTTAAACACATCAAAGCAGAAGATCAATGCATCATCATGCATTAAAATCTTCAACCAAGACACCTAAACTCACTGCTCACATCAACACTCACATTTCGGCTACCAAACACAACCGAAATCACATCCAAACACCTCAACAACCTTACCCAGCCAAGATCCATCAATTCCAATCATACTTAAACACCAATTAACATCCAAAAAGGATCTAATCACGTCCTTATACCTCCAGCTATAGCAGAACATCAAAATCACCCCAAAAACCACCATTAACTCAATCAAAAACTTAGGAAAATCAACCTATCCGGGATTGCATTGATTAAACTTCAATTACACATCATTTATACATTCAATAAACATAAAAAAGACATCTCAAAACACAGCCCAATCACTTTGTACGAATTTAATCCATATTAAATCCAAATCTTGCATTTTAAGCCAAAATCAAGAACACAACATTAAAACCTTTAATAAAACTCAAATCAAGGATTGAGAACTTGGGAATTTCAGTAAAGAACTGAGTATTTAGAGGAGAAGGACGTTCATACCTCTAAATGTGAGTTTCTCCTTGTTTAAAGCCAAGATTCTTGAAAATTCAATAAGCAAAAGGTAATGATTTGATGTAGGAATGATTAGAAACCAATTGGAGATTGATATCTCATCTTTAGGTGTTAAAATCAGAGGGAAAATGGCTGGGGAAATGTGTTTGGCTGAGAGAAAACGGAGAGAAAATGAAGAGGGAAAAATTTGAGAAAAGTTAGTTATGAACTCAAAAATATCTATTTCCCCTTTTTCCTTTTATTAAATATCATTTAATAAATGTTTAATATTAAGAAAAATCTGGAGAAAACTCTTCTTGGGTAAATTAGCTCCTTAAAGATTCAAAGTTTCAATCCTTTTAAAACAGTCACCAACTTTTCAAAAATTACATTTTAGTCACTAACTTGAAGTGTCACATTTCGAAACCTCATTTTGTAAAATTGATTTCACCACTCTCTTATATATAATAAAAGAGAATTTTAAGATATTTTTTCATATTTTTAATGCATCCCGAACTAGGCTTTCCCTAAAACCACCTTTTATATTCGAACCGAAATTCGACCGGCCCGATTCAAACCCAAAACCTCTAAGCCCAAAATTGGGGTGTTACAACTCTCCCCTCCTTAAGAAATTTCGTCCTCGAAATTTACCTGAAGGAAAGAGGTACGGGAACTGCTTCAACATGTCATCCTTCCGTTCCCACGTGGCTTCCTCAACACCACGATGCTTCCACAACACCTTTACCAACTCAATGGTCTTGCCTCGAAGAACTTTACAATCCGAATCCAGAATCTTCACTGGTTCCTCATCATAGGTCAAATCCGGATTCAATTCCACTTCTTCCACAAGCATCACATGCGAAGGATCCGATCTATACTTCCGAAGCATAGAAACATGAAACACATCATGGATCTTTTCCAACTCCTACGGTAACCTCAACTTGTACGCAACAGGACCCACACGCTCAATCACCTCATATGGTCCAATGTACCTAGGGCTCAACTTACCCTTTCGGCCAAATCTCATCACCTTTTTCCAAGGCGAAACCTTCAAAAACACACGGTTACCCACCGCATACTCAATCTCCTTACGCTTCAAATCCGCGTAAGACTTTTGCCGATCAGAAGCTGCCTTCAAACGCTCACAAATGAGCTTCACCTTCTCGGTGGTTCCTTTCAACAAAGCTGGCATCGAAACCAACTTCTGACCCGTTTTAGCCCAACAAAGAGGAGTCATACACTTCCTCCCGTACAAAGCTTCATAAGGCGCCATTTGAATACTTGCCTGATAACTATTATTATAGGCAAATTCCACCAAAGGCAAATGTTTCTCCCAAGAACCCTGAAACTCAATAACGCAGCACCTCAACATATCGTCCAACACCTGTATAACACGCTCAGACTGTCCATCCGACTGCGGATGATAAGAAGTGCTGAAAGTCAACCGCGTACCCAAAGCCTGATGCAAACACTGCCAGAAACGCGATGTAAACCTTGGATCCCTATCCGACACAATCGACTTAGGCACACCATGCAGCCGCACAATCTCAGCAATGTACAGCTCCGCAAGCTTATCCAAGGTATACGTAGTATGCACAGGCAAGAAATGCGCACACTTCGTCAGGCGATCCACAATCACCCACACCGAATTCTTCTTCGATGGCGACAAAGGCAAACCAGACACAAAGTCCATGGTAACCCTTTCCCACTTCCACTCAGGAATCCTCAACGGTTGCAACAACCCTGAAGGAAACTGATGCTCAGCTCTAACTCGCTGGCAAACCATGAACTTGCTTACAAACTCAGCAACATCCTTCTTTAAACCCACCCAATAGTACTCATCACGAAGATCACGGTACATCTTAGTACTACCAGGGTGCATAGCAAAAGGACTACTATGACCTTCAGTCAGAATAGCACGCCTCAACTCAGCATCATTGGGCACTACTATTCGACTCCCAAAACATAAAACCCCATCATCATTAAAGTAGAAATCTGATGGCCTACCCTCTGCAATATCCTGAACATGTGGCACCAAGGAATCATCCAACAACTGCTTTTCCTTAATCAACTGAACCAAGGAGGGTTTCACCTGAAACTCAGCCACAAGACCACCATCACGCGAAATGCTCAAACTGGCAAACATAGCCCTCAACTCCACAGCTACCTTCCTACTCAAGGCATCCGCTACAACATTAGCTTTACCCGGATGGTACTCGATCGTCAAATCATAATCCTTAAGCAACTCCACCCAACGTCGTTGCCTAAGATTTAACTCCTTCTGAGACATCAGATACTTCAAACTCTTGTGGTCCGTGTACACCGTACACTTCTCACCATACAGGTAATGTCTCCAGATTTTCAAAGCAAAAACCACCGCAGCTAACTCAATGTCATGCGTAGGATAATTGCGCTCATGCACCTTCAACTGCCATGATGCATAAGCCACCACCTTACCCTCTTGCATCAACACACATCCCAAACCAACGTAGGACGCATCAATATACACCACAAACTCTTTCCCTGATTCAGGTTGAACCAAGATAGGAGCTTGCGTCAAAGCTGCCTTAAGCTTCTCAAAAGCCTGTTGTCTCGCTTCCGTCCACTCATACTTAACATCCTTCTACAACAACTTCGTCAAAGGTGCAACAATCTTGGAAAACCCATCCACGAACCTTCGATAGTATCCTGCCAAACCCAGGAAACTACGGACTTCATGAACTGACTTAGGAGGCTTCCAATTCATCACTGCCTCAATCTTTTGAGGATCAACACGAATCCCCTAAGCAGAAACCACATGACCAAGAAACACAACCTCTCTAAGCCAGAACTCACACTTGCTCAGCTTAGCATAAAGCTGATTCTCCAACAAAGCCTGTAACACAATTCTCAAATGCCCTTCATGCTCCTCCTCAGTACGTGAGTACACAAGAATATCATCAATGAACACCACGACAAATTGATCCAAGTATTCATGGAATACTCTATTCATCATGTCCATGAAAGCTGCAGGAGCATTCGTCAAACCAAACGGCATCACAAAAAACTCATAATACCCATACCTCGTTCTGAAAGCTGTCTTTGGCACATCTACATCCTTCACCTTCAACTGATAATACCCTGACCTTAAGTCAATTTTAGAGAACACAGCCGCTCCCCGAAATTGATCAAAAAGATCATCAATTCTCGGCAATGGATACCGATTCTTGACAGTCAACTTGTTAAGCTGACGGTAATCAATGCACATTCTCATCGTGCCATCCTTCTTCTTCACAAACAAGACCGGTGCACCCCAAGGTGACACACTCGGCCGAATGAAACCACGATCAAGCAACTCCTGAAGTTGCATCTTCAGCTCCTTCAACTCTTTAGGTGCCATTCGATAAGGAGTAATGGACACTGGAGTTGTGTTTTCATACAACTCAATCCCAAACTCCACTTCTCGATTAGGAGGCAATCCAGGCAACTCCTCCGGAAACACACCAGGAAACTCTCGTACAGTCGTGATATCTTGCACACGCAACTCCTTAGAACTAGGATTCATCACGAAGGCTAGGTAAGCTTCACAGCCTTGCCTCAGCATCCGGCTCGCTTCCAAGGTAGACACCACATTGGAAAGAAACTTCACATTCTCACCAACCACTACTACCTCATAATCATCCGCAAGCTTCAACGAAACTCGCTTATTCTCAAAATCCACTACCGCTTGATGCTCAACAAGCCAATCCATACCAAGGATTACATCAAAGCCATAGAAAGGCAATTCCATAAGATCAACATGGAAAACATGCTCTTACACAACCAAGGGACATCTTCTATAAAGCTTTCGTGTCACAACAGTCTCACCAAAAGAACTAGTTACACGCATACCAACATCCAAAGACTCAACAGGCAAACCAAGCAATTGAGCATGCTCACGCAATATGTATGAGTGTGTAGATCCAGAATCAATCAAGGAAAGTAATGACAAGGATTGCAAAGTAAAAGTACATGCGATCACATCCGTGTCATTCCTCCCCTCTCTCTGAGCATACACTCTGGCCTGGCCACCACCCTCAGGCTGAACAGCTACAACACGAGCCACATTCCTTCCACCATCCTCTCTACGCTGGAAGTTACCACGGCCGTGCCCACGACCTCTCTGCGGTGCAACAACTCCAGGAGCACGTCCCTGACCACCACCGGCCAATAGAGGACACTCCCTCCTCATATGATCCGCCGAACCACAGTTCCAGCACGAGTTACCGGCCACCACAACAGGAGCCTGAACCTCTCTCGCTGCTCGAGGACAATCACGCCTCAGATGTCCACGTGATCCACATGTCCAACATGTGTTCGGATCAGCTCTCGCCCTGTCTCCCTGAACAGGCGCACCTTGCCCTCCACCACCTCGCCTAGCTGAAGACTGATACTTCCGATCACGTCCTCTCTTGTTCCGTCCGCCACCGGAACTATACTCAGCAGCTCGCTTGCCCACACTAGGACCAGCACCTCTAGAAGATAAACTCAAATTCAACTCGATGTCCTTTGCTCTTCCAACCAGCACATCAAAATCTGTGTACTCAGCAGCCACCATATAAGTCTTCACCTCCGTCACCAGACCATAACGGAAACGTTCACACCTCTCCCGCTCATCCGAAACAAGCTCAGGTGCGTACTGACTGAGTCGGACAAACTGAACCTCGTACTCAGCCACTGTCATACTCCCTTGAGTAAGAGACATGAATTCCCTTTTCTTCTCATCCAGGTATCGCACACCCAGATACCTCCTCTTGAACGCGTTCAGAAAGAACGTCCAAGTCACATCAGCTTCCTCCATTCCGGAGATAGTGGTTGTCCACCAGGTATACGCATCGTCATGCAACAATGATATCACACAACCTAGCTTTTGCACATCATTGCAGTTCATTTGTCCCAAGATTCTCTTGGTACTTTCCAACCAAGATTCAGAACCTTCAGCAGGCAATCCCCTGAACTCAGTCCCTCCCAGACTGCGCAAACGTTCTAGAGGTAGTCTTACATTAGCATCTCCCTGATGCCCAGCTCCTTGAGCTCCAGCTACCGTCGCTCGAAAGGCTCCAGCAATAGCTTGTATCAGCATCGTCATGTCAGGAGCAGCTTGCCCCTGCCCAGCTTCAGGTCCAGCGACCCCAGCACGAGCATCAACGCCAGCTCCCTCACCCCCAGCACCACCACCACCAGGTGGAGGAGGTAAATCCACTACATTCTCAGCGTTCTCTTCATTCTCATTTTGAGCCATAGCTCGCGTATTAATCCTCGTCTCTCTACGAGGTCCCATCACTAAACAATGCAATCACAATGCAATTAACAAAGTCAAGCTCAGTAAGGTAAGCAATCCAAGTACTAAAGCTCATTTCCAATTAAAACAAATCATTTCATTAGCTTTGATTTGGCAATGGGTCCCTCTAACATGCTTCACCACAATATACACCACAATTGCAACAAACTTACAATTTACACATCATACCTTCACTCATCATGCAAACAAAGCAATCATACACATATCACCCACTTAACCATTTCCAATTACTCGAGAACTCAGCTCTGATACCACCAAATGTAACCCCCTTAGCCCGGCCTAGACGGTTGACCCGAACTACGAAGATTACACGGGGAAAACCAAAGTCAACCCGAAAGTCAACCTTGATTAGCGACCCTTTTTTTATTTTTAAACTTGTCTAAAGGCATATTAATCCTAGGTGAACTCTTAAGAAGGACATACTCAAAAATCACAGCGATCGGAGAACATTTAGGGACTCAATTGCACAACATACAAATTTAGGGACCAAAATGCAAATTCTGGAAATTAAGTGGACTTAAAATGTTTTAAAGTTACCATTATAAAATTAATCATATTTCACGCCTCTCTGCCAAATTTCATCCCAATCAGACATCACAATCTCAACCAATTGCATAAACAAAGTTTGGGACCAAAACGTAAGAGTTTCAAAACATATAACCATCAAATTCAGTGCCCAACGGTCGAGTGTTCCGAAACGGGGAAGATCCGTTCCAAAACGCGGGACCGTTCCGAAACTTGTTGCAGAAATGGGCTTGGCAGTGGTAAATCTGTTTCGGAACAGCCCTACCTGTTTCGAAACGCCAAGGCCATTTCAGGCCACCTGTTCCGAAACAGTAGCACCCGTTCCGAAACGAGATGCCCAAAATTGCAGAATTTTGCTGGTTTAACAAGCAATTGACCCATCAAACACATTCCGCTGACACTCAAATCGTACCAGCAAGTCATCAAACACTTAAGGGACATATTAGCATCAACTAAACACAATCATGGCATCATTCAAAGAAAAACCCAATTCTATAGGCATGCATCCTACTTTGAAAACCATGCAATTATCAATACTCCAAAGCCAAATACCAAAAGGCCATTTACATGTTCCAACATCATCAAAAGCATTAACCAAACTTAGGGAGTCCAGAACATCTCCCAAAAACACAATCTAGGTTCCCATTGCCAAATGCCAAAAGCTAATAGTGTTAGGAAAACATTCACCATACATGAGCTTAATCTTCCACTTGGATTCTTGACCTCATTGCTGCCCTCAATGCGCTTCAATGCTCTGCATTATTGGTTTAAGAAAGAGAGAGCATAAGCACATAGCTTAGTGAGGAAATGCTCAATTAAAACATCATAATAATGCATTTGCAAAAACACCCTTTTCAAGGCCTTTAGTTTCAAAACAACATTTATCATGCAATTATGCACACAAACCAAGCATCTCATGCTTCAAATCATCATCATGTTATATTGGCTTACAAGTGATAATCAATAACATTTACAACCCAAAAACACAATCGGATACGCGGATTACAAGCGTTGTCCCATACGCTTCATACACACTACCAATATCAAGGTGGAGCATGGTACAATCACAACCCCTCAACACCCGTGATGGAGACTATGGTACAATCACAACCCCTCAACATCACTCATTGGTAGTTGTATAACTTCACTAACGAGAACACGAGACATACAACACAAGATCCACACATGGACTTTTAACCACCATTGTGATCTTAACACAAGATTCACTCATGGACTTTTAACCACCATGATGACCTTAACCATCTCGTTAGTGTACTTGGATGGAGTTTATGGTACAATCACAACCCCTCAACATCCAAGGCGACTTTATTCACGGTGCACCCAATCCTATAGCCGGCTAACTATATCCGATTCAAGTACTTTAAAACCAACACATCACTTGCCAATATACATCATATAACATTATTAATCCACTGTTTTAAAGCATTTAACAAAGCCATTAAATCATCATGCATTACAATGCATCAAACCACATTTATCAATGTTCAAAACAAGGATCTCTTACCTCGAGCAACCTTCAACACATGGCTTACAAATCCAGCATTAAACATGCTAAAATATGCTCTCAAAACAGAATTTAAACATGCAAATAAAACACATTGCATTCAACCAACTCATGGTTCATCAACAAGAGAGTTTCTTCGAAAAACTTACTCTTGAGCTTAGCTAAGTTGTTTAGACTTAACTAAGCTCCCAAAACGTTCCAAGATTGGTTTCAAAGCTGAAAACCAAACTTCACTCACCGATTCCGTTTCGCAAGCTCGCCGAAACACCGATCAAGCCTCCAGATCAACACCACAAGGATCCGATGATGTCTCCAGATCAAAAACTTAGGAAAATCAACCTATCCGGGATTGCATTGATTAAACTTCAATTACACATCATTTATACATTCAATAAACATCAAAAAGACATCTCAAAACACAGCCCAATCACTTTGTACGAATTTAATCCATATTAAATCCAAATCTTGCATTTTAAGCCAAAATCAAGAACACAACATTAAAACCTTTAATAAAACTCAAATCAAGGATTGAGAACTTGGGAATTTCAGTAAAGAACTGAGTATTTAGAGGAGAAGGACGTTCATACCTCTAAATGTGAGTTTCTCCTTGTTTAAAGCCAAGATTCTTGAAAATTCAATAAGCAAAAGGTAATGATTTGATGTAGGAATGATTAGAAACCAATTGGAGATTGAAATCTCATCTTTAGGTGTTAAAATCAGAGGGAAAATGGCTGGGGAAATGTGTTTGGCTGAGAGAAAAGGGAGAGAAAATGAAGAGGGAAAATTTTGAGAAAAGTTAGTTATGAACTCAAAAATATCTATTTCCCCTTTTTCCTTTTATTAAATATCATTTAATAAATGTTTAATATTAAGAAAAATCTGGAGAAAACTCTTCTTGGGTAAATTAGCTCCTTAAAGATTCAAAGTTTCAATCCTTTTAAAACAGTCACCAACTTTTCAAAATTACATTTTAGTCACTAACTTGAAATGTCACATTTCGAAACCTCATTTTGTAAAATTGATTTCACCACTCTCTTATATATAATAAAAGAGAATTTTAAGATATTTTCCATATTTTTAATGCATCCCGAACTAGGCTTTCCCTAAAACCACCTTTTATATTCGAACCGAAATTCGACCGGCCCGATTCAAACCCAAAACCTCTAAGCCCAAAATTGGGGTGTTACAAACATCATTTCGCATGCCACCATGCATACACAACAAGCATCTGATGCTTCATTAACATTAACATGTCATATTGGCTTCCAAGTGATACCATAACCATTTTCAACATAAAACACAATCGGATACGCGGATTACAAGCGTTGTCCCATACGCTTCATACACACTACCGAACACACAAGGTGGAGTTTACCGGTACAATCACAACCCCTCAACACCCGTGATGGAGTTTAACGGTAAAATTACAACCCCTTAACATCACTCATCGGTAGTTGTATAACATCACTAACGAGAACACGGGACACACAACACAAGATTCACACATGGACTTTTAACCACCATTGTGATCTTAGACATCTCGATAGTGTACTTGGATGGAGTTTACGGTACCATTACAACCCCTCAACATCCAAGGCGACTTTATTCACGGTGCACCCAATCCTATAGCCGGCTAACTATATCCGATTCAAGTACTTTAAAACCAAACATCACTTGCCAATATACATCATATATCATCAACATTCCACTGTATTAAAGCATTAATCAAAGCCATTAAATCATCATGCATTACTATGCATCAAAACCAAATTTATCAATGTCAAACCTAGGATCTCTTACCCTGAGCATCCTTCAACACATGGCTTTCAAAACCAGCATTAATCATGCTAAAACATGCTTTCAAAACAGAATTTAAACATGCAAAATAAACACATTGCATCGAACAATCTCATGGTTCATCAAGGAGAGAGTTTCTCCGAAAACTTACTCTTGAGCTTAGTTAAGTTGCTTAGACTTAAACTAAGCTACCAAAACCTTCAAACATTGGTTTCAAAGCTGAAAACCAAACTTCACTCACCAATTCCGTTTCGCAAGCTTGCCGAAACGTCGTTCAAGCCTCCGAATTAACACCACAAGGATCCGAATGTGTCTCCCCTGTTTTAAACACATCAAAGCAGAGGATTAATGCATCATTATGCATTAAAATCTTCAGCCATTACACCTAAACTCGTTGCTCACATCAAATCTAACATTTCGGCTACCAAACACAACCGAAATCACTTTCAAACTTATCCACAACATTACCCAGCCAAGATCCATCCCTTCTAAACATTCTTAAACATCAATTAACATCCAAAAAGGATCTAAACTCGTCCTTATACCTCCAACATTAATAGAACACCAAGATCACCCCAAAAACCACCATTTTCACAAGTAAAAACTTAGGAAAATCAACCTATTCGAGATTGCATCCATTAAACCTCAATTACACACCATTTAACATCCAAAATACATTAAAAAGACATCTCAAAACAGAGCCTAAACATTCATCACGAATTTCTTCAAGATTTAATCCAAATCTTGAGTTTTAAACCAAAATCAATATCAAAACATTAAAACCTTTTATAAAACTTAATTTAAGGATTGAGAACTTGGGAATTTTAGTAAAGAACTGAGTATTTAGAGGAGAAGGACATCCTTACCTCTAAATGTAGATTTCTCCTTGTTTAGAGCCAAAATCCTTGAAAATCCAATAAGCAAATGAAGAGGATTTGATGTAGTAAAGCTTAGGAATCAATTGATGATTGCAACCTCATCATTTAGAGTGAAAATCAAAAGAAAAGCTGCTGTGGAAATGTGTTTGGCTGAGGGAATTTTGAGAGAAAATGAAATGCGAAAATTTTAGCAAAAGTTGGTTATGAAAACTAAAATATGGTTTTCCCTCTTTTCTTTAAATTAATTAAACATTAAATGAGTCATTAAAATTAAGAAAAATCTGGAGAAATCCTTCCTTGGGTAAATTAGCTCCTTAAAGATTCAAAGTTTCAATCCTTACAAAACAGTCACCACTGAACTTTTCAAAAATTACATTTTAGTCACTATTTCGAAATGTCACACTTCCAAACCCTATTTTGTAAAATTGATTTCACCACTCTCTTATATATATTAAAAGAGGATTTTTAGATATTTTTCCATATTTTTAATGCATCCCGAACTAGGCTTTCCCTAAAACCACCTTTTATATTCGAACAAAAAATCAGACCGGTCAGGTTCAGACCCTAAACTTCCAAGCCCAAAATTGGGGCGTTACAACTCTCCCCCCCTTAAGAAATTTCGTCCTCGAAATTTACCTGGAGGAAAAAGGTATGGAAACTGCTTCAACATGTCATCTTTCCGTTCCCACGTGGCTTCCTCAACACCACGATGCTTCCACAACACCTTTACCAAATCAATGGTATTGCCTCGAAGAACTTTACTGTCCGAATCCAGAATCTCCACTGGTTCCTCATCATAGGTCAAATTCGGATTCAACTCCACTTCCTCCACAGGCATATCATGCGAAGGATCCGATCTATACCTCCGAAGCATAGAAACATGAAACACATCATGAATCTTTTCCAACTCTTGCGGCAATCTCAAATTGTACGCAACAGGACCCACACGTTCAATCACCTCGTATGGTCCAATGTACCTAGGGCTCAACTTACCCTTTCGACCAAACCTCATCACCTTCTTCCAAGGCGAAACTTTCAAAAACACACAGTCACCAACCGCATACTCAATCTCCTTACGCTTCAAATCCGCGTAAGACTTTTGTCGATAAGAAACTGCCTTCAAGCGCTCACAAATGAGCTTCACCTTCTCGGTGGTTCCTTTCAACAAAGCTGGCATTGAAACCAACTTCTAACCTGTTTCAGCCCAACAAAGAGGAGTCTTACACTTCCTCCCGTACAAGGCTTCATAAGGTGCCATTTAAATACTTTCCTGGTAGCTATTATTATAAGAAAACTCCACCAACGGCAAATGCTTCTCCCAAGAGCCTTGAAACTCAATCACACAGCACCTCAACATATCCTCCAGCAGTTGGATAACACGCTCAGACTGTCCATCCGACTGTGGATGATAAGAAGTACTGAAATTCAACCGTGTACCCAAAGCCTGATGCAAACACTCCCAGAAACGCGATGTAAACCTCGGATCTCTATCCGACACGATCGACTTTGGCACACCATGCAGCCGCACAATCTCAGCAATGTACAGCTCTGCAAGCTTATCCAAGGTATACGTAGTATGCACAAGCAAGAAATGCGCACACTTCGTCAGGCGATCCACAATCACCCACACCAAATTCTTCTTCGATGGCGACAGAGGCAAACCAGACACAAAATCCATGGTAATCCTTTCCCACTTCCACTCAAGTATCCTCAACGGTTGCAACAACCTAGAAGGAAACTGATGCTCAGCTTTAACTCGCTGACAAACCATACACTTGCTCACATACTCAGCAACATCCTTCTTTAAACCCACCCAATAGTACTCATCACGAAGATCACGATACATCTTAGTACTTCCAGGGTGCATAGCAAAACGACTACTATAAGCTTCAGTCAGAATAATACGCCTCAACTCAGCATCATTGGGCACTACTATCCGACTTCCAAAACATAAAACTCCATCATCACTAAAATAGAAATCCGATGGCCTATCTTCAGCAATATCCTGAACATGTGACACCAAGGAATCATCCAACAGTTGCTTATCCTTAATCAACTGAACCAAGGATGGTTTCACTTGCAACTTAGCCACAAGACCCCCATCTCGCAATATGCTCAAACTGTCAAACATAGCCCTCAACTCCACTGCTACCTTCCTACTCAAGGCATCCGCTACAACATTAGCTTTTCCCGGATCGTACTCGATCGTCAGATCGTAATCTTTAAGCAACTCCACCCAACGTCGTTGCCTAAGATTCAACTCTTTCTGAGACATCAGATACTTCAAACTCTTGTGATCCGTGTAGACAGTACACTTCTCACCATACAAGTAATGTCTCCAAATTTTCAAAGCAAAAACCACCGCAGCCAACTCAATGTCATGCGTAGGATAATTGCGCTCATGCACCTTCAACTGGCGCGATGCATAAGCCACCACCTTACCCTCTTGCATCAACACAAATCCCAAACCAACGTAGGATGCGTCACTGTACACCACAAACTCTTTCCCTGATTCAGGCTGAACCAAGATAGGAGCTTGCGTCAAAGCTGCCTTCAGCTTCTCAAAAGCCTGTTGTCTCGCTTCCGTCCACTCATACTTAACATCCTTCTGCAACAACTTCGTCAAAGGTGCAACAATCTTTGAAAATCCATCCACGAACCTCCGGTAGTATCCTGCCAAACCAAGGAAACTACGGACTTCATGAACAGACTTATGAGGCTTCCAATTCATCACTGCCTCAATTTTCTGAGGATCAACACGAATCCCCTCTGCAGAAACCACATGACCAAGGAACACAACCTCCCTGAGCCAGAACTCACACTTGCTTAGCTTAGCATAAAGCTGATTCTCCAACAAGGCCTGCAACACAATCCTCAAATGCCCCTCATGCTCCTCCTCAGTACGAGAGTACACGAGGATATCATCAATGAACACCACAACAAACTTGTCCAAATATTCATGGAACACTCTATTCATCATGTCCATGAAAGCTGTAGGAGCATTTGTCAAACCAAACGGCATCACAAGGAACTCATAATGCCCATACCTCGTTCTGAAGGCTGTCTTTGGCACATCCACATCCTTCACCTTCAACTGGTAGTACCCTGACCTTAAGTCAATCTTAGAGAACACAGCCGCTCGCCGAAATTGATCAAAAAGGTCATCAATCCTCGGCAATGGATACCGATTCTTGATAGTCAACTTGTTCAGCTGACGGTAATCGATGCACATTCTCATAGTGCTATCCTTTTTCTTCACAAACAAGACCGGTGCACCCCAAGGTGACACACTCGGCTGAATGAAACCACGATCAAGCAACTCCTGAAGTTGCGTCTTCAGCTCTTTTAACTCCTTAGGAGTCATTCGATAAGGAGTAATGGAAACTGGAGTTTTATTCTCATACAACTCAATTCCAAACTCCACCTCTCGGTTAGGAGGCAATCCAGGCAACTCCTCCGGAAACACACCAGGAAACTCTCGCACAGTCCTGATATCTTGCACTCGCAACTCCTTAGAGCTAGGATTCATCACAAAGGCTAGGTAGGCTTCACAACCTTGCCTCAGCATCCGGCTCGCCTCCAATATAGACACCACATTAGGAAGAAACTTCACATTCTCACCAACCACAACTACCTCATAATCATCCGCAAACTTCAATGAAACTCGCTTGTTCTCAAAATCCACCACAGCTCGATGTTCAACAAGCCAATCTATACCAAGGATTACATCAAAACTATAGAAAGGTAATTCCATAAGATCAACATGAAAAACATGATATTGAACAACCAAGGGACATCTTCTATATAACTTTCGTGTCACAACGGTCTCACCAAAGGAACTAGTTACACGCATACCAACATCCAAAGACTCAACAGGCAAACCAAGCAATTGAGCATGTTCACGCAATATGTATGAGTGTGTCGATCCAGAATCAATCAAGGAAAGTAATGACAAGTATTGCAAAGTGAAGGTACCTGCGATCACATCCGTGTCATTCCTCCCCTCTCGCTCCGCATACACTCGAGCCTGGCCTCCACCCTCAGGTTGGATAGCCACCACATGCGCCACATTCCTTCCACCATCCTCTCTACGCTGGAAGTTACCACGGCCGCGCCCACGACCTCTCTGTGGTGCAACAACTCCAAGAGCACGTCCCTGACCACCACCGGCCAACAAAGGACACTCCCTCCTCATGTGGTCTGCCGAACCACAATTCCAGCATGAATTACCAGCTACAACAACAGGAGCCTGTACCTCCCTCGCTGCTCGAGGACAATCACGTCTCAGATGGCCACGCGATCCACACGCCCAGCATGTGTTCTGATCAGCTCTCGCCCTGTCTCCCTGAACAGGTGCACCATGCCCTCCACCACCACGCCTAGCAGAAGACTGATACCTCTTATCTCGTCCTCTCTTGTTCCGTCCTCCACCGGAACTATAATCAGCAACTCGCTTGCCCGAGCCAGAACCAGCATTCCTGGAAGACAATCCCAGGTTCTGCTCAATATCCTTCGCCCTACTAACTAGTACATCAAAATCAGTGTACTCAGCCGCAAGCATATAGGTCTTTACATCCATCACCAAACCATAACGGAAACGCTCACACCTCTCTCGCTCACCAGGGACAATCTCAGGTGCGTATTGACTGGGACGGACAAACTGGATCTCGTACTCAGCTACCGTCATACTTCCTTGTGTCAGAGACATGAACTCTCTTTTCTTTTCATCCAGGTATCGCACACCTAGATACCTCCGCTTGAACGCATTTAGAAAGAACGTCCAAGTCACATCAACTTCCTCCATTCCGGAGACAGCGGTCGTCCACCAGGTATACGCATCATCATATAACAGCGATACCACACATCCTAACTTCTGCACATCATTGCAGTTCATTTGTCCCAAAATCCTCTTGGTACTTTCCAACCAAGATTCAAAACCTTCAGCAGACAAACCCCTGAACTCAGTCCCTCCCAGACTGCGCAAACGTTCCAAAGGTAGTCTAACATTAGCTTCTCCCTGATGCCCAGCTCCATGAGCTCCAGCTACTGCCGCCTGAAAGGCTCCAGCGATAGCTTGTATCAAAATTGTCATGTCAGGAGCAGCTTGCCCCTGCCCAGCTTCAGGTCCAGCGACCCCAGCACCAGCACCAACACCAGGTCCATCACCTCCAGCACCGCCACCACCAGGAGGAGGAGGTAAATCCAACACATTATCAGCATTCTCCCCGTTCTCATTCTGAGCCATAGCTCGCGTATTAATCCTCGTCTCTCTACGAGGCCTCATTCACTAAAGCAATGCACTAACACAAATGCAATAAACATAATCAGGCTCAGCAAGGTAAGTAATCCAAGCACTCAAGCTCATTTTTCAAAAACAAATCATTTCATTAGTTTTGATATGGCAATGGGTCCCTCTAACATGCTTCAACATAGCATAGCATCACAATTGCAACATACTTCACAATTCATACATCAAACTTTCACTTAAAAAGCATACAAAGAAATCATACATATATCTCCCACATAACCATTCCCGTTTACTCGAGAACTCAGCTCTGATACCACCAAATGTAACCCCCTTAGCCCGGCCTAGACGGTTGACCCGAACTACGAAGATTACACGGGAAAAACCAGAGTCAACCCGAAAGTCAACCTTGATTAATGACCTTTTTTTTCTTTTTAATCTTTTCTAGATGCATATTAACCCTAGGCGTAGCCTTGAGAAAAACATACTTGAAAAGCACAGCGATCGGAAAACGTTAAGGGACTCAATTGCACAAATTACAACATTTAGGGACCAAAATGTAAATACTGGAAATTTAGAGGACTTAACTGATTTTTAAGTTACCATTATGAAATTAATCATATTACATGTTCCCTGTCAAATTTCACCTTAAACGGACATCTCGAACTCAAGCAATTGCATATACGAAAATCAGGACCAAAACGTAAAGCTTGCAAACCTTAAACAATTCATATCAGTGCCCAACGGTCACCTGTTTCGGAACGGGGGTTCACCGTTCCGAAACACGGGTTCGTTTCGAGACCTGTTTCGAAACAGGGCTTGACAGTGGCAAATCCGTTTCGAAATGCCCTCTACCCGTTTCGATACACGAAGGCCATTACAGGCCCCCGTTTCGAAACGGTAGTGCCCGTTCCGATACGGACTGCCCAGAAAGTGCAGATTTTGCTGGTTTAACATACAATTAACCACTCAAATACAACATAATGACCTCCTAATCATGCCAACAAGTCATCATGCATATAAGGGACATATTTGCATCACCAAAACACATTCATGACATCAATTAGGCAAACCACAAGTCTATAAGCATGCATCCTAATGTTGAAAACCATCCAAGCACCAAATCATCAAAGCAAACACCCAAATGGCCATTTACAATCCCAAAACATCATAGGAATCATGCCAAACTCAGGGAGTCCAAAACATCTCCCAAAAACACAACCTAGGTTCCCATTGCCAAAGACCAAAAGCTAATAATGTTGTAAAAATAGTCACCATACATGAGCTTAGCCTTCCCTTGGATTCTTAGCCTCCTTGCTGCTCTTAAAGCACTTCAATTCTCTGCATTATTGGTTCAAGAAAGAGAGCGTAAGCACAACTGCTTAGTGAGGCATGCTCTAAAGAAACAACACAATAATGCACTTTATAAAACAGCTTTCAAAGGTCTTTAAAATCATAAACATCATTTCACATGCCACCATGCATACACATAGAGCATCTCATGCTTCATTAACATTAACATGTCATATTGGCTTCCAAGTGATACCATAACCATTTTCAACATAAAACACAATCGGATACGCGGATTACAAGCGTTGTCCCATACGCTTCATAGACACTACCGAACACACAAGGTGAAGTTTACCGGTACAATCACAACCCCTCAACACCCGTGATGGAGTTTAACGGTACAATTACAACCCCTCAACATCACTCATCGGTAGTTGTATAACATCACTAACGAGAACATGGGACACACAACACAAGATTCACACATGTACTTTTAACCACCATTGTGATCTTAGACATCTCGTTAGTGTACTTGGATGGAGTTTACGGTACCAAAACAACCCCTCAGCATCCAAGGCGACTTTATTCACGGTGCACCCAATCCTATAGTCGGCTAACTATATCCGATTCAAGTACTTTAAAACCAAACATCACTTGCCAATATACATCATATATCATCAACATTCCACTATTTTAAAGCATTTATCAAAGCCATTAAATCATCATGCATTACTATGCATCAAAACCACATTTATCAATGTCAAACCAAGGATCTCTTACCATGAGCATCCTTCAACACATGGCTTTCAAAACCAGCATTAATCATGCTAAAACATGCTTTCAAAACAGAATTTAAACATGCAAAATAAACACATTGCATCCAACAATCTCATGGTTCATCAAGGAGAGAGTTTCTCCGAAAACTTACTCTTGAGCTTAGTTAAGTTGCTTAGACTTAAACTAAGCTCCCAAAACCTTCAAACATTGGTTTCAAAGCTGAAAACCAAACTTCACTCACCAATTCCGTTTCGCAAGCTTGCCGAAACGCCGTTCAAGCCTCCGGATCAACACCACAAGGATCCGAATGTGTCTCCCCTATTTTAAACACATCAAAGCAGAGGATTAATGCATCATTATGCATTAAAATCTTCAGCCATTACACCTAAACTCGCTGCTCACATCAAATCTAACATTTCGGCTACCAAACACAACCGAAATCACTTCCAAACTTATCCACAACATTACCCAGCCAAGATCCATCACTTCTAAACATTCTTAAACATCAATTAACATCCAAAAAGGATCTAAACTCGTCCTTATACCTTCAGCATTAATAGAACACCAAGATCACCCCAAAACCACCATTTTCACAAGTAAAAACTTAGGAAAATCAACCTATTCGGGATTGCATTCATTAAACCTCAATTACACATCATTTAACATCCAAAATACATTAAAAAGACATCTCAAAACAGAGCCCAAACATTCATCACAAATTTCTTCAAGATTTAATCCAAATCTTGAGTTTTAAGCCAAAATTAAGATCACAGCATTAAAACCTTTTATAAAACTTAATTTAAGGATTGAGAACTTGGGAATTTCAGTAAAGAACTGAGTATTTAGAGGAGAAGGACATCCTTACCTCTAAATGTAGATTTCTCCTTGTTTAGAGCCAAAATCCTTGAAAATCCAATAAGCAAATGAAGAGGATTTGATGTAGTAAAGCTTAGGAATCAATTGATGATTGAAACCTCATTATTTAGAGTGAAAATCAAAAGAAAAGCTGCTGTGGAAATGTGTTTGGCTGAGGGAATTTTGAGAGAAAATGAAATGGGAAAATTTTAGCAAAAGTTGGTTATGAAAACTAAAATATGGTTTTCCCTCTTTTCTTTAAATTAATTAAACATTAAATGAGTCATTAAAATTAAGAAAAATCTGGAGAAATCCTTCCTTGGGTAAATTAGCTCCTTAAAGATTCAAAGTTTCAATCCTTACAAAACAGTCACCACTGAACTTTTCAAAAATTACATTTTAGTCACTATTTCGAAATGTCACACTTCCAAACCCTATTTTGTAAAATTGATTTCTCCACTCTCTTATATATATTAAAAGAGGATTTTTAGATATTTTTCCATATTTTTAATGCATCCCGAACTAGGCTTTCCCTAAAACCACCTTTTATATTCAAACCGAAAATCAGACCGGTCCGGTTCAGACCCTAAACTTCCAATCCCAAAATTGGAGTGTTAAATGAGCATCCTTGATAAACTCCCTCTATGTCGTCCAACTGTGCTGCAGGTCTCCCACTCCGTCAGCCTCTCTTGATGGCATCTATCGTGAGGAGATTTCTCTAGCTTCCACTCTGGTGGTTCTCCGCTAGCTTTAGACTAGGACTTTTGTTTCTAATCGCGATCTCATGAAGTAGCATCCAGGTCTCTCTCATATAGGTCATGAAACTAGTGTTTAAGAACCCTAAAGTACGCACGACTTCATTAAAGAAGGTCATTGATTTCCCGCTATCTTTATTGTTCCGTATCTGAGAGAATGTCCATTTGGGCAAAAGTAGATTCATCTCCAACTCTTTATGCCTCATCAGCTCCATGCATGAGTTCTGCTACTCTTCCGCTCCAGCACTCCTCCACCATTCACCAGCATCCTGCACATGCACCACAAAGCACCACCTTTCCCGTAAAAAGCACTAATATACATGACATTTAAAGCACAAGTGGTGTAACTCCCTATATACATACAATATACACAAACTAACCTAAATGCAAACTATATGAGCTTAAAACCATGCAAAAGAAAACCAAAAAGAGCATACAAAATCGATCATTTACACACTCATAAAATACCCCCAAACTTGAAATATTGCTTGTCCTCAATCGATGCAAAATGGTAGGAAGAAAAATAAAAATAGAAAATAAAAACAGTAAACAACCAATAAGTCCTAAGGTTCCACTAAGCTATGCTCATAGAGATTCCGAGTTATGATGTAACAATAATTCATTCCTCAGTTACGTTGATGAGATGCAATGCATTAGAGCTTACAATTCTATTCTAAGGATCAATTCTACCGTAGGTGCAATGTGTGGTAAGTTACATGCATTCATTGCTTAATAACCTTAGAGAAACTTAAGGGTTGCTTTCTTTTGCTATATCGACATATTATTTTTTCTCTTTTTAGAACATTGTTTTACTCATTTTTCTTTTTAAGTTCGAAAAATGTATCCTTGGGGCTTCAGCTTATCACACTTACTCTTCGGTACATGAAGATGGAGTGGAGCAAACAACTCATCCCCGAGCCCTACGAGAAGTGTCATCCGGTGAAGACTTTCATTCACTCTTTTCCAGTACTATCATTCCTACTAGGGAAAGTTAAATGGAGCAAACACAACCCACCTAGTGTACTAAGATATCAAGATGCATAGAAGAGTGTCCCTCAACAGTTTTGTTTAAGTTATCAAGTCTTAATTAATTTTCTTGATTTTTCAGGGAGTTTTTAAGCCTTTGTTTTGTTGTATTTGACATTAAGTTTATTCACTTTAATTCATGCTTTGGCATCAGAAAGTCGACCTAGAGCTTCCTTAAGATTTCTTAAGTGTTTTGAGTGCATACAACATGTGTTTTTAAGGGCTACAACAGATTCATCATTAAGTTCAAAACATAAAGCTCTTAAAACCTTGCAAAGCATCAGCATAGATTCATCATAGGAAGTCATGATCAATGCAGCAACAATTTTAGAATCAAAGGAATCAAAACAAAGGGAACCTATAAGACATATTAGGCTATTTACAAGTTCTAAAAAAATTAAATTTTACCTAATATATATATAAGGGTATGTACTCCCCCAAACTTGAAAAGAGCATTGTTCCCAATGCAAAAAGAAAATAAAAAAAAACAAAACAAATCAAGGAAAAGAAATATATGCAGATGAAAAAATATGAAAATCTAAAATAAAAGGAAGAAAATTTAAAAATAAAAATAAAAGAAAGAAAAGAAAAACTAACCCAAGGAGTTACTGGAGTGGTGGTTCTCGGATGATGATGCCCTTGCCTTTGTCCCGGGTAGACGCTTGTTTCTTGGCAGGGCGCGAGGAGGCGCCAACATCAATATCTGGCCACTTTCTTCTTGTGGTGGTGGCATGTGGTAGTGATTGTAGAAACTGTTGGGGAAACAATGGAAATTTCACTGGCTCGTCGAGCAATAACTCTCGAAAGAGATTTTGGAGCCGTGATTCCCTCCATTGAACTATTAAGAAGTGCGAGTGGCAGAGGATGCAGAGGGTGTCAGCCCAATATCACTGATAGACGGAGAGGTGGCGGAAGGAATAGCTGAAGGTGCAATGTTTGCATAGCCTTTAATTCCTCCACTTTTGAAAGGAGCAAACCTTGGAGGGCTTCCATAATGGTGTCCCCTTCTCTAGCTGGAAATCTTGCCTGGGCGCAGAGAGCAGTGATCAAGTTAGGAAATGGTAGACCATTGGATTGACTTAATGTGGCGACTCCCTCCATAATGACGGCTCGAATCAATTGTTCTAGAAATAAGTTGCGCCCTTGAACAAGGGAATCCAAAATTTGCATCTATCGAAGGGAAAACGTTTCCTGATTCCTAGTGGGCAGAATGCGTTTGTTGATTATATGTGCCCAAAATCTTGAGTCACGCCTCAGTTGCTGCCATTGCACCATTCTATCGTGGCCATCACCAGTTTTTTTTTGTTCGAGGGACACAGAGATCCCGCATAATCACGGTGCAATTAGGGTCAGAGGCCTGGCTTGTCGTGTAGAATTCCTCATGGTGACCAGAAAATTAATAGTATTGTTCGATTGTATCATTAGAGAAATTCACAAACTTTCCATGAACTTGCACATGCTTTTCTCCGTCGTGACCCATATGGGTGTAAAATTCTTGTACTAGAAGACATTGATGTAACCTGGCTATTGAATGAATGTGACCTACTTCTGCTTTCGAGTCATATAGAGCACATGTGGATCAAATCTGAGCTTGTAAGTTTGAGTGAACTCTAACCCTTCTTTTACAAGGATCCATTGTTTGCAGATTAGTTTATATCGTCACTATAGTGATTGAGAGAGAATATGAAGAGCATCATCAAATGGAAAATTTAAGGGTTCTTGAAGAGAAGTTGGGTTATTGAAAGAGGTACCCTCTAGGATAGAGTTGGAGGCTGAGGAACTAGTCGCCATTGAAAATAGCGGATGGTTCTTGATGTCCCAGATCTAAAAGGAGTAGGGAAAAACTTCTTGGGCTGCCTTAGCTGAGAATGAAGATTGTTAGAAGTCAAAGAGTTAGTCTATTTCGTAGGCAGCGAGAGGGTCATTTGTATGGTGAATAGGGACACGATAGGAAGCCGTGTCGAGGGTGCGCTTAGGAAGTGTAACTAAAATGATGAATAGAGAGGTGTAGGTCTAAACCGACTCGTGTCTCCATACTGGCTTCAGATGTGTTTTTGCAAGAGTGGGCCCCTAGTGTTGATCAATATCAAAAGACGAAAAAACCCTTTCCTTTTACATTGATGTCTTGATAATTGCCAAACTTGAAACCTATTCCTAAAAAATTATACCTGTATGAAACTAAATATAGAAAATAAAAGTGTAGAAAATTAAAAAGGTAAGGAAATGGAGTATGCTAATCCACTAATGACAACACAATATATTTATTGCGTAGGACTGGAGCCCAAATTTACATTTGAAGCCATTGTAACACCTTCCTAGTGTTGCTGAGATATTGATCCAAAATTGATGCAATGTTGATAGGTCATGGTGAGAGAAGTTGATCAGCATTGTTATGAAATCTGATGTAGTCTTGCCTTCGCGATTTGCTTAAGATAAGGATAGTAGCAGACCATTCTTGGATAGAAGTGAGGATCCCAGCTTCAATCTATTTGATAACCTCCCTTATAAGCATTGTCTTCATGGTTGGAGCTAATCTTGGTTCGATCGGATCGCGAAATTCATCTACAAGGGAAAATTTATACATGCACAAGTTCGAGCTTACATTCTTTGAATTAACTATATGCCAACCAATAGAATTCTCTTCTAAAATCACTGTATGGGTAGTGTAGGTGCCTAGAGTCGGTGTTGAGTAAGTAGGTATATATATAGATAGTGTAATATCTTCCCCTAAGAATGCATATTTTAAGTGTGGGGGAAGATGTTTAAGATCAAGTACCTACAAGTGCTCTAGTGATGGGTTGAGATATTTGATCTGAGCATAATCAAAGGGTTCAAAAGGCATACCTAGTCTCGTAAGCACAACATTAGATTGCTCAACCTCAACCTCAACCTTACCTTTTTCATCAGCTTCATGCATGGCCTCGTCAAAGTTAGCTTGCGCCTCATCGATAAGCATATTGCTACAACATATTTATGGAAAACTTTCTTTTACTAAGGCTTCTTTAGTTTCCATAAGGTGGTATTCTTCATTGTCATTTGTGTACTTGGGTGTGTTGAAGATGTTGAATATGATATGTCGGTCGTTCACCTTCATGGTGAATTCACCTTTTTCACAATCGATCACAATACGCCCAGTGGCTAGGAATGGTCTCCCCAGAATAATGGGCGCATTCTCATCCGCTTCGTAATAAGGGATGATAAAGTCTGCTGGGAAGACAAACCTATCTACCTTAACCAAGACATCTTCAATTCTGCCCTCGAGTCAGATTTGAGATCAATCAGCCAACTAAAGGATCACTGGTGTGGGCTACACTTTTCCCATCCCTAGTCATTTGAACATAGACTTCAACATCAAGTTAACACTTACACAAATATCACATAAGACACGACCAAAATAATTGTGGCCTATGGAACATGGAATGGTGAAACTGCCAGGGCCCTTTATCTTGGGTGTAAAATCACTTAACACAACTACACACTCACCCATAGTAGTAACAGTTTCAATTTCACCTACCATCCTCTTCTTTTTCACAATCTCCTTTAGAAACTTTGCATAGACCGACATCTGATCAATGGCCTCAAGGAGTGAGACATTGATATGCAACTGTTTGAGCATATTTAGGATTTTCTGGTATTGGACATCTTGCTTCTGAGCTTTCAATCACCGTGGGAATGAAGGTGGTGATCTGGGCTCGTTGTATGGTTATTGGATCCAGAAGCATCCTTTTCTTTGTCTTCCTTGCCTTCAGTAGCAAGGTCATTCACTGTATTAAACACATGAGTTGGTTCCTTAGGTGCTGGAGCATCGATGGATGGGTTGCTTGAGGTGGAATCTACTGGAGAGCCTCCCCCAAACTTGGTTTCTTTCCTTAATTGCGTTCCACTATATAGTGTAACCCCATCGACCCGGTCTGGGTGAAAG
The DNA here is from genome assembly GCA_030270665.1 of Hibiscus trionum. Classification (NCBI taxonomy): domain Eukaryota; kingdom Viridiplantae; phylum Streptophyta; class Magnoliopsida; order Malvales; family Malvaceae; genus Hibiscus; species Hibiscus trionum. Next base: position 2,024,921 of record BSYR01000004.1, read on the forward strand.
ACCGAACCGATCACACGAGGGATATTGAAGTAAACCGGGAGTTTACCCCAATAAACAACCCTATTTTTTTCATTTTATTTTGTCTAGATGCTCTTTATTATCCTATGTGATAAACATCGCAGCGGAACGATTTGCATCCTGATAAAATAATGTTTAGGGACTCAATTTCATACAAATATATTTTAGGGACCATTTTTAATTTTACCAAATTACAGGGACTTCTTCACTTTTTAAGTTACCAACCTTTAATTAGTCACATTACATGCATCTCTGTCAAATCTCAGCTCAAAACAGTCATCCATGCTCATTTAATTGCATCCACAAAATTCAGGGACCAAAACGTAAAGAATCAGAACTTTAGAAGATTCCAATAACCAACTTAACTGTTGGATGTTTCGGTACAAGTTTCCCTGTATCGAAACGCCTGTATCGGAATAGGTTTAGCGTCTCTAAGCTCAGGACCGTATCGAAATACCCTCAAGGGTGTTTCAGAACAGGCTATTCTAGTAGCAAAGTGTACCGAAACACTCCCTTTATGTTTTGAAACCCTAAGCCATTTGAGGCTCACTGTTTCGGTATAGGCTCGAGTGTACCGAAATACCTGGGCCTGTATTGACACTTTTTGCTGTTTTTTCACACTTTAACCCCAATAAAAACATTCCAACATGCTTTCAACATGTATACAACATATCTAATCAACAAACCTCAATCATACATGGCTATTTCAACATCATAGCATGGCAATATGCATCAAGGGAATCTATAGGCATGCAACCTATGCAAAATAACCACTCAAGTGTCAAAACACAAACAAATGCATAAACCAACAAGAAAAAGGCCATTTACAAGTCATTAAGGGCATCTCAAACTTGCAACAAAACAAGGTGTTTCAAAATACACTCTCCCAAAACATAATGGCATCCTCATATTGCCAACCTTTATTTATAATAGGTAAATATAAAATCATACTTGAGCTAAGACCCACTCCTTGGAATCCTCAATCATACATGGCTATTTCAACATCATAGCATGGCAATAAGCATCAAGGGAATCTATAGGAATGCTAATTCTCTGCATTACTAGAAAAAGAGAGCATAAGAAATAATGCATAGTGAGGGATGCTCAAAACAAACCTACAAGTGCATTTTAAAACCATCTCTCATTTAGAAATCTCTATCTCATCATGCTCTTTCTATCTCATGATTGAAACTATTTTCAAAGTAAAAATCACATCATTTAAACCACATGCACCATCTATCTCATGCATTAATCAAAATGCAAAGTCTCAAAGCAAAGCTTTCTCATGCTTGTTTCTCATTAGAATTTCTCAAATCATGTTCTCATATGCAAATCACAATGCATAAAATCATCTATAATCAAGGTACATGTGAATCTTATATATTGGCATTTTAGCAACATTACTCGGATATGTAGATAGCTTGAAGGAATCGTCAAGTCTTACCCCAGTGGAATCTCACATCACCGAACTCTCATGGTGGCATCTCTCATTGCCACAAAGCTTGAAGGATTCATCAATACCTACCATGGTGGAATCTCTCATCACCACACTTTCACTTTGGAAAGAGATGGCACTACCCCCATTGCCCGAACCAAAGAGCACATATGTATTTTGTATATTATAGTGCACTTTTCATCCTATTGGTTGAGAAATTATAACTGATAACAATAATCTCATCTCATGCCAATATAATAATTTTAAACATCATTCCTACTGTTTTTCAATGCATCATATAAATCATTTCTCATCCCATTTCAAAAGCATAAACAATGCATAGCATTTTCTAAATAAGTTCTATCTCTTTGAAATAACAAATCTTTCTATGGGATCATGTAAACCATCATATCATTTCTCAAAACATGCATATAACAATAGGTTTAATTCTATCTTCAAATAATGAGCATGATCATAAAACCAATGGGTTAAAAACTGAGAAACGAGAGTGAAACATCTCAAACTTACTTTCGGGCTTAGGTTAGTGTTTCAAACTCAACCTAAACCCCCAAACCTTGCTTTCAAGTCTTTGAAAGGCTTTAAAACCAATTCCCCTCATCGACAATGCCTCGCTTGCTTTACCGAAGCGTAATCAAGCATCCGAAGCTCCTAGAACTTCACCGATTGCTTCCGATATGTTCTCCCCAATTTATACCACACAAGAATAGAGGATTAATGCATTTCAATGCATTAAAAACACCAGCAACCAAAGCAATCATGCAACTCTGCCCAAAATCACCAAAACGTCTATCCGAAACAACCAAAAACACCTTCAATTACTCTACAAACTTAACCCAGCCAAAACCTAACACTTCCATCAACTTTTAATCATCAATTAACAACCAGAAACAACCCAATTTCGTCCTTATATCCCCAGCAAGACCAAAACTACATTATCACAACAAAACCCAAAATCTAACAACCTAACAACTAGAGATCCAATTCATTTCGGGATTATCATGATTAAACCTTCATTTGAAAATCATTTAACATCCAAATCATTGTTAAAATCAATTAGAAACCCTCCAAATCAGATTCAACCCGAATATCATAAGATTTCAACCAATAATCCTCAATTTAACAAACTTTCCACAATTAACTCATCAAAGAAACTTAGAAAACACATGTAAAGGATTGATAACTTACGAATTTCAGTAAAGAACTGATCATTAGAGGAGAAGAATGAACCTTACCTCTAATGGATGAAATCTCTCTCAATTGGATGTGTTTTTCTTGAAAAACAAGGGAAAAATAATAAGGTTATATAAATCAAGATTAAAGAATCCTTTAGAAACCAAAAGTTTAGTAAGTCTAGAGCTTTACCTCAAGTTTCTTGGAAACATAGAGGGTTTGGCCGAGGGAAAATTTTGAGAGAAAATAGAATGAGAGAAAATAACGTAAAATGATTTTTAATGAAATGACCAACTCCCCCTTTATTAAACCCTTTTCAACCATTAATTAAAACCCTTTAAAATTATCCCAATTGAGAGAAAATTCTAATAAAAACAAGTAGGTCAAATAGCTCCTTAAAGATTCAAAGTTTCATTCACTTTACAAAACAATCACTAAAAACAACTTTGTAAAAATCACGTTTTGGTCAGTAACTAAAAATGTCCCGCTTCCAAAGTCCCTTTCTTAAAATTGATTTTACCAAGATCGTTTATATAATTAATAATGATTTTTAAACATTTTCTCATATTTTTATCTCACATAAAAATATTTAATCCCGAAATTATATTCGAATCTCTTACCCGGTTCCCCAAACCATCTACTCTATTCTTCAAACTTCTAGAACCGAAACCAGGGCATTACATGTAGAGTGATGGCATTGCATTGCTTTGCAATAAAGGACTTAGTGACTTTAGTATCACTAGTAATCCGCCAGAGGATCGTACTTTCAACATTTGGGCAATCTGCCTAAATTGTGTCTCCAAGGACTGTATATGAGGTCCAGTTCGTTCGTTTGAGCCAATATGCTCCTGAGTTGGTGTCGAGTGATAGGCATCGTTGTGATCGCTTTCGTTATGGCCTGGTAGAGGAGGTGAAGACTTTCACGATGGCTTTTGATTACACATATTTTGATGTATTGGTGACGTGATCTAAAGATATCGAGCAGAGTTTGGGCTTGTCCTCTCGCGTGGGTGGTTCTAGCTCGAATAAGAGAGCTGCAGATTCTAGTCTTGGTGGTGGAAAATATAAGAGGCATCGTGATCGTAGGTACCGACCTGAGGCGAGGTAATGTTGGGCGTGGTATGTCGGTTCAAGGTAATAAGGTGAGATTTGAGCAAAATGCCTATTGGGATTACGGATCTCGCGAGCATTTGAGACAGGGATGTCCTCGTTTGGTTCTTGAGGGACAAGTTCCTACGGTCGTGGCGGCTAACTCTTGTTGGAATTGTGGATCGATTGATCATTTGAGGCGTGATTGTCCCTTGTTGGCTTGAGGTGGTCAAGGTCGGGCACCTATTGTTGCACCACAGAGAGGCCGTGGGCGCGGTCGTGGTAATTTCCAACGTAGGAGGGATGGACAGAGAGCAGTGGCACATGTTGTGGGTGTTCAACCCGAGGGTGATGGTCCTGCAAGGGTGTATGCACATCGTGAGGGACACAATGACACCGATATTTGCAATCCTTGTCATTGTTATCTTTGATTGATTCTGGATCTATACATTCATACATCTTGAGTGAGCATGTACATTTGCTTGATGTCCTTATTGAGATGTTAGATGTGGGAATGCAAGTAACTAGTTCCTTTGGTGAAAATGTTGTTACGAGGAAGTTGTATATAAGATGTCGTTTATCTATTCAAGGCCATGTGTTTGCAGTTGATTTAATGGAGTTGCCTTTCTATGGTTTTGATGTAATCCTTGGGATAGATTAGTTGACCGAGCACAGGGTTGTGGCTGATTTTAATGCTAAACGAGTTACCTTGAAACTTGCTGATGATTACGAAGTGGTAATCGTGGGCGAGAATGTGAAATTCTTGTCTAATGCAATTTCGGCTCTTGAAGCGAGTCGCATGATGGAGTTGGGTTGTGAAGATTTCTTAGCTTATGTGATGAATTTTGGTACAAAGGAGGTGTGAGTGCAAGACATACGAACGATATGTGAGTTTCCGATTGTCTTTTCGAAAGAGTTGCTTGGTTTGCCACCAAATAGAGAAGTTGAGTTTGGCATTGAGTTGTATGAAAATACGAATTCAGTGTCTATTGCTCATTATCAAATGGAACCTAAGGAGTTGAAAACACAACTTCAAAAGTTGCTAGAACGAGGGTTCATTAGGCCAAGTGTTTCACCTTATGGTGCACCTGTCTTGTTTTTGAAAAAGAAAGATGGCATGGTGCGTATGTACATAAATTATCGGCAACTGAACAAGTTGATGAATCAGAACAAGTATCCTTTGCCAAGGATTGATGATTTGTTTGACCAGTTTCGAGGTGCTTTAGTGTTTTCTAAGATTGATTTAAGATCTGGATATTATTAATTAAAGGTAAAGGATGTAGATGTGTCTAAGACAACTTTTCGTACAAGGTACGAGCATTATGAGTTCTTGGTGATGCCGCTTGGTTTGACGAATGCCCCTGCTACATTCATGGATATGATGAATCGCATGTTCCATGAGTTTATTGATCAGTTTGTGGTAGTGTTTATTGATGATATTCTCGTGTACTCCCGTACCGAGGATGACCTTGATAAGCATTTGCGAATTGTGTTGCAAGTGTTGTTGGAGAATTAGCTTTATGTTAAGTTGAGTAAGTGCGAGTTTTGGCTCAGGGAAGTTGTCTTTCTTGGACAAGTGGTGCCGGTTGAGGGTATTCGAATTGACCTACATAAGATCAAGGCAATGATGAATTGGAAGATGCCTAAATTGGTGACGGAAGTGTGTAGTTTCCTTGATTTGGCATGATACTATCGAAGGTTTGTGGAGGGTTTCTCTAAGATAACTTCTTTGTTAACCAAGTTGTTGCGAAAGAATGTTCATTTTGAATGGACGGATGTTAGACAACAAGCTTTTGAGAGGTTGAAGGAGTTTGTAGTTAAAAGTGATGCATCATATGTTGGACTAGGTTGTGTGTTGATGCAAGGTGGGAAGGTTGTTGCATATGCATCTTGTAACGCCCTGCTTTTGGGCCTAGATGTTTTAGGCATCGGTTTAGGTTAGTCGAACCTAGAATGGGAGATTCGAGCCTGTAGAAACGGTTCAGGGAAATCATGGTTCGAGATAAGGTAAAAATATGGTAAAAAAATCTAAAATTATCTAAAACCATATAGATTGGCTTGGTGAAATAAATTTTACAAAATGGATTTTTGGGACGTGTACATTTTAGGCAGTGATCGAAATGTAAAGATTTAAAATTGCGGAAAAAGTGCAATTTTCAAAGGAGAGTCAAATTCTTAGAATCTTTAGGGAGCATTTTGGCAATTAAGCATTTTCTTTTAATTGGCATGTGATTATAATGTTTTAATTAAAGTTCAAGAGGGAACTTTTATTAAAAAAAGGTAGTTATTTTGTTAAACCATTTTTGACGTAACTTTTCCATTTCTCAATTTCTCTTCAGTCAATCATTCCCTCTTTTCTCTCAATTTCCAGAATTCCTTTTTCATTCTTTTGCTCTTTTGATTTACAACTCTTTTCTAAAGATTTTTCTCAAAGATTTACAAGTTTTCCTTAAAGATTCATGAGTTGAAAACTTGCCAATTAGAAGAAAAGCAAGGATTGGAGGTAATTTTGGGCTACTCCTCTAATCAAGGTTCTTTAATGATATTCCAAAGTATTTGACTCTGAATTGTGTTTTTAATTGAAGTTTTAACGTTGATTTGGTAAAATATAGAAATCTTTCTAAAAGAGGAAGTAAAATGTGATTTTCGTATTTGCTTTGTTTTAGATCAAATGAGGTGGTTTCTAATCATGTTTTAGAAGATTATTGATGTTGATAATGAGTTTTGATCATAAGAATCCCGAAATCATTGAGATCTGTAATAGTTAGATTATTAGATTTTGGGTTTTTTGAGTTGATAATGTGAAATCTGAGTTGCTGGAGGTATAAGGATGATATTAGGATGTTTTTGGATGTTGATTTGTGGTTAAAATGTGATGGAAGTGTTTGTTGATGGCTGGGTTGAGTTTGGTGATTAATCGAAGGTGATTTCGGATAGGTATTTTTATGCCTTTGGGCAGAGCTGCGGGTTTTTAGTGTTTTCTGGGGGTTTTAATACATTGAGACGCATTAATCCTCTCTTCTTGTGTGGTATAAACAATGGAGGATTCTTTGGGAAGTTCTGGGGACTTCGGACGCTTGATTTTCGCGTCGGCGATTGAGGTTTCGCGAGTCGGTGATTGGAAATGGGATTTCCAGCTTTGAAACATCTTAAAAGTGGTTTTGGGGACTTAGTGTAAGCTTGAAACGCTTTACTAAGTTCAAAAGTAAGTAAAGTGATTTTCTCCTTCAGATTGTGCTATTATAAGCTTGTGGATACACTTGATTTTATGTGTGTTTACCTACTGTTTTATAGCATGATTTTGAGTAAGTGATTTGTTGTTTATGATGCCATATTGTTGAAGGATGCACTAGGTAAGTGATCCTTGTAAGTATGTGTTTATACTTGTTTTATGAAGCATGGTTTGATGCTTGGAAATATGCTTATTGTGAATGCTTTGAAAACAATGAGGTTTGAACTAAATATGGATTATATTGGCAAGTGATGTTGTGTAAAGTGGTTTACAAATGAAATCAGATATAGTTAGCCGGCTATAGGATTGAGTGCACTATAAAGAAGTCACCTTGGATGTTGATGGGTTGTGAATGAATCGAAAACTCAACCCAAGTACCCTAATGATTGAAGAAATTGAGTTGTGTCTCGCCTTTAGTTAGTGGGGTTATACATCTACTGACGAGTGGTGTTGAGCGGTTGTAAGGTACCGAATACTCCACCACAGGTGTCACAACAGTGGAGGGTAGCTCCCGTGTGTGAACCTTGATATGCCGGTGAAAATGTATGAAGTGTTGGGACAACACTTGGGAATCTGAGTATCCGATACGTTTTGAGAAATGAGAATATTGTTGATCACTTGTGAGCTAATATAATTGATTATTTGCTATGAAATGTATATGGATGTATAACATGAAAAATGCATGTTTTACTCTTAAGTTTTGCATATTGGTAGCTTTGCATGGGAAGGCTTAAGTTATGTGTTAGCAAATGGATTTTGCTGTTGAAGTATTTGATACTTGTTGCATGTGGTATAACATGCTAATTTTTGTTAATGAGTGCATGGATTTCAAGAAATCATGATGGTTTTCAAAAGTATAAAATGGTTTTTAAGCATTGATAGTGTTTTTGGGTTTTGAGCGCTCCTCACTAAGCTTGTATGCTTACGCTCTCTTTTGTCCATCAATGCAGATAACTAAGTGTTTGGAGGCAGCAACTTGCAAGGGAATCCTAAGAGACTTCACTTTGAAAGTATGTTTTGGTTATGGACTAGAGTAATAAGGGCAATGGGGGATTTCATGGTTTGTTTGGGTGATGTGTATGAACACCCTTTGAGCATGTTTGATTTATGCTTTTATACTTGTAAAAGGCCTATATATGGTGTTTGAGGTTTTGGTTTGAGTTTTGACTCTTGGGTGGCTTATATGTTAGGTTGCATGCCTTTAGTTTTCCATTGATGCAATTAGCCATGCTTTGATGCTAAATATGTTGCAAATGTTTGAGGATTAATGTTTATGTATGATGTATGCATGTTAGAAACATGTTGGATTGGTTTAGGATGGGTTTTAAAGTGAAAACCAACAAAATATGTCATTACAGGCCCATGTGTTTCGAAACACTCGAGCCTGTATCGAAACGGTATGCCTGAAATGGTCTTAGGGTTTCAAAACAGATAAGTTCTGTTTCGGTACGATTTGCTACTGGAAACCATGGTTTTGAAACACCTCAAGGGCGTTTCAATACGAGCCCCCGTTTCAAAATAGGGCAAGCCTGTACTGAAATGGGTGACAGTTATGTTAGTTGTTGGAATATTCTGAAGTTCTGATTCTATGCGTTTTAGCCCCTGAATGTTGTGGATGCAATTAAATGAGCATGAATGATTATTTTAAGCTAAGTTTTGACAGAGATGCAAGCAATGAGACTAATTAAAGGACAGTAACACAAAAATGGCTTAAGTCCCTACGAAACAAAAAAATTATAAAATGGTCCCTAAAAGCTTTAATTGGATGAAATCGATGTATGATTGAGTCGCGATTGATCCGCTGCAATGTTTAACAATTAGGAACCTAATTTTCATCTATATAAGATAACAAAAAAATAGGGTTGTTTATTGAGGTAAACCTTCCTAGTTTACTTTAATAGTTCCCGTTTAACTCGTTCGGTTAGGTTTATCAGCTGGGTCGGGTCGATATGGTTACATTTGGTGGTATCAGAGTCAAGTTTTGGAAGAATGGGATGATGGTAAGTTAATGGTAAGTCAATGTGATGTGATTGTATGTATTTGGTGATGTTTATTTTGCACGGTGAATGTTATAAGCATGTTAATGTTGAGTAAATGATAGTGATGCTATGTATGAGGATTGTGAAGTAAGTATGAGCTGTTATATATGATATTGTGGGCTGAATCTTATTGATTGTGATGCACGATGGTTGTGACAAGTACGTTGTATGCTTTATACTATGTTTTGGGGAAATTGGGATGCCCATTGCCTTATTACTGTAGTGAAGTGTTTTAAATTGAATTCGAAGTCTTGGATCCTTGCTAGAAGCTGATTTCTTGTTTTGTTTTATATTCATGCCTTAATGATAATAGCACAATGGGTCTGAGGAGAGAGCTACGTTCAGTATCAGTTGCTCTTGTTGGTGAGCAGAGGAATCAGGAGAACAAGGTTCTTCCTAGAGAAAATTTACCTCCTCCACCACCACCACTTGGGGGGTGAGGAGCAAGTACAACACGAACATGTTGGTCTGGTATTGGGTGATTTGACGCCTTTGGTACAAGTGATGACTAGATCATTCCGGGATGTTGTTGCTGGAGTGCAAGCGCAAGTGCATGCACCTGTGGTTGGGCAATTGGGTTTGCCGTTGGAATGCTTGCAAAGTTTGGGAGCGTTGAGTATCATGGATTGTCTCCTGAAGCATCTGAGACTTGGATGGCTAGTACAATCCGGATTTTGGATCAGATGGGGTGCAATGACACACGCAAGTTAGGATGTGCTGTCTCTTTATTGCATGGTGATGCATACAGTTGGTGGAAAATTGTAACTGCGGCCATGGAACCTAATGAGGTGGATTGGGAGTTCTTCCAGGCTGCCTTTAAAAAGAAGTATCTAGGAGTTAGATACTTGGACGACGAGAAGCGTGAGTTAATGTCCTTGGTGCAAGAAAACATGACAGTGGCTGAGTACGAGGTCAAGTTCGTACGTTTAAGCCAGTATGCTCCCGAATTGGTGCCGAGTGATAGGCATCGATGTGATCTCTCCCGTTATTGCTTCGTGCAAGAAGTGAAGACTTTCATGCTAGCTTCTGATTATACTGATTTTGATGTGCTGGTGACGTGAGCCAAGGATATAGAGCAGAGTTTGGGTTTGACCTCTCGCGTGGGTGGTTCTAGATCGAGTAAGAGAGCTGCAGATTCTGGTTCTAGTGGTGGAAAAAATAAGAGAAACCATGATCGTAGATATTGGCTTAAGGCGAGGCGAGGTAACTTTGGGGAGGTGCGCCAACTTAGGGTAATAGAATGGGGTCTGAGCTGAATAGTAGCTGGACATATGGATCACGAGCGCATTTGAGGCGATATTGGCCTTATGTGGCTCGAGAGGTGCATGCTTCTATGGCTGGGGCAGCTAATTCTGGTTGGAACTGTGGATCTGCTGATCATATGAGACGTGAGTGTCCTTTGCTAGCTGGAGGTGGTCATGGTTGAGCCCTTGTTGTTGCGCCACAGAGAGGCTGTGAGCGCAACCATGGTAATTTCTAACGGAGGGAGGATGGGTAGAGAGGTGTAGCTCATGTTGTTGCTATTCAACCAGAGGGTGGTGGTCCTGCGAGGATGTATGCACATTGCGAAGGACGTAACGACACCAACGTGATTGCAGGTACCTTTACCTTGCAATCCTTGTCTTTGTTAGCTTTAACTGATTCCGGATCCACACATACATACATCTTGAGTGAGCATGCATATTTGCTTGATATCCTTGTTGAGATGCTAGATGTAGGAATGCAAGTAACAAGCTCTTTCGGTGAAACCTTTGTTACAAGAAAATTGTATAGAAGATGCCCTTTATTTGTTCAAGGCTATGTGTTTTCAGTCGATTTGATGGAGTTGCCTTTCTTGGTTTTGATGTAATCCTTGGAATGGATTGGTTGTCTGAGCATAGAGATGTAGTTGATTTTGATGTTAAGCGAGTTACCTTGAAACTTGCTGATGATTACGAAGTGGTAATCGTAGGCGAGAATGTGAAGTTCTTGTCCAATCCAATTTTTGGCTCTTGAAGCGAGTAGGATGATGGATTTAGGTTGTGAAGCTTTCCTAGCTTATGTGATGAACCCTTGTACAAAGAAAGTACAGTGCAGGACATACGAACAATATGTGAGTTTTCGGGTGTCTTTCTGAAGAGTTGCTTGGTTCGCCACCGGACAGAGAAGTTGAGTTTGGCATTGAGTTGTATGAAAATATGACTCCAGTGTCTATTGCTCCTTATCAGATGGAACCTAAAGAGTTAAAGGAGTTGAAAACGCAAGTTCAAGAGTTGCTTGATCGAGGGTTCATAAGGCCAAGTGTTTAACCTTGGGGTGCATCGGTTTTATTTGTAAAGAAGAAGGATGGCACGATGCGTATGTGTATAGATTATCGACAACTGAACAAGTTGTCGATTAAGAACAAGTGCCCTTTGCCAAGGATTGTTGATTTGTTTGATCAGTTTCGAGGTCCTTCAGTGTTTTTTAAGATTGACTTGAGGTTTGGATATTATCAACTGAAGGTTAAGGATGTAGATGTACCTAAGACTACTTTTCGGACAAGGTATGTCTATTATGAGTTTTTAGTGATGTCGTTTTGGCTGATAAATGCACCAGTTGCATTCATGGATATGATGAATCGTGTGTTCCATGAGTTTTTAGATCAGTTTGTGGTAGTGTTTATCGATGATATTCCCGTGTACTCGCGTACCGATGTGGATCATGATAAGCATTTGAGGATTGTGTTGCAAGTGTTGTTGGAGAATCAACTTTTTGCTAAGCTGAGCAAGTGCGAGTTTTGGCTAAGGGAAGTTGTCTTTCTGGGACATGTAGTGTCGAGCGAGGGTATTCGGGTTGATCCACACAAGACCGAGGCGGTGATGAATTGGAAAACGCCTAAATCGGCAACAGAAGTGCGTAGTTTCCTTGGTTTGGATGGATATTATTGAAGATTTGTGGAGGGTTCTAAGATTGCTGCTCCGTTGACTAAGTTGTTCCAAAAGAATGTTTACTTTGAATGGACAGATGTTAGGCAAAAAGCTTTCGAGAGATTGAAGGAAGCTTTGACGCAAGCTCCTGTCCTGATTCAACAAGAATCGGGTAAGGCGTTTTTGGTTTACAGTGATGCATCATATAATGGTCTAGGTTGTGTGTTGATGCAAGGTGGGAAGGTTGTGGCATATGCATCTAGACAATTGAAGGTGCATGAGCGCAACTATCCTACTCATGATCTAGAGCTTGCTGCAGTTGTGTTTGCCTTAAAGATTTGGAGGCACTACCTTTATGGTGAAAAGTGTGTGTGTCACACCCCAAAAACCGGTCTAGTCGGAATAAGGTTTCGGTGACCGAATATTTTATAGCTAGATCTTGAACCGAAGTTGAATCAATAAAGGGTATTATTATTATTATTTGTAAAAAAAGAAAGGGGGGACTTGCCGTTGAAGGAATTGCATGAGGCAATCCCACGCATCAATGTTCAGAAGGCCACACGGCCAAAGGATGGTTAAAGTGGCAAATTAGCCACTAAACGTTGCCTTAAATTAAGGCATAAAAATAAGGTGGCAATTAGCCACTAAACGTGGCTTCAATTTGAGGCCAATTGATTGAAGAAATCAAGAGGGGGGGGGGGGTTCGATCAAGTATAAATAGGGGGAAGCCTCCCGGAAAACACACAACAAGTTAAGGAATAAACAACCAACGGTTCAGGGTTAGATCGGTAGTTAAAATTTTACGGATTTAGCGATATCGAATCTTTATTAATGTTGGTGTAAGCTCAAATCCTCGGTTAATTTAAGTTTTGATATCAAATTTGATATATATAGTTATATATATATTTCGTATTGATTGGATATTTTTTTTGTCGATTTTGAAAAATTCTTATTAAATAACCTAGCTCAAGGGGTTGATAAAGAACAACCGCCATATCCTCGAAAAAAAAAACAAAAAATAAAGGTGTTGTTATCCGAGAACCTTAAAAGCGTCGAATTGTCGAGGTGAGTGTAATTGTGTCACGGGGTTGACTAGGCATCACCCCATTGCATTTATTTATTTTTACTAAAATTTGTATTTGTTTAAGGGCTCACGTAGAGCAACTATGTTCGACTCGAAAATCCGATAAGTGCCTTGCATTGCTTTGATATGTGCAAATATGACTATGACATGCTACACGAATGTGATATATGAAAACAATATAAAATATTGTATGATACGGAGCTAAGGCTCATTTTGATATTCGATATGTGTCGCAACCCTTTTTAGGAGGCTTCGACTTTTTGGAAAACTTTTTAAATCAACGGAGTTGCCACCAATCTTTTTGAAAAGTGTGATTGTATCACTTTAAAACAGTGTTATTTTAACAAAACGTTTTGTTTTAATAAAACAACGGTTTTGGTCTACGAAAAAATAGAAAATAGGTTCGGGGGTCGGTTACGCGTGGGGAAGGGTTAGCACCCCACGACACCCAAAATTGGTACTTAATTGATTTTAAAACCGTTTTCAAAATTAGAATTTGTAAGTTCACGAAGGTTCGAGTTTATTTGCTCGCTTAATGAATATCAATCTATTTTAACGGGTTTATCCCCCGAGAGATGAACTTTAATCACCGCCAACATTTTTGGCGTTAACTCGTCATTCCCGTTTGATAAGACACCGCATTAAATTAGTTTCCACTTTTCAAACAACATGAAGATTTAATGAGTTATCATTTTTTTAAAGTATAAGGTTTAAATCCTAAATTATATCTATGTTCATTTTATTCTAAGTTATGTTATTTTAAAAGTGTGTTTTATTTCGAACGGTGAAGACAGTTTTAAAACAATCAAGTCTCTAATTTAGGCCCAAAGATCCTAAACCCTAAAAGTCAAATACAAGAAATCAAACAAAGTCAAACAACATATTAAAGTTTTATTTATTTTTTTTATAAAGAAACTAAAGCTATTTACGTTTTTAAAACTTTTTAGAAATTTTTATGTTTTATGTGTGCTTCAAAAGAAAAAAAACTTTATTTGAAATGCTTTTATTTTATTTTTCCCAAACCTTTATTTTTCATTTGAAAACATTATTTGATTATTTTCCAAACTTTCCAGCTTTTTTTAATTTTTTTTTTATGTTTTATGTTTTATAACCCATTTTATTTTAAAGTTTTATTTAAAAGTTTAAAAAAATTTCCCCATTTTTTCAAATTTCTCAAACCTTTTATCCTTTTCAAAATCAAAACTTTTTAAACTTTGTATTTTTAAAACATTTTTCAAAGAAGCACTCATTTTATTCCTAAAAAACCTCTTATTATTAGAACTTTATTATTTTAAACCTAATTTTTATTTTTTTCCAAATCTAGCCACTAATATTAAATTCTTTACAAAAACATTTTTTATTCTTCACCTATCTACTCAAATGGTTCAAATAACTAACATTTCATTTTTAAGTTCACAATTTTCCAACAAACAACAATTTTATTTAAGAATCTAAAGGATTAAAACAAAAATAAAAAGCAAAAAAAAAAAAAAAACGAAAATTATTACCAGAAACCAATTTCGATCTTCTAATCCGAATTGCAACCTAAGAACATGAACAAACAAAAAATTAAACCAAGAAAATAAAATTAAAAAAAGAAAAGAAAAGAGAAATTATCGAAAGTGTAAAAACCTCGAACTTTCTCCACTCGAACCGATTCCAATCGCCACCGAAAAAAGCTTGCTTCCAACCCAAAAATTCTAACCAAAGCTAATCCAAACTTGAACAATTTCCAGCAATTTCAGATGATTTTTCAGAGGTGATTTTCGAATGAATTTTTGATGTGTTGGACAAAGAGAAATGAGTATTTATACTTGAATTTCAACTTCAAATTCAAGCCAAATTCGGATTTCAATCCCCGAACTGAAGCTAAAATCAGACAAGAAACTTGATTCTCGGAAAAACCCATCAAACCATATCTGATTTGGTTCAGATTTGAAGCTGAATTTTCCCCTTGATTCAAGCCTAGGGTTTGACCTCTTATCTCGGTTTTTTGCAGATTCTGACGAACACAGGCGTGGGCGGCGTTGATGGCTACGTGACGGTGACGGCGAGGTGGTTCGGCCGGTACCAACATCGATGGTAGCCGCGACCGGTAGACGTCGTCCGACCACCAACATCGTCGAACAGGGGTTTGGGTGCTGGATCGAGCGCGTGGCTTTTTTCCTTTTATTTTTTGTTGTTTTTTGCAGCTGTTTTTCTATTTTTTGTTGCTTTATCATTTATTATTTTTTGCTGTCATTTTTATTTCCTTTCTCTTTTTTTTATTTTTACTCAAATAGTTTTTTTAAAAGTGGGCTTTTGCATTTCAAGGTAGGTTTATTATTATTATTTGAAATGGGTTAATGGGCCTTTTTGGATGGGGTTTTTTGGGCTTTTTAATTTAAAAGGGGGGTTTATTATTTTAAGAAAGAAGTTTTTTTATTTAATAATGGTGGGTGAAAATCTAGTGACAACAGTTGCCCCTCTTTGCTTATCTCTGCGCAACAGGGATAAAGCAAAGACCAAAAGGCACTGATTTTCACAAATTTTCTGGTTGGCTCCATACTCCAGTTGCCCGAACAGACATGCATGTTCTATTCTCTAGACGCCTGAATAGATGAGCGGATTCCATTCCCCAAACACCCGAACGGATAGGCTGGTTCTATTCTCCCTTTACACGAGTAGATGAGCGGATTCCATTCTCCAACGCCCGAACGGATAGGCTGACTCTATTCTCCTTATGCTCGAATAGCTGAGTTGGGTTCTATTCTCCCAAATGCTCGAGCAATTGAGCTGGGTTCCATGCTCAAACAAATAGGCTTATTCTATTCTCCTTACGCTCGAATAGCTGAGCTGGGTTCTATTCTCCCAAATGCCTGAATTGCTGAGCTGGGTTCTATTCTCCCGAATGCTCAAACAAATAGGGGGATTCTTCTGAAAAATTTCATCCTCCTTTTGCTTGGATGAATAAGCGAACATGCTTCAAAAGATTTCATCCTCCTTATGTTTGGATGAATAAGCAAATAGACTTCAAAAGATTTCATCCTCCTTATGCTTAGATGAATAAAAAATCCTCAAAAGATTTCATCCTCCTCATGCTTGGATGAATAAGAAAACATTCTCTTTTCTCCTGGTTGGATAGGTGAAACTTCTACAAAATTTCATCCTCCTTATGCTTGGATGAATAAGCGAACTCCATTTTCCTTACGCTTGAACGGATAAGCGAATCTTCTGAAAAAATTTCATCATGCTTATGCTTGGATGAATAAGCGAACTCCATTCTCCTTATGTCTGAACGAATAAGCGAATCTTCTAAAAAAATCATCCTCCTATGCTTGGATGAATAAGCAAACTCTATTCTCCTTATGCCTGAACGGATAGACGAATCTTCTAAAAAAAATTCATCCTCCTTATGCTTGGATGAATAAGCAAACTCCATTCTCTTTATGCATGAACGAATAGGCGAATCTTCTGAAAAAAATTTCATCCTCCTTCTGCTTGGATGAATAAGAAATCTCCATTATCCTTATACTTGAACGGATAAGCGAATCTTCTGAAAAATTTCATCCTCCTTATGCTTGGATGAATAAGTGAACTCCATTCTCCTTACGCCTGAACAGATAAGTGAATCTTCTGGAAAAAAATTCATCCTCCTTATGCTTGGATGAATAAGCAAACTCTATTCTCCTTATGCCTGAAGGGATAGGCGAATCTTCTAAAAAAATTTCATCCTTCTTATGCTTGGATGAATAAGCAAACTCCATTCTCCTTACGCTTGAACGAATAGACAAATCTTCTGAAAAATTTTATCCTCTTTATGCTTGGATGAATAAGCGGGTTCTATTCTCCTTGCGCTCGAATAGATAATCAGTTCTTCTGAAAAACTTCATCCTCCTTATGCTTGGATGAATAAGCGGGTTCTATTCTCCTTTTGCTTGAATAAATAAGCAGATCTTCTAAAAAACTTCATCCTCCTTATGCTTGGATGAATAAGCAGGTTCTTATGCTGAAAGGTCCTTCGTGTACCTGAAAAATGCGATATTCAATGCAATTATGATGTGCATGCCCCTAGGAATGCCTAAAACATGAATGCATGTCTCACTTCTTTTTCTTTTTAAATTCTTTTTCTTAGAATTAAATTTTCATACGTTTACTCGCTCAATCCAGATAAGCAGTTATAGTTTTTCACTTTTTTCGACTCATGGAAAACATTCGATCTTTGCAAACTTGCCCAATAAATCTAGTGATCTTGTACTTCTGGATGGGAGGAAAAATTGCTTTCTCCATTCTCATTCTTTATATCTCTTTTCTTCATCGAAAACATTCGACCTTCGTAGGAAAATGTCTCAAGATCTACTATCAATGTGGTTGATACATCAATGTTGAGTGAAGGGCTTCCTTGTGTGGTCTTGAGTGCTTCAAGTCTTCATATGCCCCTTATCAAGCATCTTCAGTGCTTCTTGTGAATTCTCAAATTATTTCCCCTACATGACTTCTTGAATTGCTTGTATGTGAAAGCTTATTTCCATCTTGAATATCTTCGAATGATTTTGGCGCTTCAATCTCTTCTTCTCACGCCTATTAATACTGAGGGCCTGCAGACTGCCCAATCTGATGGCATCATTTGCTTATCAAGTGCAATTCTATCTCGTTTCATGCTTTTGATCTTTTGCATCTTATATGTGGATCCTTCTTGACAACACAACTCACTTCATACTTTTCAACGCATGTGCTTCTTCTTTTTTCTTTTTTACCTTCTCATGCAAGGCGATGCTCCCATTCAAACTGAGGTTCAATTGTTTTTTTGAAGTGATGAAAAAATTCGTTCATGGTCTCCTACAATTGAGATCAATACCAAGAAATCTTTTGCTTTTCATGAATCTATGTCAGCCTACTTGTAAAATGCAAGAAAATGCTAGAAAATAGTTCAAAGGAAAAAGTCATAACAAACGCAAGAAAAGGGTAAAAATGGGGATCTTAAGGAAATAGTCATGTCAAACACAAGAAAAGAGCAAAGTCAGATGCCCCAAAATTCAAAGCATGAATGATTCAAGAATCCATCAACCAGATAGTGCCCCATTTTTGTTGGCTCTCTTTTCCTCACACACTCCCCAAATTTAAAATTTCACACTTTTCTAATCTTAATCAGACATTAGAAGCTCAAGGTCCCTAAAAAAAGGTTAACTCAATTAGGCGAAATTTGTTCTGAAGAAGAACTTTTTTTCTCAAATATTCATGTGTGATCCAAACGGTCTTTTAAGGCTTGTAATGTAGGCTAGGCTCGGGTTGCCAAAGAAAGGATATAAAGGCTCAAATTCATATTTTAAGGGTGATTAAACCAAGGATCAACTTTTCTAACAAAATCTCTGTTCTTCTTCTTTTATTCTTTGGATCACTCTAGACTACTTATTTTTGGTTTTCACCCTAGAGTTCATTCCATTTCTGGCACACATCTTATTTGAAGGATTTATTTCAAATTTTCCTTCACATTTCTTTTTTTTTCTTCATTTATTTTCCTTTTTCTTCTTCTTCTTCTTCTCTTCTCTTCTTCTTCTTTTCTTTCTTTTTCTTTTTCTTCTCTTTCTTTTTGTTGTTTTTCCTTTTTGTGTCCTTTTCATTTACAATTTATGACATTCAACTTAATCTAACATGTTTCTTTCTAACAACTTTTCATTTTCTTTCCCCCGGTGTGAGGAATGATCCTTTGTTAGGGTTAAATCACAAGAAAAATAATATCAGGCTCAAATGGGGACAACAAATGGATTTTTCTTATTCGCGAAGGGAAATGAAGGAATGCCAAATGTCATTTCACACACAAACATCGTCGAAGAAAAGCAGTCTTCAGTTGGTAGATGTTCTCGCGTTATCACTTCATTCAATGACCCTAACAACAATGTCTGAGAGGAAAATTCACTCATATTCTTTATATTAAACCTGAACACACATTTTGCCCCTCTATCTCGGGATTGGAAAGAAATGGATGAAGAATGCTGAGAAAGGAAAAGGATGAAACAAAAAAATGAGAAACGTTTGCCACTTAAAAAATGCATCTTTAAGCAAGTAAATTGACATAGAAGCCCTTAGAAAAGATCCCTAATGCTCGCGGGCAAAAGCAAAAGGGTTTTTTCTAAGCATGACCTTAATTGTCTAGAGAAAATTAAGCATTATTTTATGAAAGCACGAATCCCAGCCAATCTTGCCTCCAACGAATTCGTGACAAATCTCTAAACGCCTTCGCCATCTTCTTATCTCTCGAGTCTTCCGCTTCTAATGGCTACCAATAGCAACTCTCCATTCATAACCATGTCTGCAAAACCTTCGGTGGCATGATTTAACATGTAATCATAGAAAGGTCCATTTAAAGTCTCCACATACATTGGAGTAACCTCATTTTCTGACAGTGAAGGTTGAACTTGGGCTGCCACATCTCGCCATCTCTGGGCATACTGGCGGAAGCTCTCATTGGGATTTTGTTCCATATTCTGCAGTACGATCCTGCTTGAGGCCATGTCTGTTACATACTCGTACTATTTGAGGAAAGCTTTTGACAGATCTCTCCAAGTGTGTATGTTGACTCGACTCAGTTGAGCATACCATCGGATAGCAGACCCAGATAGACTTTCTTGGAAGCAATGAATAAGTAATTTCTCGTTTTCCAAGTGTGGTGACATTTTCCGATAGTACATGGTCAAATGTGCCAATGGGCATGTAGTTCCATTATACTTTTCAAAGTCCGGGGCCTTGAACTTTGGAGGAGCCACCAAGTCAGAAACTAGACTCAAATCTCTAGCATCCTTGTCACCAAAAATGCTTTCTTCATGATAAGATTCAATCATTTCCACCAGCTTCTTGTAGCAGTCTTCCCATTTCTTCTCAACCTTTGCCATGTCAGTTTCTTCATTGAGGTCAGACATCTCGCGGTTGCGAACCTCATCGTTGTTGTCTTCAGTACGGGCAGAAAATTCTACAAAATGGGGTGAGATCTTGACTTTGGGTAAAACCACTTCCTTTTGCATCTGTGAATGTACGAAGGCCATCCCCGGAAAAGCGTTGGGGTCTTCTCTCGCTTCTGGGTCTTTGAACCCAAACATGGCTGCTATTTGGCTGACTGTTTTCTGGTGTGATATCTCAATCTCTTTCTTCAGATCATTTACCATTTTCTCAAGCTTATCATGGATGCTCTTCGGATTTGCTTCTAGAGTTGTCAATCTTTCCTCAGTGTTCATGGCTTGAGTCGTGTTTGCGCGGGATCTTTACTACTTAAATGGAATCTCCCAAAATTAGTCTTTATATTTTATATGTATGAATGCATCGATCAAAATATTATTTAATATAAACAAAAAAATGCATGGAAGCAAATATACATATGCAAAAGCATGAATGCAAGCGAAGGGTCATCAATTCTATTAAGGTGTTGCTCTAGATGAAGCTTCCATTGGACGACGAAGGTCCTATTAATGTGTCTCGGTTTGAGCACTCATTTCTTTGATCAACCTTTGAATCCTTGGTCCCACCTTATCGATCTGACGTGGGGCGAAGAAATGTAACTTCTTGATGCCGCAGGCTTTGCTACGTCTTCAATTTAGGATGTCATGCCCTTATCGAACTCGTCTCGCTTCTAAGTCCTTTTGACGTTTCCCCTAAGTCGAGTAGACCAAAGATCATTTTTCAAATTCTGCTTGGTTGGACCGTCGAAGTGGTCTTATTGCTCTTGCGACTTATGGTATTTTTCTTGGCGTTAATGCGAGCATACTTCGATGTTTCCTCCGCGTGACCATTTGAAAAATTCTCATTGTTTGCGCGTTGTCTTCCTCATTTAGGTACCTTCCATCCATGGAAGAATCTTTCTCTGATTGAGCAACACGCTTTAAAATTGATCCCCTCAGATATGGGATGCATGCAAAAAATAAATATGCCACAAAAACAAAACTCACACACAAAAGGTTAGTAATAGATATGCTACAAAAACAAAACAAGACTCACACACAAAAAGGTTAGTAATAAATAAATATGCTTCAAAAACAAAACAAAACTCACACACAAAAAGGTTAGTAATAAATAAATATGCTACAAAAATAAAACAAAACTCACACACAAAAATGTTAGTAATCTTTTAAATAAAAAAACAGAAACAAAACCTAAAAGATGCATAATAATTCTGGGCCGACATTCTAACATTTCAGGACATGTCTCTACAGATTATTCATGCGACTCAACACCCTAGGCTTTCCGCATGGCTCTATTAGGGGTAGGCTATAGATTCTCAAACTTTGTTTGGTTCTAAAAGGGTACCCGAGCTGTCCTTGATGTCCTCTACTAAAGGTAGCAAGGCCTTCGGTTCTCACCTATTAAAGGCTTCAAACGAATCTAGTTCAACTCAGGAGGACTCACCACCGATTCCTTATCGAAGAATCAATATCCTTACGAAGACAAGAGAATAAGTCCCAAAGGTACTTGCTAGGCTCATACGAAGAATCGATATTCTTACATGAGCAAAGTGTATTCCCCCCACTTAAACGAACTGGACAAAGCTCGGGAATAGAGCTTGGAATTAAGTCTTAGATGCGTAAAATAGAATTATATTCACTTAAACGAACAAATAAATTAAATCTATTGTAAACTTGCAAATTCCATATATATTTTTAAAAAAAAAACCTTTTTTGAAAACCATTTAAAACCATTTTGTGGCCTGACCCTCTTTTGTTTTTATTTTAAAAACAAAAATATGTCCCCAGCAGAGTCGCCAAGATGTCACAACCCTTTTTAGGAGGCTTCGACATTTTGGAAAACTTTTAAAAATCAACGGAGTCACCACCAAACTTTTTGAAAAGTGTGATTGGATCACTTTAAAACGGTGCTATTTTAATAAAACGTTTTATTTTAATAAAACAACGGTTTTGGTCTACGAAAAAACAAAAAACAAGTTCGAGGGCTGAATACGCATGAGGAAGGATTAGCACCCCCACGACGCCCAAAATTGGTACCTAATTGATTTTAAAACCGTTTTTAAAATTGGAATTTGCAAGTTCACGAAGGTTCGACTTTATTTGCCCGGTTAATGAATATCAGTATATTTTAACGGCCTTATCGCCCAGGAGATGAACTTTAATCACCGCTAACATTTCTGGCGTTAACCCGTCATTCCCGTTTGATAAGACACCACATAAATTAGTTTCCACTTTTCAAACAACATGAAGATTTAATGAGTTGTCATTTTTTTAAAAGTATAAGGATTAAATCCTAAATTATATCTAAGTTCATTTTATTCAAAGTTATGATATTTTAAAAGTTTGTTTTATTTCGAATGGTGAAGAAAATTTTAAAACAATCAAGTCTCTAATATAGGCCCAAGGATCCTAAACCCTAAAAGTCAAATACATGAAGTCAAACAAAGTCAAACAACATATTAAAGTTTTATTTATTTTTTATATTTTTTTAAAAACTAAGCTATTTACGTTTGTGAAACAAATATTTTAATTTTGATATAACTAAAAACCTAAGGACTAAATTGAAAATGTCAAAACAAATTTTGAGTCCTCAAATATCCCTATATAATTTTAAGATTATGCCCAAGTTAAAAACAAAGTTTTTCAAATATTTTTCTAAGTGTTTCAAGTCAAAACAGTGAATTTCAAGCTCCTGTTTCGAAACGACCCTAAGGCGTTTCGAAACGTTTTCATCACTGTCGACCACCGTTCCAAAACGTGTACCGAAACACTTGACCCCGTTTTGAAACGGTATCACTCGTTTCGAAACTGTTCTTCATATTTGATTTAAAAAGAGTACAACGGTTCAAATATTTGCTGATTTTTTTAAAGATAAAAGGGTGTTTCGAAACGGATCGAGGCCGTTTCGAAATGACCCTTGACAGTAGCAAACCCGTTTCGAAACGGATCCAAATCGTTTCGAAATAGTTCTTAAGTCTAATTTAAAAATATGACCGTTATAGTGTTTTTAACTGAATTTCTGAAAATCGTTAAGGTGTTTCGAAACGGCCCTAAGGCGTTTTGAAACGACCCTTGACAGTGGCAAAAGTGTTTCGAAACGGCCCTAAGGCGTTTCGAAACGGGCTCTTAAATGCACCCCAACGGCTCTTTCTATTTTAGTCCGTTCTGAAACAGGTACCCCGCGTTTCGAAACGGGTTGGTGCAGACTGCATTTATGGTGGTAAGAGAGGGTTCCAACGGCTCCATTTATGTTCCCAACCACCCAAACGGTTAGAAATCAATGAGGAGGTATAAAAGAGACATCCAAAAGCATCAGCAACAACTATTGATCATAAAGCAAACATCCAAACATCAAATTCAAGCAATTGTGCAAAAATCCCATTTTGTGTAAAAATCCCAATTGTAATCTTCATTCATATTTTGTTCAATTGGGTTGAGTGCTTGTATTGGGGCTAATTTTTGTATTGAAAGATACCTTTTAGCCATCAAATTTCTTTGTTCACTTGTGTGAGGGTTGGGTTGATTTTTGGGTAGAAAAATCAACCGAAATTGTAAAGGGTTGCCTCCTTGTCCTAGAAAAGGGGAAGATCAATTTAGTGGAATTGTTGCAAATCCTTAGTGAGGCTAAGGTAGTGGATGTAGAGTTCATTTGGAACTTGAACCACTCTAAATCCCTTGTCAATTATTTTCAATTTGCAATTTCCACCTCAAAACCTTTAAATTTCCAATTCACCCCTCTCTTGGTCAATATTGATCTTGCGATCCACTCAACAATTGGTATCAGAGCTTAACTCTTTGAGGATTAACAACCACAAGAGGAGATCCTTGGAAGAGTGTGATCATCAAATTATCAAGAGATGGCTTCTACCTCCGGTCCCGGCATGTACGAGTCACAATCGACCACAAAGCCTCCCTTCTTCAACGGTGATAACTATTCTTTTTGGAAGAATAGAATGCGTCTATTCATCAAGTCAAATGACTATCTTGTGTGGGATGTCATTGAGGATGGGCCATACATTCCATTGAAGCAAGACTTTGAAGGCAAGATGGTGTTGAAGAAGAAAGCCGAAATGAGTGAAGAGGAGAGGAAAAAGATTCAAGTCAATGATAAAGCTCTCCACATGCTATTTTGTGCTTTCGGTCTGGAAATCTACTCAAAAGTCTCATCAATTGAAAGTGCCAAGGAAGTGTGGGACACTCTTGAGACCACTTATGAAGGCACCAATGATGTCAAGGAAACTAAGATTGGGATTCTCAATCTTAGTTATGAAAATTTCAAGATGGAGTCCGATGAGACGGTGTCAAAGATGTTCGATCGATTCTCCACGATCGTCAATGGTCTAAAGGGATTTGGAGAGATCATACCGGAAGACAAGCTTGTCCGGAAGCTACTCTATTCACTTCCCGAGTCTTGGGATGGGAAGAGAACCGCTATCATCGAAGCAAAGAACTTGAAGACTTTGAAGCTTGATGAGCTTGTGGGTTCTCTCCTTACTCATGAGATCATGAAGCAAGGAAGGGAAGATGAGAAGAAGAAAGAAGAGAAAAGGGTAGAGAAGCTTGAGGTACAGAAGAAGAAGAAGATGGGAATAGCTCCCAAGGCTAAAGCTTCACAACAAGATGAGAGCTCATCTAGTGATGAGGATGAACTTGAAGAGTTGGCTATGATAGCCAAACGATTCTCACGCTTTATGAGGTCCAACCGGGGAAGAAAAATCCAAAGGAAGATGGACTTCAAAAGCAAGAACAAGGAAGATGGAAAGGATCCAATCATTTGCTTTGAGTGCAATAAACCCGGCCACATACGTTCGGAGTGCCCTCAACTCAAGAAGAAGGGCTTTGAGAAGAAGAAAAAGCTCAAAGCCAAGCTTGCTACTTGGAGTGATGAGGAGTCATCGGAGGATGACGAACAAGAAGTGGCTAACCTTTGCCTCATGGCACTTGAGGAAGATTCCTCCATGGTAACCTCTAACTCATCTACTTTAGATTTTTCATATGAAGAATTAAATGATGCATATGATGAGTTACAAGAGGTATATGATGAATTAGTTGAGACGTATAAGGAGTCGGTCATTAGGAATAAAAAGATCATTCTATAACTAAATGAGAAAAATGACTCACTTACTCAAGCTAATTCTAAATTTGAGAAAAAGATTTTAGGATTAAAAGATGAACTTAAATTTTTTCAAGATGAAAATGTTGATCTTAATAATCTTTTATCTCAATGTAATTGTGAACACCAAAAGGTGTTGGGTGAGCTAAATGAGCTCAAAAAGTCTTTAAAAAATGTTGGTAGTGTCAAGCATGAAGTAGGAGAATCCTCTAGAACACACCAACCTAAGAAAAGGACTAACTACTACAAACAAGGTAGCTACCCTATACATAGTAGAACTAAAAGAATTAGAAGTGTATGGGTTCCTAAGGAACTTGTAAAATCTAATAATATTATTGCTATGTCATCATGGATTCCTAAGGGAACCAAGGTTTTGGGAGCTAACACTCATGGACCCAAAATGATTTGGGTACCAAAAACCAAAGTTTAATATCTTTGTTTGTAGGGGGAGCATTGCTACAAGGCCAAGGCACAAAGTCAAAACTCATGGTACCTTGATAGTGGATGCTCGAGACACATGACCGGAGACAAGAGTCGATTCATGGATCTAAAGCCAAAAAGTGGAGGAGTAGTAACATTTGGTGACAACTCCAAAGGCCACATTAAAGGTATTGGCTCCATAGGTAATCACTCTACCATTCTCATTGAAAATGTTTTATATGTCGATGGTCTTAAACACAATTTATTGAGCATAAGTCAACTATGTGATAAAGGATTTAATGTTTTGTTTGATAAAAATGGATGCAAAATTGTAGACATTAAATCTAGTAATATTATGCTCATAGGTCATCGCATAGGAAACATATACATGGTGCATTTAGATGACATACATACATCTCATGCATGCTTAGTTGCTCAAAATGAAAATGATGCATGGTTGTGGCATAGGAAGCTAGGACATGCTAGCATAAGTGTTTTAGAAAAACTAGTCTCTCTAAATCTAGTTAGAGGTTTACCCAAAATAAAGTTCTCAAATGATAAAATTTGTGATGCATGCTCAAAGGGTAAACAACATAGGTCTTCCTTGAAATCCATTAATGATGTTTCTACTAGTAGATGCTTACAATTAATTCACATGGATTTATTTGGGAAAATTAGGACTATGAGCTTGGGTGGTAAGTCTTATGCTTTTGTGCTAGTTGATGATTTTTCTAGATTTACTTGGGTTCTCTTTTTAAGTACTAAAGATGAGGCTTTGGAAAAATTCATCACATTTTCAAAACTAACCCAAAATGATCTTGAACTTAGAATTTCACATATTAGAAGTGATCATGGAACCGAGTTTCAAAATTTAGGGTTTGAAGATTTTTTAAATGAAAATGGTATTAGCCATAATTTTTCGGCTCCTCGAACTCCTCAACAAAATGGGGTAGTTGAGAGGAAAATAGAACTTTACAAGAAATGGCTAGAACTATGCTTTGTGAAAACAATTTACCTAAATATTTTTGGGCGGAAGCCACAAACACCGCTTGTTATATTGTAAATCGAGTAATGATTAGGCCAATTTTAAAGAAAACACCTTATGAGATTTTAAAATCTAAAAAGCCTAACATTAGCTATTTCCACCCTTTTGGGTGCAAGTGTTTTGTTTTAAATAATGAAAAAGACAACTTAGGTAAATTTGATGCAAAAAGTGATGAAGCCATTTTTATAGGTTACTCTTTAACCTCTAAAGCCTATCGAGTATTTAACAAAAGAACTTTAGTAGTAGAAGAATCTATTCATGTTGTATTCGATGATAACCTCCTTCCTAGGAAGGATTCTTGTGATGATGATGATGTAGGGATCATAAATGCCTTTGATGGAGGTCAAACTTCAAAGGAGGATGAGATTCCAACAAAGTAAGAGGACTCACAAGATCCACCTCTTGAAGCCTTGAAGGACTTGGCTATTGAGGAAAAGGAAGTGAGCTACCCAAGGGAGTTGAACTATGTCAAAGATGGTGAAATCTTGGGTGATCCATCCAAGGGGGTAACTACTCGTTCTTCTCTTAGATTAATGAAACATGTTGCATTTATCTCATGCATAGAGCCTAAAAATATAAAAGAAGCATTGAAAGATGACTTTTGGATTATGGCTATGCAAGAAGAGTTAAATCAATTTGAGAGAAGTAATGTATGGACATTAGTTGATAGGCCTAGTAATCAATCTACAATAGGAACTAAATGGGTCTTTAGGAACAAACTAGATGAGAGTGGTAACATTGTGAGAAATAAAGCTAGACTTGTAGCACAAGGTTACACTCAAGAAGAGGGAATAGATTTTGATGAAACCTATGCACCCGTAGCTAGAATGGAAGCCATTAGGATGTTGCTTGCATATGCATGTTATCATAATTTCAAGCTTTTTCAAATGGATGTTAAAAGCGCATTTTTAAATGGTTTTATAAATGAAGAAGTGTATGTGGAACAACCACCGGGTTTTGAAGATTCAAAATTTCCAAATCATGTTTTCAAACTTACCAAAGCACTTTATGGTTTAAAACAAGCTCCTAGAGCTTGGTATGAAAGGCTTTCAAATTTTTTGATTGAAAAAGGATTTGAAAAAGGTAAGGTGGACACTACACTCTTTATAAAAATGTATAAAAATGACATCTTAGTAGTTCAAATTTATGTTGATGATATTATTTTTGGTTCTACTAATGAATGTCATTGTCAAGAGTTTGCTAAGTTAATGCAAGGTGAATTTGAGATGAGCATGATGGGGGAGCTCTCATTCTTTTTGGGACTCCAAATCAAGCAAAAGAAGGATGGCACCTTCATCAACCAAGCAAAATACATAAAGGATACGCTCAAGAAGTTTGGCTTGGAGAATGCAAAGCCTCAAGCCACTCCTATGAGCTCATCTACAAAGCTTGACAAAGATGAAGGAGGTAAGTGTGTTGACTCTAAGCTTTATCGTTCCATGATTGGATCTTTGCTTTACCTTACCGCAAGTAGACCGGATATCTTGTTTAGTGTTTGCTTGTGTGCTAGGTTTCAAGCTAGTCCTAGAGAGTCTCACCTTATAGCCGTTAAGAGAATCTTTAGATACCTTAGAGACACTCCTTGTTTAGGTCTTTGGTATCCTAGAGACTCTACCTTCAACCTTCATGCTTACTCGGATGCGGATTATGGGGGTTGTAAAATCGATAGGAAAAGTACTTCGGGAACTTGTCAATTCTTAGGTAGTATGCTCATATCTTAGTTCTCTAAGAAACAAAATAGTGTAGCCTTATCTACCACCGAAGCTGAGTACATATCCTTAGGGAGTTGTTGTGCTCAAGTCCTTTGGATGAAGCAACAACTCTTAGATTATGGAATTAAAGTTGAAACTATACCCCTAAAATATGACAACACTAGTGCTATTTGTTTAACAAAAAATCTCATCCAACACTCTAGAACCAAACACATAGAAATAAGGCATCATTTCATTAGAGATCATGTCCTTAAGGAAGATGTGGTTATAGAGTATGTAGACACCTTGAATCAATTAGCGGACATATTTACAAAACCCTTAGACAAAGAGCGTTTTTGGTCCCTTAGGAGAGAGTTAGGTCTAGCTAGCCTATCTTGACCTTTTAGGACCACTTTTGTGCTTAAATATGCTTGATCTTGTGAAATGCCATGTTTATGTGTTTAAACTCCTAATTTCATCCATGCCTATAGTTAGGGGGGGTATGTTTATGCTTAAATATGTTTTGCCTGCTCATTCATAACATTTATGCATGTTAGGCCTCCTAAAACTTCATTTTTCTGCACTTTTAGAGCCTTTTCTGCACTTCCAGGCCCAGGTGTATCGAAAAGGGTGACCCTGTTTCGATACGGATACCTTAAATCATGTTCTGAGAGAAGGGCGTTTCGAAACGCCTAAAAAGCGTTCTGAAACGTTTTTGCTACTGCCAAGGGGTGTTTCGCAACGTGTTCCGATACGGGTCAAAAGGGTTTCGATACAGTCAACACCGTATCGAAACGGTCAGTCTATGGTCTCAAAACGGTCAAAACCCTAGCCGCCCCGTTTCGAAACGGCCCCGACCGTTCCGAAACGGCATCACGGACTGCTTTAAATTAGGGCTCTTAATGATAAAGTTAACTTTTTATCAAACTCTTAAAACCCTAAACCGCCTCCCTCTCTATAAATACCCTCTCAAACTCTTTGATTTTCACAAAATTGTGAGGGGTTTTACTCTAAAACTCAAGTCTAAGCAAGTTTCATCAACATTGTGCAAGGATTTTCATCAAATCATCCAAAATCCCAAACTAAGGTAATTTTTTTCTTTTCTTTTTCTTTCAATTTATGTTCGAATCTTAGGTTAGAAAATTTTATTTTTGTATAAATTATAGTTTTTCCTTTGTGGGTTTTCCATATCTTGTAAAAATTTTCAAAATCCCAAAAATTTTGATTCGAATATAAAATTTTTCAGTCGTCTTTTTCTTTACTGTTTTATTTATTTATTTATTTATTTATTTTAATTTTGTTTTCAAAAACCTAAGTGGGATTTATTATTGGATTGATTCTAAATATCCATGCATACACTTAATTTTAAAATACACTTGCTTAATGTTTTTAGATGGCGGATCAAGCTAACAAGAAGCGCAAGGCCGTTCAATCCGGTGATTCGGGCATTCGTCCAAATCTCACTATGCTTTTTCAGAAATCTCTTAAAACTCCGGAGGCGCATGCTCGCTTCTCTTTTGTCAAGGATTTCGCAGTTCGCAAAGAACGTGTCATTGATCTTGACTTCCTCAATTCCGAGCGATTCTTATTTCGTTATCTCGACCGTTTGAGTGAGTGGAATCTTATTTTGTTCTTGAGCATTCCGGATATTCGCTACAAACACATGGTACTCCTTTTTTACTCTAATGCTCGTTTTCTTTATGATGAGACCAAAACCGAGATTATAGGAGTCGAATCTTCCTTATTGGGCAAAAAGTTTGTTGTTAATGTTGCTCTTTTGGAGTCTATTTTTAAACTTAAGGATGAGGGTCTTGAGGATGAACGTCACTTTGGCAATTTCACCGGTAAAGCTCTTATTTTGGATATGCACGATCGTGTTCTTCACTTGATGGTTTCTTGGTTCATTCGACCTTCCGGAGGTAAATACTCTCATATCCGTCAAACTGATCATTTTTGGCTTGAGTGTTTCCGTAGAGGTGAGCGCCCTAATGTGCCTAAAATAATCTTTGCCGAGATAGTCAATAATATTAAGCTTATTGACACAAATGAGTTGAAGTCGTTTACCTATGGTACTCTCTTGAGCTACAACTTTTCATGATCTTGGTATTGATTGTACCTACGATTCTCCGGAACCTCGCAAGACCAAGATTGGTGAGTCATCCCTTCGCAAGTCCGGGTTCACATATGTGAATGATGTTTGGGAAAGAATTGATAGAGAAGCCGTTCCTCCTCCCGTTGCTCCTCCACCGCAAGTTCAAGTTGCAAACAATGAAGCCCTCACGGCTCTCATTACCGAGCGGTTCAATGCTTTGGATACTAGCATTGCTTCGGGTTTTTTCGGCCATGGACAATCGTTTTTCGGCCATGGACAATCGTTTGAATAATGTCGAGGATCGTCTTCTTACTCTTGAGACTTCTCATTCCATCTTGGATCTATCTTTCTCTACGCTCTATGGGCAATGGACGAAGTTTCACCGTTCTCAAGCCAAGAGCGATGATGATACTTCGGATGATGATGACGAGGCATAGGATCTTCATATCATATCATCTCATATTATCTATGCATTTTAGGATTAAGATTGCATCTTTATGTTTTCTCATGTTTTAGGTACCTATGCTTTTGGCTTTTTATTTGGGATTTTATGTTTGAACTTAATGTTGGTTTATGTTTTGGATATTTTGATATTATGAATTAATATTATGGTTGCTTATTAATGCTTACTGGTACTAATCCTTTATCTTCTCTATGAGCTTTCATTGTTCTTTTTGATCTAACAAAAAGGGGGAGAAGAAATTTAAGAGCCACACTAAAATTCGTTTTAAATTTTAAAAGTTTTTTTTTTAGGTTTACAACTTGGATTTCAAATCAAAAATTTCTTTTAACTTTAAAAACCTATCTTAAATTAAGGGGGAGTTAGAATATTTTTCAAAACTTTCAAAATTCTCAAAAATTCTAACTTTGGTTTTGTTATATCAAAAAGGGGGAGATTGTGAAACAAATATTTTGATTTTGATATAACTAAAAACCTAAGGACTAAATTGAAAATGTCAAAACGAATTTTAAGTCCTCAAATATCCCTATATAATTTTAAGATTATGCCCAAGTTAAAAACAAAGTTTTTCAAATATTTTTCTAAGTGTTTCAAGTCAAAACAGTGAATTTCAAGCTCCTGTTTCGAAACGGCCCTAAGGCGTTTCGAAACATTTTCATCACTGTCGACCACCGTTCCGAAACGTGTATCGAAACACTTGACCTCGTTTCGAAACGGTATCACTCGTTTCGAAACTGTTCTTCATATTTGATTTAAAAAGAGTACAACGGTTCAAATATTTACTGAATTTTTTAAAGATAAAAGGGTGTTTCGAAACGGATCGAGGTCGTTCCGAAACGACCCTTGACAGTAGCAAATCCGTTTCGAAACGGATCCAAATCGTTTCGAAACAGTTCTTAAGTCTAATTTAAAAATATGACCGTTATAGTGTTTTTAACTGAATTTCTGAAAATCGTTAAGGTGTTTCGAAACGGCCCTAAGGCGTTTCGAAACGACCCTTGACAGTGGCAAAAGTGTTTCGAAACGGCCCTAAGGCGTTTCGAAGCGGGCTCTTAAATGCTGTAACGCCCCGGTTTTGGGCTTAGAAGTTTTGGGCGTTGACCGGTTTGGTCAAAGTCCTGTTCGAATCTTAAGAGGTGAAATTAGGAGAGCCTAGTTCGGGTTGCATTAAAAATATGGAAAAATGTTCTAAAATCATCTTTTAATATAATTAAGTGAACTGTGAAATCAATTTTGAAAAATGGGTTTTGGAAGTATGACATTTTGGTTAGTGACCAAAATGTAAATTTCGAAAGTTTGGTGACTGTTTTATAAAGAGTTGAAACTTTGAATCTTTAAGGAGCTATTAATCCAAAGGTGATTTCTCCAGATTTTTCTAAGATATTTAGAGTTTTAATTCTGATTTTAAAGTGAATCAAAAGGAGGGAAAAACTCATTTGACAATTTTCTCAACTAACTTCCAATTTTCTTCTCTCTTTTTTCTCTCAAACCAAACACACCATTTCCAGAGATTTGATTCTGTTTTTCTCACTTTAATCTCTCCTTTTTACTCTCATTTGATTCCTAATCAACATATCTTCAAAACCTCTTCATTTGCTTCTTGTTTCAACAAGGATTTTCATTCCAAAAAGTGGAGAAACACAAGTTTGGAGGTAAGAACGTCCTTCTCCTCTAAACTATCAGTTCTTTACTGAAATTCCCAAGTTATCAACTCTTGATTGATGTTTAATTAAAGGCTTTTGAGTTTGGAATTGTATCTTGGCTTATAATGCAAGATTTGATGGTTTTTCATGATTTTTCGTTAGATCTGATTAACCTGTGATTTGAGATGTGTTTTTGATGTTAAATGAACTCTAATTTGATAAGGAAATGAGTTTTGATTGATGCAATCCCGGATAGGTTGTGTTTCCTAAGTTTAGCTTATGTTTCTTGGATGTTTTTGTGGTGATCTTGTGGATCTGTTGTTGCTGGAGGTATAAGGATGTTTGTAGGTTGTTTTTAGATGTTTTATGGTGATGATGGATGTTAGGTTTTGCTGGTTTATGGCTGGGCTTTGTTGAGAAGTGGTTTTGATGCAATTTCGGTTGTGTTTGGTGGCCGAAATTGGAGTATGAATGAGAGCAGCGAGTTTGAGTGCTTTCATTGAAGCTATTGATGCTTGATGATGCATTAAACCTCTGCTTTAATGTGTTTAATCAGGGGAGGCATCTTTGGATCCAAGAGTTGTTGATCCGGAGGCTTGATTTCGTGCTTCGGCAAGTGGCGAAGTGGAATCGGTGAGTGAAAATGGGTTTTCGGCTTTGAAACCAATGTCTTGGGAGCTTAGTTTAAGTCTAAACAACTTTGCTAAGCTCGAGTGTAAGTTTTCGGAATTTCTCTCTAGTGGTGGCCATGATTTTGTTGTGATGCGAAATGATAATTTGCATGTTTTACATACTGTTTTGGAAGCATGATTTAGCATGGTTTTTGCTGATAATGTAAGCCATATGTTGAAAGTAACTCTAGGTAGGAGTTCCTTGCTTATGTACATTGAAATGATGTGGTTTAATGCTTTTAAATGCATGATGAATATGGCTTGGTTTTATGCTTTAAAACAGTGATGTAAGTGAGGAAAATGATGTATATTGGCAAGTGATGTTTTTAAAATGTTAAGGTCACTAAGGTGGTTAAAAGTCCTTGAGTGAGCCTTGTTACTTATGAACATCAAGGTGGTTAAAAGTCCTTGGATGGTTCATGTTGTGGACACTAAGGTGGTTAAAAGTCCTTAGGTGATCCTTTTCTATGGTGTTTAAAAGTCCTTGGGATCAAGGTGTTTAAAAGTCCTTGATGAGTTACATTTCATGGTGTTTAAAAGTCCATGGCCAAGGTGTTTAAAAGTCCTTGGGATCAAGGTGTTTAAAAGTCCTTGATGAGATGCATTCTATGGTGTTTAAAAGTCCATAGGCCAAGGTGTTTAAAAGTCCTTGGGGCCAAGGTGTTTAAAAGTCCTTGGGGTGAAAGTTGATGAACTTGTGTTTAAAGAAATGGAATTTATCACTTGTGGCCAATATGACATGTTATGATTTGATGCATGAGATGCATGTTTAAGTATGCTTTTGAGCATGTGTAAATGATGGTTTGAAGCATGTTTTATAAAGTGTTTTATAAATGCATTATTGAATGGTTTAAATGAGCATTCCTCACTAAGCTTTGCTTACGCTCTCTTCGTTTTTCTTAATTCAATAATGCAGAGCATTAGGGACCTTTGAGGGCAGCAAGAGGGGCAAGAATTCAAGTGCAAGTAAAGCTCAATGTATGGAAGGTTTTTGTTAAACATTTTAGCTTTTGGGTGATTTGGCAATGGGGGACCAATGTGTATGTTTTGGGAGGTGTTTTGTACTCCCTAAGTATGTTTCTTGATGTTAAGATTGTTGGTTTTTGGATTGGAACTTTATATGCTTGTTTTGTAAGTTTGGTGTTGGTATAGCTAGCTTGTGTAGGAAGCATGCCATTAGAATTGGGGCTTTTTGCATATGATGATGTTTGGTTGAATTGATGATGCTATTATGTCCCTTATATGTTGAATTGCATGTTGGCAAAGTTTGGTGACATTTGGAGCATGATTGGTTGTGTAATTGCATGTTTAAAGTGGAGTTTTGGAGCAATCTGGGCAGGGTGTTTCGGAACAGCACCTACCGTTTCGGAACGGGTGCCTTAATCGTGCCCAGGCGTCCGAAACGGGAGGGGCCGTTCCGAAACGGAAAGGCTTCTGCCAGACCCCCGTTTCGAAACGGGCTATGCCTGTTTCGGAACGGCCCCGCGTTTCGGAACGGGCTGTCTCCCGTTTCGGAACGGTCGACCGTTGGGGGCTGACATTGGCAGTTATATGTTTTGAATTGTTTGCGTTTTGGTCCGGAAGCTTGTTTGTGCAATCGTATGAGTTTGGGAAGTCCTTTTGAGCTGAAATTTCACAGAGAAGCATGAAACCTGATTAATTTCAAGTTGGTAACTTCAATTTGGATTAAGTCCTTATAATTATCAGAATTTACAATTTGGTCCCTAAAGTTGTAAATTGTTCAATTGAGTCCCTGTTTGATCTCTGATGTTTGTGATCTTTTGGTATGATGTTTGTGTGATCACAATTAGGCTTAATGTGCATCTAGACAAGTTTAAAAAGAAAAAAAAGGGTCGTTAATCAAGGTTGACTTTCGGGTTGACTTTGGTTTTCCCCGTGTGACTTTCTTAATTCGGGTCAACCGTCTAGGCCGGGTTAAGGGGGTTACAAATGCACCCCAACGGCTCTTTCTATTTTAGTCCGTTCCGAAACAGGTACCCCGCGTTTCGAAACGGGTTGGTGCAGACTGCATTTATGGTGGTAAGAGAGGGTTCCAACGGTTCCATTTATGTTCCCAACCACCCAAACGGTTAGAAATCAATGAGGAGGTATAAAAGAGACATCCAAAAGCATCAGCAACAACTATTGATCATAAAGCAAACATCCAAACATCAAATTCAAGCAATTGTGCAAAAATCCCATTTTGTGTAAAAATCCCAATTGTAATCTTCATTCATATTTTGTTCAATTGAGTTGAGTGCTTGTATTGGGGCTAATTTTTGTATTGAGAGATACCTTTTAGCCATCAAATTTCTTTATTCACTTGTGTGAGGGTTGGGTTGATTTTTGGGAAGAAAAATCAACCGAAATTGTAAAGGGTTGCCTCCTTGTCCTAGAAAAGGGGAAGATCAATTTAGTGGAATTGTTGCAAATCCTTAGTGAGGCAAAGGTAGTGGATGTAGAGTTCGTTTGGAACTTGAACCACTCTAAATCCCTTGTCAATTATTTTCAATTTGCAATTTCCACCTCAAAACCTTTAAATTTCCAATTCACCCCACTCTTGGTCAATATCGATCTTGCGATCCACTCAACAACGTTTTTAAAACATTTTAGAAATTTTTATGTTTTATGTGTGCTTTAAAAGAAAATTTTTTTTACTAACATGCTTTTATTTTATTTTTTTCAAACCTTTATTTTTCATTTGAAAATATTATTGAATCATTTTCCAAATTTTCCAGCCTTTTTCCAAAATCCTTTTTATGTTTTATGTTTTATAACCTATTTTATTTAAAAGTTTTATTGAAATCTTTAAAAATCTTTTCCCCATTTTTTCAAATTTCTCAAACCTTTTAGCCTTTTCTAATTTTTCTTTTAAACCTTTATTTTCAAAATCAAAAATTTTTAAACTTTATATTTTTAAAACTTTTTTCAAAGAAGCACCCATTTTATTCCTAAAATACCTCTTATTACTAAAACTTTATTATTTTAAACCTAATTTTTATTTTTTCCCAAATCTAGCCACTAATCTTAAATTCTTAACAAAAACATTTTGTATTCTTCACCTATCTAATCAACTGGATCAAATGACTAACATTTCTTTTTTAAGTTCACAATTTTCAAACAAATAACATTTTTATTTTATTTAAGAATCTAAAGAATTAAAACAAAAATTAAAAGCAAAAAAAAGAACGAAAATTATTACCAGAAACCAATTTCGATCTTCTAATCCGAATTGCAACCTAAGAACATGAACAAACAAAAAATTCAACCAAGAAAATAAAATTAAAAACAAAGAAAAGAAAAGAGAAATTATCGAAAATGTAGAAACCTCGAACTTTCTACACTCGAACTGATTCCAATCGCCACCGAAAAAAGCTTGCTTCCAACCCAAAAATTCTAACCAAAGCTACTCCAAACTTGAACAATTTTCAGCAATTTTAGATGATTTTTCAGAGGTGATTTTCGGATGAAATTTTGGTGTGCCTTGAACAAAGAGAAAGCGGGTATTTATACATGAATTTAAGCTTCAAATTCAAGCTAAATTCGAATTTCAATCCCCGAATTGAAGCTAAAATCAGACAAGAAACTTGATTCTCGGAAAAACACCTCAAACCCTATCTGATTTGGTTCAGATTTGAAGCTGAATTTTCCTCTTGATTCGAGCCTAGGGTTTGACCTGTTGTCTCGGTTTTTTGTAGATTCCGACGACCACAGGCGGCATCAGCGAGCGGCGTTGATGGCCACATGATGGCGACGACGAGGCGGTTCGGTCAGTACCAACGACGACGGTAGTCACCACCGGTAGACGTCGTCCGGCCACCAACAACGTCAAACAGGGGTTTTCAGGGCTAGGCGCGTGGTCCCGTTTTCCCCCTTTTTTGTTGTTTTTGCTGTTTTTTGTTGCTTTTTTCATTTATTATTTTTTTCTGTCATTTTTAATTCCTCTTTCTCTTCTTTTAGGCGGCAACAGCGAGCGACGTTGATGGCCACATGATGGCGACGACGAGGCGGTTCGGTCAGTACCAACGACGACGTAGCCGCGGCCGGTAGACGTCGTCCAGCCACCAACAGCGTCAAACAGGGGTTTTCAGGGCTAGGCGCGTGGTCCTGTTTTCCCCCTTTTTTGTTGTTTTTGCTGTTTTTTTGTTGCTTTTTTCATTTATTATTTTTTCTGTCATTTTTAATTCCTCTTTCTCTTCTTTTATATTTATTTTTATTTTTACACAAATGGGTTTACAACGTAATCTTTACAACGTAGTATACACACTATTGAGCTACAACTACCTGGCCCAATCTATCAACCTGATCTCTTTTTCTCTTCAATTACTTGTGTTTTTACTTTTTTGCTTTTTAATATTCAGAAATTTAATTATGCAAGTTACTCTTTCTTGGTGCAGGTAAACACTTGTTCCAATCCATGTGGGAGACGATATCTTATATACTATAACTTGGCAGGAGTGTGCACTTGCGCTCATAAATAGAGAACACCTAATCTCTCTACAGTAGACTCTTCGAAAAAAAGCTATACCTTCATGGACTTGATAAGAGCATAACCCTGATGAAAACCAAACTCGAGCCTAATAAAGCTATCAAGTATGGAATCTAAATAAGATCCAAAACTCAAAAATGTGTCGGTGGTGAAAGAATTTGTTGATGTATTTCTGATGAATTGCCGGGACTCCCTCACACCCGTGAAATAGAATTTGGGATAGAAGTACAACCTTGAATTACTCTGGTTTTCATTATTCCATAGCTCCGATAGAGTTAAAGGTATTAAAATCTCAAATTCAAAACCTTCAAGATAAGGGATTCATCCGACCGAGTTCTTCACCCTGGAAAGCACCGGTTTTGTTTGTTAAAAAGAGAGATGAATCGATGCGTCTGTGCATTGACTATCGTCAATTGAATAAAGTAACGATTAAGAATAAGTATTCATTACCGAGGATCGAAGATCGAAGATCTCTTTGATAAATTAAAAAAATGCTTATGTCTTTTCTAAGATAGACTTGCGATCGATGTACTATCAATTGTTAGTAAAGGAGTCTGACGTTCTAAAGATTGCCTTTTTAACTAGGTATGGTCACTACGAATTCCTAGTGATGCCTTGTGGGCTCACAAATACACCTGCAACCTTCATGGGTTTGATAAACTGCGTGTTCTGGCCCTATCTAGACAAAATTCATGGTCGTGTTCATAGACGACATTTTGAAGTATTCTAAAGATTCTACTGCTCATGAAGAACATCTCTGAATCTCACTTCAAACTCTCCTGGAGAAGCAGTTATATGCTAAGTTCAGCAAATGTGAATTCTTGTTATCCAAGGTACCCTTTATTGGCCATGTGATTTCTTTTGCGAGAATCTAGGCAGACCCAAAGAAGATTCAAGCAAACCTTGATTGGACTCCTCTGAAGAATGTGAGAGAAATTCGTAGCTTTCTTAGCCTTGCAGGCTACTACTAAAGATTCGTTAAGAGGTTCTCTTTGATTGCTGCACCCTTAACGAAGCTTCTCCGTAAGGATACTCCTTTTGTGTAGGTTGTTGAGCAGTAAAAAGATTTCGTTCAGCTCAAGCAAGTCCTTACTCATGCCCCTGTGTTAGTGCAACCCGAGTCGGGCAAAGATTTCACTGCGTACAGTGATACATCCCATTTGGGGATTGTGCTGTGTACTGATGCAAGAGGGAAAAGTCATAGCCTATGCCTCGCGTCAGCTTAAGCCGCACGAGCTGAACTACCCGAAGCACGTGGAGTTAACTATTGTTGAATTTGCCATGAAGAATTTAAAGACCCTATATGTACGGTAAGAAGTGTTACTTGTACACTGATCACAAAATTCTAAAATACCTCTTAACTCAGGAAGAGTTAAACCTCTGTCAATGTCGTTGGATGGAGTTTTTGAAAGACTACGACTTGGTTATTAATTACCATCCCGATAAGACCAATGTTGTAGTCGATGCCCTTAATCGGAAATGTACCCATCCTCCGAGATGTTTGAATGCTCATTCCCGACTCAAGGAGCATGGAAAGTTGTTAGTAGAACGAAGAGTTCAGTCAACTATTGTATCCCGAATTAAGGCACACCAATAATCTGACAAGGAGTTGCGACCCTTATTGCTAAGATTAAAGACAAATCAAATCATGACTTTTCTATGAATTTCGAAGGGTTGTTGTACATTTGAAACCGTATTTGTGTCCCCGGTGATGATAGTCTTCGAAATCAAATTCTAAGTAAAACTCATTCGAGCCCTTTCTCTGTTAATCCTAGAATTATCATGACATACAAAGATCTAAAGGAGTTATTCTAGTGGTCTGGTATGAAAGGTGAAATCACAGACTTTGTAGTTAAGTGTTTGACCTGCCAACAAGTCTATTGGTCTCCCGCAACCCATTGAGCTTTCACAATGGAAGTGGGAGCGTATTGCGATGGATTTTGTAAGCGGTCTACCAGTGACACCGGAGAAGAATCGTGATATTTGCATCAGCGTGGATGGATTCACAAAACTTGCTCATTTTCTTCATGTAAGAATGGATTTTAGCTTACCTAAGCTTGCAGAGTTGTATATCCATGAAGTTATTCACCTGCACTGAATTCCGATATCTATCATCTCCAATCCAGATCGACAGTTTGCGTCTCGGTTTTTGAGGACCTTGCAAGAGGCACTGGATCTAAAGCGCATCTCAACTTTGCCTTCCATCCTCAGACCGATGGTCAATCCGAAAGGTTTATTCAGATCCTGTATCATCGAATTTGGGAATATATGGTAGAAATCCCTACCCTTAGTTGAGTTCGCATACAACAATAACTACCAGGTTTCTATTCAAATGCCCCAGTATGAAGCTATCTACGGAAGGAGATGTAGCACTCCTCTCTATTGGACTGGACTTAGTGAAGGAAAGATGTTGGGTCCTAATTTACTTCGGGAAACTGAAGAAAGGACTACCATTATGCGTGACCGGCTTAAAGCTACTTTCGACCGACACAAGTCCTATCCTGACCTGTGAAGGAGAGACATTCAGTACGAGGTTGGTGAGAAGGCCTTCCTCAAAGTATCCAAGTGGAAGAAGATCCTTCGTTTTGGGAAGAAAGGAAAGTTGAATCCTCATTTCATTGGTCCGTTCGAGGTGATAAAAAAAAGTTGGACCAGTTGCCTACCGATTAGCCCTTCCGGAAGAGTTAATCAAATTCATAATGTTTTTCATGTGTCCATGCTACGTAAGTAACGATCTGATCCCTCTCATGTGATCGAACCAAAATCCGTAAAGATTCAATCTAATCTGACATACGAAGAAGAACCTGTTCAGATCCTCGCACGAGAAACCAAGAGACTTCGTAACAAGACTATGCCCTTAGTGAAAGTTTTATGGCGAAGCCATTCCGTCGAAGAGGCAACATGGGAACCCAAGGAGACTATGCGAAAGCAGTATCCTCATCTATTCGCCTGAAGTGAAAATTCGAGGACGAATTTTCTTAAGGGGGGGAGTTTGTCACACCCCGAAAACCAATCTAGTCGGAATTAAGTTTCGGTGACCGAATATTTTATAGCTCGATCTTGAACCAAAGTTGAATCAATAAAGGGTATTATTATTATTTTTTTAAAAAAGGGGGTTGGGGGACTTGGCCGTGAAATTCGTTAATTTTTGAAGGAATTGCATGAGGCAATCCCCCGCATTAAAGTTCAGAAGGCCACACGGCCACAGAAGGGTTAAAGTGGCAAATTAGCCACTAAACGTGGGTTCAAATTGAGGCCAATTGATTGAAGAAATCAATGGGGGGGTGTTCGACCAAGTATAAATAGGGGGATGCCTCCTGGAAAACACACAAAAATTTAAAGAATAAACAACCAACGATTCAGTGTTAGATTGGTAGTTCGAATTTTACGGTTTAGCGAAATCGAATATCTGCTAATGTTGAGGTAAGCTCAAATCCTCGGTTAATTTAAGTTTGATATCGAATTTGATATATATATATATATATATATATATATATATATATATATATATATATATATATATATATATATATCGTATTGATTCGATATCGTTTTGCTGATTCTGACCAATTCCTATTAAATAACCTAGCTCAAGGGGTTGATAAAGAACAATCGTCATATGTAATGAAAAAAAAAACAAAAAATAAAGGTGTCGTTATCTGAAACCTTAAAAGCGTTGAATTGTCGAGGTGAGTGTAGGTTTGTCATAGGATTGGCTAGGTGTCCCCCATTGCATTTATTCATTTTTACTAAATTTTTTATTTGTTTAAGGGCTCACGTAGAGCAACTATGTTCGACTGGAAAATCCAGTAAGTGCCTTGCATTGCTTTGATATGTGCAAATATGACTATGATATGCTACACGAATTTGATATATGAAAGCAATATAAAATATTGTATGATATGGAGTTAAGGCTCATTTTGATATTCGATATGATGTGACTTGAAAAATATGGACTATGTTATTTTTGTGAATTAAGTAACATTGGATACAATGGCATGCCATAGGATTTTGAGCTCATTTTGACCTGGAGTTCCGAGGCTACGACCTATATGTGGTTTACATGGATATGACCAGAGTTCCGAGGCTACGGCCTATATGTGGTGTACAAGGATATGATTTGATTTGATATGACCGGAGTTCTCTTATGTTTCTGTACAAGAGATCCGAGTATCCAATTAATGAAAAATCTATATGCTATAATCCTTACAATGAAAATATGACAATATGTGAAAATGAACATGGAACTATGTTTGTGCATATCACTTAAATATCATGACATGCATAATATGTTATTTGTTACCATATTTGTTTTGACTACCTCACTAGGCTATGTAAGCCTAACATTCATGCGCTTCAAGCATTTCAGGACCATAAAGAATTTCGGCATTCGGTCGTGTTGTTGCGGTTACAAGTCACTTCCATTAATTATTTGTATGTTAACCTTCTGCCCTAAACTCCTAGTATGGTGGCATATGGTCTAAACATATATGTACTTTTTGATATGTGTAGAATAGCCTAATGATTTGCAAGAGTTAAATATGATTTTTGGTATGTTGGTGATTAGTTAAAACTGGCCAAACTAGATTATATGTGCTAAAAGGTGTAAACTAGGTAAATTGACTCAAAATGCCTTAAAGCTTGACTTGTTATTAGAAATATGGATTTTAGACTTGCTGGTAAAATTTGTTAAGGTTTGGAAATCGTTTGATTGGCTAATCTGAATTAAAACATTTTTGAACAGTTTACAAAATGGTCACTAAATATTGTACTGTCTAATCGAATAAGTAAATAAACTCCGTTCGTAATAAAATTCCACAGGTTAATGATTAGTAGGTTTAATTTTAGAATAATGACACAGATTTCAGACAAAGACCCCTAATTTATAAAATTTACAATTTAGTCCCTAAATTCGAAAAAGTTTAAAATTAATCCCAAACTGAGTAAGTTGTTAACAAGTTAATGTTTTAAGTCTTAAGAGAGATTAATAAAATACTCCAAAAATATTTTGAACATCGAAATAAGTTCTGATCTCTGAATATGTTTTCCGGTAACACTGCCCAACTTGATTCTCTACTAGGCCGAGAAGGGGGTGTTACAGTGTGGTTTACACCGATCACAAGAGTTTGAAGTATCTATTGTCTCAAATAGAGTTGATTCTTAGGTAAAAAATATGGTTTGATTGGCTTAAGGATTACGAGCTAACGATAGAGTACCATCCGAGAAAGGCCAATGTTGTGGCTGATGCCTTAAGTAGGAAGATGGTTGTCGAGTTGAGAGCGATGATTGCTTGGTTTAGTATATCGCGTGATGGTGGGTTGATATCTGATTTATAAGTGAAACCTTCCTCAATTCAATTAATTAAGGATAAGCAGTTGCTTGATGATTTGTTGGTGCCTAATGTTCAAGATATAACTGATGGTAATATAACATATTTTTGTTTCAATGATGATGGTGTTCTATGCTTTAAAAGTCGGATAGTTGTGCCAGAGGATGTTGAGTTGAGGTCACTATTTTGACTGAAGCTCA
Source organism: Hibiscus trionum (assembly GCA_030270665.1). Classification (NCBI taxonomy): domain Eukaryota; kingdom Viridiplantae; phylum Streptophyta; class Magnoliopsida; order Malvales; family Malvaceae; genus Hibiscus; species Hibiscus trionum. The sequence goes on from BSYR01000004.1 coordinate 2,067,979, forward strand.
TAGCAGTTTTTTTTCTATGCTTCCTAGTAGTACAATAATGTTTCGTGGTTTGAAAGATGAGTACTATTAGGTTGGGTTGAAAAAGGATGTTGCGGATTTTGCGAGCAAGTGTACGGTATGTCAGCGTGTCAAAGCTTAGCATCAGTTTCCTTCCAGTTTGTTGCAGCCTTTGAGGATACCAGAGTGGAAGTGGGAAAGAATTACGATGGATTTTGTGTCTAGTTTGCCTTTAACACCTTCAAAGAAGAACTCCATTTGGGTGATTGTGGACCGTCTAATGAAGTGTGCACATTTCTTGGCTGTGCATACTACGTATACGTTGGATAAGTTAGCAGAGCTGTATATTGTTGAGAATATGCGTTTGCATGGTGTATCTAAGTCTATAGTGTCGGATAGGGATATGAGGTTTACATTGAGATTTTTGGAGTGTCTATACAAAACGTTGGGTACGCGCTTGAATTTTAGCACTTCATATCATCCGCAGACGGATGGATAGTCGGAGTGAGTTATCCAGGTGCTTGAGGATATGTTGAGATGTTGTGTGATAGATTTCCAAGGTTATTGGGAAAAGTAGTTGCCCTTGGTGGAATTTGCTTATAATAATAGTTTCCAGGCAACTATACAAATGGCTTTGTATGGAAGAAAGTGTAGAACGCCTCTTTGTTAGGCGGCGACGGAGCAGAAGTTGGTTTCCTTGCAGAATTTTCTTAAGGGAACAACTGAGAAAGTGAAGGCTGTTTCGGATCGCCAAAAGTCTTACGCAGATTTAAAGCGTAAGGAGATTGAGTTTGCAGTTGGAGATCACGTTTTCTTGAAGGTATCGCCTTGGAAGAAGGTGATGTGATTTGGACGTAAGGGTAAGCTTAGTCCAAGGTTTAGTGGACCTTATGAGGTTGTAGAGCGAGTTGGTCCTGTTGCATATCGGTTGAGGTTGCCTCCCGAGTTGGAGAAAATTCATGATGTGTTTCACGTTTCTATGTTGCGAAAGTATAGGTCGGATCCATCTCATGTGATGCCTTTTGAGGAGATTGAGTTGAATATGGATTTGTCTTATAATGAGGAACCAGTGGGGATATTTGATTCTGGTAGCAAAGTTCTTCGTGGTAAAACGGTGGAACTTGTGAAGGTGTTGTGGCGACATTGAGGAGTTGAGGAGGCCACTTGGGAAAGCAAGGCGGATATGTTGAAGCAATTCCCGCATCTTTTCCTTCAGGTAAAATTTCGAGGATAAAATTTCCTAAGTGGGGGAGAGTTGTAACGCTCCCATTTTGGGCCTAGATGTTTTAGGCATCGGTTTAGGTTAGTCGAACCTAGAATGGGATATTCGAGCCTTTAAAAATGGTTCAGGGAAATCATGGTTCGGGATAAGGTAAAAATATGGTAAAATTTTCTAAAATTATCTAATATCATATAGATGGGCTTGGTGAAATCAATTTTACAAAATGGATTTTGGGACATGTACATTTTGGGCAGTGACCGAAATGTAAAGATTTAAAACTGTGGAAAAAAGTGTAATTTTCAAAGGAGAGTCAAATTCTTAGAATCTTTAGGGAGCTTTTTGGAAATTAAGCCTTTTCTTTTAATTGGGATGTGATTATAATGTTTTAATTAAAGTTCAAGAGGGAACTTTTATTAAAAAAAGAGGTAGTTATTTTGTTAAACCATTTTGACGTAACTTTTCCATTTTCTCTTCAGCCAATCATTCCCTCTTTTCTCTCAATTTCCAGAATTCCTTTTTCATTCTTTTGCTCTTTTGATTTACAACTCTTTTCCAAAGATTTTTCTCAAAGATTTACAAGATTTCCATAAAGCTTCATGAGTTGAAAACTTGCCAATTGGATGAAAAGCAATGATTGGAGGTAATTTTGTGCTACTCCTCTAATCAAGGTTCTTTAATGATATTCAATAGTATTTTAATCTTGATTTGTGTTTTTAATTGAGGTTTTAACGTTGATTTGGTAAAATATCGAAATCTTGCTAAAAGAGGAAGTAAAATGTGATTTTCGTATTTGCTTTGTTTTGGATCAATTGAGGTGGTTTCTAATCATATTTTGGAAGATTATTGATGTTGATAATGAGTTTTGATCATAATAATCCTGAAATCATTGAGAGGTTGGGTTTTTGGAAGATTATTGATGTTGATAATGAGTTCTAATCAAGGTTCTTTAATGATATTCAATAGTTAGATTGTTAGATTTTGGGTTTTTGAGTTGTTAATGTGAAATATGAGTTGCTGGAGGTATAAGGATGATATTATGATGTTGATTTGTGGTTAAAATGTGATGGAAGTGTTTGTTGATGGCTGGATTGAGTTTGGTGATCAATCGAAGCTGATTTCACTTGTTTCAGATGGGTATTTTAGTGCCTTTGGGCAGAGCAGACTCAATTCTATTTCTCAAGCTTAAGTTTGACTAGAGCCGGTTTTGGGCACCTCTAGCTAACTTCCTAGAGCCGGTTTCGGGCACCTCTAGGTGTAAGAGTCTATTTTTCTTAACTTCTTTTCCTAGAGCCAGTGTTAGGCACCTCTAGGGGCTATTCAAGTATTAAGCTTTTCCCTATTCTAGTTTACCAGTAAAGTTCTAGATAGTATAAAAGTCACAAATGGTGTTTAAGATTCAGAACTATAGCAAGGCTCTAAACTGCTCCTAAAACTATCCTAAAGGCACTGCCACGACAGAGGCTGTCACGGCAGGTAAGTTCAGTTCAAAGACTTAAGCCAATTTTTCATTTTTTAGCAAAAATAAACTAAGTAAAAGACACAAATTTTAAACTTAAAAGACTCCATTAATGGAGGAATGCCACCCCCAAACTCGAGGGTTGCATTGCCCTCAATGCAAATGACAGATAAGAGAAATAAAAAGTACATCACAAAATATAAAAAGGCAGACATCAATATAAGATAAGAAACTTAAAATTTAGGTTCTGTCGTCGTCGCCGCTGCTGTTGCTGAGCTGGATCTGCCGGCGGGTAGTGACTTTCTTTGCTGGTGCTGGCAGACGGATGGGAGAGGCAGAAGTATTCTTGGTTTTGGCCTCCCTTGGGGGTTGGATACGGGTAGGAGAGATATGAGGTGGTTTCTCTACTACCTGAACCTCGGAGCTACTGCTGCCGCTGTCAGATTTTTCTTTGTCGGCTACTATTTTTTGCCGCTTCTCTGGTGTGAACTCCTTGGACAAGTTCCTCTTGACAGAGGGCTCGTTGTCGGATGCCGCCCAGATTGAGGAAGAGGAGAAGCCTGCTATATAGGCGTCGAGTTCAGCCGAAGGGATCTTTCTCTTGGTTCCCCTGGCAGAAGTGTCGGCTGTGCGGCTGCCGCCTGCAGCTGTTAAGGCAGGGGTCGGTTCGGACGCAACAGATGGCGTTTTTGGTGTGGCAGCAGATGTAGGGGTATGGGCAGGGGTGGTGGCAGCAAAATAATGATTGGGGAAGGAAGGGAATAGAGCATCGGGGAAATTAAGAGAGGTGTGGATGAAATGTACCGTGGCGGTGGTGAAGTCTCGGAGGAAACTCATGAGGCCGAGCTGCTGTTCCTCCATTTTTTGCATGGCAGCAAGGATTTGGGAGGATGTGTCGGCTGGAGGAGCTGCTGCAGTAGGCTGCCTGGGTTCTGTGGCAGCAGGCTCGGTGTTGGTGGGCTCTGTCGGCTCAGCTGCCGTGGCAGTAGGATCAAAAGATGACAGGGGCGTGGCAGCTTTGAGTTCCATCAGGCTGAGTATGTTCCTGTCGTTCCAGCCTTTCCCTCGAACTCTTAAATCTTCGGTCGCCTCTGGTACGTTGTGGCCGCGGCAGAATACAGTGATGAGGCAGGGGTAGAATAGTGGTCCGGACGGCCGGTAAGCACAGTCAAGTATACCCTCCCAGACGTATCTGCCAACGTTAATTGGCCTCTCATTTAAAACTGAATGGATAAGGGCTAACCTTGGTTGGTCGACTGTTGTGTTGTGCGAGGTGGGCATGATTCGTTTCTTGATGAAGGCATTCCAAAGCTTTGCCTCTGGGGTGAGTTGGACTCTCTTTACCGTTCTCGGATGCTTCGGATCAGTGTTCCACTCAGTACCTTCATCCGTGAGTTTTGCCATGACAGCATCATAGTCGGCAGGTTCTAGACTGTCGAGAAATTGTTGGTGGCCATCTTCGTTTCTGCCCACATAGAACCCATAGAGTGTGTTGATGTACTCAGGCTCGAAAGGTACCTCTTTCCCTCGGACTGTGACTGCTGTCGCGTTCCTGCTGCCGATGGCAGCATAAAATTCCCGGACAAGAGTCACGTTCATCTCTTCTGGCTGCTCCGCGAATATCTGCCACTTTAAGGCTATGATTTTTCTGGCAATGAACGGCTGCAGCCCCAGGTTTCCCGTTTTGGACGTGTAAATGAAACCTCTCTCCTCCCACATATCACGGATCTGGAAAGAGCTTGGAGTGGATACTGCCGGGGCAGATCCAGAGGCAGAGCTTCTGCGGGTGTTCCTAGTACTCATGTTGCAAGGACTGTGGAAGAAAATGAAAGCAAATAAAAATTCTAGAGGAAATAAGTAGAAAGAGTAGAAGTGAGTGAAAAATGAATAGTGAAATGGGGTTTATATAGAGTGTGAGTTTACTGCCCGTTGGAGCTGTAATGGCAGGCGCGAATAACGGGGCCAGCTGTTACGCGGTTTCTTACGCGTCTGTCACGCGTTTCCGTTTCTGCTGCGCGTCTGTTAGGCGTTTGCGTGTCTGCCACGATAGCGTGTTGACAGGCTGGATTTTTCGTGTCTGTCGCAGCAGCTGTAACGGCAGGCTCCTGAATTGGGCTTTTTGGGCTGATGGAAATATGGTGGGCTGGATTCACTTGTCCTCTTCTCTTTGTCACCTTTATTTCCTGAAAATAATAAAAATAAAAACTTTAATTCCTAAAAAATAACTCTAATTACCTAATATATATATATAATAATAATAATAATAGAAAATAAAAATAAAACTAGGTTAAATTAGGGATGCCGGGAGGGGCATCTCCTAAAGTAACCACTTCCTGCATTCTTGGGGCTTCAGTCCCCTGATAGTGCTTCAGTCTTTATCCATTGACTTTAAATTGGTCCCCGTCTTTTAGGGATCTGATTGTTATGGCACCATGGGGGAAATCTTGCACCACTTGGAATGGGACGGACCACCTAGACTTTAGCTTTCCTGGGAAGAGCTTCAACCTAGACTTTAGCTTTCCTGGGCAGAACTGTCGTGGCAGCAACTTCTTATCATGCCACTTCTTTGTATTCTCTCTATAGATTCTTGCGTTGTCATAGGCCATTGCTCGAATTTCTTCTATCTTGTTCAAGTCAAGCAGCCTTTTCTGTCCTGCTTTGTCCAAGTCCAAATTCACTGCCTTGATGGCCCAGTATGCTCCGTGCTCAATCTCGACAGGTAGATGGCAGGTTTTTCCATAAATCAACCGGTATGGTGACATTCCCAATGGAGTTTTGAATGCTATTCTGTAGGCTCATAATGCACCGTTGAGGTGTAGAGACCAGTCCTTCCGAGTTGGTTGAACCATCTTTTCAAGGATATTCTTAACCTCTCTGTTCGATATTTTAGCATGTCCATTGGTCTGAGGGTGGTATGCTGTTGCGATCTGATGTTTGACACCATACTTTTTCAAAGCAGTAGCTATAACCCTATTGTCAAAATGCCTCTCTTCATCACTGATGATCGCCTTGGGGATGCCGAATCTGGAAAAAATGTTTTTATGTAAAAACCTTTGAACTGTCTTGGCATCGTTCTTCTGAGTAGCGATTGCTTCAACCCATTTGGACACATAATCTACTGCCAGGAGGATGTATAAGTTCCCACATGAAGTTGGGAATGGTCCCATATAATATATCCCCCAAACATCGAAGATCTCGACTTCAAGAATGTTTTGCAGTGGCATCTCATGTCTCCTTGAGATGTTTCCAGTCCGTTGACACTTGTCGCAGTTTTTGTAGAATATTTGGGCATCCTTAAACAGTGATGGCCAGTAAAATCCAGACTGCAAAACTTTGGCAGCAGTTTTTTACCACCTAAGTGGCCTCCATATTGTGAAGCATGGCAGTGATGTAGTACAGCTTCATGTTCATCCTGTGGTACACATCTCCCAATAACCTAATTTGCACAATATTTGAAAAGAAGAGGTTCGTCCCAATAATAATGCTTTACATCATTTTGGAACCTCTTCCTAGCTTGAGAATTAAGGTCAGGAGGAGTTATTCCGCTAACTAAATAATTAACGAAATCAGCATACCATGGAAGTTCAGAAAACTTACCTGCCGCCATGGCTGTCGCGGTAGTGATTGTGGCAGCGAACAACTACTTATCAAGGAAAGTCTCCAGTATGAGTGTCTCGTCTGCCGGAAGACTCTTTCCCTTCTCTAATCTTGAAAAATGATCTGCAACTTGATTCTCTGTCCCTTTTTTGTCCTTGATTTCAAGGTCGAATTCTTGCAGTAGCAGAATCCAACGTATCAATCTAGGCTTTGCATCTTTTTTTGTGAACAGATACTTCAGTGCAGAGTGGTTTGTGTGGACTATGACCATAGTTCCAAGTATATAAGAACGGAATTTGTCAATAGAGAATACCACATCTAATAGTTCCTTCTATGTGGTGGTGTAGTTTACTTGGGCATCGTTCAATGTTTTGCTGGCATAGTATATGACATGAAAGAGCTTGTCTTTCCTCTGCCCAAGTGCTGCCCCGACAGCATAGTCACTAGCATCACACATAATCTCGAATGGCAATTTCCAATATAGTGGCTGTACTATTGGGGCTGTTACCAGCTTTTCTTTCAGAACCTTGAATGCCTTAGTACATTCAGCGTTGAAGTCGAAGGGACGTTTCTGCTCCAGAAGATGACATAAGGGTTTGGTGATCTTCGAAAAATTCGCGATGAATCTCCGATAAAAACTAGCATGCCCTAAGAAACTTCTGATTCCCTTAACTGTGGTGGGTGGCGGCAGCTTTTCAATTACCTCGATCTTGGCTCTGTCGACTTCTATGCCGCGACAGCTTATTTAATGGCCTAGGACTATCCCTTCATCTACCATGAAGTGACACTTCTCCCAGTTCAATACCAAGTTTGCTTTCTCACATCTTTCGAGCATTTTCTGTAGGTTGCCTAGGCAGCTTTCAAAATTGTCTCCAAAGACAGAAAAATCATCCATGAATATCTCCAGGAAGTCTTCCACCATATCGGAGAATATTGCCATCATGCACCTTTGAAAGGTCGCTGGTGCATTGCACAGTCCAAATGGCATCCTCCGAAAAGCATAAGTACCGTATGGGCATGTGAACGTCGTCTTCTCTTGATCTTATGGTGCGATGGCTATTTGATTATAACCAGAGTAACCATCAAGAAAACAATAGTAAGGTTTACCCGCTAATCTATCAAGCCTTTGATCAATAAAGGGCAAGGGGAAATGGTATTTCCGGGTAGCTTTGTTAAGCTTCCACTAGTCCATACAAACCCTCCAACCGGTCACAGTCCTGGTTGGGATTAGCTCGTTTTCTTCGTTGGTTACCACGGTTATTCCTGCTTTCTTGGGAACGCACTGCACCGGGCTCACCCACTTACTATCCGAGATGGCATAGATTATTCCAGCATCTAGCCATTTTATGATCTCCTTACGTACCACCTCTCGCATAGCATCATTCAGACATCTCTGTGCATCAATGGTCGGCTTATGATCATCCTCAAGAAGGATTTTATGCATGCATAGTGCCGGACTAATGCCTTGGATATCAGCTATCGTCCATCCAATAGCCTTTTTGTGCTGCTGCAGTATCCCTATCAGCTGCTGTTCATGTTCCTGCATCAACTTGGAAGAGATGATTACGGGCAACGTATCATTTAAACCAAGGAAAACATATTTTAGCTGCCCTGGCAGGGGCTTAAGATCTATAACAGGGGACTCTACAGTTGATGGCTTTTGGACTATATGTTTATCCGAGGTATAATTTAATGGCTCGAATAACTTACCTGGACGATTGCCTATCCAGTTTACCTCCTCTTGATCTTCAGTATCAGATGTATCCGACTCTGAGGAGCTGCTGTCGTCGGTGCTGTCGTGACAGTCGTCTAAATGGCTGCTGAGGCAGTGGACAATTGTGATGTCGTGGTAGCCCGACCTGATGCAGGGTTGGTCAAAGGTAATTTCAGTGATGGCCTTGCACTCTTCTTCTGCATCAACATGTTTTATTGCCAGGAGAACGTTCAACTTGATCTCTTAATCATTTACTCTCATAGTGAGTTCTCCTTTTTCCACATCAATCAGTGATCTTCCTGTGGCTAAGAAGGGTCGCCCCAGGATGATTGGTGCGTTTTCATCTGCTTCACAATCTAAAACAAGAAAGTCAGCAGGAAATATAAATTTATCCGCTCTTACCAGAATATCTTCAATTTTTCCTTCTGGATGAACGTAAGAGCGGTCTGCCAGATGCAGTACTACTGTTGTGGGCCGAGCTTTTCCAATACCTAATTTCTGAAAAACAGATTTGGGCATTAAATTTATACTAGCACCAAGATCACAAAGTGCCTTGCCCACAAATTTGTCTCCGATTAAGCATGGTATGATGAAGCTCCCAGGATCCCTCTGCTTCTGGGGTGGATGCTTGTGCAGAATACTCATGCATCCCTCTGTCATTGTAACCGTTTCAAATTCCCCAAGTCTGAATTTCTTTGACATGACATCCTTGAGAAATTTGGCATAACCAGGTATTTCCCTAACGACATCTAACAGTGGAATATTGATATGGACCTGCTTAAAAATATCGTAGATATTCTTAAGCTGAGATTCATGCTTCAATTTCTGTAACCGCTGAGGAAAAGGAGGTGGGGGACGATAATCAGCAATACGTCCTTCCCCCTGCATTCGGATCTGAGGAGGTTTAGATTCTTCATCTTTCTCCTCTGTCCCTTCTGCTGTCGTGACAGGTTCATCGGCAGCAGGTTGTCGGGATCTCAAAACACATCAAAACACATCTAAAATCAACATAAACCCATCCTTATACCTCCAACAAGCATAATTCTACCATTTCACCTCAAAAACTCACTTAAAACTATCAAGAAACTCAAGGATCTCAAAGATTTCGGGATCTATATTATCAAAACCTCATTTCAACATAAGAACCAACTTGAAACTCAATTAAAATCAATCCAAAATACAGCTTAACAAATTTTTTTGAAAATCAAGATTTTAATCATATTTTTACAAGATTTTGATCTCAAATCAAAACTATAATGAAAACTCAACCAAAAACATTAATTAGAAGTCAAAGATCTTGGGAATTTCAATAAATAACCTTGATTAGAGGTTGAGAACAAGATTTACCTCAAATCCTTGCTTTCCTCAATGAATGACAAGTTTTTGCTTCACAAAACTTGAAGAATTTAGAAAGATTTCTTTGAAATGAGTAAGAAATCAAGAAGGGAGTGTTTGAAAGAAAAGAAATATGGAGAAAATGAGTTAAAATGATGTTTGGCTGAAAATGAGAAGAGAAAGGTAGTTACGTGATGAAATCTCACTAATTAACTACCTAATTAACAAAATAAAATAAAAGCCAATTAAAAACTATTTAATTAAAACCATTTTAAACACATGTCATATTAAGGAAAGGCTAAATTGAAATAAAGCTCCCTAAAGATTCTAAGATTTTGGCTTCTCCTTTAAAAACTGCATTTTTTCCACAGTTTTGAAACTATACAATTTGGTCACTACCCAAAATATACCACTTCCGAAACTCTTTTTGTAAAATTGATTTTACCAACCTCTTAAACATTTTTTAGAGGATTTTAACAATTTTTACCACATTTTTATCCTATACCGATCCTTGATTTCCTTAAATCACCTTACGCGATTCGAACCGTTTCTGACCGGTCCGATCTGATGTCTAAAACATCTAAGCCAAAAACCAGGGTGTTACTACTCTCCCCCACTTAGGAAATTTCATCCTAGAAATTTTACCTGAAGGAAAAAGGTGCAAAAACTGCTTCAGTATGTCCGCCTTGCTTTCCCACGTGGCCCCCTCAACCCCTCGGTGTCGCCACAACACCTTCACAAGCTCTATCGTCTTGCCACGAAGAACTTTACTGCTCACATCCAGAATCTTCACTGGTTCCTCATCATATGACAGATCCGGATTCAACTCTATCTCCTCGACATGCATCACGTGCGAAGGATCCGATATATACCTCCGCAGCATCGATACATGAAACACATCATGTATCTTTTCCATATCCGAAGGCAATCTCAACCGATATGCCACAGGACCAATACGTTCCACAACCTCGTAAGGTCCAACGAACCTTGGGCTAAGCTTACCCTTACGCCCAAATCTCATCACCTTCTTCCAAGGCGATACCTTCAAGAACACACGTTCGCCAACCGCGAACTCAATCTCTTTACGCTTCAGATTCGCATAAGAATTTTGCCAATCCGATACTGCCTTCAAATGCTCACAAATGAGCTTCACCTTCTCGGTGGTTCCCTTTACCATAGCTGGCATCAAAATCAACTTCTGCCCAACAAAGAGGGGTTCTACATCTTCTCCAATACAAAGCCTCGTATGGAGCCATTTGAATACTCGCATGGTAACTATTGTTATATGCAAACTCAACCATGCTTCTCCCAAGAACCCTAAAAATCTATCACACAGCATCTCAACATGTCCTCAAGCACCTAGATAACACGTTCTGACTATCCATCCGTCTGACGATGATACAAAGTACTGAAATTCAATCGTGTACCTAAGCCTTGATGCAAACATTCCCAAAATCGTGCTGTAAACCTCGGATCCCTATCCGACACTATGGACTTTGGCACACCGTGCAACCGCACAATCTCAACAATGTACAGCTTAGCCAACTTATCCAAGGTATACGTAGTATGCACCGGCAAGAAATATGCACACTTTGTAAGGCGATCAACAATCACCCGAACCAAATTCTTCTTTGACGGTGACAACGACAACCCAGACATAAAATCCATGGTAATTATCACCCACTTCCATTCTGGGATTCTCAAAGGCTGCAACAACCCAGAAGGAACCTGATGTTCAGCTTTCACTCGTTGACACACCATGCACTTACTAACGAACTCAGCAACATCCTTTTTCAACCCCACTCAGTAGTACTCATCCTTCAAATCACGATACATCTTCGTACTACCAGTATGCATAGCAAAAGGACTACTATGAGCTTCAGTCAGAATAGTGCGCCTCAACTCAACATCATCTGGCACCACTTCTCGACCTCCAAAGCATAAAACACCGTCATCATTAAAACTGAAATCCGAAGGCTTACCCTCCACGATGTCCTGAACATGAGGAACAAGGGAATCATCAAGTAATTGCTTATCCTTGATAAACTGAATCAGAGATGGTTTCACTTGCAACTCAGCGATAAGACCACCATCACGCGATATCCTCAAGCGAGCAAACATCACCCTCAATTCCACAGCCACTTTCCGGCTCAAAGCATCAGCCACAACATTAGCCTTGCCCGGTTGATACTCGATTGTCAAATCATAATCCTTAAGCAAGTCCACCCAGCGAAATTGCCTAAGATTCAACTCCTTCTGAGACATAAGATACTTCAAGCTCTTATGATCCGTGAACACAACACACTTCTCACCGTACAGGTAATGCCTCCAGATCTTCAAAGCAAACACAACAGCCGCAAGCTCAAGATCATGAGTAGGGTAGTTATGCTCATGCACCTTCTACTGTCTAGATGCATAGGCTATCACCTTACCCTCATGCATCAACACGCAGCCCAAACCAATAATGGACGCATCACTATAGACCACAAACTCCTTACTAGACTCAGGTTGAATCAGAACAGGAGCTTGCGTCAATGCTTCCTTCAGCTTTTCAAAAGCTTGTTGCCTCGCATCCGTCCACTCAAAGTGAACTTTCTTTTGCAAAAACTTGGTTAAAGGTGCAACAATCTTCGACAAGCCCTCGAAAAACCTACGGTAATACCTGGCTAAACCAAGGCAACTTCGTACCTTTGTCACTGACTTAGGCACCTTCCAACTCATCACAACCTCTATTTTGTGCGGATCAAAACAATTACCCTCAACTGATACAACATGCCCTAGGAAGACCACCTCCTTAAGCCAAAACTCACACTTACATAGCTTGGCATACAACTGGTTCTCCAGTAATGCTTGTAAAACGATTCTCAAGTGTCTATCATGATCCTCCTCGGTACGCAAATACAGAAGGATATCATCGATGAACACCACCACAAACTGGTCCAAGAACTCATGGAACACACGATTCATCATGTCTATGAAAGTAGCAGGTGCTTTGGTCAAACCAAACGACATCACTAAGAACTCATAATTCCCGTACCTTTTCCGAAAAACCATCTTAGGTAAGTCCACATCCTTCACCTTCAGCTGGTAATATCCTAACCTCAAGTCTATCTTAGAAAACACCGATGCTCCTCGAAACTGATCAAAGAGATCATCAATCCTAGGCAAGGGATACTTGTTCTTGATCGTCAACTTGTTCAGTTGCCGATAATCTATGCACATTCTCATAACCCCATCTTTCTTCTTTACAAACAAGACTGGTGCACCCAAGGTGGCACACTCGGCTGGATGAACCCTCGATCCAACAACTCATGCAGTTGCGTTTTCAACTCCTTCAGCTCTTTAGATGCCATGCGATAGGGAGCAATGGACACCAGAGTCGTATTCTCATACAACTCTATACTAAACTCGACTTCCCTGTTTGGTGGCAACCCAGGCAATTCTTCTAGAAAGACACCCAGAAAATCGCAAACAATTCTGACATCCTGCACACGTACATCCTTCGTGTCAGGATTCATTACATAGGCAAGATAAGCCTCACAACCCATCCTCAGCATATAGCTTGCTTCCAAAGCCGAAATCACATTCGACAAGAATTTCACATTCTCGCCTACTATCACCACTTCATAATCATCGACAAGCTTTAAAATGACCCGCTTGACATCAAAGTCAACCACTGTTCTATGCTCAGTCGACCAACCCATACCAAGGACCACATCGAAACCGTAGAAGGGTAACTCCATCAATTCCACAAGAAAAACATGACCTTGCATAGATAAAGAGCATCTCCTATATAACTTCTTAGTGACTACAATCTCACCAAAAGAACTAGTCACTTGCATTCGTACTTCGAGCGGCTCAACAGGTATATCAAGAAAATGCGCATGCTCATTCAAAATATAAGAATGCGTAGATCTAGAATCAATCAAAGCAAGCAATGATAAAGACTGAAGAGCAAAGGTACCTACGATGACATCGGTATCATTGCGCTCCTCGCGCTGAGCATGAACCCTCGCATGACCGCCTCCCTCAGGCCAAACTGCCACCACATGAGCAACGCCTATCTGGCCCTCGTCTCTCCTCTAAAAATTTCATCGGTCGTGCCCACAGCCTCTCTGAGGTGCAACTGCAGCAGGCGCATGTCCTTAGCCTTCACCAGCCAACAAAGGACACTCTCGCCTCATGTGATCCGCTGAACCACAGTTCCAGCACGAGTTCCCTGTTACCACCACAGGAGCCTGAACCTCCCTAGCCGCTCGAGGACAATCTCGCCTCAGATGACCCCGAGATCCACATGTCCAGCACGTGTTTTGTTCTGCTCTCACCCAATCTCCTTGAGCCGGTGCACCATGTCCAGCATTGCCTCGCCTAGCAGGCTGATATCTCTTATCTCGTCCCCTCTTGTTCCGTCTACCTCCGGAACTAGACTCAGCTGCTTTCTTTCCAGAGCTAAAACCAACTCCTCGGGATGCCAAACCCAAATTATGTTCAATGTCTTTGGCTCGACACACCAACACATCGAAATCGGTGTAATCCGCAGCCAACATATATGTCTTGAATTCCTGTACCAGCCCGTACCGAAAGTGATCACAACGGTGCCTCTCACTAGGTATCAGCTCAATGGCATACTAGCTCAGGCGTACGAGCTGGACCTCGTACTCAGCCACAGAAAGGGTTCCCTGAACTAGCGACATGAACTCGCGTTTCTTTTCATCCAAGTATCTCACACCTAGATACTTTCTCTTAAAAGCGCCTCGGAAAACTCCCAATCTACTTCATTGGGTTCCATTCCAGCAATGGTGGTCGTCCACCAACTATACGCATCACCCTGGAGAAGAGAAACAACGCACCCCATCTTGCGCACATCATTACAGCCCATTTCATCCATGATACGGATCGTGCTTGCCAACCAAGCTTCTGACGACTCATGGGACATGCCACAGAACTCAACAGCTCCTAGGCTCCTCAACCTTTCCAAAGGTAAACCCGTCTGCCCAGCTGCAGGGGCCTGTACATGCGCTCCTGCTACTGCAGCCTGAAACACCCCGGTGATTGCCTGAACCAAGGACGTTAGATCACCCAAACCCGGACCAGCATGTCCTTGTTGTTCTTGCTCCCTACCTTCCAGGTGGTGGCGAAGGATGTAAATTTCCACCAGGAGGGACATCAGCCCCTTGCTCACCCTGGTCGCCCTGATCAGCCGCAAGCACTATTGTGTTCGACCTTAGCTCTCTCCTCGGACCCATAGTGCTATTTTTTAACAAGGCATAACAATAAAACAAAACAGACCATTTAGGCCAGCCTCAAGCATGGATCCAGGTTCACAAAAACATTTAATCAGTGTAATAAGGCAATAGGTACCCCGATTTCCCTCAGACAAAACATAGCATACAATAACATATCATGCTCATCATGATTCCCATCATCCAAAATCAGCACATATCAACATCTCATCATCAACATATAATCATATTCATTTCACATGCGATTCACATCAATCAAGCATGGCATAAGTTCCAATATTCAACCAAAGTCATGTTTTTAAATCAACACACATCAATTTATACCCATTTCACATACTAACATCCCCAATTCTTTCGAAACTTGGCTCTGATACCAACAAATGTAACTCCCTTAGCCCGGTCTAGACGCCCGACCCAAACTAAGAAGATTACACGGGGAAAACTGAAGTCAACTCGTAAAAGTCAACCTCGATTAATGACCCTTTTTTCTTTTTATCTTTTCTAGATGAACGATATTAACCTATGTGAATAGCATGACACATAGGAGAAAACGGCGTAGCATCAGAGTTTGTTAAGGGGTTCAATTGCATACATTTGACTTTTAGGGACTAAATTTTAAATTTCTAGAATTACGAGGACTATCCAAATTTTAGAGTTAACAAGCAAAAATTAAACATGTAATATGCCAGCATGTCAAAACTCATCTCAAATGGTACATCCAAACTCAATTAATTAAACATACAAACATTCATGGGTCAAATTGCAAGAAAGACAAACCTGGAGCAATTCAAAATCTTTGTTTAACGGTCATCTGTCTGGAACGCTATACCCCGTATCAGAACAGCCATTTCGAAACTATGTTGACAGTTTCGATACGTGGGTGCGTTGCGAAACCAGTTTCGAAACTAGGCTTCACAATAGCAAAATGTTCCAGAACGATCGCACCCGTTCTGAAACCCCGTGGCCAATTCAGGCCATCGTTTCGATACGGATGAGGGCGTTCCGAAACGTCCTGCCCTGCAACATCAGATTTTGCTAGTTTTATACAACTTTCTGCATCCAAACACATTCCCACACATGTTACAACCCACATACAACTTGCATACAAATCAGAGACCACAATCAAGAAGTACAAGCCATGTAATAACACTATTCTTGCAACTTTCGAACTATAGGCATTCTTCCTAGTTGTCAAAACCATAAAAGGGCTAAAACACCACATTCAAGCACAATTCCAAACCTCAAAGGCCATTTACAAACCAAAATAAGCTAACCAAACATACTTAAGGTGTTCAACTTCACCAAAAAATAACAAGAGTAGAAATCCCTCTCATTGCCTCTTATTACACCAAGGTGAAACTACATACTTTGTTTATTCAAAAGCTTGGATTCCACTTTCTATCGGGCTGCCTCGAATGCTCAATTCTCTGCATTGACGAAACAAATGAGCGTAAGCATAAAGCTTAGTGAGGATCGCTAGAAGAACATTCATCAATGCATTTCATAAAACCATTGCATCATCATTTGCAACCTCATGCCTTTCTTAAAAACATGCTCTTCTAAGCATCAATGCACTTTTCAAACCACATGCTTTAGTCATCATTTAAATAACAACAAATAACCTTTTGCTCATGCTTAAACCAAGCATCACATGCATTCTAGCATAAACCACAAGCATCTCATGCTTAAATCAATAAACATCAACATTATATTGGCTTGCAAGTGGTCCATTCTCAATGATACCAAAACCAACACATATGACATAATCGGATACGCGGATTACAAGCGTTGACCCACACGCTTCATACACACTACCAGACTACACAAGGCTCACACAGGAGAACAACCCTCCATCGTTGTGACACCCGTGGTGGAGTATAACGGTACAATCACAACCCCTCAACACCACTCATCGGTAGTTGTATCATTCCACTAACGAGAGCACGAGACACGTAACACAAGACTCACACACGAGATTAAGATCCACCGTTGTGATCTTAACCTCAATCATTAGGGTACTTGGATGGAGTATACTGTACAATCACAACCCCTCAACATCCAATGCGACTTTATTCATGGTGCACCCAATCCTATAACCGACTAACTATATTCGGTTAAAGTAACCAAAAACCATTTTCATCACTTGCCAATATAATCATTTAATCAGCAGTATTCCATTGTTTTACAAGCATAAACACAATGCCATTTCCACAAGCATAAACATGCTTAATATTAAATGCATTTATCACATAAAACCAAGGATCACCTACCAAGGGCATCCTTAACAAAATGGCATTCAAATCCAGCATCAACCATGCTTGAAACATGCTTTAAAACAGTAATCAAAACCACATTAAACTTAAGTGCATTTCCATCAAAACATAGCACATTTCCGAGAGAGACTTTCAAATCACTTACTCTTGAGCTTAGCTAAGTGTTTCAAACATACACTAAGCTCCCAAGACCACGCTCAAGCGTTACAAAGCTGGAAAATCCATTTCCACTGACCAATACACGAAACCACGTTTGCTGACCTGAAAATCACCCTTTCGAAGCCCCCAAAATCACCCCGTTTGCTCCCGGATCAAGATCCCCTATTTTCACATCATCAAAACAGAGATCTTAATGCATTAAAATGCATTTCAACACCAGCAACTAACACAAACTCGCAGCTCACCAAAACTACACCAATTTACCCATTCGAAACAACCGAAAACTCAATCAATTGCTTCCTAAACAATGCCCAGCCAACATACTTCACTTCCAATCAATTATAAACATCAAAACACATCTAAAATCACCCTAAACCCATCCTTAGACCTCCGGCAAGCATAATTCCTCCATTTCACCTCAAAAACTCACTTAAAACTATCAAGACATTCAAGGACCTCAAAGATTTCGGGATATATATTATCAAAACCTCATTTCAACATAATAACCAACTTGAAACTCAATTAAAATCAATCCAAAACAGAGTTTAACAAAACAAATCGGAAAATCAAGATTTTCATGATATTTTTACAAGATTTTGATCTCAAATCAAAACTATAATGAAAACTCAACCAAAAACATTAATTAGAAGTCAAAGATCTTGAGAATTTCAATAAAGAACCTTGAGTAGAGGTTGAGAGCGGGATTTACCTCCAATCCTTGCTTTCCTCAATGAATGACAAGTTTTTGCTTCACAAAACTTGAAAATTTAGGAAGAATTCTTTGAAATGACTAAGAAATCAAGAAGAAACTGTTTGAAAGAAAAGAAATCTGGAGAAAATGGGTTAAAATGGTGTTTGGCTGAAAATGAGAAGAGAAAGGTAGTTACGTGGAGAAATCTCACTAATTAACTACCTAATTAATTAAAGAAAATAAAAGCCAATTAAAAACTATTTAATTAAACCATTTTAAACACATGTCATATTAAGGAAATGCTAAATTTCCATAAAGCTCCCTAAAGATTATAATATTTTGGCTTCTCCTTAAAAATTGCATTTTTCCACAGTTTTGAATCTTTACAATTTGGCCACTACCCAAAATGTACCACTTTCGAAACTATTTTTATAAAATTGATTTGACCAACCTCTCAAACATATTTTTAGAGGATTTTAGCAATTTTACCACATTTTTATCCTATACCGATCCTTGATTTCCTTAAATCACCTTATGTGATTCGAACCGTTTCTGACCGGTCCGATCCGATGTCTAAAACATCTAGGCCCAAAACCAGGGCGTTACAAGTGAGGATTCTGGATGTGAGCAGCAAAGTTCTTCGTGGCAAGACGATATAAATTGTGAAGGTGTTGTGGCGACACAGGGGAGTTGAGGAGGCCACGTGGGAAAGCAAGGTGGACATGCTGAAACAGTTTCCACACCTTTTTCCTTTAGGTAAAATTTCAAGGAAGAAATTTCCTAAGTGGGGGAGAGTTGTAACGCCCTGGCTTTCGGCCTAGATGTTTTAGACAGCGGATCGGACCAGCCGGGAACGGTTCGAATTGCGTTCGGTGATTTAAGGAAATCAAGGATCGGGATATAATAAAAATATGGTAAAAATTGTTAAAATGGTCTAAAATCATGTTTAAGAGTTTGGTTAAATCAATTTTACAAAAGGAATTTCGGAAGTGGTACATTTTGGGTAGTGACCAAAATGTAAAGTTTCAAAAATGTGGAAAATGTGATTTTAAAAGAGGAGCCAAAATCTTAGAGTCTTTAGGGAGATTTATGGAAATTTAGCCTTTCCTTAATATGACATGTGTTTTAAAAGGGGATTTTAAAGTGATTTAGTAAAAGGATTTTCATTAAATTAAAATTAATAAATTAGAAAAATGAGATTTCACTTGACGTAACTACCTTTCTCTTCTCATTTTCAGCCAAACACAATTCTAACTCATTTTCTCCATAATTCTTTTCTCCCAAACACGCTCTCAATATTTTCTAAACAAATTTCAAGAGTTCTTTAAAGTTCTTCAAGATTTTTGCTAAGGAAAACTTGTCATTCATTGAGGAAAGCAAGGATTGGAGGTAAATCCAGTTCTCAACCTTCAATCTAGGTTCTTTATTGAAATTCCCAAGATCTTTGGCTTCTAATTAATGTTTTAGTTGATTTTTCATTTTAGTTTTGATTTGAGATTGAAATCTTGCAAAGATATGATGAAACTCTTGATTTTCAGATTTTTTGATAGGCTCTATTTTGGATTGATCTTAATTGAGTTTTGTGTTGATTAATATGTCAAAAAGAGGTTTTGTTGATATAGATCCCGAAATCCTTGAGATCCTTGAGTTTCTTGATAGTTGTGGTTGAAATTTTGAGGTGAAATGATGAAGTAATGTTTGCTGGAGGTATAAGGAATGGTTTAGGTTATTTTTAGATGTTTTTTGATGTTTATAATTGATTGGAAGTGATGTATGTTGGCTGGGCTTGCTTTAGGAAGCAATCGATTGAGTTTTCAGTTGTTTTAGATGGGTAAATTAGTGTAGTTTGGGTGAGCAATGAGTTTGTGATTGGTTGATGGCATTGAAATGCATTTTAATGCATTTAGAACTCTGTTTTGATGATGTGGAAATAGGGGATCTTGATCCGGGAGCAATTGAGATGTGTTTAGAGGCTTCGGAAGGGTGATTTTCGTATCGACGAGCAAGGCTTCACGTATCGGTGAGTGGAAAAGGATTTTCCAGCTTTGAAATGTTTTGAATGTGCTCTTGGGAGCTTAGTGTAAGTTTGAAACACTTAGCTAAGCTCAAGAGTAAGTAATTCGAAAGTCTCTCTCGGAATGTGCTATGTTTTGTGGAAAATGCACTTGAATTGAATGTGATTTTAATTACTGTTTTGAAACATGTTTTAAGCATTGTTGATGCTGGTTTTTAATGCCATTTTGTTAAGGATGCACTTGGTAGGCGATCCTTGGTTTCATGTGATAAATGCATTTGATATTAAGCATGTTTATGCTTGTGAAAATGACATTGTGTTTATGCTTGTAAAACAGTGGAATATTGATGTTAATTGATTATATTGGCAAGTGATGGAAATAGTTTTTGTATATTTTAATCGGATATAGTTAGCCGACTATAGGATTGGGTGCACCATGAATAAAGTCGCCTTGGAGGTCGAGGGGTTGTGATTGTGCCATAATCTCCATCCAAGTACCCTAACAATTGAGGAATTAGCGTCACCACGATAGAGGATGGCTCTCGGGGGTAGACTTAGTTAAGCGTCACTACGGTGGAGGAATGCTCCCGTGTGTCAGCTTGGTTAAGGTGATCACAATGGTTGGGGTAGCTCCCATGTGTAAGCCTTGTTTTGTGTCCCGACACTCGCTAGTGGGTTATACAACTACCGAAGAGTGATGTTGAGGGGTTGTGATTATACCATTAACTCCACCACGAGTGTTGAGGGGTTGTGATTGTGCCATTAACTCCACCACGGGTGTTGAGGGGTTGTGATTGTGCCATTTAACTCCATCACGGGTGTTGAGGGGTTGTGATTGTGCCATTGATCTCCACCTTGTGTAGTCCGGTAGTATGCATGAAGTGTGTGGGACAACGCTTGTAATCCGTGTATTCGATTGTGTTATTTGTTTTTGTATGGTTTGAGAATTATCACTTGCGAGCCAATATAGTGTTGATGATTAATGATTAAGTATGAGATGCTTGTGAATAATGCAAGAATGCATGTGATGCTTGGTTTAAGCATGAGTAAGGGAATTTGCTGTTGTTTAAAATGATGCTATATGTATGTGAATTTAAAAGTGCATTGATGCTTAAATGGGCATGTTTTAAAGAAGGGCATGAGTTTGCAATTGATGATGCAATGGTTTTATGAAATGCATTGATGAATGTTGTTTTAGCGATCCTCACTAAGCTTTATACTTACGCTCATTTGTTTCATCAATGCAGAGAATTGAACACTCAAGGCAGCCCGATAGCAAGGGGATTTCAAGAGTTTTAACTAAACAATGTATGTGGTTCACCCTTAGTGTAATAAGAGACAATGCGTGGGATTTCTACTTTTTGGATTTGGTTGGTGATGTTGCTACTTTAAGCATGTTTGGTTTCTGATTTTGGACTTGTACACAACCTCTAACTGGTTTCATGGTTTGCATATAGCGTTTTACATATGCTTTATCTTGTTTTCTTAAACATGCTTGAATAGCTAACGTATCATAATGGTTTGATGTGCTCGATGAGAATGATTTACTGTCTGATGATGTTTACATGTCTAATAGGTAGATTATAACTTGTATGCATGTTTTAAGCTTGTTTGGATATGGTTAAGTATGTTTAATTGCCTTTGGAATGTGCTTATCTGGTATGCGTATCGATACACGGGGAATTGTATCGATACACTAAGGCCAATTCCAGGTTTTTCGGTACAGGGGTATCGGTACGGATTGCCCGCGTATCGATACGCCCAAACCAAGTTTGAAGGCCGTACCGATATGCGGGGAAGCGTACGATACGCTCATCCCATCTTTTGCTACTGTCTTCCCGCGTATCGATACAAGCTTAAGTGTATCGATACGGGTAGTTAAAATTCAGTTAAAAGAATCTTCTTATGTCTTGAAATGTTACATTTTGGTCCTTGAATGTTATTTGATCAATTGGACGAGTTTGGATGATCGGTTTGATTTGAAATTTGACATGATGGCTTGTTACACGAGTAATAAGAACCGATAACTTTAAAATCTGAAAAGTCTGTGTAATTTCTTTAATTTTCAAAATGGTCCCTAAAAGTCTTAAGCATGCAATTGAATCCCTATTTGAACTCCGATCGTTGTGCCGTTTCTTTCTAATGGTCTTGCTGAACACATAGGTTAATATTGTGCATCTAGAGAGGATAAAAAGAAAAAAAGGTTGTCAATCGAGGTTGACTTTCACGAGTTGACTTCGGATTTCCCTGTGTAATCTGCTTAGTTCGGTTCGGGCGTCTAGGCCGGGCTAAGGGGGTTACAATATATATACACACGAACTTCATGTGACAAAATGCATGACCTTATCATGAATTCTATATACACATCTACGTGCCACCAACTAGAAAGAGTACAAAAACAAGTACAAAATCATATTTCAAGCTTTACTTGTGTCTTTATTCGGGCTCAAGAAAGATGGCTTTAGATTCAAGAAACTAGTTCGGGAAATCCTTTAACCTGTAGGTTGGGATGAAGGAAAACGAGAGTGATAAGTACAAGATTTTACTTAGTGAGGTAGTACCTAGAGCTAGCAAGTTATCAAGTTTTAAAGTCCTTAATTTAAGTGTAACCTATTTCGGTCTTAATCAAGTTATGTCGAGTCTTAGTTTAGTAATACAAGTACTATTCGAATTGTAGTCAAGCAAGTAACATATGTACAAGTATTAGGCAATACCAAGCAAGATGATCACACATTTCCATTCAAATAAGGGTATACCTCCACTATAACTTATCTTTCGCAATATAAGCAAGTTCAAGTAATTAGGTTCATATTTTACACATGTAGTTTTCATGATTGTACAAGCTTATTAACAAGGATCAAGATTACACATTCTTTAATCAAGTTTAGCTTATCTTATTTCAAGCTTAATTAGTATAGTTTTGCCTTGGAATTTACTTATGTTTAGGTAATCGAGTCACCAACCAACTGTTGCCACAAGTTGGTACTTATAGAACCGGTCAATCCCTCTTATTGTCGCCAAGTGACCACAACACACTTCCCTCCTACTATCGCCAAATAAGGGCCTTGGCTCGGGATCGTAGTCCATCCGAAACATAATGAGCTCTAGACTCTAAGGCATGCCTTTCTACCTAAGACCAACTAGCAACCAAGGGCTTTATAGAATTTACTTATCAAGCATTCATGTATCAAGTGTTCAAGACATTTTCATTCAAGTATTAAACTTATTCAAGTTTCAAGCATTGTTTATCAAGATTAAAATTGCCCTTAGGCTTATTCGAGCCTTAGCTCCCATATGCCACACATTTTCATCGTTTCAAGCAACAAGCAAAATCAATTTTACATACAAGGACATTGGAATGGTACAATCCAAGGCTTAGAGGACAAACATTTGGTTATATTTCATTTTCATTAACAATCGAAGTATCAAGCATATTCAATTTCTAAGTCTTCATTTAATCCATTCTTCCCTTAATATCAAATTACCAAGCATAGATTAAGTTCATTTCATATCATCAATCATAGATCCAGAAGATAGCCATGCATATTTGGTTAGGACCTAATTCTTAACCCTATTTAAAACTACACTCACAATACTCCAAGCTAAGCTATTGATGATCCTTGATGTATATCCCTTTATCCTTTCTACTAGCTTGGCCAATCTTCTCTTCTTCAACAAGGTCCTCTACTCCTTGTTCTAACAAGCCACACAATACCATAAAAGCAATATTAGCATCCAATTAATCAAGACAGTTTATACATTTAAACATATATTTCATTACAAGCATCAAAATTGTTTCTTTTAGGCAGCATGCGTATCACTCACTTAAATGCCCATATCTTTTAATCCGTAAGTCAGAATTTATAACCGTTTACATCGTTAGAAAGCTAACTTAATCCTTTCTCTGACCATATAAGCCTTGAATTTTTAGTCCTTGTTTATGTGTATCCTACTCGAGCTATACAATGCTTCAATGGAGAGTTTCCTTTCAAACTTTCTTTCTCTAGTACCCTCAAATAAATTCGGCTAAGTGGATAGAATGAAGAAGATGATGCAATCTTAATTTGTTTATGGAAATGACTAGTTTTCCACTTAATTAAATACGACATAACGCCATAAACAAGGGCATTTAGGAATGTTGAAATTTAGCATGCATTCCCTTCATTTATTATTTGTTTTGGTTTAGTCCTCCTAATTTGGTCACCAAGCATTCATGTTCTTTCATTTAGGCCCTTAAATATCCTAATTAGCTTAGGATCAAGCTTAATTGAATTAGCAATTTAGGTTACTAGCTTCAATACTTCTAGGCTATGGTTTAGGGCATTACAATTCTCCCCCCCTTAAAAAGGAAATTCGCCCTCGAATTTACCTGAGTTGAACAAGTGAGGATATTGATTCCTCATCATAGCCTCAGGTTCCCAAGTTGCTTCCTCCATCTTATGATTTCTCCACAAGACTTTCACTAGGGAAATGTTCTTGTTTCTAAGCCTTCTTACTTCCTTGTTATGTATTTGCACCAATTCTTCTTCAAAGGACAAGTCGGGATTCAATTCAACCTCTACAGGTTCTAGAACATGAGATGGATCAAACTGATACTTTCTGAGCATTGAGGCATGGAAGATGTTGTGGATCTTATCGAATTCACTAGGGAGTGCCAATCGATAAGCCATTGGACCCATTCTTTCAACAACTTTGAACGGTCCGATGAAACAGGGGGTGAGCTTCCCCTTTCTTCCAAATCATAAGACCTTCTCCCAAAGGGAGACTTCAAGGAAGACTTTGTCTCCAATGTTGTATTGAATGTCCATTCTTTTCAAGTCTACATAGGTTTTTTTTCTATCAAAGGCTTGCTTCAATCGATCGTCTATGATTTGGACTTGCTCTTCAGTTTCCCTGAGCAATTGAGGTCCTAAAACCTCGTTTTCTACTAGTTCAGACCAACATAAGGGAGTTCTACATTTTCTCCCATACAAGACTTCAAATGGATCCATTTGAATCAAAGCTTGATAGCTATTGTTGTAAGCAAACTCCACAAGAGGTAAGGTTTTCTCCCAATTCTTCCCAAATTCTATAACACAAGATCTCAACATGTCTTCAAGAACTTGAATCACTCTTTCAGATTAGCCATCAGTTTGTGGATGAAAGGTTATACTTAGATTCAATTTGGTTCTAAGGAATCTTTGCAAGGATTTCCTGAATCTTGCTGTGAATCTAGGGTCTCGGTCTGAGATTATAGATGTAGGGACTTCGTACAAGCGTGTGCAACTTCACGTATATAGAACTCGGCTAAGGTATCCATGCTATAGTTCATTCGAATAGGGATGAAGTGAGCCGATTTAGTGAATCGATCCACTATCACCCACACGACATCACACTTTCTTGGTGCGCAAGGAAGACCACTCACGAAGTCCATGGTGATTCAATCCCATTTCCGCTAAGGGAAATCGATGGGTTGAAGTAATTCGGTGGGATCTTGGTGTTTAGCTTTGACTCGTTGGTAAGTCAAACACCTTGATACGAAATCGGTGATGGTTGCTTTCATGGCTGGCCACCAATATAAGGGCTTTAGATCCTTGTACATCTTAACAGATCTAGGATGATTCGAAAAAGAGCTTTGATGAACTTCTTGCAAGATTTCTCTCTTCAATTCTTCATTATTAGGGATACAAACCCTATTCTTAAAATGGAGTAATCCATTCGAATGGATATTGAAGTCAAGGTTGAGTTTTGAGTCAAGCTTCGAGATGATATGTTGAAGATTAGGGTCAGTTTGTTGAAGATCTTTGATTCTCGAGATCAAACTAGATTGAACTTGAAGTTCAGAAAAGCGTCCTTGCTTTTGATATACTAAAAAATGAGCATTGATAGCATTATAAACTACAAGGAAAGTCATGGAATTAAGCATGTATATTCAAGGGGAGTTTTTGGATATTTTAAGGCTTTTGAGTGGCTTACCTAGGGTCAGTTTACGAATAAGATCATCCGTAACCACGTTGGTTTTTCTGTGATGGTAGTCGATGACCAAGTGGTAATCTTTTAGAAATTCCATCCATCTTCTTTTTCTCAAGTTCAAGTCTTTCTGAGTTAAGAGATATTTAAGGCTTTTGTGATCGGCATATAGGTAACACTTCTTAATGTACAAGTAATGTCTCCATATTTTGAGTGTAAACATGTTAACAACAAGTTCTAGATCGTGTGTAGGATAATTTAGCTCGTGAGGCTTCAATTGACGTAATGCATAAGCTATAACTTTGTCTCCTATCATGACACATCCTAGTCCCGAATGTGAAGCATCACTGTACACCGTGAATTCCTTTCCCGATTCTAATTGGATAAGGACCAGGGCATGAGTCAAGGCTTGCTTGAGCTGGTCGAAGCTCCTTTGTTGCTTCTCCGACCATTCGAAAAAGCTCATCATTTCGAAGAAGCTTGGTTAGGGGCAAGGCAATGGTGGAAAATCCTTTGACGAATCATCGATAGTATCCGGCTAAGCCGAGAAAGCTTCTGACCTCACCTACATTCCTCGGAGGTCTCCAATCAATAATAGACTGAATTTTCTTTGGATCCACCTTGATTCCTTCCGCTGAGATTATATGGCCAAGAAACGAGACTTCCGATAGTCAGAATTCGCACTTGGAGAATTTTGCAAATAGCTGACGATCTTAGAGAGTTAGCAAGACAATTCGAAGGTGCTATGAGTATCCGTTCTTGTTTCGAGAGTAGACCAAGATGTCATCTATGAATACGACCACAAAATTGTCGAGATAATGCTTGAAGATTCGGTTCATAAGGTCCATGAATGCAGCCGGGAAATTAGTTATCCCGAATGGCATTTCAAGGAATCCATAATGGTTGTAACGAGTCCGAAAGGTTGTCTTAGGTACATCTCCTTATTTTACCTTCATTTGATAGTATCCCGATCGAAGATCGATCTTTGAAAATACAACAACATCCTTAAGTTGAACACAAAGATCTTCAATCCTTGGTAAAGGGTACTTGTTCTTGATGGTAAGCTGGTTCAATTTTCGGTAATCGATGCATAGCTCATCGTACCATCCTTCTTTTTCATGAACAAGACAGGTGAAACCCAGGGAGAAGAACTAGGTCGGATAAATCCTTTGTCTTGAACCTCTTGTAATTGTTTCTGGAGTTCTTTCAATTCAAGTGGTTCCATTTGATAGGGTGTTATAGACATTGAATTTGTTCCAGGCTAGATATCAATCCCGAATTCCACTTCTCTAGTTGGAGGGAGACCATGTAACCCCCTCGACCCTGCCTAGGCGAGAGACCGAACCGAACGAGTCATACGGGGAATATTGATGAAACCTAATTGTTTAATGTTGCAGCGGATCATACATAACCTCAATCGAACATCAATTGCATGCAAAAACAACTTTTAGGGGCAAAATTTTAAACTTGTCAAATTACAAAGATTTTACCCAATTTTAGATTACCATCTTTAGATTAATCATATTATATGCATCTCTGTCAAATCTCAGCTCAAAATAATCATTCAAACTCAATTAATTGCATCCACAACATTCATGGATCAAAACGTAAAAATTTAGAATGTTCAAAGATACCTTTTAACCAATTTAACTACCACTGTATCAATACCCTTAGAGAGGGTGTCGATACTCCCTCGACGACCAGCCCTAAAATTCAAATTCAACAAGCTGGTATTGATACCCTCAAGGCCAGTATTGATACCCTCAAGGCCAGTATCGATACCCTGAAGGGATGGTATCGATACCCTTAAGACTAGTATCGATACCGGTAAAACTAGTAACCAAAAAATTATCGATACATCCCCGTGTATCGATACCCCTTCCAAATTATACAGGTCGTATAGATACTCTTACAAAGGTATCAATATTTCAGGCCTGTAATGTCAAATTTGGTTGTTTTAACTCATTTTAAACCATTCCTATTCATACCAACTTACTTCTAACACACATACAACTCATGTAAACATCAATTCTCAAGTATACATGGCACTAACAACATCATAACATGGCAAATATCATCAAGGTGTTCTAGAGGCATTATTCATATAAAATTCAAGCATCCAAAAGTCAAAACTCATACCAAAGCTTAAACCAACATATAGAGGCCTTTTACAAGCTAAAAATCAGAAAGTAAACATGCTCAAATAGGGAGTTTCAACACATCTCCCAAACAAACCATGGATCCACCATTGTCCTTATTACTCTAGTCCATAAACGAAACATACATTCCAACGAAGTCTTCCACCGATCCCTTGCTAGTGCTGCCTCCAAGACTTTAGTTGCCTTTATTGATGAATAAAAAGAGCGTAAGCACAATAGGCATAGTGAGGAATGCTCAAAACCAAAACATCATCAATGCATTTAAAAGTATTTCCAAACTAGATTAAAATCTCATTTCAATTAACACAAGTATCATTTAAAATCCATCATGCCATCCAAAAACTATGCACTTTCCTCATTCAAAATCAACATGAAAACCTCATGCAACATGTGTTAACAACCCAACAACATATCCCATTTGCTAAACCCAATTTAATCCTTCCCAAGCATTTCAACACATGCTAAGCTTAAAGAGTAAAAACATGCATTTTCAATATTATGCAACATAACACATTTCAAATTAC
This sequence comes from Hibiscus trionum, assembly GCA_030270665.1. Taxonomy (NCBI): domain Eukaryota; kingdom Viridiplantae; phylum Streptophyta; class Magnoliopsida; order Malvales; family Malvaceae; genus Hibiscus; species Hibiscus trionum. Next base: position 2,096,312 of record BSYR01000004.1, read on the forward strand.
ATCATTACACATATTGGCTCACAAGTGATTAGCAGCAAGATCATTTCTCAAAAACCACATCGGATACATGTATTACCAAGTGTTGTCCCAAACACTTCATACACTCTACCGGCACCTGAAGACTCACACACGAGAGCTACCCTCAACCGTTGTGACACTCGTGGTGGAGTATTCGGTACAATCCCAACCCGTCAACACCACTCATCGATAGATGTATAACCCACTAACGAGGGATGAGACACCATACAAGGTTCACACACAGGAGCTATCCTCCACCGTTGCGACACCTTAACATTCCTCGATCGTTAGGGTACCTTGATGGAGTATTTGGTACAATTTCAAACCCTCAACATCGAAGGCGATTTGTTTATAGTGCATTCAATCCTATAGTCGGCTAACTATATTCGATAGCATTTTTAAAAAGTATATACATATCATCACTTGCCAATATGAACCACATTTCATCACATATTTCACTGTTTTCGAAGCATCATTTACCAACCTCATTCTCAAGCATCACATCATGCTTAAAATCACAAGTATAAACGTATACTTACAAGGATCACTTACCATGTGCATTCTTCAACATTGTTTCATCAAAAATAACAATTCATTTACCTCAAATCACGCTTTAATAGTGACAATATGCATTTTAAAACAAGTGCATCAACGAACTCAAATAGCACAAACCGAGGGAGAAAATCACTTTACTTACTTCCAAACTTAGTAAAACTTTTCAAGCTTACACTAAGTTCCCAAAACCACTTTGAAGACGTTTCAAAATTGGAAATCCCATTTTCACTCACCGACACACGGAACCTCAATCGCTGATGCGAAAATCAAGCGTCTGAAGTCCCCGGAACTTCTCCAAATGCTTCGGAAGAATCTTCTCCTATTTATACCACACAAGAACAGAGGATTAATGCATCTCAATGCATTAAAACCACCAGCAATCACTAAAACTCCGTAGCTCTGCCCAAAGGCACTTAAAAGCCTATCCGAAACAACTGAAAACTTAATCGATCATACTCAAAACTTAACCCAGCCATCAACTAACAGTTCCATCACATTTTAACCATAAATCAACATCCAAAAACATCCACAAACATCCTAATATCATCCTTATACCTCCAACAACTCATATTTCACATTAACATCCCAAAACCCAAAATCTAACAATCTAACAATTAGATATCCAACTCAATTCGGGATTATTATCACAAAACCATTATTTCCTCATCATTTAACATCCAAATTATGATTAAAAGCATTCACAAATCAATCAAAATAGTGCCCAAACAAAAATCTTAAAAAGCCATATTTCAAAGCTTTAATTAGCAATTTCCATCAATTCATTACAAAATCTTGTTAATAAATAAAAGGGTAAAGTACCCAGACGGTCACTGAACTTTGGTTAAAAAAACAAAATGGTAACCAAACTTTCAAAAATAAAAAAATGGCAATTAAACTTTATGTTTTATAACAAAATGGTAATTAGACGTTAAATCTCGTTAAGTGTATGTTATAAATTTTGGTATAATAACACATTTAGTCCTTTATATTTATACATTCAATCAATTTAGTCATAATTCAAAACAATTCACTAAATTTAGCCCTCGTTATTTACGCATTCGTTCAATTTGGTCCTTAAAGCAACATTCCTAGCTTTCTTTATCTGGGTTTCTTTTTCTGCAAATGATAGAATGCATGTTGTAGAATTTTACACACACAAAAAAGTATTTGAAACCATTTGGTACCTCGGTGTTGAAGTGGACAGTGCAAGTGAAAGACTTCCCATTGTCTGTCTTGACAGTCACATCTTGGCCGGGTCTTATTTCGGTTATTTTGCTTGGGAGATCTATGGTATAACGCTCATGGCCAGTTAAGCCTAGTGTGTCTGCGTCCTCACCAGACTTGAAACAAAGTTGAACGATGCCCATCCTTACCAAATTACTTCGATGGATTCTCTCAAAACTTTTGGCAATTACTGCTTTTACTCCATGTTATGTAACAAACTTACTCAGGTGCAGGAAACATCAACCATTCATGCTACTCGAGTTAAGACTCAAAAAAATTTCTAAATCATTTTATTCATTTTTAAGTCAAGGTTGAGCAACTCAAGCCATGGAGCTCATTTTTTACTAGATATAATCTGGTTAAATCATATTTCATACAAATAAAAACTAATAATTTGATTGTAAAATTGTCATTTATTGAAAACAAAAACTCAGTAATGGAAGTAGTGCTCTGAAATCAAGATGTCATTGTAATTATGTAATAAATTGGTTTAATATGAAATTGGACTTTAACATTGAAAAACTCACCATTGCTGCATCAAGTACATAGAGTTTCTCTCCTGTAGGGACGTGTATGGTTTTCGGGCCAACTTCCCCATTCAACAGCTTGTTAATAAGGCGAATGTTTGCAAAAGTTTCTCGAGCCATCACTTCATCATTACCACGACGACTTCCATACGAATTGAATTCCTTGCGATCTACCCCATGATCAAGTAGTTATTTTGCAGCAGAACTGTCCTTATGGATGCTTCCTGCAGGAGAAATGTGATTTGTTGTGATACTGTCACCAAAGTTCAGTAAGCAGTAGGCATCCTTCACGCCATGGGCTCCAAGAGGCTCCATGGACATGTTCTTGAAGTATGGAGGCTCATGAATGTAGGTTGAGTTGGGATCACATGAGTACATGGTTAAATAACATATCCGACAAGACACTGGATTGATCAACCTAAAATAGCAGATCAATTCAAGCTTTATTAGTTTCATGCTTAAATAACCTATATGTTGCTTTTATGACCAAATTGAAAGAATGCATAAATAACGAGGGCTAAATTTAGTGAATTGTTTCGAATTAGAACTAAATTAATTGAATGTATAAATATGAAGGACTTATTGTGTTATTATACCAAATTTTATAATAGACATTTAACGGGATTTAACGTCTAGTTACCATTTTGTTATAAAACATAAAGTTTAATAGCCATTTTGTGATTTTTTAAAGTTTGGTTACCATTTTATTTTTTTACCAAAGTTCAGTGATCGTCTGTGTACTTTACCCTAAATAAAAATAGAGAGCCAAAGACTTGAAAATTTCAATAAAGAACCTTGATTAAAGGAGAGAAAAGAAATATCACCTCTAACACAAGCTTTCCCCTTGTTTTGCAATGATTTTGGTGAAATCCTTCAAGAAAACTCTTGCTAAATGTTGTAGAAATCCGTGGGCATCATTTAGGAATGAAAAGAAATTGAAATAGGAAAATTCTCAGAAGATTTTAGTGATGAAAAGAGAGTTTGGCTGCTGGGAAAATTGAGAGAAAAGTTTGAAGAAAAGAAGTTACGAGAGAAATGATTTGGCTAGTAAAATCTCTTTTTTATTGAAACTCTTTTATTAAAACTTTTAATTAAAACATTTAAAACACCAAATCAAGGGAGATAGCTAATACCAACATGGTGTAATAGCTTCCTAAGGATTATAAGTTTTGGCTCCCTTCAATTTAGCCAATAAAACAGAATTTTCAAATTTGACATTTTAGTCACCAAGCCAAAATGTCGACTTTTGAAAAATCATTTTTCAAAATTGGTTTCACTTTCCTTCACTACATATTTAATTATGATTTGAGAAAAATTTCACATGATTTTATCACATCTCGAACTAAGATTTCCCTGAACTGACCAAGATCTTTAATCTAGATTCAACAATCCCTAAATCACTTTTCAAACCTCTAGGCCCAAAACCGGGGCATTACAACTCTTCCCCACTTAGGAAATTTCGTCCTCGAAATTTTACCTAAAGGATAAAGGTGCGGAAACTGCATCAACATATACACCTTGCTTTCCTACGTGGCATCCTCAACTCCCCGATGTCGCCACAACACTTTCACAAGTTCAATCGTCTTACCCCAAGATCTTTGCAACTTATATCAAGGATCCACACTGATTCCTCATCATAAGACAATCAGATTTCAACTCTATCTCCTCAACAGGCATCACATGAGACAGATCAAATCTATACCTTCACAACATTGAAACATGAAACACATCATGGATCTTCTCAAATTCGAGAGATAACCTCAACTGATATGCAACAGGACCAACATGCTCCACAACCTCATAAGGTCCAATAAACCTTGGACTAAACTTACCCTTACGTCCAAATCTCATCACTTTCTTCCAAGGCGATACCTTAAAAAACACGCAATCTCCAACCGCAAACTCAACCTCCTTACGCTTTAAATCCACATAAGACTTTTGACGATCCGATGCAACCTTCAACCGCTCACATAGAAGCTTCACCTTCCCAGTCGTTTCCTTAAGCAAATCCGATAAGGAAACCAACCTTTGCTCCGCCTCCGCCGAACAAAGAGGTGTTCTACACTATCTCCCACACAAAGCTTCATACGTCCATTTGTATATTCGTCTGAAAACTACTTTTATAGGCAAACTCCAGTAAGGGCAACTGCTTTTCCCAAGAACCTTGGAAAACTATAACACAACATCTCAATATATCCTTCAGCATTTCGATAACTCGCTCAGACTATCCATCCGTCTGAGGATGATACGAGGTACTGAAATTAATCCTTGTACCCAACGCTTGATGTAAACACTCCCAAAACCTCGCTATAAACCTCAGATATCTATACGACACTATATATTTAGGTACACCATGAAAACGCACAATCTCGGCAATATATACAACCCCGCTAGCTTATCCAACGTATACATAGTATGCACAACCAAGAAATGTGCACACTTCGTAAGACGATCTACAATCATCCAAATGGACTTCTTCTTGGTTGAGGTCAAAGGCAAACCGGACACAAAATCTATCGTAATCCATTCCCATTTCTATTCCAGTATCCTCAAAGGTTGCAACAAACTGGAAGGAAACTAGTGCTCAACTTTCACACGCTGGCAAACCACACACTTACTCACAAAATCAACAACATTCTTTTTCAATCCAACCCAATAGTACTCATCTTTAAAACCACAATACATCTCTGTACTACTAGGATGCATGGAAAAATGACTGTTATGAGCTTCAGTCAAAATAATGCGCCTCAACTCAACATCCTCCAGCATAACTATCTGACTTTTAAAGCATAAAACACCAACATCATTGAAACAAAATTTGTTGTGTTACCTTCAGCTATATTCTGAACATGAGGCACCATAGAATCATCAAGCAACCGCTTATCCTTAATTACCTGAATTTAGGAATGTTTCACTTGTAACTCGGCTATGAACCAACCATCACGTTATATAGACAATCGAGCAAACATCGCTCTCAACTCATCGACCACCTTCATACTCAAAGCATCAGCCACAACATTGGCCTTTCCAGGATGATACTCAATCGCCAGATCGTAATCCTTAAGCAAATCCAACCATCTTCGTAGCCTAAGATTCAACTCTCACTGAGACATTAGATATTTCAAACTCTTACGACCTATGTAAACCACACACTTCTCACTGTAAAGGTAATGCCTCCAAATCTTCAAGGCAAACACAAATGTTAGCAAGGTCTAGATCATGAGTAGGATAGTTGTGTTCATGCACCTTCAATTTCCTAGATGCATATACCACAACCTTCCTACCTTGCATCAACACACAACCTAGACCAACATACGATGCATCAATAGAAACCACAAACTCCTTACCCGATTCTGGTTGAATCAAGACATGAGCTTGCGTCAAAGCTTCCTTCAACATCTCGAAGGCTTGTTGTCTAACATCCGTCCACTCGAAGCGAATATTCTTTTGCATCAATTTAGTTAACGGTTCAAAAAAAATTAGAGAAACCCTCCGCAAACCTTCAATAATATCCAGCCAAACCTAGAAAACTACGCACTTCTGTCTCCGATTTAAGCGTTTTCCAATTCATCACCGCCTCGATCTTGTGTGGGTCAACTCGGATACCCTCGACCGACACTACATGTCCATGGATGACACTTCCATGAGCTAAAACTCGCACTTGCTTTACTTAGCATAAAGTTGATTCTCAAACAATACTTGTAACACAATCCTCAAATGCTTATTATGATCCTCCTCGGTATGCGAGTACACGAGAATATCATCTATAAACACTACCACGAACTAATTCAAGAACTCATGGAACACACGATTCATCATGTCCATGAATGCAACTGGTGCATTTGTCAATCCAAACGGCATCACTAGGAACTCATAATGCACGTACCTTATCCGAAAAGTTGTCTTAGGTACATCTACATCCTTAACATTCAGTTGATAATATCCAGACCTCAAATCAATTTTTGAAAAAACAGAAATTCCTCGACACTGGTTGAACAAATCATCAATCCTTGGTAAAGGATACATGTTCTTAATCGTCAACTTGTTCAGTTGCCGATAATCTATACCTCATATGCATCGTGCCATCCTTCTTCTTTACAAACAAAATTGGTGCACCCCAAGGTGATACACTTGGCCTTACGAACCCTCGATCTAGCAACTACTAAAGCCGCGTTTCAAACTCCTTCAACTCTTTCGGTGTCATCCGATAAGGAGGAATAGACACTGAAGTCGTATTTTCATACAGCTCAATGTCAAACTTAACTTCTCTATCCGGTGGCAAACCGGGCAACTCTTCCGGAAATACCCCCAGAAACCCACATACCGTTCGTATATCTTGAACTCGCACCTCCTTTGTACCATGGTTCATCACATAAGCTAGGAAAGCTTCACAACCCAACTCCATCACACGACTCAATTCAAGAGCTAAAATTGCATTGGATAACTCACTTAACATCAAAATCAAGAGCTAAAACTCCATCATACCACTTCGTAATCGTCAGCAAGTTTCAAGGTAACTCACTTAACATCAAAATCGACTACAGCCCTATGCTCAGTCAACCAATCCATTCCAAAGATTACATCAAAACCATAGAAAGTCAACTCCATCAAATGAACTGAAAACACATGGCCTTGAATAGATAAATGATATCTCCTATACAATTTCCTCGTAACTACAGTTTCACCAAAGAAACTAGTTACTCACATTCCTACACATAACACCTCTGAAACGAACGTTCAAGCCATAACTCCCAAAAGCATGAGCAACAACAGGCGCAGAAAGCCATACCCCACCGATCAAACATGGACAATCTCGCCTCACGTAGTCACACGATCCACATACTTAATAGGTATCAAACGCTACACATGCCTTGACCAACATTACTACAACCCAACCTCAACCTAGGCGATACCCTTTTGTCTAGTGCACCTTGCCTCACGTGGTCACATGATTTACTAAAAACAATTTATATGGTCTAACATCATGCACCAATCCATAAAAGAGTCAATCACATCAATATCTGACATCCAATTCCAATCCAGGAGCATACCCGCTCAACTAAACAATATGTGCCTTAACTCGACTAAAAACTTATGATTTTGAACCCAAACAACAAATTAACATTTCTTGTCATCCAAATATCAACTCTCAGATATTTCTCCTTTAGAACAGTTCAAAAGAACTCCCAAAACACATCATCAAGTTCTATGCCCACAACCACAATTGTCCACCTACTATACGCATCTCCTTATAACTGAGATATAACTCATCTTCACACTATGGGCATCATTACAACCCATTTGTTCCATAATCCTATTCGTACAGGGAATCCACTCCATGGATATCTCATATGACAACCCTCAAGCTCAACTTCTTCCAAAATACGTAAGCGCTCTAACCGCAGCTCATAATCGTCCACTACTGCAGCCACATGCACTCCAGCATTAACAGCTTCACAAGATCCGGATATCGCCTATATCCCAGGCGCCATGTCATCCAACACCGGTGATGACTTGCCAAAATGCTTATATTTTACTCCTTTTTGCTTAAGTATTTGATTGTTCTCGAGGTCATCTCATAGCATGTAGGTGCATTTAGAGCATATAGTTGCATGTATCTCTACTTGTTGGTGGTTTGGCTTTATTGCATGAGACTAGATGATGCTTGAAGGGTATTTTCTGGTGTGGTGTTGTGCAGGTGAAGCTGGTATGAAGCAGGGCAAGGAAGGAAAAATGCTATAGCAAATTGGACAGCAATTCTAAGCGCTAAAAAAGACAAAGTAACGGGCATACACTGATAGCCGACATGTGCGAGCCCCCTTTTTTCTGATTTTGCCCCACATGCATAAGGAATATTCCCTAGACGTTAAAGAATATAAGGGCACAAAATCCTAGGAGCCTCTACTATATAAAGGACACAAGACCCTCACTTAAGGGAGAGCGTGAAAAGGTGACAAAAAGGCTAGGGAGAGAAAGCAAAGGTGGCCCTTTTCTTTTCTTCTTCCTCCACTTGGTGTCCTCCATCGTCGAAGATCTAAGAGTCTGACCTTTTTGACCTTGAGAGAGGCGGCAAGCCCAGGGTGGTTCGTGGCGCTGCAAGTCCATCGCGGATTGGGAGTCTTCTCTTCCCTTTCTGTTGCTTTAGCATTTATTTTATATCTACAAAATGGTTGTATGAAAGAAGATATTTCAGATGATATTTTCCAAGCCATGAACTGATTTAGGTGGCTAAGTGTAACCCCCTTAACCCGGCCTGGACGGTTGACCCGAATTAAGAAAGTCACACGGGGAAAACCAAAGTCAACCCGAAAGTCAACCTTGATTAACGACCCTTTTTTTTCTTTTTAAACTTGTCTAGATGCACATTAAGCCTAATGGTGATCACACAAACATCATACCAAAAGATCACAAACATCAGAGATCAAACAGGGACTCAATTGAACAATTTACAACTTTAGGGACCAAACTGTAAATTCTGATAATTATAAGGACTTAACCCAAATTGAAGTTACCATCTTGAAATTAATCAGGTTTCATGCTTCTCTGTGAAATTTCAGCTCAAAAGGACTTCCCAAACTCATACAATTGCACAAACAAGTTTCAGGACCAAAACGCAAACAATTCAAAACATATAACTGCCAATGTCAGCCCCCAACGGTCGACCGTTCCGAAACGGGAGACAGCCCGTTCCGAAACGCGGGGCCGTTCCAAAACAGGCATAGCCCGTTTCAAAACGGGGGTCTGGCAGAAGCCTTTTCGTTTCGGAACGGCCCCTCCCGTTTCGGACGCCTGGGCACGATTAAGGCACCCGTTCCGAAACGGTAGATGCTGTTCCGAAACACCCTGCCCAGATTGCTCCAAAACTCCACTTTAAGCATGCAATTACACAACCAATCATGCTCCAAATGTCACCAAACTTTGCCAACATGCAATTCAACATATAAGGAACATATTAGCACTAACAATTCAACCAAACATCAACATAAGCAAAAAGCCCCAATTCTAATGGCATGCTTCCTACACAAGCTAGCTATTCAACACCAAACTTCCAAAACAAGCATATAAGGTTCCAATTCAAAAGCCAGCAAACACATCAACATTTAACATACTTAGGGAGTCTCCAACACCTCCCAAAACATACACATTGGTCCCCATTGCCAAATCACACAAAAGCTAAAATGTACTTATAAAACCTTCATACATTGAGCTTCACTTGAACTTGATTGCTTGCCCTTTCTTGCTGCCCTCAAGGTACTCTAATGCTCTGCATTATTGAATTAAGAAAAACGAAGAGAGCGTAAGCAAAGCTTAGTGAGGAATGCTCTTAAAAACCATCCAATAATGCATTTGTAAAACACTTTATAAAACATGCTTCAAACCATCATTTACACATGCTCAAAAGCATTCTTAAACATGCATCTCATGCATCAAATCAAAACATGTCATATTGGCTACAAGTGATAAATTCCATTTCATTAAACACAAGTTCATCAACTTTCACCCCAAGGACTTTTAAACACCTTGGCCCCAAGGACTTTTAAACACCTTGGCCTATGGACTTTTAAACACCATAGAATGTAACACATCAAGGACTTTTAAACACCTTGATCCCAAGGACTTTTAAACACCTTGGCCATGGACTTTTAAACACCATGAAACGTAACCCATCAAGGACTTTTAAACACCTTGATCCCAAGGACTTTTAAACACCTTGGCCTATGGACTTTTAAACACCATAGAAAAGGATCACCTAAGGACTTTTAACCACCTTAGTGTCCACAACATGAACCATCCAAGGACTTTTAACCACCTTGATGTTCATAAGTAACAAGGCTCACTCAAGGACTTTTAACCACCTTAGTGACCTTAACATTTTAAAAACATCACTTGCCAATATACATCATTTTCATCACTTACATCACTGTTTTAAAGCATAAAACCAAGCCATATTCATCATGCATTTAAAAGCATTAAACCACATCATTTCAATGTACAAAAGCAAGGAACTCCTACTTAGAGTTACCTTCAACATATGGCTTACATCATCAGCAAAAACCATGCTAAAACATGCTTCCAAAACAGTATGTAAAACATGCAAATAATCATTTTGCATCACAACAAAATCATGGCCACCACTAGAGAGAAATTCCGAAAACTTACGCTCGAGCTTAGCAAAGTTGTTTAGACTTAAACTAAGCTCCCAAGACATTGGTTTCAAAGCCGAAAACCCATTTTCACTCACCGATCCCACTTCGCCACTTGCCGAAGCACGAATTCAAGCTTCCGGATCAACAACTCTTGGATCCAAAGATGCCTCCCCTGATTAAACACATTAAAGCAGAGGTTTAATGCATCATCAAGCATCAAAAGCTTCAATGAAAGCACTCAAACTCGCTGCTCTCATTCCCATACCAATTTCGGCCACCAAACACAACCGAAATTGCACCAAAACCACTTCTCAACAAAGCCCAGCCATAAACCAGCAAAACCTAACATCCAACATCACCATAAAACATCTAAAAACAACCTACAAACATCCTTATACCTCCAGCAACAACAGATCCACAAGATCACCACAAAAACATCCAAGAAACTTAAGCTAAACTTAGGAAACACAACCTATCCGGGATTCCATCAATCAAAACTCATTTCCTTATCAATTTAGAGTTCATTTAACATCAAAAACACATCTCAAATCACAGGTTAATCAGATCTAACGAAAAATCATGAAAAACCATCAAATCTTGCATTATAAGCCAAAATACAATTCCAAACTCAAAAGCCTTTAATTAAACATCAATCAAGAGTTGATAACTTGGGAATTTCAGTAAAGAACTGATAGTTTAGAGGAGAAGGACGTTCTTACCTCCAAACTTGTGATTCTCCACTTTTTGGAATGAAAATCCTTGAAGAATCAAGAAGCAATTGAAGAGGTTTTGAAGATACAATGATTTGGAATCAAATGAGAGTTGAATGGAGGGATTTAGGTGAAGAAATCAGATCCAATTCTCTGGAAAAGTAGTGTTTGGTTTGAGAGAAAATGAGAGAAAGAAAGTTTAGCAAAGTTGGTTACAAAATCCAAAAATAGCCAAAATGGCTTCCCTCCAATTTTAATAACCTTTAAAATCAGATTTTAGACTTAAAATATCTTAGAAAAATCTGGAGAAATCATCTTTGGATTAATAGCTCCTTAAAGATTCAAAGTTTCAACTCTTTATAAAACAGTCACCAAACTTTCGAAATTTACATTTTGGTCACTAGCCAAAATGTCATACTTCCAAAACCCATTTTTCAAAATTGATTTCACAGTTCACTTAATTATATTAAAAGATGATTTTAGAACATTTTTCCATATTTTTAATGCAACCCGAACTAGGCTTTCCTAATTTTACCTCTTAAGATTCGAACAGCACTTTGACCAAACCGGTCAACGCCCAAAACTTCTAAGCCCAAAACCGGGGCGTTACAACTCTCCCCCCCTTAAGAAATTTCGTCCTCGAAATTTACCTGAAGGAAAGAGATAAGGAAACTGCTTCAGCATGTCTTCCTTCCGCTCCCACGTGGCTTCCTCAACACCGCGATGCTTCCACAGCACCTTCACCAACTCAATGGTCTTGCCACGAAGAACCTTGCTATCCGAATCCAGAACCTTCACCGGTTCCTCATCATAGGTCAAATCCGGATTCAAAACCACTTCCTCCACAGGCATCACATGCGAAGGATCAGATTTATACTTCCGGAGCATAGAAACATGAAACACATCATGAATCTTCTCCAACTCCTGAGGTAACCTCAACCGATACGCAACAGGACCCACACGCTCAACCACCTCATATGGTCCAATGTACCTAGGGCTCAACTTACCCTTTCGGCCAAACCGCATCACCTTCTTCCAAGGCGAAACCTTCAAGAACACACGGTCACCCACCGCATACTCTATCTCCTTACGCTTCAAATCCGCGTAAGACTTCTGCCGATCAGAAGCAGCCTTTAACCGCTCACAAATGAGCTTCACCTTCTCTGTGGTCCCTTTCAACAAAGCCGGCATCGAAACCAACTTTTGACCAGTTTCAGCCCAACAAAGAGGAGTCCTACACTTCCTCCCGTACAAAGCCTCAAAAGGTGCCATCTGTAAACTCGCCTGATAACTGTTGTTATAAGAAAACTCAACCAAAGGCAGATGCTTCTCCCAAGAACCTTGGAACTCAATCACGCAGCACCTCAACATATCCTCCAAAATCTGGATAACTCGCTCAGACTGACCATCCGACTGAGGATGATAGGATGTACTGAAATGCAACCTTGTACCCAGAGCTTAATGCAAACACTGCCAGAAACGCGATGTGAACCTCGGATCCCTATCCGACACAATCGACTTAGGCACACCATGCAGCCTCACAATCTCAGCAATGTACAGCTCTGCCAGCTTATCCAAAGAAAACGTAGTATGCACAGGCAAGAAATGCGCACACTTCGTCAGACGATCCACAATCACCCAGACCGAATTCTTTTTCGATGGAGACAAAGGTAAACCAGATACAAAATCCATGGTAACCCTCTCCCACTTCCATTCAGGGATTTTCAACGGTTGCAACAAACCAGAAGGAAACTGATGCTCAGCCTTAACTCGCTGACACACCAAACACTTGCTCACGAACTCCGCAACATCCTTCTTCAAACCAACCCAATAGTACTCATCACGAAGATCACGGTACATCTTAGTACTACCAGGATGCATAGCAAAAGGACTACTATGACCTTCAGTCAGAATAGCACGCCTCAACTCAGCATCATTGGGCACTACTATTCGACTCCCAAAACACAGCACACCATCATCATTGAAACAGAAATCCGAAGGTCTACCCTCCGCGATATCCTGAACATGAGACACCAAGGAATCATCCAACAACTGCTTATCCTTGATCATCTGAACCAAAGATGGCTTCACTTGTAACTCAGCCACAAGACCACCATCACGCGATAAGCTCAAGCTAGCAAACATGGCTCTCAACTCAACAGCTACCTTCCTACTCAAGGCATCAGCAACAACATTAGCTTTTCCAGGATGATACTCAATCGTCAGATCATAATCCTTGAGCAACTCCAACCAACGCCGCTGCCTAAGATTCAACTCCTTCTGAGACATCAGATACCTCAAACTCTTGTGATCTGTGTACACAGTACACTTCTCACCATACAGATAATGCCTCCAGATCTTCAGAGCAAAAACCACTGCAGGCAGCTCAATATCGTGCGTAGGGTAATTGCGCTCATGCACTTTCAACTGCCGCGATGCATAAGCCACCACCTTACCCTCCTGCATTAGCACACACCCCAAACCAACATAGGATGCATCACTGTAAACCACAAACTCTTTCCCTGATTCAGGCTGAATCAAGATAGGAGCTTGCGTCAAAGCCGCCTTCAGCTTCTCAAAAGCCTGTTGTCTCGCTTCTGTCCACTCATACTTAACATCCTTCTGCAACAGCTTTGTCAAAGGAGCAGCAATCTTGGAAAACCCATCCACAAACCTTCGGTAGTATCCCGCCAAACCAAGGAAACTACGGACCTCATGAACAGACTTAGGAACCTTCCAGCTCATCACCGCCTCAATCTTCTGAGGATCAACACGAATCCCCTCAGCTGAGACCACATGTCCAAGAAAAACCACCTCTCTTAACCATAACTCACACTTGCTCAGCTTAGCATAAAGCTGATTCTCCAACAAAGCTTGCAAAACAATCCTCAAATGCTCTTCATGCTCCTCCTCAGTACGCGAGTACACGAGGATATCATCAATGAACACCACAACAAACTTGTCCAGGTATTCATGAAACACACGATTCATCATGTCCATGAAAGCAGCAGGAGCATTTGTCAACCCAAACGGCATCACAAGAAACTCATAATGCCCATACCTTGTCCTGAAAGCTGTCTTAGGCACATCCATATCTTTCACCTTCAACTGATAATACCCTGACCTCAAGTCAATCTTAGAGAACACAGCAGCTCCCCGAAATTGATCAAAGAGATCATCAATCCTCGGCAAAGGATACCGATTCTTGATAGTCAACTTGTTCAGCTGACGGTAATCAATGCACATTCTCATAGTGCCATCCTTCTTCTTCACAAACAAGACCGGTGCTCCCCAAGGTGACACACTCGGCCGGATGAAACCACGATCAAGCAACTCTTGCAACTGCGTCTTCAGCTCCTTCAGCTCCTTAGGTGCCATTCTATAGGGAGTAATGGACACAGGAGTTGTATTCTCATACAGCTCAATTCCAAACTCCACCTCGCGGTTAGGAGGTAAACCAGGCAACTCCTCAGGAAAAACACCAGAAAACTCCTTTACAACCCTGATATCTTGCACCCTCAACTCCTTAGAGCTAGGATTCATCACAAAAGCTAGATAGGCTTCGCAACCTTGCCTCAGCATCCTGCTCGCCTCCAAAGAAGATACAACATTGGCAAGAAACTTCACATTCTCACCAACCACCACAACTTCATAATCATCCGCAAGCTTAAGCGAAACACGCTTATTCTCACAATCCACAACAGCACGATGCTCAGCAAGCCAATCCATACCAAGGATCACATCGAAACCATAGAAGGGCAACTCCATAAGATCAACATGAAAAACATTCTCTTGAACAACCAAAGGACACCTTCTATACAACTTTCGAGTCACAACAGTCTCACCAAAAGAACTAGTGACCCGAACACCAACATCCAAAGACTCAACAGGCAAACCAAGCAATTCAGCATGCTCACGAAGAATATAAGAATGCGTAGATCCAGAATCAATCAAAGAAAGCAATGACAAGGACTGCAAAGTAAAGGTACCTGCAATCACATCTGCATCATTCCTGCCCTCTCTCTGAGCATACACCCTCGCTTGGCCTCCACCTTCAGGCTGAATAGCTACAACATGAGCTACCCCTCGGCCACCTTCCTCTCTCCTCTGGAAATTACCACGGCCGCGCCCACGACCTCTCTGCGGTGCAGCAACAACAGGAGCACGCACCTGCTCACCAGCCATCCTCGGACAATCTCGCCTGATGTGGTCTGCAGAACCACAATTCCAGCACCCGTTACCAGCAGCCGCAACAGGAGCTTGTGCCACTCTCTCAGCACGAGGACAGTCACGCTTCAAGTGACCACGTGAACCACAGATCCAACAAGCACTCGGATCAGCTCTAGCACCGCCACCCCTAGCAGGCACACCACCACCTCTCCTGGCTGAGGACTGATACTTCTGATCTCGTCCCCTCTTGTTCCGTCCACCTCCGGAACTATACTCAGCAGCTCGCTTGCCAGCACCCTTAGCAGACAAACTCAGGTTCATCTCAACGTCCTTTGCTCGGCCCACCAACACATCAAAATCAACATACTCGGTGGCCAACAAATACATCTTGACATCCGTCACAAGACCGTAACGAAACCTCTCGCACCTAGCCCTCTCATCAGGTATCAGCTCCAGTGCATACTGACTGAGCCGTACAAACTGTACCTCGTACTCAGCTACACTCATGCTCCCTTGGGTAAGAGACATGAATTCCCGCTTTTTCTCATCCAGATATCTCACTCCCAGATATCTTCTTTTAAACACATTCTGAAAGAATGTCCAGGTAACATCAGCTTCAGCCATTCCAGCAATGGTAGTCGTCCACCATGTATAAGCATCGTCCTGCAGCAAGGACACAACACAGCCCAGCTTTTGCACATCTGTGCAACTCATCTGACCCAAGATACGCTTGGTACTTTCCAGCCAAGCCTCAGAACTCTCAGCTGATAAACCTCTAAACTCAGTCCCTCCAAGACTGCACAGACGCTCCAAAGGCAATCTGACTCCAGCATCTCCCTGATGCCCAGCTCCCTGAGCTCCAGCTACTGCTGCTCGAAAAGCACCAGCAATAGCTTGTACCAAAGCAGACATATCAGGCATAGCTTGCCCCTGACCAACCTCTGGTCCAGCAGCTCCAGCACCAGCATCAGCTGCAGCTTCAGCTCTCGCACCTCCAGCACCACCACCAGGCGGAGGAGGGGGTAACACAGCACTACCAGTGTGCTCTTCATTCTCATTCTCGTTAGGAGCCGTAGCTCTCGCATTACCTCTTAACTCTCTACGTGGTGCCATACTTTTACCATGCAATCATAACACAAATAAAACAAAATCAGGCCCAGCAAGGTAAGCAATCCAAGTATTCAAGCTCAATTTCATTTCAAAACAACATCTTTCCTTTAGCTTTTGTTTGGCAATGGGTACCCTCAACATGCAACATCTGAGCATACAACTCAACTACATCAACATTTCAAACCACTGAACATGCTTTCAAACAACAAGCATTCATAGCATACATACTTCAATCATGCATACAAACATTCCCAATTACTCGAGAACTCAGCTCTGATACCACCAAATGTAACCCCCTTAACCCGGCCTGGACGGTTGACCCGAATTAAGAAAGTCACACGGGGAAAACCAAAGTAAACCCGAAAGTCAACCTTGATTAACGACCCTTTTTTTTCTTTTTAAACTTGTCTAGATGCACATTAAGCCTAATGGTGATCAAACAAACATCATACCAAAAGATCACAAACATCAGAGATCAAACAGGGACTCAATTGAACAATTTAGAACTTTAGGGACCAAACTGTAAATTCTGATAATTATAAGGACTTAACCCAAATTGAAGTTACCATCTTGAAATTAATCAGGTTTCATGCTTCTCTGTGAAATTTCAGCTCAAAAGGACTTCCCAAACTCATACAATTGCACAAACAAGTTTCAGGACCAAAACGCAAACAATTCAAAACATATAACTGCCAATGTCAGCCCCCAACGGTCGACCGTTCCGAAACGGGAGACAGCCCGTTCCGAAACGCGGGGCCGTTCCGAAACAGGCATAGCCCGTTTCGAAACGGGGGTCTGGCAGAAGCCTTTTTGTTTCGGAACGGCCCCTCCCGTTTCGGACGCCTGGGCACGATTAAGGCACCCGTTCCGAAACGGTAGATGCTGTTCCGAAACACCCTGCCCAGATTGCTCCAAAACTCCACTTTAAACATGCAATTACACAACCAATCATGCTCCAAATGTCACCAAACTTTGCCAACATGCAATTCAACATATAAGGAACATATTAGCACTAACAATTCAACCAAACATCAACATAAGCAAAAAGCCCCAATTCTAATGGCATGCTTCCTACACAAGCTAGCTATTCAACACCAAACTTCCAAAACAAGCATATAAGGTTCCAATTCAAAAGCCAGCAAACACATCAACATTTAACATACTTAGGGAGTCTCCAACACCTCCCAAAACATACACATTGGTCCCCATTGCCAAATCACACAAAAGCTAAAATGTACTTATAAAACCTTCATACATTGAGCTTCACTTGAACTTGATTGCTTGCCCTTTCTTGCTGCCCTCAAGGTACTCTAATGCTCTGCATTATTGAATTAAGAAAAACGAAGAGAGCGTAAGCAAAGCTTAGTGAGGAATGCTCTTAAAAACCATCCAATAATGCATTTGTAAAACACTTTATAAAACATGCTTCAAACCATCATTTACACATGCTCAAAAGCATTCTTAAACATGCATATCATGCATCAAATCAAAACATGTCATATTGGCTACAAGTGATAAATTCTATTTCATTAAACACAAGTTCATCAACTTTCACCCCAAGGACTTTTAAACACCTTGGCCTATGGACTTTTAAACACCTTGGCCTATGGACTTTTAAACATCATAGAATGTAACACATCAAGGACTTTTAAACACCTTGATCCCAAGGACTTTTAAACACCTTGGCCATGGACTTTTAAACACCATGAAACGTAACCCATCAAGGACTTTTAAACACCTTGATCCCAAGGACTTTTAAACACCTTGGCCTATGGACTTTTAAAAACCATAGAAAAGGATCACCTAAGGACTTTTAACCACCTTAGTGTCCACAACATGAACCATCCAAGGACTTTTAACCACCTTGATGTTCATAAGTAACAAGGCTCACTCAAGGACTTTTAACCACCTTAGTGACCTTAACATTTTAAAAACATCACTTGCCAATATACATCATTTTCATCACTTACATCACTATTTTAAAGCATAAAACCAAGCCATATTCATCATGCATTTAAAAGCATTAAACCACATCATTTCAATGTACAAAAGCAAGGAACTCCTACTTAGAGTTACCTTCAACATATGGCTTACATCATCAGCAAAAACCATGCTAAAACATGCTTCCAAAACAGTATGTAAAACATGCAAATAATCATTTTGCATCACAACAAAATCATGGCCACCACTAGAGAGAAATTCCGAAAACTTACGCTCGAGCTTAGCAAAGTTGTTTAGACTTAAACTAAGCTCCCAAGACATTGGTTTCAAAGCCGAAAACCCATTTTCACTCACCGATTCCACTTCGCCACTTGCCGAAGCACGAATTCAAGCTTCCGGATCAACAACTCTTGGATCCAAAGATGCCTCCCCTGATTAAACACATTAAAGCAGAGGTTTAATGCATCATCAAGCATCAAAAGCTTCAATGAAAGCACTCAAACTCGCTGCTCTCATTCCCATACCAATTTCGGCCACCAAACACAACCGAAATTGCACCAAAACCACTTCTCAACAAAGCCCAGCCATAAACCAGCAAAACCTAACATCCAACATCACCATAAAACATCTAAAAACAACCTACAAACATCCTTATACCTCCAGCAACAACAGATCCACAAGATCACCACAAAAACATCCAAGAAACTTAAGCTAAACTTAGGAAACACAACCTATCCGGGATTGCATCAATCAAAACTCATTTCCTTATCAATTTAGAGTTCATTTAACATCAAAAACACATCTCAAATCACAGGTTAATCAGATCTAACGAAAAATCATGAAAAACCATCAAATCTTGCATTATAAGCCAAAATACAATTCCAAACTCAAAAGCCTTTAATTAAACATCAATCAAGAGTTGATAACTTGGGAATTTCAGTAAAGAACTGATAGTTTAGAGGAGAAGGACGTTCTTACCTCCAAACTTGTGATTCTCCACTTTTTGGAATGAAAATCCTTGAAGAATCAAGAAGCAATTGAAGAGGTTTTGAAGATACAATGATTTGGAATCAAATGAGAGTTGAATGGAGGGATTTAGGTGAAGAAATCAGATCCAATTCTCTGGAAAAGTAGTGTTTGGTTTGAGAGAAAATGAGAGAAAGAAAGTTTAGCAAAGTTGGTTACAAAATCCAAAAATAGCCAAAATCGCTTCCCTCCAATTTTAATAACCTTTAAAATCAGATTTTAGACTTAAAATATCTTAGAAAAATCTGGAGAAATCATCTTTGGATTAATAGCTCCTTAAAGATTCAAAGTTTCAACTCTTTATAAAACAGTCACCAAACTTTCGAAATTTACATTTTGGTCACTAGCCAAAATGTCATACTTCCAAAACCCATTTTTCAAAATTGATTTCACAGTTCACTTAATTATATTAAAAGATGATTTTAGAACATTTTTCCATATTTTTAATGCAACCCGAACTAGGCTTTCCTAATTTTACCTCTTAAGATTCGAACAGCACTTTGACCAAACCGGTCAACGCCCAAAACTTCTAAGCCCAAAACCGGGGCGTTACACTAAGGATTTTTGGATGAACTATGTTTTAGTTTCTTTTATGAATGTTTATTTATCTCTTGCTCGTATCTATGCTTTGTCTATGTTGTTAAATGCTTAGGGTTGTAAGAGCCTTTGAGAGTTGGCCTTTCCTTAGGTGTGAGTTGAGGTTACTGGTAGAGAGAGCTTTCTTTAACCTTCATAGACAATGGAGTTGGATGCTGAGAGGCACAAACCTAATCCACCTTAGAGATAAGTGTTGGGTTTTAACGACTAAGAAGGATATATCTTTATGGGTAGGGGGAGTGATATAGTTTACGCTGAGTGGTATTGCCGTAGCATTTCCTACTCCTAGTTTCCTTGCTAGAGATAGTTAAGGAGCACCTTGTGTAAATCTTGCCGAACATAGACTAAGTCAGAGAGGTAAACTCTAGTAGAGAGCTAAAATATAGGTTAACCAGGTAACCCAGCCAGTCATTCCCAAGTGAGTTTCACACACGTAATAGGACCTATTTCTTTACTGTTTTCAGTATGCTATCTTTTACCTTCATTTGCTACAACATTTATAACTCTGTTCTGATTTGCTACAACATTCATCACTTTGTCTTGACTTGCCACAACATTCTCAATTTACATTTTGTGACACTTGTATGCTTAACCTTACCTCAAAACACCTCAAATCCTTGTGGAGACGATACTCACTCATCATTGTATTACTTGTTCGACGTGTATACTTGCACCATATTTGCATATCATTTATAGTACATCACACGCGCAAACAAGTTTTTGGCGCCGTTGTTGGGGATTTGAAATTGGTTGTTTTAGGTTTAGTCTTTGCACTAGTTTATTTTGTTTTGTATATATTTTCTTAACTTGTTTTTGTTTGTCTTTTTCGGAAGTGTGCTATTGCATGCGCCGAAGGAGACATCGAGAGCCTATATTACCTTATATTCCTGAAATTGAACATCTATTTCGTCAGTGGAGATGTATACAATAAGCAATTAGAATCATGAACGGAGCTCAGCATCAAGGGGAACCTACCACAGTAATTGGAGATCAAGGTCAAAATGCTCCAGCAAGACCCAGAGCTATTAGGGATCACCTAAATCTAGTCTTGGATGATCTTAATCCAGGAATTGTTGCTCCCGAAATTGAGGAAGCCCACTTTGAGCTTAAACCAGTCATGTTCAACATGTTAAACTCAATTAGTCAGTTTGAAGGCTCGCCTCATGAAGATGCTAGACAACACATCCGTGCTTTCTTAGAAGTGTGTGACTCTTTCTGTCAACAAAGGGTGCACGAAGATGTGTTGAAACTCAAACTCTTTCCTTATTCTTTGCGTGACCGAGCATGAGAATGGTTGAGTGGTGTTCCAGCCGGATCATTGGAAACATGGACAGATTTGTGCAAGAGCTTTTTGCTGCGATATAATCCACCAAACAGGAACACTTAGTTGAGGAATGATAATGCGTCCTTTCGCTAGTCTGATGACGAATCAATATATGAGTGTTGGGACATATTTAAGGGATTTTTGTGCAAGTGCACTAATCACGGTTTTCATGATTGGACACAAGTGGTTATGTTCTACAATGGTCTAAATGCTCCCACTAGAATGGTGCTAGATGCCTCAGCAAATAGGACATTGCTAGACAAGTCACCCGAGGAAGCCTTTGACATCCTTGATAGAATAGCCAACAACGATTATCAATTTCCCTCATGAAGACTTGGAATAGGGAGGAAAAATCAAGTATCACGTGATACGAATATGGATGCCTTAGTAGCAGCCCAATTAACCGCTATCACAAACATGCTAAAGAATCTCCAAAAGCCTAGTGAGGTGAAGTAAGTAAGAGTGGCATCAACTTGCATTCGATGCAACGAAAATCACCACTTGAGCGAGTGCCCGGACAGCCAAGAATCTGCTAACTATGTAGGGAATTCCAATAAGAATAACAACCCCTACTCAAAAACCTATAATGGTGGATGGCGTTAGCATCCTAATTTATCTTGGGGAAATCAAGGGAATAGCAGTTATGGGAATGCAAATCAGCAGTATCTGTGAGAATCACACGAACCATAGTAGAATATGTCGTGGAAAAACAACAAGGGTTTTGCATCTTCATCCAACAACAATTCGTTGGAAGCTACACTCAAGGATTTCATGACATCCACAAAGGAATTTATGGCATCAACTAATACATTGCTCCAAGATCACTCCATGACCATTAAAAATCAAGGAGCTCTGCTGCAAAGACACATTTCATCCTTGCAATTGTTGGAAACGTAAGTGGGTCAAATTGCTCAAGCATTACATGTGCGACCCCAAGGAAATCTGCCTAGTGATACTGAAGTCACTAAGAAGCATTGTAAAGAGTAATGTAGTGCTCTCACATTGAGGAATGGTACCCAACTTAACACTGAAGATAAGTTTGGGGGAACAAGAAAGAAGACTCTGCCCCTAAGGAAGTGCAAGAGGAACCAGAATTGCAAGCTGAAACATCTTGTGAGAAGGATAAGGAAGGGGATTTGGTGAATGAAACTATGGATGTTAGGGAAGATGCTACAACAAAAGAGAAACCTACATCTATAGAGGAAGAAGTTAGACTCCCACCTTCCTTCCCTCAACGATTGAAGAAACAAAATGAGAATCTCCAGTTTAGGAAATTCGTTGATATTCTAGACCAGCTTCATATTAAGGTCCCGTTCTTAGAAGCCATTGATTAGATTCCCACTTATGTTAGGTTCCTCAAGGACATCGTCACCAAGAAAAGAAAGGTTGAGCGGTATACGACAGTTGCTACAACAAGTGAATGTTATTCTGTGTGGAGCAAATTACCTTCTAAAAGACAGGATCCATGCATCTTTATTATATCATGTTCAATAGGTGATAACTATGTGGGAAAAGCCTTGTGTGACCTTTGATATAGTGTAAATCTCATGCCAAAGTCAGTCTTCATGAAGCTCGGCATAGAGATGTAAGGCCAACTACGGTTATCTTGCAATTGGCTGACCGATCTCATGTACGCCCGGAAGGAAGAGTAGAAGATGTAATGGTGAAGGTGGATAGGTTCATCATCCCAGTCGACTTCCTTATTCTTGATTGTGAGGCGGATGATAACAAACCCATTATTTTGGGGCGGCCATTTCTAGCAACCGGTATAATTCTGATAGACTGTGAAAAGGGTGAGTTTACTATGAGGATGGCTGATAAAGAGGTGACAATCAATGTCTCTAACACTCTCAAATATGTGGACGAATATGAAGAGTGTCAGTACATGGATGCTACAGCAAAAAAGGAGACTGTAGACTTTTGCTGCAATAATTTCTTAGAAATGGATGAATATGAGCCTGCTCGATGCCAAACCAGGTACGCACTTTGAACCTCTTGATTTTTCAGAATTTATTCCTCCTAAACCTTCACTTTAGCATGCTCTTACATTAGAGTTAAAGCCTTTGCCATCTCATCTTAAATATATTTATTTGGGTAGTAATGAAACTTTGCCTGTGATAATCTCATCTAGTCTTACACCTATGCAAGAGTCTAGTGTAATAAATATGCTATCGCAACATAAAAGAGCTTTAGGTTGGACTATGACTGACTTAAAGGGGATTAGCCCTACTATTTGCATGCACAAAATTTTGCTTGATGATTGTCACAACAATTCTATTGAACCCAAAGAAGGCTCAACCCCATCATGAAGAATGTGGTAATAAAGGAGATAATCAAGTGGCTTGACGCTGGTGTAGTCTATCCCATATCAAACAACTCATGGGTTAGTCCAGTCCAATGCGTGCCTAAGAAGGGAGGCATCACCGTGGTGAGTAATGATGAGAATGGATTATTGCCAACAAGGATTGTAACACATGCTAGATAGATTGGCAGACAAAGCATTCTATTGTTTCCTTGACGGATACTCAGGGTACAATCAGATTGCTATAGCACCTGAGGACCAAGAAAAGACAATATTCACATGTCCGTATGATACCTATGCTTTCAGAAGAATTTTCCTTTTGGACTCTACAATGCCCCATCAACTTTTTGGAGGTGTAAGCTGGCTATTTTCTCATATATGGTTGAGGAATTTTTGGAAGTCTTCATGGACGATTTTTCAGTCTCCGGGGAAGGTTTTGATTCATGCCTATGAAATTTGGACAAAGGACTAAAGTGATGTGAAGAAGCTGATTTGGTGATCAATTGGAAAAAATGTCATTTTATGGTGATTGAAGGAACGGTTTTTGGTTACAAGATATCGAAGAATGGCATTGAGGTGGATAGAGAAAAGATTGAGGTGATTGAGAAGCTGCCTCCTCCCACCAATGTGAAGAGCATCAGGAGTTTCTTGGGCAATGTTAGCTTCTATAGAAGGTTCATCAAGGACTTCTCCAAGATCTCCAAGCCACTGTGTAATTTGCTACAGCAAAATCAGCCCTTCATATTCGATGAAAAATGCCTCAGCACTTTCGAAGAACTGAAGGAGAAACTTACCTCAGCACCTATTGTTGTTCCACCTGATTGGAGCTCACCTTTTGAGTTGATGTCTGACGCAAGTGACTACGCAATAGGAGCAACTCTTGGACAGCGCCGAGGTAAACTCTTTCATGTTATTTGTTATGCTAGTCACACATTGAATGATGCACAAATTAATTACACCACAACTGAAAAAGAATTGTTGGTTGTTGTATTTGCCTTTGATAAGTTTAGGTCATATCTAATAGGCACTAAGGTCATTGTTCACACCGATCACTCGACTATTAAATACTTAGTGACTAAAAAAGATGCTAAACTTAGACTTATTATGTGGATATTACTCTTCCCAGAAATCAATTTGGAAGTTAGGGATAGAAAAGGGTGTGAAAACCAAGTAGCCGACCATCTTTCTAGGCTAGAAAACAATAAAGAAAAACAAGATGAAATGGAAATTAAGGAGGAATTCCCTGATGAGAAAATACTATACGCTGCAGTAATTCCATGGTATGCTCTTTTTGTTAACTTTCTCGTTAGTGGTACTTTGCCTCATGATTTGAATAGTCAGGGACAAAGAAAATTCAGACATTATGCAAGATCCTACTTTTGGGATGAACCATATTTTTTCAAGCAAGACGCTGACCAGATCATTATAAGGTGAGTCCCCGAAGAAGAGCACAAGGAGATACTTTTCCATTGTCATTCATCTCCTTGTGGTGGACAATTTGGAGGAGCTAGAACTGCTTCAAAGGTCCTACAATCGGGATTGTATTGGCTCACTCTCTTCAAGGACGCGAACGCATTTTGTCAATCATGTGATCGTTGCCAAAGGACAGGTAATATTTCTAGGAGGCATGAAATGTCATTGCAAGGAATCTTGGAGTTTGAACTCTTTGATGTATGGGGTGCAACCCCCTTAGCCCGGCCTAGACGCCCGACCCAAACTAAGAAGATTACACGGGGAAAACCAAAGTCAACTTGATAAAGTCAACCTTGATTAACGACCCTTTTTTTCTTTTTAACTTTTCTAGATACATATTATTAACCTATATGATTAACAAAACAACTTAGCGAAAGCGGCACAATGAACGAAACTCATTTAGGGGTTCAATTGTAAACAAACGACTTTTAGGGACTAATTTGTAAATTTCTAGAATTATAAGGATTAGACAAGTTTTAAAGTTACCAATCCAAAATTAATCATACAATATGCCCACATGTCAAATTTAATCTTAAACGGATCATCCAAACTCATTTAATTAAGCATTCAAGACTTAGGGACCAAAACGTAAGAAAACAGAAACCTGAAAGAATTCAAATTCAACTCCAACGATCGGGTGTTTCGAAACACAATACCCTGTATCGGAACGGACGTTTCGAAACCAAGTTGACCGTTTTGATATGCGGGTGCATTCTGAAACCCTTATCGAAACACAACTTTCCAGTAGCAAAACATTCTGGAATGTTCCTACCCGTTCCGAAATCTCATGACCATTTTAGGCCACAGTTTCCGAAACAGGTAAGGGTGTTCCGATACGCCTTTGCCTGCAACATCACAAATTGCTGGTATTTCACTCATAAACACATCCGAAAACATTTCAATTCATGCCACAACATACATACAACATGTATAAGCATCAAAGATCAACATTACGAAGCACAAGCTAAAACATAACATCATTCAAGCAAGCATTAGATCTATAGGGATGCTTCCTAGTCTTCAAAACCATACCAAAAGCTAAAATTCATATTCAAGCACAAATCAATCCTCCAAGGCCAATTACAACCCAAAATACCAATCCAAACATGAACAAGGTAATTAACAACATCTTCAAACATCAAAGACTAGAAATCTCACCCATTGCCTCTTATTACACCAAAGTAAAACCACATACTTTGCTAGACCAAAGTGCTTGGATTCCCCTTGCTTACTTGCTGCCTCAAAAGCCTAATTCTTTGCATTGATGAAACAAATGAATGTAAGCACAAAGCTTAGTGAAGATCGCTAAAACAACATCCATCAATGCATTTCACACAACCAGCAAAACACCATTTATCAACACATGCCTTTACTTAAAACATGCCCTCTCAAGGCATCAATGCACATTTTAAACCACATGCTCGTATGCATCACTTAAAAGCAGCAAATAAACCTTTGCTCATGCTTTACCAAGCATCGCATGCATTCTAGCATAAATCACAAGCATCTCATGCTTAAACCATTAGACAACATCATTATATTGGCCTACAAGTGATCAATTCTCAAACCATACCAAAACCAACTCAAAGACACAATCGGATACGTGGATTACAAGCATTGTCCCACACGCTTCATACATACTACCGGACTACACAAGGTGGAGATCAATGGCACAATCACAACCCCTCAACACCCGTGATGGAGATTAATCGCACAATCACAACCCCTCAACATCACTCATCGGTAGGTGTATAATTCCACTAATGAGAGTACGAGACACATACCACAAGACTCACACATGGAATTAAACCTTTCACCGTTGTGATCTTATCCTCAATCGTTAGGGTACTTGGATGGAGATTACGGCACAATCACAACCCCTCGACATCCAAGGCGACTTTAGTCACGGTGCACCCAAATCCTATAGCCGGCTAACTATATCCGATTAAAAGTAACCAAAAACCACTTTCATCACTTGCCAATAATCATTTAACATCAATATTCAATTGTTTTACAAGCATAAATACAATGCCATTTCCACAAGCATAAACATGCTTAACCTCATATGCATTTATCACATAAAACTAAGGATCACTTACCTAGTGCATCCTTAACACAATGGCATTAAAATCCAACATTAATCATGCTTATAACATGCTTTAAAATAGTATTCAAAACCACATTTAACTCAAGTGCATTTTCATCAAAACATAGCACAATTTCGAGAGAGACTTTCGAATCACTTACTCTTGAGCTTAGTTAAGTGTTTCAAACTTACACTAAGCTCCCAAGACCACGCTCAAAGCGTTACAAAGTTGGAAAATCCATTTCCACTCAACAATACGCGAACCCTCGCTCACCGACACGAAAATTACTCTTCCGGAGCCCCCAACAACGCCTCGTTTGCTCCTGGATCAAGATCCCCTATTTTCACATCATCAAAACAGAGATCTAAATGCATTAAAATGCATTTCAACACCAGAAACTAATCACAATCTCGTTGCCCACCCAAACTACACCAATTTATTAATCCAAAACAACCGAAAACTTAATCGATTGCTTTCTAAACCAAGCCCAGCCAACATACATCACTTTCAACCATTTAGAAACATCAAAACACATCTAAAAACAACCTAACCCATCTTTATACCTCCAACAAGCATGCTTCCACCATTTCACCTCAAAAGCTCACTTAAAACCACCAAGAAACTCAAGGATCTCAAGGATTTCGGGATCTATGTTATCAAAACCTCATGTCAACATAATAACCAACTTAAAACTCAATTAAAATCAATCCAAAACAGAGCTTAACAAAACAAATCCGAAAATTAAGATTTCAACCATATTTTTACAAGATTTTGATCTCAAATCAAAAGTATAATGAAAACTCAACCAAAAACATTAATTAGAAGCCAAAGACTACAATCCTTGATTTCCTCAATGAATGACAAGTTTTCCTTAGTAAAATCTTGAAGAACTTGAAAGGATTATTGAAAAGTGTTTAGGAAATATTGCTAGAGTGTTTGGGAGAAAAAAGAATTCTGGAGAAAAATGAATTAGAATTGTGTTTGGCTGAAAAAGAGAAGAGAATGGTTGTTATGTGATGGAATCTCACCAATGAACCACCTAGTTAATTAAATAAAATAAAAGCTAATTAAATCTATTTAAATAAAACCATTTTAAACATATGTCATATTAAGGAAAGGCTAAATTGCCATAAAGCCCCCTAAGGATTCTAAGATTTTGGCTTCTCCTTTAAAAATCACATTTTCCACAGTTTTGAAACTTTACAATTTGGTCACTACTCAAAATGTACCACTTCCGAAACTCTTTTTGTAAAATTGATTTGACCAACCTCTTAAACATATTTTTAGAGGATTTTAGAAATTTTACCACATTTTTATCCTATCCCGATTCTTGATTTCCTTAAATCATCTTACGCAATTCTATCCGTTCTCGATCGGTCCGGTCCGATGTCTAAGACATCTAGGCCCAAAACCAGGGAGTTACATGGGGAATAGATTCATGGGACCGTTTCCTTCATCTTATGGAGATTTATACATTCTTTTGGCTGTTGACTACGCATCTAAATGGGTTGAATCAATTGCTACTCCAAGGAATGACTCCAAGACCGGCATGAAGTTCCTTCACAAGAATATCTTCACAAGATTTGGAGCACCAAGAGCAATTATCAGTGATGAAGGAACCCACTTTGACAACAAGCTGATTGCTAAAGGATTACAAAGGTATGGTGTGAGGCATATGATTGCTACAGCATATCATCCTTAGACTAATGGTCAAGCTCAAGTCTCAAATAGAGAAATCAAGCAAATTCATGAGAAAGTGGTCAACCCAAAAAGGAAGGATTGGTCTCCTAAGCTTGATGAAGCTCTTTGGGCCTACCGTACTACCTACAAGACACCTTTGGGAATGTCACCATTCAAACTTATTTTATGGAAAAGTTTGTTATCTACCTGTGGAACTTGAGCACAAGGCCTATTGAGCCATTAGAAAGCTTAACATGGATGCAAAACTGGCTGGAGAAAGAAGGCTATTATAGTTGAATGAAATGGAAGAGTTCGGATCGTAGGCCTATGAGAATGCACACCTATACAAGGAGAAAACAAAGAAATGGCATGACAAACATCTTTTGCCGCGACATTTCTCAGAAGGGAAACAAAGAAATGGCATGACAAACATCTTTTGCCGCGGCATTTCTCAGAAGGGAAACAAGTGCTCCTTTATAACACTAGAGTTAAGCTCTTTCCAGGCAAACTGAAGTCATGATGGTCAGGTCCTTTCCTAGTTCATAAGGTCTATGCCCATGGTGTGGTGGACATTAAAAAGCTTGATGATGACACGGTATTCAAGGTTAATGGACATCGTCTGAAGCTGTACAATGGAGCCCTAGTCATGCGCGATAAGTCATCCTTCATCGTCCATGATGCTTAAGCATTTGAACCACCCCCTTCTCTTTTCTATTTTGCTATAGCATTTTATGTTTTCATGTTCATAAATAATGTAGTTTAATCTTTATTTTATTTTATTTTCGCACTCTAGGTTTTTAATCCCATTTTTCATTTTGCTCCATTATACCTTAATGGTAGGTTTGTTTGTTTGCATCTGAGCACCCCAAGGACGCACGTGGCAGGTTAGGGTGCAACGATGCGTCAGGCCTTTGTTTTATAAGGGTATAAGGAATGAGAATTAAGCTTTTCTAACATGAGAGGAGGCTTGCTCAAAAAGAGAAAAAACGGGGGGAATTAATTAACCTCTTCACCTATTAATTTAAAGAAAACCCTAGCTATTATTGCCTAGGTCTTTTCTCTTTCCTACTTTTTACCTTTTCATTTAATACCCCATTGTCCTTACCTTACACACACGCAGCCCAAAACCCCTAAAAACTCTCTCTTTCAAATCATGTCAGTTACCCCCTCTTAACTCCCATCACCCTCATTACAACTCCCACTAACTCCCTCTCTCATCACATCGACACAAAGAAAACCAAAAGACCCTCCCACTTCATCTTCTCCAACTCGCTAAAGATCTCAAAAACCCTAACCAAACCTTTTCTCCCATCTTACAATTCCTCACCCTTTTTTTCCTAACAATGGTGTGTTGCAAGCGAGCAGAATATGCGTCTGGCAGTGGCCAACCCAAGCTCGTCCTCATAAAGAAGTTCTTAGATGATAAGGCCAAGGAACGATTCTGTAACACCCAAAAATTGGGCCTAGATGTTTAGAGTCCGAATCGGACCGGTCAGAAAACGGTTCGAATCTAAAAGGGAGTTTTAGGGAACACCTAGTTCGGGATGCTTTAAAAATATAGAAAAATATCTAAAAATCCTCATTTAATATATAAAAGAGAATGGTGGAATCAATTTTATAAAATAAGGTTTGGAAATAATACATTTCGGTGTAGTGACCAAATCACAGTTTTTGCAAAGTTAAATAGTGACTGTTTTGTAAAGGATTGAAACTTTGAATCTTTAAGGAGCTAATTTTACCAAAATGTTTTCATCAGATTTTTCCTTAATTTGGGTGATTTAATTAATGTTTTAATTAAAGAAAATGAAGGGTGATTAAATTAGAAACCACCTTTGACTATTTATAACTACTTTTCAAAAAATTTCCCTCATTTTATTTTCTCTCAAATTCCTTTCAACCAAACACATTCTCTCCAACAAATACACTTTGATTTTCACTTCATTTGATGAGATTTCAATCACTCTTTGATTCTTAATCAATTCCTCATCAAATCCACTTGATTTCTACATTGAATTTTCAAGAAAACTTGCCCAAATCAAGGAAAAATCATCCATTAGAGGTAAGCTTCGTCCTTCTCCACTAATGATCAGTTCTTTACTGAAATTCCCAAGTTATCAATCCTTTATTAATGATTTTTAAGTGGTTTTAATGTTAGAAACAAGAAATTGTCTTAAAACTCAAGATTTTGGAAGAGATCTTGAAGATTTTCGTGGTGAATGATTGGGCTATGTTTTGAGATGGTTTTCTAATGTATTTTGGATGTTAATAGATGTTACAAATGAGGTTTTATCAATCAAATCCCGAATAGGTTTGTTTTCCTAAGTTTTTCCTGTTAGAATGATGGTTTTGGGGGTGATTTTGGTGTTCTATCATAGATTAAGGTATAAGGACGTGGTTATGTTGGTTTTTGATGTTAATTGATGTTTATAAATGATTAGAAGTGATGGATCTTGGTTGGGTTTGGTTTTGGATGAGTTTGGAGGTGATTTCGGTTGTGTTTGGTAGCCGAAATGTGGTTTTTGTGTAGAGCAGCGAGATTAGGTTTGTGGCTGATGATTTCAATGCATGATGGTGCATTAATCCTCTGCTCTTATATGTTTAAAACAGGGGAGACATCTTCGGACACATTTGGAGTTGATCCGGAAGATTAGATAGCGTTTCGGCGAGAAAGCGAAACGTAATCGGTGAGTACGTATAGTTTTAGAAGTCCTTGAGGGACAAAGAATCAAGGTTTGAGGATTTAGGAAAGGATTGGAGACATCTTCGGACACATTTGGAGTTGATCCGGAAGATTAGATAGCGTTTCGGCGAGAAAGCGAAACGTAATCGGTGAGTACGTATAGTTTTAGAAGTCCTTGAGGGACAAAGAATCAAGGTTTGAGGATTTAGGAAAGGATTGAAACACATTCCTAAGTCCGGAAGTAAGTATTGGCTAGATTGCTCTCTTGAATGTGGTGGTTGCCCCTAAAATGCTTTTACATGCTCATGGGTTTAGATTGATAAATTCCTACTGTTTTTATGCATATTTTATAGCATGAGATGATGCTTGAAATGATTTCATGAAGTAACATGTTGCATGGTTGAGATCTGAGCTTTTATGTTCAAGCATAGCAAATGTTATGGTTTTGAAATGAGATGAGAATGTGTGAGAATTGTTGCATGAAAAACAGTACGTGAGATGATGTTTTAACATAATATATTGGCATAGATGTTGAGATACTTACCGAATATAATTGATCGATCAATAGGATGAGAGTGCACTATAAACTTAAAATTCGTACGTGCTCTTTGGTTAAGCCAAAGGGAGAGAACTGATGATGGGCATTCCATCAGGTACGACTTGGTGAAATACCCAAGCTTTGAGGCGATGAGAGATTCCGCCATGTGAGTACGGTGATGTGAGATTCCACCGAAAACTATGTTGCTAGACGAGTGAGTACGGTGATGAGAGATGCCACCGAAAGTGTCTAGTGAGATGTCCGCATATCCGAGTAATAATGAGATGTGAAATGCCAATATAAAATATGAAATTGTTTTTGATTCACATGTACCCTTGATAAAATGATTTATGCTATAAGAAATGCATATGAGATTTGTATTAGAAATGCTTTGGTGTTACAAGCATGAGTATGGCTCTCCCATGAGTTTTGCATTGGTTTAAATGCATGAGATAGAATGAAAGTACTTGTGTTTTCAATGAGAAATTTCTTTGAAGGGTTTTCAAGCATGAGATAGAATGAGCATGTGGTTTAAAAGCTTTTGAGAAAGTGCTTTCAAGATATGCATTATTGAGTTGGTTTTCCTAGAGCATGCCTCACTAAGCTTTATTGCATACGCTTTCTCTCTTTTACCAATAATGCAGATAATTGAGGTGTTTCCGGGAATCAAAGAGGTTAAGGTCATCCAAAGAAGTTCAAGCTCATGTATGGTGAAGTTTTCACACACTTTAGTTTTGATATAATGGCAATGGGAAAACAATGATTGTATTTGGGAGATATGTTTGAACTCCCTAAGGTTGTGGCATGTTGGTGTTGGCTTGTTTGAGTTGTAAATGGCCTTAAATGTTTTGGTTGAGGTTGGATTGCTTATATTGGTTTTGTGATTAGGAAGCATGCCTCTAGATTATGTGAATTTGTGTTTGATGCTAGGTTCATGTTAGAATATCCCAAATATGTTCCTTATATGTATGATGGTTTGTTGGTATGATTTGGAAGTCTTTGAGGCATGTTTGTGTGTGTTAAAGAATGAAAAAACCAGCAATAGCTGATGTTTCTGGGCAGGGCATATCGAAACACCCTCTAGTGTTTTGAAATGGGGGCCTGAAATGGCCTTTGTGTTTCGAAACAATGTAGGCTGTTTCGAAATAGTTTGGCTACTGGAATGCCGTGTTTCGGTACTAGTCTCGGAACATACCCGCGTACCAAAACGGTCAACGCTGTTTCGATACAGTGTTTCGGTACGGTGGGTAGGTGTTCCGAAACGGGTGACCGTTGGACATAGATTTGAATTGT
Source organism: Hibiscus trionum (assembly GCA_030270665.1). NCBI lineage: Eukaryota > Viridiplantae > Streptophyta > Magnoliopsida > Malvales > Malvaceae > Hibiscus > Hibiscus trionum. The sequence goes on from BSYR01000004.1 coordinate 2,129,714, forward strand.
TTTGAGTCTGCATGCTTTAGATTTTAGTCTTAAATGTAGTGGTTGCAATTGCTTGAGCTTGAGGTATCTTTTTAAGATGAAATTTGGCAGAGAAGCATTTAACATGATTAATTTCATAATGGTAATCCTAAAATCAACGAATACCCTCTAATTTACAAAAATTACAAATTGATCCCTTATCTTGTATAAAGTGCAATTGAGTCCCTAAATCGTATCCGATCGTTGTGCCTTTCTCATTCATGATTCATGTGTACTCACTTAGGTTTAATATGTATTTAGACAAGATTAAAATGAAAAAAAGGTCGTTAATCAAGGTTGACTTTCGGGTTGACTTTGGGTTTCCCCGTGTAATCTTCATAGTTCGGGTCAAGCATCTAGGCCAGGCTAAGGGGGTTACAGATTCCAAGGTCTGCAAGACCGAAAATTGCTACCAGAGTAAGGCTTCAAGTTCCCAACTGAATGAGAACCAGGGTTCGATAAAGGCATCTTGGATGTCGTTGCAAACCACAAATAGGCTACCTTCATTCCTCACCCTGACAACTATTGCATACCCATTGTTCAAAAGTTCTATGCCCATCTTACCAGTCATACACAGTCCGGTGTTTACGTGCGTGGAAATCAAATCAAGTTCACTGCAGTTGAGATCAATATGTTCTTTGGCTTGAAAAATTCAGAGGACCACCACACTCCTTTCGCCGAGAATGCCAACCCACAAACTGTGAAGGAAGTGTTGGAAGACCTGTGATTTGAAGGCACCAACTTGGACGCATCAAGCAAAGCAGTGGAGCGTGCACGACTCGGGCCAGAGGCAAAACTTTGGATCCACTTTGTCAAGAATAGGCTCATGCCAACTTCTCACACGACAATGGTAAATATTCCAAGGGTCTTCCTCCTTCATTCTATTCTCAATGGTCGTTCCATTGACGTGGGGAACATTATTGTGGATGAGGTACATGCATGTTTCAAGAAGAACCCTAAAATCAATGAAGACCCTCTAATTTAAAAAAATTACAATTTGGTCCCTAATCTTATGTAAAGTGCAATTGAGTCCCTAAATGGTATCCGATCGGTGTGCCTTTCTCATTCATGATTCGTGTGTTCTCACTTAGGTTTAATATGTATTTAGACAAGATTAAAAAGAAAAAAAGGGTCGTTAATCAAGGTTGACTTTTGGGTTGACTTTAGTTTTTCCCTTGTAATCTTCGTAGTTCGAGTCAAGCGTCTAGGCCGGGCTAAGGGGCTTACATTTGTTGGTATCAGAGCCAGGTTATCGAATAATTGGGGTTTGGTATGTGGTTGTTGTATGTGTTTATGCATGATGGTGTCTTTTCAGTGAGGGTTTGATGTATGAACAGTGTTGTGTGGTCAGTTTGAGATGGGTTTCTGGTGCTATGCTATGTTTGGAGTGTGGTTGGGGATCCCATTGTCATATCAAAACTAATGAGAGGAATTGTTTTTGAAAAAGAGCTTGAGTACTTGGATTACTTACCTTATTGTGCCTAATTGTGTTTATTGCATTTTGTTAGTGCATTGTTTTTTTATAATGGGGCCACGTAGAGAGCTGAGAATCAATACTAGATCGATGGCTGATAATGAGAATGCCGAGAATGCTGAAAATTTACCTCCTCCTCCCCCTGGTGGTGGACCACCCGGTGCTGGTGGAGCTGGAGCTGGTAATGCTGGTGCAGGTGCTGGTGCTGGGGTTGCTGGACCCGAGGGTGTGCAGGGGCAAGCTGCTCCTGACATAACCATGTTGATCCAGGCTATTGCTGGAGCTTTCCAGGCAACAATAGCTGGAGAACATGGAGCTACGCATCAGGATGATGCTAATGTGAGATTGCCTTTGAAACGTCTTCGCAGTCTAGGAGGGACTGAGTTCAGAGGCTTCTCTCCAAAAGGATCTGAGTCTTGGTTTGAGAGCACCAAGAGGATTCTAGGTCAGATGAACTGCAACAATGTGCAGAAGCTGGGTTCTGTTGTGTCACTGCTGCATGGTGATGCCTATACGTGGTGGACGACCACTATCTCCGGGATGGAGGATGACGAGGTGACTTGGACGTTCTTCATGAATGCGTTCAAGCGGAAGTTCTTGGGTGTACGTTACCTCGATGAAAAGAAGAGAGAGTTTATGTCTCTCATGCAAGGGAACATGTCTGTAGCTGAATATGAGATTCAGTTTGTTTGCCTTAGTCAGTATGCGTCTGAGCTAATCCCTAGTGAGCGAGAGGGGTGCGAACGATTCCGTTATGGGCTGGTAGCGGATGTCAAGACCTATATGCTTGCAGCTGACTACACTAATTTCGATGTCTTGGTCACTAGAGCCAAGGACATTGAATCGAATCTTGGTTTGGCTAGTCGAGCGGGTTGATCTAGCTATGGAAAGCGAGCGGCTGAACGCAATTATGGTAGAGATCGCAACATGAGGCATAAGGATAGGAAGCCGCATTATGATGCTAGGCATGGGGGTGGTAACCCTGGTAGAGGTCAGCAAGGACCTAATGTTGTTCTGAGGACTCCTGAATGTAACCGTTGTGGTAGAAGACATGGTGGCGAGTGTTGGGGTAACCTTGGGACATGCTGGAATTGTGGGAATCGAGGGCATTTGATGAAGGATTGTCCTCAATCGCTGAGAGAGGGACATGCTCTGGTGAGAGCAGCAGAGCCACAGAGTGGTCGTGGGAGCGGCCGTGGTAATTTTTAGTGTATGGATGATGGTGGCAGGAATGTAGTACATGTTGTGGCCGTTCAACCTGAGGGGATGGATTTTCTAAGATTGCTGCTACTTTAACGAAGTTGTTGCGAAAATATGTTAAGTATGAGTGGATAGAAGTGAGACAGCAAGCTTTTGAGAAGCTTAAGGTAGCTCTGACGCAAGCTCTTATTTTTGTTCAACCTGAATCAGGAAAAGAGTTTGTGGTGTACAGTGACGCATCCTACGTTGGTTCGGGGTGTGTGATAATGCAAGAGGGTAAGGTGGTGGCTTATGCATCGCCTCAGTTGAAGGTGCATGATCGCAATTATCCTACGCATGATATTGAGTTAGCTGCGGTGGTTTTTGCTTTGAAGATCTGGAGACATTATCTTTTATGGTGAGAAGTGTATTGTGTACACGGATCACAAGAGTTTGAAGTATTTGATGTCTCAGAAAGAGTTGAATATTAGGCAACGACGATGGGTGGAGTTGCTTAAGGATTACGATCTAAAGATCGAGTATCACCCGAGAAAGGCCAATGTTGTGGCTGACGCCTTGAGCAGAAAAGTGGCGGTGGAGTTAAGGGCGATGTTTGCTAGCTTGAGCATATCGCGAGATGGACGTCATGTTGCTGAATTGCAAGTGAAACCATCTCTGGTTCAGTTGATAAAGGATAAACATTTGTTGGATGATTCTTTGGTGCCACATGTTCAGGATATTGCTGAGGATAGACCATCGAATTTTCGTTTTAATGATGATGGAGTTCTATGTTTTGGAAGTTGGATAGTAGTGCCGAATGACGTGGAGTTGAGGTGTACTATTCTGACCGAAGCTCATAGTAGTCCTTTTGCTATGCACCCTGGTAGTACAAAGATGTACCGTGATCTGAAGGATGAGTACTATTGGGTGGGTTTGAAGAAAGATGTTGCGGAATATGTGAGCAAGTGCATGGTTTGTCAGCGGGTTAAGGTTGAGCATCAGTTTCCTTTGGGGTTGTTGCAACCGTTGAGGATTCCTGAATGGAAATGGGAGAGGATAACCATGGACTTTGTGTCTGGTTTGCCTTTGTCGCCATCAAAGAAGAATTCTGTGTGGGTGATTGTGGATCGCCTTACAAAGTGTGCGTATTTCTTACCTGTGCATACTACATATACCTTGGATAAGCTTGCAAAGTTGTACATTGTTGAGATTGTACGTCTGTATGGTGTACCAAAATCTATAGTGTCGGATAGAGATTCGAGGTTCACGACAAGGTTTTGGGAGTGCTTACATCATGCATTGGGTACGCGGTTGAATTTCAGTACTTCTTATCATCTGCAGACGGATAGACAGTCTGAGCGTGTTATCCAAGTGCTTGAGGATATGTTGAGGTGCTGCATAATTGAGTTTCAAGGCTCTTGGGAGAAGCACTTGCCTTTGGTGGAGTTTGCTTATAATAATAGCTACCAGGCAAGTTTCAAATGGCACCTTATAAAGCCTTGTATGGGAGGAAGTGCAGAACTCCTCTTTGTTGGGCTAAAACGGGACAAAAGTTAATCTCGATGCCGACTTTGTTGAAAGGAACCACCGAGAAGGTGAAGCTCATTTGTGAGCGGTTGAAGGCAGCATCGGATCGACAAAAGTCTTACGCGGATTTGAAGCGTAAGGAGATAGAGTTTGCGGTGGGTGACCATGTGTTCTTAAAGGTTTCACCTTGGAAGAAGGTGATGAGATTTGGCCGAAAGGGCAAGTTGAGCCCTAGATATATTGGACCATACGAGGTGATAGAACGTATGGGTCATGTTGCTTATAAGCTGAGGCTACCTCAAGAGCTAGAGAAGATACATAATGTGTTTCATGTATCCATGCTTCGGAGGTATAGATCGGATCCTTCACATGTTATGCATGTGGAGGAAGTTGAGTTGAATCCAGATTTGACCTATGATGAGGAGCCAGTTGAAATTTTGGATTCGGACAGTAAGGTTCTCCGGGGTAAGACCATTGAGCTGGTTAAGGTGTTGTGGAGGCATCGTGGTGTTGAGGAAGCCACGCGGGAAAGAATGGAAGATATGAAGGAGTAGTTTCCTTACCTTTTTCCTCCAGGTAAATTTCGAGGACAATTTCTTAAGAGGGGGAGAGTTGTAACACCCTAAATTTGGGCCTAGATGTTTAGAGTCCGAATCGAACCGGTCAGAAAACGGTTCGAATCTAAAAGGGAGTTTTAGGGAACACCTAGTTCGGAATACTTTAAAAATATAGAAAAATATCTAAAAATCATCATTTAATATATAAAAGAGAATGGTGGAATCAATTTTATAAAATAAGGTTTGGAAATACTACATTTCAGTGTAGTGACCAAATCGCAGTTTTTGCAAAGTTAAGTAGTGACTGTTTTGTAAAGGATTGAAACTTTGAATCTTTAAGGAGCTAATTTTACCAAAATGTTTTCATCAGATTTTTCCTTAATTTAGGTGATTTAAAAAATGTTTTAATTAAAGAAAATGAAGGTGGATTAAATTAGAAACCACCTTTGACTATTCATAACTACTTTTCACAAATTTTCCCTCATTTTATTTTCTCTCAAATTCCTTTCAACCAAACACATTCTCTACAGCAAATACACTTTGATTTTCACTTCATTTGATGAGATTTCAATCACTCTTTGATTCTTAATCAATTCCTCATCAAATCCACTTGATTTCTACATTGAATTTTCAAGAAAACTTGTCCAAATCAAGGAGAAATCATCCATTAGAGGTAAGCTTCGTCCTTCTCCTCTAATGATCAGTTCTTTACTGAAATTCCCAAGTTATCAATCCTTTATTAATGATTTTGAAGTGGTTTTAAGGTTAGAAACAAGAAATTGTCTTAATACTCAAGATTTTGGAAGAGATCTTGAAGATTTCCGTGGTGAATGATTGGGCTCTGTTTTGAGATGATTTTCTAATGTATTTTGGATGTTAATTGATGTTACAAATGAGGTTTTATCAATCAAATCTCGAATAGGTTTGTTTTCCTAAGTTTTGCTTGTTAAAATGATGGTTTTTAGGGTGATTTTGATGTTCTATCATAGCTGGAGGTATAAGGACGTGGTTATGTTGGTTTTTGATGTTAATTGATGTTTAGAAATTATTAGAAGTGATGGATCTTGTCTGGGTTTTGTTTTGGAAGAGTTTTAAGGTGATTTCGGTTGTGTTTGGTAGCTGAAATGTGGTTTTTGTGTAGAGCAGCGAGATTAGGTGTGTGGCTGATGATTTCAATGCATGATGATGCATTAATCCTCTGCTCTTATGTGTTTAAAATAGGGGAGACATCTTCGGACACCTTTGGAGTTGATATGGAAGCTTAGATAGCGTTTCGGTGAGCAAGCGAAACGTAATCGGTGAGTGCGTAAGGTTTAGAAGTCCTTGAGGGACAAAGAGTCAAGGTTTGGGGATTTAGGAAAGGTTTGAAACACATTCCTAAGTCTGAAAGTAAGTATTGGCTAGATTGCTCTCTTGAATGTGGTGGTTGCCCCTAAAATGCTTTTACATGCTCATGGTTTTAGATTGATAAATTCCTACTGTTTTTATGCATATTTTATAGCATGAGATGATGCTTGAAATGATTTCATGAAGTAACATGTTGCATGGTTGAGATTTGAGCTTTTATGTTCAAGCATAGCAAGTGTTATGGTTTTGAAATGAGATGAGAATGTGTGAGAATTGTTGCATGAAAAACAGTAGGTGAGATGATGTTTTAACATAATATATTTGTATAGATGTTGAGATACTTACCGGATATAATTGATTGATCAATAGGATGAGAGTGCACTATAAACTAAAAATTCGTACGTGCTCTTTGGTTAAGCCAAAGGGAGAGAACCGATGATGGGCATTCCATCGGGTAGGACTTGGTGAAATACCCAAGCTTTGTGGCGATGAGAGATTCCGCCATGTGAGTACGGTGATGTGAGATTCCGTCGGAAACTATGTTGCTAGACGATTGAGTACGGTGATGAGAGATGCCACCGGAAGTGTCTAGTGAGATGTCCGCATATCCGAGTAATAATGAGATGTGAAATGCCAATATAAAATATGAAATTGTTTTTGATTCACATGTACCCTTGATGAAATGATTTATGCTATGAGAAATGCATATGAGATTTGTATTAGAAATGCTTTGGTGTTACAAGCATGAGTATGGCTTTGCCATGAGTTTTGCATTGGTTTAAATGCATGAGATGGAATGAAGGTACATGTGTTTTCAATGAGAAATTTCTTTGAAGGGTTTTCAAACATGAGATAGAATGAGCATGTGGTTTAAAAGCTTTTGAGAAAGTGTTTTCAAGATATGCATTATTGAGTTGGTTTTCTTAGAGCATGCCTCACTAAGCTTTACTGCTTTCGCTCTCTCTCGTTTACCAATAATGCAGATAATTGAGGTGTTTCCGGGCATCAAAGAGGTTAAGGTCATCCAAAGAAGTTCAAGCTCATGTATGGTGAAGTTTTCAAACACTTTAGTTTTGATATAATGGCAATGGGAAACCAATGATTGTATTTTGGAGATATGTTTGAACTCCCTAAGGTTGTGGCATGTTGGTGTTGGCTTGTTTGAGTTGTAAATGGCCTTAAATGTTTTGGTTGAGGTTGGATTGCTTATATTGGTTTTGTGATTAGGAAGCATGCCTCTAGACTATGTGAATTTGTGTTTGATGCTAGGTTCGTGTTAGAATGTCCCAAATATGTTCCTTATATGTATGATAGTTTGTTGGTATGATTTGGAATTCTTTGAGGCATGTTTGTGTGTGTTAAAGGATGAAAAACCAGCAATAGCTGATGTTTTTGGGCATGGCGTATCGAAACACCCTCTAGTGTTTCGAAACGGGGGCCTGAAATGGCCTTTGTGTTTCGAAACGATTGAGGCTGTTTCGAAACAGTTTGGCTACTGAAATGTCGTGTTTCGGTACTGGTCTCGGAACATACCCGTATACCGAAACAGTCAACGCCGTTTCGATACAGCGTTTCGGTACGGTGGGTAGGTGTTCCAAAACGGGTGACCGTTGGACACAGATTTGAATTGTTTTGAGTTTGCATGCTTTACATTTTAGTCCTAAATGTTGTGATTGCAATTTCTTGAGCTTGAGATGTCTTTTTAAGATGAAATTTTGCAGAGAAGCATGTAACATGATTAATTTCATAATGGTAATCCTAAAATCAACGAAGACCCTCTAATTTACAAAAATTACTATTTGGTCCCTAATCTTTTGTAAAGTGCAATTGAGTCCCTAAATGGTATCCGATCGCTATGCCTTTCTCATTCATGATTCGTGTGTACTCACTTAGGTTTAATATGTATTTAGACAAGATTAAAATGAAAAAAAGGTCGTTAATCAAGGTTGACTTTCAGGTTGACTTTGGGTTTCCCCGTGTAATCTTCGTAGTTCGGGTCAAGCGTCTAGGCCGGGCTAAGGGGGTTACAGATTCCAAGGTCTGCAAGACCGGAAATTGCTACCAGAGTAAGGCCTCAATTTCCCAACTGAAGGAGAACCAGGGTTCGATAAAGACATCTTGGATGTCGTTGCAAACCACAAATAGGCTATCTTCATTCCTCACACTGATAACTTTTGCATACCCATTGTTCAAGAGTTCTATGCCCATCTTACCAGTCACACACAGTCAGGTGTTTACGTGCGTGGAGATCAAATCAAGTTCACTGCAACTGAGATCAATAAGTTTTTTGGCTTGAAAAATTCAGAGGACCACCACACTTCTTTCGCCAAGAATGTCGACCCACAAACTATGAAGGAAGTGTTGGAAGACCTGTGATTTGAAGGCACCAACTTGGACGCATCAAGCAAAGCAGTGGAGCGTGCACGACTTAGGCTAGAGGCAAAACTTTGGATCCACTTTGTCAAGAATAGGTGCATGCCAACTTCTCACACGACAATGGTGAATATTCCAAGGCTCCTCCTCCTTCATTCTATTCTCAATGGCCGTTCCATTGACGTAGGGAACATTATTATGGATGAGGTATATACATGTTTCAAGAAGAAATCTAGTTCGTTTATCTTTCCCAACCACATCACGACCCTCTATCGTGAGAAAGGAGTGTTCGAAGGTCCCATTGCTGATGCGAAAAACTCATGGAAAGGTCCTATCACACCTGAAATGGTCCCCTTTATCAAAGGATACGGTGAGGATGCTCTAGTAGAGACACTAACTTGAGGAGCGAAAACATTTGCTACAACAAGAATTTGTGCATTGGTTGCCTCCACCAATAGTCTCCGAGAGAATGTGGAAAAGATGCGTGAAGACTAGGCCGTTTTCTATGGGTATTTTAAGGAGAGAGATGATGTTATGAATGACTACTTCAAGGAGATCCTACCCCATATCAGCATAGACTTCCCAGCATTTCTGGAATCTCTAAAGACCCACACGAAGGAACCTCCTCCCAGCACCCAGAAGACACTAGTTCCCCACAAGAGCCCTACTATGACTCATCCTTCCTCACAAAACCAGAACACAGATGCTACATCAAGCCCGCTACCCAAGAAGAGAAAGAAAACAACAAAACCTACCAAAGTTGCCCCAGCAAAGGAACCATCTGTTGAGCCTGTCAACCCCGTGACATTTGGATCAGAGGATGACGAGCCTGCACATTCTATGCCAACACAGTCATCGGTACAAACTCCAAGTGCTACCCCATCTATGAGAACAAGTAGCAAGCGCACTTCCGGTAGAGTCTGGAGTACATCAGCCAAGGGAAACGAATCCGACACAAGTTCCACCAACCAAGGAACCCCACCTGAACCAGAACAGACCCCTCCACTGGAGCAAGACAAGGCTGACCCTTCGATCGCCTCATTTAAGTCCTCCGGAGTCAAGCACAAAGCCACGAAGACCGCCACCACCAAGAAGTGAGGTACTTCTTAACCTTGCATTGCATTTAATTAGCTGCATATCATTTTATTTTGTTGCATTAAGGACACTGTACTCTTTAAGTTTGGGGGTGTTAGTGCCCTTTAGTTAGTCATTTGCATTGCATTAATAGGTAGAAACAAAAAATTTGCTATGGCATTTTTTAGCTCCATGATAGTTGTACGAATAAGTTAATGATACCCGATGATGAACAAATTTTCATGGTTATGGATTGATGTATGACTATTGAGATTGGTAGAATTAATTCTTGGGTTTGATGCTTAATCTTTGTTTTGATACACGGTTGTATGCTCTTTAGCTTTGAAAGTGTTAGAGAAATTTTTTAGAGCTTTTGCTTATCTTTGTGAAATTGAACTGAATTGAGCTTATAGAAGAAAAAAAAAACAAAAAAAGAAAGCTTGGCTAACTTCCCTTGTGCTTAATAGAATATAACAAACTGTGAATAAATGCTACGACATATTTTAGAGGGACACTCCTCTTTATGTTGCACTGCCTGGAATTCAAACTTAAATAAATGGCAGCAACATCAATTGAGTGAATGAAAGTTGTCACGAGATGACTCTACCTACTAGCTCAAGGATGAGAGGTTTGCTCCCTGCTCATCTAGAGTGAGGGATGGTAGTTGTGATGAGCTGACACCCCTCTTAAAAAACAGTTCCCTTATGGGAGTAAAACTTTGAGCTAAAATAGTTCTGCACTAGGATGAACTTGAGTTATATTAAGAAATCTTTCTAGCACTGTTAAGCCTAAATTGTATGCAGTCACGCACACACTAACAAAGGATCTCACCCTAGGAAATCATTCTTAAAATCTAAATTATGTCTTAAGTATTAAATCCTTACTTTTCTGAGGGTTGGAATTTTGCCATAGCGTCTACCTCGAGCTAAAATTTTGCCACAACATTTTCTTTGTTTCTCTCTATTTATTGATTGAGGACAAGCAATAGCTTAAGTTTGGGGGTGTGAGGACTTGCCAAAATGCTTATATTTTAAACATTTTTGCTTAAGTATTTGTTTGTTCTTGAGGTCATCTCATAGCATGTAGGTGCATTTAGAACATATAGTTGCATGTATCTCTACTTGTTGGTGGTTTGGCTTTATTGCATGAGACTAGATGTTGCTTGAAGGGTATTTACTAGTGTGGTATTGTGCAGGTGATGCTGGTATGAAGCAGTTCAAGGAAGGAAAATGCTATAGCAAATTGGACATCAATTTTGGGCGTAGAAAAAGATAAAGTAATGCGCACACGTTGATAGCCCACATGTGCGAGCCTCCTTTTGTCTAATTATGCCCCACATGCATAGGGAATATTCCCTGGACATCACTGAATAATAGGGCACAAAACCCTAGGAGCCTCCACTATATAAAGGACACAAGACCCTCATTTAAGAGAGAGCGTGAAAAGGTGAAAAAAAGGCTAGGGAGAGAAAGCAAAGGCATCTCTTTTCTTTTCTTTTTCCTCCACTTGATGTCCTCCATCGTTGAAGCTCCAAGGGTCTAACCTTGAGAGAGTCAGCAAGCCTAGGGCGATTCGTGGCGCTGCAAGTCCATCGCGGATTCGGAGTATCCTCTTCCCTTTCTGTTGCTTTAGCATTTATTTTATATCTGGAAAATGAGTTTAATGAATGAATGTACTTCGGATGATATTTGCCGAGCCATGAACTGATTTAGGTGGCTAGGGATGTTTGGATGAACTATGTTTTAGTTTCTTTTATGAATGTTTATTTATCTCTTGCTCGTATCTATGCTTTGTCTATGTTGTTAAATACTTAGGATTGTAAGAGCCTTCGAGAGTTGGCCTTTCCTTAGGTGTGAGTTGAGGTAAATGGTTGAGAGAGCTTTATTTAACCTGCATAGACAATGGAGTTAGATGCTGAGAGGCACAACTCTAATCCACCTTAGAGATAAGTGTTGGGTTTCAACAGCTAAGAAGGATAGATCTTTATGGGTAGGGGTGATAGAGTTTACGCTGAGAGGTATTGCTGTAGCATTTCCTACTCCTAGTTTCCTTTCTAGAGATAGTTAAAGAGCACCTTGAGTAAATCATGTCGAGCATAGACTAAGCCAGAGAGGTAAACCCTAGTAGAGAGCTAAAATATAGGTTAACCTGGCAACCCAGCCAGTCATTCCCAAGTGAGTTTCACACACGTAAGAGGACCTGTTTGTCTACTATTTTCAGCACGCTATCTTTTACCTTTATTTTCTACATCATTTATAACTTTGTTCTGATTTGCTACAACATTCATCACTTGGTCTTCATTTCCCATATCATTCTTCCATTACATTTTGTGACACTTGTGTGCTTAAACTTACCTCAAAACACCTCCAATCCTTGTGGGGATGATACTCACTCATCATTGTATTACTTGTACAACATGTATACTTGCACCATATTTGTGTATCATTTATAGTACATCATACGCGCAAACAACTGGCCCGTCCAACCAAAGTTGTACTTACATTGTGGCACATTGAGGCGTCAAGCTCCCATGAGATATTACAGATTCTTCTATTCCTTGCCCAACGGCTAAAGCAATCATATCGGATTGCTACTCTCTCCTTGATTTATTGTGCTATTATAATTAAGGCATGATAACAAACTAACAAAACAAAACAAAACACTCAAGTCGGCTCCAAGAAAGGATCCAAGACATCGAATTCAATTTAAAACACTTTACTAGAATAATAAGGCAATGGGCATCCCAATTTCCCCCAAACATAGCATAAGGCATACAACGTACATGTCACAACCATCGTGCATCACAATCAATCAAATTCAGCCCACAACACCGTCATAGATATAATAGCTCATACTTACATCACAATCATCTTACATGGCATCATCATCATTACATCAACATTAACATGCTTACAACATCCACCGTGCAAAGAAAACATCACCAAATACATGAAATCACACCACAACAGCCTTCCCTTAACTTACCATCATCCCATTCTTTCGAAACTTGGCTCTGATACCACCAAATGTAACTCTATCGACCCGGCTTAGGCAAAAGACCGAACCGAACGGGTCACACGGGAAATATTGAAGTAAACCGGGAAGGTTTACCTCAATAAACGACCATATTTATTTTCTTTTATCTTGTCTAGATGCTCATTACAAATCTAATTGTTTAATGTTGCATCGGATCATAAATAATGTCAATCGAACATCAATTGCATGCAAAAACAACTTTTGGGGACCAAATTGTAATCTTTTCAAATTACAAGAATTTTTGTAACGCCTTGATTTTGGGCTTAGATGTTTTGTCGAGTCGGGTTGGGCCAGTGGAACTGGTGTACGTTGTTCGAACCGTTAAAAGGTGGTTTAGGGTAATCAAGGTTCGGGATGGTATAAAAATATGGTAAAAATCCTAAAATCCTCTAAATTTATATTTAGAGGTTGGTTAAATCAATTTTACAAAATGTGTTTTTGAAAGTATACATTTTGGGTAGTGACCAAAATGTAAAGATTTAAAAGTTGGGAAAATGTGTTTTTCAGGAAGAGTCAAAATCTTAGAATCTTTAGGGAACTACTTGGCAATTATGCATTTTCCCTAATTGGGCATGTGTTTTAAATGTTTATTAAATAATTAAAAAGGCTTTTAACTGGTTTAATTAAAAAGTAGTTAATCGTCTAACAAAAATTTTGACGAGCTTTTCATTTCCCACTTTCACTTCAGCCAAACACTCTCCATTTTCTCTCAATTTTCCAGAAATTCTTTTCTCTCAAATTCTCCTTTGATTTCCAACTTTTCCTTGTTGATTTCTTCCTTTTTTCCTTCAAGTTTCTTTAAGCTAATGTTGCCAAATTAGAGGAGAAGCAAGGATTGGGGGTAAATTTCATGCTAACCCTATAATCTAGGTTCTTTAATGAAATTTCAAAGATATTTGACTCTTTATTAGTGATTTTGATTGAGGTTTTTTTGTTAGTTTGATAAATTATTGAAATATTGATAGAAAAATGAATTTTAATGTGATTTTCGGATCTTGTCTGATTTGGCTGGTTTGAGGATATTTCTAAATGAGTTTTAAAAGGTTTTTGGTTTTTAAGTGGAGTCTTAATCATAGAGATCCCGAAATCCTAAAGTTTCTTGATTTTTAAGGTGTTTTGGTTGAGTTTTTAGGCTGTTCTTGAGGAATTCGGGTTGCTAGAGGTATAAGGACGTCCTTATAATGCATTGAACCTCTGTTTTAATATGTTGAAAATAGGGGATAATATTTTGGAATCAAACAAAGTGATTTTGGAGGCTTCAGACGATCGATAGTCGCGTCAGCAAGTGTGTTTTCGCGAGTTGGTGAGTAGAATTTGGTTTTCCAGCGTGGAAACGTTTTAGAAAGGTTTGGGGAACTTGGTGAGAGCTTGAAATGCTTTAATAAGTTTGGAAGTAAGTAAAGTGAATCTCTCTCCCAGATTGTGCTATTGTGAGATTTTGAATGCACTCGTTTTAATTGTGTTAACCTACTATTTTAAAGTATGTTTTGAGTATATTAAATGTGGTTGATTATTCCATGTGGTTTAAGGATGCACAAGGTACGTGATCGTTGTATGCATGTGTTGATACATGAGGTTTGAAGCATGGTTTAATGCTTGATTTATGGCTTATCATGAATGCTTTGTAAAAACAGTGAGGTTTGCATGTGTTATGGATTATAATGCCAAGTGATGTTGTATAAATTATTTTATAAATGAAATCGGATGTAGTTAGCCGGCTATAGGATTGAGTGCACTATAAACAAGTCGCCTTGGATGTTGAGGGGTTGTGATTGTACCGAATACTCTATCCAAGTACCCTAATGATTGAGGTTTGTTTAAGGTTGCAACGGTTGAGGTAGCTCCCAGGTGCAAACCTTGTGTGTGTCCCGTCTCTTGTTAGTGGGTTATACAACTATCGATGAGTGGTGTTGAGGGGTTGTGATTGTACCGAATACTCCACCACGGGTGTCACAACGGTGGAGGATCACTCTCGTGTGTGAGCCATGAGATGTCGGTAGGGTGTATGAAGGGTTTGGGACAACCCTTGGTAATCTGTGTATCCGATATGTTTTTGAGAATGTTATTATCACTTGTGCGCCAATATAATAAAATGAAATCTTGTGGGAAATGTTGCTAATGCATAACTTGAAAGATGCATGATTTGGATTAAGCTTAACATAAAGGTGATTATGCTTGTAAGGCTTGTATTATGTGTAGCAATGATTTAATTGCTGGATTTATATGTATCAAGTTACGTGATGTTTATTACAATAGTTTTGAGGATAAAGTGCATGTTTTGTCAAAGGAAGCATGGTGGTTTTGAAAAGAGTGAAAATTTTTTGTGCATTGATGGTGTTTTTGGTTTGAGCAACCCTCACTAAGCTTTTATGCTTATGCTCTCTTTGTTCATTAATGCAAACAATTTATGCTTTGGAGGCAGCACTTGCAAGGGGATCGGTGGAAGACTTTGATTGAAGGTATGTCTTGGTTTTGGAACTAGTGTGATAAAGGCAATGGGGCGTCCGATGTTATTAATTTTGGTTGCTTTAGTGGTTTCCTTGTTTTTGCAAGTTTGATATGCATATTTGGTGGTGTGAATGACCTTTAAGCTTTGGGTTATGCTTGGGTATGCAATTTGACCTTTTGGTGTTTTTAACTATTAGGAAGCATGCTTCTAGTCTCATTGCTTTTGAGAATGATGCTATGTTATCGCCTATGCTTCATGTAAGTTGTCTTTGATGAGTATTTGAGTTGTCATCTTTGTTGGGCATGTGTCGGGATGGTTTCAAACGGTTTAAATCAAGTTTAAACAGCATTTTGAAACAATGTAGGCCCAAGTGTTTCGAAACACCCTTTCCTATTTCGAAACGGCCTGGGTGTTTCGAAACTGTGAGGCCTGTTTTGAAACATTTTGCTTCTATAAACCAGTGTTCCGAAACGAACTTGAGGGGTTTTGAAACGAACACCTGTATCGAAACGATCATCTCTGTTTCAAAACAAATGTTTCGGTACGGGGCTCTCTGTTCCGAAACATATGACCTTTACTGCAGTTTTTGAATTGTTTTATGTTTCTGTTCCTTATATTTTGGTCACTGTTTGCTGCGTATGCAATTGGATGAATTCTAGATGTCATTTTGAGCTGAGATTTGACCGAGAAGTGTGTAATGAACCTAATTAGAGGTTAGTGAAATGGTCCTTAAACATTAATTTTGATGAAATGGTCCTTAAACATTAATTTTGTTGAAATCGAATGGCGATTATGTTGTTGTTTAATTCGTTGCTTATATGTGTACACTTAGAAACCTAATTGCATTTAGACAAGATAAAAGGGGAAAAAAGAGGTTGTTTATTGAGGTAAAACTTTCTGGTTTACTTCAATATCCCCCGTGTGATCCGTTCGGTTCAGTCTATCGGCCATCAATTGCATGCAAAAACAACTTTTAGGGACCAAATTGTCTAGATGCTCGTTACAAACCTAATTGTTTAATGATGCAGCGGATCATACATAATGTCAATCGAACATCAATTGCATGTAGAAACAACTTTTAGGGATCAAATTGTAAACTTGTCAAATTACAAAGATTTTCCCCAATTTTAGATTACCATCTTTAGAATAATCATATTACATGCATCTCTGACAAATCTCAGCTCAAAATAATCATTCAAACTCAACTAATTGCATCCACAACATTCAAAGACCAAAACGTAAAGATTTAGAATGTTCAAAGATACCTTTTAACCAATTTAACTACCACCGTATCAATACCCTTAGAGAGGTTATCGATACTCCCTCGACGACCAGCCCCAAAATTCACATTCAACAAGCTTGTATCGATACCCTCAAGGCCAGTATCAATACCCTGAAGGGAAGGTATCGATACTTTTAAGACTGATATCAATACCATTAAAACCAGTAACCAAAAACAGTATCGATACGCCCTCGGGTATCGATACCCCCTTTCAAATTACATAGGTCGTACCGATACTCATACGAAGGTATCGATACTCTGAGGCCTGTAAGGTCAAATTTGGATGCTTTAACTCATTTTAAACCATTCCTATGCATACCAACTTACTTCTAACATACATACAACTCATGTAAACATCAATTTTCAAGTATACATGGTACTAACAACATCATAACATGGCAAATATCATCAAGGTCTTCTAGAGGCATGCTTCACATGAAATTCAAGCATCCACAAGTCAAAACTCAAACAAAAGCTTAAACCAACATATAGAGGCATTTTACAATCTAAAAACCAGCAAGCAAACATGCTCAAATAGAGAGTTTCAACACATCTCCCAAACAAACCATGGATCCCCCATTTCCCTTATTACTCTAGTCCATAAACGAAACATACATTCCAACAAAGTCATATACCGATCCCTTACTAGTGCTGCCTCCAAGACTTTAGTTGTCTGCATTGATGAACAAAAGAAGTGTAAGCACAATAGGCTTAGTGAGGAATGCTCAAAACAAAAACATCGTCAATGCATTTAAATCAGTTTTCAAACTACATTGAAATCTCATTTTAATTAACACAAGTATCATTTAAAATCCATCATGCCATCCAAAAACCATGCACTTTTCTCATTCAAAATCAGCATGAAAACCTCATGCAACATGTGTTAACAAACCAACAACAAATCCCATTTGCTAAACTCAATTTAATCCTTCCCAAGCATTTCCACACTTGCTAAGCTTAAAGAGTAAAAACATGCATTTTCAATATTATGCAACATAACACATTTCAAATTACATCATTACTCATATTGGCTCACAAGTGATTAGCAACAAGATCATTTCTCAAAAACCACATCGGATACACGGATTACCATGTGTTGTAATTTGAACCTAATTGCATTTAGACAAGATATAAGAAAAATAGGTCGTTTATTGAGGTAAACCTTCCTGCTTTACTTCAAGATTCCCCATGCGATCCGTTCGGTTCAGTCTATCGGCCAGGCCGGGTAGAGGGGGTTACATTTGATGGTATCAGAGCCAGGTTACGAAAGGTATGGATAATGGTAAGTGGTTGGTAGGTGATGTTATTGTAATCATGTATGTTTAAGTTTGCCTTGATCGGTGAATTGTTAAAGCATGTTAATGTAAGTATGTGATGGTGATGTGAAATATGTGATGAATGAATATGAAGGTGAGTTGTTATGTGATGTTTGATTGGGCTGAATCTTGATTCTTGAGTCACGAAATGGTTGTGATATGCATGTTGTATGCTTTGTGCTATGCTGGGGGGAAATTGGGATGCCCATTGCCTTATTATCTAGTGAAATGTTTTAAGTTGAAATTAAAGTCTTGGATCATTGCTTGGAGCTTGCCTGAGCAATTTGTTTTGTTTGTTTTGTAAGTTGTTATCATGCATTAAAAATAATAGCACAATTACCCGAGGAGAGAGAAGCGATCTGATATGATTGATGTTGCCTCTGGGCAAGGAATATAGGAGTGTGTAAAGTCTCCTGAGGGCTAGACGCCTCGATGTGCCTTGATGTAAGTTAAACCTGTGTTGGTTGGGTAAGTGTTGGATTGTATGGCGTCAGGTATGTAGGCGATGTTTAGAGCTTGTGAAGCTGTTAATGTTGCGGTGCATGTGACTGCACTAGCTGATGGAAGTTTGTGAGCTGTGAATAGCGCTTACGTAGCCTAAATAGAAGTTGAACCCGAGGATTGTCAATGGAGTTATTCATGGAATTGATGACATGTATGAATAAGATTGTGGAATAAGTGTAGTATAGTGATGCCCCTAGCGTAAAAATGAGTTGTATCTCGATTATATAGAGATGTGTTTAGTTGGTGGACAATTGTGGTCGTGGGCATAAAACCTGATGTTGTGTTCTGAGAGTTCTTTTGAACTTTGTTAAAGGAGAAGTATCTGAGGTTAGATATTTGGGTGATGAGAAATGTAAATTTGTGGTTCGGGTTTGAAATTGTAAGTTGTAGTTGAGTAAGGTAGAGATTGTTTAGTTGAGCATGTGAGCTCCTGGATTGGAATTGGATATGGGACATCGATGTGGTGGAACTTTTATAGATTGGTTCATGGTGGTTAAACCATATTTGTTGATTTATTGGCTACATTGTTTTCGACGTGTTGGTAACACGGGCGATGTACTTGAGCAGAACCTGGGTTTAATAACTCGTGCGAGAGCTTTAAGCACTAGGAAGTGAGTTGTGAACTCTAGTGTAGTGGTAACCAGTGTATGAGTGGTCATGCTTTAAGGGTATCGCCTGGGTTGAAGCGAGGTTGTAGTAATGTTGGACAAAGATAGTGGGGTCAGTGTGCCAAGTCTTGAGTAACGTTTGATACCTATTAAGTAGGTGGATCGTATGACCATGTTAGGCGAGCTTGTCCACGTTTGATCGGTGGGGTATAGCTTTTAGCGCTTGTTGTTGTAAGTTGCTATGGAATTTGTGCCTCGAATGTTCGTTTCAGAGGTGTTAGATGTGGGGGTAAGAATTCTTGTTAATTTGGGGTGCATTCGTCATATCCATGAATGCAGACGGTGCATTCGTCAACCCAAACAACATCACCAAGAACTCATAAAGGCCATACATCGTCCGAAAAGCTATTTTGGGGTATAGATATGTTTCAAAAGTCGAATAGTGTTGTCGGAAGATGTGGAGTTGAGGCACACTATTTTGACTGAGGCTCATAGTAGTGTATCGTGGTTTGAAGGACGAGTACTTTTGGGTGGGGTTGAAGAAGGATGTTGTTAATTTTGTAACTAAGTGTATGGTTTTCCAGCGTGTGAAAGACGACATCAGTTTCCTTCTGGGTTGTTATAACCTTTGAGGATACCGGAGTGAAAATGGGAAAGGTTCAAGATGAATTTTGTGTATGGTCTACCTTTGTCACCATCTAAGAAGAACTCTGTATGGGTGATTGTGGATCGTCTTATGAAGTGTGCACATTTCTTGGTTGTGCAATCTACGTATATGTGGGATAAGTTGGCAGAGTTATATTGTTTAAACTGTGCGTTTGCACGGTGTGCCCAAGTCCATAGTTTTGGATAGAGATTTGAGGTTCACATCGAGGTTTTGTGAATGTTAATATCAAGCGTTGGGTACGTGGTTGAATTTCAGCACTTCATATCATCCTCAGATGGATGGACAGTCGGAGCGAGTTGTCCAAGTGTCGGAGGACACGTTGCGATGTTGTGTGTTTGAGTTCTAAGATTTTTGGGAAAAGCATCTGCCTTAGGTTGAGTTTGTCAATAATAACAGTTTTCAGGTAAGTATACAAATGGCTCCATATGGGGCCTTGTATAAGAGGAAGTGTAGAACGCCTCTTTGTTGATCCGAGGCAGGGCCAAAGTTGCTTTCCTTGTCCGATATGTTCAAGGGAACAACTGAGCAAGTGAAGCTCATATGTGAGCTGTAACCCCCTTAGCCCGGCCTAGACGGTTGACCAGAACTACGAAGATTACACGGGGAAAACCAAAGTCAACCCGAAAGTCAACCTTGATTAACGTCCCTTTTTTTAACCTTATCTAAATGCATATTTACCCTAGGCGTACTCTTGAGATAACCATATTCAATAATCACAGCAATCGGAAAACAATAAGGGACTCAATTGCACAACATACAAATTTAGGGACCAAAATGTAAAATCTGGAAATTAAGAGGACTTTACCAATTTTTAAGTTACTATTATGAAATTAGTCATGATTCATGCTTCTCTGCCAAATTTCATCTCAAACGGACATCCCAAACACAAACAATTGCACATACAAAAATCAGGACTAAAACGTAAAGCTTGCAAACCTCAAAACCATTCAAATCAATGCCCAACGGTCAAGTGTTTCGAAATGGGAATAGACCGTTCAGAAACACGGCTTGGCAGTAGCCAAAGTGTTTCGAAACACCTCTGGTCATTTCGAAACGCCCAGGCCAAAACATGTACCTGTTTCGAAATGGGCAAGATTGTTTCGATACACTCTGCCCAGAAACAGCAGAAAAACCTGTTTTTACACACTTTCGACCCACCAAACATATTCATATGACCTCCATATCATGCCAACAAGTCATCAAACATTAAAGGAACATATTTGCATCATCAAAGCTCAATCATGGCATCAATTAGGAAAAACCACGAGTCTAAAGGCATGCATCCTATATTGAAAAACAAGCAATCATCAAATCTCCAAAACAAATACCAAATGGCCATTTACATGTTCCAAACATCATAGGCATTAAACCAAACTTAGGGAGTCCACAACATCTCCCAAAAACACAATCTAGGTTCCCATTGCCAAATACCAAAAGCTAATAGTGTTGTGAAAATAGTCACCATACGTGAGCTTAGACTTTCACTTGGATCCTTGACCTCCTTGCTGCCCTTAAAGCACTTCAATTCTCTGCATTATTGGTTGAAGAAAGAGAGAGCGTAAGCACACATGCTTAGTGAGAAATGCTCTAATGAAACAACACAATAATGCACTTTGTAAAAACACCTTTCCAAGACCTTTAATTTCAAAACATCATTTATCATGCATCTATGCATACAAATCAAGCATCTCATGCTTCAATGCATCAACATGTCATATTGGCTTTCAAGTGATAATCCATAACCATTTTTCAACTCAAAACACAATCGGATACGCGGATTACAAGCGTTGTCCCATACGCTTCATACACACTACCAAACACTCAAGGTGGAGTTTACCGGTACATTCACAACCCCTCAACACCCGTGATGGAGTCTACGGTACAATTACAACCCCTCCACATCACTCATTGGTAGTTGTATAACATCACTAACGAGAACACGAGACACACAACACAAGATCCTCACATGGCATTTTAACCACCATTATGACCTTAGACATCTCGTTAGTGTACTTGGATGGAGTTTACGGTACAATTACAACCCCTCCACATCCAAGGTGACTTTATTCACGGTGCACCCAATCCTATAGCCGGCTAACTATATCCGATTCAAGTACTTTTAAACCAACACATCACTTGTCAATATACATCATTTACCAACATTAATCCACTGTTTTAAGCATTAAACAAAGCCATTAAATAGTCATGCATCACTATGCATCAAACCACATTAATCAATGTCCAAATCAAGGATCTCTTACCTTGAGCATCCTTCAACACATGGCTTACAAAACCAGCATTAAACATGCTAAAATATGCTTTCAAAACAGAATTTAAACATGCAAAATAAACACATTGCATTCAACCATCTCATGCTTCATCAAAAAGAGAGTTTCTCCAAAAAACTTACTCTTGAGCTTAGCTAAGTTGTTTAGACTTAAACTAAGCTCCCATAACCTTCAAACACTGGTTTCAAAGCTGAAAACCAAACTTCACTCACCAATTCCATTTCGCAAACTTGCCAAAATGCCGATCAAGCCTCCGGATCAACACCACAAGGATCTGAAGATGTCTCCCCTGTTTTAAACACATCAAAGCAGAGGATTAATGCATCATTATGCATTAAAATCTTCAACCAAAACACCTAAACTCGCTGCTCCCATCAAAACTCACATTTGGGCTACCAAACACAACCGAAATCATATCCAAACACCTCTACAACATTACCCAGCCAAGATCCATCACTTCCAAACATTCTTAGACATCAATTAACATCCAAAAAGAGCCTAATAACGTCCTTATACCTCCAGCTATAGCAGAACATCAAAATCACCCCAAAAAACACCATTTTCACAAGTAAAAACTTAGGAAAATCAACCTATTCGAGATTGCATTGATTAAACCTCCATTTCACATCATTTAAACATCCAAGATACATCAAAAAGACATCTCAAAACAGAGCTCAATCATCTATTACGAATTTCCTCAAAATTAAATCCAAATGTTGCATTTTAAGCCAAAATCAAGAACACAACATTAAAACCTTTAATAAAACTCAATTTAATGATTGAGAACTTGAGAATTTCAGTAAAGAACTGAGTATTTAGAGGAGAAGGACGTTCATACCTCTAAATGTGGATTTCTCCTTGTTTAGAGCTAAAATCCTTGAAAATTCAATAAGCAAATGATGAGGATTCGGTGTAGAAATGATTAGGAATCATTTAGGGATTGAAAACTCCTCTTTAGGTGTGAAAATCAAAAGGAAAGTTGCTGTGGAAATGTGTTTGGTTGAGGGAATTTTGAGAGAAAATGAAATGGGAATTTTTTTTGTAAAAGTTAGTTAAGAAACTAAAATATCACTTTTCACTCTTTTCTTTTTATTAATTATCATTAAATGAGTCTTTAAATTTAAGAAAAATCTGGAGAAATCCTCCCTTGGGTAAATTAGCTCCTTAAAGATTCAAAGTTTCAATCCTTTTAAAACAGTCACGAAGTTTTCACAAATTACATTTTAGTCACTAACTTGAAATGTCATATTTCCAAACCTCATTTTGTAAAATTGATTTCACCACTCTCTTATATATAATACAAGAGGATTTTTAGATATTTTTCCATATTTTTAATGTATCCCGAACTAGGCTTTCCCTAAAATCACCTTTTATATTCGAACCGAAATTTAAACCGGTCCGGTTCAGACCCTAAACTTCGAAGCCCAAAATTGGGGTGTTACAACTCTCCCCCCTTAAGATATTTCGTCCCCGAAATTTACCTGGAGGAAAAAGGTATGGAAACTGTTTCACCATGTCATCCTTCCGTTCCCACATGGCTTCCTCAGCACCACGATGCTTCCACAACACCTTTACCAACTCAATGGTCTTGCCTCGAAGAACTTTACTGTCCGAATCCAGAATCTCTACCGGTTCCTCATCATAGGTCAAATCCGGATTCAACTCCACTTCCTCCACAGGCATCACATGCGAAGGATCCGATCTATACTTCCGAAGCATCGAAACATGAAACACATCATGATTTTTTTCTAACTCTTGCGGTAACCTCAACTTGTACGCAACAGGACCCACACGCTCAATCACCTCGTATGGTCCAATGTACCTAGGGCTCAACTTACCCTTTCGGCCAAACCTCATCACCTTTTTCTAATGCGAAACTTTCAAAAACACACGGTCACCCACCGCATACTCAATCTCCTTACGCTTCAAATCCGCGTAAGACTTTTGCCGATCAGAAGCTGCCTTCAATCGCTCACAAATGAGCTTCACCTTCTCGGTGGTTCCTTTCAACAAAGCTGGCATCGAAACCAACTTCTGACCTGTTTCAGCCCAACAAAGAGGAGTCCGACACTTCCTCCCGTACAAACCTTCATAAGGTGCCATTTGAATACTTGCCTGATAACTATTATTATAGGCAAACTCCACCAAAGGCAAATGTTTCTCCCAAGAACCCTGAAATTCAATCATGCAGCACCTCAACATATCCTCCAACACTTGGATAACACGCTCAGACTGTCCATCCGACTGTGGATGATAAGAAGTACTGAAATTCAACCGTGTACCCAAAGCCTGATGCAAACACTGCCAGAAACGCGATGTAAACCTCGGATCTCTATCCGACACAATCGACTTTGGCACACCATGCAGCCGCACAATCTCAGTAATGTACAGCTCCGCAAGCTTATCCAAAGTGTATGTAGTATGCACAGGCAAGAAATGCGCACACTTCGTCAGGCGATCCACAATCACCCACACCGAATTCTTCTTCGATGGCGACAAAGGCAAACAAGACACGAAGTCCATGGTAATCCTTTCCCACTTCCACTAAGGAATGCTCAACGGTTGCAACAACCCTGAAGGAAACTGATGCTCAGCCTTAACTCACTAACATACCATGCACTTGCTTACAAACTCAGCAACATCTTTCTTTAAACCCACCCAATAGTACTCATCACGAAGATCACGGTACATCTTAGTACTACCAGGGTGCATAGCAAAAGGACTACTATGAGCTTCAGTCAGAATAGCACGCCTCACATCAGCATCATTGGGCACTATTATCCGACCCCCAAAGCCTAAAACTCCATCATCATTAAAGCAGAAATCCGATGGCCTATCCTCTGCAATATCCTGAACATGTGGCACCAAGGAATCATCAACAACTGCTTTTCCTTAATCAACTGAACCAAGGATGGTTTCAATTGCAACTCAGCCACAAGACCGCCATCACGCGAAATGCTCAAACTGGAAAACATAGCCCTCAACTCCACTGCTACCTTCCTACTCAAGGCATCTGCTACAACATTAGCTTTACCCGGATGGTACTCGATCGTCAAATCGTAATCCTTAAGCAACTCCACCCAACGTCGTTGCCTAAGATTCAACTCTTTCTGAGACATCAGATACTTCAAACTCTTGTGGTCCGTGTACACAGTACTCTTCTCACCATACAGGTAATGTCTCCAAATTTTCAAAGCAAAAACCACCACAGCTAACTCAATGTCATGCGTAGGATAATTGCGCTCATGCACCTTCAACTGGCGCGATGCATAAGCCACCACCTTACCCTCTTGCATCAACAC
Source organism: Hibiscus trionum (assembly GCA_030270665.1). Lineage (NCBI taxonomy): Eukaryota > Viridiplantae > Streptophyta > Magnoliopsida > Malvales > Malvaceae > Hibiscus > Hibiscus trionum. Next base: position 2,154,715 of record BSYR01000004.1, read on the forward strand.
ACATCCCAAACCAATGTAGGATGCGTCACTATACACCACAAACTCTTTCCCTGATTCAGGTTGAACCAAGATAGGAGCTTGCGTCAAAGCTGCCTTAAGCTTCTCAAAAGCCTGCTGTCTCGCTTCCGTCCACTCATACTTATCATCCTTCTGCAACAGCTTCGTCAAAGGTACAACAATCTTTGAAAACCCATCCACAAACCTCCGATAGTATCCCGCCAAACCAAGGAAACTACGGACTTCATGAACAGACTTAGGAGGCTTCCAATTCATCACTGCCTCAAATCTTCTGAGGATCAACACGAATTCCTTCAGCAGAGACCACATGACCAAGAAACACAACTTCTCTAAGCCAGAACTCACACTTGCTCAGCTTGGAATAAAGCTGATTTTTCCAACAAAGCCTGCAACACAATTCTCAAATGCCCCTCATGCTCCTCCTCAGTACGAGAGTACACGAGAATATCATCAATGAACACCACAACAAATTTATCCAAGTATTCATGGAACACTCTATTCATCATGTCCATGAAAGTTGCAGGAGCATTCGTCAATCCAAACGGCATCACAAGAAACTCATAATGCCCATACCTCGTTCTGAAGGCTGTCTTTGGCACATCCACATCCTTCACCTTCAGCTGATAATACCCTGACCTTAAGTCAATTTTAGCGAACACAGCCGCTCCCCGAAATTGATCAAAAAGATCATCAATTCTCGGCAATGGATACCGATTATTGATAGTCAACTTGTTAAGCTGACGATAATCGATGCACATTCTCATAGTGCCATCCTTTTTCTTCACAAACAAAACCGGTGCACCCCAAGGTGACACACTCGGCTGTATGAAACCACGATCAAGCAACTCCTGAAGTTGCGTCTTCAGCTCTTTCAACTCTTTAGGTGCCATTCGATAAGGAGTAATGGACACTGGAGTTGTGTTTTCATACAGCTCAATCCCAAACTCCACTTTGCGATTAGGAAGCAATCCAAGCAACTCCTCCGGAAACAAACCAGGAAACTCTCGCACATTCCTAATATCTTGCACTCGTAACTCCTTTGAGCTTGTATTCATCACAAAGGCTATGTAGGCTTCACAACCTCGCCTCAGCATCCGGCTCGCTTCCAAAGTAGACACCACATTGGCAAGAAACTTCACATTCTCACCAACCACCACTACGTCATAATCATCCGCAAGCTTCAACGAAACTCGCTTATTCTCAAAATCCACTACAGCTCGATGCTCAACAAGCCAATCCATACCAAGGATTATATCAAAACCATAGAAAGGCAATTCCATAAGATCAACATGAAAAACATGATCTTGCACAACCAAGGGACATCTTCTATAAAGCTTTCGTGTCACAACAATCTCACCAAAAGAACTAGTTACTCGCATACCAACATCCAAAGACTCAACAGGTACACCAAGCAATTGAGCATGTTCACGCAATATGTATGAGTGTGTAGATCCAAAATCAACCAAGGAAAGTAATGACAAGGATTGCAAAGTGAAAGTACCTGCGATCACATCCGTGTCATTCCTCCCTTCCTTCTGAGCATACACTCTGGCCTGGCCACCACCCTCAGGCTGAACAGCTACCACATGAGCCACATTCCTTCCACCATCCTCCCTGCGCAGGAAGTTACCACGGCCGCGCCAACGACCTCTCTGTGGTGCAACAACTTCAGGAGCACGTCCCTGGCCACCACCGGCCAACAGAGGACACTCCCTCCTCATATGATCCACCAAACCACAGTTCCAGCATGAGTTACCGGTCACCACAATAGGAGCTTGTACCTCTCTCACTGCTCGAGGACAATCACGCCTCAGATGACCACGCGATCCACATGCCCAACATGTGTTCTGATCAGCTCTCACCCTGTCTCCCTAAACAGGCGAACCTTGCCCTCCACCACCACGCCTAGCCGAAGACTGATACCTCCGATCACGTCCTCTCTTGTTCCGTCCACCACCGGAACTATACTCAGCAGCCCGCTTTCCCGCACTAGGACCAACACCTCTAGAAGACAAACTAAAATTCAGCTCGATATCTTTCGCTCTACCAACCAGCACATCAAAGTCAGTGTATTCAGCAGCCAGCATATAGGTCTTCACTTCCGTCACCAAACCATAACGGAAATGTTCACACCTCTCCCGCTCATCAGGGATAAGCTCAGGTGCGTACTGACTGATTCGGACAAACTGAACCTCGTACTCAGCCACTGACATGCTCCCTTGAGTAAGAGACATAAATTAACTTTTCTTTTCATCCAGGTACCGCACACCCAGATAACTCCTCTTGAACGTGTTCAGAAAGAACGTCCAAGTCACATCAGCATCCTCCATTCCGGAGATAGTGGTTGTCCACCAGGTATACGCATCGTCATGCAACAACGATATTACACACCCCAGCTTCTGCACTTCATTGCAATTCATTTGTCCCAAAATTCTCTTGGTACTTTCCAACCAAGACTCAAAACCCTCAGCAAACAATCCCATGAACTCAGTCCCTCCCAGACTGCGCAAGCGTTCCAGAGGTAGTCTAGCATTAGAATCTCCTTGATGCCCAGCTCCATGAGCTCTAGCTACCGCCGCCTGAAAGGCTCCAGCAATAGCATGAATCAGCACTGTCATGTTAGGAGCAGCTTGCCCCTACCCAGCTTCAGGTCCAGCGACCCCAGCACCAGCTCCCTCACCCCCAGCACTGCCACCACCGGGTGGAGGAGGTAAGTCCACTACATTTTCAGCATTCTCTTCGTTCTCATTTTCATCCATAGCTCGCGTATTAACCCTCGTCTCTCTACGAGGTCCCATTCATTAAACAATGCAATCACAAATGCAATAAACACAGTCAGGCTCAGCAAGGTAAGAAATCCAAGTACTCAAGCTCATTTCCAATTAAAAACAAATCATTTCATTAGCTTTGGTATGGCAATGGGTCCCTCTAACATGCTTCACCACATCATACATCACAATTGCAACATTCTTACAATTCATACATCATACTTTCACTCAACAAGCATACAAAGCAATCATACACATATCACCCACTTAACTGTTCCCAATTACTCGAGAACTCAACTCTGATACCACCAAATGTAACACCCTTAGCCCGGCCTAGACGGTTGACCCGAACTACGAAGATTACACGGGAAAACCAAAGTCAACCATGATTAACGACCTTTTTTTCTTTTTAACCTTATCTAAATGCATATTTACCCTAGGCGTACTCTTGAGATAACCAGATTCAAAAATCACAGCAATCGGAAAACAATAAGGGACTCAATTGCACAACATACAAATTTAGGGACCAAAATGTAAAATCTGGAAATTAAGAGGACTTTACAAATTTTTAAGTTACCATTATGAAATTAGTCATGATTCATGCTTCTCTGCCAAATTTCATCTCAAACGGACATCCCAACACAAACAATTGCACATACAAAAATCAGGACTAAAACGTAAAGCTTGCAAACCTCAAAACCATTCAAATCAATGACCAACGGTCAAGTGTTTCGAAACGGGAATAGACCGTTCAGAAACACGGCTTGGAAGTAGCCAAAGTGTTTCGAAACACCTCTGCCCGTTTCGAAACGCCCAGTCCAAAACATGTACCTGTTTCGAAACAGGCAAGGGTGTTTCGATACACCCTGCCCAGAAACAATAGAAAAGCCTGTTTTTACACACTTTCGACCCACCAAACACATTCATATGACCTCCATATCATGCCAACAAGTCAACAAACATTAAAGGAACATATTTGCATCATCAAAGCTCAATCATGGCATCAATTAGGAAAAACCACGAGTCTAAAGGCATGCATCCTATATTGAAAAACAAGCAATCATCAAATCTCCAAAACAAATACCAAATTGCCATTTACATGTTCCAAACATCATAGGCATTAAACCAAACTTAGGGAGTCCACAGCATCTCCCAAAAACACAATCTAGGTTCCCATTGCCAAATACAAAAAGCTAATAGTGTTGTGAAAATAGTCACCATACGTGAGCTTAGACTTTCACTTGGATCCTTGACCTCCTTGCTGCCCTTAAAGCACTTCAATTCTCTGCATTATTGGTTGAAGAAAGAGAGAGCGTAAGCAACACATGCTTAGTGAGAAATGCTCTAATGAAACAACACAATAATACACTTTGTAAAAACACCTTTCCAAGACCTTTAATTTCAAAACATCATTTATCATGCATCTATGCATACAAATCAAGAATCTCATGCTTCAATATATCAACATGTCATATTGGCTTTCAAGTGATAATCCATAACCATTTTCAACTCAAAACACAATCGGATACGCGGATTACAAACGTTGTCCCATACGCTTCATACACACTACCAAACACTCAAGGTGGAGTTTACCGGTACATTTACAACCCCTCAACACCCGTGATGGAGTCTACGGTACAATTACAACCCCTCCACATCACTCATTGGTAGTTGTATAACATCACTAACGAGAACACGGGACACACAACACAAGATCCTCACATGGCATTTTAACCACCATTATGACCTTAGACATCTCGTTAGTGTACTTGGATGGAGTTTACGGTACAATTACAACCCCTCCACATCCAAGGCGACTTTATTCACGGTGTACCCAATCCTATAGCCGGCTAACTATATCCGATTCAAGTACTTTTAAACCAACACATCACTTGCCAATATACATCATTTACCATCATTAATCCACTGTTTTAAGCATTAAACAAAGCCATTAAATAGTCATGCATCACTATGCATCAAACCACATTAATCAATGTCCAAATCAAGGATCTCTTACCTTGAGCATCCTTCAACACATGGCTTACAAAACCAGCATTAAACATGCTAAAATATGCTTTCAAAACAGAATTTAAACATGCAAAATAAACACATTGCATTCAACCATCTCATGGTTCATCAAAAAGAGAGTTTCTCCGAAAAACTTACTCTTGAGCTTAGCTAAGTTGTTTAGACTTAAACTAAGCTCCCATAACCTTCAAACATTGGTTACAAAGCTGAAAACCAAACTTCACTCACCAATTCCGTTTCGCAAACTTGCCGAAACACCGATCAAGCCTCCGGATCAACACCACAAGGATCCGAAGATGTCTCCCCTGTTTTAAACACATCAAAGCAGAGGATTAATGCATCATCATGCATTAAAATCTTCAACCAAAACACCTAAACTCGTTGCTCCCATCAAAACTCACATTTCGGCTACCAAACACAAATGAAATCACATCCAAACACCTCTACAACATTACCCAGCCAAGATCCATCACTTTCAAACATTCTTAGACATCAATTAACATCCAAAAAGAGCCTAATAACGTCCTTATACCTCCAGCTATAGTAGAACATCAAAATCACCCCAAAAACCACCATTTTCACAAGTAAAAACTTAGGAAAATCAACCTATTCGGGATTGCATTGATTAAACCTCCATTTCACATCATTTAAACATCCAAAATACATCAAAAAGACATCTCAAAATAGAGCCCAATCATCTATTACGAATGTCCTCAAAATTAAATCCAAATTTTACATTTTAAGCCAAAATCAAGAACACAACATTAAAACCTTTAATAAAACTCAATTTAAGGATTGAGAACTTGGGAATTTCAGTAAAGAACTGAGTATTTAGAGGAGAAGGACGTTCATACCTCTAAATGTGGATTTCTCCTTGTTTAGAGCCAAAATCCTTGAAAATTCAATAAGCAAATGATGAGGATTCGGTGTAGAAATGATTAGTAATCATTTAGGGATTCAAAACTCTTCTTTAGGTGTGAAAATCAAAAGGAAAGTTGCTGTGGAAATGTGTTTGGCTGAGGGAATTTTGAGAGAAAATGAAATGGGAAATTTTTTTGTAAAAGTTAGTTATGAAACTAAAATATCACTTTTCCCTCTTTTCTTTTTATTAATTATCATTAAATAAGTCTTTAAAATTTAAGAAAAATCTGGAGAAATCCTCCCTTGGGTAAATTAGCTCCTTAAAGATTCAAAGTTTCAACCCTTTTAAAACAGTCACGAACGTTTCAAAAATTACATTTTAGTCACTAACTTGAAATGTCATATTTCCAAACCTCATTTTGTAAAATTGATTTCACCACTCTCTTATATATAATAAAAGAGTATTTTTAGATATTTTTCCATATTTTTAATGCATCCCGAACTAGGCTTTCCCTAAAATCACCTTTTATATTCAAACCGAAATTTAAACCGGTCAGGTTCAGACGCTAAACTTCCAAGCCCAAAATTGGGGTGTTACATGAGCGGTTAAGGGTTGCATCGGATCGTCATAAGTCTTACGCGGATTTAAAACGTAAAGAGGTTGAAATCGCGGTTGGAGATCGCGTGTTCCTTAAGGTACCGCCTTGGAAGAAGGTGATAAGGTTCGGACGTAAGGGAAAGCTTAGTTCGAGGTTTAGTGGACCTTATGAGGATGTAGAGCGGATTGGTTCTGTGGCTTATCGGTTGTGGTTACCTCCCGAGTTGGAAAAGATCCATAATGTGTTTCGTGATTCTATGATACAAAGGTATAGATTATCTTCGTCTCGTGTTATGTTAGATGGGGAGATAGAGTTGAATCTAGATTTTTCCTATAGTGAGGACCCAGATGGTATTCTTTATGTCTACAGTGAAGTTCTTCGTGGTAGACGGTTGAACTTGTGAAGGTATTGTGGTGACATTGAGGAGTTGAGGAGGTTGCGTGGGAAGGTAAGGTGGCCGGGTTGAGTCACTCTCGAACCTTTCTCCTTCGGGCAAAATTTCGAGGACAAAATTTACTAAGTGAGGGAGAGTTGTAACACCATGATTTTTGGCTTAGATGTTTTGTTGAGTAAGGTTGGGCCGGTGGAACATGTGTTTGTTGTTCGAACTGTTAAAAGGTGGTTTAGAGAAATTTAGGTTCGGGATTGGTTAAAAATATGGGAAAAATTCCTAAAATCCTCTAAAATTATATTTAGAGGTTTGTTAAATCAATTTCACAAAATAAGTTTTCAAAAGTATACATTTTGGGTAGTGACCAAAATGTAAAGATTTAAAAGTTGGGAAAAATGTGTTTCTCATGAAAATTCAAAATCTTAGAATCTTTAGAGAGCTACTTGGAAATTATGCCTTTTTCCTAATTTGGCATGTGTTTTAAATGTTTATTAAATAATTAAAAAGGCTTTTAATTGATTTAATTAAAAAGTAGTTAACCGATGCACAAAATTTTTGACGAGCTTTTCATTTCTCACATTCACTTCAGCCAAACACTCTCCATTTTCTCTCAATTTTCCAAAAATTCTTTTCTCTCAAATTCTCTTTTGATTTCCATCTTTTCCTTGTTGATTTCTTCTATTTTCCTTCAAGTTTCTTCAAGCTAATCTTGCCAAATTAGAGGAGAAGCAAAGATTGGAGGTAAATTTTATGCTAACCCTCTAATCTAGGTTCTTTAATGAAATTCCAAAGATATTTTGCTCTTTATTAGTGATTTTTATTGAGGTTTTGTTTTTATTTTGATAAAGTATTGAAATCTTGTTATAAAAATGGATTTTAATGTGATTTTCGGAACTTGTCTGATTTGGCTGGTTTGAGGTTGTTTCTAAAAGAGTTTTAAAAGGTTTTTGGTATTGAAGTGGAGTCTTAATCATAGAGATCCCGAAATCCTTGAGTTTCTTGATTTTTGAGGTGTTTTGGTTGAGTTTTTGGGGTGTTCTTGTGGAATACGGGTTGCTGGAGGTATAAGGACTGATTTATGTTGTTTTTGGATGTTGATTAGGGCCTAAAATGTGTTGGATGAGTTGGGTAATGGCTAGGCTGAGCTTAGAGGTCAATCGATTGAGTTTTTGGTTGTTTTGGATGGGTGTTTTGATGCTTTAGAGCATGGCTACGGGATTTCTTTTGAGTGCTGGAGTTTTGGATGCATTTAAATGCATTGAACCTCAATTTTAATGTGTTGAAAACAGTGGATAATATTTCAGAATCAAACAAAGTGATTTTAGAGGTTTTAGACGATCGATAGTTGCATCGGCAAGTGTGTTTTCGCGAGTCGATGAGTGGAATTTGGTTTTCCAGCATGGAAGCGTTTTAGAAAAGGTTTGGGTAACTTAGTTAGAGCTTGAAACGCTTTACTAAGTTCGAAAGTTAGTAAAGCGAATCTCTCTCTCGGATTGTGCTATTGTGAGAGTTTGAATGCACATGTTTTAGTTGTGTTAACCTATTGTTTTAAAGCATGTTTTGAGTATATGAAATGTGGTTGATGATGCCATGTGGATTAAGGATGCACAAGGTACGTGTTCCTTGTATGCGTGTGTTGATGCATGAGGTTTGAAGAATGGTTTAATGCTTGATTTATGGCTTATCGTGAATGCTTTGTAAAAACAGTAAGGTTTGCATGTGTTATGGATTATATTGGTAAGTGATGTTGTATAAAGTATTTTATAAATGAAATTGGGTATACTTAGCTGGCTATAGGATTGAGTGCACTATAAACAACTCACCTTGGATGTTGAGGGGTTGTGATTGTACCGAATACTCCATCCAAGTACCCTAACGATTGAGGTTTGTTTAAGGTTGCAACAGTTGAGGGTAGCTCCTAGGTGCGAACCTTGTGTGTGTCCCGTCTCTCATTAGTGGGTTATACAACTACCGATGAGTGGTGTTGAGGGGTTGTGATTGTACCGAATACTCCACCCCGGGTGTCACAACGGTAGAGGGTCACTCCCGTGTGTGAGTCTTTAGATGTCGGTAAGGTGTATGAAAGGTTTGGGACAACCCTTGGTAATCCGTGTATCCGATATGTTTTTGAGAATGTTATTATCACTTGTGAGCCAATATAAAGAAATGAAACATTGTGGGAAATGTTGTTAATGCATAATTTGAAAGATGCATGTTTTGGTTTAAGCTTAGCATATAGGTGATTATGCTTGTAAGGCTTGTATTATGTGTAGCAATGGTTTAATTGCGGGATTTATATGTATCAAGTCGCATGATGTTTATTACGATGGTTTTGAGGATAAAGTGCATGTTTTGTCAAATGAATCATGATGGTTTTGAAAAGAGTGAAAATGGTTTTGTGCATTGATGATGTTTTTTGTTTGAGCAACCCTCACTAAGCTTGTATGCGTAAGCCCTCTTTGTTCATCAATGCAAATTATTTTAGCTTTGGATGCAGCACTTGCAAGGGGATTGGTGGAAGTCTTTGATTGAAGGTAAGTCTTGGTTTTGGAAGTAGTGTAATAAAGGCAATGGGGCGTCCAATGTTTTGAATGTCGGTTGCTTTACTGGTTTCTGTGTTTGTGCAAGTTTGATAAGCATATTTGGTGGTGTGAATGACCTTTAAGCTTTGGGTTATGCTTGGGTATGCAATTTGGCCTTTTGGTGTTTTTAACTCTTTCGAAGCATGCCTCTAGTCTCATTGCTTTTGAGAATGATGCTATGTTGTCGCCTATGCTTCGTGTAAGTTGTATCTGATGAGTATTTGAGTTGCCATCTTGGTTGGGCATGTGTCAGGATGGTTTCGGACAATTTAAATCGAGTTTAAACAGCATTTTGAAACATTGCAGGCCCAGTTGTTTCGAAACGGTGGCCTGAAATGGCCTGGGTGTTTCGAAACGGCGAGGCCTGTTTCGAAAAATTTTACCTCTGTAAACCAGTGTTCCGAAACGAACCCGCGTATCTTAACGGTCATCTATGTTTTGAAACGAATGTTCCGATATAGGGCTCTCTGTTTCGAAACATCCGACCGTTAGTGCAATTCTTGAATTGTTCTGTGTTTCTGTTCCTTACATTTTGGTCCCTGTTTGCCTCGTATGCAATTGGATGGGTTCTAGATGTCGTTTTGTGCTGAGATTTTTCCGAGAAGTGTGTAATGAACCTAATTAGAGGTTAGTAATCTGACTTTGCTAATAACCCTTATATTTTATCAAATTTACGAAATGGTCCCTAAACATTAATTTAGTTGAAATCGAAGGGCAATTGTGTTGTTGTTTAATCCCCTGCTTATGTGTGTACACTTAGGAACATAATTGCATTTCGACAAGATAAAAGAAAAAAAAGGGTCTTTTATTGAGGTAAACCTTCCCGGTTTACTTCAATATTCCCCGTGTGATCTGTTCGATTCGGTCTATCGGCCATCAATTGCATGCAAAAAAAAACTTTTAGGGACCAAATTGTCTAGATGCTCATTACAAACCTAATTGTTTTAATGTTGCAGTGGATCATACATAACGTCAATCGAACATCAATCGCAAGCAAAAAAAAACTTTTAGGGACCAAATTGTAAACTTGTCAAATTACAAGAATTTTCCCCAATTTTAGATTACCATCTTTAGAGTAATCATATTACATGCATCTCTGTCAAATCGCAGCTCAAAATAATCATTCAAACTCAATTAATTGCATCCACAAAATTTAAGGACCAAAACGTAATGATTTAGAACGTTCAAAGATGCCTTTTGACCAATTTAACTACCACCGTATCGATACCCTTAGAGAGGTTATCGATACTTCCTTAAAGATCGGCCCCAAAATTCACATTCAACATGCTGGTATCGATACCCTCAAGGCCAATATCGATACGCTGAAGGGATGGTATGGATACTCTTAAGACTGGTATCGGTACCGGTAAAACCAGTAACCAAATACAGTATCGATACACCCTCGTGTATCGATAACCCCTTCCAAATTACATAGGCCGTACCAATACCCATACGAAGGTTTCAATACTCTAAGGCTTGTAATGTCAAAATTTTCTGTTTTAACTCATTTTAAATCTTTCCTATGCATACCAACTTATTTCTAAAATACATACAACTCATGTAAACATCAATTTTCAAGTATACATTGCACTAACAACATCATAACATGGAAAATATCATCAAGGTGTTCTAGAGGCATGCTTCACATGAAATTTAAGCACCCAAAAGTCAAAACTCAAACCAAAGCTTAAACCAACCTATAGAGGCGTTTTACAAGGTAAAAACCAGCAAGTAAACATGCTCAAAAATGGAGTTTCAACACATCTCCCAAACAAACCTTGGATCCCCCATTGTCCTTATTACTCTAGTCCATAAACGAAACATACATTTCAACAAAGTATTCCACCGATCCCTTGCTAGTGCTGCCTCCAAGACTTTAGTTGTCTGCATTGATGAATAAAAAGAGTGTAAGCACAATAGGCTTAGTGAGGAATGCTCAAAACCAAAACATCATCAATGCATTTAAATCGGTTTCCAAACTACATTGAAATCTAATTTCAATTAACACAAGTATCATTTAAAATCCATCATGCCATCCAAAAACCATGCACTTTCCTCATTCAAAATCAACCTGAAAACCTCAGGCAACACGTGTTAACAAAGCAACAATAAATCCCATTTGCTAAACTCAATTGAATCCTTTCCAAGCATTTCAACACGTGCTAAGCTTAAAGAGTAAAAACATGCATTTTCAATATTATGCAACATGACACATTTCAAATTACATCATTACTCATATTGCCTCACAAGTGATTAGCAACAAGATCATTTTTCAAAAACCACATCCGATACACGGATTACCAAGTGTTGTCCCAAACACTTCATACACTCTATCGGCACCTCAAGGCTCGCACACGAGAGCTACCCTCCACCATTGTGACACCCATGGTGGAGTATTCGGTACAATCACAACCCCTCAACACCATTCATCGGTAGATGTATAACCCACTAACGAGAAACGAGACACCATACAAGGTTCACACACGGGAGCTATCCTCAACCGTTGCGACACCTTAACATTCCTCGATCGTTAGGGTACAATCACAACCCCTCAACACAACTTATTAATTTTTTCTTAAGGGTTAGTTTGTCTTTGAGGATTCTATTCCATCCTCACGCTATCTTCTTCATTTGAGAAGCCTTCAGGACTTTCATCGTCTCAGGCGAGTCTCGTTTCAGACACTACGATAGGATAAACAAGAGGGAGTTTAGATAAGCAATAATAAAAGCATATTGAGATACAACTCCTAGGTGGCACAACTAAATCCTATATGATGCATGAAGACCCGGTTTAGTCCTAGAATCGACTAAACCTTTAGCTCTGATACCACTTCTGTAACACCTCTCGCCCGAGTTAGGAGCGAGGAGTGTCAATGCAAGAAATCATGCAAGGATACACAAAAATACAATCCATTTTAAACTTTTCCTTTAGAAATCATCTCTAATAGATGAGTTGTTTGACTAGGAAGTAACCATAATAATCCATTCGATTAAGCTTAAGGGTCATTTTAGGCTACTTATTTGATTTAAGCACTTATGTATTCCATTCAAGGATGTACCATTTAGTCAAAACTACACTAGTTACCATATTATAGATTAGGTAAGAATTAAGTTAAAATTTTTGTTATCATTCCAATTATGCATAGCTAAGTTCCTTTACAAATCAATGCTTAAGCAAGGTTTTAATGTCCTAAATCAATATGTTTATAAGGTATACCATTCTAGTGTACTATCTTGATCAAAGAAGGCCCTACTATTCGTACATGATTAGGAAACCATGACTCCAAGGACAATTCGACAAGAGTTAAGTACAAGATGATTCATTTCAAGCTTATTCGATTCTAACTAATTCAAACATACCATGGGTTCAATTCAACCATTATCAAGGCAAGATCCAGTCATACACATTGAATGTTAATTTCATAAGTATCAAGAGTAACCATTAAGCCATTACAAGCCTTTAGATCATGTATTATATTCATAACTTCCAAGTAGCAAAATAAACAAGTGCATGACCTTATCATGAACTCTATATACAATTAGGTGCCTCCAACTAGGAGAGTACAAAAACAACTACAAAATTATACTTCAAGCTTTACTTGTGTCTTGCTTCGGCCTCAAGAAAGATGGCTTTAGATTCAAGAAATTGGTTCAAGAAATCCTTTAACCTATAGGTTGGGAAGAAGGAAAACGAGAGTGTTAAGTAAAAGATTGTACATAGTGAGGTAGTACCTAGAGCTAGCAAGTTATCAAGTTTTAAGGTCCTTAATTTAAGTGTAACCTATCTCGGTCTTAATCAAGTTATGTCGAGTCTTAGTTTAGAATTACAAGTACTATTCGAATTGTACAAGCACACGATGATCGAGAGCTACATTTCAAACATTTACATCACTCAAGTCAAGCACGTAACACATGTACATGTGTTAGGAAATCCCAAGCAAAATGATCACACAATTCCATTCAAATAAGGGTATATCTCCACTATAACTTATCTTTCACAATATAAGAAAGCTCAAGTAATTAGGTTCATATTTTATACATGTAGCTTTCATGATTGTACAAGCTTAATAACAAGGATCAAGATTACACATTCTTTAATCAAGTTTAGCTTATCTTATTTCAAGCTTAATTAGTATAGTGCCTTGGCATTTAGTTATGTCTAGGTAATCGAGTCACCACCAATCGTCAACATAAGCTTGTACTTAGAGTACCGGTCAATCCCTCCTACTGTCGCCAAGTGACCACAACACACTTCCCTCCTACTGTCGCCAAATAAGGGCATTGGCCCTGGAATGTAGACCACCTGAAACACAATGAGCTCTTGTAGCCCCCTCGTCCCGGTCCGGACGCTTCACCGATCTGAGTGGGCTACACGGGGATAACCGAGGTGAAACCCGTTAAGGCTCCACTTCGGTTACCGACCCAAGGAAAACTTTTACTTTAATTATCTTTTCTAGATGCTTGTTATATATCCTATGTGAACAAACGACAGCAGAAGCAACAAGCAAGGCGAACAAACGACCAAAGACACAAAACATCCCATTTTACCTTTTTTAAACAGGTCGTATCGATACACTAGAAGAGGGCATCGATATGCCTTGACAAGGTCAATAGCCCAGGGTCAAACCAGGGAGACCGTATCGGTACACATGTTGACCGTACCGATACGCCCTGACTGGTCAACTTCTCACGGTCAACGATACAAGACCGTATCGATACACCCTAGACCCGTACCGGTACGCCGAAATCTCCTCAATAACTCAGATTTCCAGTGAGGATTTGGCGTATCGATACGCCCTCGTGTATCGGTACTCTAGGCCAAACTTGAGTCCAGAAGTGTAGGACCGTATCGATACGGCCCTTAGGCGTACCGATACGCCCTACACTGCAATGCTCAATTTTGCAGCCTAAGACTCCCAAACACGACTCTAGATGCATTTTAAGACTTCCCTAACCACATACAAACATACATACAACATTTAACAACCAAAATCTAAGCATACGAGGCAACCAACACGAACAAGCATCATTCATTCAAGAGATTCATGCATTTACCAAAAGATGACATACAAAGCACTTTAAGGTTCATGCATTAACAACCATACATGAAGCATTCTTAAAAGGCATAAAGCCAACATACTAGTCACAAGCAAGCCTTAAGCAAACATCAACCAAAAACATAGGAGTCTAACATGCTCCTAAAACCAAACATAAACATAACTCCAAACATTCAAATCCCATTGCTTGACTATTACAACCCTTTAATTTAAATTTCATACTTGAGCTCACCAAAAGCAACACAAGCACACTTGGAGGCCCCCTTCTTGCACTAGCAACCCACGAACTACGGATCTGCATTGTCGAACAAAAGAGAGCGTAAGCATAAAGCTTAGTGAGGGTAAGCTCATTAAAACAAACCTCGACAATGTAGGGTCCAAGCACGAGCACAACAAAGGTAGAATGCATGATCTTACCTTCGATCCACACGAACCAAAATACACATGATGCATGAACATATATTCAATATTATGCCATGCTCAACAAGTCCAAAGCAACATCATAAATAAGCACATATAATAATCCATATGGCAACACATATAATCTTATATTGGCACCTAGCTATGACTCGAATACACGGATAACACGGTGGAACTCACATCCAACACCACAATTACCTTACGGTGGGATTACGCTCATTACCGTTCACGCGGAGGGGATTCCACTCTTCCTCACGCATCGTCGATGGGATTACCCTCATCATCGACCAACATATATATAAGAAGGTTTTTTCGGGTGAACCCGTACTCCATCTTGATGACTGCCATTGTAACCCCCTTAACCCGGCCTAGACGTTCGACCCGAATTAAGAAGATCATACGGGGAAAACCAAAGTCAACCCGAAAGTCAACCTTGATTAACGACCCTTTTTTTTCCTTTTTAATCTTGTCTAAATGCTCATTAACCCTAGATGTGTTCACACAAACATCATACTCAAAGATCACAACCATCAGAGAACATTCAGGGACCTAATTGTACAAAACACAACTTTAGGGACCAAACTGTAAATTCTGAAAATTACAGGGACTTCACCCAATTAAAAGTTACCAATATAAAATTAGTCATGTTTCATACTTCACTGCCAAATTTCAGCTCAAACGGACATCTCAAACTCATCCAATTGCAAAAACAAGATTCAGGACCAAAACGCAAACATTTCAAAACACATAACCGCCAATGTCAGCCCCCAACGGTCAGGTGTTCCGAAACAGAGAGAACCTGTTTCGAAACGCGGGGCCGTTCCGCAACGCGTACCGAAACGAGGCTTGGCAGTAGCCAAACTGTTCCGAAACAGTGCCACCCGTTTCGGAACGCCCAGGCCATTTTAGGCACCCGTTCCGATACGGTAGCACCTGTTCCGAAACAGGTTGCCCAGACTGCAGCAACTTTGCTGGTTAAACATACTTTTGACCCACCAAACATGCTCCAAAAGCCACCAAATCACACCAACAAGTCATTCAACATATAGGGAACATAAATGCATCAAAACCAGATACATAACCACCCCTAGGTGCAACAACACATTAAACTCATTCAAGGCTCAATCATGCTTTTAAACAAGAAACATAGCAATACAACTTAAGCATAGGGAGATTCAAACGTTGCAACATTAATCCACATGATTCAAAACCATAACCCAAACTTGTCCAACATACACAATCTCCTTTAACAACAACATAAGAGATTCTACCCCCATTGCCTTTATTAACTATAGCTATTAACCGAGACATACATCTCTAATGGAGTCCTCCTTGAATCCCTTGCTTCTCGCTGTCCAAACTTCAATTATCTGCATTGATGGACAAAAAGGAGCGTAAGCACATAATGCTTAGTGAGGAATGCTCAAAACCAAAACACCATCAATGCAGCGAATCATAAAACCACTTTTAAAAGCAAACTCGATTCGACAAACCAAAGCAATATTTGAAAACCCTTTTTCAACAACATGCTTTAAAATCATGCCTTGCACAAACATGAAAACCAACCCTTAGCTTAGGAAGCTAAGTAAACCTTTTCAAAACATAAACTTGCAAAACCATCAAATTAGCCATTCCATGCAAAAACACCATATGCAAAGCTAATTTCAAACCTTGGAAAACACTTCCACTTTACATCTTACCATTCTCATACTTGAATGTCATTTCAAATAAAGAAACCCTTTTTAAACCATCTACTCAAACAATCCAACACATGCATTAAACAAATGCAACATATGAACCACATCATTAACAATTGCATCACATGCCCTTTTAAAACAAGTCTCCACAAGACTTCAATGCACTAAAGAGATTTCATGCACACATGCACCATTCTCAATAGATAATCAACACTTGTTCAAACCAACAAGTCAACATGCATTCATAATACATTTTACACTTTTCATGCAACCATGCATCATTTCAAGCATCTCATGCTTCATTATATTCAAGAACATCATATTGGCCTCCAAGTGATAACCAAATCCACTTTTCAACTCAACACCCGATCGGATACGCGGATCACAAGCGTTGTCCCCACGCTTCATACACACTACCAATCCAAGGTCTCCAAATGGACTTTTAACCACCATTTGACCTTACCATTCACAAGGTTCCCATGTATGGACTTTTAACCACCATACAACCTTAACTTTCACAAGGTTCCCATATATGGACTTTTAAACACCATATAACCTTAACATTCACAAGGTTCCAATGTATGGACTTTTAACCACCATACAACCTTAACATCACCGATTGGTAGTTGTATAACATCACTAACGAGATCTGGGACACCCTATACAAGATCCACACATGGACTTTACACCACCATTGTGATCTTAACCAGCACAAGGTCCTCAAATGGAATTTTAACCACCATTATTACCTTTGCTTAACCAAGGTCCTCGAATGGGATCTCATCCACCATTATGACCTTAACCATCTCGTTAGGAAACTTGGATGGAGTTTACCGGTTCACTCTTAACCACTCCACATCCAAGGCAACTTAATTCACGGTGCACCCAATCCTATAGCCGGCTAACTATATCCGATCAAAGAAACCAAGAACCACTTACATCACTTGCCAATATAACCATCTTACCACATTAATCCATTAATTCACAAGCATAATCAAAATGCAATAACCACCATGAACTTTAACCAAGAACCAACCATGGACTTTTAAACACCATGTTGTTCTTAAATAAACAAGGCTTACACAAGGACTTTCAACCACCTTTGTAACCTTAACCATCACTTACCAAAATGCATTATTAACAACAATATTCCACTGTTTTAAAGCATCACACAAAGCCATTAAACAACATGCAACACTATGCATCAATTCCACAATTTCAATGTACAAAACCAAGGATCTCTTACCTCGAGCATCCTTCACATATGGCTTTCAAAACCAGCATTAAACCATGCTAAAATATGCTTTCAAAACAGAATTTAAAACATGCAAATCATATGCATTGCAACCATCAATCACAATTGCTTAAAAAGCCAATTCACAACACAACCAAGAGCGAAAATCCATCTACTTACTCTTGAGCTTAGCAAAGTTGTTTAGACTTAAACTAAGCTCCCAAAACCTTCAAACCTTGGTTTAAAAGCTGAAAACCCAACTTCACTCACCGATACGCAAAACAAGGCTAGCCAACAAGCCTTCCAAGCATTCGAAACCTTCCACAACACCTCTAATGCTCACGGATCAACTTCCCCTGTTTCAAGCACACAACATCAGAGGATTAATGCATCATAATGCACTAAAAACACCAGCAACACAACTCAACTCGATGCTCATTGCAAATCCATCATTTCGGCTACCAAACACAACCGAAATCACCTCCAAACACTTCCAAAACTTAACCCAGCCAAGATCCATCACTTCAAACCATTTTTAAACATCAATTAACATTCAAAAAGGATCTAACCACGTCCTTAAACCTCCAGCTATAACAGATCACCAAGATCACTCCAAAAACAACCAAAAACTCAAGCAAAACTTAGGAAATTCAACCTATTCGGGATTGCATTGATTAAACCTCAATTATTCATCAATTTAACATTCAATTAACATCAATTTAACACCTCAACACACTGCCCAAACAGATCATACGAAAATTTCACCAAAATCAAGCAAATCTTGCATTTTAAAGCCAAAAATCAAGATTCCAATTGTAAAACCTTTAATAAATCATAAATCAAGGATTGAGAACTTAGGAATTTCAGTAAAGAACTTAAAGTTCAGAGGAGAAGGACGTTCTTACCTCCAAACATGAATTTCTCCCTTTTTAGAACCAAAATCTTGAAAATCCACTTAGCAAATGGTGAGGTTTTGTTGTAGAGATGATTAGCAATCAATAGGTAATTGAAAAGATGAATTTAGGTGACAAAATCAAAGAGAAAAGCTCTGGAGAAAGATGTTTGGCTTGAGAGAAAATGAGAGAAAATAGTTGAGAGAAAAGTTAGTTAAAACTAAAATATCTTCCCTCCACTTTGTTTATATTTAAAAACCTTTTAATTAATCATTTAATATATTTAGAAAATCTGGAGAAACTCCCATTGGGTAAATAGCTACTTAAAGATTCAAAGTTTCAATCCTTTTTAAAACAGTCACGCAGTTTTCAAAAATTACATTTTGGTCACTAACCCAAAATGTCACCCTTCCAAACCTCGTTTTGCAAAATTGATTTCACAGTTCACTTATATATATTAAAAGAGGATTTTAGGACATTTTTCCATATTTTTAATGCAACCCGAACTAGGCTTTCCTAAAAATCACCTTTTATATTCGAACAACACTTTGACCGAACCGGTCAACGCCCAAAACTTCTAAGCCCAAAACCGGGGTGTTACAGCCATCACCAAGACCACGCGCATTTGACTCACGTGTGCAGACTAAATATCCTAATGATCGATCATTTGTACCCAAGCGTACTAGTGTCAATATTAAACGCAATCCACAACCCTTCACAACATCATATCATATCAAATTTTGTGCTTAGCACGTACTCACCGTGATTAACATCATGTACATTCAACATGCATATAACAATGCATCAATCCATGCCTCAACATACATGTATAACACCATATACATCACCAACATAATCACAATTAAACATGAGGCATAAATTCAACCAAAGATCAACCATAGTCTCTAACTATAGCTTGGGATTAGACTATCAATCTAATCCCAACTCTAGGTGGGTCTACCAAGCCCAACCTAGTCCACATGCTTGAACCAACACTTTAAAACAATTTAAAAGCATTTAACCACTCACCTTCACTTCCAAGCTCAACAACCAAGCAACCAAGACCTTCAAGATTCTGGATTCACTCCCGATGCTTCACCAACACAAACTCTTGCTTCTAATCAACTCAACACAAACAAAGCAACCTCGAATCAGTTCATACATCAATGTAGCAACCCGGAACACTACTCAAGCATAAAACACATGATTCTCAAGCCAAGAACAACCCCAAAAACTCCAAACCCGAGCAGCCCTCTATACCCACTAAAATATTCCATTTCAAACAACCAAATGATCATCAAACACACCCAAAACGATCCTCATATATCATACAATCAAAACCAAACATTTTCCCACTTAAAATAGCCCTTAAACCCACTCTAAAACCCCAACAAAACCCATTTTCGAAAATCTTTATAAAACACCTCAAAATTCACATATGTTGGACCTTTTTGGTTTCTAAGATCATATCAGACATTAACAAATCAAAAACTTAAATTAAAACCCATAAAGTAGCAACCTTTAATATTTTCCATGGAAAACAAAATTTCTAAAACAATGATGAAAATGAAATCTAATGGTACTTTTGAAGAGAGGAAGATGAGAGCAAAATGGGGATATAATTACCTTTCAAAATCGACCAAAAATGAAAAAGAAATGAGATGGAATAGTGAAAATGGTGAGAGCCCTCTCCTTGTCGTTGAAAACCAAAATAAAGAGAGGAGGAAGATAACAAGGAGCTCTTTTAATTAAAAAATGGGGTTTTAAATTGAAGTCCATCTATTTACAGATTTGCCATTAATGAGATGGCAAATCTCAATATTTACAAATTTCATGGAAAATGGGTTTTAAATCTATTTAAGTCCAACTCTATCTCCTCAACAGGCATAACATATGGTCTTTCCACGCAACACCTTGCTATCAGAAGTAAGTATCTCAACAGGTTCTTTGTTGTAAGAAAAATCTGGATTCAACTCTATCTCCTCAACAGGCATAACATGGGACGGATCTGATCTATATTTCCTAAGCATCGACACATGAAAATATCATGGATCTTCTCTAACTCTGAAGGCAATCTCAAACGGTAAGCTACCGGCCCAATCCGCTTGACTATCTCATATGGACCAATGAACCTCGGACTCAACTTGCCTTTCCGGCCAAATCTCATCACCTTCTTCCACAAAGATACTTTCAGGAACACTTTCTCACCCACTGAGAACTCAATCTCTTTTCTCTTCAAGTCTGCATAAGATTTCTGACGATCAGAAGCTGCTTTCAAACGGTTATAGATCAACTTCACTTTTTCTGTAGTCCCCTTAAGCAAATCCGGCATAGGTAACAATTTATGACCCGTTTCGGCCCAACAGATCGGAGTCCTACATCGTCTACCATACAAAGCCTCATAAGGAGCCATCTGAATACTAGCCTGGTAACTGTTGTTGTAAGCAAACTCAACTAAAGGCAAGTGCTTCTCCCAAGAACCGTGGAAGTCAATCACACAACAACGAAGCATATCCTCTAATATCTGTATCACTCGCTCTGACTGTCCATCGGACTGCGGATGATAAGAAGTACTGAAATGCAAACGGCTACCTAAAGCACTATGCAAACAACCCCAGAACCTCGAAGTGAATCTCGGATCTTTATCTGAAACAATCGACTTCGGAACTCCATGAAGTCTCACAATCTCGCGAATGTACAAATCCGCCAACTTGTCTAAAGAATCTGTAGTGTTCACTGCTAAGAAGTGAGCACACTTAGTGAATCTATCCATTATTACCTATACAGAGTTCTTCGAAGGAGACAACGGTAACCCCGACACAAATTCCATAGTAATTCTCTCCATTTCCATTCCAGAATCTTCAAAGGCTGTAACAAACCTGAAGGAACCTGATGTTTTGCCTTTACTCTCTGACAAACCATACAACGGCTCACATACTCGGCTACATCCTTCTTCAAACCAACCCAGAAATAACCATTTTTCAAATCACGGTACATCTTGGTACTGCCTGGATGCATAAAGAAAGGACTCGAATGAGCTTCACTCAGAATCATACGTCTCAACTCAACATCTTCAGGTACTACAACTCTGTCTCTGAAACATAACACATTCTCACCACTGAAACTATACTCGGTCGGTCTACCTTCGGCTATGTCCTGAACATGAGGAACTAAAGACACATCTTGCAACTGCTTCTCTCTAATCAACTGAATCAAGGAAGGCTTCACTTGCAACTCTGTGATCAAACCATCATCACCGGATACACTCAATCTAGCAAACATAGCTCGCAACTCAACTGCAACTTTTCTTCTCAAAGCACCGGCCACTACATTTGCCTTACCCGGATGGTACTCAATGGTCAAATCATAGTCTTTCAACAACTCAAGTCATCTTCTCTGTCTCAAGTTCAACTCTATATGTGTCATCAAATACTTCAAGCTCTCATGATTAGTGTAAACTATACACTTCTCACCATACAAGTAATGACGCCAAATCTTCAATGCAAACACAACTGCGGCTAACTCTATATCGTGAGTAGGATAGTTCTTCTCATGTACCTTCAACTGTCTCGAAGCATAAGCAACAACTCTTTTTCTTGCATCAAAACACAACCTAACCCTATGTAGGAAGCATCACTATAGATCACAAATTCTTTACCTGGAACTGGTTGCACTAACACTGGAGCATTTGTCAAAACTTCTTTCAATTTCTCAAAGGCCTTCTGTTTTGCATCTGACCACTCAAACTTAACTCCTTTTTGCAACAATTTAGTCAAAGGAGTAGCTACTCTAGAAAAACCATCAACAAATCTCCTATAGTAACTGGCTAATCCTAGGAAACTCCTAATCTCAGTCACAGACTTAGGTTGTTTCCACTCAACAACAGCCTCAATCTTCGTCGGATCAACACGGATACCTTCAGCTGACACAACGTGGCCAAGAAACACCACTTCTCGAATCCAGAACTCACATTTACTAAGCTTCGCATACAACTGATTGCTCATTAATCTCTATAAAACAAATCTCAAGTGCTCATCATGCTCTTCTTCTGATTTCGAGTACACAAGAATATCATCTATGAAAAAAACTAAAAAACGGTCTAGATAATCTCTGAAAATTCTGTTCATTATATCCATGAATGTTGCAGGTGCATTCGTGAGCCCAAACGGCATCACAAGGAACTCATAGTTACCATATCTAGTCCTAAAAGTTGTCTTCGGAACATCGCACTCTTTTACTTTCAACTGATAGTACCCTGATCTCAAATCTATCTTCGAGAACACTGAGGCACCCCTCAACTAATCAAACAAATCAACTATACGAGGTAACAGATACTTGTTCTTCAAGGTCAACTGATTCAACTGCCTGTAGTCAATACACATTCTCATACCACCATCTTTCTTCTTTACAAACAACACGGGAGCACCCCAAGGCGAACTACTAGGCCTAATGAAACCACGGTCTAATAACTCTTGAAGCTGACTCTTCAATTCTTTCAACTCTTTCGGAGCCATACGATACGGTGCTATAGAAACTGACGTAGACCCTGAAACAGTCTCAATTACAAACTCTACATCTCTGTCAGGAGGCAAACTTGGTACTTCTTCAGGAAACACATCCGGAAAATCACAAATTGTTCTAATATATTTCGGTCTAGCCTCACTCATATTAGGATTCATCACATAAGCTAAGTAAGCCCCATAACCGGAATCCATCAACCTATGAGCCTCTAAAGCTGACACAACATTAGACAAGAACTTAATGTTCTCGCCTACTACTACTACCTAGTAGTCATCAGAAAGTTTCAAAGCAATTCTCTTTGTCTCAAAATCCACACTAGCTTGGTGCTCAACCAACCAATCCATACCCAAAATAATATCAAAACCATAGAATGGAAGCTCCATCATGTCAACAGGAAACACATGACCCTGAATCTTCAGCGGACACCTACTATACATTCGTCTAACTACAACTGTGTCACCAAAGGAACTAGTCACATGCATTCCTACATCTAAGATCTCAACATGTATATCTAACTTCTTTGCATGCTCACTCAAAATGTAGGAATGCGTAGAACCCGAATCAACCAAAGAAAGAAAAGACATAGATTGTAACTCAAAATTACCTGCTATCACATCTGTGTCGTTCTCGGCCTCTCTCTGAGCATAGACCCTCGTTGA
Source organism: Hibiscus trionum (assembly GCA_030270665.1). Lineage (NCBI taxonomy): Eukaryota > Viridiplantae > Streptophyta > Magnoliopsida > Malvales > Malvaceae > Hibiscus > Hibiscus trionum. The sequence continues at coordinate 2,178,443 of BSYR01000004.1, forward strand.
TCCACCCACCTCTGGCTTTCACTGCCACAACATGGGCAAGGATCCTCTGAGAATCTACCCTAGGTGCATCAGCCCTAGGCTAGAAGTAGCCACGACCGCGCCCACGGCCTCTCTGATAATCTATCGCTCTCATAGGAGCCTGAGCTATGTTAGGTGCCTGTGCCGCCTGATGCGGACACTCCCTCTTGAAGTGGTCCCTCAAACAACAGTTCCAACAAGCATGGAAGTTACCCCCAACACTCTCCAGAATGTTGTCTCCCACAACGGGTACACTCGGGCAAACGCCCTCCAGCTCTATGGCCCTGGTGGCCTCTATCGTGGTGGCCACCGCCACGTCTATGGTCAAAATGCTGTCTGCCACCCCGATGCCTCTTGGCATCCCCACGTTCAAAGTTGTTATGTCTCTTTCCAGAACTAGATCCTCCTGAATGCTTGGTCAGCCCCAAGCTATGCTCAATGTCCTTGGCTCTAGCAACCAAGACATCAAAATCTGAATAATCTGAAGCTAAGGTGTACTTCTTAACTTCCTCATGAAGCCCATATCTGAAACGGTTACAACGGTCCCTCTCAGTAGGAACTTACTCTGGAGCGTACTAACTCAAACGGACAAAACAGATCTCGTAGTCAGTCACAGAAGCATCTCCCTAAACACGAGCCATGAACTCTCACTTCTTCTCATCAAGATATCTCGGCCCCAATTACCTCTTTCGGAAGACAGACTCAATGAAATCCCATCCAATCTCAGCCTCAGGAACCCCCGTAGTAATGGTGACCCACAAGGTGTAGGCATCACCCTGTAGCAACGAAATCACACAAACCAATCTGCGAGCACCAACGCAACCCATCTGAGCTAAGATGCGGACAGTCTTCTCCAACCACAACTCGGATATCTCAGGTGTAGACCCTCTGAACTCTTCAGCCCCTAGGTTGCGTAGCCTCTCCAACGGTAAACTAGCATCATCCCCTCTAGGCTGAGCTGCAACTTGAGCCCCGACAACTGCGGCCTGAAACGCTCCCGCTATAGCTTGTACAAGCGGAGCCATATCTATTCCCGCAGGACCTTGGCCACCCTGACCAACCTGAGGTCCTGCTCCCTCAACTCCAGCCTCGCCTCCCGCTTCCGAATGAGGAGGTGGTGGTGGTGGAGCTCCAACTCCAGCAGTAGCATGCTATTCCACATGAGCCTCTAATCCAGCCATCGGCTCATCAACAGGAGCCGCAACACGAGGTTCCTGACGAACCAACCTCGGTCTACCTCTAGGCCTCGACATCGTGCTCACAAACAACAACTACAACAACAACAACAAAGCACAAAAGATAGGGTTAGCAAGGCAAGGGTTCCAAGTGGCTCAAGTATGTTCCCTCACTTTAAAAATCCTTTTTTCCGATGTAATAGTAGTAATGGGACTCCACACAACATGCTTCAAACAAATCAACTCACATACATGCTCAAACAAACATACAACAAGGCATACTTGATAAACAAGCCAACGTGCTTACATGGCAAGCAAACACCGTGCATTTCGATACAAGGACTTAACTTACCTCACTTACCTGCCCAAGGTCTCAGTAACCTTAGGCTCTGATACCAACAAATGTAGCCCCCTCGTCCCTGTCCGGACGCTTGACCGATCCGAGTGGGCTACACGGGGATAACCGAGGCGAAACCCGTTAAGGCTCGACTTCGGTTACCGACCTAAGAAAAACTTTTTCTTTAATTATCTTTTCTAGATGCTTGTTATATATCCTATCTGAAAAAACGACAGCGGAAGCAACAAGCAAGGCGAACAAACGACCAAAGACACAAAACAGCCCATTTTACCTTTTTTAAACAGGTCATATCGATACACTAGAAGAGGGTATCGATACGCCTTGACTAGGTCAACAGCCCAGGGTCAAACCAGGGAGACCGTATCGGTACACAGGTTGACCGTACCGATACGCCCTAACTGGTCAACTTCTCATGGTCAACGATACAAGACCGTATCGATACACCCTAGACCCGTACCGGTACGCCAAAATCTCCTCAATAACTCAGATTTCCAGTGAGGATTTGGCGTATCGATATGCCCTCGTGTATCGGTACGCTAGGCCAAACTTGAGTCCAGAAGTGTAGGACCGTATCGATACGGCCCTTAGGCGTACCGATACGCCCTGCACTGCAATGCTCAATTTTGCAGCCTAAGACTCCTAAACACGACTCTAGATGCATTTTAAGACTTCCCTAACCACATACAAACATACATACAACATTTAACAACCAAAATCTAAGCATATGAGGCAACCAACACGAACAAGCATCATTCATTCAAGAGATTCATGCATTTACCAAAAGATGACATACAAAGCACTTTAAGGTTCATGCATTAACAACCATACATGAAGCATTCTTAAAAGGCATAAAGCCAACATACTAGGCACAAGGAAGCCTTAAGCAAACATCCACCAAAAACATAGGAGTCTAACATGCTCCTAAAACCAAACATAAACATAACTCCAAACATTCAAATCCCATTGCTTGACTATTACAACCCTTTAATTTAAATTTCATACTTGAGCTAACCCAAAGCAACACAAGCACACTTGGAGGCCCCCTTCTTGCACTAGCAACCCACGAACTACGGATCTGCATTGTCGAACAAAAGAGAGCGTAAGCATAATGCTTAGTGAGGGTAAGCTCTTTAAAACAAACCTCGACAATGCAGGGTCCAAGCACGAGCACAACCAAGGTAGAATGCATGATCTTACCTTCGATCCATTCGAACCAAAATACACATGATGCATGAACATATATTCAATATTATGCCATGCTCAACAAGTCCAAAACCACATCATAAATAAGCACATATAATAATCCATATGGCAACACATATAATCTTATATTGGCACCTAGCTATGACTCGAATACATTGATAACACATTGGAACTCACGTCCAACACCACCATTACCTTACAGTGGGATTACACTCATCAAGGTTCACGTGGAGGGGATTCCACTCATCCTCACGCCCCGTCGATGGGATTACACTCATCATCGACCAACATATATATAAGAAGGTTTTCCGGGTGAACCCGTACTCCATCTTGATGACTACCATCACCAAGACCACGCGCGCATTTGACTCATGTGTGCACACTAAACATCCTAATGATCGATCATTTGTACCCAAGCATACTAGTGCCAATATTAAACGCAATCCACAACCCTTCACAACATCAATTCATATCCCATTTCGTGCTTAGCACGTACTCACCATGATTAACATCATGTACATTCCACGTGCATATAACAATGCATCAATCCATGCCTCAACATACATGTATATCACCATATACATAGCCAACATAATCACAATTAAACATGAGTCATAAATTCAACCAAATAACAACCATAGTCTCTAACTATAGCTTGGGATTAGACTACCAATCTAATCCCAACTCTAGGTAGGTCTACCAAGCCCAACCTAGTCCACATGCTTGAACCAACACTTTAAAACCATTTAAAAGCATTTAACCACTCACCTTCACTTCCAAGCTCAAGACTACCAATCTAATCCCAACTCTAGGTAGGTCTACCAAGCCCAACCTAGTCCACATGCTTGAACCAACACTTTAAAAGCATTTAACCACTCACCTTTACTTCCAAGCTCAACAACCAAGCAACCAAGACCTTCAAGATTCCGGATTCACTCCTGATGCTTCACCAACACAAACTCTTGCTTCTAATCAACTCAACACAAGCAAAACAACCTCGAATCAGTTTATACATCAATGTAGCAACCCTGAACACTACTCAAGCATAAAACACATGATTCTCAAGCCAAGAACAACCCCAAAAACTCCAAACCCGAGCAACCCTCTATACCCACTGAAATCTTCCATTTCAAACAACCAAACGATCATCAAACACACCCAAAACGATCCTCATATACCATACTATCAAAACCAAACATTTTCCCACTTAAAATAACCCTTAAACCCACTCTAAAACCTCTCTAAAACCCCAACAAAACCCATTTCCGAAAATCTTTATAAAACACCTCAAAATTCACATATGTTGGACATTTTTGGTTTCTAAGATCATATCGGACATTAACAAATCAAAAACTTAAATTAAAACCCATAAAGTAGCAACCTTTAATATTTTCCATGGAAAACCAAATTTCTAAAACAATGATAAAAATGAAATCTAATGGTACTTTTGAAGAGAGGAAGATGAGAGCAAAATTGGGATATAATTACCTTTCAAAACTGACCAAAAATGAAGAAGAAAGGAGATGGAATAGTGAAAATGGTGAGAGCCCTCTCCTTGTCGTTGAAAACCAAAACGAAGAGAGGAGGAAGATGACAAGGAGCTCTTTTAATTAAAAAGGGGGTTTTAAATTGAAGTCCATCTATTTACAGATTTGCCATTAATGAGATGGCAAATCTCAATATTTACAAATTCCATGGAAAATGAGTTTTAAATCTATTTAAGTCCAACATAAGATGTTTGCTTTGAAAATATGAAGCCCAAAGAACATATTATTATTTTAATTATAAAACCGAGACTCAAAATATTATTTTATTATTATTTTCACCCGACCCCTAAACCCGGGTGTTACAGCTCCAGACTCTAAGGCATGCCTTTCTACCTAAGACCAACTAGCAACCAAGGGCTTTATAGATTTTACTTATCAAGCATTCATGTATCAAGTGTTCAGGACATGTTCATTCAAGTATTAAACTTATTCAAGTTTCAAGCATTGTTTATCAAGATTAAAATTGCCCTTTGGCTTATTCGAGCCTTAGCTCCCATATACCACACATTTTCATTGTTTCAAGTAACAAGCAAAATCATTTATACATATAAGGTCATTCGAATGGTTCAATCCAAGGCATAGAGGATAAACATTTGGTTATTTTTTATTTTCATTAACAAGCCAAGTATCAAGCATATTCAATTTCTAAGTCTTTATTTAATCCATTATTCCCTTAATATCAAAATACCAAGCATGGATTTAAGTTCATTTCATAGCATCAATCATAGATCCAGAAGATAGTCATAGATATTTGGTTAGGACCTAAGTCCTAAACCTATTTAAAACTGCACTCACAATACTCCAAGCTAAGCTATTGATGATCCTTGATGTATATCCCTTTATCCTTTCTACTAGCTTGGACAATCTTCTCTTCTTCAACAAGGCCCTCTACTCCTTGTTCTAACAAGCCACACAATACCATAGAAGAAATATTAGCATCCAATTAATCAAGACAATTTATACATTCAAACATATATTTCATTACAAGCATCAAAATTGTTTCTGCCAGGCAGCATGCATATCACTCACTTAAATGCTTATATCTTTTAATTCGTACGTCAGACTTTAAAATTGTTTACACCGTTAGAAATAACTTAATCCTCTTTCTGATCATATAAGCCTTGCATTTTTCGTCCTTATAAATTAATACAAATTTTATCACGAAGACAGATCAAATTGCACTGCCAAAGCAATCCAGTTTACATTTAGGTTCATTTTAGTGAGTAAAATAGTCCATGATCTTTAATGCATTCAATCCAGCCCTTAAAACCTTAATTACTATGTTTTCCCTCTATTTTAGCATGTTGATTTTAGTCCCTAATTCATCCAGTTTAGTCCATTAATTATCCATAATTCCAATTTTAGTCCCTATTACACATACATGCTAACAAGCACTTTAAAATCAGTCCCAATTACTTATTAATCAACAATTCGACCTAGAAAGATTTTAATTTACTTCTCCCCCATTTTTAATTCCATTTTCCAGCCTTTAATTTTACCCATAACGGTCCGGAATTCATTATTTCTTCCAGATCAGTCCCTAGCTAGTCAATTAAGCAATTTAAGTGACTAGTTTTATTACTAGCTCAATTTTCAGCATTTAGGCACTAATTTCCAATTGTTCAATGACCTCATTCATTTCATTGTCATGTTTTTCCAGCATGTGTATCATTCAATCTATCCTCAAATTCATGGGCAATTCGAATTACATACTTTCTAATTACATGATCATACAAGCTAATATTTTCATGGATGTTCACATATTTAATTTCTAAATTCACTATCAATTTATCAAGCTACTATCAAATTCTATTCATAAGCACATATGTAACAAGCGATTCCATGGGTTCAAGCCTCACATTAACATCTAAAGCTTATTCTAATTTTAGGGAGAAATTCACTTACAATTCTTATGTAAAATGCACAAAAAGTGTATCCTACTCGAGCTTCCCAATGCTTCAATGGAGAGTTTCTTTTCAAACTTTCTTTCTCTAGTTTCCTTAAATAAATTCGGCTAAGTGGATATGATGAAGAAGATGATGCAATCTTAATTTGTTTAGGGAAATGAGTAGTTTTCCCCTTAATGAATTGTTGCGTGTAAAATAGTCTATCGCAATTGTAGTGCAAGTGTACACGACGCAAGTAGTAAAGTGATACGAAGTATCGGATATCGTCTCCACAGGGATTGGGCTAATGACTTCACCTTGTTTACTGCACGAAAGTAAAGGAAATAATTAAGAGTTGTCACGAGAATAATAAGGTAAAAACGTAAAATAAAGGATTGAGAAATCAAGATAGAGAGAATGGGCTGGTATTGAGTTGCTCAGTAGTGCAGGTATTGAACTGCTTAGGATTTCCAGTTCTGTCGTCGCGCCCGTCGCCGACAGCACCTGTCGCGGCGGCTGTCCGTTAGCTGTCGCGGCAGCGAACACTAACTCCGTACTTCAAGCTTGGCAAGAATCCCAGTTCTGCCTTGCCCTATCCCTAGGCACAAGTCTGTCGATGATCACGTCTTTGATGATACCTCCCGGCGTGAATCGAAGGATGAACACCGATGTGTATGAATTCTTCCTTAGCCACTTAACCTCGCCCTATCCCTAGGCACGAGATGGTTCAACTATAAACTAGAGAACGCGCTCTTATCTCTTTCGTATACTTAACTCTCCCGATGCTAAATAAATGGATAACCTCACAATGCTCTCCTGATGCTCTTGCAAGATATTAAAACCAAGATAAAAGAACTTGAAGTTTATTTTATTGAACTTGAAAAATCCTAAAACAAAGCAACCCTTGCAACTACTTTACAAAACAACCCGTAGCCCTAGGGGGAATTTAGAACATGTCGGTGACGGGTGGACGGCAGGGGTTTGGTTTCGGTTATGGGGTAATCGGTTCTGCCCTAGGTTTAATCTATGCCCTTATATAAGCTTTGGGCTCAAGTTATCTAAGGTAACAAGGATTACAACTTTAATTAAAAGTAAGATTCTAATAAAGACTAAATCTCTAAAGTCTCCTACTTTCCAGCCGCATCCTTGTTTCTAGGAATTTCTTCTCCTTGAGCTTTGGCTTGACATATCTTTTGATCCGGGGCTTGGAAAAATATTTGGCTTCCACACGACAGATGAGTAGATTTTTCTCTATCTATCGAGATCCACTTTACTTTTCCTCTTCATAAGTCTGCTGTCACCTTGCTGTCACGACAGGTCCATGACAGGTTCGTCTTCTTCGGCTGCTTGTCCAGTTCAGCTCTTCTGCTTATCTACCCTGCGCCTGCCTTCATCGTCAACCATGGCAGCTACCTGCAAAATACGCCATCTTTTAGTAGAATCCGTGCCTTTTATATAATTGTGATGTTTTATTGAAAACTAACCTAAATGCAATGCAATTATGCTTGAATGCAGCAGAAATATGGGTTAAAAAGGGTGTAAATAATAGAACCTTTACACACTCAACACACCCCCAAACTCAAGTCTTTGCTTGCCCTCAAGCAATTAAACCTAAACGAAAAAATGAAAACAAGAAAATTTTTTGTGTTGGCCTTCAAACAGTGAACTGTCCCTTACCCGTCGCTCGTTCTCTATGGCGGCAGCAACCTGTCGGAAAGATTAGGATCTGTCCGGAATCTCCCTATAGCTCTCGTGCAGTGTGTGCATGCTTGTGAACAGTTATATGCCAAGACTCTCTTAGTTTCACTAGAATATTTGACTTTAGCTTGTTTAGAGTTTTTCCTACGATACTGTTTTCTTTCTTTTTCTTACTAGAGCCAGAATTGGGCACCTCTAGTTATTTCCTTTTTTCAAACTTCTTCTCTTTTACTAGAGCCAGTATTTCAGGCACCTCTAGTTAACTGTCTAGAGCCGGTGATAGGCACCTCTAGAAGTTTTTCTCTGGTTATCTGCCTAGAGCCGGTGGTAGGCACCTCTAGGTTTCCTGAGATTCTAGTCTCTTTTCTACTCTAAGTGCTAAGCTTTCCTATTCTAGTTTGGCTAAAAGAAATCTAAGCAGTATAACAGTCACAAAAGTGTTTAAGTTTTCAGAACTATAGAAAGGCTCTAAACTTTTCCTTAACCTGTCCTAAAGATGCTGCCACGACAGAGATGTCATGACAGGTAAGTTTACTTCACAGTTTTAAGCCAACAGTTTAATCTTTTCTGATTTTTTTTTAAAAAAAAAACTTAAAATAAAAAACACAACAAATAATAAAAAGATGTACTTAAGACTGCATTAATGATGGAGGGTTGCCACCCCCAAACTCAAGGGTTGCATTGCCCTCAATGCAAAATGACATGAAACAAAAATATGAAAAGAGAAGTACATCACAAAAGATAAAAGCAGGCAGCAATAAAAGAAAATAAAAACTTAAATTTTCAGTCGCTGTCCTCGCTGCTGCTGCTGACTCGGATCTGATGGCGGCGTCTGCGCTGTGGGGGAGGCTGGGCAGGTTCAATAGCAGGTTGAGCGGCAGGATCATCGGCATGTGGAGGGGCAGGTTGCTCCACTAGCCGGACGTCAGAACTGCTGTTGCTATTCCGGCTGCTGCTAGTGGTGGTGCTGGCTTTGGGCAGCCGTTTCTTGTCTGCCACGTGCTTAATTCTTTTCACCCTCGTAAAGTCCCTCTCCAAATTCCTCCGGAGAAGAGGGCTGTCATCAGTGGCAGGTCTTTTGGTTCCTCGAGGGGAGGTGTCTGCCGGAGAGTTGCCGGCTGCCGTCTGGGCAGGGGATGGTGTGGAAGTGGCAGAATGGGTATGGGGGGAAACATGTGGTGTAGGTGTGGGGGAGGGGATATGGAAATAATGGGATGGGAAGGTGGGGAAGATGACATCCGAATAATGTAAAGTATTAGTAATGAAATTTACCGTTGCATTTGAGAAGTCGCGGATAAAAGTCATCAAACCCATTTGGCGCTCCTCTACCCGTAGAATTGCAGCCAGGATGTTGGCAGACTGGTCTGTCGGAGTGGTGTCGGCGGTAGCATCTGGGGCAGGGTTGGTGGCAGGTTCATCATCGGAGTCAGCAGGAGGGGCATTTGGGTCGAAAGCGTTGATGGGTGATACGACTATGACCTCCATGAGGCTGGAGATGTTGTTGTCAGTCCAGCCACTGCCCGTCTTGATTTTGTCGGAGGGTCTCTCTGGTACGGCAGCACAGCGGCAGAGGGCGGTGATGGTGAACGGCAGGCAGAGTCGTGAGTCTGAATGGAAGGCACAATCAATGATGCTGTCCCTCATGTACTTGCCCACATTGATGGGCCTGTCATGCATGATAGAGTGAATAAGGGCCAGCCGCTGTCGGTTGACTGTCGTATGGTGGGACGAGGGCAGGATACGCTTTTTGATGAAAGCGTTCCACAGTTTTGCTTCGGGGAGGAGCTGCCCCCTATGGACGGAGTGGGGGTTCTTCTTGCTGGTGGTCCATGTCGTACCAGCCTCTGTTAGCTCCACCATGATGGCATCATAGGCAGCAGCGTCGAGAGTGTCCAGCAATTGTTGGTGAGCATCATCATCGGGGCCAAAGAACAGGCCGAACATATGGTTGATGCTGTTTGCTGTAAAGGGTACTTCCACTCCTCGGACGATGATAGACGTCGCCGTTTTGCTGTCGACAGCCTCGTAGAACTCCCGGACCAAAGTATCATTTAGCTCTGCCGACTGCTCGGCAAAGTCCTCCCACAGCTGTGCCGTTATGGCCTTCACAATGAACGGCCTGAGTCCTATATGGGGGGCATCTCTGTTGTAAATGAAGCCACGCTCCTCCCATAGTTCCTTGTTGGCGAAGGGGGATGCTGCTGCTGACGAAGAAGCGGCAGCAGTGTTATGGCGGGTTTGTCTCGACGACATATTGGTTGCAAGGGCTGTGAAAGAGAGAAAACAAATAAAACTAGAGGAGAAAAATAACAAGAGAGAAAAATCAGAAGTGATGAAAAATGAAAATGGGAAGGGGTTTATATAGCGGTCGAGGGGCTGCCCATTTAATGCCTCAACGGCAGGCGGGAATAACGGGGCGGCAGATTGGATGTAGCGTGTCTGACGCGTCTGACACGCATTTATGCGTCTGCTGTGCGTCTGTCGCACGCTTCTGTGTCTGCAGTGTCAAACTGTTGACAGCCTGTCAAGTCCGTCTGCGCCGGCAGCTGAAACGACAGGTTATCATAAATGGGCTTTATTGGGCTGGTGGATGGGCGGTGGGTTTGGGCCACTTCTTTTTTTTCTTTCTTCTTGACTCCTTTATTTCCTAAAAACTGAAATTGGAAAAACAAAACATTATTCGAATAAAATAAACCTAATTCCTAATAAATAATAATAATAAAAATAAAAAATAAAACTTAGGTTAAATTAGGGGTGCCTTGTGGGGCATCTCCTAAAGTAACCACTTCCTGAATTCCTGGGGCTTCAGTCCCCTGATAGTGCTTGAGGCGTTGTCCATTGACTTTGAATTGGTGCCCGTCTTTTAATGATTGAATTGTGATGGCACCATGGGGAAAGACTTGAACCACTTGGAAAGGGCCAGACCATCTAGACTTTAGCTTTCCTGGGAAGAGTTTAAGTCTAGAATTAAATAACAACACAAGCTGCCCTGGGAAGAACTGTCGTGGCAGCAGTTTCTTGTCGTGCCACTTCTTAGTCTTTTCCTTGTAAATCCTTGCGTTGTCGTAGGCCATTGTCCGTAATTCTTCAATCTCGTTTAGATCTAATAACCTTTTCTGGTTGGCCTTGTCCAAGTCCATATTCACTGCCTTGATTGCCCAATATGCTTTGTGCTCGATCTCGACAGGCAAGTGACAGGTTTTCCCATAAATCAGTCGGAATGGAGACATGCCCAATGGAGTCTTGAAAGCTGTCCTGTATGCCCATAATGCATCATTCAGAAGTAAAGACCAATCTTTCCTAGTTGGTTTAACCATCTTCTCAAGAATGTTCTTTACTTCCCTATTGGAAATCTCAGCCTGTCCATTGGTCTGTGGGTGGTATGCTGTCGCGATCCTGTGCTTGACACCATATTTCTTTAGGGCAGCAGCAATTACCCTATTATCAAAATGTCTCCCCTCATCACTGATAATCGCCCTAGGAATGCCAAATCTAGAAAAAATGTTTTTGTGCAAAAACTTTTGGACTGTTTTGGCATCATTCTTTTGAGTTGCGATTGCTTCAACCCACTTGGAGACATAATCCACTGCTAGGAGGATGTACAAATTTCCACATGAAGATGGGAATGGTCCCATAAAATCAATCCCCCAAACGTCGAAGATTTCGACTTCTAGAATATTCTGCAGTGGCATCTCGTTTCTCCTCGAGATGTTACCTGTCCGCTGGCACCTGTCACAGCTTTTGTAAAATTCCTGTGCATCTTTATAAAGTGTCGGCCAGTAGAACCCTGACTGCAGCACCTTGGCAGCAGTTTTATTGCCTCCTAAGTGACCTCCATATTGTGAAGCATGACAGTGATGGAGAATGTCTTCTTGTTCTTCTTGCGGTACACACCTTCTTATAACCTGATCTGCGCACATTTTGAAAAGAAGAAGTTCGTCCCAATAATAATGTTTAACATCATTTTGGAACCTCTTCCTTGCTTGATAATTAAGATCAGAAGGTACTATTCCGCTAACTATAAAATTAACGAAATCAGCATACCAGGGAAGGTTAGAAGACTTACCTGCCGCCATGGCTGTCGCGACAGCGATTGCAGCAGCAAAGAGCTGCTCATCTGGGAAGGTCTCCAGTATGTGTGTCTCATCTAACGGTAGACTCTGTCCCGTCTCCAACCTCGACAAGTGGTCTGCCACTTGATTTTCTGTCCCCTTTTTGTCTTTGATCTCAAGGTCGAACTCTTGTAATAGCAAGATCCATCGTATCAGCCTAGGCTTCGCATCCTTCTTTGCGAACAAATACTTGAGGGCAGAATGGTCGGTGTGTATTATTACCTTCGTTCCAAGTATGTAAGAACGAAACTTGTCGATGGAGAACACCACAGCTAACAGCTCCTTTTCTGTGGTGGTATAGTTCACTTGGGCATCATTTAATGTTTTGCTAGCATAATATATGACGTGAAACAGCCTGTCTCTGCGCTGCCCAAGTGCTGCCCCGACAGCATAGTCACTAGCATCACACATGATCTCGAATGGCTGTGTCCAGTCTGGTGGTTGTACTATTGGGGCTGTCACTAACTTTTCCTTCAGAACCTTGAATGCTTCAGTACATTCTTCATTAAAGTCAAAGGGTCGGTTCTGTTCCAAAAGATGACATAAGGGCTTGGTGATTTTTGAGAAATTTGCGATGAATCTCCGATAAAAACCCGCATGCCCTAAAAAACTTCTAATGCCCTTGACTGTTGTTGGCGGCGGCAGCTTCTCTATGACTTCAATCTTAGCCCTGTCGACTTCTATCCCACGGCAGCTAATCTTATGGCCTAGAACTATCCCGTCATCTACCATAAAATGGCATTTTTCCCAATTTAGAACAAGATTAGCTTTTTCACATCTTTCAAGTACCTTTTGAAGGTTGCTGAGGCAGTTCTCAAAATCGTCTCCATAGACGGAAAAATCATCCATGAAAATCTCAAGGAAGTCCTCTACCATGTCGGAGAATATAGCCATCATGCACCTTTGGAAGGTGGCAGGTGCGTTACATAGGCCGAACGGCATCCTCCTAAATGCGTATGTTCCGTAGGGGCATGTGAAAGTCGTTTTCTCTTGATCTTCCGGTGCAATAGCAATTTGGTTATAACCTGAATAACCATCAAGAAAAAAATAATAAGATTTACCCGCTAATCTATCAAGCATTTGATCAATAAAGGGTAAAGGGAAGTGGTCCTTTCGGGTAGCTTTGTTAAGCTTCCGATAGTCCATACAAACCCTCCAACCGGTCACAGTCCTGGTTGGGATTAGTTCATTGTTTTCGTTGGTTATCACGGTCATGCCTCCTTTCTTGGGAACACATTGCACCGGGCTTACCCATTTGCTGTCGGAGATGGTGTAAATAATACCAGCATCTAACCATTTAATGATCTCCTTACGCACTACCTCTTTCATCGCATGGTTTAGCCGCCTTTGGGCATCTATAGTCGGCTTATGATCTTCCTCAAGGAGGATTTTGTGCATGCATAACGCCGGACTAATGCCCTGAATGTCTGCTATCGTCCATCCAATCGCCTTTTTGTGCTGCCTTAGCATGTCGATCAGCTGTCGTTCCTGTTCCTGCGGCAGCTTAGCAGAGATGATTACGGGCAGTGTGTCATCACAACCAAGATAAGCATATTTAAGCTGCCCTGGCAGGGGCTTAAGTTCTAAGACGGGTGGTTCAACAGTAGAGGGCTTTTGGATTAAATGGTTATCCGAAGTGTAATTCAAGGGTTCGAATAACTTACCTGGACGATGGTCTAACCAGTTTACCTCCTCTTGACCTTCAGTATCAGATGTTTCAGAATCAGAGGAGTCGATGTCGTCGGTGCTGTCGTCGTTGCTGTCGTCATCGCTGTCGTGACAGGCCTGTAGGTGACTGTCGCAGCAGTGACCAAATTTTTTATCACGGCAGCCCGACCTGATGCAGGGGTAATCAAAGGTCACCTCAATGATGGCCTTGCATTCCTCGTCCACATCAGCATGTTTCATTGCTTGGAGAACATTCAACTTAATTTGTTGATCGTTTACGCGCATGGTGAGTTCTCCTTTCTCCACATCAATCAATGATCTTCCCGTGGCTAAGAAGGGTCGCCCAAGGATGACTGGTGCGTTCTCATCTGCCTCACAATCTAAAATAAGAAAGTCAGCAGGAAAAATAAGCTTATCCACTCTTACCAAAATATCTTCAATTTTTCCCTCGGGGTGAACGTAAGAGCGGTCGGCTAGCTACAGGGTAACTGTTGTGGGCCGCGCCTTCCCAATACCTAATTTCTGAAAAACAGATTTGGGCATTAGATTAACACTAGCTCCAAGATCACAAAGTGCCTTACCCACAAATTTGTCGCTGATTACGCAAGGTATGATGAAGCTCCCCGGATCCTTCTTTTTCTGGGGTGGCTGCCGATGAAGAATACTCATGCAACCTTCTTGCATCCTTACCGTTTCAAATTCCCCAAGTTTAGATTTTTTCGACATAACATCCTTGAGAAATTTAGCATAACCGGGCATCTCCCTAACATCATCTAACAACGGAATATTAATATGAACCTATTTAAAAATATCATAAATCTTTTTAAGTTGAGATTCATGCTTAGCTTGCTGTATCCGTTGAGGAAAAGGTGGTGGGGGACGGTAATCAGCAATACGTCCTTCCCACTGCATGCGAATCTGAGGACGGTAATCATCTTTTTTCTCCTCTGTCGCTTCTGCTGTCGTGACAGGCTCATCGGCAGCAGTCTGTTTATCACCTGTCGGAGCAGCTTCCTCGGCAGGTTTTTCCAAGGCATGTTCCTTTTCTGTTTCAGCTTCTTTTTCCGGTCCTGGTAACTTTTTCCCACTCCTAGTAGTAATCGCCTTACATTGCTCATGTGGGGGCAGTCTAGCATTTTCAGTATTGCTAGGGAAACCTCCATTCTGCCTTGGCTTAATATGCTGCGACACGTGACCCATTTGTGTCTCTAGAGATTTCAAGGTAGCCTCATGATTTGTCATTCTCATCTTGGTTTCATCCATAAAGTTTTCCGTCTTCTTGACAAACTGATTAATATTCTCCATATACGTACCAGTCTGAGACATAAAAGTGGCCAGGGTCTGTTCCAATATACTACTCGTGGCAGGTGGTGGCTGTTGTTGCTGTTGCGGCGGCAGGTTCTGCGGCTGCAGTTGCTGACGCGTCAACAATCTAGGACCCCCCTGATTCTGATGATGTGCTTGCGGATTCAAAGCATTGTTGGGGTTACTCCAAGAAAATTTGGGATCCTTCCGCCAATTAGGGTTGTAGTTGTTGGAATTGTAGTTCAGCTTGTAATTTCCAACATATTTTCCCTCTTCTACATTTATAGGGCACTCATCCCTACTATGATTTCCCTCACAGATAGTACAAACTTCCTCGACAGCAAATCCTTGTAGTTCATCTTCATTTAATAATCGTTTCATTGCTTTAGTAAGGAATGCTACCTGTGATTTCATAGTGCTGTCGGCCTCATAATCCTTGACAGCAAGTACCCGTTTACCCCCTCTTCTTGCAGTCAGAAACTGCTCCTCATTCTTAGCCAGATTTTTCAAAACTTGCAACGCCTCGTCTGGATCTTTATCCAATAATAGTCCATTTGCTGCAGAATCAATTCGAATGCGAGTTTGTAAGTTAGCAGCATTATAAAATTTAGTTACCTGATTCCAGACGGGGAATCCATGCATTGGGCAGTTCCGAAGAAGAGTAGTAAACCTATCCCAGGCCTCGTGCATTGGCTCGTCATCTTCCTGTTGAAAAGTAGCAATTTCGTTACGTAATCGCTCAGATAAATGCGAAGGATTAAAACGAGATAAAAATTCACGAGTTAAATCTGCCCAAGTTATAATGGAACCCGGTGTTAGTTTATTCCACCAAGTTTTAGCTCTGTCCCTCAAGGAATGGGGAAATAACCGAATCCTCAGTATCTCCGGACTAACTCCTGGCAGTCTAAACGAACCACAGATCTCCTGAAACGTTTTGAGATGCTCCCTAGCATCTTCTGTCGCAGAACCACTAAACTGTCCGACGTTGTTGATCATACTAAACATGACAGGTTTAAGCTCGAAGTTATCAACATCAATATCCGGCAGCGTGGTCTCCAGCTCTACATGATCATTCAGCATGTAGTCACGACATGACCGTCGTCCACCTGCTGCGGGCGGATCGCCGACAGGTGGGTTATTATTGCCAAGGGGTGGTATGAAACCACCAGCAGGTTGGTTATGACCCATTTTCTCTAGCTGTTCCTCGAGATATTCGTTTCTGTCTAAAAGTCGGCGAAGTTGTTTCTTGAGATTGAAGGAACGTTCGATTTCCGGATCTAATTTATATTCAGGATCTTCGCCTCTTTTAGATCTGTGCATAAACAAGAAAACCTCGTGAAAAGCGAGAGTTGAAAGCACAAAAGAAAGATTAAAGAAAAATAAAAATAAAAACGAAAAAAAGAAGATAAAAATAAAAGCGAAAAGTGCAATAAAAGAAAGATGTAGTTATGTTGCCAATCCCCGGCAACGGCGCCAAAAACTTGTTGCGTGTAAAATAGTCTATCGCAATTGTAGTGCAAGTGTACACGACGCAAGTAGTAAAGTGATACGAAGTATCGGATATCGTCTCCACAGGGATTGGGCTAATGACTTCACCTTGTTTACTGCACGAAAGTAAAGGAAATAATTAAGAGTTGTCACGAGAATAATAAGGTAAAAACGTAAAATAAAGGATTGAGAAATCAAGATAGAGAGAATGGGCTGGTATTGAGTTGCTCAATAGTGCAGGTATTGAACTGCTTAGGATTTCCAGTTCTGTCGTCGCGCCCGTCGCCGACAGCACCTGTCGCGGCGGCTGTCCGTTAGCTGTCGCGGCAGTGAACACTAACTCCGTACTTCAAGCTTGGCAAGAATCCCAGATCTGCCTTCCCCTATCCCTAGGCACAAGTCTGTCGATGATCACGTCTTTGATGATACCTCCCGGCGTGAATCGAAGGATGAACACCGATGTGTATGAATTCTTCCTTAACCACTTAACCTCGCCCTATCCCTAAGCACGAGATGGTTCAACTATAAACTAGAGAACGCGCTCTTATCTCTTTCGTATACTTAACTCTCCCGATGCTAAGTAAATGGATAACCTCACAATGCTCTCCCGATGCTCTTGCAAGATATTAAAACCAAGATAAAAGAACTTGAAGTTTATTTTATTGAACTTGAAAAATCCTAAAACAAAGCAACCCTTGCAACTACTTTACAAAACAACCCGTAGCCCTAGGGGGAATTTAGAACATGTCGGTGACGGGTGGACGGCAGGGGTTTGGTTTCGGTTATGGGGTAATCCGTTTCTGCCCTAGGTTTAATCTATGCCCTTATATAAGCTTTGGGCTCAAGTTATCTAAGGTAACAAGGATTACAACTTTAATTAAAAGTAAGATTCTAATAAAGACTAAATCTCTAAAGTCTCCTACTTTCCAGCCGCATCCTTGTTTCTAGGAATTTCTTCTCCTTGAGCTTTGGCTTGAAATATCTTTTGATCCGGGGCTTGGAAAAATATTTGGCTTTCACACGACAGATGAACAGATTTTTCTCTATCTATCGAGATCCACTTTACTTTTCCTCTTCATAAGTCTGCTGTCACCTTGCTGTCACGACAGGTCCATGACAGGTTCGTCTTCTTCAGCTGCTTGTCCAGTTCAGCTCTTCTGCTTATCTGCCCTGCGCCTGCCTTCATCGTCAACCATGGCAGCTACCTGCAAAATACGCCATCTTTTAGTAGAATCCGTGCCTTTTATATAATTGTGATGTTTTATTGAAAACTAACCTAAATGCAATGCAATTATGCTTGAATGCAGCAGAAATATGGGTTAAAAAGGGTGTAAATAATAGAACTTTTACACACTCAATAGTTGCTACGAACCAACACCCAAATAAACAACCTTTCTACTACCACATCAATGCCAAGATACCTCGGCACTCCGAGAACACATCCACTAACCTGCAACATCATCTAGCTTCCATGGAACCACCTCTTCCACAAGCTACTCATAACCACTTGACCGATTCTAACTTCCATCGGTAAACTTCTTACCACCACACCACTAAACTCGTTAAGCATCAAACACTTTCCTTCTACCAACATACTATACCGCACTCACTATTACTAACAACTTGCTTAATACTCTCCACTACCTCTAACTTACACTCAGCACCAAAACAACTTCTAAAAACCCATCACCAACCTAACCCAACCACAACACTAACAGACTTGATTAGTTATTAGCAAGTGTGAACGTTCGTATGCATGGTCACCAACATGCCCTATCAATGCCTGATGTACATGTATGCAAAACCTCTAATGTCATGCCACATGTATGCATGGACCAGTACATATATAATATAACATATAACAAATGATTTTAACTGTGCATGTATGTCAGTTCACACCCACCAACAACATCCTCAGAGTCCGTCTAAGAACAACCTCCTATTTCACTTTCAACTTGTCTAACTCCATCATTCTAGCAACCATTAACCACAAGATACCCACTAAAACCTCCTTCACATTTAAGATGTTTCAAAACAACAACAACATCTACTACCCCAACATGCTAGCAACAAGACCAAACTCACAACACAAGGAAACCCAAACCAAAACCAAACTAGGTTACTAAAACAAGGTTACCTGAAAACACCTCACTGCCCTGAAGCTTCAACAGACGAGCTCTCTTCCTTGCAGAACCATCATTCTCCAGCCGCACTGCTGCAGCATCAACTAACACCCTGAGATCACCACCATCTCCTTGTGGTAAAGAACCTTGGCTGTTCCGAGCCAACTTCAAACAATCACGTCTCATGTGTCCAGCAGACCCACATTTCCAACAGATTTCATTCCCCAATTTCTTCACAACTTTCTGCTCTTCCTGCCACCTTTGAACCTTGTCTCGGCCGTGCCCCCGACCCTTCAGAGACCCTTTTGCTACCACTGAAGCTGATTTCACTATTTCAGGACAATCTCGCTTCACATGCTCTTTAGAACCACAGTTCCAACAAGCACCTGCGCCCCAACAACCTCCAACATGGCGCCTTCCACAACGGTTACATACCGGTAGCTGAGCTTCCACTCCTTGATCAAGCAACTCTCGCCCCAGATTTGCACTACCTTCACATTGCTTAACCCTTGGGAATTTCTCTCCAAGATACCTCTCATAAAAGGCAGACACAAAGAAATCCCAATCAATATCATGGATGTGCGATGACACCGCCACAGATGTCCACCAGGCACAAGCGTCCTCCAACATCAATGTGACAACACTTCCCAGCTTACATGTATAATCACAACCTTCCTGATCCAAAATCAGAACCACACAGGCCAACCAGGCCTCAAACGTCTCAGGTGTCGAACCATGATACTCCACAACACCCAAATCATGCAAACGCTGCCTCGACAAACCCACACATCCCACAGCCTGAGATGTTCCCAACACCTCCTGAACAACAGGTGATGAACTCTTCATCACAGAACCAACCTCTTCCTCTTGCCTTACCACCTCAACTACAGGCACAGAAAACTGAGACGAAACACCTCCATTAAAAGGTGAATTCCACACCTTAACAACCTACCCTAAGGCAGCAACCATCTCACCCAACTGCCATTCTTTCACCGATTTCACCATACTATTAACAACAAGCAATCACAACAAACAAACAAACAAAACAATTAGACCAGCTTAAGCAAGGATTCAAACTCCAACTCCAACATAACACAATAGCTATATTAATAAGGCAATGGGTATCCCGAATCCTCCCCCTTTTACATGACATAACAGTCAACAAAAGCATGGATATCACAACATCAAGCATATCAACAGCATATCTGATCATGCTTACATCAAACAACATCCACTCGCAACAGCATAACATTAACATATCATACCCATTACACTTCCATCATGCATAACATCAGCTCACAACAACAGCATAAACCACATGAGCTCAACGAAGGTTCATAACCACAAAGCATGCTTGAAAACATCAACAATTTGCTCAGAAACACATGTTTCAATCGGCTTTCAACCATACATCAGGATATACATCAAACACATATCACAACAACTTACCGTTTTCCCCAAACATTCACAACACAGCTCTGATACCACCAAATGTAACCCCCTTAACCCGGCCTAGACGTTCGACCCGAATTAAGAAGATCAAACGGGGAAAACCAAAGTCAACCCGAAAGTCAACCTTGATTAACGACCCTTTTTTTTCCTTTTTAATCTTGTCTAAATGCTCATTAACCCTAGATGTGTTCACACAAACATCATACTCAAAGATCACAACCATCAGAGAACATTCAGGGACCTAATTGTACAAAACACAACTTTAGGGACCAAACTGTAAATTCTGAAAATTACAGGGACTTCACCCAATTAAAAGTTACCAATATAAAATTAGTCATGTTTCATACTTCACTGCCAAATTTCAGCTCAAACGGACATCTCAAACTCATCCAATTGCAAAAACAAGATTCAGGACCAAAACGCAAACATTTCAAAACACATAACCGCCAATGTCAGCCCCCAACGGTCAGGTGTTCCGAAACAGGGAGAACCTGTTCCGAAACAGTTCCGAAACAGTGCCACCCGTTTCGGAACGCCCAGGCCATTTCAGGCACCCGTTCCGATACGGTAGCACCTGTTCCGAAACAGGTTGCCCAGACTGCAGCAACTTTGCTGGTTAAACATACTTTTGACCCACCAAACATGCTCCAAAAGCCACCAAATCACACCAACAAGTCATTCAACATATAGGGAACATAAATGCATCAAAACCATATACATAACCACCCCTAGGTGCAACAACACATTAAACTCATTCAAGGCTCAATCATGCTTTTAAACAAGAAGCATAGCAATACAACTTAAGCATAGGGAGATTCAAACGTTGCAACATTAATCCACATGATTCAAAACCATAACCCAAACTTGTCCAACATACACAATCTCCTTTAACAACAACATAAGAGATTCTACCCCCATTGCCTTTATTAACTATAGCTATTAACCGAGGCATACATCTCTAATGGAGTCCTCCTTGAATCCCTTGCTTCTCGCTGTCCAAACTTCAATTATCTGCATTGATGGACAAAAAGGAGCGTAAGCACATAATGCTTAGTGAGGAATGCTCAAAACCAAAACACCATCAATGCAGCGAATCATAAAACCACTTTTAAAAGCAAACTCGATTCGACAAACCAAAGCAATATTTGAAAACCCTTTTTCAACAACATGCTTTAAAATCATGCCTTGCACAAACATGAAAACCAACCCTTAGCTTAGGAAGCTAAGTAAACCTTTTCAAAACATAAACTTGCAAAACCATCAAATTAGCCATTCCATGCAAAAACACCATATGCAAAGCTAATTTCAAACCTTGGAAAACACTTCCACTTTACATCTTACCATTCTCATACTTGAATGTCATTTCAAAGCAAGAAACCCTTTTTAAACCATCTACTCAAACAATCCAACACATGCATTAAACAAATGCAACATATGAACCACATCATTAACAATTGCATCACATGCCCTTTTAAAACAAGTCTCCACAAGACTTCAATGCACTAAAGAGATTTCATGCACACATGCACCATTCTCAATAGATAATCAACACTTGTTCAAACCAACAAGTCAACATGCATTCATAATACATTTTACACTTTTCATGCAACCATGCATCATTTCAAGCATCTCATGCTTCATTATATTCAAGAACATCATATTGGCCTCCAAGTGATAACCAAATCCACTTTTCAACTCAACACCCGATCGGATACGCGGATCACAAGCGTTGTCCCCACGCTTCATACACACTACCAATCCAAGGTCTCCAAATGGACTTTTAACCACCATTTGACCTTACCATTCACAAGGTTCCCATGTATGGACTTTTAACCACCATACAACCTTAACTTTCACAAGGTTCCCATATATGGACTTTTAAACACCATATAACCTTAACATTCACAAGGTTCCCATGTATGGACTTTTAACCACCATACAACCTTAACATCACCGATTGGTAGTTGTATAACATCACTAACGAGATCTGGGACACCCTATACAAGATCCACACATGGACTTTACACCACCATTGTGATCTTAACAAGCACAAGGTCCTCAAATGGAATTTTAACCACCATTATTACCTTTGCTTAACCAAGGTCCTCGAATGGGATCTCATCCACCATTATGACCTTAACCATCTCGTTAGGAAACTTGGATGGAGTTTACCGGTTCACTCTTAACCACTCCACATCCAAGGCGACTTAATTCACGGTGCACCCAATCCTATAGCCGGCTAACTATATCCGATCAAAGAAACCAAGAACCACTTACATCACTTGCCAATATAACCATCTTACCACATTAATCCATTAATTCACAAGCATAATCAAAATGCAATAACCACCATGAACTTTAACCAAGAACCAACCATGGACTTTTAAACACCATGTTGTTCTTAAATAAACAAGGCTTACACAAGGACTTTCAACCACCTTTGTAACCTTAACCATCACTTACCAAAATGCATTATTAACAACAATATTCCACTGTTTTAAAGCATCACACAAAGCCATTAAACAACATGCAACACTATGCATCAATTCCACAGTTTCAATGTACAAAACCAAGGATCTCTTACCTCGAGCATCCTTCACATATGGCTTTCAAAACCAGCATTAAACCATGCTAAAATATGCTTTCAAAACAGAATTTAAAACAGTGAAATCATATGCATTGCAACCATCAATCACAATTGCTTAAAAAGCCAATTCACAACACAACCAAGAGCGAAAATCCATCTACTTACTCTTGAGCTTAGCAAAGTTGTTTAGACTTAAACTAAGCTCCCAAAACCTTCAAACCTTGGTTTAAAAGCTGAAAACCCAACTTCACTCACCGATACACAAAACAAGGCTAGCCAACAAGCCTTCCAAGCATCCGAAACCTTCCACAACACCTCTAATGCTCACGGATCAACTTCCCTGTTTCAAGCACACAACATCAGAGGATTAATGCATCATAATGCACTAAAAACACCAGCAACACAACTCAACTCGCTGCTCATTGCAAATCCATCATTTCGGCTACCAAACAGATCATACGATTTTCAGCATTTAAGTGACTAGTTTTATTACTAGCTCAATTTTCAGCATTTAGGCACTAATTTCCAATTGTTCAATGACCTCATTCATTTCATTGTCATGTTTTTCCAGCATGTGTATCATTCAATCTATCCTCAAATTCATGGGCAATTCGAATTACATACTTTCTAATTACATGATCATACAAGCTAAGATTTTCATGGATGTTCACATATTTAATTTCTAAATTCACTATCAATTTATCAAGCTACTATCAAATTCTATTCATAAGCACATATGTAACAAGCGATTCCATGGGTTCAAGCCTCACATTAACATCTAAAGCTTATTCTAATTTTAGGGAGAAATTCACTTACAATTCTTATGTAAAATGCACAAAAAGTGTATCCTACTCGAGCTTCCCAATGCTTCAATGGAGAGTTTCTTTTCAAACTTTCTTTCTCTAGTTTCCTTAAATAAATTCGGCTAAGTGGATAGGATGAAGAAGATGATGCAATCTTAATTTGTTTAGGGAAATGAGTAGTTTTCCCCTTAATGAATTGTTGCGTGTAAAATAGTCTATCGCAATTGTAGTGCAAGTGTACACGACGCAAGTAGTAAAGTGATACGAAGTATCGGATATCGTCTCCATAGGGATTGGGCTAATGACATCACCTTGTTTACTGCACGAAAGTAAAGGAAATAATTAAGAGTTGTCACGAGAATAATAAGGTAAAAACGTAAAATAAAGGATTGAGAAATCAAGATAGAGAGAATGGGCTGGTATTGAGTTGCTCAGTAGTGCAGGTATTGAACTGCTTAGGATTTCTAGTTCTGTCGTCGCGCCCGTCGCCGACAGCACCTATCGCGGCGGCTGTCCGTTAGCTGTCGCGGCAGCGAACACTAACTCCGTACTTCAAGCTTGGCAAGAATCCCAGTTCTGCCTTGCCCTATCCCTAGGCACAAGTCTGTCGATGATCACGTCTTTGATGATACCTCCCGGCGTGAATCGAAGGATGAACACCGATGTGTATGAATTCTTCCTTAGCCACTTAACCTCGCCCTATCCCTAGGCACGAGATGGTTCAACTATAAACTAGAGAACGCGCTCTTATCTCTTTCGTATACTTAACTTTCCCGATGCTAAGTAAATGGATAACCTCACAATGCTCTCCCGATGCTCTTGCAAGATATTAAAACCAAGATAAAAGAACTTGAAGTTTATTTTATTGAACTTGAAAAATCCTAAAACAAAGCAACCCTTGCAACTACTTTACAAAACAACCCGTAGCCCTAGGGGGAATTTAGAACATGTCGGTGACGGGTGGACGGCAGGGGTTTGGTTTCGGTTATGGGGTAATCGGTTCTGCCCTAGGTTTAATCTATGCCCTTATATAAGCTTTGGGCTCAAGTTATCTAAGGTAACAAGGATTACAACTTTAATTAAAAGTAAGATTCTAATAAAGACTAAATCTCTAAAGTCTCCTACTTTCCAGCCGCATCCTTGTTTCTAGGAATTTCTTCTCCTTGAGCTTTGGCTTGACATATCTTTTGATCTGGGGCTTGGAAAAATATTTGGCTTCCACACGACAGATGAGCAGATTTTTCTCTATCTATCGAGATCCACTTTACTTTTCCTCTTCATAAGTCTGCTGTCACCTTGCTGTCACGACAGGTCCATGACAGGTTCGTCTTCTTCGGCTGCTTGTCCAGTTCAGCTCTTCTGCTTATCTGCCCTGCGCCTGCCTTCATCGTCAACCATGGCAGCTACCTGCAAAATACGCCATCTTTTAGTAGAATCCGTGCCTTTTATATAATTGTGATGTTTTATTGAAAACTAACCTAAATGCAATGCAATTATGCTTGAATGCAGCAGAAATATGGGTTAAAAAGGGTGTAAATAATAGAACCTTTACACACGCAACACACCCCCAAACTCAAGTCTTTGCTTGCCCTCAAGCAATTAAACCTAAACGAAAAAATGAAAACAAGAAAAATTTTTGTGTTGGCCTTCAAACAGTGAACTGTCCCTTACCCGTCGCTCGTTCTCTATGGCGGCAGCAACCTGTCGGAAAGATTAGGATCTGTCTGGAATCTCCCTATAGCTCTCGTGCAGTGTGTGCATGCTTGTGAACAGTTATATGCCAAGACTCTCTTAGTTTCACTAGAATATTTGACTTTAGCTTGTTTAGAGTTTTTCCTACGATAATGTTTTCTTTCTTTTTCTTACTAGAGCCAGAATTGGGCACCTCTAGTTATTTCCTTTTTTCAAACTTCTTCTCTTTTACTAGAGCCAGTATTTCAGGCACCTCTAGTTAACTGTCTAGAGCCGGTGATAGGCACCTCTAGAAGTTTTTCTCTGGTTATCTGCCTAGAGCCGGTGGTAGGCACCTCTAGGTTTCCTGAGATTCTAGTCTCTTTTCTACTCTAAGTGCTAAGCTTTCCTATTCTAGTTTGGCTAAAAGAAATCTAAGCAGTATAACAGTCACAAAAGTGTTTAAGTTTTCAGAACTATAGAAAGGCTCTAAACTTTTCCTTAACCTGTCCTAAAGATGCTGCCACGACAGAGATGTCATGACAGGTAAGCTAACTTCACAGTTTTAAGCCAACAGTTTAATCTTTTCTGATTTTTTTTTAAAAAAAAAACTTAAAATAAAAGACACAACAAATAATAAAAAGATGTACTTAAGACTCCATTAATGATGGAGGGTTGCCACCCCCAAACTCAAGGGTTGCATTGCCCTCAATGCAAAATGACATGAAACAAAAATATGAAAAGAGAAGTACATCACAAAAGATAAAAGCAGGCAGCAATAAAAGAAAATAAAAACTTAAATTTTCAGTCGCTGTCCTCGCTGCTGCTGCTGACTCGGATTTGATGGCGGCGTCTGCGCTGTGGGGGAGGCTGGGCAGGTTCAATAGCAGGTTGAGCGGCAGGATCATTGGCATGTGGAGGGACAGTTTCATCGGCAGGTTGAGGGGCAGGTTGTTCCACTAGCCGGACGTCAGAACTGCTGTTGCTATTCCGGCTGCTGCTAGTGGTGGTGCTGGCTTTGGGCAGCTGTTTCTTGTCTGTCACGTGCTTAATTCTTTGGTTCCTCGAGGGGAGGTGTCTGCCGGAGAGTTGCCGGCTGCCGTCTGGGCAGGGGATGGTGTGGAAGTGGCAGAATGGGTATGGGGGGAAATAGGTGGTGTAGGTGTGGGGGAGGGGATATGGAAATAATGGGATGGGAAGGTGGGGAAGATGACATCCGAATAATGTAAAGTATTAGTAATGAAATTTATCGTTGCATTTGAGAAGTCGCGGATAAAAGTCATCAAACCCATTTGGCGCTCCTCTACCCGTAGAATTGCAGCCAGGATGTTGGCAGACTGGTCTGTCGGAGTGGTGTCGGCGGCAGCATCTGGGGCATGGTTGGTGGCAGGTTCATCATCGGAGTCAGCAGGAGGGGCATTTGGGTCGAAAGCGTTGATGGGTGATACGACTATGACCTCCATGAGGCTGGAGATGTTGTTGTCAGTCCAGCCACTGCCCGTCTTGATTTTGTCGGAGGGTCTCTCTGGTACAGCAGCACAGCGGCAGAGGGCGGTGATGGTGAACGGCAGGCAGAGTCGTGAGTCTGAACGGAAGGCACAATCAATGATGCTGTCCCTCATGTACTTGCCCACATTGATGGGCCTGTCATGCATGATAGAGTGAATGAGGGCCAGCCGCTGTCGGTTGACTGTCGTATGGTGGGACGAGGGCAGGATACGCTTTTTGATGAAAGCGTTCTACAGTTTTGCTTCGGGGAGGAGCTGCCCCCTATGGACGGAGTGGGGGTTCTTCTTGCTGGTGGTCCATGTCGTACCAGCCTCTGTTAGCTCCACCATGATGGCATCATAGGCAGCAGCGTCGAGAGTGTCCAGAAATTGTTGGTGAGCATCATCATCGGGGCCAAAGAACAGGCCGAACATATGGTTGATGCTGTTTGCTGTAAAGGGTACTTCCACTCCTCGGACGATGATAGACGTCGCCGTTTTGCTGTCGACAGCCTCGTAGAACTCCCGGACCAAAGTATCATTTAGCTCTGCCGGCTGCTCGGCAAAGTCCTCCCACAGCTGTGCCGTTATGGCCTTCACAATGAACGGCCTGAGTCCCATATGGGGGCATCTCTGTTGTAAATGAAGCCACGCTCCTCCCATAGTTCCTTGTTGGCGAAGGGGGATGCTGCTGCTGACGAAGAAGCGGCAGCAGTGTTATGGCGGGTTTGTCTCGACGACATATTGGTTGCAAGGGCTGTGAAAGAGAGAAAACAAATAAAACTAGAGGAGAAAAATAACAAGAGAGAAAAATCAGAAGTGATGAAAAATGAAAATGGGAAGGGGTTTATATAGCGGTCGAGGGGCTGCCCATTTAATGCCTCAACGGCAGGCGGGAATAACGGGGCGGCAGATTGGATGTAGCGTGTCTGACGCGTCTGACACGCATTTATGCGTCTGCTGTGCGTCTACCGCACGCTTCTGTGTCTACAGTGTCAAACTGTTGACAGCCTGTCAAGTCCGTCTGCGCCGGCAGCTGAAACGACAGGTTATCATAAATGGGCTTTATTGGGCTGGTGGATGGGCGGTGGGTTTGGGCCACTTCTTTTTTTTTTCTTCTTGACTCCTTTATTTCCTAAAAACTGAAATTGGAAAAACAAAACATTATTCGAATAAAATAAACCTAATTCCTAATAAATAATAATAATAAAAATAAAAATAAAACTTAGGTTAAATTAGGGGTGCCTTGTGGGGCATCTCCTAAAGTAACCACTTCCTGAATTCCTGGGGCTTCAGTCCCCTGATAGTGCTTGAGGCGTTGTCCATTGACTTTGAATTGGTGCCCGTCTTTTAATGATTGAATTGTGATGGCACCATGGGGAAAGACTTGAACCACTTGGAAGGGCCAGACCATCTAGACTTTAGCTTTCCTGGGAAGAGTTTAAGTCTAGAATTAAATAACAACACAAGCTGCCCTGGGCAGAACTGTCGTGGCAGCAGTTTCTTGTCGTGCCACTTCTTAGTCTTTTCCTTGTAAATCCTTGCGTTGTCGTAGGCCATTGTCTGTAATTCTTCAATCTCGTTTAGATCTAATAACCTTTTCTGGCCGGCCTTGTCCAAGTCCATATTCACTGCCTTGATTGCCCAATATGCTTTGTGCTCGATCTCGACAGGCAAGTGACAGGTTTTCCCATAAATCAGTCGGAATGGAGACATGCCCAATGGAGTCTTGAAAGCTGTCCTGTATGCCCATAATGCATCATTCAGAAGTAAAGACCAATCTTTCCTAGTTGGTTTAACCATCTTCTCAAGAATGTTCTTTACTTCCCTATTGGAAATCTCAGCCTGTCCATTGGTCTGTGGGTGGTATGCTGTCGCGATCCTGTGCTTGACACCATATTTCTTTAGGGCAGCAGCAATTACCCTATTATCAAAATGTCTCCCCTCATCACTGATAATCGCCCTAGGAATGCCAAATCTAGAAAAAATGTTTTTGTGCAAAAACTTTTGGACTGTTTTGGCATCATTCTTTTGAGTTGCGATTGCTTCAACCCACTTGGAGACATAATCCACTGCTAGGAGGATGTACAAATTTTCACATGAAGATGGGAATGGTCCCATAAAATCAATCCCCCAAACGTCGAAGATTTCGACTTCTAGAATATTCTGCAGTGGCATCTCGTTTCTCCTCGAGATGTTACCTGTCCGCTGGCACCTGTCACAGCTTTTGTAAAATTCATGTGCATCTTTATAAAGTGTCGGCCAGTAGAACCCTGACTGCAGCACCTTGGCAGCAGTTTTATTACCTCCTAAGTGACCTCCATATTGTGAAGCATGACAGTGATGGAGAATGTCTTCTTGTTCTTCTTGCGGTACACACCTTCTTATAACCTGATCTGCGTACATTTTGAAAAGAAGAGGTTCGTCCCAATAATAATGTTTAACATCATTTTGGAACCTCTTCCTTGCTTGATAATTAAGATCTAAAGGTAATATTCCGCTAACTATAAAATTAACGAAATCAGCATACCAGGGAAGGTTAGAAGACTTACCTGCCGCCATGGCTGTCGCGGCAGCAAAGAGCTGCTCATCTGGGAAGGTCTCCAGTATGTGTGTCTCATCTAACGGTAGACTATGTCCCGTCTCCAACCTCGACAAGTGGTCTGCCACTTGATTTTCTGTCCCCTTTTTGTCTTTGATCTCAAGGTCGAACTCTTGTAATAGCAAGATCCATCGTATCAGCCTAGGCTTCGCATCCTTCTTTGCGAACAAATACTTGAGGGCAGAATGGTCGGTGTGTATTATTACCTTCGTTCCAAGTATGTAAGAACGAAACTTGTCGATGGAGAACACCACAGCTAACAGCTCCTTTTCTGTGGTGCTATAGTTCACTTGGGCATCATTTAATGTTTTGCTAGCATAATATATGACGTGAAACAGCCTGTCTCTGCGCTGCCCAAGTGCTGCCCCGACAGCATAGTCACTAGCATCACACATGATCTCGAATGGCTGTGTCCAGTCTGGTGGTTGTACTATTGGGGCTGTCACTAACTTTTCCTTCAGAACCTTGAATGCTTCAGTACATTCTTCATTAAAGTCAAAGGGTCGGTTCTGTTCCAAAAGATGACATAAGGGCTTGGTGATTTTTGAGAAATTTGCGATGAATCTCCGATAAAAACCCGCATGCCCTAAAAAACTTCTAATGCCCTTGACTGTTGTTGGCGGCGGCAGCTTCTCTATGACTTCAATCTTAGCCCTGTCGACTTCTATCCCACGGCAGCTAATCTTATGGCCTAGAACTATCCCTTCATCTACCATAAAATGGCATTTTTCCCAATTTAGAACAAGATTAGCTTTTTCACATCTTTCAAGTACCTTTTGAAGGTTGCTGAGGCAGTTCTCAAAATCGTCTCCAAAGACGGAAAAATCATCCATGAAAATCTCAAGGAAGTCCTCTACCATGTCGGAGAATATAGCCATCATGCACCTTTGGAAGGTGGCAGGTGCGTTACATAGGCCGAACGGCATCCTCCTAAATGCGTATGTTCCGTAGGGGCATGTGAAAGTCGTTTTCTCTTGATCTTCCGGTGCAATAGCAATTTGGTTATAACCTGAATAACCATCAAGAAAACAATAATAAGATTTACCCGCTAATCTATCAAGCATTTGATCAATAAAGGGTAAAGGGAAGTGGTCCTTTCGGGTAGCTTTGTTAAGCTTCCGATAGTCCATACAAACCCTCCAACCGGTCACAGTCCTGGTTGGGATTAGTTCATTGTTTTCGTTGGTTATCACGGTCATGCCTCCTTTCTTGGGAACACATTGCACCGGGCTTACCCATTTGCTGTCGGAGATGGCGTAAATAATACCAGCATCTAACCATTTAATGATCTCCTTACGCACTACCTCTTTCATCGCATGGTTTAGCCGCCTTTGGGCATCTATAGTCGGCTTATGATCTTCCTCAAGGAGGATTTTGTGCATGCATAACGCCGGACTAATGCCCTGAATGTCTGCTATCGTCCATCCAATCGCCTTTTTGTGCTGCCTTAGCATGTCGATCAGCTGTCGTTCCTGTTCCTGCGGCAGCTTAGCAGAGATGATTATGGGCAGTGTGTCATCACAACCAAGATAAGCATATTTAAGCTGCCCTGGCAGGGGCTTAAGTTCTAAGACAGGTGGTTCAACAGTAGAGGGCTTTTGGATTAAATGGTTATCCGAAGTGTAATTCAAGGGTTCGAATAACTTACCTGGACGATGGTCTAACCAGTTTACCTCCTCTTGACCTTCAGTATCAGATGTTTCGGAATCAGAGGAGTCGATGTCGTCGGTGCTGTCGTCGTTGCTGTCGTCATCGCTGTCGTGACAGGCCTGTAGATGACTGTCGCAGCAGTGACCAAATTTTTTATCACGGCAGCCCGACCTGATGCAGGGGTAATCAAAGGTCACCTCAATGATGGCCTTGCATTCCTCGTCCACATCAGCATGTTTCATTGCTTGGAGAACATTCAACTTAATTTGTTGATCGTTTACGCGCATGGTGAGTTCTCCTTTCTCCACATCAATCAATGATCTTCCCGTGGCTAAGAAGGGTCGCCCAAGGATGACTGGTGCGTTCTCATCTGCCTCACAATCTAAAATAAGAAAGTCAGCAGGAAAAATAAGCTTATCCACTCTTACCAAAATATCTTCAATTTTTCCCTCAGGGTGAACGTAAGAGCGGTCGGCTAGCTGCAGGGTAACTGTTGTGGGCCGCGCCTTCCCAATACCTAATTTCTGAAAAACAGATTTGGGCATTAGATTAACACTAGCTCCAAGATCACAAAGTGCCTTACCCACAAATTTGTCGCCGATTACGCAAGGTATGATGAAGCTCCCCGGATCCTTCTTTTTCTGGGGTGGCTGCCGATGAAGAATACTCATGCAACCTTCTTGCATCCTTACCGTTTCAAATTCCCCAAGTTTAGATTTTTTCGACATAACATCCTTGAGAAATTTAGCATAACCGGGCATCTCCCTAACAGCATCTAACAACGGAATATTAATATGAACCTGTTTAAAAATATCATAAATCTTTTTAAGTTGAGATTCATGCTTAGCTTGCTGTATCCGTTGAGGAAAAGGTGGTGGGGGACGGTAATCAGCAATACGTCCTTCCCACTGCATGCGAATCTGAGGACGGTAATCATCTTTTTTCTCCTCTGTCGCTTCTGCTGTCGTGACAGGCTCATCGGCAGCAGTCTGTTTATCACCTGTCGGAGCAGCTTCCTCGGCAGGTTTTTCCAAGGCATGTTCCTTTTCTGTTTCAGCTTCTTTTTCCGGTCCTGGTAACTTTTTCCCACTCCTAGTAGTAATCGCCTTACATTGCTCATGTGGGGGCGGTCTAGCATTTTCAGTATTGCTAGGGAAACCTCCATTCTGCCTTGGCTTAATATGCTGCGACACCTGACCCATTTGTGTCTCTAGAGATTTCAAGGTAGCCTCATGATTTGTCATTCTCATCTTGGTTTCATCCATAAAGTTTTCCGTCTTCTTGACAAACTGATTAATATTCTCCATATACGTACCAGTCTGAGACATAAAAGTGGCCAGGGTCTGTTCCAATATACTACTCGTGGCAGGTGGTGGCTGTTGTTGCTGTTGCGGCAGCAGGTTCTGCGGCAGGTTCTGCGGCTGCAGTTGCTGACGCGTCAACAATCTAGGACCCCCTGATTCTGATGATGTGCTTGCGGATTCAAAGCATTGTTGGGGTTACTCCAAGAAAATTTGGGATCCTTCCGCCAATTAGGGTTGTAGTTGTTGGAATTGTAGTTCGGCTTGTAATTTCCAACATATTTTCCCTCTTCTACATTTATAGGGCACTCATCCCTACTATGATTTCCCTCACAGATAGTACAAACTTCCTCGACAGCAAATCCTTGTAGTTCATCTTCATTTAATAATCGTTTCATTGCTTTAGTAAGGAATGCTACCTGTGATTTCATAGTGCTGTCGGCCTCATAATCCTTGACAGCAAGTACCCGTTTACCCCCTCTTCTTGCAGTCGGAAACTGCTCCTCATTCTTAGCCAGATTTTTCAAAACTTGCAACGCCTCGTCTGGATCTTTATCCAATAATAGTCCATTTGCTGCAGAATCAATTCGAATGCGAGTTTGTAAGTTAGCAGCATTATAAAATTTAGTTACCTGATTCCAGACGGGGAATCCATGCATTGGGCAGTTCCGAAGAAGAGTAGTAAACCTGTCCCAGGCCTCGTGCATTGGCTCGTCATCTTCCTGTTGAAAAGTAGCAATTTCGTTACGTAATCGCTCAGATAAATGCGAAGGATTAAAACGAGATAAAAATTCACGAGTTAAATCTGCCCAAGTCATAATGGAACCCGGTGTTAGTTTATTCCACCAAGTTTTAGCTCTGTCCCTCAAGGAATGGGGAAATAACCGAAGCCTCAGTATCTCCGGACTAACTCCTGGCAGTCTAAACGAACCACAGATCTCCTAAAACGTTTTGAGATGCTCCCTAGCATCTTCTGTCGCAGAACCACTAAATTGTCCGGTGTTGTTGATCATACTAAACATGACAGGTTTAAGCTCGAAGTTATCAACATCAATATCCGGCAGTGTGGTCTCCAACTCTACATGATCATTCAGCATGTAGTCACGACATGACCGTCGTCCACCTGCTGCGGGCGGATCGCCGACAGGTGGGTTATTATTGCCAAGGGGTGGTATGAAACCACCAGCAGGTTGGTTATGACCCATTTTCTCTAGCTGTTCCTCGAGATATTCGTTTCTGTCTAAAAGTCGGCGAAGTTGTTTCTTGAGATTGAAGGAACGTTCGATTTCCGGATCTTATTTATATTCAGGATCTTTGCCTCTTTTAGATCTGTGCATAAACAAGAAAACCTCGTGAAAAGCGAGAGTTGAAAGCACAAAAGAAAGATTAAAGAAAAATAAAAATAAAAACGAAAAAAAGAAGATAAAAATAAAAGCGAAAAGTGCAATAAAAGAAAGATGTAGTTATGTTGCCAATCCCCGGCAACGGCGCCAAAAACTTGTTGCGTGTAAAATAGTCTATCGCAATTGTAGTGCAAGTGTACACGACGCAAGTAGTAAAGTGATACGAAGTATCGGATATCGTCTCCACAGGGATTGGGCTAATGACTTCACCTTGTTTACTGCACGAAAGTAAAGGAAATAATTAAGAGTTGTCACGAGAATAATAAGGTAAAAACGTAAAATAAAGGATTGAGAAATCAAGATAGAGAGAATGGGCTGGTATTGAGTTGCTCAGTAGTGCAGGTATTGAACTGCTTAGGATTTCCAGTTCTGTCGTCGCGCCCGTCGCCGACAGCACCTGTCGCGGCGGCTGTCCGTTAGCTGTCGCGGCAGCGAACACTAACTCCGTACTTCAAGCTTGGCAAGAATCCCAGATCTGCCTTGCCCTATCCCTAGGCACAAGTCTGTCGATGATCACGTCTTTGATGATACCTCCCGGCGTGAATCGAAGGATGAACACCGATGTGTATGAATTCTTCCTTAGCCACTTAACCTCGCCCTATCCCTAGGCACGAGATGGTTCAACTATAAACTAGAGAACGCGCTCTTATCTCTTTCGTATACTTAACTCTCCCGATGCTAAGTAAATGGATAACCTCACAATGCTCTCCCGATGCTCTTGCAAGATATTAAAACCAAGATAAAAGAACTTGAAGTTTATTTTATTGAACTTGAAAAATCCTAAAACAAAGCAACCCTTGCAACTACTTTACAAAACAACCCGTAGCCCTAGGGGGAATTTAAAACATGTCGGTGACGGGTGGACGGCAGGGGTTTGGTTTCGGTTATGGGGTAATCGGTTCTGCCCTAGGTTTAATCTATGCCCTTATATAAGCTTTGGGCTCAAGTTATCTAAGGTAACAAGGATTACAACTTTAATTAAAAGTAAGATTCTAATAAAGACTAAATCTCTAAAGTCTCCTACTTTCCAGCCGCATCCTTGTTTCTAGGAATTTCTTCTCCTTGAGCTTTGGCTTGACATATCTTTTGATCCGGGCCTTGGAAAAATATTTGGCTTCCACACGACAGATGAGCAGATTTCTCTCTATCTATCGAGATCCACTTTACTTTTCCTCTTCATAAGTCTGCTGTCACCTTGCTGTCACGACAGGTCCATGACAGGTTCGTCTTCTTCGGCTGCTTGTCCAGTTCAGCTCTTCTGCTTATCTGCCCTGCGCCTGCCTTCATCGTCAACCATGGCAGCTACCTGCAAAATACGCCATCTTTTAGTAGAATCCGTGCCTTTTATATAATTGTGATGTTTTATTGAAAACTAACCTAAATGCAATGCAATTATGCTTGAATGCAGCAGAAATATGGGTTAAAAAGGGTGTAAATAATAGAACCTTTACACACTCAACATGAATCACTAACTAAAAACATAAACAAGGGCATTTAGGAATGTTGAAATTTAGCATGCACTCCCTTCATTTATTATTTGTTTCGGTTTAGTCCTCCAAAGTTGGTCACCAAGCTTTCATGTTCTTTCATTTAGGCCCTTGAATATCTTAATTAGCTTGGGATCAAGCATAATTGAATTAGCAATTTAAGTTACTAGCTTCAATACTTCTAGAATATGGTTTAGGGCATTACACTAGCATTTGAAGGCTTATCTGAAGAAGGCACCAATTTTGACGCAACTCGAGCTGGGAAAGGATTATGTTGTGTTTACTAATGCTTCGTTGAATGAGATTGGTTATGTTCTCACGCATTAGGGTAATGTGGTTGCTTACGCTTCGAGACAACTCAAGCCTCATGAAAGAAATTACCCCCACACAATTTAGAGCTTGCCGCCATCATCTTTGCATTGAGTCTTTGGAGGCAACATCCGTATGGAGAAAAGTGTTATATCTACACTGGTCATAAGAGTTTGAAGTATATGCTCACCCAGAAATAGTTGAATTTGAGGTAAAGACGATGGATTGAGCTGCTAAAGGATTGTGATTGCATCAAAGGGTACCATCCTAGTCAAGCTAATATGGTGGTTTATGCTTTGAGTCGAAAGTCTATATTAGATTTGTGGGTGATGCTTGCCCGTTTAAGGTTGACCGAGGATGGTGGGCTGCTAGCCAAGCTTTGTGTGGAGCCTACCTTAGTGCAAGAGATGAAGAGAAAGCAAGTGTTGGACGAAGAGTTGGTGGCAAATATAAAGATGGTTTAGAGAGGTGAGACATTCGATTTTGAAATGCGAGATGGTGGGATCTTGTACTTCAAAGGTCGGTTGTGTGTCCTAACTTTGGAGGAATTGATGGACCATATCCTTTGATAGGCACACCATAATCTATTTGTTATGCATTCGAGTAGCAATAAGATATACCAAAGACCTTCGT
This sequence comes from Hibiscus trionum, assembly GCA_030270665.1. Lineage (NCBI taxonomy): Eukaryota > Viridiplantae > Streptophyta > Magnoliopsida > Malvales > Malvaceae > Hibiscus > Hibiscus trionum. The sequence continues at coordinate 2,214,409 of BSYR01000004.1, forward strand.
CTTTTTTATTGGTGGACTAATATGAAAAGAGATGAATCTATTTTGTGACAAGATGCTTAGCTTGTCAGCAAGTTAAGGTCAAAAATCAAGTTCCTTTGGACTTGCTTCAACCCATCCAAATTCCACAATAAAAGTGGGATCGAGTGACCACAGATTATGTGACAGGTTTGTCATTGACTAGAAGGAAACATGATGTTATATGAGTAATAGTAGATCGGTTGACCAAGTCTGCTCATTTCTTGCATGTGCATATGGATTTTACACTTGAGAGGTTGGCGTAGTTGTACATCCAAGAGATTGTGAGGTTGCATGTGTAGTCACTCGATTTTTACCCATATTTCTATTTTATATTATTATTATTATCATTTTCATTATCATTATCATTATCATTATCATTAGATATAAAACATATTAAAATAAAAAGAGTCCATTAAATTTATAAAAAAAAACACTCCATTAATTTTAAAACAGAGTCCATAATACATCAATGAACCCTAGCTGACTTATTCTCACATGCACAACTTAATCTCAATCGTTGAATCGAGGCGATATCCAATGGTCCATATTTAGACTGGAGAAGCAACTCTCAGCCCCATGGCGCGTGAAGACCATGCGCACGGGATTTTTAGGTTGCTCGGCTTCCTCTAGCCGTAGCAACGCATAGCCACCGGCCAGCAACACCGTCTCGCTCTCCACCTCCCTCGTCGTGTCTCGCAACGTCGGTCGCCGTGCAACCTTTCTTCCACCAGCCGAAACTGTCGGGAAACACAGAAAAAAAAGAAAGGGGGAAATCGTTCAAAGCAAATTAAAGGAAATTTTTAAAATGGGAAAGAAAATCAAGCTAGCAATTCAGAATTAAACAAATGGGGAAAGTGGAATCTGAATCAAACCAAGCAAGGAAAGCATCTGCCGGATTATAGGAATTTTTATTCCAATTTTCTTTGTAATTTGGGTATGTAAAACCCACAAGGAATTGATACGAATTTTTGAAAGGGAATACAACCATACAAGCATTTGTTAGGTATTTCATCTTGTTGTTTACTTTCTATTATTATTATTTTCCATACAAGCATTTGTTGTACTTCCGATAACTATACAGGACTTTGTACATCAGTTTATATCTGGTTTCTTCTTGGATGATGTTCGTATGTTTTGGATAATTGGTTGTACCTCAATTTTGTGGACAGTGTGGTTGGGGAGGAATGATTCGATTTTTAATGGGATTCGTAAGGATGCGGCTTCTTTATTCTTTTTGGCACAATTGAAATCGTTCCATTGGGTTCGAGTCGTTGTGGGGATTGATAGTGTATCCGAAGTTGAATGGTGGGAGTCGCCTCTTGGGTGTTCTTCGAGATTGAGCTTGCATCTCCCTCGTGTCCGGGTGGTTTGGGAGCCACCTTGTTTTGGGGTCATGAAATTCAGTGTGGATGGTGCTTCTCGAGGTAAACCGGGGCCAGCAGATTGTGGTGGCGTGTTGAAAGATGCCGATAGTAGTATTTGTGCTTTCTGCTCTGGTTCAGTTGGCGTGGTGGATTCTAATGAAGCTAAAATTTTGGCCATTTCGTATGCACTTCGTTTGTTGAGCGAGACCACTTGGGTTGATGTTTTGTCTTTTGTTATTGAATCGGATTCGAGGATTGCGGTATCGTGGGTTTTGCAAGTGGAGAAGCGACCATGGAGGCTTAGGCAATTTTTTGCATTGATCGATTTGTATTGTGATAAGTGCCACATGTTTGTTTTAATAATATATATAGGGAGGCGAATCAGGTAGCAGATGTATTAGCTAAGGGTGGGATTGAGCGTAAGCAACAGATTTGGGTAGTCCGTTGAGGTTTTTTGGCGTTTGTTCTGGTCTTTGATGGCTTTGGTAGTCTTTTCCTCCACCTAGGCTTAGTCGGAGGTTTTTAACGAGGCCGGAGTTCATCCTGGTATTGTATGATTTTCTTTAATAATAATCATATTGTTTACCAATCAAAAAAAGAATATAAAAGAAAGGAATATTTTCTTACCTTTTTTTAGTCGTCGCCACTAGTGTTCGAATAAAGGCCGCCATTTTTCGGTTTATTCTTTTCAAAAGGGTGTAGATTTCGAATGATTTTCTAAAATTCTAATATCTTTTATAGTGATTTAGGTGATTTTGAAGGTGGATTCGAGTTCAGGTTTTAAAACAGAGTCAAAAAAGGGGTTTTTTAATCACCACAGTGATAGACGGCGGCCGGGACCGGTGGATGACGGTCGGCACGGTGGTTGTTTTCCCGATATTTTTCTTTCATAAAGATTATGAAGAACAATTGAGAGAAAATTTAGGATAGGTGCTTTGATCCAAAAATTTTAAAATGGAAAAATAGAGAAGTATATATGAATTTGGATTTTATAGCCATGTTTTTTAAAATAAAAAAGAGTTTATTGGGCTCATTAAATCCCTCATCCCCATTTGTTTTCGCGCCGCAAGCCCCTTTGTTTTAAATTTATGTGGTTCGGTCACTTTTGCTTTCAATTTAGCTTGTTATTTTTTTTTTTTTTTAAATTAGCCACCGATTTTTAATTTAATTTAACCCTCTTTTATTTTTTTCTTTTTAAATCATCCTAACTAATAACTACTGCTTTTAAACTCATTACCTTTTTTATTAACAGTCTTTCTCCTATTTATCCTAATTAATATCTTCGTCTTTTAAACTCATTATATCCTTTTTTTATTAAACCTTTTAATTCTTCTTAAGGCTCGTGCTTTTAAAAATCTGGCTCGCACATTGTGTTGACCCTATTTTAGGAAGGATACGCATTTCTTTAAACTTATTTCATTTATCCCTTTTCTTAAATAATTTGTTTAATTTTTTTATTTATTTAATTTTGCAATTCAAATTTGTATTGTTCTTTTTTAATGTATTTCATTAATTTAATTCACTTTCTTAAAAAAACTTAAAAATGCTAGTTTCTTTAATCTTTAGTTTAGGTGTAAACCCCTAGGATTAGGTTCTTTAATTTGAGATTCGGTTTAGATTAGAGCCTTTAAAAATGATCTTTTTAGAATATTCTTTTCTTTACCATAAAATTAATAATCGACACTTAACTATTGTAATACCCCTAATTTTGTGTCATAAGATTTTTAGTGTCAATTGATTAAAGAATAGAAATATGATACTAGTAAATTAATACATGATATGTGAAAGGGGAGGAAACCGAATTGTCTAAAGAGTAAATTTTAAGAGCTAATTCATAAGTACTAAAAATAACAATAATTTAAAATAGAGGATTGCATGTAATGGCTCAAAAATAAAGGGGCATTACACGTGTCGATTAGCTATGTGTTTGTGGGGATAATCGAATGAGAGTTATTTTGTCAAAATTTCATATTCTTCTTCTAAACTAAAGCCATAACTGAATGAGAGAAAGAAGAAAGAGGTTCATTTTAGATTGAATTGTTGAAGTGCTAATCTATGCATGTTTGTCTTAAGAGGTAAATATCTTAACCTTGGTGATTTGTATGAAATCCTTTGTTGTTAATTCGTTTAGTTGTGGTAGAAATGCTATGGAATTTCGAATTTTTATGCTTAAAGATGTTTGAATCGATTAGGTAGCATAAAGAATCTTGAATTCTAAATTCGGTTTGATAAAGGATGTGATATCTATTTGCATGTTAGACTAGTTAATGAATTAAGTTTGTGAGAATGTATATTTTGTAAACTATGTGTACATTTGATTTGGTAGAATAATGAATGAGAGGATTGAGGAAAATTTTGATAGAAGAACATTCAAAAATGTGTGTGAATTTCACTGTTATTCGATCATAGAAGGAAAGAATCGAATATAGGTGTAATTAGGTTCAATTGGGGACTGTTTTAATGATTTCAATTAAAGAATGTCTTTGTGAAGGTTTTCATTGTATTATATGAAGTTCAAAACTATTTTTAACAGTGTCAAATAGGGGAAAATCATGTTTTGGCTATTATGAAGTGAAATGTGAATTAAAGGACTCAATAAGAATGTTTTAAGGTTTGCTTGGACACTAAAGGATAATGGACAGATTTGAGATTTAGTGATTAAGTTTGAAATTGTTGAAATCTAATGAATGATATTAAGTTGCTGAAATGGTTTTGCTTGTTATGTAAATGCTTGATGAATGTTGGATGCCATAGGGTAGATACATTGGTGTATGAAGGGTATTTTATGAGTATATGAATAAATAAATCTTCGATTGGGGTGATCGAATGTAATGACATTTGTTAAATGGATTGTGGATTTAATATAGAAACTAATGAATGCTTAATATTGTATAATTAGAGCAAGAAAGAGTTGATCAAGTGGGACTAAACATAGAGTCAGCTTGAGATAGACAAAAAGGAAATGTTATTCGAAATCAAGACTAGCTCGGCAAAATTTGTGAGTGCAGTTTAAACTATCGGAAAGGATTACCAACCTTTCTGAGCATTGTTTTCTTAATATGAATTATTTAAATGTAATTATTGTGTGATATGCTTACGCGAGCTGGAGACAAGGTACGTATTTTCTTTAAAGACGTTTGAATCATGAAATGTGGTTTGGAAGCATGTCAAGACTTGAATGTTTTATTATGATGCGAATTGTTCATTGAAATTAATTGCTTTTGGATGCCTGTACACGTATAAACATGTAAATGAATGATCTATATGATGAGAAAGCTTAACATGCATAATGATTCGAACAAATAATGGTTCAATGTGAGAAGAATTTTATATGATTGATGTTTAGATCAAGCTATGGCCTTCGATCACAATAAAAGAAAAGCAAGTTCTAATTGAGCATGATTGTCCACTGTTTGAAAAAGGGGGGGGGGGGTAATGACACATTAACGTGCATTTCGAATGGAGCTTGGCTCATTTATTGATATGAATGAAATATTTAAAGTAAAGCCTTAGTCTCCAGTCAATCGTAGATATAGTTGGCATGCCATGGAGTCCATAGAGCTCAGTGTTGGGGTGGACTACGGTCCGGGACACTTGTCTCTAATGGGTGACAGTAGGAGGGATGTGCATGTGGTCATTTGGCAAGAGTAGGAGGGATATACCGGTATTGCGAGTACCATATGTGTTATGATTGACAGTTGGTTGGGGACTCGTGTATCTATACTAGACTATCAATTCTCAAGGCTATGTTTCATGATAATGAGAAAGAAATAAATGAAATTTATAAAATGTGGTAACTTGATAAATATTGAATGTATTATTTTATTAGAGATTGTCTATATGATGCATTGATATGATGAATATTTATTTAATGATCAAATTGACATTATGAGCTATTATGTAAATGTAGTAACCCTTGGTTTGATGTGTGTGCGCGCACGTACGCGTATGTGCACGTGTGCGGTTGTGCGTGTGTGTGTTTGCTCCAATTGTAGAGAATTATAAATGGTTTAGCACAATGAGTAACAAAATTTACCGTCTGGCTGAGTCAAACGACACAATGGTGCTAAAACCTGATTATTCCTTTTGCGGCCTCTAAAGAGCATGTCCCATTAGTTATGTCATACCGTAGGAAAGAGATAAACAGCCCGACAAGTGCTGCGTTAGGTTTAGAAATTTATTTTGATCACAATTCGCTGGTTGTAACCGGAAGTTCCAAGATCTTGTCTCCAAATTTCGTTTGGAATGTATCTCTACAATCTCACTTACATTCATGACTCATCCATCTAATTGTTTAATTTATTTACATTCAATAGTAGGTAAGAATAATCCAATCCTCGTAGGATTCCACAACCCGACACACGCTCACCATGTGTTTCCAGTTTATTACTTGTGTTGACAGTGTATGATTGCACTATTTATGTGTCAGTATGTAGACACCAAGTTTTTGACATTGTTGTTGGGGATTGTTTCAGTAGTTTTAGTTGTTATTGTTTTTAGTTTAGGTTATTTTCTTAGATTCTTTCTATTCATTTCTATGGGTGTATGGTCAAAGTAATCAAGGAGATATTTTTCCAACACAACCACATCCAGAAAGATTCTTTGGGAGAAGACAACGAGAAGTACAACAAACCATGACTGGTCATGGAAATGAGGATAACAGGAACCCAGTTCATGAACCACCACCACCATATCAACACTAGCAAAATGTTAAGTAGCACGCCTCGGAAACAACGAGAAAAATAATCATGTTAAGTTGCAACCCAGTTCATGAATCCATGTATTGTTCGACAAACTATCGATGTTGCATATTTTGAACTTAAACATGATATGTTCCATATGCTATAGTCTTTAGGGCAGTACTGCGGGACATATCAAGAGAACCCTCATGTTCATTAGACCTCATTCATCAAGTTATGTGATTCATTCATACAACAAGGGGTTCCACATTAGGCACTTCACCTGAAGATGTTCCCTTATTATATCAAAGACATAGCCAAGGAGTGGCTCAAATCGCTTCAGTCCACCAATGTTGAATGCTAAACTCAAAAGCGGTATCATTCCTTTTAGGCAATAAGATGATTAGAATCTCTATGATGCATGAGAACGATACAATGGTTTATTAAGAAAGTGCCATATTTGTGGTTTTTCACCATGGACCCAAATAGAAATATTTTACAATGGCATGAATACATAATCAAGGATGGTTGTCAATGGCTCAGTGTAAAGAGTCCATAAGTTCTATATTTTGTGCACATTTCATCTCAAATTATTGTTGTTTTTAGTACATTTTAGGCATAATTAGGATCATGCATTTCATTTTACAGTATTCTTTACTTTGTCATGCTTTTTATTTATTATCTTTTATTTGTTAAGGAAAAGGTATTGTTGTAGTTTAGTTTTAGTTTCAAGTACTAGAAGCTGGCAGGAGGAGAGAAGAGCTGAGGACATGATGCTGAGGCAACAGATCAATGAGCTATACTGACACAATTCCAGACGGAGACAGCAGCTGCCGAGTAGCTGCCGCCGCCATACCTTTCGCCCAAGACAACAAGCTGAGGAATTGGAGAATTGGAGTGCGATCTGTAGAGCAGAAAATTCTGATTCTAATGGTGCGATCCACTCAATTTTTTGATGCCTGTAGCAGCGGATAGAGCCGCCGAAGGAAGAAATCGAAGATAACTTACGGAGCAAGGCAACATGAAGGAGTCTACATTCAACTAAAAGAAGTCAGAATTAAAGGTTGCATTTAATGAAAAAGCTACTTTGAAGACTTCTACTCCAAGGAGGACTTGACCTAGCTAATGCCTATATATACTCAATGTATACTTTGAAGTCAGAATTCTAAATTCTTTTTTGGGTTTGGGTTATGTTGTAAACTAGTGTGAAAACGGTTGTTCAGTAATTGAGTTTGTTTTTGTGATAAAGCTTCAAGGTTTGCTTATTCCATGTTCTTCATAGTTTTCAATTAAGGCGGAAGATTAATTGTTTACAATCCATTTGTTTGGTATCGAGAGAGTCGAACTCACAAAAGGAGTAAGTACGGTCTTCACCTTAATCAAGTGTTGATCAATCCAGCCTAGACATAGGTTAGGGTTTAAGGCGGCTAAAAGAGAACGAACCAAACATTGTTGTCTTTGCATGATTCACGATGGGACTAGTATTATCTGTTGTGGGCATCAACAACATTCTGACTTAGACATAAGCGGGATCACTTTCGAAGCGTTCTGTCGAGCCTTAGAGTATTGTCAAGTTTGTCGCCGAGACACACATCCGTTCCACTGTCGAGGCAGCGAAAGCGTCACAACAGCCAATCTACCATCTCCCGCCGAGGTAGCAAAGTCTGGCAGCGCAAGACAACTTATCATATTCAACGCAGTTTCACACTAGGGTGCAGCATAATCCGGCCCATTCCATCAATATGATATCTTCTCTATTATTTACTTGCACTCATATTTAGAGAACAACTAAACGCTCTACAAGTTTTTGGCATCGTTATTGGGGATTGGTAGCAGCGAAATTTGTAAACCCCTTAGCCCGGCCTAGACGCTTGACCCGAACTACAAAGATTACACGGGGAAAACTAAAGTCAACCCGAAAGTCAACCTTGATTAACGACCCTTTTTTCATTTTAATCTTGTCTAAATACATGTTAACCCTAAGTGAGCCTCATGATTGAGAAAGGCACAGCGATCGAATAACATTTAGGGACTCAATTGCACTTTACACAAGATTAAGGACCAAATTGTAATTTTTGTAAATTAGAGGGACTTCGTGTATTTTATGATTACCATTATGAAATTAATCATGTTACATACTTCTCTGCCAAATTTCATCTTAAAAAGAAATCTCAAGCTCAAGCAATTGCAATCACAACATTTAGGACTAAAATGTAAAGCATGCAGACTCAAAACAATTCAAATCTATGTCCAACGGTCACCCGTTTCGGAACACCTACTCACCGTACTGAAACGCTGTATCGAAACGGTGTTGACCGTTTCGGTACGCGGGTATGTTCTGAGACCAGTTCCGAAACATGGCATTCCAGTAGCCAAACTGTTCCGAAACAGCCTCCACCGTTTCGAAACACAAAGGCCATTTCAGGCCCCCGTTTCGAAACACTAGAGGGTGTTTCGATACGACCTACCCAGAAACAGCAGCTTTTGCTGGTTTTTCAACCTTTAACACACTCAAACATACTTCAAAGACTCCCAAATCATTCCAGCAAACCATCATACATATAAGGAACATATTTGGGACGTTAAAACACGAACAAAGCATCAAAGAAAAATTCACATAGTATAGAGGCATACTTCCTAACCATAAAACCAAAATAAGCAATCCCACCTCAAACCAAACAATTAAGGCCATTTACAACTCAAACAAGCTAACACAAACATACCACAACATTAGGGAGTTCAACATGTCTCCTAAATACAATTCTTGGTTTCCCATTGCCATTATATCAAAACTAAAGTGTGTGAAAACTTCACCATACACGAGTTTGGACTTCCTTGGATGAACTTAACTTCCTTGATGCCCGAAAACGCCTCAATTATCTGCATTATTGGTAAAAGAGAGAGCGTAAGCACAAATGCTTAGTGGGGCATGATCTAAAGAAAACCAATACAATAATGCACATCTTGAAAACACTTTCTCAAAAGCTTTTGAACAACATGCTCATTCCATCTCATGCTTGAAAACCCATTCAAAGCAACTTCTCATTGAAAACACATGTACCTTCATTCTATCTCATGCATTTAAACAAATGCAAAACTCATGGCAAAGCCATTCTCATGCTTGTACTCTTAAGCATTTCATAAACAAATCACATGTGCATTTCTCATAGCATAAACCATTTCATCAAAGGTACATGTGAATCAAAAACCATTTAATATTTTATATTGGCATTTCACATCACATTATTACTCGGATATGTGGACATCTCACTAGACACTTTCGGTGGCATCTCTCATCACTATACTCACTCGTCTAGCAACATAGTTTCCGGTGGAATCTCACATCACCGTACTCATATGGCGGAATCTCACATCGCCACAAAGCTTGGGTATTTCACCAAGTCCTACCCGATGGAATGCCCATAATCGGTTCTCTCCCTTTGGTTTAACCAAAGAGCACGTACGAATTTTTAGTTTATAGTGCACTCTCATCCTATTGATCGATCAATTATATCCGGTAAGTATCACAACATCTATGCAAATATATTATGTTAAAACATCATCTCACCTACTGTTTTTCATGCAATAATTCTCAAACATTCTCATCTCATTTCAAAACCATAACATTTGCTATGCTATAACATAAAAGCTCAAATCTCAACTATGCAACATGTTACTTCATGAAATCATTTCAAGCATCATCACATGCTATAAAATATGCATAAAAACAGTAGGAATTTATCAATCTTAAACCATGAGCATGTAAAAGCATTTTAGGGGCAATCACCACATTCAAGAGAGCCATTTAGCCAATACTTACTTCCGGACTTAGGAAGGTGTTTCAAACCTTTCCTAAATCCCCAAACCTTGTTTCTTTGTCCCTCAAGGACTTCTAAAACCATACGCACTCACTGATTACGTTTCGCTTGCTCGCCGAAACGTTATCTAAGCCTCCGGATCAACTCCAAAGGTGTCCGAAGATGTCTCCCATGTTTTAAACACATAAGAGCAGAGGATTAATGCATCATCATGCATTGAAATCATGAGCCACACACCTAAACTCGCTGCTCTATACAAAAACCACATTTCGGCTACCAAACACTACCGAAATCACCTCCAAACTCTTCCAAAACCAAACCCAACCAAGATCCATCACTTCTAATCATTTCTAAACATCAATTAACATCAAAAACCAACACAACCACGTCCTTATACCTCCAACTATAACAGAACACCAAAATCACCCCAAAAACCATCATTCTAACAAGTAAAACTTAGGAAAAACAAACCTATTCGGGATTGGATTGATAAAACCTCATTTGTAACATTAATTAAAATCCAAAATACATTAGAAAATCATCTCAAAACAGAGCCTAATCAATCACCACGAAAATCTTCAAGATCTTTTCCAAAATCTTGAGTTTTATGCCAATTTCTTGTTTCTAACATTAAAACCACTTAAAAATCATTAATAAAGGATTGATAACTTGGGAATTTCAGTAAAGAACTGATCATTAGAGGAGAAGGACGAAGCTTACCTCTAATTGGTGATTTCTCCTTGATTTGGGCAAGTTTTCTTGAAAATTCAATATAAAAATCAAGTGGATTTGATGAGGAATTGATTAAGAATCAATGAGTGATTGAAATCTAAGTGTATTTGCTGGAGAAAATGTGTTTGGTTGAAAGGAATTTGCGAGAAAATAAAATGAGGGAAAATTTGTGAAAAGTAATTATGAAAATTTAAAGGTGGTTTTCTAATTCAATCACCTTCATTTTCTTTAATTAAAACATTAATTAAATCACCCAAATTAAGGAAAAAATCTGATGAAAACATTTTGGTAAAATTACTTTCTTAAAGATTCAAAGTTTCAATCCTTTACAAAACAGTCACTACTTAACTTTGCAAAAACTACGATTTGGTCACTACACCGAAATGTAGTATTTCCAAACCTTATTTTGTAAAATTGATTCCACCATTCTCTTTTATATATTAAATGAGGATTTTTAGATATTTTTCTATATTTTTAAAGCATCCTGAACTAGGTGTTCCCTAAAACTCCCTTTTAGATTCGAACCATTTTCCAGACCGATCCGGTTCAGACTCTAAACATCTAGGCCCAAATTTGGGGTGTTACAACTCTCCCCCTCTTAAGAAATTTCATCCTCGAAATTTACCTGGAGGAAAAAGGTAAGGAAACTGCTTCTTCATATCATCTTTTCTTTCCCACGTGGCTTCCTCAACACCACGATGCCACCACAACACCTTGACCAGCTCAATGGTCTTACCCCAGAAAACCTTACTGTCCGAATCCAAAATCTCCACTGGCTCCTCATCATAGGTCAGATCTGGATTCAACTCAACCTCCTTCACTGGCATAACATGCGAAGGATCCGACCGATACCTTCGAAGCATGGACACATGAAACACATTATGTATCCTTTCCAGCTCTTGTGGTAGCCTCATCTTATAAGAAACATGACCCACACGTTCTATCACCTCGTATGGTCCAATATATCTAGGGCTCAACTTACCCTTCCGGTCAAACCTCATCACCTTCTTCCAAGGTGAAACCTTTAAGAACACACGGTCACCCACCGCAAACTCTATCTCCTTACGCATCAAATCTGCATAAGACTTTTGCCGATCTGAAGCTGCCTTCAACCGCTCATAAATGAGCTTCACCTTCTCGGTGGTCCCTTTCAACAAAGTCGGCATCGAGACCAACTTTTGTCCCGTTTCAGCCCAACAAAGAGGAGTTCTGCACTTCCTCCCATACAATGCTTCATAAGGTGCCATTTGAATACTTGCCTGGTAGCTATTATTATAAGCAAACTCCACCAAAGGCAAGTGCTTCTCCAAAGAACCTTGAAACTCAATCACGCAGCACCTCAACATATCCTCAAGCACTTGGATAACACGCTCAGACTGTCCATCCGTTTGCGGATGATAAGAAGTACTGAAATTCAACCGCGTACCCAATGCTTGATGTAAACACTCCCAAAACCTTGCCTTGAACCTCAGATCTCTATCCGACACTATAGATTTTGGTACCCCATGCAGACGTACAATCTCAGCAATGTACAGCTCTGCAAGCTTATCCAAGGTATACGTAGTATGCACAGGTAAGAAATGCGCACACTTCGTAAGGCGATCCACAATCACCCACACCGAATTCTTCTTTGATGGCGTCAAAGGCAAACCAGACACAAAGTCCATGGTGATCCTCTCCCACTTCCATTCAGGGATGCTCATCGGTTGCAACAACCCCGAAGGAAACTGATGCTCAGCCTTAACCCGCTGACAAACCATGCACTTGCTCACATATTCTGCAACATCTTTCTTCAACCCCACCCAATAGTACCCATCCTTCATATCACGATACATCTTTGTACTACCAGGGTGCATAGCAAAAGGACTACTATGAGCTTCGGTCAGAATAGTACGCCTCAACTCCACGTCATTTAGCACTACTATCCGACTTCAAAAACATAGAACTCCATCATCATTAAAAAAAATCTGATGGTCTATCCTCAGCAATATCCTGAACATGTGGCACCAAAGAATCATCCAACAACTGCTTATCCTCAATTATTTGCATTATTGATAAAAGAGAGAGCATAAGCACAAATGCTTAGTGAGGCATGCTCTAAAGAAAACCAACACAATAATGCACATCTTGAAAACACTTTCTCAAAAGCGTTTGAACAACATGCTCATTCTATCTCATGCTTGACAACCCATTCAAAGCAACTTCTCATTAAAAACACATGTACCTTCATTCTATCTCATGCATTTAAACCAATGCAAAACTCATGGCAGAGCCATTCTCATGCTTGTACTCTAAAGCATTTCATAAACAAATCACATATGCATTTCTCATAGCATAAACCATTTCATCAAAGGTACATGTGAATCAAAAACCATTTCATATTTTATATTGGCATTTCACATCACATAATTACTTGGATATGCGGACATCTCACTAGACACTTCTAGTGGCTTCTCACATCACCGTACTCACTCGTCTAGCAACATAGTTTCCGGTGGAATCTCACATCACCGTACTCACATGGCAGAATCTCACATCGCCACAAAGCTTGGGTATTTCACCAAGTCCTACCCGATGGAATGCCCATCATCGGTTCTCTCCCTTTGGCTTAACCAAAGAGCACGTACGAATTTTAAGTTTATGGTGCACTCTCATCCTATTGATCGATCAATTAACTCCGGTAAGTATCACAACATCTATGCCAATATGTTATGTTAAAACATCATCTCACCTACTGTTTTTCATGCAATAATTCTCAAACATTCTCATCTCATTTCAAAACCATAACATTTGCTTTGCTTTAACATAAAATCTCAAATCTCAACTATGCAACATGTTACTTCATGAAATCATTTCAAGCATCATCACATGCTATAAAATATGCATAAAAACAGTAGGAATTTATCAATCTTAAACCATGAGCATGTAAAAGCATTTTAGGGGCAATCACCACATTCAAGAGAGCCATTTAGCCAATACTTACTTCCGGACTTAGGAAGGTGTTTCAAACCTTTCCTAAATCCCCAAACCTTGTTTCTTTGTCCCTCAAGGACTTCTAAAACCATATGCACTCATCGATTATGTTTCGCTTGCTCACCGAAACGCTATCTAAGCCTCCAGATCAACTCCAAAGGTGTTCGAAGATGTCTCCCCTATTTTAAACACATTAGAGCAGAGATTTAATGCATCATCATGCATTAAAATCATCAGCCACACACCTAAACTCACTGCTCTACACAAAAACCACATTTCAGCTACCAAACACTATCGAAATCACCTCCAAACTCTTCCAAAACTAAACCCAGCCAAGATCCATCACTTCTAATCATTTCTAAACATCAATTAACATCAAAAACCAACACAACCATGTCCTTATACATCCAGCTATAACAGAACACCAAAATCACCCCAAAAACCATCATTCTAACAAGCAAAACTTAGGAAAAACAAACCTATTCGGGATTGGATTGATAAAACCTCATTTGTAACATCAATTAACATCCAAAATACATTAGAAAACCATCTCAAAACATAGTCCAATCAATCACCACAAAAATCTTCAAGATCTCTTCCAAAATCTTGAGTTTTAAGCCAATTTCTTGTTTCTAACATTAAAACCACTTAAAAATCATTAATAAAGGATTGATAACTTGGGAATTTCAGTAAAGAACCGATCATTAGAGGAGAGGGACGAAGCTTACCTCTAATGGATGATTTCTCCTTGATTTGGGCAAGTTTTCTTGAAAATTCAATGTAGAAATCAAGTGGATTTGATGAGCAATTTATTAAGAATCAAAGAGTGATTGAAATCCCATCAAATGAAGTGAAAATCTAAGTGTATTTGCTGGAGAAAATGTGTTTGGTTGAAAGGAATTTGAGAGAAAATAGAATGATGGAAAATTTATGAAAAGTTGTTATGAAAAGTCAAAGGTGGTTTTCTAATTTAATCACATTCGTTTTCTTTAATTAAAACATTAATTAAATCACCCAAATTAAGGAAAAATCTGATGAAAACATTTTGGTAAAATTAGCTCCTTAAAGATTCAAAGTTTCAATCCTTTACAAAACAGTCACTACTTAACTTTGCAAAAATTGCGATTTGGTCACTACACTGAAATGTAGTATTTCCAAATCTTATTTTGTAAAATCGATTCCACCATTCTCTTTTATATATTAAATGAGGATTTTTAGATATTTTTCTATATTTTTAAAGCATCTCGAACTAGATGTTCCCTAAAACTCCCTTTTATATTCGAACCATTTTCCAGAACGATCCGGTTCAGACTCTAAACATCTAGGCCCAAATTTGGGGTGTTACAAAATTCGTTTTTATTTCTGCACTTTTATTTTTATTTGTATTTAATTTTTAAGTTTTTATTATTTTATTTTTAATCGAAAAAAGAATTTTACAGTTTCTTTTGCTAGTGCATGACCAAAGTAAATCCAAAGGGCAAAATCGTTTTCTTTGACGACATTGAATGAAGAGCAAGAGAACTCAAGAAAGAAGTTAGAGAAGCCATAGGGAAAGCCATAGAAAAGGGAAAAGCAAAAGAAACAATGGTGAACGGCCAAGACGACAACCCTGCCATCGATGCCCTTATCGGCAGGGATGGGCAACAAGACCCGCCGCCCAGAGAATAACAGCAAGTTCCACCTAGGCATCAACCTCCTATTCCGCTCAGGCAGCTACAATATGTTCGAACCACCAGAGATTACTTGGAGCATGACTTCAGAGGGTTTGATCCTACTGTGACAGAGCCTGAAATTGAGGCGGACCACTTTGAATTAAAGCTCGTGATGTTCAATATGATCAACACCTTAGGGAAATTTGGAGGGTCTGCCACAGGAGATGCTCGGTAGCACTTAAGAGGATTCATGGACATATGCAGAGCATTCAAAATACACGGAGTCCACCAAGATGTGCTAAGGCTGAGGTTATTCTCCTATTCACTGAGGGATAGGGCAAAGCAGTGGTTAAACAACCAGCCGGCAGGGTCATTCAATACATGGATAGAGCCGTGCAAGGATTTTTTAGATCGTGACAGCCCATCTAACGTCATAGTCAAATTGAGAAACGAGATCACAGCCTTCCGATAAGGGGATCATGATTCGATGTATAAAGTATGGGAGCGGTACCAACAAAAGCTAAATAACTACTCGCTTCATGGTTTTCCGTCTTGGACGCAGGTGTCAATGTTTTACGATAGGCTGAACTACCCAACTCGAATGATGATCGATGCCTCAGCCAATGAAATCATACTCGACATACCACCAGAGGAGGCACTGCAGATCATGAACCAAGCCGCCAAGAATGACTATAAGTACCCAACAGCCCACCGAGGTGGCATTAGGCGGCCATCAACTGTGAACGAAGTGGAAGCCTCAGAATCTGTCAATGTCCGCCTTGTCAAGCTGACAGAGCTGGTTATGAACATGGTAAAACCCACTGGAAAAGCCTATGAGGCCAAGGCTGTAGAGCCATTCTGTAATGAGTGTGAGGAAAACCACGATTCCTTCGAATGTACCGCATCTGCCAATTTCATGGGAGGATACGAGAGAAACAGCAGGCCAGCCACGAACACATACAACCCTGGATGGAGAAATCACCCAAACTTTGCCTGGAGCAATCCTAAAACGGTTGCTAACTCTAAAGAACAACATGGAGGTTACTAGCAGAACCAGTCCAGACAGCAAGCTCAGTAACCACAGAACAATAATTCACTGGAAGCAACTTTACAAACTTTCATGTCTAATACTAGTGAATTTATTGTTCGTACTAAAAAGTTTATTGATAAAACTAAGTCATTTACGGATAGGACAGAGATGAGGTAGATTGCCTAGTGAAACTGATACCACGAAAGGGAAACCCCATGAGCAGTGCAAAGCTATAACAACTAAAAGTGGGATAACACTGGAAGAGCCATCAATTCCTGCTGCAAGGGAAATAACACCTGTCAAACCAGCTCAATCCGCCAGACACCCTTCCGCGGCAGCACCTGAGAAAGGTTACGCAGAACCAAAACAAGAGATGACAGATGACACTATGAATGACTAGACAGACCCTGAACCAGTTACTGCCCCCAAGATAAGATTCTCCCCAAGGCAAAAATCGTAGACACAACACCTTCACCACCATTTCCACAACAATTGAAAAAAAAAACAGAAATAGGATATGTAGTTTAGAAAATTCTTGGATGTTCTGAAGCAAGTTAAAATCAATCTTCCACTGGTAGAGCTGATTGAACAGATGCCCAGCTATGCTAAGTTCCTAAAAAATACGGTCTCCAAAAGAACAAGGATCAGGGAATTTGAGAAAGTGGCAGTGACAGAGGGATGCATGGCAATGCTACACAATAAGGTACCACCCAAACAGAAAGATCTGTGTAGCTTCATAAATCCTTCTAAAATAGGCAGCAACCACTCCGTACGAGCCCTATGTGACCTAGGGGCAAGTATCAACTTAATGCCCAAGTTTGTTTTCTAGAAATCGGGGATAGAAGACGCCCGCCCAATGACAGTAATGCTACAGCTAGCCGACAGAATATATGTACAGCCGGAAGGAAAAATTGAAGACATCATGGTGAAGGTGGACAAATTCATTTTCCCTGTCAACTTCCTGGTACTAGACTGTGAAGCAGATGAAAGGGCACTGATAATTCTAGGGCGCCCATTCCTAGCTACAGGCAGAACGCTGATCGACGTTGAAAAGGGAGAACTTACAAAGAGGGTCAACGATCAACAAGTAAAGTTTAGCGTCTTCCAAACCATGAGACATGCTGATGATCCGAAAGAATGCCAGCTAATGGAGGCCATCTCAGTGTTCAATTTCGAATCTAACGGACCCTGCTTACAGCAGGACTGCCAGAACGACAACCTCGACAGCTGTTTTGGCAGCCATTTAGATAATTGTACAGATGATGCACAATGTAGTGAGTGGACAAAACAGGAACTTGAGGAGCAAGAAGAAGCATACTAGATAGCAAACAAACCATGTAAGTATTTTGAGTCGTTAAATTACACAGAAAAGGGTGGGAAAATGTGCAAACCATCTATCGAACAACCCCCTACTCTTGAATTAAAAGCCTTACATGCACAACTTAAGCATGTTTACTTGGGACCAAATGATACACTGCATGTAATAATTTCCTCCAAGTTGCAGCCTACACAGGAATAGAAACTGATAACACTACTGCGGGAGCACAAGAAGGCAATAGGGTAGACCATTGCATATATAAAGGGGATAAGCCCAGCAATTTGCATGCACAAAATCCAGCTCGAAGAGGATCAAAATCCAGCTGCGGATGCCCAGAGGAGATTAAACGACGCCATGAGAGAAGTCATCAAAAAGAAGATCATCAAATGGTTAGATGTTGGTATCATATATCCTATCTCTTGCAGCGAATGGGTAAGCACGACACAATGTGTACCAAAGAAAGGTGGCATAACTGTGGTAAGCAATGACAATAATAAGTTAATTCCAACTAGAACATGAACTGGTTGGAGAATATGCATGGATTATCACAAGTTAAATAAAGCAACTAAAAGGACCATTTTCCATTACCTTTTATTGATCAAATGCTTGACCGCCTTGCCGGCAAACCTTTCTATTACTTTTTGGATGGATATTCAGGTTATAACCAGATTGCCATTGCACCGGAAGACTAGGCCAAAACAACATTCACATTCCCATTTGGCATCTACGCCTTCCAAAGAATGCCATTTGCATTATGCAACGCCCCTGCCACGTTCCAGCGCGGCATGATGGCTATTTTCTTCGACATGATAGAAGACTTCATGGAGATATTTATTGATGACTTCTATGTCTTTGGCAGTAGCTTTGACAGCTGCCTCGGCAACCTCGAGAAAGTACTCAACAGATGCGAGGAAATAGATCTTGTACTCAATTGGGAAAATGCCACTTTATGGTCGATGAAGGCATAGTCCTGGGGCATAAAATCTATACGCAAGGAATAGAGGTAGACATGGCAAAAATCGAAGCAATAACTAACCTGCCATCGTCGACCTCTATCAAGGGCATCCGGAGTTTCCTAGGACACGTAGGTTTTTATCGTCGATTTATTGAAAATTTTTCTAAAATTTCTAAACCACTGTGTACCTTGCTAGAACAAGAAAAAACCATTCATCTTCGATGAGGCATGCCTGAAAGCATTCAAAGCCCTGAAAGAAAAACTCCTGACAACACATGTGGTAGTTCCCCCTGATTGGAGCCAGCCCTTTGAGCTAATGTGTAACGCCAGTGATACTGCCGTCGGAGCCGCCCTCGGAAAGCGCAAGGACAAAATTTTCCATTTCATTTACTACGCAAGCAAAACACTAAATCCTACCCAGACCAACTACACCACCACCGAAAAAGAACAATTGGCAGTGGTGTTCGCCTTCGATAAGTTCCATTCTTATCTAATTGGAACAAAAGTGATCATCCACACAGATCATTCTGCCTTGAGATACCTATTCGCAAAAAAGGATGCAAAACCTCGCCTGATCTGTTGGATCATGTTGTTGCAAGAGTTCAATCTAGAAATTTGAGACATAAAGGGTACAGAAAATCAAGTGGCAGACCATTTATCTCGGCATGAGAATGATGGACAAGGAAAAACATCCACCAGCGAAATCCAAGATACGTTCCCTAATGAACAGCTGCTACTAGCCTCCACCTTGGTAGCTGACCTGGAAGCTGAAGGAATCTCACTAACTGCCCATGAAGAGGTCGCGACAGCAACATCAACAGCCACACCCTAGTACGCGGACATCGTGAATTACTTGGTAACTGGTGTTTTACCTTGTGAGCTTAACTTCCAAGGAAAGAAACGATTCCAATATGATGCTAAGCATTATTTTTGGGATGAGCCTTTGTTGTTGAAAAACTGTGCAGATCAAGTAATTAGACGGTATGTCCCAGAGGATGAACAACAAGCCATACTATCCTAGTGCCACGTAGCACCATATGGAGGCCACTTCGGCGGGCAGCGCACGGCAGCAAAAGTACTCCAATCAGGTTTTTACTGGCCAACATTGTATAAAGATGCCCACGCCTTCTACAAACAGCGCGACAATTTCCAAAGAACATGAAACATATCAAGAAGGGACGAAATGTAAACCATCCTAGATGTTGAATTATTCGTTGTTTGGGGGATTGATTTTATGGGACCATTCCCATCTTCTTGTGGCAGCATGTACATCCTCCTAGCAGTCGATTATGTTTCCAAGTGGGTAGAAGCCCTTGCCACCACTCACAATGATGCAAAGATCGTTCATAGATTCCTACACAAGAACATATTCACGAAGTTTGGGATTCCAAGAGCCATCATTAGTGACGAGGGCACCCATTTTGATAACAAGCTAATTTCCAAGGCACTCCAAAAAGTTGGTGTCAAGCACAAGATTGTTGCGGCATACCACCCACAAACAAATGGGCAGGCAGAGATTTCGAACATGGAGGTCAAAACCATAATGGAAAAAGTTGTAAATCCAAGTAGGAAAGATTGGTCGCTGAAATTAGACGATGCTCTGTGGGAATACCGGACAACATACAAAACGCCACTCGGAATGTCCCCTTATCAATTAGTATACGACAAGGCCTGTCACCTCCAAGTCGAAATAGAACACAAGGCATATTGGGCAGTCAAGGTAGTGAACATGGATTGGAAACAAGCTGGCGAAAAGAGATTACTTGATCTGACCGAAATGGAGGAATTATGGACAAAAGATGGCACGACAGCAAGATCCAACAAAGGCAGTTCCTGCACGGGCAGCAAGTGATGTTGTTTAACTCCCGACTAAAGTTGTTTCCTGGGAAATTAAAATCCAAATGGTCAGGACCGTTCAAAGTGGTCCAAGATTTCCCGCATGGTGTCGTGACAGTAAAACCAGTGAATGGAGGTACAAAATTCAAAGTTAATGGGTAGCGATTGAAACACTATGCAGGAGATTCTATCCCGAGAGAACATGAAGTATTCGCATTGGGGGATTCCCACCCCACTATGACATGATTTTTACCTTTCCACATGTTTATTACTTTATCTAATTAGGAGTAGATTTTTAGGACTAGATTTTATTTTTAAAGTGTTGTTACTATTTATTGTCGTCTCACAACCATTTCTATAGATTTAGACCCTGAAGAATCATGTCGCCGTGCAAGACTAAGGGCAGCACTGCTCAGTCAGCTGTTAACACCTGCCATTGACAAAAGAGAAAAAACACTCATCCGGAATAATCTCTACCATTTGACAACAGCTAAGACCAAGTTTCATTTCCCTTTCTCATGTTTATTTTTCAATTTCTATTCTTGTTTTGTTATTTTGTGCATTGAGGGCAATGCATGTCTCGAGTTTGGGGGTTTAGCACTCATTTTGTTACACATAACTATGGCATATTAGGTTGCATTTTGTACTTGCCTTGAAAAATTAATTGAAAATGAGAATTTTTTATGTTAGAACTTGTGCCTATGATAGGATAACCGACTTTAAAAATTTTGCACCAATTAAAAAGAACTTAATTTTGGGGAAAGCATGAAGTAAACTTAGGATTTTTCTTTAAATGCCAATAAAATTAAAAACACTACTGTTACTTGCTGAGTATGTTAGAATTTCTGGTAAACATTGCATGCTTGAATTATTTGAAAAATTCTAACATTGGTTGCAGGAAGCTGCCGCGACAGGCAACAAACAGAAAAAGAAGCACTGCCACGGCAAGAAAGAAATTTTTATGTTGTCTTTCCCTAGAGGTGCCTGAAACCGACTCTAGGAAGAATCATGTGCAAGGACACTCCGCTGCTCTCAAAGTCCATGAATCTGAAAATCCTTGAAGTGACAGACAAATTAGCATGAGTGAATGATAGACTTCACGGGATGACTCTGTTCAATGGGTTCAGGGTTTTGTAGTTTGCTCATATCTTAATTTCAGACCTGGAGAGTAGTTGGGATAAGATGAAGCCCTTATCGCCATGATTAAATAATTGTGCTTACTTATTCTGCCTCGGCAGCAACCATATATACCATGACATTATCTTTGTTTGCTTAGAATGTTCTTCATATTCAGCTTCTTCACAGTTTCTGCACACACTGCACTGGCATTATAGTCTAATTCTGAGATAATTTATGATCTTCCCCTCTCACTAATCTAATGACAGGTGCCACGACCTTGAGCTGTTAAATCAAGTTTACAACAAAATTTTTCTCTTCTGATTAATTTAAAGGGCAAGTATGTTTAGGTTGCATTGCTTGAGGACACGCAATAGTTCGAGTTTAGGGGTGTGTAAAGTGTCCATAAGTTCTATATTTTGTGCACATTCCATCTCATATTATTAATATTTTTGAGTACATTTTAGGCATAATTAGGATCATGCATTGCATTTTACAGTATTCTTTACTTTGCCATGCTTTTTATTTATTATCTTTTATTTGGTAAGGAAAAGGTACTATTTTAGTTTAGTTTTAGGTTCAGGTACTAGAAGCTGGCAGGAAGAGAGAGGAGCTGAGGACATGATGCTGAGGCAGCAGATCAAGTAGCTGTACTGACGCAGTTCCAGACAGAGACATCAGCTGCCGAGTAGCTGTCGCCGCCATACCTGCCGCTCAAGACAGCAAGTTAAGGAATCGGAGAATTGGAGTACAATCTGTAGAGAAAAAAAATCCTGATTCTAATGATGCCATCCACTCAATTTTCTGATGCCTTTAACAGCAAACAAAGCCGCCGAAGGAAGAGATCGAAGATAACTTACGGAGCAAGCCAACGTGAAGGAGTCCACATTCAACTCAAAGAAGTCAGAATTAAAGGTTGCATTTAATGCAAAAGCTAATTTAAATATTTCTACTGCAATGAGGACTAGACCTAGCTTATGCCTATATATACTTAATGTAATCTTACATCCAAACAACTTAGGTTTTCCCTTAGGCATAGTTTAGGTTTTCTTGCCGCCATTATGTTCTAAATTCTCTTTTGGGTTAGGGTTATGTTGTAAATTAGTGTGAGAACGATTGTTTAGGAATTGACTTTGTTTTTGCAATAAAGCTTCAAGGTTTTCTTATTCAATGTTCTTCATAGTTTTCAATTAAGGCGAAAGATTAATTGTTTACTATCCATTTTTTCGGTATCGAGAGAGTCGAAATCACAAAAGGAGTAAGTACGGTCTTCACCTTAATCAAGTGTTGATCAATCCAGCCTAGACATAGGTTAGGGTTTAAGGCGGCTAAAAGAGAACGAACCAAACATTGTTGTCTTTGCACGATTCACGCCGCGATGGGTATTATATGCAGTGGGCATCAACAGCATTCTGACTTAGACATAAGCGGGATTACTTTCTAAGCGTTCTGCCAAGCCTTGGAGTACTGCCGAGTTTGCCGCCGTGACACACATCCGTTTCACTACCGAGGCAGCGATAGCGTCATAGCAACCAATATGACATCTCCCGCCGAGGTAGCAAAGTCTGGAAGCGCAAGACAACTTATCCTATTCAACGCAGTTTTACACAAGGGAGCGGCATAATCCGGCCCATTCCATGAATCTGATCTCTTTTCTATTATTTACTTGTGTTTTATTTACTTTTCTTCTTAAACAATTCTACTTATTTGTGCATTTAATTTTCCTTTGTGCAGGAATTACGATTCGAGTTAAGCTGTCCAATCCATGTGGGAGACGATACCTTTTAGACTATAACTTGACAGGAGTGTGCACTTGCACCAATATTTAGAGAACACCTAAACGCTCTACACTCAGCTAATGGAACTTTACTTGAAAAGAGCTATATTGAAGCTCTTGAAATTACTGAAAGAATTGCTCAAAATACTTGTCAGTTTCATACAACAAGAATAGCGCAAGGGAAAATTGTTGGTGGCACCATGCATGATGATGAAACCTTGTCTGCACTTGTTAACAAAGTGCCAACATTAACAGAAATGGTGAAGCAGATGCAGTAACCAATAGAAGTGCAAGCAGTGCAAAATCCACAGTATCTTGCATTTTCTATGAAGGTCTGCACTCGTAAGATGAACGTCCCCAAAATCCAGAATCAATATGCTTTATATGGAGTTCTAACTATATAGATACAACTGATATTCTTCAGATTCCGTGTCATTTCCGAGGGAGAAAATGATAGAAGAATTGGGAAAATTGAAAGAGGAAAAGAGATAGCTAGGGATTGCTCGTGAAGGATTTGAAATTTTAGTGCTAAATGAAGAAGAAAGATCACCTGGGGGAACTGATGTTATTAAATGGACGACGTTGTTAAAGGAAGCATATTACAGTCCACTCGAGATACAAATATTAAACAATTGTATCACCAACAGTACTAAGAGTCTATAAATACCCACGCCCCTAATGAGAGAGAAATTCTTAAATGGACACAATGTGCATGGACAAAGCTGTATCAAAAGGGCATTACACCACTTCTCTTTCACATATCCTTCTATCTCTATCATTGTTCAACTATTTGTTTGTGCAAAGGTCCTTCAAGATTCTGGCATACCTTGGAACTTTTCGAATTACGTCAAGAATGGGTATGTTTATCTCCACCTTCCGAAAAATGTCAAGTATTTCCTTCTCCACGGCTTCTTTGTCACATTTAACTAAACTTGATGGAAAATGAGGTGGAACGACATATGGTGAGCGAGTGGGAGGGTTCGTCTTAACTTTCAGTTCCTTCTTTTTTTTCCTTAGACTCTGCGTCATTTTTCTCTGGGATCTTGGTTTCAACTATAGTACCGCTTCGAAGGGTGATGGCGCTGACATTTTTTCGCAGATTCTATTCTGTTTGAGATGGAATTTCTCTTTGGATTATAAACGACTCACTGCTAACGTTTGTTGGCTCGTCTGTTTGTCAATTTTTTGAAAGTATGCTTCGGTCTTTTGTTGAAACATTTCCTGGGATAACGCCAATTGTTCGAAAATTGACACCAACGACAATTTTTGTTGTTGATATTGTTGTGGTGCAGGGGGTTATAAGCTTGATTCAGTCTAGGATTTGGTCTATAGTTGAAGTTTGGATGGTCCCTCCACCCCAAGTTTTAGGTTTTTGCGTTAGGATCATATCGCCTCTTGGAGGTCCCAAAAAATTTCCCACTACATTTACTTGTGTGGCAGCATCTTCTTGTAACATTGGACAGCAATTCGTAGGGTGGTACGACATTGTTCATATCCAGCATAGTGTAGCTATACTTGTTTTGCATGCAACAATATATTGGACTGTATTAGCTAACTTATCAATTTTATTTGCTAAAGTGACTGTACTTATCTCGTGAACTCGTCGAGAGGGTTCTGTTGAGTGTGTAAAAGTTCTATAATTTACCCCCTATTTAACCCATATTTCTGCTGCATTCAAGCATAATTCGTTGCATTTAGGTTAGATTTCAGTTTTACATCACAAATATATTAAATGACACAGTTTCTACTGAAATTGGTTGCTTTTACAGGTAGCTGCTGTAGCAGATGGAGGGCAGTAAAGAATCAGAGCTGGAACTGGATGTGCAGATGTGAAGGACGATGCTGCCATGGCTGCTGCCGTGGCAGCCAAGGACGACAGCGATAGTGAAGGGAAGAAAGTGAAGTGGACCTCGACAGAAAGAGAAAATTAAGCCCATCTGTCATGGAGTAACCTTATATTTTTCCGAGCCCTAAATCAGAATGAAGGCCAAGCCCAAGGTTCAAGGAAGAAATCTCAAGCAAGAAGGAAGGACGAATTAAAGACTGCTGCTCTGAAGATTTAGTCTTTATTAGAGTTGTACTTTAATTTAAACTTGTATTCTTGCCATATTAGAAAACTTGAACCCAAGGCCTATATAAAGGCATGTAATTCGACCTAGGAGAGGACACCACCCATTCTCTAGCCTTCTTCTCAAAACCCTAGCCATTTTCCCATCATCAACATGTTTTAAACTTCCCCTAGGGCTAAGGGTTGATTTGTAAAGTAGTTGCAAGGATTGCATTATTTTAGGATTTTCTTTGTTTAATAAAATTACTTCAAGTTCGCTTATTCTGGTTTTCAACATCTTGCAAGAGTATCGGGAGAGCATTGTGAGATTATCTATTTACTTAATATCGGGAGAGTTAAGTATACGAAAGGAATAAGTATGGGTTCTCTAGTTTATAGTTGAACTATCTCGGAGCTAGGGATAGGACGAGGTGGCTAAGGATGAATTCAACAACATCGGTGTTCATCCTTCGATTCACGCCGGGAGGTATCATCAAAGACGTGTTCATCGACAGACTTGGACCTAGGGATAGGCCAAGGCACATCAGGGATTCTTGCCAAGCTTGAAGTATAGAGTTGAGTAATCGATGCCGCGATAACCAACAGACCGCTGCCGCGGCAGGTGTTGCCGCAGCAGGCACGACGACGGAATAGAGTTTCCTAGAATTTGCAACACCTACACTACTGAGCAATTCAATACCGGCTCATTCTCTCTATCTTGATTCCATTACTATGTTTTTTAAGTTCTCTCTATTATTTTCGTGACAACAATTTAAACTATTATTTTTCCTCTCGTGCAGTAATTCAAGGTGAAGCTATTAGCCAGTCCCTGTGGAGACGATATCCGATACTTCCGTATCACTTTACTACTTGCGTCGTGTACACTTGCGCTACATTGCGATAGACACTTTTACACGCAACATGTTCATTGGAAGGGCGAAACTGTTGAGAGTTAGCAGCCATAGTAGAAATTAAATTTTTAGCCGCATTTAGAGTCATGTTTACAAGATCCCCTCCTCTTGTTGCGTCGATCATCTTCATCTCCATAAGGAGCAAGCCTTCATAGAAGTGTTTCTTCCGACAGTCCATGTTGTAGACAATATGCACATAGTTTCTTGAACCTCTCCTTATAGTCATATAATGATTCAATATCTTTTAGTCAGATTACTAAGATGATTCACCTTAGTTCACTCGCCTTGGCTGCAGGGAAAAACCTGTTAAGAAAAAGTCAAGACATGTCATTCCATGTACTAACTGAATTAAACGGTAAATAAAATAACCAATCCTTACGCAAATCGGCCAAGGAAAAAGGGAAAGCACAGAATTTAATTTGGTTTTCGGATACTACATGTGGTTTCGTTCTTAAACAAACCATATGAAATTCGTTGAGATGTTTGTGTAGGTTTTCACTGGGTAGACCATGGAAGGTCGGCAGAAGAAGGATTAGACCTGTCATAAGTGTGAATGATGTTTCTCCATTTGTAAATGTGATGCACAAAGGTTGTTGCTCCTTAGGTGCCGCAACAAGTTCTCGAATAGTTTGGTCGTCGTCTGCCATCGGAATCGACACTTCGTTGTTGTGTATGAATTGGGATTCTACGTCATATGTTGTTTCGGGATTTAGATTTGATTGGCGTTGTCCTTCTTGTTGTAGTCATTGTCATCTCTTTTTGCGAAGTGTTTGTTCGTGTAGTCTTCGAGCTAATGGTTCAATCTCAGGTTCACAAGCTACTAATTCTCCCAATTTTTTCCTGATCATTAATCAAAACAAAATTATATTAGTAACTTTGCCGAAGTCCTCGGCAACAACGCCAATTTGAAATTCGTCGTAATTGTCAAATAAATAATCCTTAATCTCAAAATAAATAAATAATAAGCGTAGTAAAGAGAAGAAGGGTCGATCCACAGGGACTAAGGAGCTTCTGATGTAGAGAAGTTTTGATTTTGAATTTGATGAGAAAGTAAAGAAAATGGGGTGTTGATTAAGAGAACTAAGTAGAAAATAAAAATAAAGTGAATTTGAAAATAAATTTAGAAAAATAATGAAGGTAAATTTTAAGAGAAGAAAATCAATCAAATAAAATAGCCTCAGGCCTCACTTTGTCTCATATCCAAATTGATCATCGAATAAATATTTTACTCCGGATATATGATGGTTATATTCTATAAGGCTCAACCCTTGTAACTTACTTTTCTCTTCGCTAAACCAATAATTCAGTCAATCTTTGAAATTTCAGTCCTTACTTGGACTAACAACGGCTACTGTCGTTAGCACCAATGCAGCTTTAAGTGATGGGGTTATGGTGTCTCAACGAAAATCAAACCCGATCTCGATTCACCTTAGCGGACCACCTCTAAGTTTGTTCATAGGAAGTTGAATTTTCCTCCCACACTCTAAATCTAGGCACCCTCAAAATCAACGTCGACTTTTTGAAGTAAGAGTACTGAGATTATTAAAGATGAGGCCGTTTGCCAAATTAAGTTTTCCAAAAATCGAGAATATTATTCCGAAGATATTAAGTGCTTTTCAATTCTTACAATGGGAACTGAATCATTGTTAATTCTTACAATGGTAGAAATCATACTTAGCATTTTTTTGAAAAACATAAAATAAAAGCTTAAAGTAAAATGAAGATGAAGAAAAGAAGAAAACTTTAATAAAAATAAACTCAAAAACAAATTGAATCCAAAAGATGTGTCTCAAGCTTTACACTAAAGGATATTTATAGCTTGAAATAACCTAGAGATAAATGAAATATTTAAAATAAAATATCTAAAGATAATCTAAAAATATTCAAATAAAATTCTAAATAATAGAAAGATTAAATCCTAAATAATAAAATGATAATTCTCAAATATTTAAATTCAAACTTAATCTTAAAATCCTACGTAAATCTCGTATGTCTTGCTAGATGAAGCTCACTAGATCACATTCTGGAAGCTGTTGCTGATTGGACTGCCAGAATCTGCCATGTCGGACCTCGTCATGCCCCAAGCCATGCCCATGTTTCCAACCATGATTCCAGAAAATAAAAAAAAAATGCAAAACTTGCTCCTTAAATATTGTTTTCTAGAAATTAAAGTCCTACACAGAATCGAATAAAAACTACCCCAAATTAACAACATTAAGTAATCAACAGGGAGTAATTAACGAAAAAATAATAACAAAATAAATCACTCATCAATGTTAAACTCAGAAGCGATATCACTTCTTTTAGACAATAGGATGGTGAGAATCTCTATGATGCATGAGAACGATACAATGAATTACTCAGAAAGTACCATATGTGTGGCTTTTCACCATCGACCCAAATGGAAATCTTTTACGATGGCATGAATATATAATAAAGGATGGTTTTCATTGCCTCATGTAATGGAACTTTACTTGACAAGAGCTATACTGAAGCTCTTGAAATTACTGAAAATTTGCTCAAAATACTTGTCAGTTTCATACAACAAAAATATCACAAGAGAAAATTGTTGGCAACACCATACACGATGATGAAACCTTATCTTCACTTGTTAACAAAGTTCCAACATTAACAGAAATGGTGAAGTAGATGTAGTAACCAATACAAGAGAAAGCAGTGTGAAATCCACAATATCTTGCATTTTCTATGAAGGTCTACACTCGTATGATGAATGTCCCAAAAATCCAGAATCAATGTGCTTCATGGGGAGTTCTAACTATTTGGACACTAATATCTATGGCAATACATACAATCCTAGCTGGCGGACTCATCCCAACCTATAATATGACAATGCAAATGTTAGGGAAGAAACTACAATCTGCAGCAGTGTAACACCCCTACTAAAAATATGATTAGAATATGAGGTGATAAAAAGGAATAAAGGTTGTAAGCCACTCGCAGCACCGCAACACCGTCACCTTCACCGCTCCTACCAGCTTGACCGCCGCCCTTTGCTGACCACACTGTCGTAAGCCACTCGCCCTGGTTCCCCGTTGTTCACCGTGAATCTGGGTTTGAAGCTTTAACAGAATCTCAAGGGTTTAACCTTTTGTTTTCCGATGATTTTGTCGCCTATTCGTCGCACCACCACAACCGGAGTGGTCATCGGACCGAGGCGAACAAAACCGCAGTCACCGATCACCGACCCATCACCGTTTAAGGCTCCATCAGAGCTATACAGCCTCTAGCCGTATTTTTACAAGTTTGGTAAGTTTACTAAGGTTCTGATCACAGTCTGGGATATTTGAGATGTTGAATGTGTTGGACATGGGTTTTTGCATGTTTTCGATGGTGTTTTCGACCGTTTAGGCCGCGCGTGGCTTCCACGCGTGTAACGCCCCAATTTTGGGCTTAGGAGTTTTGGGATTCGGACCGGTTCGGTTGGATCGCGGTTCGAATATATAAGAGTGAATTTAGGAAAACCTAGTTCGGGTTGCATTAAAAATATGGAAAAATGTCTTAAAATCCTCTTTTATTATATATAAGAGTTTGGTGAAATCAATTTTACAAAATGAGGTTTGGAAGTGTGACATTTTGGTTAGTGACCAAAATGTAATTTTTGAAAACTGTGAGACTGTTTTAAAAAGGATTGAAACTTTGAATCTTTAAGGAGCTATTTACCCAATGGGAGTTTCTCCAGATTTTTCTAAAATATTAAAGGTTTAATAAATGGATTTTAAATAAAAGAAAAGGCAGGGAAGATATTTTCCTAAATTTCCAACTAACTTTCCACATTTTCTATTTTCATTTTCTCTCATCTTTTCTCTCAAACCAAACACATTTCTCCAGAGATTTTCCCTCTGATTTTGTCATCAAAATATCTCATTTCAATTCTCTTTTGATCTTCAATCATCTCTTCAACAAAACCTTTGCATTTGCTAAGTGGATTTTCAAGAATTTGGTTCCAAAAAGGGAGAAAACTCAAGTTTGGAGATAAGAACGTCCTTCTCCTCTAAACTCTCAGTTCTTTACTGAAATTCCTAAGTTCTCAATCCTTGATTTATGTTTTATAAAAG
Source organism: Hibiscus trionum (assembly GCA_030270665.1). Taxonomy (NCBI): domain Eukaryota; kingdom Viridiplantae; phylum Streptophyta; class Magnoliopsida; order Malvales; family Malvaceae; genus Hibiscus; species Hibiscus trionum. The sequence goes on from BSYR01000004.1 coordinate 2,244,711, forward strand.
GTTTTATAGATGTGTTCTTGATTTTGGCTTTTAAATGCAAGATTTGATTTATTTTGATGAAATTTCGTATGATCTGATTGGGCAGTGTTTTGAGGTGTCAATTTGATGTTAAATGAATGTTAAATTGATGTGAAATTGAGGTTTAATTAATGCAATCCCGGATAGGTTGAATTTCCTAAGTTTAGCTTGTGTTCTTGGTTGTTTTTGGAGTGATCTTGATGATCTGTTAGCTGGAGGTATAAGGACGTGGTAAGATCCTTTTTGGATGTTAATTGATGTTTAAGGTTGTTTAGATTTGATGGATCTTGGCTGGGTAGTGTTGTGGAGTTGTTTGGATGCATTTTCGGTTGTGTTTGGTAGCCGAAAATGGAGTGTGGATGAGAGCAGCGAGTTTAGGTGCTTTCATTGAGGATATTAATGCATGATGATGCATTAATCTATTGTTTTGATGTGTTTAAAACAGCGGAGTCATCTTTGGATCCTAGTGGTGTTGATCCGGAAGCTTGATTGGTTTTTCGGCAAGATGCGAAACGGAATCGGTGAGTGGATTTTGGATTTCAGCTATGAAACCAATGTTTTGAAGGTTTGGGAGCTTAGTTTAAGTCTAAGCAACTTAGCTAAGCTCAAGAGTAAGTTTTCGGAAAAACTCTCTTGATGATGAACCATGGATTGGTTGTATGCAATGTGGTTTGTTTGCATGTTTTAAATCCTGTTTTGAAAGCATATTTAGCATGTTTATTTGCTGAGATTATAAGCCATGTGTTGAAGGATGCTCAGGGTAAGAGATCCTTGTTTTTGAACATTGTTTTAATGTGGTTTGATGCTTAAAGGTGCATGATGTTTATGGCTTTGTTAAATGCTTTAAAACAGTGGAATTTTGTTGTTAATGATGCATATTGGCAAGTGATGGTTAAGGTCACAAAGGTGGTTAAAAGTCCTTGTGTGAGCCTTGTTTATTTAAGAACAACATGGTGTTTAAAAGTCCATGGTTGGTTCTTGGTTAAGATCACAAAGGTGTTTAAAAGTCCTTGTGTGGATCTTGTGTATTTTAAGAACAACATGGTGTTTAAAAGTCCATGGTTGGTTCTTGGTTAAGATCACAAAGGTGTTTAAAAGTCCTTGTGTGGATCTTGTGTATTTTAAGAACAACATGGTGTTTAAAAGTCCATGGTTGGTTCTTGATTAAGGTTCAAGGTGGTTAAAATTCCTTGTGTAAGCCTTGTTATTTAAGAACACCAAGGTGTTTAAAAGTCCTTGGGTGATTCTTGTTAAGGACACAAAGGTGTTTAAAAGTCCTTGTGTGGTCCTTGTCATGGTGTTTAAAAGTCCATGGATGATTCTTGTTAAGGACACAATGGTGTTTAAAAGTCCATGTGTGGTCCTTGGAAAATTGTAAGATCACAATGGTGTTTAAAAGTCTACGTGTGGATCTTATGTTGATTGTATCACTTGTGGCCAATATGACATGTTATGATCTTGAAGCATGGTTTGCTTGTTTTAAATGCTTACGAGCATGTATATTGTGGTTTTGAACAATGATTTATAAAGGTGTTTTATAAATGCATTATTGTGTGGTTTTAACGAGCATTCCTCACTAAGCTTTTGCTTACGCTCTCTCTTTTCTTAAACCAATAATGCAGAGCATTAAGGTGCATTGAGGACAGCAAGGTGGACAAGAATCCAAGTGGTGAACAAAGCTCATGTATGGTGAAGGTTTCTTAAACACTATTAGCTTATGGGCATTTGGCAATGGGGGACCTATGTTGTTGTTTTGGGAGATGTTTTGGACTCCCTAAGTTGGTATTATGTTGTTAATGTTGTTGGAACTTGTATTTGGCCATTATGTGTTTGGATTGATGTTTTGATGCTTGAATGGATTGCTAAGTAGGATGCATGCCTATAGAATTGGGGATTTTCATAATTGATGCCATGTTGATGAATGGTTGATGCAATTATGTTCTTTGTATGTTGAATGACTTGCTGGTAAAGTATGGTTGCTTTTGGAGCATGTTTGATAGGCCAATTGTGTGATAAACCAGCAATTTTTTTGCAATCTGGGCAGCCTGTTTCGGAACAGGTGCTACCGTATCGGAACGGGGGCCTGAAATGGCCTGGGCGTTCCGAAACGGAAGCAACCGTTCCGGAACGGATATGCTACTGCCAGGCACTGTTTCGGAACCAGTTGCGGAACGGTCCCGCGTTTCGGAACGGGTCTTCCCTGTTCCGAAACACTCGACCGTTGGGCACTGAAATTGTTGGTTAAATGTTTTGCATTGTTTACGTTTTGGTCCTGAATCTTGTTTATGCAATTAAATGAGTTTGTGATGTCCGTTTGAGCTGAAATTTGACAGAAAAGCATGAAATATGACTAATTTCATATTGGTAACTTAAAGGTGGGTTAAGTCCTTGTAATTTCCAGAATTTACATTTTGGTCCCTAAGTTTGTGTTTTGTTCAATTAAGTCCCTGAACGTTTTCCGTTGCGTTGATCTTTGAGTATGATGTTTGTATGAACATATCTAGGGTTAACGTGCATCTAGACAAGATTAAAAGAAAAAAAAGGGTCGTTAATCAAGGTTGACTTTCGGGTTGACTAGGGTTACATTTGGTGGTATCAGAGCTGAGTTCTCGAGTAGTTGGGAATGGTTGTGTGTGTGATTAAAGTATGTATGCTTTGTATGCTTGTTGAGTGAAAGCATGATGTGTGAATTGTAAGTATGTTACAATTGTAGTGTATGCTGTGGTGAAGCATGTTGTGGGTACCCATTGCCAAATCAAAGCTAATGAAATGATATTGTTTTTAATTGAAAATGAGCTTGAGTACTTGGATTGCTTACCTTCCTGGGCCTGACTATGTTTATTTGCATTGTGATTGCATTGTTAGAGTATGGCACCTCGTAGAGAGTTAAGGAGTAATGTGCGAGCTACGGCTCAGAACGAGAACGAGAATGATGAGAATGTTGAGAGTGCGGTGGATTTACCTCCTCCACCTGGTGGTGGTGGTGCTGGAGGTGAAGGAGCTGGAGCTGCAGCTGGTGCTGGGGTCGCTGGACCTGAGGCTGGTCAGGGGCAAGTTGTTCCTGACATGACAGTGTTGATACAAGCTATTGCTGGAGCTTTTCAAGCAGTAGTAGCTGGAGCTCAAGGAGCTGTGCATCAGGGAGATGCTGGAGTTAGACTACCTTTGGAACGTTTGCGCAGTCTAGGAGGGACTGAGTTCAGAGGGTTGTCTGCTGAAGGTTCGGAGTCTTGGTTAGAGGGTACCAAGAGAATCTTGGGTCAGATGAGTTGCACTGATGTGCAGAAGTTGGGCTGTGTAGTATCCTTGCTACAGGATGATGCTTACACGTGGTGGACAACCACAATCGCTGGGATGGCTGAAGCTGACGTAACTTGGACGTTCTTTCAGAACGCGTTCAAGAGAAGGTATCTAGGTGTGAGGTACCTAGATGAGAAGAAAAGGGAGTTCATGTCTCTTACCCAGGGGAGCATGTCCGTGGCTGAGTATGAAGTACAGTTTGTTCGACTTAGTCAATACGCGCCTGAGCTTGTTCCGGATGAGCGAGCGAGGTGTGAAAGGTTCCGTTATGGTTTGGTGACGGATGTAAAGATGTATGTGCTGGCTACCGAGTATGATGATTTTGATGTGCTGGTGGGCCGAGCAAAGGATATTGAGATGAACATGGGTTTATCTTCTAAAAGTGCTGGTTCTGGTGCTGGGAAACGAGCTGCTGAATATAGTTCCGGTGGTGGATGGAACAAGAGGGGACGTGATCAGAAGTATCAGTCCTCAGCTAAGCGAGGTGGTGGTGCGCCTGCTCGGGGAGGCAACGCTAGAGTTGATCCGAGTGCTTGTTGGCTTGCTGAGCATCGTGCTGTTGTGGATTGTGAGAATAAGCGAGTTTCGTTGAAGCTTGCGGATGATTATGAGGTTTTTGTGGTTGGTGAGAATGTGAAGTTTCTTGCCAATGTGGTGTCTTCTTTGGAGGCGAGCCGGATGCTGAGGCAGGGTTGTGAAGCTTACCTAGCTTTTGTGATGAATCCTAGTTCTAAGGAGTTGCGTGTGCAAGATATCAGGATTGTGCGAGAGTTTCCTGGTGTGTTTCCTGAGGAGTTGCCTGGTTTACCTCCTAATCGCGAGGTGGAGTTTGGGATTGAGCTGTATGAGAATACAACTCTTGTGTCCATTACCCCTTATCGAATGGCACCTAAGGAGCTGAAAGAGCTGAAGACACAGTTGCAAGAGTTGCTTGATCGTGGTTTCATTCGGTCGAGTGTGTCGCCTTGGGGTGCACCGGTCTTGTTTGTGAAGAAGAAGGATGGCACTATGAGAATGTGCATTGATTATCGTCAGCTGAACAAGTTGACTATCAAGAATCGGTATCCTTTGCCCCTAAGACAGCTTTCAGGACGAGGTATGGGCATTATGAGTTTCTTGTGATGCCGTTTGGTTTGACAAATGTTCCTGCAGCTTTCATGGACATGATGAATCATGTGTTTCATGAATACCTGGATAAGTTTGTTGTGGTATTCATTGATGATATCCTCGTGTACTCGCGTACTGAGGAGGAGCATGAAGAGCATTTGAGGATTGTATTGCAAGCTTTGTTGGAGAATCAGCTTTATGCTAAGCTGAGCAAGTGTGAGTTCTGGTTAAGTGAAGTGGTGTTTCTTGGGTATGTGGTTTCTGCCGAAGGGATTCGTGTCGATCCTCAGAAGATTGAGGCGGTGATGAATTGGAAGGTTCCTAAGTCTGTTCAGGAGATTCATAGTTTCCTTGGTTTGGCGGGATACTACCGGAGGTTTGTGGATGGGTTTTCTAAGATTGCTGCACCTTTGACGAAGTTGTTGCAGAAAGATGTTAAGTATGAGTGGACAGAAGCGAGACAGCAGGCTTTTGAGAAGCTTAAGGCAGCTTTGACGCAAGCTCCTATCTTGGTTCAACCTGAATCAGGGAAAGAGTTTGTGGTGTATAGCGATGCGTCCTATGTTGGTTTGGGATGTGTGTTGATGCAAGAGGGTAAGGTGGTGGCTTATGCATCGCGGCAGTTGAAGGTGCATGAGCGCAACTATCCTACGCATGATATAGAGTTGGCTGCGGTGGTTTTTGCTTTGAAAATCTGGAGACATTACCTGTATGGTGAGAAGTGTACTGTGTACACGGATCACAAGAGTTTGAAGCATCTGTTGTCTCAGAAAAAGTTGAATCTTAGGCAGCGGCGTTGGGTGGAGTTGCTCAAGGATTATGATTTGACGATTGAGTATCACCCTGGGAAAGCTAATGTTGTAGCGGATGCCTTGAGTAGGAAGGTAGCTGTTGAGTTGAGGGATATGTTTGCCCGTTTGAGTATTTCGCGTGATGGTGGTCTTGTGGCTGAGTTGCAAGTGAAACCATCTTTGGTTCAGTTGATCAAGGAAAAGCAGTTGCTGGATGATTCCTTGGTATCTCATGTTCAGGATATTGCGGAGGGTAGGCCTTCGGATTTCTGTTTTAATGATGATGGTGTGTTGTGTTTTGGGAGTCGGATAGTAGTGCCCAATGATGCTGAGTTGAGGCGTGCTATTCTGACTGAAGGTCATAGTAGTCCTTTTGCTATGCACCCAGGTAGTACTAAGATGTATCGAGATCTTCGTGATGAGTACTATTGGGTGGGTTTGAAGAAGGATGTTGCTGAGTTTGTGAGCAAGTGCATGGTGTGTCAGCGAGTTAAGGCTGAGCATCAGGTTCCTTCAGGGTTGTTGCAACCGTTGAGAATCCCTGAATGGAAGTGGGAAAGGATTACCATGGATTTTGTATCTGGTTTACCCTTGTCACCAACGAAGAAGAATTCGGTGTGGGTGATTGTGGATCGCCTGACGAAGTGTGCGCATTTCTTGCCTGTGCATACTACGTACTCCTTGGATAAGCTTGCGGAGCTGTACATTGCTGAGATTGTGCGGCTGCATGGTGTGCCAAAGTCGATTGTGTCGGATAGGGATCCGAGGTTTACATCGCGGTTCTGGCAGTGTTTGCATCAAGATTTGGGTACACGGTTGAATTTCAGTACATCTTATCATCCTCAGTCGGATGGTCAGTCCGAGCGTGTTATCCAGATTTTGGAGGATATGTTGAGGTGCTGCGTGATTGAGTTTCAGGGCTCTTGGGAGAAACATTTGCCTTTGGTGGAGTTTGCCTATAACAATAGTTATCAGGCGAGCATTCAAATGGCACCTTATGAGGCTTTGTACGGGAGGAAGTGTAGGACTCCTTTGTGTTGGGCTGAAACGGGTCAGAAGTTGGTTTCGATGCCGGCTTTGTTGAAAGGAACCACTGAGAAGGTGAAGCTCATTTGTGAGCGTTTGAAGGCAGCTTCTGATCGGCAAAAGTCTTACGCGGATTTGAAGCGTAAGGAGATTGAGTATACGGTGGGTGACCGTGTGTTTTTGAAGGTTTCGCCTTGGAAAAAGGTGATGAGGTTTGACCGTAAGGGTAAGTTGAGCCCTAGATACATTGGACCGTACGAGGTGGTTGAGCGTGTGGGTCCTGTTGCGTACAAGTTGAGGTTACCTCAAGAGTTGGAGAAGATTCATGATGTGTTTCATGTTTCTATGCTTCGGAAGTATAGATCGGATCCTTCGCATGTGATGCCTGTGGAAGAAGTGGAATTGAATCCGGATTTGACCTATGATGAGGAACCGGTGAAGATTCTGGATTCGGATAGTAAGGTTCTTCGTGGCAAGACCATTGAGCTGGTAAAGGTGTTGTGGAAACATCGTGGTGTTGAGGAAGCCACGTGGGAACGGAAGGATGACGTGTTGAAGCAGTTCCCGTATCTCTTTCCTTCAGGTAAATTTCGAGGACGAAATTTCTTAAGGGGGGAGAGTTGTAACGCCCCAATTTTGGGCTTAGGAGTTTTGGGATTCGGACCGGTTCGGTCGGATCGCGGTTCGAATATATAAGAGTGAATTTAGGAAAACCTAGTTCGGGTTGCATTAAAAATATGGAAAAATGTCTTAAAATCCTCTTTTATTATATATAAGAGTTTGGTGAAATCAATTTTACAAAATGAGGTTTGGAAGTGTGACATTTTGGTTAGTGACCAAAATGTAATTTTCGAAAACTGTGAGACTGTTTTAAAAAGGATTGAAACTTTGAATCTTTAAGGAGCTATTTACCCAATGGGAGTTTCTCCAGATTTTTCTAAAATATTAAAGGTTTAATAAATGGATTTTAAATAAAAGAAAAAGGAGGGGAGATATTTTCCTAAATTTCCAACTAACTTTCCACATTTTCTATTTTCATTTTCTCTCATCTTTTCTCTCAAACCAAACACATTTCTCCAAAGCTTTTCCCTCTGATTTTGTCATCTATATATCTCATTTCAATTCTCTTTTGATCTTCAATCATCTCTTCAACAAAACCTTTGCATTTGCTAAGTGGATTTTCAAGAATTTGGTTCCAAAAAGGGAGAAAACTCAAGTTTGGAGATAAGAACGTCCTTCTCCTCTAAACTCTCAGTTCTTTACTGAAATTCATAAGTTCTCAATCCTTGATTTATGTTTTATAAAAGGTTTTATAGATGTGTTCTTGATTTTGGCTTTTAAATGCAAGATTTGATTGATTTTGATGAAATTTCGTATGATCTGATTGGGCAGTGTTTTGAGGTGTCAATTTGATGTTAAATGAATGTTAAATTGATGTGAAATTGAGGTTTAATTAATGCAATCCCGGATAGGTTGAATTTCCTAAGTTTAGTTTGTGTTCTTGGTTGTTTTTTGAGTGATCTTGATGATCTGTTAGCTGGAGGTATAAGGACGCGGTAAGATCCTTTTTGGATGTTAATTGATGTTTAAGGATGTTTAGATTTGATGGATCTTGGCTGGGTAGTGTTGTGGAGTTGTTTGGATGCATTTTCAGTTGTGTTTGGTAGCCGAAAATGGAGTGTGGATGAGAGCAGCGAGTTTAGGTGCTTTCATTGAGGATATTAATGCATGATGATGCATTAATCTATTGTTTTGATGTGTTTAAAACAGGGGAGTCATCTTTGGATCCTAGTGGTGTTGATCCGGAGGCTTGATTGGTGTTTCGGCAAGAGGCGAAACGGAATCGGTGAGTGGATTTTGGATTTCAGCTATGAAACCAATGTTTTGAAGGTTTGGGAGCTTAGTTTAAGTCTAAGCAACTTAGCTAAGCTCAAGAGTAAGTTTTCGGAAAAACTCTCTTGATGATGAACCATGGATTGGTTGTATGCAATGTGGTTTGTTTGCATGTTTTAAATCCTGTTTTGAAAGCATATTTAGCATGTTTATTTGTTGAGATTATAAGCCATGTGTTGAAGGATGCTCAAGGTAAGAGATCCTTGTTTTTGAACATTGTTTTAATGTGGTTTGATGCTTAAAGGTGCATGATGTTTATGGCTTTGTTAAATGCTTTAAAACAGTGGAATTTTGTTGTTAATGATGCATATTGGCAAGTGATGGTTAAGGTCACAAAGGTGGTTAAAAGTCCTTGTGTGAGCCTTGTTTATTTAAGAACAACATGGTGTTTAAAAGTCCATGGTTGGTTCTTGGTTAAGATCACAAAGGTGTTTAAAAGTCCTTGTGTGGATCTTGTGTATTTTAAGAACAACATGGTGTTTAAAAGTCCATGGTTGGTTCTTGGTTAAGATCACAAAGGTGTTTAAAAGTCCTTGTGTGGATCTTGTGTATTTTAAGAACAACATGGTGTTTAAAAGTCCATGGTTGGTTCTTGATTAAGGTTCAAGGTGGTTAAAATTCCTTGTGTAAGCCTTGTTATTTAAGAACACCAAGGTGTTTAAAAGTCCTTGGGTGATTCTTGTTAAGGACACAAAGGTGTTTAAAAGTCCTTGTGTGGTCCTTGTCATGGTGTTTAAAAGTCCATGGATGATTCTTGTTAAGGACACAATGGTGTTTAAAAGTCCATGTGTGGTCCTTGGAAAATTGTAAGATCACAATGGTGTTTAAAAGTCCACGTGTGGATCTTATGTTGATTGTATCACTTGTGGCCAATATGACATGTTATGATCTTGAAGCATGGTTTGCTTGTTTTAAATGCTTACGAGCATGTATATTGTGGTTTTGAACAATGATTTATAAAGGTGTTTTATAAATGCATTATTGTGTGGTTTTAACGAGCATTCCTCACTAAGCTTTTGCTTACGCTCTCTCTTTTCTTAAACCAATAATGCAGAGCATTAAGGTGCATTGAGGACAGCAAGGTGGACAAGAATCCAAGTAGTGAACAAAGCTCATGTATGGTGAAGGTTTCTTAAACACTATTAGCTTATGGGCATTTGGCAATGAGGGACCTATGTTGTTGTTTTGGGAGATGTTTTGGACTCCCTAAGTTGGTATTATGTTGTTAATGTTGTTGGAAATTGTATTTGGCCATTATGTGTTTTGGATTGATGTTTTGATGCTTGAATGGATTGCTAAGTAGGATGCATGCCTATAGAATTGGGGATTTTCATAATTGATGCCATGTTGATGAATGGTTGATGCAATTATGTTCTTTGTATGTTGAATGACTTGCTGGTAAAGTATGGTTGCTTTTGGAGCATGTTTGATAGGCCAATTGTGTGATAAACCAGCAATTTTTCTGCAATCTGGGCAGCCTGTTTCGGAACAGGTGCTACCGTATCGGAACGGGGGCCTGAAATGGCCTGGGCGTTCCGAAACGGAAGCAACCGTTCCGGAACGGATATGCTACTGCCAGGCACTGTTTCGGAACCAGTTGCGGAACGGTCCCGCGTTTCGGAACGGGTCTTCCCTGTTCCGAAACACTCGACCGTTGGGCACTGAAATTGTTGGTTAAATGTTTTGCATTGTTTACGTTTTGGTCCTGAATCTTGTTTATGCAATTAAATGAATTTGTGATGTCCGTTTGAGCTGAAATTTGACAGACAAGCATGAAATATGAATAATTTCATGTTGGTAACTTAAAGGTGGGTTAAGTCCTTGTAATTTCCAGAATTTACATTTTGGTCCCTAAGTTTGTGTTTTGTTCAATTAAGTCCCTGAACGTTTTTTGTTGCGCTGATCTTTGAGTATGATGTTTGTATGAACATAACTAGGGTTAACGTGCATCTAGACAAGATTAAAAGAAAAAAAGGGTCGTTAATCAAGGTTGACTTTCGGGTTGACTTTGGTTTTCCCCGTGTAAACTTCTTAATTCGGTTCAACCGTCTGGGCCGGGTTAAGGGGGTTACAACGCGCCATCGCCGGTGAAATACGGCCACCATGGATGTCAGCCTGTCAATCGAGCTGGGCGGACCGAGTTTGGACCCGGTCTGTCCTTGAACCGAGTCAACAACCCAATCCAAACCCACGAACCGGTCTAATAACCCATATATTATTTTAAGTAGGCCGGCCGGTTTAAGGGCCCAATGGCTTTAGGCTTCAAAACACATACTCGATCCGAACCCAAGCCCGACCCGAATATGAACCTGTTCAACCCGATCCGAGTCAATCCAATGACCGAGTCAACTTAGTGAGTCAACTCGGTAACCTAGTCAACTCGCTGACCTAGTCAACTCAGTGAGTCAACATGTTGACCGAGTCAACTCAGTGAGTCAACCCCGTTAACCAGTGATGTCATCGTTGACTGTTGATGTCAGCGTTAACTGTTGACATGCCTGTTAACCGTTGACTTTTACCTGTCCGTTGACCGTTGACTTTGACCAAAAGTCAACTTTTCCCAAAATTCCTATTTTGGGTTTTTCGACGTCCTGGCTCTGTTTTTGAAGCATGTTTCCGCCAAATTCAAATTCGATAAGCTGTTATTCAACATTTGACTTTCTAGATAAATCTTATTATCATGTTTAAGGTTTGTTTCTGATGTAAATTGTTTTGCTATGTATCCAAGATAATAAGGGACGTCAAATTTGAGCTATAGAGCGATCAATTAGATATTTGAAGGTTGACCTATGTAGCTCGGAGTTGAGGTAATACCCACTACTTCTTTTGTACTATAACGAACATGTTAATTAATAGTTAATGCATGAAATATCAAAAGTAGCAAATATAGTATAAGAATACTAATAGGGACCCTTGTGACATAATTAAGAATTATATGACACGTATACATTTCTGAGATCTGTAAATTAAATGATAAGTCGGTTATCTCTAAATACCTTTTAAAACCTCAGTTAATGAAACCATATATATAAAAGATTCGATTCAAAAGTGAATTCGATGGCTCACAATTTTCGTGACGTTATTGATGATGTGGTAAGAAATTAAAGCATGAAGAATGACTCCTATTCAATTGGTACCCACAATCAAGGTTGTGGACAAGACACTAATGACATGAGTAGAAAATATGTACTTAAGCTGATTCTTACCTTACTGACTTAAAACCGAACTACATCTTAGATATTAATGAAGGTTTCTTCAGGTTCAGTCTAATCATGCTAGTAATTCTGCCCGTATTCGAATCCTCTACTACGGTGAGGGTAAGCCCGCCCATATTCGGTTCCTCTACTTTGGAGAGGGTAATCCCGCCCGTATTCGGTTCCTCTACTTCGGCGAGGGTAATCACGCTCGTATTCGGTTCCTCTACTTCGATGAGGGTAATCCCGCCCATATTCGGTTCCTCTACTTCGGTGAGGGTAATCCCGCCCGTATTCGGTTCCTCTACTTCGGTGAGGGTAATCTCGTCTGTATTCGGTTCTTCTACTTTGCTGAGGGTAATTCCTTACAGGTTCCTATACTTCGACTAGTGTAATTCTACTCGGGACTAAGGTAATCCCTTAGGATGGTACTCACACCCAAGGGGCTTGGGTTAATGCCTTTATAGACGTAGCTCAGATTTTCATACTGGAGTACAGTCGGAGGGTAAATAAAAATTAAAAATGAACCTTACGACTCCTTGAAATATGTGCTCGTGGAATAAGATGTTTACCACATTGGTATAGTTTAGCATTGTTGGGACACACTAAACTCCCTAGTTTAATTTAATCATTCACTCTTATGATTCTCCAGTTTATGGGCTTCTCTCCTGATACTCAGTGATTGAATAATGAACTGTAATTTGGAACTTATTATTTTTTTCGGAACATCATGATAGTGTTATGTTTGTCATATATATGCATGTACTTACAACATCCATTTGTAGTTTTGTATTACTGAGCTTTCTGAAGCTCGCGTTCTTTTTCCATCATAGGTTAGAAGAAATCTATCATTGTTTAGTGACCGACATTTGTGGTTAGAGTTCTCTCGGCGTTGCTTTTGGAGTACAATACTTGTACAGTTAGTGGACATCTATGCAATGTGTTGTTTTATGTTAGAGTATGTAAAATGTTTCTGAGTTCCCTTTACATGCTAAATTATTTCCTGAAATTACATTTAAATAAAGGTTTGTATTATAGTTTTTAATGTATTTAAGGAAAACCCTTTTTCATGTAGATTTTTACTATGGGTCTCCCTTGTTACTCAAATGTGACTTCCTAGGATCCGTGGTAACGCATAGGCGGGTCTAGGAGGTTACAAGCAGTCTACTCAACATGCTTATCATAACCAAAATAGGTTTGCCAAGCAACCTATGAACCAACAATAAGAACAACTCAAACTATTGCAGCATGGACAAACTTCAACTGGTTTATCTGTACCAATGTATTCTCTTAAGTCTCTACTCAGAGATTATATTATAAAGAATGTTGCCAAGGTAAAGAGCCGGGACGCAACTTTGAGAGCTCTTGAAACTCAGATTGGGCAACTTGTTGGTGCCTTTAACTCTCGATCACAATGAGCGCTTCCTCGTGATGCTGAAGTCGCACAGAGGGAAGGGATGGCTCATGTCAATAAGTAGTGCAAGGCCATAACCTTAAAAAGTGGTGCTATTTTCAGGAAGCCTGATACTGACATGAAGATGGAGAGTGATGATAGGACATCTACTGATGAAGTTCAGAAGGAGATGGATGTGTAGCAAAATAAAAATGAAGTTGAAGAAACGAAGGAGGCGGATGTTCTAACAAAGAGGACATAAGCTAGCAGCTCAAGAAGCAAGCCTCAATTTGTGCAGGCGGCTTTGTCGAAATAAACTGGTGAAAGAATATCTCCTCCATTTCCTCAACAATTTATAAAAACAAAGACCGACTAGCAAATACAAAACTTTTTGGATATCTTCAGATAGCTCCTTATCAATATTCCACTAGTTGAGGCATTCGAGAAAAACCGAAGCTACCTCAAATTTTTAAAAGAATTTTTGTTAAAGAAGTGGAGATTTGGAGAGTTCTAGATATTTGCACTCACTGAAGCGTGCAATACTATATTGTCAAGACAACCCACCGAAACTCAAAGACCCATGGGGTTTTACTATCGCATGTTCAATTGGGAATCTTTATATCGGTAAGGCTTTATGTGATCTTAGTGCATCCATTAATCTCATGCATTTGTCAATTTTTAGGAAATTAGGGATTGGTGACGCCAAACCTACCATTGTCACACTACACTTTTCTTATCGATTGATCGCTCGTCCTGAATGGAATATTGAAGATGTCTTAGATAGAGTCGAGACTATTATCTTCTCAATCCACTTTATAGTACTAGATTGTGAAGTTGATGAAGACATCCCCATCATCCTTGGGTGTCCGTTCTTAGCAACTGGAAGAGCCATGTTTGATGAAGAAAAGGGCGAGTTAACAATGCGGATGGAAGAACAGAGCTTAACATTCAACATATTGGGCATCACTAAAGGAGTCACTTCACAAAGTTGTGTGGCCATGGCTAGTCAAGACAAAAATGTCCAATAAGGCTAAATTTAGTGAATTTTTTCGTATTATGACTAAATTGATTGAATGTGTAAATATGAATGATTAAATGTGCTATTATTCAAAATTTTATAACAGACACGTTAAGTACATAACGATCGAGTTACCATTTTCTAACAAAACAACAAGTTTAATTGTCATTTTGTAACATTAGAAAGTTTGGTTACCCTTTTGTTCTTTTTAATAAAGTTCAGTTACCATTTTGGTACTTTACCCTAAAACAATATTTGGAAAAAAGCCTATAGTAACAAGTATTGAAAAATTAGACCCCAAATAACAAGTACTCTCTCCGTCCCACTTAAGATGTCCATTGTTGACTTTTCACACAGTTTTAGGAAGAGAAAGTTTGTGTCAGAAATGTGATATAAATTAATTAAAAAGACAATTTTACCCTTAAAAGTTAAAGTTTGTTTTGTTGGAAAACTAAAAAAAGGTTAGAAAGGGAAATGCACCTTGTAAAAGTTGTTAATTTTTTCAATGAGACATTTTAAATGAAACAATTTTAAAACACAAAAGAGACATTTTAAGTGGGACGGAGGGAGTATTAAAAAAAATTTGGCCCTTAATAAAAAATATTGAAAAACATGACATTTATAAGTTTGTTGCTAATAAAAACTATTGAAAAAAAATCTAATTCTAAGAGTAGACCTCAATAACAAATTCGACAAAAACGAGCCTATAATAACAAGTATTGAAAAAAATTAACCCCTAAAAAATTAGTATTGAAAACATTTGTACCCCTAATAAAAAATGTTGAAAAAAATAAATTTTAAGACTAGACCCATAATAACAAATATTGAAAAAAATGTATTTTAAGAGTATGTCTCTAATATCAAATATATGGAAAACGAGTCACAAATAACATGTATTAAAATATTGGACCCCAAATAACAAGTATTAAAAAAATTAGACGTCTAATGACACATATCGAAAATATGAATTTTAAAAGTAAGCTCATAATAACAAATACTTCAAAAAAAATTTAAGTTTACTACAAGTATTGAAAATTTTGACCTCAAATAATAAGTATTAAAAAAATCTCATAATAATAAATATTAGAAGAAAAAAAATTAAACTATCGTTAAAATTTTAATTATGGTTCTAATACTCATTAATGCCCAGATTATATAAATTTTAATTGTTTCTTATATTTAATTAGGAATGATGGACATCATTAATAATTAATTAAATTTTAAAAGTTAATTTATATATTTTTAATTATAAATAGTGGGCCATGAGTGAATAGTGGACCTTGGGCGGGTGGCTCTCCTGCCCACCCTCAAGTCTGGCCCTACAAGCAGCTGTCAACACAGCGATTGGTGAAGATGAAGTTTCGCCCTAGTTGGTATGGAGAAAGTGAAAAACTGAGAAACAACATCATGAGAAATGAAGTGAACGAACAACAACAACATCAACAAAGACCCCGACACTTAGGGTAGTAATTTAATATTTTTACAAATTTAGCATTTTATATTTTTTTATGTATCAGGGACGCTGCACCAGGTTTTGGGTGTAGTCCCTTAATTATTATTAAACAATTTTAATGTTTTGTCGACATTTTCTAGTTTTTTTTTTTTTTGAAAAATAGTTTCTTTTGAGTTTTTATCCTAGGAAGTTTGATGATGACGTGTTAGATAACTTAGAAATTAAAACTTATTTTACTTTGAGTAGATTTTAATGAACCGTAAGGATACATTAATATATGTGTCGACTTAGGAACCCACTTAACCTTGTCACAACAGACTCGCCTATGAGTACTTGAGCAAAAAAATGTGGTAATGCCGAAGAGAATTCTTGATAATAAAAAGATGGTAGTATTGATGCTATCGCGAGGAAAAGAAGGGATATCCCGTTGTGCGGACATGAGTGTAAATATCGACAAACACACAAAAAAAATCTTTATATCAGTCAAGTCGAAACATGGCGAAGCCAATGTTTATGTAATGAACTCCCTTCTCTCGATATTCTAAAAAATAAGTTAAATATAGAGTTTTGGTTGGACACAGAAAAAAACAAGCATGTTAACACAAGAGCACCAACGCACTCATTGATGTCAAAATGAGGAGGCATCAAATAAAAGATGAGAGAAAATTCAAGGTAGTTGATGAGAGTTTCAAAAAATTTAACTCATGTAGATTTGAGGTGGAGGGTCGCGGTTAATATAGTGGTCGGAACAATGATGGAGATGGAAGGATAGATGACATAGAAGTGGGGTAATGCCCTTTTGATTCAGCTTTGTCCATGCACATTGTTTTCATTTAAGACCTTTCTTATTAAGGGCGTAGGTATTTATAGACTCTTAGTACTATTAGTGACGCGTTTGCTTAATATTCATATTTCGAGTAGACTGTAATATGCTTCCTTCTTCATTTAGTTCTAAAATTTCCAATCCTTCACGAGCGATCCCTAGCTATCTCTTTTCCTCTTTCGATTTCACCAATTCTTCTGTCATTTTCACCCTAGGCAATGACACAGAATCTGAAGAATATCGGTTGTATCCATATTACCACGCATGGAAATGTGAAACGAGAATGCATTTATAAATGAATAAAAATAAAGGAAAGTGGTTCGACGTGAATTCCAAAGTGTGAAATTCAATTTCATGTGTTCGGGACCGGGTCAGCTACAACAGCACTATCCCTAGGTTGGGCCGTCATGTTTTAACTATGTTAATTGTTAAACCCATTTGCAGCCCAAGACGCAACCTTGGGCCCTGATTTAATGTTTTTTTAGTCATTAACTTGCTTCTACCGGTAGATACGTTCTTCTTTCCTGTTTTAGCCATTTAAACATGGAGGACAGCTTCACGGGCTTTTCTTTCATCTCTTAACTATGTCTCTTGATACATTGAATAATCTCGATAAATTATGTGCATGGGATTTCATTCTTCCACTGTTGCTTGTTTCGTCATTTAATAAGAAATTTCCAATCCCCCTAATGTTTAATTTGCTTACCTCTTCCCAACAAGCATTATCATCCTCGATGATCACTTCTCTTCCAACCCAAACGAGTCAGCCACCATCATATTACTCCGCCATCAACTTTCCAAATAATTGTTTTTCGATTTCACTCTTCATCTTTCGGCTCATACAGATGCTGGCAATTTTATTTTTAGGTTTTGTTCTATTTTGGTCACTTAATTTGTAAAAAGATTATTCTTGCCGCTTATGCTTTCGACCGTTACCATTTTGGTCACCCAACCGTTATCCCCGTTAATAAGATGACGTGGCACGTTAAAAAAATTGTTAATTTTCAATTTGACCCTCAAACTTTTAAAAGTTTATATTTTCACCATCTTCACGAAAAAACCTCCATCTCTCTAAAAATTCTTTAACCCTAACCCTAACCCCTCCTTTTCTTTATCTCATTTCGTAAACAAACAAAGAAAGAAAACAAACAAACAAAACCACTAATCATCTTCCTATGGCAGCTGGAAGATTGAAACCTTGTCCAAAATTCTATCTCCCTTTCTTTCTACTTCAATGGTTGTTCTCCCTTGGACTCACTCAAGCTCAACGAGGCTATGTAAACAACCATCAGCTTGCCTGGGAAGATGCAAGCAAGGACAACAACATAACCAGAGGGTTCTCATGTAATAGTGAGTAAATATCATGTCAGTCTTACATTACTTTCCGGCCGGAGCCACCTTTTTACAACACAACTATCTCCATAGCTTACCTGTTAGGAGCTGAAGAAGGGATTATTCTTTAGATCACTATGATTGTGGCAAATGATTAGTTGTATTCAAATGTCATTTGATATTTCTAGCCGTTTTAATGAAATGGTATAATAAATTTGATTCTATTGTATGTGAGGTATGTGAGACTTTTGCTATATGTTTTGGTTTTGTCACAAAACTCTAAAATGGCTCGGTTCTCGTTTCCGTCTGATTTTGTCTTTTAGGATTCTACTTACAAGTACATTGAGATTATCCTGGTGGATGTTGCACACTATGCTATCCGCAATGACCCAAAAATTAAATGGATCTCCAATACCGGTAGGAAAAATAAGGGTATGGACGACACGGGTCACATGCTGACGACAAGAACTGTCCTTCTCGCTGGGCAATCTGGATGAGAAACAACACTATTTCCCTTCGTTGCTACCGCTGAGTTTAGTGTGTCATTGTGTTGATTAGACTTTTTACTGCTTCCCTTGTTAGTTTTATACATTATTTTAAGTTTGAATTTTTTGGATGTTTTAAAGATTTCGAGTTTTTGTTTGAAGAGAATAGTGATTTTTTTTGTTTGTTTACGAAATGAGATAAAGAAAGAGAGGGGTTAGGGTTTGGGTTAGAGAATTTTTACAGAAATTAAGCTTTTTTTGTGAAGGTGGTGAAAATATAAAGTTTTAAAAGTTAAAGGGTAAAATTAAAAATTAACCCTATTTTTATTAACGTGCCACGTCATCTTATTAACGGGATAACGGCTGGTGACCAAAGAAACGGTCGAAAATATAGGTGGCAAGAAAAGTCTATTTTTCAAATTGGGTCACTAAAATAGAACAAAACCTAAACAAAAGGGACGACAAGTGAAAACTACCCGTATTTTTACTATTGTGGATGATGTTGAGAATTTTGGGTGAATCAACTTTAGTTCCGTTAATTGACTTGGGTCTATTTTTTTATTGAAAAGATCATGTAATTATATGCCTCGTTAAAAAAATCCTAACCCTAAATGGGGAGAAAAGAGTACACATGCTACAATTACAGAAACCAAACGAGCCAAGCTCGACGAAACACAATAAAGCAAGTAAAAAAGAAAGTACACATCACTATGTTCCAAATCATTATGCAAATGTTCCACAATAAACCAGGAGGTTCCTTGAAAAGATGTTCACCACGCGGTGACCCTCGAATCGATGATTGCAACCGATCAATGAACATATTGGCCTTCAGATTTACACGATGTATACGAACCTCCCATGGTAGATCAATCTGCTCCCTGATGCACGCAACCAGCGCACCACCGTCCAACGCCTTGGAGCCACCATTATAGATAGCTTCCACTATTGTATTGTATGTCTCAACCACGACCTTACGCCAACCCAACCTCCAACAATGTAAAAGCCCACCCGAAACTGCCCATAACTCCAACATAAGGATAGAGCACACGTCAATACTCCGAGTGAATCCAAATAACCAATCACCGTCATGATTTCGGATCACTCCCCCAACAGCCTCCATGTTTTGACTCCCTCCAATAGCTCCGTCCACATTAACCTTGACCCAATCAAGAGGAGGAGCCTTCCATTTAATACTAGCCAGCATAGATCGTGGAATAGCAGCCATGACAATGGGTGCAACCACTATTTCATCACGGAAACGCAAGCAATGCAACAACAAGTCTCCCTTCTCCACATTGGTAGGATCAAAAATCCATTTACAACTCTGTTTCCACAGCATCCAACAAGCTACAGCAAACAACGTGAACCAATCCTTAGCATTAATGGGAAACCCCCTGATTCTGCAAATTGCAACACAACCACTGGTCAACCGGAAAATTACAAAATTCCCTTAATTTGTTAGGTTGACTAAGGGCCCTCCATAATCGTTGTACGTCATGGAAACCCCTAAGCACATGATCCAGACACTCATCACTCTAATGGCAAACCGAACGTATCCTAAACGTGGTCATATGTCGGCGATACCTTTCCGCATTCGTCAAAAGCCAGATATGCATAGCAAGCCAAAGGAAGACTCCGATATGTTGCGGCAACTCCAATTTCCAAATCAATCTTCAATTAACAGTCACTGCAGGAGACAGATTCGTAGCTAAAGCACAATACATCAACTTAGTTGAAAACCATCTATCTTCCTCCCAATACCAACCAGGGAGATCAATTCCCAAGGCTACCAGTAGGGGTGGGACGCAACAACTTTATTATGCAACGTATGGGGCACAAGCTGAGAGAGCTTCTCCCAATCCCATTTCCCCTGTGATGAAATCATGGCATCAACAGGAGTGGTCGATGGCCTCACAGGGAACGTACAACTCTCAACAATTGCGTCACCATTATCAAGCCATGGATCCAACCAAAAATTAGTTTTCCAACCATCTCGGACATTCCAACAAATACTTCGACGCAAATCCTCCGAAACATATGATAAACCATTCTAGAGCCGAGACGTCGAACGTCGTTTTATACACACCAAAACTTCAGAAGACCAACCATACTTCGCTTTAAGCTCACCCATAATATGTCTTCATTACTTAATAGCACAAAACCAACCTTTATGAGCAACGCCTTGTTTTATCGCTCAATGTCTCTAAAACCCAAACCACAAACTTCAATCGGTTGCTTCATTGTTTCCCATTTCACCAAAGCAAGAAATGTTGAACTAAAGAAAGCTCCCCATAAAAATCTTCGGATGGTTTTCTCTATTTCTTCACAAATGCCTTTGGGTAACCAAGTGGATTACATCAAATATACCGGTATGGCCAGAAGCACAAACTTCCTTGACTTTATACGGCCATCCAGAGATAACAAACTCACCACCCAACCTAAGAGATACTTCCCCATTCTTTCCAACAAAAAACTATATGTATCCTTTGTAACTCAGCTGTGGAGCAAAGGCACGCCTAGATATTTAACAAGGTTATCAACTTCCTCAAACCCAATACCTTAGGATAAGAAGATATGAGTCTTCAAAATGTTTACCATATGGCCAGAACACTCACAAAACTTAGACAAAACATCCCTAATCACTGAAAGCTTATCTCCTGAGGCCTCTACAAATAAGATGAGGTTATCGGAGAAAAATAAATGAGATACACCTGGACCATTCCTAGAAAGATGGTCTGGTTTCCAATCCCCCACATACACCAGTCTATTGATCGCATGAGATAATCACTCCATACAGAGTACAAACAAGTATGAAGATAAAGGGTTTCCCTGACAGATTTTCCTCGTCGGCCGAAACCCCTCAGAACTTTCACCATTCTAGATTATTTGTGTAGAAACTGAACGAACACATGTCATAATCCATCGCACAAAAGTCTCTGGCAACCCAACATCAACAAGTGTTTCTTGAATGAAATCCCACTTCAAACGACCATAAGCTTTTTCTAAGTCAACTTTTATCGCCATCCACACCTTTCGCCATGTTTTTTGGGTCATCAAATGGATAATTTCTCGAGTAAGAATAACATTATCAGTTATATGTCTACCTGGAACAAAACTTGATTGATTATGTGAAATCCACTCCAGCAAGAACGGTTGCAACCTCTTCACCATCACCTTTGTTAGAATCTTGTACATGATCGTGCAAAGGCTTATCGGCCTAAAATGGCTAAACTATTCAGGATTAGGAACTTTTGGAATTAACACGAGCAAAGTACTATTCACCTTCTCCTCCAAAACCCTATGATGGAAAAAGTCACACATAAACTGATAGACTGAATGTTGAACCACCTCCCAATTTTTCTAGAAAAAATTAGCTTGAAACCCATCACTACCACGAGCCTTCCATGGGTCCATACTGAAGACAACGTCACGAGCTTCATCCATAGAAACCACCCGAGCAAGCACCATGAGTCTATCATCTCCCAACCTTTGAAAACCACCCCTAAACTCTTATGGTGTCATACCATGACATTTCGAAGAGAACAACGCACAGAAGAAACATACAACATCCTCTTTCACCACCTAATGGCCCTCACACCATGAACCATCCTCCACACGGAGAATATTCACCATATTGCGTCTCGTCCTTACAAGGGTGGCTGTATGGAAATATTTTGTGTTACGATCATCATCAGCAATCCAATTACTCCGCGACTTTTGCTGCCACAAGCTTTCTTCTTGGGTGAAACAAGATCAAGCTTCTTTTTGAGCTCCACATCCAAACTTTTAAGGAAATGAGACGACGAATGCGCTAACACTTTTTCAATGCCTTTAATGCGTGAAAGAAGGTGATTTTTCCTCCGGCCAATGTGGCCAAAGACTTAATAATTTCATTTGTAACTAACCCCTTGAACTCATTTAAATTGTCAAACATGTTGACCTCGTTTTTTCGAGACTGATCAAGAACTCTGCCAAAATCCGGATGTTCATTCCAAGCGGTGACAAACCGAAAAGGCCTATTACCATGATTACCACCCCTTACCTCACTTGATAGGAGAATAGGTCAATGATCGGATCTAATCCTCTGCAAATGAAAAATCTCAGAAACCGTAAAAACGTCATAACATCTCTGGTTACAAAGACACATATCCAACTGTTGTCGCAACGAACTCCATTCCCAAGTGAACTGAGGTCCATTACACCCCATATCATTAAGACCAAAGTTAAAAAGAAAGTCATTGAACTTGGAGCACACCCCAGTCCTTCTTGTGGAACCCCACTGTCTTTCCATAGAGCTACAAATCACATTAAATTCGCCACCCATTACCCAAGGCCAATCAGTATCCGGATTCAAAGCACACAATTAATCCCACAACAAACTGCGCTTCCTACGATCAGGGCTTGCATAAACAAAAGTGACAAAAAAACTAGGCTTGCTATCCTATTCGACACAGTAACCATGAACAAACTGATTAGAGACCACCAAAATGTCAAGATTAATAGAGTCCTTCCAGAGAATCCATATACCTACAAAGAAACCATTCACCTCAACCCTAAAGGAAGAATCAAATCCCGATCACCTTATAAAATCATCCACACTGTTACCACTCACACGCGGCTCCATAATAACCATAATGTCAAGTCTCCACATCTTCAACAAAACCTTAAAATTACGATTAAAACAAGGCCGAGCACACCTTGTGAATTCCAGAATATAACTTTAACCATATATAAAAATAAAAAGGAGGGAATAAGCTTAGACCTGAGGCGTGGTCTTCAACACACCCTCAAAGGCAGGATTCGCGCTCCATTGCACCTTACTACAATTGGACCGACCATCAGCCTTCTCAGCAACCACCTCCCTTGAATCGACATTGCCTTCGAAAGCTCACTGTCTAAATGCTGCATCCACTCTGCTAGAATCGGCTTTGTCTACCCAAGATCATCTTTTTTGTTTGTTTGTTTGGATACCCTTTTGCGTCAGCCCTTAACCCACAACCAAATCACGAGACGCTGACTTGGTGGTTGAATTGCGAATGGGTCTATATATGGATCTTTCGTTAGTTTCCTTCAGAACAAGAGTCACCCCTTTGTCAACAATGTACGCTACCTTATGATTTACCCTAGATAACATTGATACTACAGGGATTGGTCTTTCATAGCAACATTTGAAACCTCACCGCCATTTTGAGAATCCTCAACCACTAAAACCACCGGGACATTTTCCATCAGGCCTGAAACCCCACCACCACCATTTGCCTTAGATTTTAGCCCTCCGACTTTGTCACCTTTACGCTGAGCAGGCTGACTCATAGAGCTGGTTCCAACCTGTTGCTTGCCCAATGCAATTTGAGCAACACCAACAACCGAAGTAACAGTATGTGAAGCCCCCAACACTGGCTCCTCCTATACTTGTTCATTTCCATTATCACCAATCGGTAACCTCTCCTCAATCTCATTATTGTCTAAGATATCAAACCGAGACCCCCACATTATACTCTTAGCACCATTATCAACACTCACCATGTTCAAAACCTTCAACATAGGAGCAGCTCTTTTACACTTATTGACCACTTGCATCCATGTCCCATAGAGATCATCCAATTTTCCACTCATCGCACTTGAAGTATCTACAACCCATGGGGCAATCTCTTGACCACACAATTCCCGAGTGTGCCCATAATTTCCGTAGCGATAACATATGTTAGGGAGTCTTTCATACTTAATCAGTTGCTTATGGTCATCAATAACAATGGTCAGAACTAGGGGATCGTTAAGATTAACCATTATTGCGAGTCTCGCAAACTTGCCGCATTTCGCTTCTGTTGTGTTATAGTCGATTCTCACCATATACCCAATTATGGAAGTCTTGGCAATCGGATCCATACCAAAATTTTCTTAGGGTAATATATCTCTGTAGAGAAATTAATCCTGGAGGGTTGCATTCATTCGTTGGATTATCCAATTATGCTGATGTTAGTGTCCCTCATTCTGCATGTTCGGTTGAAGGTGCAACAATTCTTACTCTTGTTGGTCTTGCGACTTATCTTCCCTCTTCTGTGATTCCTTTAGGTATCTTTGCTTTAAATTGTGTCGTATTTGCTTTGGTAGGTTGCCACTTTATTTCTAGGCTAAAGTTTATTGGTTTATAAATATCTTCGTAAAAAATACTGGTGTAGATTATTATCGTTGTACATTGTACCTCATCTCCTTCTGTGACTGCAACAATTCCTCATGTACCATCTTCTTGTGGTCCCTCTTCGAGTGAAGGGCTTGGATCTCTTGCTCCTTGGAATGTGTTCTACCCTTAGAGGGGGCTTGCGGACATGAATAGTTGGTTTCATCCTGAAACTGGCTCTATGAGGTTATCATGATTATATACGAATACTTTCATCTCCCTTATGCCCTATACTAGCAATAGAAGGTCTGTTGAGGAGAGCTGGGGTCTTATTCAAGAGTTGGGTTGCATTCAGTACAATATGGAGAAAAACGCGAGGGCGTCTTTGTAGGAGAATGAAGAGATGTGTTTGCTAGTGAAGAGATATGTTGCTGACTTAAAGGAATTAAAAAGAAAGTGTTGAGTGGATCGAAAGATCGAAATGAACCAAGATGGGGGTGAATTGGATTTTTAAGGTTTAGGTGGTGGAATTTGCAATTTAAAAAGATAGACAAGGAATTTTAGAGTGGTTCAAGTTCCAAATGAACTCTACATCCACTACCTTAGCTTCACTAAGGATTTGCAACAATTCCACTAATTGCTCTTCCCCTTTTCTAGGCTAAGGAGGCAACCCTTACAATTTCGGTTAAATTTTCTACCCAAAATTTAACCCAATCCTCACACAAAGAAAACAAAGAGTTTGATGGCTAAGATAGTATCTCTCAATACAAATTGTAGCTCAATTACAAGCACTCAACCCAATTGAAAAAGATAAGAATTAAAATTACAATTGGGGTTTCTAGACAATTTGGGAATTAAGCACAAATGCTTGGATTTGATGTTTGGATGTTTGCTTTTGGATCAATAGTTGTTGCTGGAGCTTTTAGAGGTCCCTTTTATACCTTCTCATTGATTTCTAACCGTTGTGGTTGTTGCATTCATCAATAGAGCCGTTGGGGGTGTTATCTCACCTCTATAAATGCAGTCTGCAACCACCCGTTTCGGAACACGGGAACCTGTTTCGAAACGAACCAAAATAGAAAGAGCCGTTGGGGGTGCATTTAAGAGGCCGTTTCGAAATGGATTGAACTCGTTTCGAAACACTTTTGCCACTGTCAAGGGTCGTTTCGAAACAGCTTGAGCCCGTTTCGAAACACCCTAACGGTTTCTGAAAAACCAGTTAAAAACTTTTGCAACGGTCATATTTTTCAAATCAAAATGAAGAACCGTTTCGAAACACTTGAAATCGTTTCGACATGGGTTCTTATGTTCTAAAGCCGTTTCGATACCCGTTTCGGGACAGGGGTTGGCAGTGGTGAAATCGTTTCGAAACGCCTTAGGCCGTTTCGAAACAGGGACTTGAAAAACACTGTTTCAGCTTTAAACACTTAGAAAACATTTGAAAATCTTAGTTTTTAACTTTGGCATTTTCTTAAAATCATATGGGGATGTTTGAGGACTTAAAAATTCGTTTTGACATTTTCAATTTAGTCCTTAGGTTCTTTAGTTATATCAAAATTAAAATATCGGTTTCACAATCTCCCCCTTTTTGATATAACAAAACCGAAGTTAGAATTTTTAATAGTTTTGAAAATTTTGAACATATTCTAACTCCCCCTTAATTTAAGATAGGTTTTTAAAGTTTTAAAAAATGTTTTAACTTTGAAATTCAAGTTTTAAAACTTAAAAACTCTTTAAACATTTAAAACGAATTTTTGTGGCTCTTAAATTTCTTCTCCCCCTTTTTGTTAGATCAAAAAGAATAAATAAGGCTCATAGAGAAGAGAAAGGGTTAGTACCAATAAGCATGAAGTAATAAGCAACAATAATATTAATTCATAAAATTAAAATATCCAAAACATAAATCAACATTAAGTTCAAAAACATAATCCCAAATAAGATAAAAAACATAGGTTCCTAAAACATAATGAAACATAAAGATGCAAACTTAAACCTAAAATGCATAGATAATATGATATGATATGAATATCCTAGGCCTCGTCACCACCATCATCATCACCCGAAGTCTCATCATCGCTCTTGACTTGAGAACGGCGAAACTTCGTCCATTGGCCATAGAGGGTAGATAAGGACAAGTCCATGTTCGAGTGGGAAGCCTTAAGGGATTGAAGTCGATCCTCTACATTTTGCAAGCGAGTGTTGATGGCACCAAAACCTGAAGCCATGTTAGTGTGCATGGCATTGAACCGCTCGGTAATCAAAGCCGTGAGAGCATCATTGTTAGCAACTGGAGCTTGAGGTTCAACGGGAGGAGGAGGAGGAGGTGCGGCTCTATCAACACGTTACCAAACATGGTTCACATAGTGAAAACCGGACTTGCGAAGAGAGGACTCACCAATCTTGGACTTGCGAGGTTCCGGAGAGTCGTAGGAGCAATCGAGACCAATCTTGCTAAAGATGTGACTCAAAATCGTGCCATAAGTAAAGGATTTCAAGGCATCAGTGTCAATAAGCTTAACATTATTAACCATCTCGGCAAATATGATCTTAGCAACATTAGGGCGCTCACCACGACGGAAACATTCAAGCCAAAAGTAATCAACTTGACGGATATGAGAATATTTACCTCCGAAGGGGCGAAGGAACCATGAAACCATCAAGTGGAGAAAACGATCGTGCGCATCCAAAGTAAGCACTTGACCGATATTAGTACCAAAGTGACGTTCATTCTCAATTCCTTCATCCTTAAGGGAAAAAGTAGACTCCAAGAGAGCAACATCAACAACAAACTTTTTCCCCAAAATAAAAGATTCAATCCCAACAACCTCGATATTTGTTTCATCATTAATAAGACGAGCATTGGAATAAAATATGAGTACCATGTGTTTGTAGCGAATGTCCGGGATGCTCAACAAAGGAAGAAGATTCCATTCGCTCAAACGCTAGAGGTAATGGAAAAGGAATCGCTCGGAGTTAAGAAATTCGAGATCAATGACACGCTCACGACAAACTTCGAAATCCTTGACATATTTGAAACGAGCACGCATCTCTGGAGTTCGAAGTGATTTTTGAAAGAGCTGAGCGAGATTCGGACGCACACTCGAGTCACCGGATTGAACGGACTTACGCTTTTTGCTAGCATTTTCCGACATCCTAAAAACATAAGCAAGCAAGCGAAAAATTTAAGTGTATGCATAGATTTCGTAATTCAATCCAATAATAAATCCCACTTAGGTTTAACACAAGTTTTTTTTAAAACAATAAACAAATCAGAAAAGATAAAAAAAACAGAAAAAAAATTTGAAGAGAAAAAAACAAAACAAAAAATACGACTGAAAATTGTTATATTCGAATCAGAAAATTTAAGATTTTGAATTTTTTTTACAAGATATTAAAAACCCAAGCACAAAAACATATAAACTATACAAAAATAAATTTTTCTAACCTAGAATTCGAATAGAAATTGAAGGAAAAAGAAAAAGAGGAAAAATACATTAGTTTGGGATTTTGGATGAATGGATGAAAATCCTTGAACAATGTTGATGAATCTTGCTTAGACTAGCATTTTAGAGAAAACCCCCTCAAGATTTGGTGAAAAACAAGGAGGTTTAGAGGGGTTTTATAGGGAAAAAGTCGGGTTAGGGTTTTTAGGGTTTTAAAGAGTTTTAATTAAAAGAGAACTTTATCATTAAAAGCCCTACTTAAAGCTGTCCGTGAAACCGTTTCGGAACGGTCCTGACCGTTTCGAAACGCGAGCGCAAGAGTTTGACCGTTTTCAGAATTTCAGCTGACCGTTTCGATACGGTGTTGACCGTATCGTAGCCCCGTTGACTCGTATCGAAACTCATTTCGA
Organism: Hibiscus trionum; assembly: GCA_030270665.1. Lineage (NCBI taxonomy): Eukaryota > Viridiplantae > Streptophyta > Magnoliopsida > Malvales > Malvaceae > Hibiscus > Hibiscus trionum. The sequence goes on from BSYR01000004.1 coordinate 2,272,515, forward strand.
TACACCCCTTGGTAGTTGCAAAATCGTTTCGAAACCCTTTTGAGGCGTTTCGAAACGCCCTTCTCTCAAACAAGATTTTAAGGCATCCGTATCGAAACAGGTTGACCCGTTTCGATACACCTGGGCCTGGAAGTGCAGATGAGGCTCTAAAAGTGCAGAAAATTGTGTTTTTCTAAGGCCTAACTTGCATGAATGAAATGAATGAGCAGGCAAAACATATGCAAACATAAACATACTCCCCCTAGCTATAAGCATGGATGAAATTAGGAGTCAAAACACATAAACATGTCATTTCACAAGATCAAGCAATTTTAAGCACAAAAGAGGTCCTAAAAGGTCAAGATAGGCTAGCTAGACCTAACTCTCTCCTAAGGGACCAAAAACCCTCTTTGTCTAAAGGTTTTGTAAATATGTTCGCTAATTGATTTAAGGTGTCTAAATACTCTATAACCACATATTCTTTAAGGACATGATCTCTAATGAAATGATGCCTTATTTCTATGTGTTTGGTTCTAGAGTGTTGGATGGGATTTTTTGTTAAACATATAGCACTAGTGTTGTCATATTTTAGGGGTATGGTTTCAACTTTAATTCCATATTCTAAGAGTTATTGCTTCATCCAAAGGACTTGAGCACAACAACTCCCTAAGGATATGTACTCAGCTTCGGTGGTAGATAAGGCTACACTATTTTGTTTCTTAGAGAACCAAGATATGAGCATACTACCTAGGAATTGAAAAGTTCCCGAAGTACTCTTCCTATCAATTTTGCAAACCCCATAATCCGCATCCGAATAAGCATGAAGGTTGAAGGTGGAGTCTCTAGGGTACCAAAGACCTAAACAAGGAGTATCTCTAAGGTACCTAAAGATTCTCTTAACGGCTATAAGGTGAGACTCTCTAGGACTAGCTTGAAACCTATCACACAAGCAAACACTAAACAAGATATCCGGTCTACTTGCGGTAAGGTAAAGCAATGATCCAATCATAGAACGGTAAAGTTTAGAGTCAACACAATTACCTCCATCATCTTTGTCAAGCTTTGTAGATGAGCTCATAAGTGTGGCTTGAGGCTTTGCATTCTCCAAGCCAAACTTCTTGATTGATGAAGGTGCCATCCTTCTTTTGCTTGATTTGGAGTCCCAAAAAGAATGAGAGCTCCCCCATCATGCTCATCTCAAATTCACCTTGCATTAGCTTAGCAAACTCTTGACAATGACATTCGTTAGTAGAACCAAAAATAATATCATCAACATAAATTTGAACTACTAAGATGTCATTTTTACACATTTTTTATAAAAAGTGTAGTTTGCACCTTACCCTTTTCAATTAAAAAGTTTGAAAGTCTTTCATACCAAGCTCTAGGAGCTTGCTTTAAACCATAAAGAGCTTTAGTGAGTTTGAAAACATGCATATGCAAGCAAGTCTTCAAAACCCGGTGGTTGTTCCACATACACTTCCTCATTTATAAAACCATTTAAAAACGCGCTTTTAACATCTATTTGAAAAAGCTTGAAATTATGATAACATGCATATGCAAGCAACATCATAATGGCTTCCATTCTAGCTACGGGTGCATAGGTTTCACCAAAATCTATTCCCTCTTCTTGAGTGTAACCTTGTGCTACAAGTCTAGCTTTATTTCTCACAATGTTACCACTCTCATCTAGCTTGTTCCTAAAGACCCATTTAGTTCCTATGGTACATTGATTACTAGGCCTATCAACTAATGTCCAAACGTTATTTCTCTCAAATTGATTTAATTCCTCTTGCATAGCCATAATCCAAAAGTCATCTTTCAATGCTTCTTTTATATTCTTAGGCTCTATGCATGAGATAAATGCAACATGATTCATTAATCTAAGAGAAGATCGAGTGGTTACCCCCTTGGATGGATCACCCAAGATTTCACCATCTTTGACATAGTTGAACTCCCTTGGGTAGCTCAGTTCCTTTTCCTCAAGAGCCAAGTCCTTCAAGGCTTCAAGAGGTGGATCTTGTGTGTCCTCTTCTTTTGTTGTTGGAATCTCATCCTCCTTTGAAGTTTGTCCTCCATCAAAGGCATTTATGATTCCTACATCATCATCATCACAAGAATCCTTCTTTGGAAGGAGGTTATCATCGAATACAACATGTATAGATTCTTCTACTACTAAAGTTCTTTTGTTAAATACTCGATAGGCTTTAGATGTTAAAGAATATCCTATGAAAATAGCTTCATCACTTTTTGCATCAAATTTACCTAAGTTGTCTTTTCCATTATTTAAAATAAAACACTTGCAACCAAAAGGGTGAAAATAGCTAATGTTAGACTTTTTAGATTTTAAAATCTCATAAGGTGTTTTCTTTAAAATTGGCCTAATCATTACTCGATTAACAATATAGCAAGCGGTGTTTGTGGCTTCCGCCCAAAAATATTTAGGTAAATTATTTTCACAAAGCATAGTTCTAGCCATTTCTTGCAAAGTTCTAATTTTCCTCTCAACTACCCCATTTTGTTGAGGAGTTCGAGGAGCCGAAAAATTGTGGCTAATACCATTTTCATTTAAAAAGTCTTCAAACCCTAAATTTTGAAACTCGGTTCCATGATCACTTCTAATATGTGAAATTCTAAGTTCAAGATCATTTTGGGTTAGTTTTGAAAATGTAATGAATTTTTCCAAAGCCTCATCTTTAGTACTTAAAAATAGAACCCAAGTAAATCTAGAAAAATCATCAACAAGTACAAAAGCATAAGACTTACCACCCAAGCTCATAGTCCTAATTGGCCCAAATAAATCCATATGGATTAGTTGTAAACATCTACTTGTAGAAACATCAATGATGGATTTAAAGGAAGACTTATGTTGTTTACCCTTAGAGCATACATCACAAATTTTATCATTTGAAAATTTAATCTTGGGTAAACCTCTAACTAGATCAAGGGAAACTAGTTTTTCTAAAACACTAATGCTAGCATGTCCTAGTTTCCCATGCCACAACCATGCATCATTTTCATTTTGTGCTACTAAGCATGCATGAGATGTATGAATGTCATCTAGTTGCACCATGTATATGTTCCCTATGCGATGACCTATGAGCATAATATTATTAGATTTAATGTCTACAATTTTGCATCCATTTTTATCAAATAAAACATTAAATCCATTATCACACAATTGACTTATGCTCAATAAGTTATGTTTAAGACCATCGACATACAAGACATTTTCAATGAGAATAGTAGAGTGATTACCTATGGAACCAATACCTTTAATGTGGCCTTTGGAGTTGTCACCAAATGTCACCACTCCTCCACTTTTTGGCTTTAGATCCATGAATCTACTCTTGTCTCCAGTCATATGCCTTGAGCATCCACTATCAAGGTACCATGAGTTTTGACTTTGTGCTTTGGCCTTGTAGCAATGCTCCCCCTACAAACAAAGATATTAAGCTTTTGTTTTTGGTACCCAAATCATTTTGGGTCCATGAGTGTTAGTTCCCAAAACCTTGGTTCCCTTAGGAATCCAAGATGACATAGCAACAATATTATTAGATTTTACAAGTTCCTTAGGAACCCATACACTTCTAATTCTTTTAGTCCTACTATGTCTAGGAAAGCTACCTTGTTTGTAGTAGTTGGTCTTTTTCTTAGGTTGGTTTGTTCTTGAAGATTCACCTATTTCATGCTTGACACTACCAACATTTTTAAAAGACTTTTTGAGCTCATTTAGCTCATCCAACACCTTTTGGTGTTCACTATTACATTGAGACAAAAGATTATTAAGGTCAACATTTTCATCTTGAAAAAATTTTAGTTCATCTTTCAACCCTAATATCTTTTTCTCAAATTTTGAATTAGCTTGAGAGAGTGAGTCATTTTTCTCATTTAGTTCCAAAATAATTTTCTTATTCCTAATGACCGACTCCTTATATTTCTCAACTAATTCATCATAGACCTCTTGTAACTCATCATATGCATCATTCAATTCATCATATGTAAAATCTAAAGTTGATGAGTTAGAGGTCACCATAGAGGAATCTTCCTCAAGTGCCATGAGGCAAAGGTTGGCCACTTCTTGTTCGTCATCCTCCGATGACTCCTCATCACTCCAAGTAGCAAGCTTGGCTTTGAGCTTCTTCTTCTTCTCAAAGCCCTTCTTCTTGAGTTAAGGGCACTCCGAACGTATATGGCCGAGTTTATTGCACTCGAAGCAAATGATTTGATCCCTTGCTTCTTCTTTGTTCTTTCCTTTTAAGTCCATCTTCCTTTGAATTTTTCTTCCCCAGTTGGACCTCATAAAGCGTGAGAATCGTTTGGCTATCATAGCCAATTCTTCTAGCTCATCCTCATCACTAGAAGAGCTCTCCTCAAGTAGTGAAGCTTTGAGAGCTATTCTCATCTTCTTCTTCTTTTCAACCTCTAGCTTTTCTACTCTCTTCTCTTCTTTCATCTTCTCTTCTTCCCTTCCTTGCTTCATAATCTCATCTGTAAGGAGAGAACCCACTAGCTCATCAAGCTTTAAAGTCTTCAAATTCTTAGCTTCTATGATGGCGGTTCTCTTCCCATCCCATGATTCGGGAAGTGAATAGAGTAGCTTCCGGACAAGCTTGTCTTCCGGTATGATCTCTCCAAAACCTTTGAGCCCATTGACTATAGTGGAGAACCGATCAAACATCTTGGACATCGTCTCATCGGGCTCCATCTTGAAATTCTCATAACTAAGATTGAGAATTCCAATCTTAGTTTCTTTGACATCGTTGGTTCCCTCATAGGTAGTCTCAAGAGTGTCCCACACTTCTTTGGCACTCTCAATGGATGACACTTTAGAATAGATGTCCGGACCAAATGAACAAAAGAGCATGTAGAGAGCTTTGTCATTTACTTGAATCTTTCTCCTTTCTTATTCACTCATTTCTACCTTTTTCTTCAAAACCATCTTGCCTTCACTATCTTGCTTCAATGGAATGTACGGGCCATCTTCAATGACATCCCACACTAAGTAGTCATTGGACTTGATGAATAGACGAATTCTATTCTTCCAAAAAGAATAGTTGTCACCATTGAAGAAGGGAGGCTTTGTAGTGGATTGAGACTCATACACGCCCGAACCGGAGGTTGAAGCCATCTCTTGATATTTGATGATCACACTCTTCCTAGGAACTCCTCTTGTGGTTGTTAATCCTCAAAGAGGTAGGCTTTGATACCAATTGTTGTGTGGATCGAAAGATCGAAATGAACCAAGAGGGGGGTGAATTGGATTTTTAAGGTTTAGGTGGTGGAATTTGCAAATTAAAAAGATAGACAAGGAATTTTAGAGTGGTTCAAGTTCCAAATGAACTCTACATCCACTACCTTAGCTTCACTAAGGATTTGCAACAATTCCACTAATTGCTCTTCCCCTTTTCTAGGCTAACGAGGCAACCCTTAGTATTTTGGTTAAATTTTCTACCCAAAATTTAACCCAATTCTCACACAAAGAAAACAAAGAGTTTGATGGCTAAGATAGTATCTCTCAATACAAATTGTAGCCCAATTACAAGCACTCAACCAAATTGAAAAAGATAAGAATTAAAATTACAATTGGGGTTTCTAGACAATTTGGGAATTAAGCACAAATGCTTGGATTTGATGTTTGGATGTTTGCTTTTGGATCAATAGTTGTTGCTGGAGCTTTTAGAGGTCCCTTTTATACCTTCTCATTGATTTCTAACCGTTGTGGTTGTTGCATTCATCAATAGAGCCGTTGGGGGTGTTATCTCACCTCCATAAATGCAGTCTGCAACCACCCATTTCGGAATACGGGAACCTATTTCGAAACGGACCAAAATAGAAAGAGCCGTTGGGGGTGCATTTAAGAGGCCGTTTCGAAACGGATTAAACTCGTTTCGAAACACTTTTTCCACTGTCAAGGGTCGTTTCGAAACAGCTTGAGCCCTTTTTGAAACACCCTAACGGTTTCTAAAAAATCAGTTAAAAACTTTTGCAACGGTCATATTTTTCAAATCAAAATGAAGAACCGTTTCGAAACAGTTGAAATCGTTTCGATACGGGTTCTTATGTTCTAAAGCCGTTTCGATACCTGTTTCGGAACATGGGTTGGCAGTGGTGAAATCGTTTCGAAACGCCTTAGGCCGTTTCGAAATAAGGACTTGAAAAACACTGTTTCGGCTTTAAACACTTAGAAAACATTTGAAAATCTTATTTTTTAACTTTGTCATATTCTTAAAATCATATGGGGATGTTTGAGGACTTAAAAATTCGTTTTGACATTTTCAATTTAGTCCTTAGGTTCTTTAGTTATATCAAAATTAAAATATCGGTTTCACAGAAAGCATGATGCAGAGATGTGGGTGCGGGTACAAGAGATGAACAAGAGACAAACTGATGAAATTTCCAAAATGTATAGAGACTTCAATCATGCTCTTAAGAGGAAAGACGTGAATAATGCAGCTGTAGAGAATATTTTCAGAACAAATATCCGAGAAATCAAAGAAAAGCTTGAGTGTGCGCAAGATATGGAAAATGATGACGTAACTCATTTCTCAAGGAAATTGACTTAATTTTAGGAGGCTCACAAGAATGAGATGATGACGTTAAAAGCAGTCATGAGGTGGAAGTGGATTGAGAAGGTTAAGGTAGCTGTCAAGTGGCACACAGCCCCTTCAATGTTACCGATATGGATTTTAACGCTCTTTGCGAGGTGGATGTGGATTTTGATGTGAGGAATCCCCCTGGTCTGCTTGCGAATTTTTTTTTGCAGATTACAAGGAAGTTGTGATTCCTCTTACTAACGAGTTGAGTATGTCGACGTCTTTGGATGGCCTCACTGATATTTTTGGTGTGGTGAACGATATTGAGGCAGTGGGTATTTCTGGGGGGGGGGGCTGAATAGTTTTTGTTATCGGGATTTTGTTTGGAAGAAATTAATGTTTTGAAAATTTTATAGACAACAGGAAAAGTTTGCCACGTCGTTTTATTACCTGATTTTTTTGTTAATGTTTTGAAAACCTTATTTAATATGTGAACCAATGGACGGTTGCCCCTTGTTTTGAAAATATTTTTGTTAATATTTTGGTTGGTATTCGATCCCGAACTCACTGAGCTCTATACCCTATTTCAGTATTCGTCCCTGCACATCCTTTTTTTCCAACGCATCTTTGAAGGGTTGATCCGTCAAAACAACAACCCAGTGTACCTAGAAGTATTGAAGAAGTCTTATAGCTGATGTGACCAAAGCGAACACTAGCTTTTCCACTCTAGTATACCTTTGTTCCATCGGCTGGGGGACCCTGCTGAACAAGAACTTGTCCCTCCTTGGGCACTGCAATTGTCTCGTCGGTGGCTGCTAAGAACATAAATAAGACTTGTCCCTCCTTGGGCACTACAAACATAGAAGGGCTGGCTAAATATTGCTTGAGTTTCTGGAAGGCTTCTTGGCATTTATCTGTCCACTTAAAGGGCCCCTTTAACACCTTGAAGAAAGTAGGGCATTATTTCTATAGTGTTTGTGGGGGGGGGGGGGGGCTTATATCGATTATGGCTTTTATATTTTTTGGGTTCACCTCTATTCTCCGTTCTAAGATTAGAAAACCCAAGAATTTCATTGTCCTAACTACGAAAGCACAGTTCTCAAGATTCAAACGCATTCTATGGAGACAGAGGATATCGAAAACCTCTTGTAAATCAACCAAGTTCTACTTAAAATAAGTGATCTTAGCTAGCATAACATCTACGTAGACCTCCATTTTACGCCCGATCTGGTGGCAAAAATTCTTGTTAACCAACATTTGATAAGTTGCCTCTGCGTTCTTCAATCCAAAAGGCATTACTTTGTAGCAATAGAGATTGTCCTCTGTAATAAAGATCATCTTCTCTTTGTCCTCATCTGTTACTATGATTTGATTGTACCCAGAGAACACATCCATGAAACTCATAAACTTGTGGCCAGCTGACGTGTCCACCAGTCTATCCAGCAACAAGAGTGGAAAGTTGTCCTTGGGACATGCTATGTTGTTGAGGTTGGTGAAATCTACGTACATTCACCACTTGCCACTCGACTTTTTGACCATTACAACATTGGCTAACCAAAGTGGGTATCTTGCTTCCTCGACGAAGCCCACCACAATCAACTTTTCAATCTCTTGTCTGATGGCATGCACCTTCTCTTTTGAGAACTTTCTCCTCTTCTGCCTGAAAAGTTTTGCCGTTGGATCTAGCTACATGGAGCGCTTTATCACATCCGGATCTATCCATGGCATGTCTGTTGCCGACAAAGCAAAAACATATGTATTGTCCTGCAGCAACTTCACGAACTTCCTTCTTCCATGTCTATCTGACCCTGTGACTATCTTGGTAACCTTCTCGGGTTCGCCCGGCTATATTTCCACGATTTCCATTACCCCCACAGGCTATGGTTCTGTTATTTTATCCTCCTCCCTGAGATCTAGGCTTTCTAGAATCAATATTGTTTTACTCATGATGTTAACCTTAGGCGTTTTCTGCTGTTTAGGGGCTCTTTCACTGTCATGGTCGTGACCTCTATATTTCTGGGCTAACTAAAGCGAAAGGATATGTCACTCCCTTGTGATCTTCTGATCAGCCTGCATGACTCCCTAGTTTCACCACCTATATAAGAAAGACTTGGACGCTACTTCAAGGGGAGTGCGGTTATAGGAAACAATCTAACTCTTACGAAGAACCACCAAAGTGGAAGCTAGAGAATTCTCCTCACAACAAAAACCATCGAGAGAGGTTGATGGTGTGGGAGATCTGCATCACAGTTGGACAGCTTGGAGGGAGTTTGTCGAGGACGCTTGACTCTTTTCTTACCTTGCTTGATAAACAGCCATACTTTACTATTCTGTTATAGATGGTTTACGCTTAGACATGAGCTAATTACTTTAGTTGGGATTATTGTGTCCTAAGATTTTATGATTTGATTTCGTTTATAATGCTATAGTTGTGTTCCCTTTATCTATTTTGTTAATCGTACTTCATGCATAATTATTGTAAGAGCTATCGAGAGATGCCTTTTAACTATTGATCCGTGGCTTAATATTGAGAGAGTTGAGTTATACAAACGTGAACGATATGGCTAAGCTATTAACTTAGTTCTAATTCGGCTTAGACATAAGTTTAGGATTTCAACAACTAAAAGGGAGTTCTTAAACAAATAATAGGGTTGTTAGGGTTCACGCAGACATGTATTACTTTAACCTCAATGTTATTAACTTCTAGACATCGTGAGAGTCAGAACTTCATTAGAAAATCATGTCGAGTAAATAAAGAATTTAATGGTTTACAAATACATGTATTGCAGTCGCTATAGCATTGTAATAAGCAATCAAACATATATCTTTAGCAATAATCTCAGCTTCCATAATTATCTGTTATTTGATGCAGATGTTCGTCTTAATCATAGCTATTATTAGTTTAATTGTTTTAGTTTTAATCAAACCATCAAACATCATCACTTGCAAACACATTCTTAAGTTTAAAAGCTTCGTAGTTATTGTTCCAATCCTCGTGGGTTCGACACTCTACTCTCACTTTATTACTTGATACGACAAGTATACTTGCTCTAAATTGCATCACAATTCGACAAGCATCAGTTGTCAAATTTCCCTGTCATCCTCAGCATGTTTGTTGCAAGAAACAAGAAACCTTTCTAGCTGGCCTCTCCTTACTGTAGACTCGATTGCGTTCTTCAGATTTACACAATCATATGTATAGTGGTCTTGATCTCTATGAAACTCGCATATCCTCCTAGAGTTCTCTCTTCGGTCATTTTGCCTCATTGGTAATAGTGGCTTTAAGATTCCCATGTGCTCGGTCTAATTTAAAAATATTAAAGTATGTTAGTTTATCAAGTCGTCCACCCCGACTTTACCTTTTCTAGGTGTACTCTTGTTGCCCACCACTTCGCTAGTATCGCTAAGATTGACCACTATGCTGGACATACTGTTCTCCACCCCGACTCTGCTAGTTGTCTCTACCAGCTCCCTGATGAAGAAGAGGCCTTCCTCGCCTGGGACCGCGACCATCATGTATGTCGTTCGTAGGCTGCGATCCATGTGTGAATGCTCTCATATTGCTTGCTTCTTCATTCTTAGTACTCGGTTGAACTTTTTTCGTACAGATCTGACAACGTTGTTTGTGGTTGATCTAGCAAATTGTACTTGAGATGCTGATGTGAAGTGACGTTGATGAAGGAGATTATGATGAACTCATTCGTGACTTCTTTGGTCTGCATAGTTGTTGCATGGAATCGCTAGACAAAGTCTCTCAGAGGCTCCCCTAGTCTTTGAATAACGAACATAAAGTACGCTTGAGATCTTTTAAGCACCTTATTTGCCAAAAAATGACTCATAAACAATTATGCTAGCTAATCAATGCTAGAGATGAAATTTTCCGGGAGCTGGAGATACCAAGCTTGAGTAGAGTCCTTCTGGGTCATAGAAAATGTTCAACATTTAACTTGATCGGATGCTTCAAATAGATCCATGTGGTTCAGGAAATGAGATAAATGGTCTTGGGGATCACCCTTTCCATTGTACATCAGCTTCAGAACCTTGAAAGATGCTGACACATGGTGCTCTAGAATATCCTTGGATAAGGGCTCATTCTTATACCTTCGAGGGTCCCGATAAGAATCTCTCTGTTGAAAATTTTGTATGCTTTGAAAATTCCTCTATAATTGCTCTATTTGTCCTTTAGTGTTTGTTGCTCGTCATCCTTGTCTTCCATATCTTCATAATCTTCCTCTAGTTCTTGCAGTGAATGCCTCTGGTTCTCCTGCCGAGAAGTCTCTCGCTCCACTGGGTGTTCCTCTCTAACTACTTTACCCTTATTTTTTATACATAAACTCTCTAATCAGCCTCTCTCTCTCTCTTTTCTTCTGTGACTTTGTGTCGCTCCACTTGGTCCTCCAGTAGTTGTTGTTGCTGGTTCTTCGACAAAAGCAAGGTTTCCTCCATGTTTTCATCCTTTGCTACATGTCCACGAACTGTTGATTGCTTCCTTCTAACAACGATTCTCCCCTAGTTTGTTGCATGCCCATTCTTGCCGCGGTGAGCCATAGAGGAGGTTGATCCCAAATTTGTTGTTTAAAATCCCGTGGAAACTGCTACAAATCTTGCAAGGTCGTCACCACCGATGGGTCTGCAAAGGGTCTGTCAAAATTTCACCTTCTACGGCTCTCCCATCCATGTCACCAGAATGATCTTCACCTATACCATAAATTTCGAAGGAATTGAAAGAATCTGAAGTTCGTGTACCGATCCATGCTCACCGCACCAATTGTTGATTGATAAAGTGAACGAGACTCATGGACGGTGGTTCGATAGTAATCTCGAAGACTATTTTTGGTTCTCTGGTAGAGAATGGTTTCCTTTCCTCTCTAGTATTGGGTTTCCCTGAATCTTTAGTTATGCCCTTGGTTTTAGCTGCATGTGCACTTTATACCATCCGTGTAACCCCCTCGACCCGGCCTAGCCAGTAGACTGAACCGAACGGGTCACACGTGGAATATTGAAGTAAACCGACAAGGTTTACCTCAATAAAAAACCCTATTTTATTTATCTTATCTAGATGCAAATTAGGTTCATACATGTTTAACATTGCAGCGGATCATACGCAACTCGAACATACATCAATTTCATCCAACTACGACTTTTATGGACCATTTTGTAATTTTTTCCGGTTTGCAGGGACTTAAGCCATTTTAGTGTTACTGTCCTTTATCTAGTCGCATTTCATGCATCTCATTAAAATCTCAGCTCAAGATAATCATTCAAACTCATTTAATTGCATCTAGAACATTCGGGGACTAAAATGCAAAGAATCAAAACTTCAGAACATGCCATTAACTAACATAACTTTCACCTGTTTCGAAACACTAAGTCCATGTTTTGAAACCATGAATTATAGTAGCAAAACATACCGAAACAGGTCTCACCCGTTTCAAGACCAAGCATACCTTGGGCGATTCTCATGCCTCAGATAATACAGAGGCATATCAAAACGACCCTCTGTTTCGTTATAGGCCTGAAATTAGCCTTGGGGTCTCGGAACGACCCTTATGCATTTCGAACCACTTAGGCCAACTATGCATATTGTATCGAAACGACAACGGATGTTTCGAAACACATACCTGAAAAGGCTCACTGCAGCATACTTAGAGCATCCAAACATGGTTTGATTCTTCATATAAAAGCAAGAAAAAATCATGGAGCAGCAATGATACTTCATAACTCATCATAGGCACCAACCACAACATTTATCATCAAGCATAGCAATGTGAGAAAAACCTATAGGCATGCTTCCTAGATTGGAATTACTTCGAACATCAAAACCCATAAATCCAAACAATCCAAGAGTTAAAGGTCATTTATAAACCAATATAGGCATGCCACACTTATAGCAAAACAGAAAATACCAAAATAATCGACTCCAAAACATTGGACACCCCCATTGCCTTTATTACTCAAGTCCATAACCGAAACATACTTTCAAAGTGAAGTCTCTTGGGAATCACTTGCAAGTTGCTGCCTCCAAACACCTAATTATCTGCATTGATAGACAAAAGAGAGCATAAGCATAAAACCTTAGTGAGGAATGCTCAAAAACCAAAAACACCATCAATGCATAAAACCATTTTCACACTTTTGAAAACCATCATGCCCTCATTAAAAACCATTCACTTCATCATTAAAATCAGCATGTTATACACCATGCAACAAGTATCAAATACTTCAATAGCAAATCCACTGCTAACATATAAATCAAGCCTTCCATGCATATCTACCAATATGCAAAGCTTTTAAGTAAAACATGCATTTTTCATGATATGCATCTGTAAAGTGCTTATTAGTCTTATATTTTATATGCATTCCATCCCATATTATTGATATTCTTAGGTACATTTTAGGCATATTTAAGATCATGCATTGCATATTTACAGTATTCTTTACTTTGCAATGATTTTATGTTTTATCTTTTATTTGGTAAGGAAAATATGTTGTTTTAGTTTAGTTTGCATTTCAGGGCTAGAAGTTGTTAGGAGGAGGACAGACCAGAGGAGAGGATGCAGAGGCAGCAGACCAGAGAGCTATATTGATGTAGTTCCAAGCAGGGAAAGCCGTTTCCGAGTACCTGCCGCCCAGGGCAGCAAGTTGAGGAATTGGAGAATTGGAGTGCGATCTGTAAAGCAGAAAAATCCTGATTCAAACGATGCCATCCACTCAATTTTCTGACGCCTGGAGCAGCAAACAGAGCCGCTAAAGGAGGAAATCAAGATAACTTGCGATGCAAGGCAACGAGAAGCAGTCCACATTCAACTCAAAGAAGTCAGAATTAAAGGTTGCATTTAATGCAAAAGCTACTTTGAAGACTTCTACTCTAAGGAGGACTTAACCTAGCTAATGCCTATATATACTTGACATATTTTGTAACTGTAGACAACTTAGGTTTTCCTTTGGGAATAGTTTAGGTTTCCTTGCCGCCATTATGTTCTAAATTCTCTCATGGGTTTGGGTTATGTTGTAAACTAGTGTGAGAATGGTTGTTTAGGAATTAACTTTGTTTTTGCAATAAAACTTCAAGGTTTGCTTATTCCATGCTCTTCATAGTTTTCAATAAGTTCGAAAGATTAGTTGTCCACTATCCATTTGTTCGGTATCGAGAGAGTCGAACTCACGAAAGGGATAAGTACGATCCTCATCCTAATCAGGTGTTGATCAATTCGGCCTAGACATAGGTGCGAGTTTATGGCGGCTAAAAGAGGACAAACTAAGGTTGTTGTCTATGCAAGATTCACGCCGTGATGGGTATTATTTCCAGTGGGAAACAACAACATTCTGACTTAGACATAAACGAGATCAATATTGAAGCGTTCTACCGAGCCTTGAAGGTTTGCCGAGTTTGCCACCGAGGAAATCGTCTGTTCCACTGCTGAGGTAGCGAAAGCGTTGAAGCAGCCAATCTGCCATCCTCCACCGAGGCAGAAAAGTCTAGCAGCGCAAAGCAACTTAACCTATTCAACGTAGTTTCACACTACTAAGCAGCATAACCTGACCCATTCTATCACCTTGATCTTTTCTTCAATTACTTGTGTTTTATTTACTTTTAATTCTTTCATAAACTAAAATTACTTGTGCATTTAATTTTCTTTGTGCAGAAATTACAATTTGAGTAAGCTGTCCAATCCCTGTGGGAGACGATATATTTTATACTATAACTTGTCAAGAGTGTGCAGTTGCACTCATATTTAGAGAACACCCAAACGCTTTACAAGTTTTTGGCATCGTTGTCGAGGATTGTCAACAGTAAATTAGTTATTATATGTCTGCACTTTTACTTTTATTTGCATCTAATTTTCATTTTTATTTTTCTATTACATTCGAAAGAAGGGAGAATTATACAATTTTCTTGTCTATTGCATGATCAGGGCAAACCCAAAGGGAGAAATCACTTTCTTTGACAAGATCGAACGAAGAGCAAGAGAACTTAAAAAAAAAGTCAGAGAAACCCTTGGGAAAGCTAAGAAAGAGGGAAAAGCTGAAGAAACCATGCATAACGGCCAAGAAGACAACCCTGCCATTGAAGCTCAAAACGACAAGGATGGGCAACACGATCTGTCGCCCAGACAGCAGCAGCAAAATCCACCTAGGCAACAACCCCGAATTTTGCCCAGGCAGCTACAGTATGTGCGAACTACCAAGGACTACTTGGAGCACGACTTCAGGGGATTTGACCCAACTGTTGCAGAGCCTGAAATCAAAGCGGATCACTTTGAGTTAAAGCCCGTAATGTTCAACATGATCAACACATTGGTGCAATTTGGAGGAACTGCCACAGAAGATGCTCGACAGCACTTGAGAGGATTCCTAGACATATGCAGAGCTTTCAAGATTTATGGAGTCCATCAAGACGTGCTGAAGCGGAGATTATTCCCCTATTCACTGAGGGATAGGGCAAAACAATGGCTGAACAACCAACCGACAGGATCATTCAATACTTGGACGGAGCTGTGCAAGGATTTTCTAGATCGTTTCAATCCTCCAAACGTCACAAACAAATTGAGAAACGACATCACAACCTTCCGCCAAGGGGATGACAAACCAATGTATGAAGCCTAGGAGAGGTACCAATAGATGCTGAACAACTGACATGTTCATGGTTTCCCATCTTGGACACAAGTTTCGATGTTCTACAATGGAGTAAACCAACCGACACGAATGATGCTCGACGCCTTAGCCAATGGAATCATCCTGGATAGACCATCTTGGGATGCACTACAGATTCTGAACAGAATTGCTAAGAACGACTATAAGTTCCCTACAGCCCGCCACAGCGGCATAAGAAGACCAGCTGTTGTTAATGAGGTAGAGGCCACTAAATCTGTTAATGCCCGTCTGGATAAGCTGACAGAGTTGGTGATGAATATGGCCAAGGGAAAGATATATAAGGCCAAGGATGTGGAGCCTTTTTATGATGAGTGTGGGGGCAATCACAACTCCTCTGAATGCAGCGAATCTGCCAACTTCATGGGAACCTACGAGAGGAATAGCAGTCCCTACACCAACACATACAACCCAAGCTGGAAGAAGCATCCAAACTTCTCCTGGAGCAATCCAAATACAGCTGCAAATCCAACTCAGCAACCAGGAGTATACCAACAGAATCTGTCCAGCAGCCGCCTCAATAACTACAGAATACGAGCAATAACTCACTTGAAAATACTTTACATACTTCTATGTCTCAAACTAGTGATTTTATTGTTCGTACTAATAAATTTATTGATAAAACTGAGTCATTTATAGATAGGACCGAGATGAGGATGAACAATCAAGAGGCTGCAATAAAGAACCTCGAGACCCAGTTTGGGCAATTCACGAAGATCATAAGCAACAAGACAAAGGGTGTAGCATCTAGCAGCACAGAGGTAGCAGCCAAACCCACCTATGAACAGTGTAAAGCCATATCAACCAGAAGTGGGAGACAACTGGAAGAACCCAGAACTAAGCAGCCAATGGACCAACAGAATAAATAAACTTGAAGTTTTATTGCTTAAACAGAAAATTTCCTAAAACAGTACAATCCTTGCAACTACATTACAGAATCAACCCTTAGCCCTAGGGGAAGTTTAGAACATGATGAGAAGGGGGAAAACGACAAGGGTTTTGGGAAAGACGGCTAAGAATGAGATATCCTTCCCTAGGTCGAGATACATGCATTTATATAGGCCTTGGGTCCAAGTTTTCTAATATGGCGAGAATACAAGTTTAAACTAAAGTACAACTCTATTAAAGATTAAATCTTCTGAGTAGATGGTTTTAATTCATCCTCTTTTCTTGCTTTGGGTTTTTTCCTTGAACATTGGGCTTGGCCTTCATTCTGCCCTAGGGCTCAGAAAAATATAGGAGTGGTCCATGACAAACCGGCTGAAATTCCTCTTTCTGTCGAGCTCCACTTCACTTTTCCCTTTCACCAATGTTGTCGTCATGGCTGCCACGGTAGTGGCCACAACAGCGTTATCTCCTTGACTTCAGTCATGTGATCCAGCTTTGCTCCCTTGCTGCCATAAGTCTGCCATGGCAGATACATGCAAAAGTGACCAAAATCAGTAGCAACTGCACCATTTTATCTATTTGTGATGTATATGTGAAAATCTATCCTAAATGCAAATGAAATATGCTTGAATGCAGCAGAAATATGGGTAAATGAGGGGTAAAATATAGAACTTTTATAAACTCAACACACCCCCAAACTCAAGTTCTTGCTTGCCCTCAAGCAAATACTACCTAATAAAAACTTTTCCTATCAAGAGCAATACATTGTCGGGTGTTTCTGGATTTATTCGGAACCATACTATAATTCTTGTGTGGTGTGTGCGGGTTTTGTGAACAACTATGTGTCTAGACTCCTTTAATCTACCAGAATAAGCATGCTTACAAACTTGAGTTTATGCCTAATTCATTTTTTCTAGAGGCAATTCTTAGGCTCCTTTAGTTTTTTTCTGACTCTTGATTTAACTGCATCTTTTATGGAGGCAATTCTTAGGCTCCTTTAGTTTTTCTAACTTGAGCTCAAAGAGAAATCTCCTAAAATCAGTGCAAGGCAGTTTTGCAAGCAATTGAGTCTGAATTTTTCCTTTTTTATTCTTTTCCTAGAGCCAGTGATAGGCACCTCTAGGGGCAATGTCAAGTAAGTAAACATTCCTATTCCAGTGTACTATAGAAGCCTAGATAGCATAAGAAGCACAAAGAGTGTTGTACAGATCAGAATTATAGTAAGGCTCTAAACAGTTCCTAAAATTTCCTAAAGGCACTGTCACGACAGAGTATGTCGCGGCAGGTAAGTTTAGTTCAAAGATTTAAGCCAATTTTTTAACCAAAAATAAACTTATTAATAACTAAAACTTAGATACAAATTTAAGACATAACTACGACTTCATTGATGGAGGGATGCCACCCCCAAACTCAAGGGTTGCATTGCCCTCAATGCATGAAAACATGAAAGACAAAAACAGAAAAATAAAATACATCACAAAAGAAATAAAACAACAAAGACAACAAAATATAAGATAGAAACTTACGTTGAGGAGCTATCGTCGCTGCTGCTGCTGATCTGGAGCTGCCGGCAGGCAATGACTTTCATGGCAGGGGCCGACAGTGTGTTAGGGGAGGCAGAGGCTACCTTCTTCTTTGCTTCCCGGGGTGACTGGACACGTGTTGGTGAGATGTGTGGGGGCTTGTCCAGTACCTCGACCTCATCATCGGAGCTGCTGCTGCTACTGCTGCTGGTAGCATATATGCCTGGGCCGGAGGGTCCTTCGACAGTCTCGTTGAGCTTCTTCCTTTTCATTCGCGGGAAGTCCTTTGAGATGTCTCGGGCAACTGAGGGCTCGGGATCAGAATCCTGCCAGACGGAGGAGGAGGAGAACCCTTCCCAATATTCAAGGTTTATACCCGGGAGGGGGTCCTTTCTCTTCTCTCATCTGGCTGTGGCAGACTGCCTGCCGCCATCTCCTGTCGTGGCAGGGGTAGGTGTGGAGGCAGCAGATGGAGTTTTGGGGCTCGCAGCAGGGGTAGGTGTAGGTGTGGGGCAGCAAAAAACTTTTCTGGGAAGGTGGGGAACGACACATGTGTAAAATGTAAATCATTATGAATAAAGTTTACCGTTGCTGCCGTGAAATCCCTCATGTAGCTCATCAATCCGAGATGCCTTTCCTCCACTCTTTTTAGCGTCGACAGAATCTGGGCAGAGGTGTTTGATGGAGGTGCTGCTACCGTCTGCTATTGTCCTGCTGCGGCAGGTTCTGGGGAACTGGGGCATGATGTCTGGTCTGTCGCGGCAGAGGGGTTGAAGTATGACAATGGGGTGGAAGCTTTCAACTCTATGAGGCTGAAAATGTTCCGCTGCGTCCATCCCTTTCCTTTGCATTTGACATCTTCAACAATCTTCGGTACATTGTGGCCCCGGCAGATGGTGGTGATGAGGTATGGGAAGACGAGGGGAACCAATGGTCACAGGGCACACTCAAGTATTCCCTCCATTATGTAGCGGCCGACATTTATGGATCTTTCATTTAAAATGGAACACACAAGGGCTAACCTTGGTCTGTCGACGGTGTTGTTGTGGGAGGATGGCATAATGCGCTTCTTCACAAAGTGATTCCACAATTTGGCCTGTGGAGTTAACTGAGTTCTCTTCACCGTCCATCAGTGTTTAGGGTCGGTGTTCCACCCTGTCTCTTCCTCGGTGAGCTCTGCCATGACCGCGTCGTAGTCTGCCGGCGACAGACTATTGACGAATCTTTTGTGGGAGTCCTCCTTCTTACTCACATATAAGCCGTAGAGGGTGTTGATGTAGGCAGGTTCGATGGAGAGTTGTTTACCTCGAACTGTTACTGTCGTGGTGTCTTTGCTGTCGACGACAGCGTAGAATTTCCTGAAGAGTGTGATGTTCATCTCCTCCGGTTGGGCAGCAAATTGCTGCCATTTGAGGGCTTGGATTTTTCTGGCTATGAAGTTTTCGAGCCCTAGGTCTCTCGTGGGTTCTGTGTAGATAAACCCTCTTTCCTCCCACATGTCTCTCTTATAGAAGGAGCTATAGTATCTCGTGGCGGAGTCGGTGGAGGCGAAGCGGTCTGGAATGGCATTATGGCTTGGGGTGGAGACTGCTGCGGCAGAAGTGGAGGCAGCACTTCGGAGGGTTTGTCTGGTAGTCATTTTTGCAAGGACTGTAGAAAATGTAAAGAAAATTTTGAAAATCTAAATAGAGGAAACAAGTTGAGAGAATTAGAATGAGGTGAGAAGTGAATAATGAATGGGGGTTTATATAGAAGGGTGATTTTCTGCTCGTTGGAGCTGTGATGGTAGGCGCGAATAACAGGGCCAGCTGTTATGCAGTTTCTGACGCGTCTGTCACGCATTTTCGTGTCTACTGCGTGTCTGTTACGCGTTTGCGTGTCTGTTGCGATAGCTCCGTGACAGGCTGTCTTCTCCGCGTCTATCGCGATAGCTGATGACAGGCTCGTCCTTTGGGCTTTTTGGGTTGCTGTAGGTGTGATGGGCTGGTTCATTCCTTCTCTTTGCCTTGCTTCCTTTGTTTCTTAAAAATAAATAAATAAAATATTAATTCCTAAAATTAAATCTTAATTCCTAATAAATAAATATAATAAAATAAAATAAAAACTAAGTTAAATTAGGGATGCCTTGAGGGGCATCTCCTAAAGTAACTACTTCCTGCATCCTTGGGGCTTCAGTCCCCTGATAATGCTTTAGTCTCTGTCCATTGACTTTGAACTGGTGCCCGTTCTTTAGGGATTTGATTGTGATGACACCATGGGGGGAAACCTGGACAACTTGGAAAGGACCGGACCATCTAGATTTAAGCTTTCCCGGGAAAAGTTTCAACCTAGAATTGAATAACAACGCATGTTGTCCTGGGCAGAACTGACGTGTCAGCAGTTTCCCGTCGTGCCACTTTTAGGTTTTATCTTTGTAGATCTTGGCATTTGTTGTAGGCCATTGCTCGAATTTCTTCAATTTCATTCAAGTACAGTAGCCTCTTTTGTCTTGCCTTATCCCAGTCCAAATTTACTGCCTTGATAGCCCAGTAAGCTCTGTGTTCTATCTCAACAGGTAAATGACATGCTTTCCCATAGATGAGTCTATAGGGTGACATTCTCAATGGTGTTTTGAACGATGTTCTATAAGCCTAGAGTGCATCATTGAGGTGTAAAGACCAATCCTTTCGAGTGGGTTTAACCATCTTCTCAAGTATGTTCTTTACTTCTCGGTTGGATATCTCGGCCTGCCCATTGGTTTGAGGGTGGTATGTTGTTGCAATCTGGTGCTTTACTCCGTATTTTCTCAAGGCAGCACCAATTACACTGTTATCAAAGTGTCTCCCCTCGTCACTGATGATCGCCTTGGGAATGCCAAATCTAGAGAAGATATTCTTGTGCAGAAATCTTTGAACAGTTTTGGCGTCATTTTTCTGAGTGGCGATCGTCTCTACCCATTTTGACACATAATCCACTGCCAGTAGGATGTAAAGGTTCCCACAAGATGCTGGGAATGGTCCCATGAAGTCGATTCCCCATACATCGAAGATTTCGACTTCTAAAATGTTCTGCAGTGGCATCTCATGCCTTCTCGATGTGTTCCCAGTCCTTTGGCATTTGTCACAACCCTTGTAAAAGGCTTGTGCATCTTTGAACAATGTGGGCCAATAAAGACCAGATTGCATAACTTTGGCAGCAGTTTTTTTCCACCTAGGTGTCCTCCATATGCGGAAGCATGGTAGTGGTGAAGCACGGCTTCTTATTCTTCCTGTGGCACGCATCTTTTGATAATCTGATCTGCACAGTGTTTAAAAAGAAGAGGTTCGTCCCAATAATAATGTTTTGCATCATTTTGGAACCTCTTCCTTGCTTGGTAATTAAGTTGATGGGGTAGTACCCCACTAACTATGTAATTCACAAAATCAGCGTACCAAGGGATGTCAGTAAGCTTACCTGCCGTCATGGATGTCGCGGCAGTGCTGATGGCAGCGAACATCTGCTCGTCTGGGAAGGTCTCCAATATTTTGGTTTTATCTGTTGATTGACTCCTTCCTATCTCTAATCTCGACAAGTGGTCTGCTACTTGGTTTTCTGTTCCCTTTTTATCCTTGATATCAATTTTGAACTCTTGCAGTAGCAGAATCCAACGTATCAGTCTCGGTTTTGCATCCTTTTTCGTGAACAGGTACTTTAGTGCTGAATGGTCTGTATGGACCACCACTTTCGTTCCAAGGATGTATGGACGGAACTTGTCGATTGAGAACACCACTTCTAATAGTTCCTTTTATGTCGTGGTTTAGTTCACTTGGGCATCATTCAGAGTTTTGCTGGCATAGTAGATTACATGGAAAAGCTTATCCTTCCTCTGCCCTAGTGCTGCCCCTACAACATAGTCACTGGAATCACACATTATCTCGAATGGAAAACTCCAGTCTGGTGGCTGTACGATCAGGGCTATTACCAGCTTCTCTTTCAGAATTCTGAATGCCTCAGTACATTTAGTATTAAAGTCAAAGGGGTGGTTCTGCTCCAGTGGTGACATAAGGGCTAGGTAATCTTCGAGAAATTGGCAATAAATCGTCGATAGAACCCAGCATGTCCTAAGAAACTCCGAATCCCCTTGATTGTGGTGTGTGGCGGCAGCTTTTCGATGACTTCTATTTTTGCTCTGTCTACCTCTATGCCGCGGCAGCTTACCTTGTGGCCTAGTACTATCCCTTCATCCACCGTGAAGTGGCATTTTTCCTAGTTCAAGACCAAGTTCGCCTTTTTGCATCTTTCAAGCACCTTCTATAGGTTGCTTAAACAACCTTCAAAACTGTCTCCAAAGACGGAAAAGTCGTCCATGAAAATTTCTAGGAAGTCCTCCACCATGTCAGAGAATATTGCCATCATGCATCTTTGGAAAGTTGTTGGTGCATTGCAGAGTCCAAATGGCATTCTCCGAAAAGCATAAGTGTCGTACGGGCATGTGAAGGTAGTTTTCTCTTGATCCTCCGGTGCTATTGCTATCTGATTGTAACCTGAGTAGCCATCAAAAAAACAATAGTAAGGTTTCCCCGCTAATCTATCAAGCATTTGATCAATAAAAGGTAGGGGAAAATGGTCCTTCCGGGTAGCTTTGTTAAGCTTCCGGTAATCCATACAAACCCTCCAACCGGTCACAGTCCTGGTTGGGATTAGTTCGTTTTCTTCGTTGGTCACCACGGTTATTCCTCCCTTTTTAGCTACGCACTGCACCGGGCTCACCCACTTACTATCCGAGATGGCGTACATGATTCCGGCGTCAAGCCATTTGATAATCTCTTTTTTCACCACTTCTCGCATAGCGTCGTTTAAACGTCTCTGGGCATCAATAGTCGGCTTATGATCATCTTCCAAAAGAATTTTGTGCATACATAATGCCGAACTGATGCCTTGGATGTCAGCTATTGTCCATCTAATGGCCTTCTTATGCTGCTGTAGCATTCCAATTTGTTGCTGCTCCTGTTTCTGCATTAACTTGGAAGAGATGATTACGGGCAACGTATCATTTAAACCAAGAAAAACGTATTTAAGCTGCCCTCGCAGGGGCTTAAGATATAAAACAAGTGGCTCTTCAATTGAAGGCTTTTGGATTATATGTTCATTCGAGGTATAATTTAGGGGCTCGAAGAACTTATCTGGGCGATTGCCTATCCAATTTACCTCCTCATGACCTTCAGTGTCAGATATGTCTGAATCGGAGGAGTTACTGTCGTCATTGCTGCCGTGACAGTCTTCTAGATGATTGCTGTGGCAATGACCAAATTTTATGTCATGGCAGCTCGACCTGATGCAGGGTTGGTCAAGGATTACTTCAGCGATGGCCTTGCACTCTTCTTCTGCATCAGCATTTTTAATTGCTTGGAGAACATTGAGTTTGATTTCTTGATCATTCACTCTCATGGTCAGTTCTCCTTTCTTTACATCGATCACAGATCTGCCTGTGACTAGGAATGGTCGTTAGGATGATCGGTGCGTTTTCATCTGCTTCACAGTCTAACATAAGAAAGTTAGCAGGAAAAATGAATTTATCCACTCTTACCAGAATATCTTCGATCTTCCCTTCTCGTTGTACGTAAGAGCAGTCTGCTAGCTACAACATGACTGTCGTGGGTCGTGCTCGTCCAATAACTAATTTTTGAAACACAGATTTTTGCATTAAATTTATGCTAGCACCAAGATCACAAAGTGCCTTACCCAAGAATTTGTCACCAATTATGCACGGCATGATGAAGCTCCCAGGATCTTTCTTTTTCTGGGTGGATGCCTGTGCAAGATAGTCATGCATCCCTTTGTCATTTTGACCGTTTTGAATTCCCCAAGTCTGGATCTTTTTGACATGGCGTCCTTGAGAAATTTCGCATAACCGGGCATATTCTTGATGGCCTCTAACAGCGGTATATTAATGTGCACCTGCTTAAAAATATCATAAATCTTTTTTGAGCTGTGGAAAAGGAGGTGGAGGACGGTAATCTTCAAGACGTCCTTCACATGGTATTCAGATCTGAGGAGGTTTAGGTTCTTCAACATTCTCTAATTTCTCCTATGTCCCTTCTGCTGTCGTGACAGGTATGTCGGCAACGGGTTGCACTTCCTCTGCCGGGGCGGTGTTCATGGCAGGTGTATCTAGGGTCGGTTCCTCACTTGGTATGCTCTTCACCTCTGGCCCTTGTAACTGTTTCCCACTCCTTGTTGTGATTGCTTTACACTGCTCATGTGTGGGTTTTCTAATGGTGACCTCTGTATCACTAGGGAATCCTCTGTTTTGCCTTGGATTGATGTGTTGAGAAACCTGGCCCATCTGTGTTTCTAGAAATTTTAGGGTAGCCTCACGGTTTGTCATCCTCATCTCTGTCTTGTCCATGAATGACTCAGTTTTCTTGACAAAGTGATCCATGTTTTCCATGTAAGCTCCTGTTTGTGACATGAATGTGGCCAATGTCTGCTCCAGTATACTAGGTGCGGCTATTGGCTACGGTTGCGGTTGCTGCTGTGGCTGCTGTCGCGACAGGATTATGGGTGCCCCTTGGTTTTGGTTGTTCTGTATCTGAGGATTCAGTGCGTTGTTTTGATTGCTCTAGGAAAACTTGGGATCTTTCCTCTAGTTGGGATTGTAATTGTTGGAATCGTAATTTCTTGGCTTGTTGTAATTTCCAACGTACATCCCTTCTTCTAACTGTAACGGACAGTCTTCCGAACTGTTGTTCCCACTGTAAGTTTCACATACCTCTTCTACAGAATAGATAGGTTTAGAATCTTTCCGTAACAGATTTTCCACCGCCTTTGTGAGGTAAGCAACATGTGATTTCAGGGAATTGTCAGCTTCATAATCCTTTACAGTTATCCCTCATTACCTCTCCTTGCTGTAGGGAATTGCTCGTCATTCTTTGCTAAGTTTTTCAACACCACCATTGCTTCGTCTTGATCTTTATCCAAAAATAACCCATTTGCTACTGAATCTATTCTCATACGAGTGTGTGTATTGGCAGCATTGTAGAATTTAACGACATGATTCCACACGGGGAATCCATGCATCGGGCAGTTCCTTAGAAGAGTTGTAAACCTGTCCCATGCCTCGTGCATTGGTTCGTCATCTTCCTGTTGAAAAGTAGCAATTTCATTACGCAATCGCTCAGATACGTGAGAAGGATTAAAACGAGATAAGAATTCACGAGAGAGATCTACCCAAGTTCGTATTGAACTCGGCGTTAGTTTATTCCACCAAGTTTTAGCTCTGTCTCTCAGTGAATGAGGAAATAACCGGAGCCTCAATATTTCTGGATTTATTCTTGGCAATCTAAACGATCCACATATTTCTTGGAACATTTTCAGATGTTCTAGGGCATCCTCTGTTGCAGCACAACTAAACTGGCCAGCGGAAATTATCATGCTGAACATAACAAGTTTCAGCTCGAAATTCTCAGCTTCCACGTCTGGCAAGGTGGTCTCCAGTTCAACATGGTAATTGATCATGTAGTCGTGGCAGGACTGTCGTGCGGCAGCAGCAGCGGTAGGCCGTCCATTCTGGGCATCTAGGGGAGGATCTTCAACATTTCTCTAGTTATTATTTACCCCGTTGTTCATTGCTTCTAATTGTTCCTCAAGATAGCCGTTTCTTGCTATCAAGAGGCGGACTCGGTTCCTGAGGTTGCACGTACGTTCGATTTCAGGGTCTAGTTCGTACTCAGGTTCTTTGCCTCGTCCAGATCTGCGCATAAGCAAACATAATACCTTGTGAAAAGCATATGGTAAACAATACCAATAAAAACAGAAAAAATAAAAAGGAAAAGTGCAGTAAAAATAAGGGTAAAGATATGTTGCCAGTCCCCGGCAACGGCGCCAAAAACATGTTGCGTGTCGAAAGTCCTATCGCAATGTAGTGCAAGTGTACACGACGCAAGTAGTAAAGTGATACTTGAAGTATCGGATATCGTCTCCACAGGGACTGGAAATAGCCTTATCCTATAATTGCTGCACGAAAGAGAAAAATAGTTTAAATTGTTTGTAGAGTAATCATGAATAATAACTAAATTAAAGGAGTAAAAGATCAGGTTAAGAAATAGGCCGATATTGATTTGCTCGGTAGTGCAGGTGTCGCACTGAGGAGAAACTTATGTTCTGTTGTCGTCCCTGTCGCGGCAGCACCTGTCGCGGCAGAAGTCTGTTGTTGTCGCGGCAGCGATCACACAACTCTGTACTTCGAGCTTGGCAAGAATCCCTGCTATGACTTATCCTATCCCTGGACCCAAGTGTTGGTGCTGAACACTTCTTAGATGATACCTCCCGGCGTGAATCGAAGGGTGAACACCAATGTTGTTGGATTCTTCCTTAGCCACTTAACCTTGTACTTATCCCTAAGCCGAGATGGTTTAACCTTAAACTGGAAAACGCGTATTTATTTCGTTCGTATGCTTGACTCTCCTGATATCAAACAAATGGATAACCTCACAATGCTCTCACGATACTCTTGCGAGATATGAAAAATAGAATAAATAAACTTGAAGTTTTATTGCTTGAACAGAAAATTTCCTAAAATAGTACAATCCTTGCAACTACTTTACAGAATCAACCCTTAGCCCTAGGGGAAGTTTAGAACATGATGAGAAGGGGGAAAACGACAAGGGTTTTGGGAAAGACGGCTAAGAATGAGATATCCTTCCCTAGGTCGAGATACATACCTTTATATAGGCCTTGGGTCCAAGTTTTCTAATATGGCGAGAATAAAAGTTTAAACTAAAGTACAACCCTATTAAAGATTAAATCATCTGAGTAGATGCCTTTAATTCGTCCTCTTTTCTTGCTTTGGGTTTCTTCCTTGAACTTTGGGCTTGGCCTTCATTCTGCCCCAGGGCTCAGAAAAATATAGGAGTGGTCCACGATAGACCGGCTTAAATTCCTCTTTCTGTCGAGCTCCACTTCACTTTTCCCTTTCACCAATGTTGTCGTCATAGTTGCCACGTTAGTGGCCATGACAGCGTTATCTCCTTGACTTCAGTCCTGTGATCCAGCTTTGCTCCCTTGCTGCCTTGAGTCTGCCATGGCAGGTACCTGCAAAAGTAACCAAAATCAGTAGCAACTACACCATTTTATCTATTTGTGATGTATATGTGAAAATCTATCCTAAATGCAAATGAAATATGCTTGAATGCAGCAGAAATATGGGTAAATGAGGGGTAAAATATAGAACTTTTATACACTCAACAGGTTCCATTACTCACAGCAAATAGGGGATCTCGGCCTTGAGCCCGCCCTATTCGATAAAATCCACAGCAAAGATTGGGAAATATTTGCACGACAGCTGGAGGCGACAAACATCACGTTGGTCAAAGAATTCTATGCCCACCACCCCTGATATGAGCTGTCGTTCGTGTTTGTTTGAGGAGAACCCGTCAAGCTCAACATAGCAGTGATAAACACCTTCTATGGGCTCGAGATGGACGGTAACCCACACGAAAAATGGAGGCAGTTACTAACGGCTGTCGACTATGATAGAATCAAGGCCCGGCTATGAGAACCAAACATTCATTGGTTGGTAGGCAAACATGGTGGCTCAATGCAACGCCGCCGACTACTGCCCGAACCGATGCTGTGGAACACATTCATTAAAAGGCATCTACTGCCTACCTCCCATAATTCCACCGTCAATTGGCTGCGTCTTGCTCTCATTCACTCCATCATAGTGAACAGACCGATAAATGTTGGGGAAATCATCTGCAAGGAGATCCACAACTGCTTCTGTAAATCAAAGGGCCGACTTTACTTCCCATCCCTCATCACATGCTTATATGCCAATTTCAACGTCCCGACCGATCCAAACAACGAGATCACATGTACCAAGGAGGGTTAGACCAGAAAAGTCCGCATGCAGATGATGCAGGGGCAAAAAGCAGAACCAATCACTCTGAGCCAAACCTCCGTTGCCTAGCAAGCTACACTGGCAGCCCCAGGCAGTACTAACGCTGCCCAGAACAATGACGTCATTGCTCTGTTCTGCACTGTTATCGACAGCAACAAACGCATAGAGAACCAACAATTGACATTCATGAAGTACGTGGGGAGGTCCAAGAGGCCTTTGTGGCTTACCTTCTTCACAAATTCCCAAATGATAGCCCCTCCTTACCCGCCTTCCCTGCAGACCTAGAAGCCACAACCAAACCTAGAGAAGGCACACCATCAGAAGCAGCTGCCCGCCACACCGCCTTCCGCCAACAGATGCCATCTCTGATGCACTATCCATCCTACTCCGACACCTCCGCTTCCAACACAGTGGACGAAAATCCCGAGAGGCATCAACAACGTCTCTCTCCTACCCACACGGCAGAAACAGTGGCAAACAGCTCCCAGTCCAATGAGGTCGAGCAACAGTCGGCAGCAACAGCGGTGCCCATGGCAACAGAGGATCCACCGGTAGAATCCATGGCAGAGGCAACCAGGAAACGAAAGCAGCACATCATCTTCAACGAGCCAGAGGAAGAAGAATCTGAATCTGAGCCAGACCAAAGTGCAGCTCCTTGCCCACTCCTAAGAGAGTCTAGCCGCCGCAGACAGCAAAGATTTCACCTGCCAAGTCTTCCTCCCGGACACCTCCCAGCCGCCGCCTTGTCATCCAATCTTCATCATCTTTCTCCTCTGTCGAAAAGACCGCGTTTTCTTCTCAGCCCTCCGCCAACTTCTAGCGTTATTTCTTTTCTTTATTTTATTGTTTTTATGTTTTAATTATCTTTCTTGTATTTAATTTTTCTGTTTTTCTTTTTATACTTTATTTTGTGCATTGAGGGCAATGCCCATCTCTAGTTTTGGGGGGGTAGCTCTCATATTTTTGTTTAGGCATATTCTAGTAGCATATAGATTGCATTGTACTTGCCTTAAAAAATTTAATCAAAAGAAAAAGTTTGTGAGAACTTGTGCCTATGATAGGATAGCCGACTCTAAATTTTCGCAACAATTAAAAAGACCTTAAATTTGGGAAAGCATGAAGTAAACTTAGAATTTTCTATAAATGCCAAAAAATTAAAAATACTACTGTTACTTGCTGAATTTGTTAGAATTTCTGGTAAACTTTGCTTGCTTGAATTATTTGTAAAATTCTAACATGGTTGTAACACCCCAATTTTGGGCTTGGAAGTTTAGGGTCTGAATCGGGCCAGTTTGATTTTCGGTTCGAATATAAAAGGGGGTTTTAGGGAAAGCCTAGTTCAGGATGCTTTAAAAATGTGGAAAATATCTAAAAATCCTCTTTTAATATATATAAGAGAGTGGTGAAATCAATTTTACAAAATAAGGTTTGGAAATACAACATTTTGAAATAATGACTAAAATGCGATTTTTGAAAAGTTCAGTGGTGACTATTTTGTAAGGATTGAAACTTTGAATCTATAAGGAGCTAATTTACCCAAAAATGATTTCTCCAGATTTTTCTTAAATTTGAGTGAATTAATTAATGTTTTAATTAATTAGAAGTGAAGAGAAACTACCTTTTGTTAAAATCATAACTACTTTTCCTAAAATTTTCTCATCTCTTTTTCTCTCAAAATTCTATCATCCAAATACTTTTCTCCAGCAACTTTTCTATTGATTTTCACTCCAATTGATGAGATTTCAATCATCAATTAGTTTCTAAATCATCTTACATCAAATCCTTTTGATTTCCTCATTGGATTTTCAAGCAAATTGGCTCAAATCAAGGAGAAATCATCATTTAGAGGTAAGGTTGTTCTTCTCCTCTAAATATTAAGTTCTTTACTGAAATTCCCAAGTTGTCAATCCTTAATTTAAGTTTTATAAATGGTTTTAATGTTATGAACTTGATTTTGGCTTAAAACTCAAGATTTGGAGGAAATCTTGAAGAATTTCGTGGTGATTGTTTGGGCTCTGTTTTGAGACGATTCTTAATTTTTTTTGGATGTCTAATGATGTGTAAATGAGGTTTTATCAATGCAACCCCGAATAGGTTGAATTTCATAAGTTTTTGCTTATGAAAATGGTGGTTTTTGAGGTGATCTTGGTGTTTTGTTATAGCTGGAGGTATAAGGACGAGTTTAGGTTCTTTTTGGTTGTTGATTGATGTTTAGAAATGGTTAGAAGTGATGGATCTTGGCTGGGTTAAGTTTTGGAAGAGTTTGGAGGTGATTTCGGTTGTGTTTGGTGGCCGAAATGTTGGCTCTAGGTAGAGTAGCGAGTTTAAGAGTGTTGGCTGAAGATTTCAATGCATAATGATGCATTAATCCTCTGATTTGTTGTGTTAAAATAAGGGGAGACATCTTCGGACACCTTTGGAGTTGATCCAGAGGCTTGATCGGCGTTTCGGCAAGCTTGCGAAACGGAATTGGTGAGTGAAGTTGGATTTCCAGCTTTGAAACAAATGTTTGAAGGATTTGGGAGCTTAGTTTAAGTCTGAGCAACTTAGCTAAGCTCAAGAGTAAGTTTTCGGGAAAACTCTCTTGGATGAGCCATGATGTGGTTTGATACATTGATTATATTTGGATGTTTAAATTCTGTTTTGAAAGCATGTTTTAGCATGGTAAATGCTGGTTTTGAAAGCCATATGTTGAAGGATGCTCAAGGTAAGAGATCCTTGGTTTGACATATTGTAAATGTTGTTTTGATGCATAGTGATGCATGATGTTAAATGGCTTTGTTTAATGCTTTAAAATAGTGAGTTGTTGATCTTATATGATGTATATTGGCAAGTGATGTGATGGTTTTAAAGTACTTGAATCGAATATAGTTAGCCGGCTATAGGATTGGGTGCACTGCGAATAAAGTCGCCTTGGATGTTGAGGGGTTGAGATTGTACCGTAAACTCCATCCAAGTACACTAACGAGTAAGGTAAGATCACAACGGTGCTTAAAAGTCCGTGTGTGGATCTTGTGTTGTGTGTCCCGTGTTCTCGTTAGTGAAATTATACAACTACCGATGAGTGATGTTGAGAGGTTGTGATTGTAACCCCCTTAACCCGGCGTAGACGATTGACCCGAATTAAGAAGTTTACACGGGGAAAACCAAAGTCAACCCGAAAGTCAACCTTGATTAACGACCCTTTTTTTTCTTTTTAATCTTATCTAAATGCACATTAACCCTAGATATGTTCATAACAACAACATGTTCAAAGATCACTGCAATCAGAACACATTTAGGGACTCGATTGCACAAATCATGAATTTAGGGACCAATTTGTAAATTCTGAAAATTATAAGGACTTAACCCACTTTTGAGTTACCATTATGAAATTAGTCATGTTTCATGCTTCTCTGCCAAATTTCAACTCAAACGAACATCTCCAACTCATTCAATTGCACAAACAAGATTCAGGACCAAAACGCAAAGATTTCAAAACATATAACCGTCAATTTCAGTGCCCAACGGTCGGGTGTTTCGGAACAGGGATGATCCGTTCCGAAACGCGGGACCGTTCCGAAACGCGTTGTGCAACAGGGCCTGGCAGTGGCCAAACTGTTCCGGAACGGCTCTGCCCGTTTCGAAACGCCTAGGCCATTTCAGGCCCTCCGTTCCGAAACGGCAGCACCTGTTCCGAAACAGGCTGCCCAGATTGCAGAAAATTAGCTGGTTTACTACACAATTGACCCACCAAACATGCTCCAAAGGCAACCAAATCATACCAGCAAGTCATTCAACACTCAAGGAACATAATGGCATCAACAATTCATAAACATGGCATCAAACAAGGAAAGCCCCAATTCTATAGGCATGCATCCTATATTGAAAACCATTCAAACACCATATCACCAAACAATCCTCATTAAGACCATTTACATGTTCCAACATCAACAACAACATATAGTCAACTTAGGGAGTCCAACATACACAATCTCATTAAACGTCAACAATAGAGATTCTCCCCCCATTGCCTTTATTATCTATAGCTATTAACCGAGACATACATCTCAAATGGAGCTCTCCTTGAATCCCTTGCTTCTCGCTGTCCCAACTTCAAATATCTGCATTGATGGACAAAAAGGAGCGTAAGCACATAATGCTTAGTGAGGAATGCTCAAAACCAAAACACCATCAATGCAGCGAGTCATAAAACCTCTTTTAAAAGCATCACAATTCGATAAACCAAAGCAATGTTTGAAAACCCCTTTAGACAACATGCATTAAATCATGCATTTCTCAAATATGAAAACCAACCCTTAGCTTAGAAAAGCCAAGTAATTCACTTCAAAGCACAACCTTGCAAAACCATCAATTTAGCCATTCCATGCATGAACATCATATGCAAAGTTAAATACAAGAACCTTGGAAAACACTTCCACTTCACATCATACTTTTCTCATACTTGAAAACCATTCCAAAGCAAGGAACCTTTGAAAACCACTTACTCAATCAAACTATCTCATGCATTAAACAAATGCAACATATGAACCACAAAATCAATATTTGCATTTCATGCCTTTAAAAACAAGTCTTCGCAAGACTACAATGCACTTAAGAGATTTCATGCACACATGCACCATTCTCATTAGAGAATAAACTCTTGTTCAAGCTAACAAGTAAACATGCATTCATAGAACATTACACCCTTTTCATGCAAACATGCATCATTTCAAGCATCTCATGCTTCATCATATTCAAGAACATTATATTGGCTTCCAAGTGATAATTCACAAACCATCATAACACAAGACACAATCGGATACGCGGATCACAAGCGTTGTCCCCACGCTTCATACACACTACCAATCACAAGGTCCACATATGGACTTTTAAACACCATATGACCTTAACATTCACAAGGTCCTCAAATGGAATTTTAACCACCATTATGACCTTACCATACACAAGGTCCTCATTTGGACTTTTAAACACCATATGACCTTACCATCACTCATTGGTAGTTGTATAACATCACTAACAAGATCACGGGACATACAAGATCCACACATGGACTTTACACCACCATTGTGATCTAACCATACACAAGGTCTTCAAATGGAATTTTAACCACCATTATGACCTTAATGTATACAAGGTCCTCATATGGAATTTTAACCACCATATGACCTTAACACAAGACCCACCTATGGACTTTTAAACACCATGGTGTTCTTAACCATCTCGTTAGTGTACTTGGATGGAGTTATCGGTTCAATCACAACCACTCCACATCCAAGGCGACTTTATTCACGGTGCACCCAATCCTATAGCCGGCTAACTATATCCGATTCAAGTAACCAAGAACCACTTACATCACTTGCCAATATAACCAATTTACCATATTGATCCATTATTTTACAAGCATAACCAAGATGCCAAAACCACCAATTACCATCATCAATCCACTATTTTTGAAGCATTACACAAAGCCATTAAACAACATGCAACACTATGCAACAATTCCACAATTTCAATGTACAAAACCAAGGATCTCTTACCTTGAGCAACCTTCACACATGGCTTTCAAAACCAGCATTAAACCATGCTAAAATATGCTTTCAAAACAGAATTTAAAACATGCAAATCACATGCATTGCATCCAACAATCACAAGTGCTTTATAAACCAATTCATAACACAACCAAGAGAGAAATTCTATTTACTTACTCTTGAGCTTAGCTAAGTTGTTTAGACTTAAACTAAGCTCCCAAAACCTCCAAACCTTGGTTTTAAAGCTGAAAACCCAACTTCACTCACCGATTTCCATTTCGCCACTTGCCGAAACACCAATCAAGCTTCCGGATCAACACCACAAGGATCCGAAGATGTCTCCCCTGTTTTAAACAAATCAAAACAGTAGATTAATGCACCATCATGCATTAATATCCTCAACCAAGACACCTAAACTCGCTGCTCACATCAACACTCACATTTCGGCTACCAAACACAACCGAAATCACATCCAAACACTTCCAAAACTTAACCCAGCCAAGATCCATCACTTCTAACCATTTTTAAACATCAATTAACATCCAAAATGGATCTCATCACGTCCTTATACCTCCAGCTATAGTAGAACATCAAGATCACTCCAAAAACCACCAAAAACTTAAACAAAACTTAAGAAAATCAACCTATTAGGGATTGCATTGATTAAACCTCAATCTCTCATCAATTATACATCCATTTTACATCAAAAACACATCACAAAACAATGCCCAATCAGATCATACGAATTTCATCAAATTTAAAGCAAATCTTGCATTTTAAAGCCAAGATCAAGAACACAATTGCAAAACCTTTAATAAAACATAATTCAAGGATTGAGAACTTGGGAATTTCAGTAAAGAACTGAGAATTTAGAGGAGAAGGACGTTCATACCTCTAAACTTGAGTTTCTCCCTTTTTGGAACCAAGATTCTTGAAAATCCAATAAGCAAATGCTAAGGTTTTGTTGTAGAAATGATTAGAGATCAAAAGGAAGTTGAAATCTCATCTTTGAATGTCAAAATCAGAGGGAAATTTGCTGGAGAAATGTGTTTGGGTTGAGAGAAAAGTTGAGAGAAAAGAAAATGGAAATTTAGAGAAAAGTTAGTTAAAATGCCAAAATATCTTTTCCCTCCTTTTTCACTTAATTAAAAACCATTAATTAAATTGAATTATATTCAGAAAAATCTGGAGAAACTCTTTTGGGTAAATAGCTCCTTAAAGATTCAAAGTTTCAATCCTTTTTAAAACAATCACCCAGTTTTCAAAAATTACATTTTGGTCACTAACCCAAAATGTCACTCTTCCAAACCTCATTTTGTAAAATTGATTTCACCTTTCTCTTATATATAATAAAAGAGGATTTTAAGACATTTTTCCATATTTTTAATGCAACCCGAACTAGGCTTTCCTAAATCACCCTTTTATATTCGAACCGCAACCCGACCGGTCCGGTCCAAACCCAAAACTTCTAAGCCCAAAATTGGGGTGTTACAGTGATTGTACCGTTAAACTCCATCACGGGTGTTGAGGGGTTGTGATTGTACCGGTAAACTCCACCTTGTGTGTTCGGTAGTGTGTATGAAGCGTATGGGACAACGCTTGTAATCCGCGTATCCGATTGTGTTTTGTGTTGTAAATGGTTATGGATTATCACTTGAAAGCCAATATGACATGTTGATTTTAATGAAGCATGAGATGCTTGTTTTGTATGCAAGGTTGCATGAATAATGATGTTTATGTGATGGAAGGCTTTGTTAAAAGTGTTTTACAAAAGCATTATTGTGTTGTTTCTTTAGAGCATGCCTCACTAAGCAATTGTGATTACGCTCTCTCTCTTGAACCAATAATGCAGAAAATTGAAGTGTTGAGGGCAACAAGGAGGGTAAGAGTCCAAGGGAAGCTAAGCTCATGTATGGTGATGTTTTCAAAACACTATTAGATTTTGATATTTTGGCAATGGGAACCTAAGGTTGTGTTTTGGGAGATGTTTGGACTCCCTAGTTTGTGGCATGATGCCTTTAATGTTTTGGATTTGTAATTGGCCTTTTGAGCTTGAATTGGTGTTTCGTTGGTTGTTTGGTTTTGGATATTAGGATGCATGCCTATAGACTTGTAGAATTTCATGATTGATGCCATTAATGTGTTTTGAAGTTGCAAACATGTACCTTATATGTATAATGACTTGTTGGAATGATTAGGGAGTCATTAGGATGCGTTTGAGTGGTTTTATGCATGTTAAACCAGCAAAATCTGCAGCATCTGGGCAACCCGTATCGATACACTCATAGGCGTTTCGAAACGGGGGCCTGTAATGGCCTTGGTGTTTCGAAACGACTGGTGACCGTATCGAAACGGTTTGGCCACTGGAAGGCCCTGTTTCGAAACAAGTCTCGAAACGAACCCGCGTTTCGGAACGGTCATCACCGTTTCAAAACAGGAGACCGTTGGGCACTGATTTGAATGGTTTTGAGGTTTTCAAGCTATACGTTTTAGTCCTGGAAATTGTATTTGCAATTGCATGAGTTTGTGATGTCCGATTAAGGTGAAATTTGACAGGGAAGCATGTAATATGACTAATTTAATATTGGTAACTTAAGAATCAGTTAAGAACTTATAGTTTTTAGAATTTACAATTTGGTCCCTAATATTTGTATTTTGTGCAATTGTGTCCCTTATTGTTATCCGATCGCTGAGCTTTTCACATAATTGTTTCTGAAGAGTACGCTTAGGGTTAACGTGCATCTAGACAAGTTTAAAAAGAAAAAAAGGGTCGTTAATCAAGGTTGACTTTGGTTTTCCCCGTGTAATCTTCGTAGTTTGGGTCAACCGTCTAGGCCGGGTTAAGGGGGTTACATTTGGTGGTATCAGAGATGAGTTCTCGTGTATTTAGGAATGGTTATGTGGGTGATGTATGTGTATTTGCATGATATGCCTTTTGGATGAAAGAATGTTGTTTGA
This sequence comes from Hibiscus trionum, assembly GCA_030270665.1. Lineage (NCBI taxonomy): Eukaryota > Viridiplantae > Streptophyta > Magnoliopsida > Malvales > Malvaceae > Hibiscus > Hibiscus trionum. The sequence goes on from BSYR01000004.1 coordinate 2,308,438, forward strand.
ATTGTGATGTATGGTTGCAATTGTGATGCTATGCTATGTTGAAGCATGTTAGGGGGACCCATTGCCATATCAAAACTAATGAAAGGAATTGTTTTTGGAAAATGAGCTTGAGTTCTTGGATTACTTACCTTGTTGAGCCTAATTATGTTTATTGCGTTTGTGTCAGTGCATTGTTTTTCTTGTAAATGGGGCATCGTAGAGAGACGAGGATGAATACGAGAGCTATGGCTCAGGATGGGAATGAGGAAAACGCTGATAATGTTGTGGATTTACCTCCTCCTCCTAGTGGTAGACCACCTGGCGGTGATGGTGCTGGGAGTGAAAATGTCGGTGTTGGTGCTGGTGCTGGGGTCGCTGGACCTGAAGGTGTGCAGGGGCAAGCTACTCCTGACATGACTGTTTTGATACAGGCTATTGCTGGAGCCTTTCAGACAGCAGTAGCTGGAGCTCACGGAGCTGCGCATCAGGGTGATGCTAATGTGAGATTACCTTTGGAACGTCTTTGCAGTCTGGGAGGGACTGAGTTCAGAGGTTTATCTCCTGAAGGTTCTGAATCTTGGTTGGAAAGCACCAAGAGGATTTTGGGGCAAATGAATTGCAACCATGTACAGAAGTTGGGTTGTGTGGTATCTCTACTACACGGTGATGCGTATACCTGGTGGACGACCACTGTCTCCGGAATGGAGGAAGTTGATGTGACTTGGACGTTCTTTCTGAACGCGTTCAAGCGAAAGTATCTATGTGTGCGATACCTGGATGAGAAGAAAAGAGAATTCATGTCTCTTGTGCAAGGAAGCATGACAGTGGCTGATTATGAGATCCAGTTTGTCCGTCTTAGTCAGTACGCACCTCAGCTTATCCCTGATGAACGGGAGAGGTGTGAATGCTTTCGATATGGTTTGATGCCGGATGTGAAGACCTTTATGCTTGCTGCTGAGTATATAGATTTTGATGTGATGTTAGTACGGCAAAGGACATTGAGCAGAACCTGGGTTTGTCTTCCAGGGGTGTTAGTTCTGGATCGGGCAAAAGAGCAGCTGAGTATAGTTCCGGTGGTGGACGGAACAAGAGAGGACGAGATAAGAGGTATCAGTCTTCTGCTAGGCGAGGTAGTGGAGGGCATGGTGCGCCTGTTCAGGGAGATAGGATGAGAGTTGATCAGAACATGTGCTGGACGTGTGGATCGCGTAGCCATTTGAGGCGTGATTGTCCTCGAGCAGCGAGTGAGGTTCAAGCTCCTGTTGTAGTGACCGGTAATTCGTGCTGGAATTGTGGTTCGGCAGACCACATAAGGAGGGAGTGTCCTTTGTTGGCCGGTGGTGGTCAGGGACGTGCTCCTGGGGTTGTTGCACCACAGAGAGGTCGTGGGCGCGGCCGTGGTAATTTCCAGCGCAGAGAGGATTGTGGGAGGAATGTGGCTCATGTGGTAGCTGTCCAACCTGATGGTGGTGGCCAGGCTCGAGTGTATGCTCACCGAATGGGGAGAAATGATACGGATGTGATCGCAGGTACCTTTACTTTGCAATCCTTGTCATTACTTTCCTTGATTGATTCTGGATCTACACACTCATACATATTGCGTGAACATGCTCAATTACTTGGTTTACCTGTTGAGTCTTTGGATGTTGGTATGCATGTAACTAGTTTCTTTGGTGAGACCGTTGTGACACGGAAGTTGTATAGAAGATGTCCTTTGGAAGTGCAAAACCATGTTTTTCTTATTGATCTCATGGAATTGCCATTCTATGGTTTTGATGTAATCCTTGGTATGGATTGGCTTGTTGAACATCGAGCTGTGGTGGATTTTGAGAACAAGTGGGTTTCGCTGAAACTTGCGGATGATTATGAGGTAGTGGTGGTTGGTGAGAATGTGAAGTTTCTTGCCAATGTGGTGTCTTTATTGGAAGCGAGCCGTATGCTGAGGCAGGGTTAGCCTTTGTGATGAATCCTAACTCTAAGGAGTTGCGAGTTCAAGATATCAGGACTGTGCGAGAGTGTCCTTGAGTGTTTCCGGAGGAGTTACCTGGGTTGCCTCCTAGTCGAGAGGTGGAGTTTGGAATTGAGTTGTATGAAAACACAACTCCAGTGTCCATTACTCCTTACCGAATGGCACCTAAAGAGTTGAAGGAGCTGAAGACGCAACTTCAGGAGTTGCTTGATCATGGTTTCATTCGGCCGAGTGTGTCACCTTGGGGTGCACCGGTCTTGTTTGTGAAGAAGAAGGATGGCACTATGAGAATGTGCATCGACTATCGTCAGCTGAATAAGTTGACTATCAAGAATCGGTATCCATTGCCGAGGATTGATGATCTTTTTGATCAGTTTCAGGGAGCGGCTATGTTCTCTAAGATTGACTTAAGGTCAGGTTATTACCAGCTCAAGGTGAAGGATGTGGATGTGCCAAAAAAACCTTTAGAACGAGGTATGGGCATTATGAGTTTCTTGTGATGCCGTTTGGCTTGACGAATGCTCCTGCAGCTTTTATGGACATGATGAATAGAGTGTTCCATGAATTTTTGGACAAGTTTATTGTGGTGTTCATTGATGATATCCTTGTGTACTCTCGTACTGAGGAGGAGCATGAGGGGCATTTGAGGATTGTGTTGCAGGCTTTGTTGGAGAATCAGCTTTATGCCAAGCTGAGCAAGTGTGAATTTTGGCTTAGGGAAGTTGTTTTTCTTGGACATGTGGTTTCTGCTGAGGGGATTCGTGTTGATCCTCAGAAGATTGAGGCAGTGATGAATTAGAAGCCTCCTAAGTCTGTTCATGAAGTCCGTAGTTTCCTTGGGTTGGCAGGATACTACCGGAGGTTTGTGGATGGATTATCAAAGATTGCTGCACCTTTGACGAAGTTGTTGCAGAAGGATGTCAAGTATGAGTGGACAGAGGCAAGACAACAAGCTTTTGAGAAGCTTAAGGCAGCTTTGACGCAAGCTCCTATCTTGGTTCAACCTGAATCAGGGAAAGAGTTTGTGGTGTACAACGACACATCCTATGTTGGTTTGGGGTGTGTGTTGATGCAAGAGGGTAAGGTGGTGGCTTATGCATCGCGCCCGTTGAAGGTGCATGAGCGCAATTATCCTACACATGACATTGAGTTAGCTGCGGTGGTCTTTGCTTTGAAAATTTGGAGACATTACCTGTATGGTGAGAGGTGTACTGTGTACACAGATCACAAAAGTTTGAAGTATTTGATGTCTCAAAGAGATTTGAATCTTAGGCAACGACGTTGGGTGGAGTTGCTTAAAGATTATGATCTGACGATTGAGTACCATCCGGGAAAAGCTAATGTTGTAGCGGATGCCTTAAGTAGAAAAGTGGCAGTGGATTTGAGGGCTATGTTTGCCAGCTTAACCATTTCGCGAGATGGAGGTCTTGTGGCTGAATTGCAAGTGAAACCATCTTTGGTTCAGTTGATAAAGGATAAACAGCTGTTGGATGATTCCTTGGTGCCACATGTTCAAGATATTGCTGAGGATAGGCCATCAGATTTTTGTTTTAATGATGATGGAGTTCTATGTTTTGGGAGTCGAATAGTAGTGCCCAATGATGCTGAGTTGAGGCGTGCTATTCTGACTGAAGCTCATAGTAGTCCTTTTGCTATGTACCCTGGTAGTACAAAGATGTATCGTGATCTTAAGGATGAGTACTATTGGATGGGATTAAAGAAAGATGTTGCGGAGTATGTGAGTAAGTGCATGGTCTGTCAGCGAGTTAAGGCTGAGCATCAATTTCCTTCAGGGTTGTTGCAACCGTTGAGGATTCCTGAGTGGAAGTGGGAAAGGATTATCATGGACTTTGTGTCTAGGTTGCCTTTGTCGCCATCGAAAAAGAATTCGGTGTGGGTGATTGTGGATCGCCTGACGAAGTGTGCGCATTTCTTACCGGTGCATACTACGTACACTTTGGACAAACTTGCAGAGCTGTACATTGCTGAGATTGTGCGACTGCATGGTGTGCCAAAGTCTATATTGTCGGATAGAGATCAGAGGTTTACATCGTGTTTCTGGGAATGTTTGCATCAAGCTTTGGGTACACGACTGAATTTCAGTACTTCTTATCATCCACAGTCGGATGGACAGTCTGAGCGTGTTATCCAAGTGCTGGAAGATATGTTGAGGTGTTGTGTGATTGAGTTTCAGGGTTCTTGGGAGAAGTATTTGCCTTTGGTAGAGTTTGCTCATAACAATAGCTACCAGGCAAGTATTCAAATGGCACCTTATGCAGCCTTGTATGGAAGGAAGTGCAGAACTTCTCTTTGCTGGGCTGAAACAGGTCAGTAGTTGGTTTCAATGCCAGCTTTGTTTAAAGGAACCACCGAGAAGGTGAAGCTCATTTGTGAGCGTTTGAAGGCAGCTTCTGATCGACAGAAGTCTTACGCGGATTTGAAGCGTAGGGAGATTGAGTTTGCGGTAGGTGACCGCGTGTTTTTGAAGGTTTCGCCTTGGTAAAAGGTGATGAGGTTTGGTCGGAAGGGTAAGTTGAGCCCTAGGTACATTAGACCATACGAGGTGATTGTACGTGTGGGTCCTGTTGCGTACAAGCTGAGGTTGCCGCAAGAGTTGGAAAGGATTCATGATGTGTTTCATGTTTCTATGCTTTGGATGTATAGATCTGATCCTTCTCATGTTATGCCTGTGGAGGAAGTGGAGTTGAATCCAGACTTGACCTATGATGAGGAGCCAGTTGAAATTTTGGATTCGGACAATAAAGTTCTTCGAGGCAAGACCATTGAATTGGTTAAGGTGTTTGTGGAAGCATCGTGGTGTTGAGGAAGCCACGTGGGAAAGAAAGGATGATATGATGAAGCAGTTTCCATACCAATTTCCTCCAGGTAAATTTCGAGGGCGAAATTTCTTAAGGGGGAGAGTTGTAACACCCCAATTTTGGGCTTGGAAGTTTAGGGTCTGAACCGGGCCGGTTTGATTTTCGGTTCGAATATAAAAGGGGGTTTTAGGGAAAGCCTAGTTCGGGATGCTTTAAAAATGTTGAAAAATATCTAAAAATCCTCTTTTAATATATATAAGAGAGTGGTGAAATCAATTTTACAAAATAAGGTTTGGAAATACAACATTTTGAAATAGTCACTAAAATGCGATTTTTGAAAAGTTCAGTAGTGACTATTTTGTAAGGATTGAAAATTTGAATCTTTAAGGAGCTAATTTACCCAAAAATGATTTCTCCAGATTTTTCTTAAATTTGAGTGAATTAATTAATGTTTTAATTAATTAGAAGTGAAGAGAAACTACATTTTGTTAAAATCATAACTACTTTTCCTAAAATTTTCTCATCTCTTTTTCTCTCAAAATTCCATCATCCAAACACTTTTCTCCAGCAACTTTTCTATTGATTTTCACTCCAATTGATGAGATTTCAATCATCAATTAGTTTCTAAATCATCTTACATCAAATCCTTTTGATTTCCTCATTGGATTTTCAAGCAAATTGGCTCAAATCAAGGAGAAATCATCATTTAGAGGTAAGGTTGTTCTTCTCCTCTAAATATTAAGTTCTTTACTGAAATTCCCAAGTTGTCAATCCTTAATTTAAGTTTTATAAATGGTTTTAATGTTATGAACTTGATTTTGGCTTAAAACTCAAGATTTGGAGGAAATCTTGAAGAATTTCATGGTGATTGTTTGGGCTCTGTTTTGTGAGGATTCTTAAATTTTTTTGGATGTCTAATGATGTGTAAATGAGGTTTTATCAATGCAATCCCGAATAAGTTGAATTTCCTAAGTTTTTGCTTATGAAAATGGTGGTTTTTGAGGTGATCTTGGTGTTCTGTTATAGCTGGAGGTATAAGGACGAGTTTAGGTTCTTTTTGGTTGTTGATTGATGTTTAGAAATGGTTAGAAGTGATGGATCATGGCTAGGTTAAGTTTTGGAAGAGTTTGGAGGTGATTTCGGTTGTGTTTGGTGGTCGAAATGTTGGCTCTAGGTAGAGCAGCGAGTTTAAGAGTGTTGGCTGAAGATTTCAATGCATAAGGATGCATTAATCCTCTACTTTGTAGTGTTAAAATAGGGGAGACATCTTCGGACACCTTTGGAGTTGATCCGGAGGCTTGATCGGCGTTTCTGCAAGCTTGCGAAACGGAATTGGTGAGTCAAGTTGGATTTCCAGCTTTGAAACAAATGTTTGAAGGTTTTGGGAGCTTAGTTTAAGTCTGAGCAACTTAGCAAAGCTCAAGAGTAAGTTTTCGGGAAAACTCTCTTGGATGAGCCATGATGTGGTTTGATGCATTGATTATATTTGGATGTTTAAATTCTGTTTTGAAAGCATGTTTTAGCATGGTAAATGCTGGTTTTGAAAGCCATATGTTGAAGGATGCTCAAGGTAAGAGATCCTTGGTTTGACATATTGTAAATGTGGTTTTGATGCATAGTGATGCATGATGTTAAATGGCTTTGTTTAATGCTTTAAAACAGTGAGTTGTTGATGTTATATGATGTATATTGGCAAGTGATGTGATGGTTTTAAAGTACTTGAATCGAATATAGTTAGCCGGCTATAGGATTGGGTGCACCGTGAATAAAGTCGCCTTGGATGTTGAGGGGTTGAGATTGTACCGTAAACTCCATCCAAGTACACTAACGAGTAAGGTAAGATCACAACGGTGGTTAAAAGTCCGTGTGTGGATCTTGTGTTGTGTGTCCCGTGTTCTCGTTAGTGAAATTATACAACTACCGATGAGTTATGTTGAGGGGTTGTGATTGTACCGTTAAACTCCATCACGGGTGTTGAGGGGTTGTGATTGTACCGGGAAACTCCACCTTGTGTGTTCGGTAGTGTGTATGAAGCGTATGTGACAACGCTTGTAATCCGCGTATTCGATTGTGTTTTGTGTTGTAAATGGTTATGGATTATCACTTGAAAGCCAATATGACATGTTGATTTTAATGAAGCATGAGATGCTTGTTTTGTATGCAAGGTTGCATGAATAATGATGTTTATGTGATGGAAGGCTTTGTTAAAAGTGTTTTACAAAAGCATTATTGTGTTGTTTCTTTAGAGCATGCCTCACTAAGCAATTGTGCTTATGCTCTCTCTCTTGAACCAATAATGCAGAAAATTGAAGTGTTGAGGGCAACAAGGAGGGTAAGAGTCCAAGGGAAGCTAAGCTCATGTATGGTGATGTTTTCAAAACACTATTAGATTTTGATATTTTGGCAATGGGAACCTAAGGTTGTGTTTTTGGGAGATGTTTGGACTCCCTAGTTTGTGGCATGATGCCTTTAATGTTTTGGATTTGTAATTGGCCTTTTGAGCTTGAATTGGTGTTTCGTTGGTTGTTTGGTTTTGGATATTAGGATGCATGCCTATAGACTTGTAGAATTCCATGATTGATGCCATGAATGTGTTTTGAAGTTGCAAACATGTACCTTATATGTATAATGACTTGTTGGAATGATTAGGGAGTCATTAGTATGCGTTTGAGAGGTTTTATGCATGTTAAACCAGCAAAATCTGCAGCTTCTGGGCAACCCGTATCGATACACTCATAGGCGTTTCGAAACGGGGGCCTGTAATGGCCTTGGTGTTTCGAAACGGCTGGTGACCGTATCGAAACGGTTTGGCCACTGGAAGGCCCTGTTTCGAAACAAGTCTCGAAACGAACCCGCGTTTCGGAACGGTCAACACCGTTTCGAAACAGGAGACCGTTGGGCACTGATTTGAATAGTTTTGAGGTTTGCAAGCTTTACGTTTTAGACTTGGAAATTGTATTTGCAATTGCATGAATTTGTGATGTCCGATTAAGGTGAAATTTGACAGGGAAGCGTGTAATATGACTAATTTAATATTGGTAACTTAAGAATCAGTTAAGAACTTCTAGTTTTCAGAATTTACAATTTGGTCCCTAATATTTGTATTTTGTGCAATTGTGTCCCTTATTGTTATCCGATCGCTGAGCTTTTCACATAATTGTTTCTCAAGAGTACGCTTAGGGTTAACGTGCATCTAGACAAGTTTAAAAATAAAAAAAGGGTCGTTAATCAAGGTTGACTTTGGTTTTCCCCGTGTAATCTTCGTAGTTCGGATCAACCACCTAGGTCGGGCTAAGGGGGTTACAATGGTTGCAGGACGCTGCCGCGGCATGCAACAAATAGAAAAAGAATAGCACTGCCACGGCAGGAAAGAAAATTTTTATGATGTCTTTCCTTAGATATGTCTGAAACCGGCTCTAGGAAGAATCATGTGCAAGGACACTCCGCTGGTATCAAAGTCCATGAATTTGAAAATCCTTGAAGTGACAGACAAATTAACATGAGTGAATGAAAGTCTTCACGGGATGACACTGCTCAATGGGTTCGGGGTTTTGTAGTTTGCTCCTATCTTAATTTCAAACCTTGAAGAGTAGTTGTGATGAGATGAAGCCCTTACTTCCATGATTAAATAAATGCGCTTAATTATGCTACCTGAGCAGCAACCTTATATACCATGACAACATCCTTGTTTACTTAGAATTTTCTTCAGATTCAGCCTGCACATAGTTTCTGCACACACTGCACTGCATTGTAGTTTAATTCTAAGGTAATATATGCTATTTTCCTTTCACTAATATAATATAGGTGCCATGACCTTGAGGTGCTAAATCAAGATTAAAACATGGTTTTCTTTCTGATTAAGTTCAAAGGGCAACTATGTTTAGGTTTGCATTGCTTGATGACAAGCAACAATTCGAGTTTGGGGTGTGTAAAGTGCTCATTAGTCCTACATTTTATTTGCATTCCATCCCATATTATTGTTGTTCTTAAGTACAATTTAAGCATATTTAGGATCATGCATTGCATATTTACAGTATTCTTTATTTTTCCATGATTTTATGTTTTATCTTTTATTTGGTAAGGAAAAGATATTGTTTAGGTTTAGTTTGCATTTCAGGGCTAGAAGTTGTTAGGAGGAGGACAGACCAGAGGAGAGGCAGCAGACCAGGGATATGTACTGATACAGTTCCAAGCAGAGAAAGCTGTTGTCGAGTACCTGCCGCTGTCGTACCTACCACCCAGGGAAGCAAGCTGAGGAATTGGAGTGCGATCTGTAGAGCAAAAAATCTGATTCCAATGATGCCATCTACTCCATTTTCTGACGCTTGGAGCAGCAAACAGAGCCACCAAAAGAGGAATTCAAGATAACATGCGGTGCAAGGCAACGAGAAGGAGTCCACATTCAACTCAAAGAAGTAAGAATTAAAGGTTACATTTAATGCAAAAGCTAATTTGAAGACTATACTCCAATGAGGACTTGACCTAGCTAATGCCTATATATACTTGACATATTTTGTAATTGTAGACAACTTAGGTTTTCCTTTGGGCATAGTTTAAGTTTCCTTGCCGCCAATATGTTCTAAATTCTCTCTTGGGTTTGGGTTATGTTGTAAACTAGTGTGCGAACGGTTGTTTAGGAATTAAGTTTATTTTTGCAATAAAACTTCATGGTTTGCTTATTCCATGCTCTTCATAGTTTTCAATTAAGTTCGAAAGATTAGTTGTCAACTATCCATTTGTTCAGTATCGAGAGAGTCGAACTCACGAAAAGGATAAGTACGATCCTTGTAGAGCGTTTGGGTGTTCTTTATTTATGAGCGCAAGTGCACACTCCTCTCAAGTTATATTATAAATGATATCGTCTACCACATGGATTGGACATCTTGATTCGAATTGTAAGTCATGCACAAGAAAAATAAATGCACAATTAAATTGGATGATGAGGAAGAAAGTAAAATAAAAACACAAGTAATTGAAAAGGAAGTGATCAGATTGATAGAGAGGGTAGGGTTATGCTGCTGCTTAGTGTGAAACTGCGTTGAATAGGAAAATTTGTTTTGCACTGCCAGACTCTGCTGCCTCGGCAGTAGATGGCAGGTAGACTGCTAAGACCCTCTCGTTGCCTCGGCAGGGGAATGGAACTGTGTCTCGGTGGTAAACTCGGAAGAACTACAGGGCTCAGTAGAACGCTTCAAAAGTGACTATGCTTATGTCTAAGTCAGAGTGTTGTTGATGCCCACTGCATATAATACCAGTCGCGGCGTGAATCGCGCAAAGACATCAATGTTGATTCGTCCTCTTTTAGTCGTCTTAAACCCTTAACCTATGTCTAGACCAGATTGATCGCACCGTCTATAGATGAAATCGTACTTACTCCTGTCGTGAGTTTGACTCTCTCAATACCGAACAAATGGATAGAATTCAACTAATCTTTCGCCTTAATTGAAAACTATGAAGAACATAGAATAAGCAATCCTTGTAATTTTATTTGCAAAAACAAACTTGAATTCCTAAACAATCGTTCTCACAACTAATTACAACATAATCCAAACCCAAAGAGGAATTTAGAACATGTCGGCGGCTAGAAAACCTAATCTATGTCTAAAGAAAACCTAAGCTATTTTGAATTAGAGTTACAATGGGTATATATAGGCATTAGCTAGGTCTAGTTCTTCTTGAAGTAGAAATCTTAAAAGTAGTTTTTTTTTTACATTAAATATGACTTTATACTCTAACTTCTTTGAGTTGAATGTGGACTTTATCACGTTGCCTCTCTCCGCAAGTAATCTCGAGATTCTCCTTCGGCAGATATGCCCGCTGCTACAGACGTCGGGAAATTAAGTGGAAAACATCGATAGATTAAGGATTTTCTTCTCTACAGATCGCACTATGATTCTCCAACTCCATAGTCTGTTGTCTTGGGCGGCAAGGTGGGCGGCAGCAGTTGTTGTCTCTTTCTGGAACTGCATCAGTACAACTCCTTGGTTTGATGCCTCAGCATCACGTTCTCAGCTCCTCTTTCCCTCTGTCAGCCTCTAGTACCTGAAACTAAAACTAAGTTAAAACAATATCTTTTCTTCACCAAATAAAAGATAATCACTAAAAACATGTCAAAGTAGAGAAATACTGTAAAATGCAATGCATGATACTAATTATGCCTAGATTGTACTCAAAAACATCAATAATATGATATGAAATGTGCATGAAATATAGAACTCGTGGACACTTTACACACCCCCAAACTCGAACTATTGCTTGTCCTCAAACAATGCAACCTAAAAATACTTGCCATTATATTAACCAGAAAGAAAAATCTGTTTTCAACTTGATTCAGTACCTCAAGGCCGTGGCACATACATTAGATTAGTGAAGTGAAAATAGCAAGAAAATAACTCAGAATTAATTTCTAATGCCAGTGTAGTGTGTGCATCACTGTGTACATGCTGAATATGCAGAATAACTAGATAAACAAAGATGTTGTTATGATAAATAAGGTTACTGCCGAGACAACACAGTTAAGCACAATATTTAATCATGGTAATGAGGGCTTCATCTTATTACAACTACTCTTCTAGGTCTGAAATTAAGATAGGAGCAAGCTACAAAACCCCGAACCCATGGAGTAGAGTCATCCCATAAAGACTTTCATTCACTCATGCTAATTTTTCCGTCACTTCAAAATTTTCAGATTCATGGACTTTGATAGCAGCGGAGTGTCCTCGCACATGATTCTTCCTAGAGCCTGTTGCGGGCACCTCTAGTGTAAAACATCAATTTTTCTTTGTTTTTCTTTCGGCTGCCGTGGCAATGCTTTGTTTTTCTGTTCATGTTTTCTGCCTCGGCGGCTACCTGCAACCATTTTTTGAACTTTGCCAAAAATTCTAAAAACAAAGCAGGCAGTGTTCATTAGATATTCTAGCCAATTCAGCAAGTAACGTAAGTGATTGAAAGTTTTGGCAAATTTAAAAAAATTCTAAGTCATTTTGCATGTTATTCCCATATTGAGTTCAATTTATTTATTGATGCGAACATAAGTAATCGGCTAACTATCATAAGCACAAGTTGTATAACAAATTTTCCTGCTCCGATTAACATCAAGACAAGTACAATGCAACCTATATGCTACTAAGTATGCCTAGATAAAAAGATCCGAGAGCTATCCCCCCCAAACTCGAGATGGGCATTGCCCTCAATACATAAAATAAAAATAGAAAAATAAAACAGAAATACAAGTGATATAAAAAATAGAAAAATAAAATAAAGAAAAGAGAAAGAAAAAACTAGAAATTGGCTTAGGGTTAAGAGGAGGCTTGAGTCTTTGCTTCTGAGAAGGAGGAGGATGTTTGGATGATTAGGCGGTGGTCGGCAGATGTCCTGGCGGTAGACATGGAAGGGGAGACCTTGGATGTCTGTGGTGGCTGGACTCTTTTTGGAGTGGGATGAGGTTCTTCTTGAGGTTCTGCAGGAGGAGCGGCAGGAGGTGCGTCTCTCTCTTCTAATTATGCTTCGTCCTCCACTGGCTCGACATCTATGATGTGACGCTTCCTCTTCCTAGTGCCTTCCTCTGTTGGTGTTGTCGGAGGGTCTATTGCCATTGGGATGGCTGCTGCTGATGGTGGTGCTGGTGCCGGCGACTGCTGCTCAATTTCTTCTGATGAGGAAGTGTTCGCCATTGTCGATGCTGTGCAAGCAAGTGAATGATATTGTTGATGCCTTTCGGGGTAGTCTACCACCGTGTTGGAAGCGGAGGTGGCTGAGTATGACGGGTAGTGCGTCGGAGATGGCATCTGGCGGCAGAAGGCGACATTGCAGGCAGAGGCGGCTGATGGCGTTCCTTGATCTGGAGCAGCTACGTCAGATAAATCTGTAGGGTAGGGTGGCTAGGTGGGGCCGTCATTGGGATACTTCTCCAAGAAATAAGCCACAAAGGCTTCTTGGACCTCCCCCATATATTTCATGATAGTCAATTGTTGCTGCTCGATTCGCATGTTGCTGTCGATAAGGGTGCGCAGCACCGTGAGGACTTTATTGTCTGGGGCAGCTTCAGTACTGCCGGGAGAGGCTGGAGTGTCAGGCTAGGCAGCAGAGGGCTAGCTGGGAGTTATGGGCTTTGTCTCCTGGGCCTGCATCATCTGCAGACGGACTTTTCTGGTCCACCCCTTCTTTGCTGTCGTCATCTCATCTTTGGGGTCGGTCGGGACATTGAAATTAGCGCAAAGGCCGGTGATGAGTGACGAAAAGTACAACATGCCCTTCGTCTTCCGGAAATAGTTGTGGATCTCTTTGCATATAATCTCCCCAACATTGATGGGTCGGTTCATCAAGATGATGTGGATTAGGGCGAGGCGCGACCGATCGACAGTGGAGTTGTGGAAGGTGGGCAGTAGATGCCTCTTGATAAATGTGTTCCACGGCATGGCCTTAGGCAGCAGGTGGCGGCGCTGGATAGATCCGCCATGCTACCCTGCCAACCACGGCGTGTTGGGCTTGCACAATTTTGCCTTGAGTTTCTCATAATTGGCAGCCGTCAGTGACTGCCTCCACTTTTTGTGAGGGTTATCGTTCATATCCAGGCCATAGAAACTGTTGATTACGGCAGCGTTGAGCTTGACAGGTTCCCCTCGGACGAACACGAACGACATCTCAGGGCGGGGATGGTGGGCATAAAACTCCCTCACCATGGTGATGTTGGCAATCTCCGGTTGCCTTGCGAAAATTGCCCATCCCTTGTTGTGGATGGTTTCGAACATATTTGGTTCTAGGCCGAGATCTCATGTCTGCCTTGTATATTAAAAGCCATGCTCCTCCCATATTGCCTGTTTGCGAACTGTATTTGGTATCTCTTTTCATCTTTGCGGGAAAAGAAGCGTTGGAAGGTGGGTTTGGTTGCCGATGTTGAAGCCATGTGAGACGGTTGAAGTTTACTGAAACTTGAAAGAAAATAAAGTGAGAGCAGTGGATACAAGAATAAGATAGTAAGAAGGTGAAAGTAAAGTAAATGAATGAAGTGAGAAGGGTTTAAATAAAGGTTGTCGAGAGGTGTCGTGGCGGCATTAAATGTCTAACGGTCTAGTTGTCTTGCGCATGTTATGGGATTTATGCCCGTTATTTTTGTAGCCATTGGCAACTAGACTTTAGAGGGCAAGTAGTCATTACGTGTTTTCTGCGTTGGGCTGTCTCGGTGGGATGGTGGGCGGGGATACTTGCTGGGCCTTCTTCTTGATCCGAGTCTTTTATTCTTAATCCTGAAATTCTATATAAAGATAATTAAATATTAAAAATAAATTCAGAAAATTAAAAATTTGGAAATTAATCTAATTCTAATAAAAATAAATTGCAATAAATTAAACTCTAATCCTAATGCATAAAATAAAAATAAAGAAAGTAAAAAAATTAAGTTATGTTGGGAGTGCATTTGGGTGTATCTCCCAGACATAAAAACTTCCCGAGGTAGTTTAAATTATACTTTAAATTAAAATAACATAAAATAACATAAATTTAATAATAAAAATAAAAATAAATATCATAATAGATATTCGAATAATTATATAAAATCTCTGAATTAAAATGACAATAGATGAATGCTAAAAATAATCTCAAAATATAAATAGTCTAAAATTACATCCATGTCCCAAAATAATAATCTGAATAACTAAAAATAGTTTTGTGCTGAAAAATAAAATAACCCGATAAAATCTGAAATCCTACAAGTATCATAACATCTAAAGTCCAAGAATATCTGTAAGAGGAAACTATGGGGGAGTAAGCTAAAGAGCTTAGTGTGTCTCTAAAGTGCAAGAAAAACCATAATTATAAAACATAATATTATTTTCAATGAAATCTTTTAAACCATAACACAAATCACAAGCGCAGTGCAATGCACTCAACTACATCATCGTCCGAAGAGTAAGGTTCCCCAGAACCACTCTCTACATTGTCACCAATCTGAAGTGGAACTCAACCCGAAGGGTGGAACCACTGATCCGAAGTGGAATTCAGCCCGAAGGATGAAACCGCTGAACTTCCTCCATACAAATCCCAACCCATGATCATACATACATGATGATTAAAAATCAAATTTCATAAACAAAATTCCATAAATCCGATATTCCATAAACATACTTCATAAAAAATAGTCCATAAATTCATAAATCATATATCCGTAAATCCGATGTTTCATAAATCATAATTAAAACACGTTTTGAAAATCGTATGCACATGATGTCAACCATGCAAGCCATAATACATATAATAATCACACAAGATGTAAAACACCAACACATAGAAAAAATATCGTATAATTTATTTATAGCACCGGAAGAAAACACACCTTAGCCAAGCTATACTCAACCTATAGAATGATGTGATTTTCCATGATCAGAAGTATTGGATCCAACTGTATCAGTATCAGACTAAACTTGGTGTTGAAGGGATTAACGAACAAGAAGAGGTATAGAGCGGTGGAGATTATTACATAGGAATTTAACAAATCAATAAGGGATTTTGCCGACATGAAACTATATAAAAAGTAGGGTTCTTGAGGTGATCTTATTTGAACTATGTGTGTGTGTGTATATAGGGAGAGTAAACCTAATTTAAGTAAAATAATGAAAGTGATATAGGATAGAAAAGAATAAAAATAAATAAAATAAGACGAGTAGAGGAGGGGATTAGAAATTATATTTAAAATTAAAGAACTATATAATAATAATAATAATAATAATAATAATAATAATAATAATAATAATAATAATAATAATAATAATAATACACGATTAAAAAAAGATGAAGTCACAAATCAAATTGAAATTCAATTTGATAAATGGTTATTTATGGAGTCAGTCCTTAAACTTTTAAGAAATTTCATATTAACTTTCAAGTTTGATAAAAATTCTTTTTTAGTCATTTCAAAAAAAAATTAGGGTTCTTGAATTAAAATTCCCAAATAATTTGGGTTTTCAATTAGGGATTTCAAAATTAGGGATTTTTCAAATCTAGGGTTCACAATTTGGACGTAATTTTTGGGGTGTTACAAATATCTTTTGTTCACCAAATAAAAGATAATCACTATAAATATGGCAAAGTAGAGAAATGCTGTAAAATGCAATGCATGATCCTAATTATGCCTAGAATGTACTCAAAAACAGAAATAATATGAGATGGAATGTGCATGAAATATAGAACTCGTGGACACTTTACAATCCTCATTCTAATCAGGTGTTGATCAATTCGACCTAGACATAGGTGCGAGTTTAAGGCGGCTAAAAGAGGACGAACCAAGGTTGTTGTCTTTGCAAGATTCACGCCGTGACGGGTATCATCTGTAGTGGGCAAAAACAGCATTTTGACTTAGACATAAGCGGGATCAATATTGAAGCGTTCTGATGAGCGTTGAAGGTATGCCGAGTTTGCCGCTGAGCCAATCGCCCGTTCCACTGTCGAGGCAGTGAAAGCGTCAAAGCAGCCAATCTGCCATCCTCCGCCGAGGCAGCAAAGTCTAGCAGCGCAAAGCAACTTATCATATTCAACGCAGTTTCACACTACTAAGCACCATAACCTGACCCATTCTATCACCTTGATATTTTCTTCAATTACTTGTGTTTTATTTACTTTTAATTCTTTCATAAACTAAAATTATTTGAGCATTTAATTTTCTTTGTGCATGAATTACAATTCGAGTAAGTTGTCCAATCCCTGTGGGAGACAATATCTTTTATACTATAACTTGACAAAAGTGTGCACTTGCGCTATTATTTAGAGAACACCCAAATGCTCTACAACATCCATAACATTTCCATAACAATTAATCAATTATATTGACTCACAAGTGATCAATAACATTCTCGTTTCTGAAAAAGTATTGGATACACGGATTCCCAAGTGTTGTCCCAACACATCATACATTCTCACCGGCATCTCAAGGTTCACACACGGGAGCTACCCTCCACCGTTGTGACACCTGTGGTGGAGTATTCGGTACCATCACAACCCCTCAACACCACTCATTGGTAGATGTATAACCCAACTAACGAGAGACAGGACATCCAAGGTAACTTGTTTATAGTGCACTCAATCCTATAGCCGGCTAACTATATCCGATTTCATTTGCAAAACACTTTACACAACATCACTTCCCAATATAATTCACTTTAAATACAAACTTCACTATTTTCAAAGCATTCACAATAAGCCATATTCCAAGAATTAAACCATGCTTCATAAAACAAGTATAAAAAATACTTACAAGGATCACTTACCTAGTGCATCCTTCAACAATATGGCACCATAAACAGCAAATTATATGCTCAAATCATGCTTTAAAACAGTAGGTAAACACATATAAAAACAAGTGCATCCACAAGCTTATAATATCACAATTTGAGGGAGAAAATCACTTTACTTACTTCCGAACTTAGTAAAGCGTTTCAAGCTTTCACTAAGTTCCCAAAACCACTTTTAAGATGTTTCAAAGATGGAAATCCCAATTGCACTCACTGACTTGCCAAACCACAATTGTCGACGCAAAAATTAGGCGTTCGAAGTCTCCGGAACTTCGTCAAATGCTTCCAAAGAATCCTCCCCTGTTTATACCACATAAGAACGGAGGATTAATGCATCTCAATGCATTAAAACCACCAGAAAACACTAAAAATCCGCAGCTCTGCCCAAAGGCAACAAAATACCCATCTGAAACAACCGAAATCACCTTCGATTGATCACTAAACTCAACCAAGCCATAAACAAACACTTCCATCACATTTTAACCATAAATCAACATCCAAAAACACCCCAATATCATCCTTATACCTCCAACAACTCAGATTTCACATTTCCAAGACAAAAAACCCAAAACTAACAACCTAGACAATTAGAGATCTCAATTATTTCGGGATTATTATGATCAAAGCTTATTATTAACATCATTTAACATCCAAATCAACCTTAAAATTGCTCTCAAATCAATCAAAACAATGCCCAATCGAAAATCACATTTAATCTCATCATTTCACAAGATTTCGATATTTTTACCAAATCAACATTAAAACCTTAATTAAAAACACAAATCAATAGTCAAATACTTTGGAATTTCATTAAAGAACCTTGACTAGAGGAGTAGCATGAAATTACCTCCAATCCTTGCTTTTCTTCCAATTGGCTAGTTTTCAACTCAAGAAGCTTTAAGAAATCTTTGTAAATCTTTAAGAATAATCTTTAGAAAAGAGTTGTGAATCAAAAGAGAAAAATAATGAAAGGAATTTTGGAAATTGAGAGAAAAGAGGGAATGTTTGGCCGAAGATAAAAGGAGAAATAGAAAAGTTACGTCAAAAAATGATTTAACAAATTAACTACCTCTTTTAATAAAATCTCTCTCTTCCACTTTAATTAAAACATTAAAATCACATGCCAACTAAAGAAAATGCTTAATTGCCATAAATCTCCCTAAAGATTCTAATAATTTGACTCTCCTTTGAAAATCACACTTTTTACACAGTTTTAAATCTTTACATTTCAGTCACTGCCCAAAATGTTCACGTCCCAAAATCCATTTTGTAAAATTGATTTTACCAAACTCATCTATATGCTTTTAGATTATTTTAGAAAATTTTACCATATTTTTACCTTATCCCGATTCATGATTTCCCTGAATTGATCCTAAAGACTCAAATCTCCAATCCTAGATTCGACCACTTAAACTGATCCCTAAAACATCTAGAACCAAAACCGGGGAGATACACTAGATGCCCAACCGAACCGAGTGAGTTACATTAAGTTTTCTGAAGCAAACCCATGAAATGGTTATTCAAATCGGACATCAAAAGAGCATTCAATTGCAAATACGAACCTTAAGGGACCAAATTGCAAACCTGGAAAATTATAAGGACATTGCCCAATTTTAAGTTACCAATCTTCAATTAATCGAGTTTCATGCATCCATGTAAAATATCAACTCAATCCGAACATCCAAACTCATAAAATTGTAACCAAAACATTCAGTGACTAAATGTAAGAAAGTAAAACTTCAGATCAAGCCAAATAACCGAATTAATGGCAAACAATATCGGTACACTGATAATTGCATAAATATCCTTGTTTTCATACCTTTTTGCTATAGCATTTGCTTGTTCTTGAGTTCATACCATAGCATTTAAACTGCATTTAGGTTGCATTTTCTTCTTCTGGGTGCATATTTATCTGTACTGGTTGTTAGTCCATATCGAGGGATACTGCTTGGAAGCTTGGTTTTTGGTTTTGTGGTGCCCAGGAAAGGAGTTAAGAGAAAGTTGGTGCCGAGAATTGCTATAGTATGATGGAAGCGAACATTGGCCAACGCGTGAGATACATGTGAGCTGCAGAAACATGTGAACATGCAGAAAAAGATGATCTGACATGTGCAGCAGCTAGTGCCCGCCTGCAGACTGTCTCCCTTGTCCCCTCGAAGCAGACCTTGTCACAGATATTCCTTGGGAATATCAAGGCATCTTTAGGGCACCAAACCCTAGAAGACTCCACTATATAAAGGGGAGAGAAGCTTGGAGCAAAGGGTGGTATTTTGAGTGTTGCAAAAAGAGAGGCGGAAGAGAGAGAAAAGGAGAGGGAAGTTTCCACCATCATCTTCTCCAGCTTGGTGTCCTCCATCGTTGAAGGTCCAAGGAGTGGCCTCACCGGCCTCGAAAGAGGCGGTGGGCCTAAGATAGTCGGGCAGTCCATGGCGGAGAGGGAGTTCACCTTCCTTTCTCTCGCTATAGCAATTTCTTGTTATATCTTTATATTTGGTGATGTTATCGCAATGATACGTTGGATGATATTGCCCAGCCACGAACTGTTTTAGGTGGCTTGGGTTTGATGGATGATGTTATTTTGAGTACTTTTTAATGCATGCTATGGCTATTTCAGTATTTATGATGATTCTATGATTTGCTTATGCATTTATCATTTCCTTAAAGTTGTAAGAGCTTAGGGTTGTAAGTGCTTCGAGAGTTAAGCCCTACCTTAAGTGCCTTCAAGAGTTGGTCGTTCTTTAAGTGTATGTTGGGGTTAGTAATCGAGAGAGCTAGCCCTAGAACCCTCATAAGCAATAGAGTGACTGTTGAGAGGCAGACTCTAACCTACCTTAGATAAATGATAGGTTTCAAGGGCTAAAAAGGATAGTACGTGAAGGGTAGGTGAGTGTTATGAGTTTACGCCGAAAGGTATGGCTGTAGCATTTCTGACTCCTAGTTTCCTGGCTAGAGATAGTTTAGGAGCACTCTTAGTAAATCCCGTCTAGCATAGAAGATAGCTGAAAAGCCTTAGTATCGTTAAGAAGCTTGAGTTAGGTTATCCATCATTCCCAGCCAGTCATTCCGTTTGAGTTTCGCATACGAAAGGGGACCTGTCTATCATATTGTTATCTCATCTTTCTCTGCACTATTTTGCTTCAACATTATTATACACCATCTCTTTTACTATAGCATTGTCACCTGCAAAAAGTTCAAGCCTTATTGTTACAATAACCGTGAATACCTCCAATCCCTGTGGAGACGATACTCACTCATCACTTTATTACTCGTTTGACGTGTATACTTGCACAATTTGCGTACCATTTATAGTCACTGCACGAACGCAACAAGTTTTTGGCGTCGTTGTTGGGGATTGGTAATTGGTTGTCCACATTTTTTATTTTCATTTTGCTTTCTATTTCCACGTTGTAAATATTCACATGTTTTGTTGTTTTACTTTTCTTTTCAGGTATTCTTCTAGTTTATGACCAAGAGAAGCTAGAGTCATGGAACCAGCACCTGTTAATGCAGATGCTATGGCAAATGGCCATGGAGCGGAGGTTCGACCATGAACCATTAGGGATCATTTGGCTCCTAGTTTGGATGATCTTTATCCCAGAATTGTAGCTCCATAAATTCAGGCAACCCAGTTCGAACTTAAACCCGTCATGTTCAACATGTTGAGGAACATTGGACAATATGGTGGCTTGCCTCATGAAGATGCTAGACAACATATCTGTGCTTTCTTGGGTATTTGTGATTCTTTTAGATAACAAGGGGTGCACGAGGATGTGTTGAAATTAAAGTTGTTTTCGTATTCACTAAGAGATCATGCTAGAGCATGGCTAAATGAAGTGCCAGCCGGATCAATTAAAAGTTGAACCGATTTATGCAAGAACATTTTGCTATGGCATAGTCCGCCAGTGATGAACACCCAGTAGAGGAATGATATCGCTTCTTTTCGTCAAGCTGATGACGAATCCATGTATAAGTGTTGGGATCGATTCAAGGGATTATTGAGGAAGTGCACAAATCATGGTTTTCATGACTGGACCCAAGTAGTTATGTTCTATAATGGGGTAAATGTGCCTACAAGGATGATGCTAGAAGCTTCAGCAAATAGGACCTTGTTAGACAAATCACCGGAGGAAGCATTTGACATTCTTGATAGGGTTGCCATCAATGATTACCAGTTTCCGACCAAAAGGCTTGGAACGGGGAGGAGAACCCAAGTAGCTCGAGACAGTGAAGCTGATGACTCGGTAGCCACCCAGTTAGCCGCTATCACAAATATGCTAAAGAACCCCCAACGTCCCAATGAAGTCAAGGAAGTGAAGTCCACAACCTCATGTCTCAGATGCAATGGCAATCACCATCTAAATGAATGCCCCGACAATCAAGAGTCAACTAACTATGTGGGGAATTATAACCGCAGCAACAATCCATACTCCAATACCTACAACCCTGGATGGCGTCAGCATCCAAATTTCAGTTGGGGTAATCAAGGGCACAATAATTCTGCACAGCCAGCGCCACAGCAAAATTTGATCGAAGCACCATTTTCTAACCAGATGATGCCTTGGCAAGGTTACAAGGGGACAACATCTTCATCGAACAGTTCGTTGGAGACTACATTCAAAAAAAATTATGGCTATGACAAAAGACTTCATGGGAACCACAAAAGTTTTGCTACAGGATCATGCAACAAACATCAAAAATCAAGGAGCCTTATTGCAAAGCCACAGTTCATCTCTCCGAGCCTTAGAAACACAAGTTGTCCAGATAGCTCAAACCTTGCATGCACGTCCATAAGGAAGTTTGCCTAGTGATACTGAAGCCACTAAGCACCATAGCAAGGAACAATGCAGCGCACTCACATTAAGGAGTGGCAAGGAAATTAGCAAGGAAGACAAGTTTGGGGGAAACGAGAAGGAGGACTCACAGCCCAACTTGCCTCAGGAAGAAGATAACTTACAAGATCCTCCAGTTGAAGAGAAGGGTGAGGATGTCATAGCAAAAGAAACACCGGAGGAGGAGCCTGCTTTTGCCACAACAAAAGATGCAACTCCACCAGTTTAGACAGATGAAGTTAGACCCCCTCCTCATTTTCCTCAACGATTCAAGAAGCAGAAAGAAGACCTTCAGTTCCAGAAATTTGTGGATATCCTGGACAAACTACATATCAATGTCCCATTTCTGGAGGCCATTGATCAGATGCCAACATATGTCAAGTTCCTCAAGGATATAGTCACGAAAAAGAGGAAGGTCGAGAAACAAGAGACTGTCGCTATAGCAGAAGAATGCTATTTTATGTGGAGCAAGCTGTCACCTAAGATGAAGGACCCATGTAGCTTTGCTATCCCATGTTCTATTGGCAACAAGTTTGATGGAAGAGCACTTTGTGATTTGGGATCAAGTGTCAACTTAATGCCCAAGTCTATTTTTCTGAAACTGGGAATTCGAGAGGCACAGCCCACCAAGCTTGTGCTACAACTAGCCGATCATTCTCATATTCGTCCAGAAGGGAGAGTTGAAGATGTTGTGGTAAAAGTGGATAGATTTATCTTTCCAGTCGACTTCTTGCTCCTCGACTGTGAAGCTGATAGCAACACACCCATTATCTTGGGTAGGCCATTTTTAGCCACCGGGCGAGCTTTGATCGATTGTGAGAAGGGTGGATTCACGATGCGAGTGACTGATCAGATGGTCATGATCAATATACATGACACCCTCAAGTATGCAGACAGCCCAAGAGTATGCCAATATGTAGATGCTACAGCACCGAATATGATTGATGAGTTTTGTTGTAGCAATGAAATGCAAATGGAGGGGTTTGAAGCACTCTGCAAGGATGATGATTCAGACCAAGAAGAACTCTCAAGGGAACTGGAGCAGTCTAGTCGACTCGAGGCTAGACCATGTACGGACTTTGAACCTCTTGATTTTTTAGAATTTGTACCTCCTAAACCTTCCCTTGAGCATGCACCTTCTTTAGAACTAAAACCTTTGTCATCGCATCTTAAATATATTTACTTAGGGAGGATTGAAACTTTGCCTGTGATAATATCATCTAGTCTCACACCTAAGAAAGAAACTAGTTTAGTAAATATGTTGTTACAGCATAAAAAAGCAATAGGGTGGACTATGGTTGATTTGAAGGGTATAAGCCCTGCTATTTGTATGCACAAAATTTTGCTCGATGATTGTCACAGCACTTCAGTTGAGCCCCAAAGGAGACTAAAGCCAATTATGAAGAAAGTAGTGATGAAAGAGATAATCAAGTGGCTGGATGCTGGAGTAATCTACCTGATATCCGATGGCTCATGGGTCAGCCCGGTGCAGTGTGTACCGAAGAAGGGAGGCGTGACCGTCGTAAGCAAGAGTAGAATGAGCTATTGCCTACTAGAACCGTCACGGGGTGGAGGATTTGCGTGGACTATAGGAAGTTCAACAAGGTGACCAAGAAAGACCATTTTCCTCTTCCATTTATAGATCAGATGTTGGATCGACTAGCGGGCAAGGCATTCTACTACTTCCTCGATGGGTATTCTGGGTACAATCAGATTGCTATAGCACCCGAAGACCAAGAAAGAACGACTTTCACATGCCCTTATGGAACTTATGCTTTCTGGAGAATGCCCTTTGGTCTCTGCAATGCTCCAGCAACATTTCAAAGATGCATGTTGGCTATCTTTTCTGATGTGGTCGAGGATTTTTTAGAAATTTTCATGGATGACTTCTCGGTCTCTGGAGATAACTTCGACACATGCTTGGGCAATCTCAGCAAGGTCCTAAAGAGGTGTGAGGAAGCTGACTTGGTGCTCAATTGGGAAAAGTTCCATTTCATGGTAACGGAAGGAACGGTCTTGGGCCACAAGATTTCGAAGCAAGGGATAGAAGTTGACAAAGAAAAGGTCGAGGTCATTGAAAAACTGCCTCCTCCCACTACTGTCAAGGGAGTAAGAAGCTTCCTAGGGCATGCTGGCTTCTATCGAAGATTCATCAAAGATTTCTCGAATATCTCAAAGCCACTATGCAGTTTGCTATAGCAAAACCAACCATTTGTGTTTGACAAAGATTGCCATAGCGCATTTGAAGAACTGAAGGAGAAGCTTATCTCAGCACCAGTCGTTATTCCACCTGATTGGAACGATCCGTTCGAGCTGATGTGCGATGCAAGTGACTACGCAGTTGGTGCAGCACTTGGACAACGCCAAGGTAAACTATTTCATGTCAAGTATTATGCTAGTCGCACTTTGAATGATGCACAAATCAATTACACCACTACTGAAAAAGAATTTCTTGATGTAGTATTTGCATTTGATAAGTTTAGGTCATACTTGATAGGCACTAAGGTCATAGTTCATACCGATCACTCATACATTATGTACTTAGTGACTAAAAAGGATGTTAAACCTAGAATTATTAGGTGGATACTCTTGCTTCAGGAATTTGACTTAGAGGTTAAAGATAGGAAAGGATGTGAGAACCATGTAGCTGACCATTTGTCTAGGCTAGAAAATGCTATCACACAAGGTAGTGAAACTGAAATTAAGGAGGAATTCCCTGATGAGAAACTGTTAGGTGCTACATCAATTCCGTGGTATGATGATATTGTTAATTATCTTGTTAGTGGTATTTTGCCTCCTGATTTATCTAGCCAGGGACTCAAGAAATTCAGACATGATACAAGATTCTACTACTAGGATGAACCATACTTGTTCAAGCAATGTCCTGGTCAGATTATAAGGAGTTGTGTTCCAGAAGAAGAATACCATAGCATTATGTACCACTGTCATTCATCATCATGTGGAGGGCATTTTGGTGGTGCTAAAACTGCTGCAAAAGTTCTTCAAGCAGGCTTCTTTTGGCCTACACTTTTTAAGGACGCACACGAGTTCTACAAGACTTGTGACAGATGCCAAAAAACGGGGAACATCTCCAGGCGGAATGAAATGTCGTTGCAAAATATTATAGAGCTTGAAATATTTGACGTGCGGGGAATTGACTTCATGGGTCTGTTTCCTGCATCATATGGATATCTATATATTTTGCTAGCAGTCTACTACGTGTCAAAATGGGTGGAAGCTATTTCCACCCCAAGGAACGACTCCAAGACAGTTATGAGGTTTCTTCACAAGAACATCTTCACTAGATTCGGAGCACCCAGAGCCATCATCAGTGATGAAGGAACTCACTTTGACAACAAGCTTATTGCTAAAGCATTACATCGCTATGGAGTGAGACACGAGATTGCCACATCATATCATCCGCAGACAAATGGACAAGCTGAAGTTTCCAACCGCGACATCAAGCAAATCTTGGAGAAGGTGGTAAATCCTAAGAGAAAAGATTGGTCCTCCAAGTTGGATGAAGCACTTTGGGCATGTAGGACAGCCTTCAAGACGTCTTTAGGCATGTCACCCTTCAAGCTTGTATTTGGCAAGGAGTGCCACTTACCCATGGAGCTTGAGCACAAGGCTTATTGGGCAATCAAGAAACTCAACATGGATGCCCAACTTGCTGTGAAAGGAGATTTCTAGAGCTTAAAGAGCTGGAGGAATTCAGAGCCCAAGCATATGAGAATGCTCGCATTTACACGGAGAAGACCAAGAAATGGCATGACAAACACATTTTTCCAAGGCAGTTCTTAGAAGGGCAACAAGTGCTTGTCTATAATTCCAAGCTAAAGCTTTTTCCTGGAAAGCTAAAATCGAGGTGGTCCGGGCCATTCATCATACACAAGGTGTATCCTCATGGCGCAGTGGATATCAAGAAGTTGGACGACGATGAAGTTTTCAAAGTCAATGGCCAATGCCTGAAGGTGTATAGTGGATCCCCTATCCTCAGAGACAAGTCATACCTGGATCTTCACGATCCTTGAAAGTTTGCATCTCCAACCCTATATTTTATGCTCTAGCATGTCCATAAATAATGATGTTCTTTCTAGTCTAGTTTTATGTTATCTTTGCCTTTAATTTTCATATCTTTTCACGTGACCCTCGTACAAAGGCTTTCACTCTCCTAGTACAATGTCAGGGGAGCACGCCGTCTGCATGGTTGGTAGCAAAGGGAGAAGGACTTGGATTTTAATTTTATCCTACTTTGGAGGGACAAGAGAAAAAAGGAAAGGAAAAGATAAAGGTGGTTTTATTCGAAAAGAGGAGAGTTGAATTAAAATAGAGAGAGAAAAATACAAAAAGCATGAGAGAGAATATTCATCTACTTAATGAGGAGAAACACAAGCCACATAAACCCATATTCTCTCTCCAGTCGTCTGCCATTGCATTAACTCCAAAAAAAATTCTCTCTCCCTTAAAGTCGACACACGTCCCCATCACCTCACATCTCCCATTAACTCATCAGTTTTCCCCACCTTTTTC
The DNA here is from genome assembly GCA_030270665.1 of Hibiscus trionum. Classification (NCBI taxonomy): domain Eukaryota; kingdom Viridiplantae; phylum Streptophyta; class Magnoliopsida; order Malvales; family Malvaceae; genus Hibiscus; species Hibiscus trionum. Next base: position 2,334,848 of record BSYR01000004.1, read on the forward strand.
AACTCCCAACATTTTCTGCATCATTCGTCCCCTCACCTTCTTCATCTTCTTGAAACACTCAAACGCTTTCCCTCCACCTTTTCGATTCTCTCCTCAAACATAGAAAACCCTCACCATTTTCTTTCCTACACACATTCACTCCTCCCAACTTCTCAGAGAAAACTCCATGGCTCGTTGCAAAAACGCCCCTGAGACTTCTGACCATCCCACACAACGTCTAGTCCTGGAAATTCCCAAATTTTTAACGAGGCAGCCAAGGAGAGATGGGAAAAGCTCAAGGACAGAAACGTTCTTCCAGAAATAGGGTTCAAATACCCTCATGAAGAAGAAGACCAGTTCGACCAGTCCATAATGGACGTCATTGTCACCCATGGATGGAAAAACTTTGCTGCCCATCCTGAAGAAATTTGCTCATCACTGGTAAAGGAGTTTTATGCCCACCTGACGAGTCCAACCCAGTCCACAGTTCACGTGCGCGGAGAGCAAATCAAATTTACTGCTGCAGCAGTCAATAAGTTCTATGGGCTGAAGCATACTATGGACCGTCACACTTCTTTTGTGATGACAATGGACGCACAGACACAACGAGAGGTGCTGGAGGACATTTGCTTTCAAGGAACAATGCTGGATAATAACAAGTCGGTTGAGAGAGGACGCCTCAAACCAGAGGCTAAGGTATGGAATCACTTTGTGAGGCATAAGCTCATGCTCACACTACACACTGCTACCGTCCATATCTCTCGACTGTTTCTCATTCATTCTATAATACTGTTTCTCATTCATGCTTGTTTAAAACGGCCCCGTAGCCCCCTTGTTTTTCCTAATCTAATCACTGCCTTCAGCAAAAGGAAAGACGTCTTCATAGACGATCTTGTAGATACATATGTTTCAGGAAAGACAGGTTTGACCCCAGCACTTGTGACGAAACTTCAGGGATTAACGAAGACATGCCTCAGCAAGCATTTGAGGGTGGAGCTAGAAGTTTTGCTGCAGTAAGAGTGGCAGCACTGGTGGCAACTACAAAGGAACTGAGCTCTGAGCTCAACCTGAATAAGGCACATCAGCGGGTGTACTTCAAATACGCCCAACACCGTGATAGTGCCATAGATCATGCTTGAGCAAACTTCTGCCGGATCAAGATGTCTCTTTTCCAGTATTTCCAATGGAGTTATTGCATGCCACCGCCATTGTTACAGCACAAACAATGTCTCCTAGTGAACCCAACTCCGTCCCACCTGCTGCAAAGAGAAAGACCCCACGAAAGAAAGCATCAGCAACTCCAACTGCCTAGTCAGATCAAGAAACTCCATCTTTCCAGCCTACTGTTGAAGAAACCGACCCAACAACCTCTCCAGCCAAGAATAGGAAACGCACTCGAAAGGCAACAAATCCTAAGCCTTCAAGACCAGAAATCCCACTCCCAGAACCAGAGCACATACCAAATGACCCTGAGGAAACCCCTCAGAAGGAAGCTGCTACAGCACACGCAACCGAGTCGAATCCAGTACAATCAGAGGATGCTACAACATCCAGACTGAGAACTCGCATCAAGCACACAGCTGGACGTGTTAGGCCCTCATCTAGTGCTCAGTCAGTCTCATCCGAGAGCGTGGATGATGTGGCAGACCCACACTGCTACTCCTCCGAGACGTCGATAGACCACACCAGTAGATCCACCTAGCCTCTGCACCCAGGAGGTACTAACCTTTTTCTTTTCAATTTTTCATTTTTCATGGCATATAGTATAGATTAGTTTATGCATTGCGGACACTTCATTTCTCAAGTTTGGGGGTGTTAGTGTTCATAGTTAATATTTTGCTTTAGCATATGCATTATAGAATAGAACAAAATTTTTACTATGGCATTCTGTTTAGTCTAGAGTCAGCCTATGAACATATTTATGATTTCTGACGACGAAACTGCTAAGGCCTGAATTAAAGTAGAAAAAACACAACTAGTTGAGATCTGTAGAACTGACTTTAAGATCTAGTTGTTAAAAAAATTTACACAACTGCTCTCTTTCTATAAGTAAGTTTGTTAGAAAAACATTTCAGGAAGAACCCTAGTAAACTCTGATATGTAGACTCTAGAGAACTTAAAAGAAAAGTTAGATGACCCTGTGCTAAAACAAACGAATAAATTCTACAACATATCTATAGAAGGACACTCTGCTTTGCTATAGCGTGTTAAAAAAATAATAATAATAAAGCCTTGCTATAGCATATGAGTGAATGAAAGCTGTAACGGGATGACTCTGCCTACTAGCTCGGGGTGAGAGGTTTGCTCCCTGCTCATCTAGAGTTAAGGACGGCAGGTGTGATGAGTTGACACCCTTCGTAACAGAAAACTTATATCTTTGGGAGTTTAAAAATTGGAAATGAGCTAGAGAACATAGTTAGGGTATAACTAGGGAGATTCTTTGAAAATTTGTCTCACCAGCTTAAGTATAGGAGGAAGGCAGCCACGCACACACGCATACAGTTTAGTCCTAAGGAATGTTCTTAAGGATCTCGTGTCTGGTTGTGTATATTTATTTATCTGCCTAAGTTATTTATGAGGACTGAAATATTGCAATTGCAATCCTCTAGGTTAAATCATTGGCGTAGTAGCTCTTTTGTTTTGTTCTATTATTGCTTGAGGATAAGCAATATCTTAAGTTTGGGGGTGTGATAACTGCATAAATATCCTTGTTTTCGTACCTTTTTGCTATAGCATTTTCATGTTCTTGAGTTCATACCATAGCATTTAAACTGCATTTAGGTTGTATTTTCTTCTTCTGTGTGCATATTTATATGTACTGGTTGTTGGTCCATATCGAGGGATACTGCTTGGAAGGTTGGTTTTTGGTTTTGTGGTGCGCAGGAAAGGAGTTAAGAGAAAACGGGTGTCGGGAATTGCTATAGCATGATGGAGGTGGGAATTGGCCAGCACGTGAGATACACGTGAGCTGTAGAAACATGTGAACTTGCATAAAAGGACGATCTGACATGTGCAGCAGCTGGTGCCCGCCTGCACACTGTCTCCCTTGTCTCCTCGAAGCAGACCTTATCGGTGGATATTCCTTGGGAATATCAAGGCATCTTTAGGGCACCAAACCCTAGAAGCCTCCACTATATAAAGGGAGAGAAGCTTGGAGCAAACGTTGGTATTTTAAGTGTTGTAAAAAGAGAGGCGGAAGAAAGAGAAAAGAAGAGGGAAGTTTCCACTTTCATCTTCTCCAGCTTGGTGTCCTCCATCGTTGAAGCTCCAAGGAGTGGCCTCACCGGCCTCGAAAAAGGCGGTGGGCCTAAGACAGTCGGGCAGTCCATGGCGGAGAGGGAGTTCACCTTTCTTTCTGTCGCTATAGCAATTTCTTATTATATCTTTATATTTGGTGATGTTATCGTAATGATACGTTGGATGATATTGCCCAGCCACGAACTATTTTAGGTGGCTTGGGTTTGATGGATGATGGTATTTTGAGTACTTTTTAATGCATGCTATGGCTTTTTCAGTGTTTTTTATGATTATGTGCTTTGCTTATGCATTTATCATTTCCTTAAAGTTGTAAGAGCTTAGGGTTGTAAGTGCTTCGAGAGTTAAGCCCTACCTTAAGTGCCTTCGAGATTTGGTCGTTCTTTAAGTGTATTTTGGGGTTAGTAATTGAGAGAGCTAGCCCTAGAACCCTCATAAGCAATGGAGTGATTGTTGAGAGGCAGACTCTAACCTACCTTAGAGATAAGTGATAGGTTTCAAGGGCTAAAAAGGATAGTACGTGAAGGGTAGGTGAGTGTTATGAGTTTACGCCGAGAGGTATGGCTGTAGCATTTCTGACTCCCAGTTTCCTGGCTAGAGATAGTTTAGGAGCACTCTTAGTAAATCCCGCCTAGCATAGAAGATAGCTGAAAAGCCATAGTATCGTTAAGAAGCTTGAGTTAGGTTATCCATCATTCCTAGGCAGTCATTCAGTAGTGAGTTTCGCATACGAAAGGGGACTTGTCTATCATATTGTTATCTCATCTTTCTCTGCACTGTTTTGCTTCAGCATTATTATACACCATCTCTTTTACTATAGCATTGTCACCTGCAAAAAGTTCAAGCCTTATTGGTATAGTAACCGTGAATACCTCCAATCCCTGTGGAGACGATACTCACTCATCACTTTATTACTCGTTCGACGTGTATACTTGCACAATTTGCGTACCATTTATAGTCACTGCACGAACGCAACATACACCCTGGCCCATATTGGTACGCTATTCTTGATTTTAAATCCCCAAATTCCAGTATCCAAAACTCGTACCGATACGCCTTCGTGTACAGAAACACCCAAGAATTTACACATGACCCATAACAAAATGGTACCCCACGTACCGAAAAACGATGCCCGGAAAGGCTTACCCGTATCGATACACTCAGCCCACGTACCAAAACGCTAACCCTAGAATGGCTTACTCGTACCGATACGCCTAAGCCTGAACTACCCAAAACACCCTAACATGCTTCTAACATCTTTCCAACATATTTAATAATCAATCCTTAACTAAACGCATCAGAAAATACATCAATTCATATCATCATGCTTGTAACACCCCGAAATCCAGTTTAGTCAGAATTTAGTTCCGATGATCGGAAATCCTATATTGATGGAGTCTAAATATTGTATCGATTAGTTAATTATTGATATCAAACCCTTTTTGAGCTTAAAACATCATCATCAGACTCTATTGAATAAATTTGAAACCCATAAAGTGATTAAATTGAAGAAATTGCAAGTTGGAAAGAAAGACTATAATGTAACGAGAATTGAGGGACTAATCTTCCGATTAGCCCCCTTCTCCTTATGAATTTCCCACGTTGAAGCACCGGGAGGGCTTTCTTCAATTGAAGGAAAGCTATCTCAAATAAAGACTTAAGGAAATAGTTAAGAATTAGCTTACCCGATTTCAAGAGAAAGCTAGCACCTCTCCATCTTTGTCATCTTCATCACTTACCTCCAAGCACACACCTCCATTAGAGAAGTTATAAGCTTTGCTATTTCTTCGTTTCATAGATATCGAATTGTTGATATCATTCGGGTAAGCAATATTCCTCAAACAATCGTTGGATTCCATGGATATATTGGGTTTAATATTGAGCTAGGGTTTTGACCATCCATGGATATTTCATCGTTAATGTTTATATTGAAGTCGGATATTGATTTTGATATCATTGTGTTGAATTTGATATCGAAATATCGAACCTAATAGTTTTCTATTGACTTTGTAGCTCAAGAAGTGGAGAAAGAGGTTTCATCGTCTCCATCTCAAGCTAGGAACAAGGGGATTGTTATCCGAGAGCCTTGAAAGCTTCAGATTGCTAAGGTGAGTGTAGTCGGAGTCTCGGGTTTAGGCGAAAGGCCTTCTCGGATCATTATTCAATAATTTAGACTTCATCGCTAACATTGTTGTTTAAGAAATTGCATAGGATGGTTAATCGGACACTTTGGTAAGTGCCAGTAAGTTTTTTATTGAACATCAGATATAGTCATTGATATCGTCATTGATATCGTCATTGATATAGTAATTGTCATCGGATTATTGTATAGAAACCATTGGACATTGATAATGACATTAGATTATGATATATTGATGATGAGATACATATATATATATTTGTCATTGGTAATATTGAAATCATCAAACATTGGAATACTATTGATTATTGAAATGGATATGAACATTGGAACCTTGGATTTGAATAGACATTAGATACAATTGGCATGCCATAGAATTCATGAGCTCAGTGTTCGAGTGGACTACGGTCCTAAGGCTACGACCTATATTGATTTGGCGAGGCGGAGGGATGTGTATTGATATTGGTCATATTGGTGAGGCGGAGGTATCAGACCATTCATTGATTTGGCGAGGCGTAGGAATTCGCGTATCCATTATCTTGATTCAATCCAAGGATTAATGATGAAATGAAAATGCTAAACATTGTATATTGATGCATAACTTTGACATTGATAAGCATGAGATCATGTATATTGATATTTGATATAATGTTGTTCATATTGTTTATGACTACCTCACTAGGTAATGTATGCCTAACGTGTCTCATCTCATGCATTTTCATGTTGAAAGATCGAGTGTCGGAAGATCGGATTTTGCTAGGCAAGACAAGTCACTACAAGCCTTAAGTAATGTGTTTTTGACTTATCAACACCTAGGAAGGTGGCAAAGTATTTGAACTAGTCATTTGTGCCCATTTTGTTGTGTTGGTGAAGTGCCTAAGTTGTAATATGGTATATGGTCTTAAATAGCTTTTTGGTTGGCTTAAAGTAGTATGAAAATGCATAGTTGGCTCAAAAAGGTAAAAACATAGTAAATACATTCATATGATCAAGAAATTTAGAATGCTAGTAGTTTATGCTATTGAAATATTGTGTGTAAAGTTTTGTTGCATTTGGACATCGTTCGATAGGTCAAATTGAGTAAAAACCAGCAAAAATCCGTTATTACAGGTCAGGCCGTATCGAAACGGGTGATGGCGTTTCGATACAAGTAAGCACAGTTTGGTCTGAAAAATAGAGTGTATCGGAATGGTCCATGGTTGTTTCGAAACATTTTGTCTCTGGAATCCTTCGTTTCGATATGGGTTCATAGCGTATCGAAACGGGTCAAAGTTAAAGGAGGCCAATCCCGTTTCGATACGGGTATGCCCGTATCGGTACGCTCTTAAGGGTAAGGTCAACATAAGTTGACCATCATTCACCCGTTTTGAAACAACTCTAGGGTGTTTCGATACGGTATTAGGTAAGTTAGTTAAAGGCTCGTTGAACTGATTTCTAATTTCACAATTTAGTCACTAAACATTGTAAGGTTAAATTGAACGAGTAAATGACCTCCAAATAGAATGAAATTTTGCAGACATGTCTTTAAAGTGGTGAATTTTAAAATGGTAAGATCAATTGAATTGAAGGACCCTAGTTTGTCGAAATTACAAATTGGTCCCTAAAAAATGTAATAGTTGCAATTTAGCCCATGAATGACTAATCATTGCTTGTACGGATAAATTGGACTGAGTTATTTGATGGGAATGATTCATTGTAGGATGTGGATTGAAACTATTAATAATAAAACGATATTTTATTGTGTTGGTTTCTGTATTGATCATCGGTTTTACCTTCCGACCCGGTTCTTGACCAAACCGGGAAGGGTGTGTTACATTTGTGGTATCAGAACTAGAGTTTAGTCGATTCTAGGACTAAACTGAAGTTTATTGCATTGCTATTGTGTTACTTTGCCACCTATGAGTTTTAAATTGCGTATATTGTGACTTGTCGACTAATTCGATCTGTCATATAGATATGTCTAAGACGAACGAAACTCATATAGACGAGCTTGCTACTGGCTCCTCGATACATGGCAAGGAGAATAGAGGATGAAATCCTCAGAACCCACCGCAACCACAGGACCCTCCTGATCAGGATACTGAGCCTGCATCACCTACTGCTCAGGCTGAATGTTACCAGACTATGACTAATATGTTCAAACAGTTCATGGTTGTGATGCGAGCAACACCATTTGTTAAGCCTACCCCTCTTGTTGTCCAGTATGTACGTGCCCCTGTGGACAAGTTGGCTTCACTCTGAGCCTATTCCTTTACTGGACAAGATGATGATAATCCTGAAGTTACCTAATATTGGCTGGATAACACGTTGCGTATTTTGAATAAGCAGTTGCAGTGTTCGGATGAACACAAGTTGGAGTGTGCTATTGCGTTATTAACTGATGAAGCTCTCATGTGGTGGGAAACCACTATTCTCTCAGCTCTGAAGAATCAGTTACTTGGGAGTACTTTCTCCTAGAGTTCCGGAATAAATACATTAGTGAATATTACCTTGCGGAAAGACGGAACACCTTTCTTCACCTGAGGCAGGGTGGGCGACCTATCGGACAATATATCCATGGTTTTTGCAAATATTACCGATATGGAGTAGAATTTATAAAGAAAGAAGAAGACAAATGCAGAATGTTTTTAGATGGGCTTAGCGATGAGCTACGGCCCATGTTTACGACCCTTGGTATCACCAACTTCCAGGATCTGGTGAATCGAATCAAGGCCACTGAAGCTGCCCAGAGAGCTCAATGAGCTTGTGGGTCTGAAAAATCTTAGAACAGGTTCAGGGATGATTCTCGACCTCCGAGATGGAACAAGAATAGGAGATATCAAGGCTCCAAGTAGAATATCTATTCACAGCCCTCCCTATCTGGGAACATTGAGAGACCTCAGTTTGTGACGCAGTCTTTTGCTAAAGACACGTCCGTTGACAGCACTAGAGGCTCGAATCAAGGTAACCAGTACCCTCTTTGCAATTACTGTCATAATAGGCACCCGGCAGGACAACGCCGAAAGTAGACTGGAGCCTGTTACTATTATGGTGAACAAGGTCACTTCATTCGTGATTGTCCTATGAATACAACCAAATCTTTCGTAACACCGACCATTACTGCTTCTCATGTTCAATCCTTTCGGGGTAAAAGATTGAAGCAAGGATCAAAGGGAACATATGGACGATCAAGTGGACTGGTGAAACCCTTTAATAAACAATAATCAAAAGCTCTTACCCAAATGTAACATGTGAGGAGCAGGGAAGAAGAGGATGAAACTGATGTTATTGCAGGTACCATTGAGTTATATTTGCATCCTTTATATGCATTGATTGACCCTGGTTCTACTCATTCTTTTATAAGCACCATTGTAGTTAAGAAGTATAACATGTCTTCTGAACCAATAGCATCAAGAATTTCTGTAACCAATCCTTTAGAAGATTGTGTAACCGTAAGGGTGGTGTGCAAAAACTACCCCTTAATGATTCAAGGGATTCATTTTCTGGCCAATTTGTTGGCTTTACCGATTCACAAATTTGATGTCATCCTAGGCTTAGATTGGATTAGTGAGCACCAAGCCTGGGTAGATTGTTGTAAAAGAAAATTGTATCTCCGGGGTTTGGGCAAAGAAAGTGGTGTACTGATGAATGCGAGGAATCCATCATTGTATGCTTTGACATTGGAATCCAAAGGCGAACCACAACTACAAGACATTGACATTTTGTGTGAATTTAATGATGTCTTCCCCGATGAACTTCCAGGATTGCCCCTAACCCGTAAAGTAGAGTTTGGCATTGAAGTGCAACCTAGGACTACTCCGGTTTCCATTGCACCATATCGGATGGCAGCCGTGGAGTTGAAAGAATTAAAGTCTCAGATTCAAGACCTATTGAACAAGAGTTTCATTCAACTGAGCTCTTCAACTTGGGGTGCTCCAGTTCTCTTTGTTAAGAAGAAGGATGGTTCTATGCGATTGTGCATCGACTATAGACAATTGAATAAAGTAACCATCAAGAATAAATATCCATTGCCTAGAATAGACGACTTGTTTGATAAAATAAAGATGCCTCTGTATTTTCAAAGATCGACTTAAGGTCGGGCTAATATCAAGTGAGGGTTAAGGAGTGTGATGTGCCAAAGACTACCTTCCGTACAAGATATGGACACTACGAATTCTTTGTGATGCCCTTTGGGCTAACTAATGCACCGACTGCTTTTATGGATTTGATGAATCGGGTCTTTCGGCCCTATCTTGACAAGTTCTTAGTGGTGTTTATAGATGATATATCAATCTATTCCAAGAATGAAGCGGAACATCGCGATCATCTTCGTATTGTACTTCAGATTATAAGAGAGAAACAGTTGTACGCGAAGTTCTCTAAGTGTGAGTTCTGGCTCATCGAGGTTGCCTTTCTAGGGCATATTGTGTCGGCTTCGGGCATTCAAGTGGACCTGAAGAAAATCCAAGCCATTGTAGATTGGCATCGACCGAAGAACATTGGTGAAGTCAGAAGCTTCCTTTGGCTTGCTGGCTATTATTGCAGATTCGTAAAAGGATTTTCTATAATAGTCGCTCCTTTAAACAAATTATTGAGAAAGGAAGCTCCTTTCATTTGGATTGAGGTTCAACAATGAAGCTTCGATCAATTGAAACAAGTGTTGACTCATGCACCAGTTCTGACCCAACCCGAGTCTGGAAAAGACTACACAGTTTACAGTGATGCATCCCATCTCAGGTTAGGATGTGTATTGATGCTAGAAGGCAAGGTTATTGCTTATGCTTTGAGACAAATTAAGCCACACGAGATGAATTATCCCACCCACAACATTGAATTGGCTGCAGTTGTCTTCGCATTGAAAATCTAGAGACATTATCTATACGGAGAGAAATGCAATCTTTTCAATGACCATAAAAGCCTCAAATATTTGTTAACCCAAAAGGAGTTGAACCTTCGGCAACAGAGGCGGCTGGAACTTCTTAAAGATTATGACCCGGTCATTAATTACCATTCGGGCAAGGTCTGTAACACCCCAAATTTGGGCCTAGATGTTTAGAGTCTGAACCAGATCGGTCTGGAAAACGGTTCGAATCTAAAAGGGAGTTTTGGGGAACACCTAGTTCGGGATACTTTAAAAATATAGAAAAATATCTAAAAATCCTCATTTAATATGTATATAAGGGAATGGTGGAATCAATTTTACAAAATAAGGTTTGGAAATACTACATTTCGGTGTAGTGACCAAACACAGTTTTTGCAAAGTTAAGTGGTGACTGTTTTGTAAAGGATTGAAACTTTGAATATTTAAGGGGCTAATTTTACCAAAATGTTTTCATCAGATTTTTCCTTAATTTGGGTGATTTAATTAATGTTTTAATTAAAGAAAATGAAGGTGATTAAATTAGGAAACCACCTTTGACTTTTCATAACTACTTTTCACAAATTTTCCCTCATTTTATTTTCTCTCAAATTCCTTTCAACCAAACACTTTCTCTCCAGCAAATTTACTTTGATTTTCACTTCATTTGATGACATTTCAATGTCTCTTTGATTATTAATCAATTCCTCATCAAATCCACTTGATTTCTGCATTGAATTTTCAAGAAAACTTGCCCAAATCAAGGAGAAATCATCCATTAGAGGTAAGCTTCGTTCTTCTCCTCTAATGATCAGTTCTTTATGGAAATTCCTAAGTTATCAATCCTTTATTAATGATTTTTAAGTGGTTTTAATGTTAGAAACAAGAAATTGTCTTAAAACTCAAGATTTTGGAAGAGATCTTGAAGATTTTCATGCTGAATGATTGGGCTCTGTTTTGTGATGGTTTTCTAATGTATTTTGGATGTTAATTGATGTTACAAATGAGGTTTTATCAATCAAATCCTGACTAGGTTTGTTTTCCTATGTTTTGCTTGTTAGAATGGTGGTTTTGTTGTTCTGCTGTTGCTGGAGGTATGAGGGCATGTTTATGTTGCTTTTTGATGTTATCTGATGTTTAGAAAAGGTTAGAAGTGATAGATCTTGGCTGGGCTTTGTTTTGGGAGAGTTTGGAGATGATTTCGGTAGCCTAAATGAGGTTCTTGAGTAGAGCAGCGAGTTGGGTTGTGTGGCTGGTGATTTTAATGCATGGTGGTGCATTAATCCTCTGCTCTTATGTGTTAAAAATAGGGGAGAGTGATCCAGAAGCGATTGAGGTAGCGTTGGAGGTTTCAGACGCTTGGGAGGCTTGTCGGCTAGCATAGTGTTGTGTATCGGTGAGTGAGATCGTGTTTTCCAGCTTTGGAATGATTTTGAAAAGGGGTTTGGGAACTTAAATTTATGCTTGAAACGCCGGTTTAAGTTCAGAAGTAAGTGAAGTGGATTGCTCTCTCAATTGTGCCATTATTGTTTTGAAAACTATCAAAATGGATTTTGATGAGATTGATTTGGCAATGTGGTTTAATTTGTTGTTTGAGCATGGTTGTAAAGCATGTGAGTTAGTTGTCAAACTTGGTTTGAAGAATGATGCATGAAATTAATATTCCTTGAGAGTATGTGTTGTTAATTTGCGTCTTTAAGGCAATGTTCGACGTTTTGGCCTTGAAGGTGTTGCATGCTTTAAAAACAATGAGTGTGTTGATGATTTTAACATGATATATTGGCATAGGTGATGTAAAGATTACCAGATATATTGATCGATCAATAGGATGTAGAGTGCACTATAAACTAAAATTGTACGTGCTCTTGGGATTCGTCCCAATGAGAGACCAATGATGGGCATTCCATTGGAGTAGGACTTGGTGAAATATCCAAGCTTTTTGGCAACAAGAGTTATTGCCATGAGACCGATGATGGGCATTCCATCGGAGTAGGACTTGGTGAAACATCCAAGCTTTTTGGAAACAAGAGTTATTGCCATGAGACCGATGAGGGGCATACCATCGGGGTAGGACTTGATGAAATACTCAAGCTCTTGGGTGGAAGTAGAAACCGCCATGTGAGTACGGTGTTGGTAGAAGCCACCGAAAAATTATGTTCTAGACGGGTGAGTACGATGAAGGTAGATGCCACCGGAAGTGTCTAGTGAGTTGTCCGCATATCCGTGTACAATTCAGTATGTAAATGCCAATATATGAGAATGTGTGTAACATGTACCAATTCTTGAAATGTTTTATACTATGAGAATTGCATATGAGATAGTGAGGTTATGAAATGCTTTTGTGTAACAAGCATGAGTGGCTTTTCCATGAGTTTTGCATAGGTTGTATGCATGAGATAGCTAGATGGTACATGTGGTTTTCAAATGGAGATTTTGAGTTTATGAAATGCTTTTGAGTAACAAGCATGTGTGGCTTTGCCATGAGTTTTGCATTGGTAGGATGCATGAGATAGATACTTGATACATGAGATTTCAAATGATGATTTGCTTTGAAATGGTTTTCAAGCATGAGTAAGGAAGAGTGTGGAGTGGAAGTGGTTTCCAAGGAAATTGGTTTACACTTTGTATAAAGCATTTATGCAAGAAAGGGGTTTAACATAAGTTATTGTAAAAATGTTACTTGGGGTTGGGTTCCTTAGTGCATTTGGGTTTAATGTTGGTCTCTAATTTGAGCGATGCATATTTTAAGGTGTTGATGATTAAATGAGGTTTTCAAACAATACTTTGGTTTAAAGAGGGGTGATTGCATTTAAAAAAGGTTTATGGTTTGCTACATTTATGGTGTTTTGGTTTTGAGCATTCCTCACTAAGCATTATGTGCTTACGCTCTTTTTTGTCCATCAATGCAGATAAATGAATTTGGGACAGCAAGAAGCAAGGGATTTAAGAAGAGTTCCACTTGAGAAGTATGTTTTGGTTTATAGCTATAGATAATAAAGGCAATGGGGGAAAGTCTTTTATGTTGTTGTGTAAAGAGATTGTTTATCTTGAGCAAGTTCGGTTTATGGTTTGATACTTGTTGATGATCGTTTTGCGATATTTGGATCTTCTTCTTCTTAGTTGGGTATAGCTATGCTCTTTAGTTAAAAGTAAGAACTTGTGTTGAATGAGATAAATGAGTTGGTGTGTTTAATGCTTGTAATGTATCTAGCTTTTGTTGCAAAATGATGGTCTTAATGCTTAGCATGTTGTTGATACGTTGTGGAATTTTTAGTATGTTTGATGGTGTTTTGAAGTGAAAAACCATATGTTTCTACTGTTTTTGGGCAGGGTGTATCGAAACACCCATAGCTGTTTCGAAAAGGGTGCCTGGAATGGCCTGGTCGGTTCGGAACAGCTAGAAGTGTTTCGAAACACTTTGGCTAGTGGAAGTGTCTGTTCCGATACGGGTCTCGGAACATACCCGCGTACCGAAACGGTTAACACCGTTTCGATACGGGTGTTTCGGTACGGGTGTCAGTGTTCCGGAACGGTGGACCATTGGGTTGTGTTTTGAATTGTTCAAGTTTGCAAGTCTTGCATTTTAGTCCTAAATGTTGTGATTGCAATTGCCTGATCTTGAGATGTCTTTTTAAGCTGAAATTTGGCAGAGAAGCATGTAACATGATTAATTTCATAATGGTAATCCTAAAACTTATAAAGTCCCTCTAATTTACAAAAATTACATTTTGGTCCCTAAAAGTGTATTTCTTACAATTGAGTCCCTAATTGATATCTGATCGTTGTGTCTTTCTCATATATGTTTCGTGAGTACTCACTTAGGTTTAATATGTATTTAGACAAGATTAAAATGAAAAAAGGGTCGTTAATCGAGGTTGACTTTCGGGTCGACTTTGGTTTTCCTCGTGTAATCTTCGTAGTTCGGGTCAAGCGTCTAGGCCGAGCTAAGGGGGTTACAAGGCCAACGTTGTAGCTGATGCACTCAGCCACAAACCTTCTCCTGGTAAGCATTGACAATAAACTTGAAGTTATATGTATTGTGAAGTACATTAACTTATTGTAATATTGTTATATTGTAGCCCATCGAGCAATTAAAGCTCACTTCCGACTTCGGAAGCATCACTGTCTTGTAGCTGAACTTCAACTTCAGTCTACCATTGTCTCGTGAATCAAGGATTTGCAATAGCATGATCCTGAGCTTCAAACCATTGTCTCTAAGCTACCGGATAACCCTGACTTTGAAATAAACTCTGAAGGACTCTTATGTTTTCATGATCGAGTTTGTGTACCTAATGATGAATCTCTTCGCACCAATATCCTTTCGGAATCTCATTTGAGTTCTTTTTCCATTCACCCCAGGTCAGTGAAGATGTATAAAGACCTACGTGAACTCTATTGGTGGTCGGGCATGAAGCAAACATAGTTGATTTCATTTCCGAGTGCCTCATGTGCCAACTTGTCAAGGTAGAACTTTGTGCTCCTACTCGACTATTACAGCCTATCGATCGACCGAAATGGAAATGGGAAAAGATAACTATGGACTTTGTTAGTGGTCTACCGTTATCTTCTGCAAAGCATGATGCTAAATGGGTCATTGTAGATCGCTTCACGAAGTCAACTCATTTTATACTGGTTAGAATGGATTACGGTCTTCCCTAACTAGTTGATTTGTATATCAAGGAAGTAATTCGACTCCACGAAGTACCTAAGTCTATCATCTCTGATCGAGATCCTCGATTTACATCTCGGTTTTGGAGGACCTTACAAGGAGCTCTGGGCACCAGAGTTAATCTCAGTACAACTTTTCACCCTCAATCTGATGGTCAGTCAGAAAGGGTAATCCAGGTAAATCATCAAAAAATTTCCATTGAAAATCATAGAAGTTTGTATTGTCATTGAACCTTGCTATACATATCTTGGAAGACATGCTTCAGGCATGCATTATCGACTTTGGGGGAACTTGGGAAAAATCTCTACCTCTAGTTGAATTTGCTTATAACAACAGCTACCAAGAATCCATTCAAATGGCCCCGTATGAAGCGTTGTATGGTACACGGTGCAGGACTCCATTTTGTTGGACGAAGCTTGGTGAGGGAAAGATATTAGGCCCTGACTTGCTTCGAGAAATCGAAGAGCGAGTCGCTATAATTCATGATTGTTTAAAGGCTGCCTTTGATCGATAAAAGGCTTAAGCTGATCTTAAAAGAAGAGACATTGAGTACGAAGTTGGGGAGAAAGCCTTCCTCAAA
Source organism: Hibiscus trionum (assembly GCA_030270665.1). Classification (NCBI taxonomy): domain Eukaryota; kingdom Viridiplantae; phylum Streptophyta; class Magnoliopsida; order Malvales; family Malvaceae; genus Hibiscus; species Hibiscus trionum. The sequence continues at coordinate 2,350,308 of BSYR01000004.1, forward strand.
GTGTCACCGTGGAAGAAAGTCTTAAGATTTGGCAAAAAGGGAAAATTGAGTCCCCGATTCATTGGACCCGTTGAAGTTATTGAAAGAGTTGGCCCAGTGGCATATCGGCTATTGCTACCCTTAGAATTGAGTAAAATCCATGATGTCTTCCATGTATCAATGCTTCGTAAGTATCGTTTTGATCCCTCACACATTGTGGAACATGAATCTGTAAGGTTGACTTTGACTCTCTCTTTTTTTCTTTCAGAATTTCGATTTTTTTTTTGCTTTTGTATTTTTTTTATTTCTTGTAGTGCAGAAAGTGCTATAATCCAACCAAAGCTCTGATTACCATATGATAATATGGTAGCGTTGCTTCAGAAACAACGTTCCTTGTCTGTAAAGGATCTAGGATAGTAGCAAGCATATCTCTGCAATAAAAACAAATATGGATGACATTTTATGTTCAAAATAACAAGAAATGTAACACCCCAATTTTGGGCTTAGAAGTTTAGGGTCCGAACCAGACCAGTCTGAATTTCGGTTCGAATATAAAAGGAGGTTTTCGGGAAAGCCTAGTTTAGGATGCTTTAAAAATATGGAAAAATAATTAAAAATCCTCTTTTAATATATATAGAAGAGTGGTGAAGTCAATTTTGCAAAATAAGGTTTGGAAATACTACATTTCGGTGTAGTGACTAAAATGCTATTTTTGAAAAGTTTAGTGGTGATTGTTTTGTAAGGATTGAAACTTTGAATCTTTAAGGACCTAATTTACCCAAAAATGATTTCTCTAGATTTTTCCTTAATTTGGGTGAATTAATTAATGTTTTAGTTAATTAAATGAAAAGGGAAACTACTTTTTGGAATTTCATAACTACCTTTTTCCTAAATTTTTCCCATTCCTTTTTCTCTCAAAATTCCATCATCCAAACACTATTTCTCCAGCAACTTTTGCATTGATCTTCACTTCAATTGATGAGATTTCTATCATCAATTAATTCCTAATCAATCTTGCATCAAATACTTTTGATTTCCTCATTCAATTTTCAAGGAAATTGGCTCAAATCAAGGAAAAATCACCATTTAGAGGTAAGATTGTTCTTCTCCTCTAAATACTTAGTTCTTTACTAAAATTCCCAAGTTGTCAATCCTTAATTTAAGTTTTATAAATGGTTTTAACGTTAGAAACTTGATTTTGGCTTAAAACTCAAGATTTGGAAGAAATCTTGAAGAATTTCGTTTTGAATGCTTGGGCTCTGTTTTGTGATGATTCTTAAATGTATTTTGGATGTCTAATGATGTGGAAATGAGGTTTTATCATTGCAATCCCGAATAGGTTGTATTTCCTAGGTTTTATCATTGCAATCCCGAATAGGTTGTATTTGGACGAGTTAAGGTGTATTTTGGATGTTGATTGATGTTTAGAAATGGTTAGAAGTGATGGATCTTGGCTGGGTTAAGTTGTGAAAGAGTATGGAGGTGTTTTCGGTTGTGTTTGGTAGCCGAAATGTTGGTTTTGGGTAGATCAGCGAGTTTAGGTGTGTGGGATGAAGATTTCAATGCATGATGATGCATTAATCCTCTGCTTTGATGTGTTTAAAACAGGGGAAGCATCTTCGGACACTATTGGAGTTGATCCGGAGGCTTGATTGGCGTTTCGGCAAGCGTGTGAAACGTAATCGGTGAGTGGAGTTGGGTTTCCAGCTTTGAAACAATTATTTGGAGGTTTTGGGAGCTTAGTTTAAGTCTAAACAACTTAGCTAAGCTCAAGAGTAAGTTTTCGGAAAAAACTCCCTCGGATGTGCTATGAAGTAGCTTGATGCATTGATTATAAATTGCATGTTTAAATTCTGTTTTGAAAGCATGTTTTAGCATGGTTAATGCTGGTTTTGAAAGCCATGTGTTGAAGGATGCTCAAGGTAAGAGATCCTTGTTTTGGCATGTTGCTAAATTGGTAATGATGCATGGTGTTTAATGGCTTTGTTTAATGCTTTAAAACAGTGAATTGATGATGGTATTTGATGTATATTGGCAAGTGATGAATTGGTTTTAAAGTACTTGAATCGGATATAGTTAGCCGGCTATAGGATTGGGTGCACCGTGAATAAAGTCGCCTTGGATGTTGAGGGGTTGTGATTGTACCGTAAACTCCATCCAAGTACCCTAACGAGTGAGGTAAGATTACAACGGTGGTTAAAAGTCCGTGTGTGGATCTTGTGTTATGTGTCCCTTGCACTCGTTAGTGGAATTATACAACTACCGATGAGTGATGTAGAGGGGTTATGATTGTACCGTTAAACTCCATCACGAGTGTTGAGGGGTTGTTATTGTACCGATAAACTCCACCTTATGTTGTTCGGTAGTGTGTATGAAGCGTGTGGGACAACGCTTGTAATCCGCGTATCCGATTGTGTTTTGTGTTATAAATGGTTATGAACTATCACTTGAAAGCCAATATGATGAGTTGAATGTAATGAAGCATGAGATGCTTGTAAAGTATGCAAGGTTGCATGAAAATAGATGAGCATGTGTTTAAACGCTTTGTTGAAAGTGTTTTCTAAAATGCATTATTGTGTTGTTTTCTTTAGAGCATGCCTCACTAAGTAATTGTGCTTACACTCTCTCTCTTGTACCAATAATGCAGATAATTGAAGTGTTTTAGGGCAGCAAGGAGGCTAGAGTGTCCAAGGGAAACCAAGCTCATGTATGGTGATGTTTTCATACACTGTTAGTTTTGGTAATTTGGCAATGGGAACCTAAGATGTGTTTTGGGAGATGTGTTGAACTCCCTAGGTTGTGGCATGTTGTTTTTGATGGTTTGAACTTGTAAATGGCCTTTTAATGCTTGTTTTGGAGATTGGTTGATTGCTTGGTTTTTTATAATAGGAAGCATGCCTATAGATATGTGAAATTCCATGATTGATGCTATGAATGTGTTTAGGAGGTGCAATCATGCTCTATATATGTATGATGACTTGTTGGCATGATTAGGAAGTCATTAGGTTGTGTTTGAGTGGATTTATGTATGAAAATCAGCAAAATCTGCAGCTTCTAGGCAAACCGTATCGGAACAGGCACTGGCGTTTCGAAACGGGGGCCTGTAATGGCCTTCGTGTTTCGAAACGGCTGGAGGCTGTTCCGAAACGATTTGGCTACTGGAAGGCCCTGTTTCGGAACCAGTCTCGGAACAAACCCGCGTTTCAGAACGGTCAATGTCGTTTCGAAACTGGTGACCGTTGGGCACTGATTTGAATGGTGTTGAAGTTTGCAAGCTTTACGTTTTAGTCCCGAAAGTTGATATTGCAATTGTATGAGTTCGAGATGTCCAAATAAGGTGAAATTTGACAGGGAAGCATGTAATATAACTAATTTAATATTGGTAACTTTAAAATCAGTTATGACCTTCTAATTTATAGAATTTGCAATTTGGTCCCTAAACTTGTGTTATGTGCAATTGAGTCCCCGTATGCTATCCAATCGTTGTGCCTTTTCAAACAAGTCTTATGGGATCTCACTTAGGTTTAACGTGCATCTAGACAAGATTAAAAAGAAAAAAAGGTCGCTAATCAAGGCTGACTTTCGAGTTGACTTTGGTTTTCCCCGTGTAATCTTCGTAGTTCGGGTCAACCGTCTAGGCCGGGCTAAGGGGGTTACATTTTTTGGTATCAGAGCTTAGTTCTCGTGTATTTGGGAATTGTTATGTGGGTGATGTATGTGTTTTTTCATGATGGACCTTTTAAGTGAAGGAATGTTTTATGAATTGTGATGTATGGTTGCAATTGTGATGCTATGCTATGTTGAAGCATGTTAGGGGAACCCATTGCCATATCAAAACTAATGAAAGGAATTGTTTTTGGAAAATGAGCTTGAGTACTTGGATTACTTACCTTGTTGAGCCTAATTATGTTTATTGCATTTGTGTTAGTGCATTGTTTTTATTGTAAATGGGGCCTCATAGAGTGATGAGAATGAATACGAGAGCTATGGCTCATAATGAAAATGAGGAAAATGCTGATAATGTTGTGGATTTACCTCCTCCCCTTGGTGGTGGACCACCCGGCGGTGATGGTGCTGGAGGTGATAATGCTGGTGTTGGTGTTGGTGCTGGGGTCGTTGGACCTGAAGGTGTGCAGGGGCAAGCTGCTCCTGACATGACTGTGTTGATTCAGACTATTGCGGGAGCCTTTAGGCAGCAGTAGCCGGAGCTCACGGAGCTGCGCATCAGGGTGATGCTAATGGGAGATTACCTTTGGAACGTCTTCGCAATCTGGGAGGGACTGAGTTCAGAGGTTTATCTCCTGAAGGATCTGAATCTTGGTTGGAAAGCACCAAGAGGATTTTGGGGCAAATGAACTGCAACAATATGCAGAAGTTGGGTTGTGTGGTGTCACTGCTGCATGATGACGCTTACACGTGGTAGACGACCACTGTCTCCGGAATGTAGGAAAATGATGTGACTTGGACGTTCTTCTTGAACGCGTTCAAGCGAAAGTATCTAGGTGTGCGATACCTAGATGAGAAAAAAAGAGAATTCATGTCTCTTGTGCAAGGAAGCATGACGGTGGCTGAGTATGAGATCCAGTTTGTCCGCCTTAGCCAGTACACACCTGAGCTAATCCCTGATGAGCAGGAGAGGTGTGAACGTTTCCGTTATGGTTTGGTGACGGACGTGAAGACTTTCATACTTGCTGCCAAGTATACGGATTTTGATGTATTGGTGAGTAGAGCGAAGGACATTGAGCAGAACTTGGGTATGTCTTCCAGAGGCGTTGGTTCTAGCTCGGGAAAAAAACCTGCTGATTATAGTTCCGGTGGTGGACGGAACAAGAGAGGACGAGATAAGAGGTATCAGTCTTCTGCTAGGCGTGGCAATGGAGGGCATAGTGCGCCTGTTAAGGGAGATAGGATTAGAGCCGATCATAACACGTGCTGGACGTGTGGATCTCGTGGCCATATGAGGCGAGATTGTCCTTGAGCAACGAGGGAGGTTCAGCCTCCTGTAGCAGTGACCGGTAATTCATGCTAGAATTGTGGTTCGGTAGACCACATGAGGAGAGAGTGTCCTTTGTTGGCCGGTGGTGGTCAGGGATGTGCTCCTGGGGTAGTTGCACCACAGAGAGGTCGTGGGCGCGGCCGTGGTAACTTCCAGCACAGAGATGTTGGTGGGAGGAATGTGGTAGATGTGGTGGCTATTCAACCTGAGGGTGGTGGCCAGGCTCGAGTGTATTCTCAGCGCGAGGGAAGGAATGATACGGATGTGATCGCAGGTACCTTTACTTTGCAATCCTTGTCATTACTTTCCTTGATTGATTCTGGATCTACACACTCATACATATTGCGTGAACATGCTCAATTGCTTGGTTTACTTGTTGAGTCTTTGGATGTTGGTATGCGTGTGACTAGTTCCTTTGGGGAGACAGTCGTAACACGGAAGTTGTATAGAAGATTTCCCTTAGAAGTGCAAAACCATGTTTTTCCTGTTGATCTCATGGAATTGCCATTCTATGGTTTTGATGTAATCCTTGGAATGGATTGGCTTGTTGAACATCGAGTTGTAGTGGATTTTGAGAACAAGCGAGTTTCGTTGAAACTTGCGGATGATTACGAGTTAGTGGTGGTTGGTTGGAAGCAAGCCGAATGCTGAGGCAGGGTTGTGAGGCTTATCTAGCCTTTGTTATGAATCCTAGCTCTAAGGAGTTTCGAGTTCAAGATATCAGGAATGTGCGAGAGTTTCCTGGAGTGTTTCCGGAGGAGTTACCTGGATTACCTTCTAGTCGAGAGGTGGAGTTTGGAATTGAGTTGTATGAAAACACAACCCCGGTGTCCATTACTCCTTATCGAATGGCACCTAAGGAGTTGAAGGAGCTGAAGACGCAACTTCAGGAGTTGCTTGATCGTGGGTTCATTCGGCCGAGTGTGTCACCTTGGGGTGCACCGGTCTTGTTTGTGAAGAAGAAGGATGGCACTATGAGAATGTGCATCGATTATCGTCAGCTGAACAAGTTGACTATCAAGAATTGGTATCCTTTGCCGAGGATTGATGATCTTTTTGATCAGTTTCGGGGAGCGGCTGTGTTCTCTAAGATTGACTTAAGGTCAGATTATTACCAGCTTAAGATGAAGGATGTGGATGTGCCAAAAACAGCCTTTAGAACGAGGTTTGTGCATTATGAGTTCCTTGTAATGCTGTTTGGTTTGACGAATGCTCCTGCAGCTTTTATGGACATGATGAATAGAGTGTTTCATGAATACTTGGACAAGTTTGTTGTGGTGTTCATTGATGATATCCTTGTGTACTCTCGTACTGAGGAGGAGCATGAGGGGCATTTGCGGATTTTGTTGCAGGCGCTGTTGGAGAATCAGCTTTATGTTAAGCTGAGCAAGTGCGAATTCTGGCTTAGGGAAGTTGTTTTCCTTAGTCATGTGGTTTCTGCTGAGGGGATTCGTGTTGATCCTCAGAAGATTGAGGCGGTGATGAATTGGAAGCCTCCTAAGTCTGTTCAAGAAGTCCGTAGTTTTCTTGGGTTGGCAGGATACTATCGGAGGTTTATGGATGGATTTTCAAAGATTGCTGCACCTTTGACGAAGTTGTTGCAAAAGGATGTCAAGTATGAGTGGACAGAAGCAAGACAACAAGCTTTTGAGAAGCTTAAGGCAGCTTTGACGCAAGCTCCTATCTTGGTTCAACCTGAATCAGGGAAAGAGTTTGTGGTGTACAGCGACGCATCCTATGTGGGTTTGGGGTGTGTGTTGATGCAAGAGGGTAAGGTTGTGGCTTATGCATCGCGCCAGTTGAAGGTGCATGAGCGCAATTATCCTACGCATGATATTGAGTTAGCTGTGGTGGTTTTTGCGTTGAAGATTTGGAGACATTACCTCTTTGGTGAGAAGTGTATTGTGTATACGAATCACAAAAGTTTGAAGTATCTGATGTCTTAGAAAGAGTTGAATCTTAGGCAACGACGTTGGGTGGAGTTGCTTATAGATTATGATCTGACGATCGAGTACCATCCAAGAAAAGCTAATGTTGTAGCGGATGCCTTGAGTAGAAAGGTGGCAGTGGAGTTAAGGGCTATGTTTGCTAGCTTGAGTATTTCGCGAGGTGGAGGGCTTGTGGCTGAATTGCAAGTGAAACCATCTTTGGTTCAGTTGATAAAGGATAAGCAGTTGTTGGACTATTCTTTGGAAGTGAGCTAAACTTGAGCTGACTGGAAATGAGCTGAGCTGAAACGAACTAGCTGAAAGCGTGATGAGCTGAAAAATGAGCTGGTTACACTCTCTGGAACTGGAACCAAGCTACATACACTCTGGTGAGCTGGAGATGAGCTGCACACACTCACTTGAGCTGGAGTTGAGCTGCATATGCTCACTTGAGCTAGTGTCCTCCTACGTACCTACGTTAAAAGGCAACAAGCTTCCATCAAAGCATTATAAACATAATGGAAACAATAATACAAGTTTTAAACACACCATAAGTGATATCAAACTAAGTAAAAACACGCCAAACATACTATATACATAGTAAACACGCTAATATAAATAATATAAGTATAAGAAATGTTACACATCAGTATGTAACAAATGAAAAGGCAAACTTCCCTGAAAGTTTGAAGTTGCATCATTGGGTGGCATAAACGTGCTCACATCAGTTTTGATCCCTCACACATTGTGTAACCTGAATCTGTAGAACTTCGACCAAATTTATCATACTAGGAAGAACCGATTCAAATCCTTGCTAGAGAAGTTAAGAGACTTCGCAACAAAACAGTATCGTTGGTTGAAGTGCTCTGAAGGAGCCACACTGTTGAGGAAGCCACTTGGGAACCTAAAGAGACCATGAAACAATAGTATACACATCTCTTCGGTTCAGGTAAAATTCGAGGACGAATTTTTCTTAAGGGGGAAGAGTTGTAACACCCTGAAATCCGGTCTAGTTAGAATTTAGTTCCGATGTCGGAAATCCTACATTAATGGAGTCTAAATATTGTATAGATTAGTTAATTATTGATATCGAACCCTATTTGAGCTTAAAACATCGTCATCATACTCTATTTAATAAATTTGAAACCCATATAGTGATTAAATTGAAGAAATTTCAAGTTGAAAGACAAGACTATAATGTAACAAGAATTGAGGGACTAATCTTGTGGTTAGCCCCCTTCTCCTTATGAAATTCCCATGAGGAAGCACCGAGAGAGCTTCCTTCAATTGAAGGAAATCTATCTCAAATAAAGACTTAAGGAAATAGTTAAGAATTAGCTTACCCCGTTTCAAGAGAAAGCTAGCACCTCTCCATCTTTGTAATTTTCATCACTTACCTCCAAGCACACACCTTCATTGGAGAAGTTATAAGCTTTGTTATTTCTTCGTTCCATAGATATCGAATTGTTGCTATCATTCGGTTAAGCAATAACCCTCAAACAATCGTTGGATTCAATGGATATATTGAGTTTAATATTGAGCTAGGGTTTTGACCATCCATGGATATTTCATCGTTAGTGTTTATATTAAAGTCAGATATTGATTTTGATATTGTTGTATTGAATTTGATATTAAAATATCGAACCTAAAAGTTTTCTATTGACTTTCTAGCTCAAGAAGTGGAGAAGAAGGTTTCACATTCTCCATCTCAAGCTAGAAACAAGGGGATTGTTATCTGAGAGCCTTGAAAGCTTTGGATTGCTAAGGTGAGTGTAGTCGGTGTCTCGGGTTTAGGCGAAAGGCCTTCCCGGATCATTATAGGATAATTTAGACTTCATCGCTAACATTGTTGTTGAAGAAATTGCATAGGATGGTTAATCGGACACTTTGGTAAGTATCGGTAAGTTTGTTATTGAAGATCGGATATAGTCATTGATATCGTCATTGATATAGTAATTGTTATCAGATTATTGTATAGAAATCATTGGACATTGATATTGACATTGGATTATGATATATTGATGATGAGTTATATATATATATATTTGTTATTGGTAATATTGAAATCATCGGACATTGGAATACTATTGATTATTGAAATGGATATGAACACTGGAACCTTGGATTTGAATAGACATTAGATACAATTGGCATGCCATAGAATTCATGAGCTCAGTGTATGAGTGGACTACGGTCCTAAGGCTACGACTTATATTGATTTGGCGAGGCGGGAGGATGTGTATTGATATTGGTCATTGTTGCGCTCCTGCAATAACTATAAATGATACGCAAATGGAGCAAGTATACACATCGAACGAGTAAAAAAGTGATGACTGAGTATCGTCTCCACAGGGATTGGAGGTGAACACAGTTTTCGTATCCAAATTGCTATAGTAACCAAATTGTAATGTGAGTATGCTGAGGCCGAATGAAGGATGAGAAAAATGTTGTAGCAAAACAAGCAAACAGAGAAGAGATAATCAAATGACAGATAGGTCCTCTCTCGGATACGAAGCTCTCTACGAAATGACTGGCTAACTCCTGAAGGATAACCCTCTGAAGTCTCTTAATACTGCTAACGAATCCTAGTTCTCTATACTATGCTCGACGAGATTTACTTAGGCTGCTTCTAAACTATCTCTAGCAAGAAGGCTGGGAGACTAAAATGCTACAGCAATACCTCTCGGCTTAACTATAAACACTTTACTCTCCTAATCTCTATCCCTCTTAGCCGTTTAAACCCATCACTTATCTCTAAGGTAAGTTGGAGTCCTTCCTCTTGGTGGTTACTCCATTGTTTATGGGATCTAAGGCTAGCTCTCTCGTTCACTCCCCCAAGCTAATGCTAAAGCAATGACCCTCTCTCAAAGGTTATCACGCACTACTCTAGCTGTCACTATTAGCTAAGGCATGCTCCCTCGATTACTACCCCCATCTGTACCTAGGGAACGACCATCACTCGAAGGCATCATAAGGAATGGCCTGTCTCTCGAGGCACTAACATCCCTAATCTCTTACAACCCTGGGTTGTTCCTAAAGAAAGGCCAACTCTCGAAGACGCTTAAGGTAGGGCATATATCTCAAACCACTGAAAACCCTAAGCTCTTACAACTTTAGGAATTTAAGCACGCCATAAACAAAGCATAGATCAAGAAAGAACAGTAAACTTTAACATCAAATTAAGAAAATCAACATAGTATTATCCAACAGAACACAAGCCATTTAAAACAGTTCATGGTTGGGCAATAATCAAACGTATCATTGTCATATAACTCTCCAGGTAAATAAATGCTATAGCAAAAAGGAGAGATAATCTCCCAGTTCGCTGGTGGACTGCCATGACCGCCTTAGGCTCACCGCCTCGGAAGAGGATGGTGAGGCCACGCCTCGAGCTCCCCGATGAAGGACACCAAGTCCGGTCAACGATGAAGTGCTCATCCCCTCTGTTGTGCTTCCTTTTGCACACTTTCTCCTTTTTCCCTCACTTTTTGCCTCTTCCTCCTTTGAAGAGATGAAGCCTTTATATAGTGGGCGGTCTTCTAGGGTTTTGGTGCCTTGGTATCTCCTTGAGGATCCCAAATAATATGCTCCGAGAAGCTCTGTCCACCAGGGGACAAAAAGGACGGACTGCAGATGGAGTGCGGTTGCTGCATAAAGCTGTCTGATAGTGTCAGGCGTCCTTTTTTGCACTTCGCGTGCTTGTACTTTTGTGCGCCAACTAGCCTTCTTTCTCCTACTTTGCTATAGCATTTTGTTCCTTGCTTCTTCCTTCACATTCTGCTCTGTCATCCTGCACACAAACAGCCAAAAACTACCTTTCACGCAGCGCCAACTCCATTCGAGCAATAAATTTGAAAGCACCCATAATATACTTAAAAATGCAACCTACATGCAATGTATGTACTTGAAAACAGGAAATTGCTATAGCAAAGAGGCATAAATATAGAGGTTATAGCGTAGCTATAACACCCCCAAACTTAAGCTATTGTTTTTCCTCAAGCAATGAGTAAATGTAAACAAAAGGGGTTGTTATGGCAAAGATTTAACGAGGAATTAATACCACGGCAGTGTTTCGGCTTTCAGAAAAAGATAGGCATTCAGTATCAACAACATTTATTTGAGACTGGCAAGATTTTCTCTTAAGAACAAGCTTCTAGTGAGTGTGTGCGCAAGATTACTTTCGAGCTATGCATGATATGCGAAGAAAAATTTTCAAGGAAGCTCAATAATAATGCCTTAGCAATGCATTTTCAAGTATTACAGACTTCCACAAAAATGTAAAAGGTACTTTTGCGAAGGGTGTCAGCTCATCACACCTACCGTCCTTAACTCTAGATGAGTAGGGAGCATACCTCTCACCCCCGAGCTAGTAGGTAGAGTCATCTTGTGACAACTTTCATTCACTCATGTTCTTTTCATTGCCACTTATTTATTTTGTTTCTTTTTCTATCTCTTTTCTTCTTCTTTTTTTTAGGCATGTGACCTGAAGACTGCACAGCGGAGTGTCCTTCTACAGTTATGCTATAGCATTTATTCAATTTCCAGTTTTAGGCACAGGGGAGTCTATTTTCTTTTAAGCTCATTTTTCATTCTTTCATGCGAGGCATTACTAAAGTCCTTCCTCAAAAGTTTTTCTAAACCTACCAAGCAGAGAAAGAAAGCAATTTGTGTCTAAAATTGTTTTCTATAGCAAACTCACTCCTAAGATAGTTCTTTAAGTCTCATGCAGTTGTAAAATTTTAAGTTCAGTCCTATTGAATTTCAAATGATCATCATTAAGCATCATCAACACAATTGCATATTTATTCCTAGCTAAACAAAATGACATAGCAAAACTTTTGTCTAATCTTACGATGCAAATGCTATGATCCTAAACTAAGCGAATGCGAAACACCCCCAAACTTGGAGATGCGTCGTCCGCGATGCATGAAAAAAAATGTTATGCAAAATGCTGATGCAAAAATAAACTAAAAAGAACGAAAATTAAAACTAAAAAAAAAGAAATTTGTACCTCATGGGTGCTGAGGATAATTGTCACTTGTGTCGTCCGTGGAGTGATCGTCGTGCGCCATCAGAACTATTGGGGTTGCACTATCGTCAGATGGAACAGGGACTGGATCGGTTGGTTTGACCGTGCGCCATGTTGTGCGTTTATAACGTTTCGCCCTGGGTGCTGTAACATCCTTAGATGGTGGCACAACTTGGTTGGTTGCAGTGGTGGGTGCTGCCTCAGCCATAGGCTGATCATCGTCACTCAAAGTGGTGACTGGTTCCCTTTGGGGTGCAGGTGGCTGTGATGTTGTTGTAGCAGGCTTCTTGTCCTTCTTGTTCTCTTCCGACTGGATGTGGAAGAAGGATCGATTTGTTGTGACTTTTGGGCAGGGTTCTGTTCTTCTTAGGCTGAGGGGTTTCGAGTCTCTGGTTCATGGGCTGTAACGACCCGATTTTGGGCCTAGATGTTTTAGAGTTCGAATCGGACCGGTCGAGAATAGTTCAAATCTTAAAGGGAGATTTAGGGAACACCTAGTTCGGGATATTTTAAAAATATGGAAAAATATCTAAAAATCCTCATTTATTATATGAATGACTATGGTGAAAATAATTTTACAAAATAAGGTTTGGAAATACTACATTTCGGTGTAGTGACCAAATCACAGTTTTTGCAAAAGTTAAATAGTGACTGTTTTGTAAAGGATTGAAACTTTGAATCTTTAAGGAGCTAATTTTACAAAAATGTTTTAAATCATATTTCTCCTTATTTTGGGTGATTTTATTAATGTTCTAATTAAAGGAAATAAAGATTGATTAAAGGAAAAACTATCTTTGACTTTTCATAACTACCTTACGTCAATTTTCTCTCATTTCATTTTCTCTCAATTTCTCTTCAGCCAAACACATTTCCTCCATCAATTAGCCTTTGATTTTCTTTCCTTTTGATGAGATTTCAATCTCCTTTTGATTCCTAATCTTTTCCTCACCAAATCCTCTTGCTTTCACATTGGATTTTCAAGAAAACTTGCCGAAATCAAGGAGAAACCAGCCATTAGAGGTAAGCTTCGTCCTTCTCCTCTAATGATCAGTTCTTTACTGAAATTCCCAAGTTATCAATCCTTTGTTAATGATTTTGGAGTTGCTTTAATGTTAGAAACAATAAATTGTATTAAAACTCAAGGTTTTTGGAGAGATCTTGATGATTTTCGTGGTTGATGGCTAGGCTCTGTTTTGAGGTTGTTTTCTAATGTATTTTGGATGTTAATTGATGTTATAAATGAGGTTTTATCAAACAAATCCCGAATAGCTGGAGGTTTTGGTGCTCTTTTATAGCTGGAGGTATAAGGACGAGTTTTTGGTGGTTTTTGATGTTGATTGATGTTTAGAAATGATTAGAAGTGGTAGATCTTGGCTGGGCTTTGTTTTGGAAGAGTTTGGAGATGATTTCAGTTGTTTTTTGTAGCCGAAATGAGGTTCTTGAGTAGATCAGTGAGTTTAGGTGTGTGGCTGATGATTTCAATGCATGATGATGCATTAATCGTCTGCTCTTATGTTTTATAAACAGGAGAGACATATTCGAACGCCTTTGGTGTTGATCCAGGAGCTAAGATAGCGTTTTAGCGAGCAAGCAAAACGTAATCGGTGAGTGCGAATGGTTTTAGAAGTCCTTGAGGGACAAAGAAACAAGGTTTGGGGATTTAGGAAAGGTTTGAAACACCTTCCTAAGTCCGGAAGTAAGTATTGGCTAGATTGCTCTCTTATATGTGGTGGTTGCCCCTAAAATGCTTTTACATGCTCATGGTTTGAGATAGATAAATTCCTACTGTTTTTATGCATGATTTGTAGCATGAGATGATGCTTGAAATGATTTCATGAAATAACATGTTGCATTTATGAGTTTTGAGCTTTTATTTTAAAGCATGATTGTGACTTTTCGGTGAATGTGTGATATATGAACATTGATGTGTGATTCAATTGAGATGAATTTGTGATGCTATACTATGTTTGGAGTACTTGGATTACTTACCTAATTGTGCCTAATTGAGTTTGTTGTATTTTTGTCATTGCATTGTTTTTATTATGAGGCCACGTAGAGAGCTGAGAATCAATACTCGATCTATGGCTGAGAATGAGAATGTAGAGAATGCTGAGGATTTACCTCCTCCTCCCCCTGGTGGAGCACCTGGTGGTGGTGGAGCTAGGGCTGGTGCTGCTGGAGTTGGTGCTGGGGTTGCTGGACCCGAGGGAGGTCAGGGGCAAGCTGCTCTTGATATGACCGTGTTGATACAGGCTATTGCTGGAGCTTTCCAAGCAGCAGTAGCTGGAGCTCATAGAGTTGCACCTCATGATGGTGCTAATGTGAGATTGACGTTGGAGCGTCTCCGCAGTCTAGGAGGGACTGAGTTTAGAGGTTTGACACCGGAAGGTTCCGAGTCTTGGTTAGAGAGCGCCAAGAGGATACTTGGACAACTGAACTGCAGCAATGTTCAGAAGCTGGGATGCATTGTGTCACTACTGCATGGTGATGCGTATACGTGGTGGATGACCACTATTGCGGGAATAGAGATGATGAAGTGACCTGAACATTCTTTTTGAATGCATTCAAGCGGAAATATTTGGGAGTTCGCTACCTCGACGAGAAAAGAGGGAGTTTATTTCCCTTGTGCAAGGGAGCATGTCTGTGGTTGAATATGAGATTCAGTTTGTTCGCGTTAGCCAATATGCGCCTGAGCTGATCCCTAGCGAGGAACAAAGGTGTGAACGGTTCCGTTACGGGCTGGTGGCGGATGTAAAAACCTATATGCTTGCAACCGATTACACTGATTTTAATGTCTTGGTCACTTGAGCCAAGGACATTTAGTTGAATCTTGGTTTGGCGAGCCGAGCGGGAGGATCTAGCTCGGGAAGCGAGCTGCAGAACGCGATTATGGTAGGGATCGCAACAAGAGGCATAAGAATAGGAAGCCACATTTTGATGCTAGACGCGGGGGTGGTAACCCTGAAAGAGGTCACCAAGGACCTAATGCTTTCTTGAGGACTCCTGAGTGTAACCGGTGTGGTAGGAGACATGCTGGTGAGTGTTGGGGTAACCTTGGTACATGTTGGAACTATGGTAATCGGGGGCATATGAAGAAAGATTGTCCTCAGCCGCTGAGAGAGGGACAGGCTCCGGTGAGAGCAGCTGAGCCACAGAGAGGTCATGGGCGCGGCCGTGGTAATTTTCAGCGTAGAGATGAGGGTGGAAGGAATGTGGCGCATGTAGTGGATGTCCAACCTGAGGGTGGCGGTCAGGCTAGAGTGTATGCCCATCGTGAGGGAAGGAATGACACGGACGTGATCGCAGGTACCTTTACTTTGCAATCCTTGTCATTACTTTCTTTGATTGATTCTGGATCTACACACTCGTACATATTGCGTGAACATGCTCAAATGCTTGGTTTGCCTATTGAGTATTTGGATGTTGGTATGCGTGTGACTAGTTTCTTTGGTGAGACGGTTGTAACAAGAAAGTTGTATAGGAGATGCCCCTTAAAGGTGCAAGATCATGTGTTTCTTGTTGATCTTATGGAATTGTCATTCTATGGTTTTGATGTAATCCTTGGCATGGATTACTTGTTGAGCATAGAGCCGTTGTGGATTTCGAATGCAAGCGAGTTTCGTTGAAACTTGCGGATGATTATGAGGTGGTGGTGGTGGTAGAAAATGTAAAGTTTCTAGCTAATGTGGTGTCGACGTTTGAAGCAAGTCAGATGTTGCGGCAAGGATGTGAGGCTTACCTAGCCTTTGTTATGAATCCTAGTTCAAAGGAGGTGCGCGTTCAGGATATAAGGACCGTGTGTGAGTTCCCTGGAGTGTTTCCAGAGGAATTGCCTGGTTTGCCGCCTAGTCGAGAGGTTGAATTTGGAATCGAGTTGTATGTGAACACAACTCAGGTGTCCATTGTTCCCTATCGCATGGCACCCAAAGAGTTGAAGGAGTTGAAGACGCAACTTCAGGAGTTGCTTGACTGTGGCTTTATTCGGCCTAGTGTGTCACCTCGGGGTGCACCGGTCTTGTTTGTGAAAAAGAAAGATGGCACGGTGAGAATGTGCATCGATTATCGTCAGCTGAATAAGTTGACCGTCAAGAACAAGTATCCTTTGCCGAGGATTGATGATCTTTTTGATCAGTTTCGAGGAGCGGTTGTGTTTTCAAAGATTGACTTGAGGTCAGGGTACTATCAGCTAAAGGTGAAGGATGTGGATGTGCCGAAAACAGCCTTTCGAACGAGGTATGGGCATTATGAGTTCCTTGTGATGCCGTTTGGTTTGACGAATGCTCCTACTGCTTTCATGGATATGGTGAATAGGGTGTTCCATGAATTCTTGGACAAGTTCGTTGTTGTGTTCATCGACGATATCCTTGTGTACTCTCGTACTGATGAGGAGCATGAAGGTCATTTGAGGATTGTTTTGCAAGCGCTGTTGGAAAATCATCTTTGTGCTAAGCTGAGCAAGTGTAAGTTTTGGCTAAAGGAAGTTGTTTTCCTTGGTCATGTGGTTTCGGCTGAAGGGATTCAAGTTGATCCCCAGAAGGTTGAGACGGTGATGAATTTGAAGCCTCCTAAATCTGTTCATGAAGTTCGTAGTTTCCTTGGGTTGGCAGGATACTACCGGAGGTTTGTCGATGGATTTTCTAAGATTGCTGCCCCTTTGACGAAGTTGTTGCAAAAGGATGTTAAGTATGAGTGGACGGAGGCGAGACAACAAGCTTTTGAGAAGCTAAAAGCAGCTTTGACGCAAGCTCCTATCTTGGTTCAACCAGAATTAGGGAAAGAGATTGTGGTGTATAGTGACGCATCCTATGTTGGTTTGGGGTGTGTGTTAATGCAAGAGGGTAAGGTGGTGGCTTATGCATCACGACAGTTGAAAGTGCATGAGCGCAATTATCCTACGCATGATATTGAGTTGGCTACGGTGGTTTTTTTTCTAAAAATCTAGAGGCATTATCTCTATGGTGAGAAGTGTATTGTGTACACGGATCACAAAAGTTTGAAGTACCTGATGTCTCAGAAAGAGTTAAATCTTAGGCAACGACGATGGGTGGAGTTGATTAAGGATTACGATCTAACGATCGAGTATCATCCAGGGAAGGCCAATGTTGTGGCCGATGCTTTGAGCAGGAAAGTGGTGGTGGAGTTAAGAGCGATGTTTGCTAGCTTGAGCATATCAAGAGATGGTGGTCTTGTTGCTGAATTGCAAGTGAAACCATCTCTAATCCGGTTGATAAAGGATAAACAATTGTTGGATGATTCCTTGGTGCCACATGTGCAGGATATTGCTGAAGATAGGCCATCGGATTTCTTTTTTAATGATGATGGTGTTTTATGTTTTGGGAGTCGGATAGTGGTGCCGAATGATGTTGAGTTGAGGCGCACCATTCTGACCGAAGCTAATAGTAGTCCTTTTGCTATGCACCCTAGTAGTATAAAGATGTCGCTGAGTATGTAAGCAAGTGTATGGTTTGTCAGCGGGTTAAGGCTGAACACCAGTTTCCTTCAGGGTTGTTGCATTCGTTAAGGATCCCTGAAAGGAAATGGGAGTGGATCACCATGGACTTTGTGTCTGGTTTGCCTTTATCGCCATCAAAGAAGAATTATGTTTGGGTGATTGTGGATCGCCTTACGAAGTGTGCGCATTTCTTACATGTGCATACGACGTACACCTTGGATAAGCTTGCAGGGTTGTACATTGCTGAGATTGTGCGTTTTCATGGTGTACCAAAATCTATTGTGTCGGATAGAGATCTGAGGTTCACCGCAAGGTTTTGGGAGTGTTTGCATCAAGCATTGGGTACGCGGCTGAATTTCAGTACTTCTTATAATCAACAAACGGATGGACAGTCAGAGCGTTTTATCCAAGTGCTTGAGGATATGTTGAGGTGTTGTGTTATTGAGTTTCAAGGCTCTTGGGAGAAGCACTTGCTTTTGGTGGAGTTTGCTTATAATAACAGTTACCAGGTGAGTATTCAAATGGCATTTTATGAAGCTTTGTACGGGAGAAAGTGCAGAACTCCTCTTTGTTGGGCTGAAACAGGGCAAAAGTTGGTTTCGATGTCAGCCTTGTTGAAAGGAACCACCGAGAAGGTGAAGCTCATTTGTGAGCGGTTGAAGGCGGCATCAGATCGGCAAAAGTCTTACGCGGATTTGAAGCGTAAGGAGATAGAATTTGCGGTAGGTGACCGTGTGTTTTTGAAAGTTTCACCTTGGAAGAAGGTGATGAGATTTGGCCGGAAGGGCAAGTTGAGCCCAAGATACATTGGACCTTACGAGGTGATAGAACGTGTGGGTCCTGTTGCTTATAAGCTGAGACTACCTCAAGAGTTAGAAAAGATACATAATGTGTTTCATGTATCCATGCTTCGGAGGTATAGATCGGATCCTTCGCATGTTATGCCTGTGGAGGAAGTTGAGTTGAATCCAGACTTTACATATGATGGGAACTTGTTGAGATTTTGGATTCGGGTAGTAAGGTTCTTCGTGGTAAGACCATTGAGTTGGTCAAGGTGTTGTGGAGACATCGTGGTGCTGAGGAAGCCACGTGGGAAAGGAAGGAAGACATGAAGAAGCAATTTCCTTACCTTTTTCCTCCAGATAAATTTCGAGGACGAAATTTCTTAAGAGGGGGAGAGTTGTAACGATCCGATTTTGGGCCTAGATTTTTTAGAGTTTGAATCGGACCTGTCGAGAACGGTTCGAATCTTAAAGGGAGTTTTAGGGAACACCTAGTTCGGGATGTTTTAAAAATATGAAAAAATATCTAAAAATCCTCATTTATAATATTAATGACTATGGTGAAAACAATTTTACAAAATAAGGTTTGGAAATATTACATTTCGGTGTAGTGACCAAATCGTAGTTTTTGCAAAAGTTAAATAGTGATTGTTTTGTAAAGGATTGAAACTTTGAATCTTTAAGGAGCTAATTTTACCAAAATATTTTAAATCAGATTTCTCCTTATTTTGGGTGATTTTATTAATGTTTTAATTAAAGGAAATAAAGATTGATTAAAGGAAAAACTATCTTTGACTTTTCATAACTACCTTACGTCAATTTTCTCTCATTTCATTTTCTCTCAATTTCTCTTCAGCCAAACACATTTCCTCCATCAATTAGCCTTTGATTTTCATTCCTTTTTATGAGATTTCAATTTCCTTTTGATTCCTAATATTTTCCTCACCAAATCCTCTTGTTTTCACATTGGATTTTCAAAAAAACTTGCCCAAATCAAGGAGAAATCAGCCATTAGAGGTAAGTTTCGTCCTTCTCCTCTAATGATCAGTTCTTTACTGAAATTCCCATGTTATCAATCCTTTGTTAATGATTTTTGAGTTGCTTTAATGTTAGAAACAAGAAATTGTATTAAAACTCAAGGTTTTTTTAGAGATCTTGATGATTTTCGTGGTTGATGGTTAGGCTCTGTTTTGAGGTTGTTTCTAATGTATTTTGGATGTTAATTGATGTTATAAATAAGGTTTTATCAAACAAATCTCGAATAGGCTTGGATTCCTAAGTTTTGTATGCTAGAATGGTGGTTTTTGGGGTGGTTTTGCTGCTCTGTTATAGATGGAGGTATAAGGACGAGTTTGTGGTGGTTTTTGATGTTGAGTGATGTTTAGAAATGATTAGAAGTGGTAGATCTTGGCTGGGCATTGTTTTGGAAGAGTTTGGAGATGATTTCGATTGTTTTTGGTAGCCGAAATGAGGTTCTTGAGTACAACAGCGAGTTTAGGTGCGTGGCTGATGATTTCAATGCATGATGATGCATTAATCCTCTGCTCTTATGTGTTATAAATAGGGGAGACATCTTCGGACGCCTTTGGTGTTGATCTGGGAGCTTAGATAGTGTTTCAGCGAGCAAGCGAAACGTAATCGGTGAGTGTGAATGGTTTTAGAAGTCCTTGAGGGACAAAGAAACAAGGTTTGGGGATTTAGGAAAGGTTTGAAACACCTTCCTAAGTCTGGAAGTAAGTATTGGCTAGATTGCTCTCTTATATGTGGTGGTTGCCCCTAAAATGTTTTTACATGCTCATGGTTTGAGATAGATAAATTCATATTGTTTTTATGCATGATTTGTAGCATGAGATGATGCTTGAAATGATTTCATGAAATAACATGTTGCATTGATTAGTTTTGAGCTTTTGTTTTAAAGCATGGCAAATGTTATGGTTTTGAAATGAGATGAGAAAGATTTTAGAAAAGTTGCATGAAAAACAGTAGGTGTGATGATGTTTTAACATAATATATTGGCATAGAAGATGAGATACTTACCGGATATGATTGATCGATCAATAGGATGAGAGTACACTATAAAATAAAAATTCGTACGTGCTCTTTGGTTTAATCCAAAGGGAGAGACCGATGATGGGCATTCCATCGGGTAGAACTTGGTGAAATACCCAAGCTTTGTGGTGATGAGAGATTCCGCCATGTGAGTACGGTGATGTGAGATTCCATCGGAAGCGTCTAGTGGTTTGAGAATGATGTCTGCATATCCGAGAAGTAATGAGATGTGAAATGCCAATATAAAATATGAAAATGCTTTTGATTCACATGTACCTATTGATGAGATGATTTATGCTATGAGAAATGCATATGAGATTTGTATATGAAATGTTTTGGTTTTTACAAGCATGTGTATGGCCTTGCCATGAGATTTGCATTTGTTTAAATGCATGAGATAGAATTGAGGTACATGTGTATGGCCTTGCCATGAGATTTGCATTTGTTTAAATGCATGAGATAGAATTGAGGTACATGTGTTTTCAATGAAGATTTGCTTTGAAATGGTTTTCAAGCATGAGATAGAATGAGCATGTTGTAGAAAAATCTTTTGAGAAAGTGTTTTGAATAATGCATTATTGTGTTGGTTTTCTTTAGAGCATGCCTCACTAAGAAAATGTGCTTACGCTCTCTTTTACCAATAATGCAGATAATTGAGGTGTTTTCGGGCATCAAGAAGGTTAAGAACATCCAAGGAAGTGCAAAGCTCATGTATGGTGATGTTTTTATACGCTTTAGTTTTGATATTTGGCAATGGGATACCAAGGTTGTATTTGAGAGATGTGTTTTGAACTCCCTAAGTTTGTGGCATGTTTGTGATGGCATTTATGGGTTGTAATTGGTCCTAAAGGTTTGGTTTGATAGCTTATATTGGTTTTGTGGCTAAAAAGCATGCATATAGAATGGGTGAAAAACCATAAATATGATCTTTAGTGTCATAATAGGTTGTTGGTATGTTATGATGCTTTTTGAAGCATGTCTGAGTGGTTTAAAAGGTGAAAAACTAGCAAATTCTGTTGTCACTAGGCATAGTGTATCGAAACACCCGTAACTGTTTCGAAATGGGGGCCTATAATGGCCATAGCATTTTGGAACGGTTGAAGATGTTTCGAAACAATTTAGCTACTGGTGAGACATGTTTCGATACCGGTCTCGGAACACACCCGAGTACCGAAACGGTCAACACCGTTCCGATACGAGCGTTTCGGTACGAAGGACTGGTGTTTCGAAACGGATGACCGTTGGTTGATGATTTGAATTGTTTTAAGTTTCCATGCTTTTCATTTTAGCCCTGAATGTTGTGGATGCAATTGCTTGAGCTTGGAATGTCCTTTTTAGTTGAAATTTGACAGGGGAGCATGTAATATTACTAATTACATATTGGTAAACCTAAAATCTGCAAAGTCCTTATAATTTCTAGAAATTACATTTTGGTCCCTAAAAGTGTAATTCATGCAATTAAGTCCCTAAATGTTTTCCGCTCCCTGTGCCCTCCTCTCCCATGAATCTTGAGTATTCACATAGGCTTAATGTGCATCTAGAAAAGATTAAAAAGAAAAAAGGGTCGTTAATCATGGTTGACTTTCGGGTTGACTTTGGTTTTCCCCGTGTAATCTTCGTAGTTTGGGTTAAGCGTCTAGGCCGGGCTAAGTGGGTTACATGGGCTGGGGCTGGGTTGGTTTTCTTGGGAAACAACTAGCAACTAACTCTCTTTAATGAGGAGAGAGGTTTGAGGGTGATGGGAGCTGTCTTTTGTTAGGAAAGAGAAATGGGTCTCTTAATTGCTCAAGGAAAAAGTAGGAGAGAGAACTAGGTTATTTATGGCTAGGGTTTAATCTTCAATAAATAACCAAATATTCTCTTAATTAATTCCCTTTTATAATATCCTTTTTGTTTCCCTCCTTTTCTTACGTCATTCCAACTCCCAAGTTAAGACAAATTGTGTTCCCTACTAACTCTGATTTTCTTCACCAACCAATAAAATAATCCCCTTTTTGATGTACCACTTGCATGACTGATTAATACTACAGAGGACGTGTACTATGATACAGAATTTGCAGGATAATAGATTAAAAGAAAGGAAAAACAAAAGATAAGAACAAAGCTAAAAACACACAAAAACAAACTAATTACTGTTTATTGAAAATTCTAAGGCAAAAAAGAAAAAGTTAGGAGGTATACTATCAAGGGTCGGGAAGGTTGAGGTGAGACGTGGCTAGCCCCACTTCGTTTGAGTGATTTTCAGCATCTTGTTTTTTTTTCTTTTTGGTGGGAGTTTTCTCCAAATGTAGTAGCATTTATTTGCTATAGCAAATGTCTCGTGCTTTTCTGCCTTCCTCTTCTTTGTGATGATATCCTTGAGAAACTTAGCATATGTGGACATCTGGTCAATGGCCTCCAAGAGTGGCACAATGATATGCAACTGATCAAGGATATCTACAAACTTTTCAAATTGGAGATCTTCTTTCTGCTTTTTGAGTCTTTGAGGGAATGGTGGATGTGGCTTAGCTAAATTTACTGTAGCTCGTGAGGCTGTGTCTTTTGCTGTAACAAAAAGTTGCCTTTCCTTGATTGGTCTTTTGGCTTTGCTATCCTCCTTTATTCCTTCTACTTGATGTGGTTCCTGAAGATCTTCTTGTAGTGGCAGTAAGCTGGGTTGGGCTTCGTCCTTATCTCCACCCCCAAACTTATCACCTTTGTTAATCTCCGTGCCACTCCTTAGTGTGAGTGCACTACACTGTTCCTTGCCATAGTGCTTATTGGCTTCAGTGTCACTAGGCAACATTCCTTGTGGCCGCACGTACAAGGCTTGAGCAATCTGGCCCACTTGAGTTTCCAAGGCTCGTAAGGATGCATTATGACTTTGTAGAAGGGCTCCCTGATTTTTGATGTGTGCTGCCTGATCCTGTATCAAAACTTTCGTGGTCCCCATGAAGTCCTTTGTCATAGCCATGAACTCCTTAAAAGTAGACTCCAATGAATTGCTTGATGAAGGTGATTCTCCTTTCTGGTTTTGCCATGTCATATTCTGGCTGAAGTGGTGTGCCTCTTGCGGATTTTGTTGCAGCATTAGATTGGCCGAATTGTTGTTGTGCCCCTGATTATCCCAACTCAGGTTTGGGTGTTGACACCATCCTGGGTTGTAGGAGTTAGAATAAGGGTTGTTGTTGTTGTGGTTGTAGTTCCCCACATAGTTGGCAAATTCTGGATTGTCAGGGCAATTGTTGAGGTGATGATTGCCATCGCATCTTAGGCATGAGCTTGCTGCCTTAACTTCCTTCACTGTGTTGGAACGATGGAGATTCCTTAGCAAGTCTGCGATGTTGACCAACTGATTCAGTACTGAGTTGTCAACTTCACTTTCCTTGGCATCTTGAGTTCTCCTCCCCGTTCCAAGCCTTGTTGTTAGGAACTGATAATCGTTGTTTGCTACCTTGTCGAGGATGTCAAATGCTTCTTCCGGTGACTTGTCCAACAGTGTCCCATTTGCTGCAGCATCTATCAACATCCTTGTGGGTGCATTGACACCATTATAGAACATAACCACTTGGGTCCACTCATGATACACATGGTTAGAGCATTTCCTCAACAATCCTTTAAAACGGTCACATCACTCATACACAGATTCGTCATCAGACTGACGAAAGAAAGCTATATCATTCCTCAACTGGGTATTCATCACTGGCGGACTATGCCGTAGCAAAAGGTTCTTGCATAAATCGGTCCAACTTTTAATTGATCCGGCTGGTACTTCATTTAGCCATGCTCTAGCACGATCTCTTAGTGAATACGGAAACATCTTTAATTTCAACACATCCTCGTGCACCCCTTGCTGTATGAAAGAATCACAAACACCCAAGAAAGAACGGATATGCTATCTAGCATCTTCATGAGGCGAGCCACCATACTGTCCAATGTTGCTTAACATGTTGAACATGACGGGTTTAAGTTCGAACTGGGCTACCTGAATTTCTGGAGCTACAATTCCGGGATAAAGATCATCCAAACTAGGAGCCAAATGATCCCTAATGGTTCGTGGTCGAACCTCCGCTCCATGGCCATTTTCCATAGCATCTGCATTATCAGGTGCTGGTTCCATGACTATAGCTTCTCCTGGTCATGAACTAGAAGAATACCTGAGAAGAAAAGTAAAACAACAAAACAGGTGAATGTTTACAACGTGGAAATAGAAAGCAAAATGAAAATAAAAACTATGGACAACCAATTGCCAATCCACGGCAACGGCGCCAAAAACTTGTTGCGTTCGTGCAGTGACTATAAATGATACGTAAATGGTGCAAGTATACATGTCGAACGAGTAATAAAGTGATGAGTGAGTATCGTCTCCAAAGGGATTGGAGTTGAACACAGTTTTCGTATCCAAATTGTAATGTGAGTATGCTGAGGCATAATGAAGGATTGGAAAAATGCTGTAGCAAAACAAGCAAACAGAGAAGTGATAATCAAATGAAAGATAGGTCCTCTCTCGTATACGAAGCTCTCTACGGAATGGTCTGCTAGCTCTTGAAGGATAACCCTCTGAAGTCTCTTAATACTGCTAACGAATCCTAGTTCTCTACACTATGCTCGGCAGGATTTACTTAGGCTGCTTCTAAACTATCCCTAGCAAGAAGGCTGGGAGACTAAAATGCTACAGCAATACCTCTCGGCTTAACTCTAAACACTTTACTCTCCTAATCTCTATCCCCCTTAGACGTTTAAACCCATCACTTATCTCTAAGGCAGGTTGGAGTCTTTTCTTGGTGGTTACTCCATTGTTTATGGGATCTAAGGCTAGCTCTCTCGTTCACTCCCCCAAGCTAATGCTAAAGCAATGACCCTCTCTCGAAGGTTATCACGCACTACTCTAGCTGTCACTATTAGCTAAGGCATGCTCCCTCGATTACTACCCCCATATGTACCTAGGGAACGACCATCACTCGAAGGCATCATAAGGAATAGCATGTCTCTCGAGGCACTAACATCCTTAATCTCTTACAACCATGGGATGTTCCTAAAGAAAGACCAACTCTCGAAGGCGCTTAAGGTAGGGCCTATATCTCAAAGCACTGACGACCCTAAGCTCTTACAACTTTAGGAAGTTAAGCACGCCATAAACAAAGCATAGATCAAGAAAGAACAGTAAATTTTAACATGAAATTAAGAAAATCAACAGAGTATTATCCAATAGAACCCAAGCCATCTAAAACAGTTCATGGCTAGGCAATAATCAAACGTATCATTGTCATATAACCCTCCGGGTAAATAAATGCTATAGCAAAAAGGAAAGATAAACTCCCAGTTCGCCGGTGGACTGCCATGGCCGCCTTAGGCTCACCGCCTCGGAAGAGGAAGGTAAGGCCACGCCTCGAGCTTCCCGATGAAAGACACCAAGTCTGGTCAACGAGGAAGTGCTCCCCCCTCTGTTGTGCTTCCTTTTGCACATTTTCTCTTTTTTTCCTCACTTTTTGCCTCTTCCTCCTTTGAAGAGATGAAGCATTTATATAGTGGTGTCTTCTAGGGTTTTGGTGCCTTGGTATCTCCTTGGGGATCCCAATGTAGCACCCCAATTTTGGGCTTAGAAGTTTAGGGTCTGAACCGGACCGGTCTGATTTTCGGTTCGAATATAAAAGGAGGTTTTAGGGAAGCCTAGTTCGGGATGCTTTAAAAATATGGAAAAAATATCTGAAAATCCTCTTTTAATATATATAAGAGAGTGGTGAAATCAATTTTTGCAAAATAAGGTTTGGAAATACTACATTTCGGTGTAGTGACTAAAATGCGATTTTTGAAAAGTTTAGTGGTGACTGTTTTGTAAGGATTGAAACTTTGAATCTTTAAGGAGCTAGTTTACCCAAAAATGATTTCTCCAGATTTTTCCTTAATTTGGGTGAATTAATTAATGTTTTAATTAATTAAATGAAAAGATAAACTACTTTTTGGAATTTCATAACTACCTTTTCCTAAATTTTTTCATTCCTTTTTCTCTCAAAATTCCATCATCCAAACACTATTTCTCCAGCAACTTTTCCATTGATCTTCACTTCAATTGATGAGATTTCTATCATCAATTAATTCCTAATCAATCTTGCATCAAATCCTTTTGATTTCTTCATTGAGTTTTCAAGGAAATTGGCTCAAATCAAGGAGAAATCACCATTTAAAGGTAAGATTGTTCTTCTCCTCTAAATACTCAATTCTTTACTGAAATTCTCAAGTTGTCAATCCTTAATTTAAGTTTTATAAATGGTTTTAATGTTAGAAACTTGATTTTGGCTTAAAACTCAAGATTTGGAAGAAATCTTGAAGAATTTCGTTGAGATTGCTTGGGCTCTGTTTTGAGATGATTCTTAAATGTATTTTGGATGTCTAATGATGTGGAAATGAGGTTTTATCAATGCAATCCCGAATAGGTTGTATTTCTTAAGTTTTTGCTTATGAAAATGGTGGTTTTTGAGGTGTTTTTGGTGTTCTGTTATAGCTGGAGGTATAAGGACGAGTTAAGGAGTATTTTGGATGTTGATTGATGTTTAGAAATGGTTAGAAGTGATGGATCTTTGCTGGGTTAAGTTGTAAAAGAGTTTGGAGGTGTTTTCGGTTGTGTTTGGTAGCCGAAATGTTGGTTTTGGGTAGATCAGCGAGTTTAGGTGTGTTGGCTGGAGATTTCAATGCATGATGATGCATTAATCCTCTGCTTTGATGTGTTTAAAACAGGGGAAGCATTTTCGGAAACTATTGGAGTTGATCCGGAGGCTTGATTGGCGTTTCGGCAAGCGTGCGAAACGTAATTGGTGAGTAGAGTTGGGTTTTCAGCTTTGAAACGATTTATTGGAGGTTTTGGGAGCTTAGTTTAAGTCTTAAAAACTTAGCTAAGCTCAAGAGTAAGTTTTCGGAAAAACTCCCTCGGATGTGTCATGAAGTGGTTTGATGCATTGGTTATAAATTGCATGTTTAAATTCTGTTTTGAAAGCATGTTTTAGCATGGTAAATGCTGGTTTTGAAAGTCATTTGTAGAAGGATGCTCAAGGTAAGAGATCCATATTTTGGCATGTTGTTAAATTGGTAATGATGCATGGTGATGCATGGTGATTAATGGTTTTGTTTAATGCTTTAAAACAGTGAATTGATGATGGTATTTGATGTATATTGGCAAGTGATGAATTGGTTTTAAAGTACTTGAATCGGATATAGTTAGTCGGCTATAGGATTGGGTGCACCGTGAATAAAGTCGCCTTGGATGTTGAGGGGTTGTGATTGTACCGTAAACTCCATCCAAGTACCCTAACGAGTGAGGTAAGATCACAACGGTGGTTAAAAGTCCGTGTGTGGATCTTGTGTTATGTGTCCCTTGCACTCGTTAGTGGAAATATACAACTACCGATGAGTGATGTGGAGTGGTTGTGATTGTACCATTAAACTCCATCACGGGTGTTGAGGGGTTGTGATTGTACCGATAAACTCCACCTTATGTTGTTCGGTAGTGTGTATGAAGCGTATGGGACAATGCTTGTAATCCGCGTATCCGATTGTGTTTTTTGTTGTAAATGGTTATGAACTATCACTTGAAAGCCAATATGATGAGTTGAATGTAATGAAGCATGAGATGCTTGTAAAGTATGCAAGGTTGCATGAAAAGAGTTGAGTTTGTGTATAAAAAGCTTTGTTGAAAGTGTTTTCTAAAATGCATTATTGTGTTGTTTACTTTAGAGCATGCCTCACTAAGCAATTGTGCTTACGCTCTCTCTCTTGTACCAATAATGCAGATAATTGAAGTGTTTAAGGGAAACAAGGAGGCTAGAGTGTCCAAGGGAAACCAAGCTCATGTATGGTGATGTTTTCATACACTACTAGTTTTGGTAATTTAGCAATGGGAACTTAAGATGTGTTTTGGGAGATGTGTTGAACTCCCTCGGTTGTGGCATGTTGTTTTTGATGGTTTGAACTTGTAAATGGCCTTTTAATGCTTGTTTTGGAGATTGGTTGATTTTTTGGTTTTGGATAATAGGAAGCATGCCTATAGATATGTGAAATTCCATGATTGATGCTATGAATGTGTTTAGGAGGTGCAATCATGCTCTATATATGTATGATGACTTGTTGGCATGATTAGGAAGTCATTAGGTTGTGTTTGAGTGGATTTATGTATGAAAAACCAGCAAAATCTGCAGCTTCTGGGCAGACCATATCGGAACAGGCACTAGCATTTCAAAACGGGGGCCTGTAATGGCCTTCGTGTTTCGAAACGGCTGGAGGCTGTTCCGAAACGATTTGGCTACTGGAAGGCCCTGTTTCGGAAACAGTCTCGGAACGAACCCGCGTTCCGGAACGGTCAATGCCGTTTCGAAACTGGTGACCATTGGGCACTGATTTGAATGGTGTTGAAGTTTGCAAGCTTTACGTTTTAGTCCCGAAAGTTGCAATTGCAATTGTATGAGTTCGAGAAGACCAATTAAGGTGAAATTTGACAGGGAAGCATGTAATATGACTAATTTAATATTGGTAACTTAAAAATCAGTTATGACCTTCTAATTTACAGAATTTACGTTTTGGTCAATAATATTTGTATAATGTGCAATTGAGTCCCTTTCTGAAATCCGATCGATGTGCTTTACACGTATATGTTTCTCGAGTGTTCACTTAGGGTTAACGTGCATCTAGATCAGATTAAAAAGAAAAAAAGTCGTTAATCAAGGTTGACTTTCGAGTTGACTTTGGTTTTCCCCGTGTAATCTTAGTAGTTCGGGTCAACCGTCTAGGCCGGGCTAAGGGGGTTACACCCAAAGAGTATGCTCCGACAAGCTCTGTCCACCAGGGGACAAAAAGGACGGTCTGCACATGGAGTGCAACTGTTGCATAAAGCTGCCTGGCAGTGTTAGGCGTCCTTTTCTGCACCTCGCGTGCTTGTACTTTTGTGCGCCAGCTAGCCTTATTTCTCCTCCTTTTCCATAGCATTTTGTTCCTTGCTTCTTCCTTCGCATTCTGCTCTGTCATCCTACACACAAACATCCAAAAACTACCTTTCACGCAGCGCCAAATCCATTCGAGCAATAAATTTGAAAGCATCCATAATATACTAAAAAATGCAACCTACATACAATGTATGTACTTGAAAACAAGCAATTGCTATAGCAAAGAGGCATGAATATAGAAGGTATAGCGTAGCTATTAGTCATATTGGCGAGGTGGAGGGATCAGACCATTCATTGATTTGGCGAGACATAGGAATTTGTGTATCCATTATCTTGATTCAATCCAAAGATTAATGATGAAATGAAAATGCTAAACATTGTATATTGATGCATAGCTTTGACATTGATAAGCATGAGATCATGTATATTGATATTTGATATAATGTTGTTCATATTGTTTATGACTACCTCACAAGGCAATATGTGCCTAACGTGTCTCATCTCATGCATTTTCATGTTGAAAGATCGAGTGTCGGAATATCGGATTTGGCTAGGCAAGACAAGTCACTACAAGCCTCAAGTAATGTGTTTTTGACTTATCAACTCCTAGGAAGGTGGCAAAGTAGTTGAACTAGTCATTTGTGCCTATTTTGTTGTGTTGGTGAAGTGCCTAAGTTGTAATATGGTATATGGTCCTAAATAGCTTTTTGGTTGGCTTAAAGTAGTATAAAAATGCATAGTTTGCTCAAAAAGGTAAAAACATAGTAAATGCATTCATATGATCATGAAATTTAGCATGCTAGTAGTTTATGCTATTGAAATATTGTGTGTAAAGTTTCGTTGCATTTGGACATCGTTCGATAGGTCAAATTGAGTAAAAAACCAGCAAAAATTTGTCATTACAGGTTAGGCCGTATCGAAACGGGTGATGGCATTTCGATACGGGTAAGCACAGTTTGGTCTGAGAAATAGAGTGTATCGGAATGGTCCATGGTTGTTTCGAAACATTTTGTCTCTGGAATCCTTCGTTTCGATATGGGTTCATAGCGTATTGAAACGGGTCAAAGTCAAAGTCAAAGGAGGCCAATCCCGTTTCGATACGGGTATGCCCGTATCGGTACGCTCTTAAGGGTAAGGTCAACAGAAGTTGACCATCATTCACCTGTTTCGAAACAACTCTAGGGTGTTTCGATACGGTATTAGGTAAGTTAGTTAAAGGCTCATTGAATTGATTCCTAATTTCACAATTTAGTCACTGAACATTGTAAGATTAAATTGAACGAGTAAATGACCTCCAAATACAATGAAATTTTGCAGACATGTCTTTTAAAATAGTGAATTTTAAAATGGTGAGATCAATTGCATTGAAGAACCCCTAGTTTGTCGAAATTACAAATTGGTCCCTAAAACTTGTAATAGTTGCAATTTAGCCCATGAATGACTAATCATTGCTTGTATGGATAAATTGGACTGATTTATTTGATGGGAATGATTCATTGTAGGATGTGGATTGAAACTATTAATAATAAAATGAAATTTTATTGCACTGATTTCTGTATTGATCATCGGTTTCACCTTCCGACCCGGTTCTCGACCAGACGGGAAAGGGGGTGTTACAATGCTTCAGTTGGTAAACTATATGCATGCTTCCTATAAACCAAGCCAAGAAAAGTTCAAAAACCAAACCAAAGCAAATACAAACAATTAGAGGTCATTTTCATGTCTAAAACAACAACACAAACTTGCTCAAACAAGGAGTTTAACATACATCTCCCAAAATATCAACGGAACCCCCATTGCCCTTATTACTTATAGCCTAATTGAAAACATACTTTCAAAGAACGAAGCCCTCATATCCTTCTTGCTCACTTTTTGTTTCAACTCCTTTAATTTTTTGCATTGATGGACAAAGGGAGCGTAGGCACACAAGGCTTAGTGAGGAGTGCTCAAAGCAAAACACCATCAATGCAATTTAAAACCATTTTCTCAAAACCATTGAAAACAACATTTCAATCCGCTTACAAAACATCGTGCCTTGAAAACCATGCACTTAAACCTTTCCAAAACCAGCATATTGAACCATATGCATCATGTATCATAGTTGAACAACAAATCCCATTGCTAAACATCAATTTAAGCCTTCTCATGCATAACGAACCATATTCAAAGCTTAATGAGTTAATATGTATACATCAACACTATACAACAACATCATCAACATGTTACATCAACAATTATATTGGATTACAAGTGATCTCCAACCAAGTTCCAATTTCAAAATATCATATCGGATACACGGATTCAACAAGTGTTCACACAACACTTCATACATTCTCACCGGCAACACACAAGGTTCACACACGGGAGTTTTCGGTACACATAAACCCCTCTACCGTTGTGACACTCGTGGTGGAGTATTCGGTACACCGTATTAACCCCTCAACACCACTCATCGGTAGATGTATAACCCACTAACGGGAGTTTCTGGTACCCATAAACCCCTCTACCATTAGGGTACTTGGATGGAGTATTCGATACGCCATATAAACCCTCTCTACATCCCAAGGTGGCTTTTTATAGTGCACTAACAATCCTATGGCCGGCCAACTATATCCGATATTATTTTAAACCACGTCACTTGCCAATATAATCCATTATAACCATATATCTCATTGTTTTCATATGCATCAACATAAAACCATTTTCCAAAGCAACAAACCATTCTTTAAACACAAGTATAGAATATATACTTACATGGATCACTTACCGCGTGCATCAATCATCATTTCATGATTAAAAACAATATATCTCATACTTTAGATCATGTATAAACAATAGGTAACATGTAATCAAAACCAAGTGCATAAAATCATTTCGTAAAAGCACGACCGAGAGAGTAAATTCACTTGTACTTACTTTCAAACTTAGACTAGCATTTCAAGCTCAATCTAAGTTCCCAAAACCATCTTCAAACCTTTTTAAAGTTGTAGGTTTTGTTCTCACTCACCGACACGCGAAACTTCGATTCGCCGACGCGAATCAAGCGTCTGAAGCCTCCAACGCTTCACTGATAGCCAATGGATCAACCTCCCTTGTTTTAACCATATTGCAACAGAGGATTAATGCATCATAATGCATTGAAAATCCCAGCAAGTAATTACTCAACATTGCCTTGCTAAAAGCTACCAAACGCCCATCCAAAACAATCAAAAACAACATCGATTGACCTCCAAACTTAACCCGGCCAAAACTTAACACTTTCTACCATCAATTAATATCAAAAGACATCTAAAAATCATGTCATAACATCCTTATACTTCCACCAATCATTACACCATCATAACTCCCCAAAAACACATAACTATCACCCTAAACAAATTAGAGATTCTTATAGTTTCGGGATTCCAATGTTAAAACCATTGTTTCAACATTATTAAACATCAAAATCATGAGTAGAATCAATCAAAAATCCAGCAAAACAAATTCAATCCGAAAATCACATAAATTCATCAATTAAACCTTGATTTAACCATATTCTTCAATTAAATTATTAAACCTCATTAGAAAACATTTATTACAGGTGAAGAATGAAGATTACTGTCGCAACCCTTTTTAGGAGGC
The DNA here is from genome assembly GCA_030270665.1 of Hibiscus trionum. Taxonomy (NCBI): domain Eukaryota; kingdom Viridiplantae; phylum Streptophyta; class Magnoliopsida; order Malvales; family Malvaceae; genus Hibiscus; species Hibiscus trionum. Next base: position 2,383,053 of record BSYR01000004.1, read on the forward strand.
TTCGACATTTTGGAAACTTTTAAAAAAACACACGGAGTTGCCACCAACCTTTTTTGAAAAGTTTGATTTAATCACTTTAAAATAGGGTTATTTTAATAAAACAACGGTTTTGGTCTACGGAAACTAGAAAATAGGTTCGGGGGGTCAGTTACGCGTGGGGAAGGGTTAGCACCCCACGACGCCAAAAATTGGTACCTAATTGATTTCAAAACCGTTTTCAAAAATGGAATTTGCAAGTTCACGAATGTTCGACTTTATTTGTTCGTTTAATGAATATCAAACTATTTTAACGGCATTATTGCCCGGGAGATGAACTTTAATCGCTGCCAACATTTCAGGCGCTAACTCGTCATTCTCGTTTGATAAGACACTGCATTAAATTAATTTCACTTTTTCAAACAACATGAAAATTCAATGTGTTGAGCATTTTTATTTATTCTAAATTTGAGTTTTTAGATCCTAAAAAAGTCTAAGTCTTTTACTCCTAATTGACGGTTTAAGTTTGTTTAAGTATGTTTTATTTTTTGTGAAGAAAATTTTCTACAAACACATCTCTATCTATGCTTTTAAAACCTAGTCCTAAGTTTTGACCTATTTCTAAAGAACAAACAAGAAACTTAATTTTTTTCTTTGTGTTTTTACTTTTTATTGTTTCCTTGAAAAAAAAAACTATATTTCTTTTCTTTTTCCTTTTTAAAACCAAGACCCTTCTTTTTGACATTTTTATTTTTTATTCTTTTTATCTCTATTTTCAAAAAAAAAGAGTTTTTCTTTAAAGGCTTCAAAGATTATTTTTATTCTTTTTTATTTTTTAAAAGCTTTGCTTAAAAGATGACTGAAAAGCCTTATTTTAGAAAATATTTTTTATTTATGTTTTTTTCAAACTTTTATTCTCTTAAAACTCTAAACTTCCACATATGGTTATTAAAGCCCCTTTTTTAAAATTTTATCCTTATTCATATTTTTCTTTTTGGAAAACTTATTATTTATTATTTTCTTAAAAACACCCTTGTTTACTTTTTTCCCTAAAAAAATTCTTTAAATTACTTAACCACCTTTATTATTAAAGCTATATTTCAAAAATATTCTTTTAATTTTTTCCTACAAATTAAGCCCTGTTATTATTTTTTTCACCCATGAATTATTATCTTCTAACTAAACCCCTTGATTTTAGTTTTTTTTTATTTTAAACAACATTAATTCATTTTTATTCCTAGATTAAAAAACACTTTTAAGCTTCTATTACTTCTTTTCTAAAGATCAAAACTCATACAACAAAATTTTTTTAAGCATGCAAGAATTATAAAGACTAAACTAAAAATTAAATAAAAACTTAGAACAAAAAAATTTCTGGATCCGAGAAATGATTTTCTAACTTCAACAAACACAACCTAAAAAAACAAAAACAAACACAATACAAGAAAACAAGATTCAACCAAGAACAAGTATCAAAATTCACTTAAAAGAAATTTTGTAACCCCATCGACCCGGTCTAGTCGCAAGACCGAATCGTGAGAGTTACACGGGGATAACCGGAGAAAATTCCAAGAATTTCCCTCCGATTAACAACCCTAGATTACGATTTATCTTGTCTAGATGCATTTTAGAGATCCTATGGTGTTAAGGGTCACAGAAGAAACAACGTCTCGATCGGACATCAATCGGATGTCCAATTGGAACCAAATAGTCACGAAGAACCATTTTATAAAATCACACTAAACATGGGCAAAAGGGTAAACTTAACCTTACCAAATAGTCATTAGTCAAATTTCAAGCACACGAGGCATAACCAACTCAAATGAGACATAGACATAAAAGCGCATTTAAGAAGCCTACAAGCATTAGGGACCAAAACATCACATTTGGAAACTTTCAAAGATGCCCTTTTCCCGCATAAACTACCTGTGTTTTGAAATAGGGGTTACCCGTTTCGAAACACGGGCTCTCAGCAAAAAGCAAAACTAGGTCGTTCCAAAATAGCTCCTCTTGGTTTCGAAACGAGAGTCTCTAGAGGCAAAACGTACCGAAACGGCACCGCCCCCGTTCCGATGCATGTGCCCCAAAGGCCTGGTCGTTTCGAAATCATTCCATGCGTTTCGAAAACACCTGGGCACAGATGGGTCCCAAAATGGCATTTTGGCATCCCCAAACGTTCCCGAACTCACCCCAACATGAATTGAACAAATAGTCAACACAATGAACAAGAAAGCTAGAGGAAAAGAACCCTAATACCAACATCAAACATACATACATACACAATTTGAGTACATGGCCAAAAAGGCTAAAGGAAACACTTCATCATAAGATATAAACTAGCCATAAAAAGTCTAGTTTAGACATGTTAGCAACAATAACGACCACATGCGAGTTTAGACACCAACTCTTCAACACAAAAGTCTAGCATTCCCATTGCCTAAGTATTATCACAACCATAAAAACCATACTTGAGCTAGCAAGAGAACTCTAGGATTCTTCCTTTGCCCCCACTTGCCTCCCGAAGCCACTAACGATCTGCATTGATGGAAAGGAGAGCGTTAGCTTGAGAGCTTAGTGAGCGGAGCTCCAAATCACAACAACAACAATGCAGTTTCAAAACATATATCTATTTTAAAGAAAAAAAACTATTTCGAGTGGAAAATACTAAACCGAAAACATAAGAACGAGTTCATGGTGTGCACATGCACAGCCATTCCCGGTGAGACTACACATCATTGTACTCATCTACTAGTCAACTTCCAGTGGGACTACACATCACCGTTTTCAACAACACTCTTCCCATAACCATCACGTAAGGCTTTGACAACAACAACAACAACATACTAACATTCAAAAGGACGTAAAAGCAAATAGTACTTCATCCAACAACATATATAACCACATGCACCAACACTTAACTAAACAAGGCGCTGTTAGTTAAACTTACACTTGAGTTTAGGTCGGCCCCTAAAGCTCAACCCAAACCCCAAGAAAATATCTTTGAAACATTTCAAAGCTTTAAAACATTACCACTCACCAGCACAATTCCAAAACTAGCTAACGGTCCACCTTCAAGCTTCTTCAACTCTGTGTGTAGCGTCCGAAGAACCCAAATCTTTATCCGCTGCTTCTACCCAAATCAAAACAAGGAGTTAACAAACTTTTCAACAATCAAACCCACTGAAATCAACCTTATCACAATTCGGCAACAACATTTTTCTGATTCCTACCCGAAACTAACTAAAACCATTCTCATTTCTAATCTAACCACAAATCAGCCATAACTTCATCAATTCAACATCCAAAACATGTTCAAATACCCTGGAAACATCAATCCAACACCATTAAAACATTTGAAGTATTTCACCACCATTTCCAAGCCAAAAACCCAAATATCACCTATCCAAAAATTACCAATTTTCCAAATTCCGGGATTTCTTGATAAACACATTATCTTAACATCATTTTGCACCCAAAATATGGTTTATAACTCACTCAAATCACTATTTTAATAAAATTTGCTTAAACCCTTCAAAAACTCATTTTCTCCCAAAAAGAAGAACTTTGTGAAATCTTTCAAAGTTTTGAAAGGAAGTTGTTAAAAAATAAGGAAATGTGAAGAAAATGTTAGGAACAAAGCACTTGCCTTGATGAGTCTTCAAAAATGATGGAGGTTTGATGGAGGGGAGGAAAATAACGTGAAGGGGTTTTGGAGAAGAAGAAAAAGTGGGTAGTTTGAAATAGAATATTTTATTTTAATTTAAAATCCATTTCCAAAAACCTATTTGTTACCCATTTTACCAAAAACCCTTTTTTGTCCAAATCGGACCCGAATGACCCAAATCGCGTTTATTAACCTACTCTGGACCCGGCAACCACCCGAACCCTAGTCTCGGGGTGTTACAAATTTTAAAGAAAAGAGAAGAATTTTATTGAAATACGAAGAACTCGTATGCGATCTTTCTCGAATTGCTTCCCAAACGCCTCTGGAATTTTGCTCAAATGGATTTTTTAAATGTGGGCTTTTCAAGCATAAAATTTACATTTCAAGGTAGGCTTTTTTTTAAATGGGTTTTTAAAACTGGGCCTTTTGGGATGGGCTTTTTGGGGTTCTTTTATTTTAGAAGGGGCATTTATTATTTTAAGAAAAATATTTTTTTAATTATTTGATAATGGTGGGCGAAAATCTAGTGACAACAATTACCACTAATCCTTTGCTTTTCCCTTAATCGGCAAGATTGGATTGAAATCTTTAAGTAAACAATTGAAGCTTGTTGTAGAAATCCAAGGAAATCATTTAGAAATCAAAGTTGGATGAAAAAGAATAGATCTGTAGAGATTTTAGAAGAAAAAAGCTAGTTTGGCTGATAAGAAAGTAGGGAGAAAAGTTGAGAGAAAAGAAGTTACGTAAGAAATTGTTTTGTTTAACTAAACTTTTTTTTAGTAAAACCATTTTCATCCTTAATTATCATTTGATTAAAACATTTATTAAAAAGGCCTAAATTAAGAGAAATAGTTGATTGAAATAAAATATCTCCTTAAAGATTCAAAGTTTTTACTCTTTTATAAAACAGTCACCAAAATAGTTTTACACTTTTACATTTCGGTCACTAGTCCCAAAATGTAAAACCTCCAAAACACATTTCCCGAAATTGATTTCACTATTAACCATTATATATTAAATAAAGATTTTTAACCATTTTCCATATTTTTACCTTGTATAAAAATATTCAATCCCGAATCTGACTCGAATCTCTAACATGGTCCATCGGACTGTCTAATTAACCCACAAATTGCTAGGCCCAAAACCAGGGCATTACAATCCGGACAAGGGAGTCGTGGCGTTATGAAGGAATTGGCTACGATTTGAAATCTTATGCTTGTATAGTCATTGATAACGCTCGCTCGTACTGACACGTGGTTGTCGAGCATTGTTCGCCCAAGAAACTCCGCAGTTAGTAGACTGCTCCTGCTTGTTCACCTTCATAGGGGCAGGTCGCCGTTCTTGGGTCGTTATTCCTTGACATGTGGCGGTGTGCGTTCGCATGTACTAACATATATATATATATATATATATATATATATATATATATATATATATATATATATATATATATATATATATATATATATATGGATTAATATCTTATACACTGGCGGTGGAAAACAAAGTTTCCACAAGCGGGGTTATTTAGGGGTTTAGGGTTTTAATTTAGGGTTTAGAGGTTAGGGGTTTAGGTTGTAGGGTTTAGTATTTATGATTCATGGTTAGAATTTAGGTTTTAGGGCTTAAGGTTTGGGGTTAGATTTTTAGGGTTTTAAGGTTAAAATTTTAAATTTTAGATTTAGGCTTGAAAATATGCATGTTTGTGTAAACTTTTTTTACACTGGCAGTGTATCAAATATTAATCCTTTATATATATATATATATATATATATATATATATAGGGTTAGGATCAACTTACAGTATGTAAAATTCAATTACTTTTACACAACTTTTGGACCGTTAGATGATGGTAATTAATGGCTCAGATTATTTCCTTATCTTTTTTTCCAAGTGATAATCTTCACATTTTTTACTGTTAATCTCACCCATCCATTTCCTTTATCCAATGATCCTAGATTAGTGTAAAACTAAATGAGTTTTACACTAATCTAGGACCATTGGATGAGTGAAATGTATGGATGAGATTAACAGTAAAAAATGTGAAGATTATCACTTGGGAAAAAAAGATAAGGAAATAATCTAGGCCATTAATTACCATCATCCAACGGTCCAAAAACTGTGTAAAAGTAATTGAGTTTTACACAGTGTAAGTTGATCCTAACCCATATATATATATATATATAATCCAGCTATCCTAACTAAATAATAATAATAATAATAATAATTTTACTTAGCAATTCCACTTTAGCTGGACCAACTCACGAGATGTCAATGAATATAACTCGTATGAAGTGTTTGCAGCTTTAGGTGTTTGTTGGCCATGCATGGCCCCGCCAATTAAAACAACCCCTTTTGATTTCAAAACCTTTGTGGTATATGTTTTATCTCCTTGTTTTTCACATGCATGCCAAATTTTTAATCAATATGGTACTTTCTTCTTTTTTTTGTTGTCATTCTTCAATACCTTTCTTTAAGTACGTCATGATTAGTTCGCTGGGTTTTGGATTCTTGCAGGCTGTTCTCTACCTAGAAATTATAGAGCTAGATTGATTTATCAACCTTTGAACTTTGAATCCAAATGTGAGTTATGATTTCATTAAATTGGAGTGGTTGCACGAGAGTTTATTAAGGCCCCGTTTGTAGTTGTGTTTGGCAACCTAAACGTGTTTTTTAAGTGCTTTCACTTGTTTTATAGTGTCTAAAATAGACATTTTATCTTCTTAAAATTATTTTTTGACATCAATGACAAACACTAACCAGCTTTTCAAAACTATTTTTCAATAGCTAATTTAAAAATCACTTTTTTCACTGCACTTTTTAAAAGCAACTACAAACTAATCATAAAACTAACTGCAGCTCAATCTTTGATATGCCGTGGTTGGACTTTTAAAGTCAACAATAAATCCCTCATTGGCTCCTGTGCTTTCTAATTTTCTAACTAATTCTTTGTAATAAATTAATGGTATATCATGTTTTTAACTTTTTCTAAAGTTTACGCTGAATTGAGCTGGATTTTGCTGGTTTTAATTCGCTTGGTTGGTTGAAAAATAATCAATTCAAAAGATACCCAAGGCAACCGGGCTGCTCACTATGGTTACAACTAACAACTGCGCGCATAGATTTATAAATACTGGATTCAGATTGCAGCTGAACATAAATATGAGCCGAAATCCAACGAATGTGACCCAAGCTACTTAGGCAACACAGGGTTAAATGTTTTGGAGAATCATGTGTCATTTTCAGCACCATCATGATGGATTTGTGTCGCAACCAAGGAGGCTTTAATTTTTTGGTAAAAACTTTTAAAAATATGGAGTCACCACCAATTTTTTTGAAAAGTGTGATTGAATCACTCTAAAACTGGGTTATTTTAATAAAACGTTTTGTTTTAATAAAACAACGATTTTGGTTTGCGAAAAATAGAAAATATGTTCAGGGGTCGGTTACGCGTTGGGGAAGGGTTAGCACCCCACGACGCCCAAAATTGGTACCTAATTGGTTTTAAAATCGCTATCAAAACAGAAATTTGCAAGTTCACAAAGGTTTGACTTTATTTGTCTGTTTCATGAATAATAGTCCATTTTAACGGCCTTATCGCCCGGGAGATGAACTTTTATCACCGCCAACATTTATGGCGCTAATACGTCGTTCCCGTTTAATAAGACACCGCATTAAATTAATTTCACTTTTTCAAACAATAAAGAGATTTAGTGTGATGAGCATTTTATTCATTTCTAAGTTTGATTGTTTAAAAACCCTAAAAAAACGTCCAAATCTTTTATTCGTAATTAAGAGTTTAAGTTTGATTAAGTGTGTTTTATTTTTTTGAAGAACATTTTTCAACAAAACATGTCTCTATCTAAGTTTTAGAACATAGCCCTAAGTTTTAACCTATTTCTAAAAAAATAAGCAAACAACTTATTTTATTCTTTTGAATTTTTTATTATTTCTTTCGAAAATCTTTTATTTTTACATTTTTTTAATTTTTAAAAAGCCAAAACTTTTTTTACATTTTTTATACATTTTTCATCTTTTGTTTTTTTTTTACCTTTTTTCATTTTTAAAAGATTTACTACTCTTAAAAAATTATTTTTCTCCTAAAACCTTAAAATTTATTTAAAAACCCTTTTTATTTTATTTTCTTTTAAAAAAACAAATTTTATAATTTTTTTTCTAAAAAACATCTTATTTATTTTTTTCCTTTTTAAAATCACTTAACCCATTTATTATATAAAATAAATTTCATAAAAACATTTTTATATTTTTTAAATCAAGCTCATTTATTATTTTCACCCATGCATTATTGTTTTTCCTAATTAAATCTCTAACTTTAAGTTTTTTCAATTAAACCACATTTACTCATTTTATTCTTGCATTTTTATTCAAACACTTTTAAAATTTTGTTTCTACATTTCTAAAGATCAAAACAATCCTAACAACATTTTTTAAGCATGCAAAAAAAATTTTAAAGATCAAACCAAAATTAAAACGGAAATTTAAAACGAAAACGTTACCGGAACCGTGAAACGATTTTATGACTTCAAGGAACACAACCTAAAATCCACAAAAACACAAACACAAACACAAAAATTCAACCAAGAATAAGCATAAAAAATCAAAATAAAAAATGAAAGGAAAGATAGAAATTTTACCGAAATGACGAACGAAGAAGTCAAATCCAAACTTCTTGAAATGCTCCTAATTGCCTCCGGAAAAATGCTTCCAATCTCGAACTTCAACTCAAAATTTCCAGCAACTCTTGAAAAAAAATCGAATTTTTCGATTTTTTTTAAGCCTATTTGATTTTTTTTCAAGTGTGTTTTCTTGAAAAATGGGTCTTTTTTATTTTTTTTATTTTTATTTTTTTTTAAAGGGTGGGCCTTTTATTATTTTAAGGGGAAATGGATTTTTTTTATTTTTTGAATTATTTAAAATTGAGGTAAAAATTTAGTGACAACAGATGCCCCTCTTTGCTTATCTCTGTGCAACAGAAATAAAGCAAAGACCAAAAGTCACTAATTTTCATTGATTTTTCAAATTGGCTCAATTCTCCAAATACCCGAACTGATAGGCATGTTCTATTCTCCAGACGCCCGAATAGATGAGCGAGTTCCATTCTCCAAACGCCTAAACGGATAGGCTGATTTTATTCTCCTTATGCTCGAATATATGAGATGGGTTCTATTCTCCCAAATGCCCCAAATTGTTGAGCTGGGCTCCATGCTCAAACATATAGGCTAATTCTATTCTCCTTACGGTCGAATAGCTGAGCTGGGTTCTATTCTCCCAAATGCCCGAATTGTTGAACTGCGTTCTATTCTCCCAAATGCTCAAACAAATAGGCTAGTTCTATTCTCCTTACGCTCGAATAGCTATGTTGGGTTCTATTCTCCCAAATGCCCGAATTGTTGAGTTGGGTTATATTCTCCCAGATACTCAAACAGGCAAATTCTTCTGAAAAACTTCATCTTCCTTATGCTTGGGTGAATAAGCAAACATACTTCCAAATAATTCATCCTCCTTATGCTTGGATGAATAAGCAAACATTCTCTTTCCTCCCGAACGGATAGGTGAATCTTCTGAAAATTTTCTTCATCCTTATGCTTGGATGAATAAGCGAATTCCATTCTCCTTACGCCTGAACGGATAAGCGAATCTTCTAAAAAAATTCATCCTCCTTGTGCTTGGATGAATTAGTAGGTTCTAAAAAGGGGTTTCATCCTCCTCGTGCTCGGATGAATAAGCAGGTTCTAAAAAAGGGTTTCATCCTCCTTATGCTTGGATGAATAAGCAAGCTCCAAAAAGTGTTTCATCCTCCTTACGCTTGGATGAATAAACGAATTCCAAAAAGTGTTTCATCCTCCTTACGCTTGGATGAATGAACGGGTTCCATTCTCCAAATGCCCGAACAGATAGGCTGGTCCTTTTGCTGAAAGGTCTTTTGTGTACTTGAAAAATGTGATATTCAATGCAATTATGATGTGCATGCCCCTAGGGATGCCTAAAACATGAATGCATGTCTCATTTCTTTTACTTTTTGAATTCTTTTTTTTCAAAATTAATTTTTCCGCACGTTTGCTCGCTCAATCCAAATAAGCAATTATACTTTTTCACTGTATTTTTTCGACTCATGGAAAACATCTGATCTTTGCTCACTTAATTCAGTGATCTTGTACTCCTAGCTGGAAGAACATACTTCTTCCACTATCAATGTTTTGCCATTCTCATTCTTCATATCTCTTTTCTTCGTTGGAAACATTCGACCTTCGTAAGCAAATGTCTCAAGCTCTACTATCATTGTATTCGATACATCAAGATTGAGTGAAAGGCTTCCTGGTGTGCTCTTGAAAGCTTCAAGTCTTCATATGCCCTTAAAACATTAGGCATCTTGAATGCTTCTTGTGAATTCTCAAATTCTTGCCCCTGCAGAACATCTTGAATTGCTTGCATGTGAAAGCTTATTTCCTCCTTGAATACCTTCGAATGATGTTGGCGCTTATTAATACTAAGGATCCTGAATCCTTGGTCGACGTAGACTGCCCCTAATCTGATGCAATGGTTTGTTTCTCAAGTGCAATTCTATCTCTCTTCATGCTTTTGATCTTTTGCATCTTATATGTGGATCCTTCTTGACAACACGGCTCACTTCATACTTTTCAACGCATGTGCTTCTTTTTTTTCATTTTTACCTTCTCATGCAAGGCGATGCCCCCATTCAAGTTGACGTTCAATTATTTTTTGAAGAGATAAAAACATTCGTTCATGGTCTCCTATAGTTGAGATCAATACCAAGAAATTTTTTGCTTTTCATGAATCTATATCAGCCTACCTGTAAGATGCAAGAAAAGGCTAGAAATGATAGTTTAAAGGAAAAGTTATGGCAAACGCAAGAAAAGGCTAAAAATTGGGATATTAAGAAAATAGTCATGGCAAATACAAGGATAGGGCTAAGTCAGATACCCCAAAATTCAAAGCATGAATGATTCAAGAGTCCATCAACCAGATAGTGCCCTACTTTTTGGTGGCTCTCTTTTACTCACACACTCCCCAAATTTAAATTTTCCCACTTTTCTAATCTCAATCAAACATTAGAAGCTCCAGGTCCCTAAAGAAAGGTTAACTCAATTAGGCGGAATGTGTTCTGAAAACGAACTCCTTTTCTCAAACATTCATGTGTGATCCAAATGATCTTTTAAGCCTTGTAATGTAGGCTAAGCTCGGGTTGCCAAAGAAAGGATATAAAGGCTCAAATTCATATTTTAAGGGTGATTAAACCAAGGATCAACTTTTTCTGATGAAATATATGTTCTTCTTTTTTTATTCTTTGGATCACTCTAGACTGCCCATTTTGGGTTTTCACCCTAGAGTTCATTTCCTTTACATGTCTCATTTGAAGGATTTGTCTCAAATTTTCCTTCACTCTTCAACTTTCTTTTTTCCTCTCTTTTTTCTTTTTCTCTTCTCTTCTTTTCTTTTCTCTTTTTTTCTTTTCTTTCTTTTTCTTCTCTTCTCTTTTCTTTTTTTTTTCTTTTTTCTTGTTTTTCCTTTTTGTGTCCTTTTCATTTATAGTTTAGGACATTCAACTTAATCTAACATGTTTGTTTCAAACAGTGTGGGGAGTGATCCTTGGTTAGGGTTAAATCATAAAATAATATCAGGCTCAAAGGGGGACAACAAATGGATTTTTCTTATTCGTGAAGGGAAATGAAGGAATGCCATATGTCATTTCACACACAAATACCGTCGAAGAAAAGTAGTCTTCAGTTGGTAGATGTTTTAGAGTTGTCATTTCATTCAAGGACCCTAACAACAATGTTTGAGAGGAAAATACACTCATAATTTGTATATGGGATTTCCCCATTAATCCTGAACACACATTTTTCCCCTTTATCTCGGGATTAGATTTAAGAATCATTCATACAATCAATAATAGGGACTCTGCAAAGAAGATTTATGCTTGAAAATAAATGGATGAAAAATGCAAAGAAGGGAAAATGATGAAACAAAAATGAGAAACGTTTGCCACTTGAAAAAAAAATGCATCTTTAAACAAGTAAACTGACATAGAAGACCTTACAAAAGATCCTTAATGCTCACGGGTAAAAGCAAAAGGGTTGGTTCTAAGCATGATTCCAACTGTCTAGAGAAAATTAAGCATTATTCCATGAAAGCAAAAATCTCGGCCAATCTTGCCTCCAACGACTTCGTGAAAAAACTCTAAATGTGCTCGTCCTCGTCATCTTTTTCTCTCTCGAATCTTCCACTTCTGATGACTGCCAATATCAACTCTCCATTCATGACCATGTCTGCAAAACCTTCGGTGGCGTGATTTAACATGATGTCATACAAAGGTCCATTTAGAGTCTCCACAAATATTGGAGGAACCTCATTTTCCGACAGTGGGGGTTGAACTTAGGCTGCCACATCTCGCCATCTCTGGGCATATTGGCGGAAAGTCTCATTAGGTTTTTATTCCATATTCTACAGTACGATCCTGCTTGGGGCCATGTCTGTTACATACTCGTACTGATCGAGGAAAGCTTTTGACAGATCTATCCAAGTGTGTATGTTGACTCGACTCAGTTGAGCATACCATCGGATAGTAGTCCCAAATAGACTATCTTGGAAACAGTGGATTACCAACTTCTCGTTTTCTAAATGCGGTGACATTTTCCGGCAATACATAGTCAAATGTACCATTGAGCATGTAGTTCCATTATATTTTTCAAAGTCAGTGACCTTGAACTTTGGTGGACCCACCAAGTCAGAAACTAGACTCAAATATCTAGCATCCCTGCCACCATAAATGCTTCCTTCTTGATAAGATTTAATCATTTCCAACAGCTTCTTGTAGTAGTCTTCCTGCTTCTTCTCGACCTTTGCCATGTCAGTTTCTTCATTAAGGTCATGCATCTCGGGGTTGCGAACCTCGTTTGTGTTGTCTTCAGTATAGGCAGAAGATTCTATAAAATGTGGTGAGATCTTAACTTTAGGTGAGGCCACTTTCTTTTGTACGAAAGCCATCCCTGGGAAAGTATTGGTGTCTTCTCTCGCTTCTGGGTCTTTGAAGCCAAGCATGGCTGCGATTTGGCTGACTATTTTCTGGTGTGATATTTCAATCTCTTTCTTCAAATTATTTACCATCTTCTCAAGCTTGTCATGAATGCTCTTCTGATTTGCTTCCAGAGTTGTCAATCTTTCCATAGTGTTCATGGCTCGAATCGTGTTTGCACGGGATCTTTACTACTTAAATGGATTTTTTTCAAAATTAATCTTTTTATTATACATGTATGAGTGCAATGAATGAAACGTTATTTGATACAAAAAACAAATGCAAGAAAGTAAATGTATGTATACAACAACATGAATGCAAGCGAAGGGTCATCAATTCTAATAAGGTGTTGCTCTTAGACGTAGCTTCCGTTGGATGACAAAGGTCCTAAAAATACTTCTCGATCTGAGCACTCATTTCTTTAATCAACCTTTGAAGCCTTGGCCCCACCTTGTCAATCTGACGCGGGGCGAATAAATGTGGCTTCTTGACGTCACATGCTTAGCTACGTATTCAATTTAGGATGTGATGCCTAAACTCATTTCACTCCTAGGTCCTTTTGACGTTGCCCCTAAGTCGAGTAGACCAAAGATCATTTTCAAATTCTACTTGGTTGGACTGTCGAAGTGGTCCTATTGCTCCTGTGACTTTTGATATTTTGCTTGGTGCTGATGTGAGCATACTTCGATGTTTCCTCCGCGTGACCATTCGAAAAATTCTCATTGTTTGTGCATTGTCTTCCTCCTTTAGGTACCTTCCATCCATGGTAGAAGCTTTCTCTGATTGAACAACATGCTTTAAAATTGAACCCCTCAGATATGGGATGCATGCAAAGAAATAGATATGCCACAAAACCAAAACAAAACTCACACACAAAAGGTTAGTAATAAATATGCTACAAAAACAAAACAAGACTCACACACAAAAATGTTAGTAATAAATAAATATGCTACAAAAACCAAACAAAACTCACACACAAAAGGTTAATAATAAATATGCTACAAAAAATCCAAAATATTTCAATTGCATAATAATTATGGGCCGGCATTCCAACATTACAGGACATGTCTCCACGGATTATTCCTGCGACTTTGACCAGACTCAACACCCTAGGCTTTTTGCATGGCTCTATTGGGGTAGGCTATAAGTTCTCAAACTTGGTTCGGTTCTAAAAGGGTACCCGAGCTGTCATTGATGTCCCCTACTAAGGGTAGCAAGGCCCTCGATTCTCACCCATTATAGGCTTCAAACGAATCGAGTTCAACTCAGGAGGACTCACCACCGATGCCTTCTCGAAGAATCAATATCCTTACGAAGATAAGGGAATGAGTCCCGAAGGTACGTACTTGCTAGGCTCATACGAAGAATCAATATTCTTACATGAGCAAAGCGTATTTCCCCCACTTAAACGAACGAGACAAAGCTCGGGTATGAAGTTCTCTTTAAAGAATTTTAGAATGCGTAAAATAGAATTATATTCATTAAACGGACGAATAAATTGAACCCTTTGTGAACTTGCAAATTCCATTAGTTTTTTTTTTAATTTTGAAAACAATTTGAAATCAATTTGTAGCCTGACCCTCTTTTGTTTTTATTTTAAAAACAAAAACAATTCCCCAGCGGAGTCGCCAAGCTGTCGCAACCACCTTTTTAGGGAGCCTTCGACTTTTTGGTAAAACTTTTAAAAACACGGAGTCGCCACCAATCTTTTTAAAAAGTGTGATTGGATCACTTTAAAACTGGGTTATTTTAATAAAACGTTTTGTTTTAATAAACCAACGGTTTTGGTCTGCGAAAAATAGAAAACAGGTTCGCGGGTCGGTTACGCGTGGGGAAGGGTTAGCACCCCACGACGCCCAAAATTGGTACCTAATTGGTTTTAAAATCGCTTTCAAAACTGAAATTTGCACGTTCACAAAGGTTCGACTTTATTTTTCCGTTTAATGAATAATAGTCTATTTTAACGGCTTTTTTGCCCGGGAGATGAACTTTAATCACCACCAATGTAACCCCGTCGTCCCGGTCTAGACGGCTGACCGGTATGAGTGGGCTACACGGGGAAAACCGAAATGAAACCCGCTAGGGCCCCACTTCGGTTAGCAACCCTAGGAAATTTCTTTTTTTTATCTTGTCTAGAGGCATTCATACAACCTATACGTGACTCGACATCGGAAGGACAACAAGCGATGCGAACAACCAAGAAAACTAATGAAAAAGAGTCCAATTTTATTTATTAAGCAGGTCGTATCGATACACTAAGGGAGGGTATCGATACGCATTGACTAGGTCAACAACCAAGGTCAAACCAGGGAGAACGTATCGGTACACAGGTTGACCGTACCGATACGCCATGAATGGTCAACTTCTCACGGTCAACGATACAAGACCGTACCGATACACCCTAAACCCGTACCGATACGCCAAAATCTCGTTAAAATCTCAGATTTCCAGTGAGGCTTTGGTGTATCGATACGCCCACGCGTATCCGTACGCTAGGCTTAAATTGAGCCCTAAGTGCAAGACCGTATC
This sequence comes from Hibiscus trionum, assembly GCA_030270665.1. Lineage (NCBI taxonomy): Eukaryota > Viridiplantae > Streptophyta > Magnoliopsida > Malvales > Malvaceae > Hibiscus > Hibiscus trionum. The sequence continues at coordinate 2,398,278 of BSYR01000004.1, forward strand.
GATACGGCCCTTGGGCGTACCAATATACCCTGCACTGCAATACTCAAAATTGCAACTAAGGACTCCAAACCACAACTCTAGATGCAAATTAAGACTCGCCTAGGCACAAGCAAGCATACATACGACATTCAACAACCACGATTCAGCAAACAAGGCATTTGAAACGGACAAGGGCCATGCATTCAAAGGATTCAAGCCATACGCAAAAGGAGGCATACGTAGCATTAAATAGGGTTCATGCTTAAAAACATCCATACGTAAGGCATCCATAGGTCAAGTTCATAGGCTCTTAGGCACAATTAATTAAGCACAAATAAGCATGGTCCTCAATCCACGAAACTAAGATATAACACATCCAAACATAACATCAACATCGTAGCATGCTCAACTAAACACAAATCATCTAAGGAGTTTGACACCAACTTCTACAAGTCTATACCCCATCGTCTAGGCATTATTACAAAAATGCAAATCATACATGAGCTAATTTGAGAAGTCCAAAAGCTCCTCTCTTGCCCACTTGCCTCCCGAACTCTAACGATATGCATGTTGGAAACAAAAGAGAGCGTAAGCTAACTAGCCTAGTGAGAGAAGCTCTACAATTCAACAAGCATGCACTTTTCAAAATACTTTTCATAATTGACAATAAATCAATGTATGCACGAATGATTATCACAACAAGACTACACATGGCTTGCACTTGCACAACCAATTTAGACAAACGGTGGGACCACACATCACCGTCCGACTAGTAGATTTCCGATGGGACCACTCATCATCTTACTCTACTACTAGTCACTACCGGTGGGACCACTCATCACCGTAGTTTAGACAACCATCACGTGAGGCTCGACTTCTACACGACTACACAACAACAACGATGTAAAGCAACTCGAGATGCACATGATACCACAACGCATAATCATTCATCAACACATAACAAAGATGTAGGAATAGTAACTTACACTCGGGTTTAGGTGAACCCTCTAGGTCCCACCCAAACCCCCAAGAGTTCCATTTCGAAAACAAATCAAAGGTTAACAATTCTACTCACCGTTGCTACCCAAAGAAGACCGAAAACCAAGCTCAAGTCCCCAAAACCTCCGGATTCGTCCCTGAAGCTTCACCATCTAAATTCCTTGATTCTAATCACCCCAACACAATCAAAACAACCTCAAATCAATTCACACATCAATGTAACAAACCCGGAACACTAATCAAGCATAAAACACAAGATTTTCAAGCTAAGAACAACCCCAAAACCTCAATCCCGAGAAGCCATCAAACATAGTCCATAACTCATGATTCCAACCTTTTTAACACACTTAAATGCTCCCAAAACAACCCCTAACTATCACCCTAACAATAGCCCCCAATTTCCAACACTTAGCAACCCTAAAACTCAACTTAAAACCCCTCAAAAAAACCCCTCAAAACCCAAATCCAGGAATCTATATAAAACTCTTTAAAATTCACATATGTTGGACCTCATGGATAGTAAACAACTCACACATCATTAACAAATCAAAATCTTTAGTTAAAGACCATAAATGTGGCATTTTTAACCAAAATCCCCAAAACTTCAAATTTCAAAAACATGAACAATATTGAAAACTAAAGGTACTATCTTGTAGAGGGAAAGGAGGACAAATCAAAAATGTATTTACCTTTCAAAAATCACCAACAAAGAGCAAAGGAGATGATGGAATAGTGATTTGAAGGGGTTTTGGGTTTTGACGTGAAGAGGGAAAATGAAGAAGAAGAAGATGACTCTCTCCTTTTGGACTCAAAAGCTCATATTTTCCAAACTTTGAATTATTTACAAAAACGCCATTAATGACATGGCTAAATCCTCATCTCCTAAAATTCATGGGTTTTGGATTTGAAATCAAACAAGCCCAACGTAAAGTATTTGTTTTGAAACACGACGCCCAATATATTATTTCATTATAATTATAAAACCGAAACCCGAAACATTATTTTAATATTATTTTTCACCCGACCCTCAAACCCGGGTGTTACAACTCTCCCCTACTTAAGGAATTTCGTCCCCAAAATTACTTGACGGAAACAAGTACGGAAACTGCTCAAGCATATCAGCTTTCCTCTCCGACGTAGCCTCTTACACACCTCTATGTCTCCACAACACCTTGACCAACTCTATGGTCTTGCCACGCAACACCTTGCTATCAGAAGCAAGTATCTCAACTGGTTCTTCAATATAGGACAAATTCGGATTCAACTCTATCTCCTCAAAGGGTATAACATAGGACAGATCTAATATATACCTCCTAAGCATCGACACATGAAAGACATCATGAATCTTCTCTAGTTCAGTCGGGAGCCTCAATCTATACGCAACGGGGCCAATCCTCTCAACTATCTCATAAGGTCCAATGAATCTTGGGCTTAACTTGCCCTTCCTCCCAAACCTCATCACCTTCTTCCAAGGTGAGACTTTCAAAAACACTTTATCTCCTACGGAATACTCTACCTCTTTCCTCTTTAAGTCGGCATAGGACTTCTGTCGATCTGAAGCTGCTTTCAGACGATCACATATCAACTTTACCTTCTCGGTGGTGCCCTTAAGATATTCAGGCATCGGTACAAGTTTTTGTCCGGCTTCGACCCAACAAATCGGGGTTCTGCACTTCCTACCATACAAGGCCTCATAAGGAGCCATCTGAATACTCGACTGAAAACTGTTGTTGTATGCAAACTCCACTAACGGTAGGTGTTTCTCCCACGACCCCTGAAAATCAATGATACAACATCTCAACATATCTTCCAACACCTGAATCACTCTCTCAGACTGACCATCTGACTGCGGATGATACGAAGTGCTGAAGTTCAACCAAGTACCCAAGTCTCTATACAAACTCTCCCAAAATCTAGTCGTAAACCTCGGATCTCTGCCTGACACAATCAATTTCGGTACCCCATGTAGTCTCATTATTTCATAGATATACAGATCGGCCAACTTGTCTAAAGTATATGTGGTGTGAACTGGTATGAAATGGGCACACTTAGTAAACCTATCACGATCACCCACACTGAATTCTTCTTCGAAGGAGTCAACGGTAGCCCCGACACAAAGTCCATGGTGATACGTTCCCACTTCCATTCCGGAATCTTCAATGGATGTAACAATCCTGAGGGGAACTGATGCTCGGTCTTGACCCTCTGACAAGCCATACATCTACTGACAAACTCGGAAACGTCCTTCTTCAAACCAACCCAGTAGTACTCTTCTTTTAACCCCCGATACATCTTCGTGCTACCCGGATGCATAGAAAAAGGACTATTATGAGCTTCATTCAAGATCGTACGCCTCAACTCGGCATCCTCCGTAACCACTATCCTATCCTTGTAACATAGGATCCCATTATCACCAAAACAATACTCGGTTGGCCTATCTTCGGCTATGTCTTGCACGTGAGGTGCCAAAGACTCATCTCGCAACTGCTTCTCTCGAATTAACTGAACTAATGAAGGCTTAGCCTGAAGCTCGGCTATCAACCCACCATCCTTAGACAGACTCAACCTTGCGAACATAGCTCGCAACTCAACGACCACTTTTCTACTCAAGGCATCGGCCACTATGTTTGCCTTACCCGGATGGTACTCTATAGTGAGGTCATAATCCTTAAGGAGCTCTAACCACCTACGTTGCCTGAGGTTCAACTCCCTCTGAGACATCAAATACTTCAAACTCTTGTGGTCGGTGTACACGGTACACTTCTCACCATAAAGATGGTGTCTCCATATCTTCAATGCGAACACCACTGCGGCTAGTTCATCATCATGGGTGGGATAATTCTTCTCATGAACTTTCAACTGTCGCGAAGCATATGCTACCACCTTACCCTCTTGCATAAGCACACACCCTAGCCCTACATAGGATGCATCACTGTAAATCACAAACTCTCTCCCCGGTTCAGGCTGAATCAAGATAGGGGCTTCGGTCAAAGCTTTCTTCAATTTCTCAAACGCTTCTTGTCTTGCATCTGACCACTCATACGGAACATTCTTTTGTAGCAACTTAGTCAACGGAGCCGCTATTCTAGAAAACCCCTCAACAAACCTTCTATAATATCCTGCCAAACTCAACAAACCTTCTATAATATCCCGCCAAACCTAGGAAACTGCGGATTTCCGTCACTGACTTCGGTTGTTTTCAATTCACTATAGCTTCTATCTTCTTGGGATCCACACTAATCCCACTGGCCGAGATCATGTGACCTAGGAAGACTACCTCCCTAATCCAAAACTCACATTTTCTTAGCTTGGCATACAACTCATTCTCAAGTAGGGTCTGAAGTACTAACCGCAAATGCTCATCATACTCCTCCTTGGTCCTAGAATACACCAAGATGTCGTCTATGAACACTACCACAAACCTGTCCAAGAACTCATGGAACACACGGTCCATCATATCCATGAAGGCTGCCGGAGCGTTAGTCAACCCAAAAGGCATCACCAAAAACTCATAATGCCCATAACGTGTACGAAAGGCTGTCTTCGGTATGTCTACATCCTTTACCTTCAACTGGTAGTACCCGGACCTCAAGTCAATCTTTGAAAACACCGAAGCACCTCTCAACTGGTCTAGCAAGTCATCTATCCTAGGCAAAGGATATTTGTTCTTCACTGTCACCTTATTCAACTGCCTATAATCTATACACATCCTCATTGCTACCATCTTTCTTTTTCACAAACAAGACCGGAGCACCCCACAGAGAAATAATAGGCCTAATGAAGCCTCTATCAGTCAACTCCTAAAGCTGTGTCTTCAACTATTTCGGTGCCATTCTATACGGAGCAATTGACACTGGTGCAGAATCAGAATACGCCTCAATAGCAAACTCAACTGCTCGGTCTGGAGGCAAGCCCGGTAGCTCTTTCGAAAAAGCACTCAGAAAATCACATACCGTTCTAATGTCCTGTGGTCTCACCTCACTCATATCCGGATTCATTACATAAGCCAAGTAAGCCTGACACCCCGAACTCAACAACCTCTGAGCTTCCACAACCGAAACCACATTGGACAAGAACCTAACATTCTCAACAACTACCACAACCTCAAAGTCATCGATAAGCCTCAAGGAGACTCTCTTGGTCTCAAAGTCAACCCTAGCTCTATGCTCAACAAGCCAATCCATGCCCAAAATCACATCAAAACCGTAAAAGGGTAACTCCATCATATCGACCGGAAACACGTGGCCTTGAACCATCAAGGGACACCTCCTATAAACTTTCCTAACTACCACTGTATCACCAAAAGAGCTAGTGACATTTACACCTACCTTTAACCAATCACATGGTAACCCTAATGACCTTGCGTGCTCACCCAATATATACGAATGTGTTGACCCCAAATCTATCAAAGAAAGCAAACTCAAAGACTGTAATGAGAAATTACCTGCAATGACATCAGTGTCATTCCCAGCCTCTCGCTGAGCGTACACCCAAGCCGGTCCTCCTCCCTCGGGCTGGACTGCTACAACATGAGCCAAGTTCTTCTGACTCTCATTCCTTGGCTGAAAGTTTTCGCGACCACGGCCTCTATGGTGCTCAAAGCCCCTAGCTAGAGCCGGTCCGCCCCTAATCGGGTGTGGACAGTTACGCCTCATGTGGTCTCGAGATCCACAGTTCTAACACAGTCCAAAGGTACCCGCACACTCACCCTGGTGGCGTCTCCCACACCTATTGCACTCTGGTGTGTGCATAACAGCTCCTTGGCCCTGATGGCCCTTACCATAGTTACCACCCCTATGCCTCAAATCCGGCTGGTACCTCCTATCCCTATGCCTCTTGGCCTGGTCTCTATCCCAATTCGCATGTCTCTTTCCAAAATCAGACCCACTAACGCGTGCTCTAGAGCCTAGGTTCTGCTCTATATCCTTGGCCCTAGAGACCAAGACATCGAACTCAGTGTAGTCGGAGGCAAGCATGTAGGTCTTCACATCTGTAGTCAACCCATATCTGAAACGCTCACACCGCTCCCTCTCATTCGGGACCAACTCAGGTGCATACTGGCTCAATCTCACAAACTGAACCTCGTATTCAGACACAGTCCTATTACCTTGAACCAAAGCCATAAACTCTCTCTTCTTTTCATCTAAGTACCGGACTCCAAGATACTTCCTCTTGAAGGCATTTCTGAAGAACTCCCATGTGATATCTGCCTCGGTCATACCAGAGGTAACAATGGTCCACCAAGTATAATCGTCCCCTTGAAGTAAGGAGACAATACAACCCAACTTACGGGCATCTGAACACTCCATCTTACCCAAGATGCGAGTAGTACTCTCAAGCCACCCCTCCGAACCCTCGGGAGTCAATCCACGAAACTCAACTGCTCCCAAGTTACGTAGCCTCTCTAGGGGTAATCCTGTCCCCGCACCTTGAGGTGGTGCTGCAGCTTGTGCACCGGCCAATGCTGTCTGAAATACTAAAGCTATAGTCTGAAGTAGCTGGGTCATGTCCGCGCCCGCTGGACCCTGACCCGCCTAAGCCCCAACACCTCCAACATTAGCCTCGGCCTGAGGCCCATTACCATCACCCCCGACTTGAGCACCAGCTTGAGGCACATCACCTTCACCACCCACTCCATTACCACCGGGAGCCGGAGCAGGAGGCTCACCTCCGGGTGCCTGGTCACCCGCTCTAGGTCGCCCCCTTGGTCTCACCATAGCAAAACAAGATCTAAAACAATAAACACAAAACAAACAATGAAAACGTTAGGTTAGCAAAAGGGAAAGGACTCCGGTTCTCAAGCTCGTTAAACCAAAACAATTTTCCTTTTTATTTTTACAACAACGCCTAACAATGGGGACATTGGACCTACTCTCAAACATCAACAAGGTCATTACAACATGCATTCATACACCGTGCTAGCAACAGATTCCAAACATACATGGCAAAACACTCACTGAGATACAACAACACATAACACATTAACTTACCTCACTTACCTGCCCGAGGTCTCGGAAACCTCATGCTCTGATACCACTAAATGTAACCCCCTCGTCCCGGTCTGGACGGCTGACCGGTCCGAGTGGGCTACACAGGGAAAACCGAAATGAAACCCGCTAGGGCCCCACTTCGGTTAGCAACCCTAGGAAATTTCTTTTTTTTTATCTTGTCTAGAGGCATTCATACAACCTATACGTGACTCGACAGCGGAAGGACAACAAGCGATGCGAACAACCAAGCAAACTAATGGAAAAGAGTCCAATTTTATTTATTAAGTAGACCGTATCGATACACTAAGGGAGGGTATCGATACGCCTTGACTAGGTCAACAGCCCAAGGTCAAACCAGGGAGACCGTATCGATACACAAGTTGACTGTATCAATACGCCCTGACTAGTCAACTTCTCACGGTCAACGATACAAGACCGTACCGATACACCCTAGACCCGTACCGATACGCCAAAATCTCGTTAAAATCTCAGATTTCCAGTGAAACTTTGGTGTATCGATACGCCCACGCGTATCGGTACACTAGGCTTAAATTGAGCCCCTAAGTGCAAGACCGTATCGGTACAGCCCTTAGGCGTACCGATACGCCCTGCACTGCAATACTCAAAATTGCAGCTAAGGACTCCAAAGCACAACTCTAAATGCAAATTAAGACTCGCCTAGGCACAAGCAAGCATACATATGACATTCAACAACCATGATTCAGCAAATAAGGCATTTGAAACGGACAAGGGCCATGCATTCAAAGGATTCAAGACATACCCAAAAGGAGGCATACGTAGCATTAATAAGGGTTCATGCTTAAAAACATCCATACATAAGGCATCCATAGGAAAAGTTCATAGGCTCTTAGGCACAATTAATTAAGCACAAATAAGCATGGTCCTCAATCCACGAAACTAAGACATAACACATCCAAACATAACATCAACATCGTAGCATGCTCAACTAAACACAAATCATCTAAGGAGTTTGACACCAACTCCTACAAGTCTATACCCTATCGTCTAGGCATTATTACAAAAATGCAAATCATACTTGAGCTAATTTGAGAACTCCAAAAGCTCCTCCCTTGCCCACTTGCCTCCCGAACTCTAACGATCTGCATGTTGGAAACAAAAGAGAGCGTAAGCTAACTAGCTTAGTGAGAGAAGCTCTACAATTCAACAAGCATGCAGTTTTCAAAATACTTTTCATAATTGACAATAAATCAATGTATGCACGAATGATTATCACAACAAGACTACACATGGCTTGCACTTGCACAACCAATTTACACACGGTGGGACCACACATCACCGTCCGACTAGTAGATTTCCGATGGGACCACTCATCATCTTACTCTACTACTAGTCACTACCGGTGGGACCACTCATCACCGTAGTTTAGACAACCATCACGTGAGGCTCGACTTCTATACGACTACACAACAACAACGATGTAAAGCAACTCGAGATGCACATGATACCACAACACATAATCATTCATCAACACATAACAAAGATGTAGGAATAGTAACTTACACTCGGGTTTAGGTGAACCCTCTAGGTCCCACCTAAACCCCCAAGAGTTCCATTTCGAAAACAAATCAAAGGTTAACAATTCTACTCACCGTTGCTACCCAAAGAAGACCGAAAACCAAGCTCAAGCCCCCAAAATCTCTGGATTCGTCCCTGAAGCTTCACCAACTAAATTCCTTGCTTCTAATCACCCCAACACAATCAAAACAACCTCAAATCAGTCCACGCATCAATGTAGCAAACCCGAAACACTAATCAAGCATAAAACATAAGATTTTCAAGCTAAGAACAACCCGAAAACCTCAATCCCGAGCAGCCATCAAACACAGACCATAACTCATTATTCCAACCTTTTAAACACACTTAAATGCTCCCAAAACAACCCCTAACTATCACCCTAACAATAGCCCCCAATTTCCAACACTTAGCAACCATAAAACTCAACTTAAAACCCCTCCAAAAACCCCTCAAAACCCAAATCCGGGAATCTATATAAAACTCTTTAAAAATCACATATGTTGGACCTCATGGATAGTAAACAACTCACACATCATTAACAAATCAAAATCTTTAGTTAAAGACCATAAAGGTAGCATTTTTAACCAAAATCCCCAAAACTTCAAATTTCAAAAACATGAACAATATTGAAAACTAAAGGTACTATCTTGTAGAGGGAAAGGAGGACAAATCAAAAATGTATTTACCTTTCAAAAATCACTAACAAAGAGCAAATGAGATGATGGAATGGTGATTTGAAGGGGTTTTGGGTTTTGACGTGAAGAGGGAAAATGAAGAAGAAGAAGAAGAAGAAGATGACTCTCTCCTTTTGGACTCAAAAGCTCATCTTTTCCAAACTTTGAATTATTTACAAAGACACTGCATTAAATTAATTTAACTTTTTCAAACAATAAAGAGATTTAGTGTGTTGAGCATTTTATTCATTTCTAAGTTTGATTACTTAAAAACCCTAAAAAACGTCCAAGTCTTTTATTCCTAATTAAGAGTTTGAGTTTGCTTAAGTGCATTTTATTTTTGTGAAGAACATTTTTCAACAAAACATGTCTCTATCTATGTTTTAGAACCTAGCCTTAAGTTTTAACCTATTTCTAAAAGAAACAAGCAAACAACTTATTTTATTCTTTTGAATTTTTGTTCCTTTTTTATTATTTCTTTTGAAATTTTTTTATTTTTTTAATTTTTAAAATCCAAAACACTTTATTTTTTTATACTTTTTCAGCTTTTGTTTTTTTTTTTACCTTTTTTCATTTTTGAAAGATTTCTTTTTTTTTTCAAAATTTATTTTTCTCCTAAAACCTTAAACTTTATTTAAAAGCTCTTTTTATTTTGTGTTCTTTTAAAAGAAAAAAAACTTTTATAATTTTTTTTTCTAAAAAAACATCTTATTTATTTTATTTTAAAATCACTTAACCCATTTATTATTAAAAATAAATTTCATAAAAATATTTTTATATTTTTTAAATCAAGCCCCTTTATTATTTCCACCCATGCATTATTGTTTTTTCATAATTAAATCCCCAACTTTAAGTTTTTTCAATTAAACCACATTTACTCATTTTATTCTTTCATTTTTATTCAAACACTTTTAAAATTTTGTTTCAACATTTCTAAAGATCAAAACAATCCTAACAACATTTTTTAAGCATGCAAATTTTTTTTAAAGATCAAACCAAAATTAAAACGGAAATTTAAAACAAAAACGTCACCGAAATCGTGAAACGATTTTCCAACTTGAAGAACACAACCTAAAATCTACAAAAACACAAACATAAACACAAAATTTCAACTAAGAATAAGCATAAAAAATCAAAATAAAAAAATGAAAGGAAAGATAGAAATTTTACCAAAATGACGAACGAAGAACTTGAATCCGGACTTCTTGAAATTCTCCTAATTGCCTCCGGAAAAATTCTTCCAATCTCGAACTTTAACTCAAAATTTCCAGCAACTCTTGAAAAAAATTTAGAGATTTTTTTTTGATTTTTTCTAAGCCTATTTGATTTTTTTTCAAGTGTGTTTTCTTGAAAAATGGGTCTTTTTTATTTTTTTTTTTATTTTAAAAGAGTGGGCCGTTATTATTTTAAGAGAAAATTTTTATTTTTATTTTTTCGAATTATTTAAAATTAAGTTGAAAATTTAGTGTGAAGAATTTAAAAACCAAATTTGTGGGCGAGGGCCAAAATCTTTCATTTTCATTATCAACATGACAAAAAGCTTTGCCCAATGCGATCAACACTTGGCATGCAACTCTAAATAAATTTAAAATTGGAATTGTAATGTAATGTAATGATTTTGGTACCCCTTACCATAGGAGTAATATTTAACAAGTGGGTTCATTATTGCTGCTGTTCTTATAAATGTCCACAGGACCCTAAAACACTCAATCCATGAGGAAAGGTGGATTAAACGTCAACCGCGTGGTATTGAATATTGATGTGGTTTAACAACAGCACGCAGTATTTGGCTTGATGAGTCATTTGCTCCCTCTCCTCCTCCCTATTTCCGCGTATGGCTTCCCTTTTGCACATTGAAGACGAATTCCATCTTTTATTTTACCCTGGAATTTAATAGACACTTTTATAAATTTTTGAAAGTTCGTAATACAATACTTAATGATCTCTAAATATGAAAATGTCTTTTAAAAAACTAAAGAAAATACGAGAAAAAGAGCAGAGAGCAAAGCAGACCTCAAAAAGTAAAATAAAAATCCTGAGATGGGTTGATGTGGAGACTATGGTGGAGGAGATGGGGTGATGGGATCCATAAGATTTGGAGATGAATAGTTGCTATTGAAAATGTTTTTTTTTTCAATTATGGCTTGGACCGAATTAAAACTAGGATCAAATTAAAAGAATATCTAAATATGAGGTCTATATTTAATCAATTTTTTCGAATTAGGACTAAATTTGTTGAATGTGTAAATATGAAGGGTTAATGTGTTATATTACAAATTCACGTAACTGTCACACTGGCCATTTAACGTCGGTTAACAACTCAGCAATCATTTTGTAACAAAAATTAAAGTTTGATGTGCATTATGTAACTTTTGAAAGTTCAATGACCATTTTGTATTTGTTGGGATAACTTATTGACCATTTTTGTACTTTACCCTATATTTTATTCAAAAAAGAATAATCATGCTTTAAGTCCCCATGATTTCAAAAGTTATTAAAATTGTTAGTAGTGCATACTAATACATATAATTAGTGATACATATTGATACACGACATTTACTCTAGACTCATTCTTCATCGTATTATACAATAATTTGTTGAGAGTTAATTATGTACATTTATATAGTATTTTATACCTCTAATTAAAAAAATTTAACTTCATTTCTGATTATCGTTGTGTATTTGTTCAAGATACTAGTTTCACCCGATAAGTTTGTGATGATCTATGTTTAAAGTTTATCGAAAGTCCTTGTACTATACAAAAAATATTTTAATCCTTTTACTATGAAAGGGAATATTTTAGTCCCTCTAAAATAGAAAGAGACATTTTAGTCCCTATACATTTGAAAAGTGAATATTTTGGTCTAAAATTTTAAATTTATACTTACTTGGCATAAATATTTTGGTTTAAACACTCTTTAAGTTCTTTTCAATTTTAAAATTAAGGAAATTGATCCTTCTTGACAAAGGATAATTTATTCAATGAACATTTTAGAAATAAATAAATAAGAACAATTCATGATGGTGTTGACATTTTTCATCAGTACATGACATGCGTTCAACTATGATAGAATTTTTTTAAAATAAATAAATTTTATAATATTTTTCTTAATTTTAACTTTTTTAAAAAAATTTAAAGAAATTTTAAGTTCTTTTATGATTTGTGTATAATCTATTTCAATTGACTCCCCTACTCTCACTACAAATCTAAAAATTCTAAGAAAATTAAATGGACATATTTTCCAATTAAACATTTTAAACGTTTTTTATGTTTTGACTTGTAATTGTAATATTATTGAAAATGGAGACAAAAGAGTTGGGATTAGAATAATAATTAATTTTGCATTGAGATTTCATAAGCGTTTAAAAATTTTATGTAAAATTTCACAAAAATATCTTGCGAGAGATTAATTTGCCCAAGTTCAAAATTGAGAGGGGCCTAAAGAGTGTTTAAACCAAAATATTTAAACAAACTAACCATAACTTTAGTGTTTTAAAACGTACAAGGACCACAATGTTTGCTTTTTAAATGTACAATGATTAAAATGTTCCATTGGATAAGTGAAATGGATGGATGAAATTAACAGTAGCAAATGTGAAGATTATCCCTTAAAATAATAATAATAATATATATATATATATCAAGAAACACAAATCAAATTAATGCTCCATTAACTAGATCTAGTTAAATTATAATCCAAGTTTCACAAAAGTAATTAAGTTGTATCAATATAAATAAACTTTTTAGACTTGCTTAATACAAAAGATGAAAATGAGCGAGGATGAATTTTGTTTAATCTAAAATAAAATTGTTATAAATGTTAACCATTTAATTACTAGATTTTACATCCTTCATGTCATATATTTATCTTTTGTTCCAAAGAAATCATAAATGTTTTAACTTCACAGGATCAATTCTTAACCATTTCAAATATTAGAAAATTAATGAGATTAAAAAATAAGCTTAATTATAAAAATAAATGCTCAAATTATGTCTCTTTTTTACAATAGATACTTAAAATACTTTTTGGCTGAAATAGGTGGCTACAGTTTTATTTTTGACTGTAATAAGTGGTAAAATTTGTGACTTAGTTGACTTTAAAACAAACTTTAAACAACTATTTCAGCCCAAAAAATATTTTAAGCACATATTACAAAAAAATATATATATATTTTAAAATTATGCCTAGAAAATATGATATTTTCTTTACCTAAAAGGATCAATCTCGTCTTCTTTCCCTTTTTCTATTAGTTGTTCCATGCAGAGAGTAACGTAAGCCACAATTCAAGGTTTTTAACGAACATTTAGAATTAAATAAATGAAAAGAGGTACGATATGATTGAATAATGAATTATGAATGTAGTGTTGATGTCATTCTTTTGACCTAAATAAGGGTAAAATTTTAACACGACCCTCTCTCTTAGGCAAATGAACAACCGAAAGAAAGAGCAGAGATATGAAGTTTAAGCTAATCACATCCACAATGAGACCAATTTCTAGCAATGATTTGACTAACCTTTCACATATTTATAGTTATACCTCCCATTGATTTCCCATCTCTATTCAGGAATAGAACTCAACACAGCTTTAAACTTTCTACTCCCTCTCCATCGACCTCTGCCTCCTCTCCCTCTCTTCTCACTGCCGTTTTGAACACCACAAATGCCGGCAGAGGCAGCCTCCCGGCGAGAAGACTCTTCTGAAAAAGCAAAAGGCGTTACAGCCTTACTTCTGCGCTCGCATTTTTTAGACGCAGTGGTGGTTTTCGTTAGAGCGGAGTTGGCTTTGACAGCCAATGCAGCCATTTCTTCGGGTTGTAAAGGATGGTTAAGCCAACTCAATGGCAGGGCGAAGTATAGTTGACAGGGCTGAAGCTGCTGGTCTTCCTCAATGGCTGATACGACGTCGTCGAAGTCCATTTCATCAGCGTTGCAGATAAAACACATGGGATTCTTTTGCAGAACGTAAGAAACCTTAACGGGGTAAGGGAACTCTTGTAATCTCCCATCATGGAGGATCAGCTTGGCTGTTGCTACGTGAGTAGGTTCGCAAGAACTACAAATACCCATTGTCCAGATCCGTAGATTTCAATGTTGCTTGCTTTCTTTTCCAGATCTTGAAAAGGGAAATGTTGAAGTTTTTGGTTGTTTTTTTTCTTCTGACGAAATGTTTTTGAATGTGTTGGTGTAGGCTGTACGGGGACTATTATATATTATAGAGAGAGAGAGGGGGGAAAGAGCGAAAGGGAGGGCGAGGCCTCGACTTTCGACCGAGTTGCCACGTAGGAATTGTCGTGACCTGATGATAAAATCTTCATAGGAACAGTGAGCAGGGTTGCCACCCTGCAAGTTAGGGTGACAGGTTGTGCATGGGGTGAAGATATGTGTCCGAATACATCAACCCTTCTTTCAAGATGTTAATTACATTGATGGGACTACTGAGCTTTTAGGGTACCGGATGTAAATTTGTCTATCCCTAATTATGTCTCTTTTGTTGCTTCATTTTAAAAATAGTAGGTTTAAAGTTTAGAGTTTGAGTTTTAAGATTTTGAATTTAGAATATAAAAATTAAGATTAGAGCTTAAAATTTAATTTTTAAGTGTTTTTTAGTAGGAGACATATAAAGAGACATTTTTAGAGGGCAGAAGATTTTTACTCCTATTTTCACGCCAAAACATAAACGCATTTATATATATATATATATATATATATATATATATATATTCGTTGTGATTTTTTACTATATTCAGTTATTATATTATGTTTACACGTAAACTGATGAGATTTTTTGAATCAATAATCAATTAATTTTTAATGAGGAAATTCTAATGGTGGTTCATTTTATTTTTAGTATGTATGATTTTGTTTGGTCATCTATTTAAAATAATTAACGATTTGTTCATTTATGTTATCAATTTTAAATATTTTGGTCATTGTGTCGTTATATGTGGTTACTCTGATGAAATGACTAGAAATTAATATTTTTGTTAATGTATCATGCCATCGAGATAACAACACTACACTAAAATAGGTTTTTAACGGCATTTTTAGTCTTATAACGTCATTTTTAAGCTCTGCTAAAAACATTCCAGCGCTAGAAAAAACGTCGCAAAAAGTGCTGCTAGATCAAACACCGCAATAGCTAGCGACGTTTGTGAACAAAAAACGCCACAAAAAGTCGAGTTATATATCGGTGTTTCCAAACGCCGCTATTGACTATGTCTTTAGGGGCATTTCTCCCCTTCAAACGTCATTATTGACTATGTCTTTAGTGGCGTTTTTACCTCCAAACGCCACTATTGACAATGTATCTTCTGAATCCATCAACTCATTACTTAGCTCGTCGATCTATACTTGCGTTTCACTTCTTTATAAAGTTTCAGTAAGATATAAATGGAGTCAATGTGGCATATAAACATTTAAATCCTAGGCAGAAACGCCGCTTATATCAGTCTATAGCGGCGTTTGTTTAACAAACGTTGCTAAAAGTACAAATCTAGCGGCATTTACTTAGGAAAATATTGCTACAAGTGCCACTAAAAATCCGTTTTTCTGTAGTGCAAGAGCTAACGATTAAGTGAGAAAATCAATAACATAAATCACCAAAATGTAACTTTTCTAAAATTAATAACTGAATAAAATCTAATCAATCTAACATGTAATATAACACATAAATAAATTAAGTTTTGAATTATTGGTTAAAATCATGTTTAATTGTTTTTATTATCTTTACACAAACTAATTAGATTTTTGAATTAACTATCATTCCATTTTTAGTATTAATCTAATTAATGTATCTATAATTAGGGGTAAACACTTGATTGGGTCAAGAAAAAAATTTGAGTTACTCCAGTTGATTAGTCTTATTTTATAATTCAAATTTTATTTAAAATTATTTCGAGACGAGTTTATGAAATTTGAGTTGAGTAAGTGTAACATCCTAAAACTGGTCTTAGGAGTAACAAGCATTCCAGGAAAAGACAATAAAAAACTAAACATCATTGATCTATAATATACACTAGCACTCGATCAAAATGAGAAGATTTATTGTCATGCAAGCAACCATTCAAACAAAAGAGGAGGTACATAATGATTCGAATGATGTCTTTCTAATGATATTATGATACAAGATTTTAGTTAGGTGTACATGAATTTAGAATTCACAATATGCAACCTCAAGGAGAAGAAGGCCTGAACTTTCACTTTACTTATTCATTAAGAAACTATAAGCCATCCTATGTACGTATATTTAAGGTGACTCTCAAACTATTTCATTACAAGTTATTGATATAAACATATGAATTTTTTAAAGGATATACTTATAAGTCTTATATGAAATATTACCAATTTGTTATTCAACCCAACAAATTAATTCCTCTTACCTTTCAAGCTTATTAAATATAGGTACTAATGTCATCTTATGGTAGGTTCGAATCAATTCTATTACTAATAAAGAAATATCTCATCAACCAAAACTATTCCTAAGAGTCAAGCCGATCAAACCAAAAAAAAATTATAGCCAATTAACAACATTATCAACTATCTATTTTGCTTTCCGATTTATTTAAGTCATTACTACAACCTAATATATCAACCAAATCATGCATGATCATAAGAATTCATTGAACATAGGACAAGATAATGAAATTAGGCATGCTAATACTAGCAACCGCGGACACCCACAAAACACATCATATAAGTTTACAAACATAGAAAATTAGGTTTTAGTGTCACCATCCTAGGAGTCATTGACAATAATCTAAACAACATATTCTTATATCCCAAATGTGACTTGATCAAGCTCCAAGATGTTCCAAAAACTTCCCAAAAGATCACCTAATATGTAGAGAAAGGACTTAATAAGTAAAAACTTAGTGAGTGAGTTTAAGTACAATAATTAATCATGCAATTTTGAACCCTTTCACTGCAACAATCATTCTTATAGTTTATTAGTTCATACTTAGTCCATGGCTTTCAATTTAATCATCATTATAAGTTCCATAATAGTAACATGCCAATCAATTAATCATCTATCACACACCATATTTAATGAAAAGTTAGTAGACAATATCACTTGAACATCAATTAAGCTTCTAGTCTTAAACATAGTTCATAAAGTCAATATAGCTAATCATTACAATGACAACCTCATATAACCAATACAATTTAAATCCATTTATTCACATTTTCAATTTCAATAGAATAAACTAGGCTTTGACTATATTATGGTAAATGTTCAATCTTTAGTAACATGTCACTTTCAAACACATATTATTAACATAATCGTTTTATTTAGCCTTGAGGATCGATTTCTCGGTCTCGATAAACGAGTCTCCAAGCAAACTGTCTCCTGTAAACAAAATGGTACTCGAAGTACCGGTCAATCCCTCCTACTGTAAATGACCATACACATACTTCCCTCCTACTGTTGCCAATTAGGGACCACTGTCCCGGACCATAATCCACCCCGACACTGAGCTCTATAGACCCTATGTCATGCCAACTATATCTAGAACTGACTCGAACCCAAGGCTTTCAATAATCATTATTCTTTTCAATTTCAAAGCATATCGATATTCAAATTGCACTTCATGTGCCAATTCCAATACCAATAATTCAATGACAATATCAATATTTCTTACTCAATGCTTCAATGTCTCAATATTTTGATAGTTTATCATTCAATTCGAGGATCAATAGTCCGATTACTAAAGTACAAAGATCTCTATCAATATCAATAGTGAGTAAAGGTCCAATTCATACTTCACATGCCTAATCACTCATTTTATCAGTCAATCTTAGTTCATGGTAGCATGTTGCTTATTTCTAACACTTCACATATCAAGGTTTAACACAAGGTAACAATTGATATTAAAGCATGCTTCATTCGACTATTCAATTGAGTATTCTCAAAAGAATATTTACCTTGATTCCATGCTAGTTTATCCATACTCAATCAAGCAGCATATCGTAGATAATCTCAATTATATTAATCAAACAACTCAAAGAGAATAAAACACCCTTTTCGGTACTATAAACTACACTCACATATTGTTTCCGAGCTATTTTTGATCTCAGATTTTGATTCCTTTTTGCCTACTAGCTTGCTGATCTACCGTAGCTCTTTTATCCTCAATCTTGTCTCGGTCTAACATTTCACAACACATTCATTCTATTAGACTCATTGATCAATCATTGAAGTTCATGATTTATTCAAGATTCAAAATTCATTTTTTCAACCATACAATTCATTTACTACCATGAGCAATTAACCAATTTAACCTATTGTTTTAGTATCATACCAACCTAAAGAAAGGTTACCCTTAACTGGAAACATGGAAATTTTGAATAACCCTTAAACAAACACATTTCAATCCTAAATTTTGCATATGAAAACAGGAAGAATCATCAGTCTCAGCAATTAAATACATACACTCCAATTAATATGAATTTTGGACTTTTCATACTCTCTTTTAAAACTTCTTATTCATATACATTGCTTGTCAAAGAGATCATTCAATAATTCGATCCTACATAACCAAAACATGATAGAATTTTTCAATCAATTAGCATCAATATTGAATCACCACTACTCTTCCGATTATATCACAATTCGAAGATAACCACTCTTCCATCTGCAAGAATTGATCACTAACCTTTAGCTAATTCAATAATTCTACTACACAATCAAAACAATTTCAAGAAATCAAGCATTTCATAGCATATATATGTATACATAACATTGTTCTCCCTTGAATCAATTTAATCTCTCCCTCATTCGATTCACATCATCATCCATACAAAAATTCATTTGATTAAAACTAAATTCAAAATTATCATCTAACAAAATCTTGTTTCAATCTAGCAATTGAACCATAACAATTCGATATAAGCAAGCTTCACAACATTTCAATCAACAAATAACAATCAACATGCAATTCATGAAGATGAAGTATTCTTACCTTCCTTATGATGCAACAATTGAAATACTTCACTTGATTCTATTCTACCAAAGTTAGATTTCCTCAATTGAACCATAACAATTCGATATAAGCAAGCCTCTTTCTATGGGTTTGGTTCAGTTTTGCTTAACGAGGGAGATGATATCCTTTAGCTTTGTGTCGAGTAAGAGAGAATGAGGACATGTGTATTGTCCCACAAAAAAAATGAAATTTTACCATGCAAACTCTGGCTTTAGTCTTTATTAAAATCTAGTCCTTCTTGCTATAGGTTCTCAATTCTTATTTCTCCCAAAATAGTCCCCCAAATATTCATGAATTTTAATCGATATATAATCCAACATTGAATAGTCACATTGTTTTCTAATTCATATTTTTGGGAGTATTACAATTCCCTCCCCTTAAAAGGAATTCGTCCCCGAATTTACTTGTGGGAAAGAGATGTGGGTATTGAGTTTGCATGGTTGCTTCGGGTTCCTAAGTAGCTTCTTCAATATTATGATACCTCCAAAGTACTTTGACTAATGGTATTGTTTTATTTGAAGTCTTCTAACTTCTTTATCAAGAATTTGGACCGGTTCTTCATCATATGATAAATCAGGATTGAGTTCAACCTCCTTAGGTCCCAGAATATACAAGGGATCCGATCGATATCTTCTTAGCATCGATACATGAAAGACATTATGAGTTCTATCAAACTCTTTGGGAAGTACTAATTTATAGGCAACTTGACCAACTCTTTCGACAATTTCAAAAGGTCATATGAAACGAGGACTTAATTTCCTTTTCTTTCCGAATCTGAGAATTTTCGTCCACGCAGATACCTTCAGAAATACTCGATCTCCTACTTCATGTTGAACATCTCTTCTCTTGAGATCAATATAAGCTTTCTGTCTGTCAAAAGCTTCCTTCAATCTATTGTGTATTATCCGCACTTGAGGTTCGATTTCTCGAAGCAATTCAGGCCTTAAGACCCTGTTTTCACCCAACTCAGACCAATATAAAGGGGTTCTACACTTCCTTTCATATAAGGCTTCGAATGGTGCCATCTTGAAAGATTTTTGGTAACTATTATTATAAGCAAACTCAGCCAATAATAAAGATTTTTCCCAATTCTTCTCGAAATCAATCACACAAGCTCTGATCATATCTTCTAGCACTTGAATTACTCTTTCAGATTGTCCATCGGTTTGTGGATGGAAGGCAGTACTAAGGTTCAATTTGGTTCCCAAAGCTTTTTGAAGTGCTCTCCAAAATTTGGAGGTGAACCGAGAGTCTCTATCGGATACAATAGATACATGGACACCGTGAAGCCTAATTATTTCTTTTATGTATAATTCAACCAATTGTTCAAGATTCATGTTCATGCGAACATGTAGGAAATGTGATGATTTAGAGAATCTATCAACAATAACCCAAATAACATCACATTTCTTTGGCGAAAGAGGCAATCTCGATACAAAATCCATTATTATTCGCTCCCACTTCAACTGAGGCAATTTAATTGGTTGGAGGAGTCCCGAAGGCACTTGGTATTATGCCTTCACCTTTTGACATATAAGGCACTTAGATACAAATTAGTGACATATGTTTTCTTTCCCGACCACCAATATACTTCTTTTAAGTCCTTATACATTTTAACTGATCTCGGATGTACAAAATAGGGGATACTATGAGATTCTTATAGCATTTCCTTCTTTAAGGTTTGATCATTAGGCACACATACTCTATTCTTAAAATAGAGTATACCATTCGACTTTAAGGAAAATTCGGAGCCCGGTTCGGATTTAATTCTTTTTAATATCTTCTGGAGCTCAAGATCAGTTTGCTGAAGCATTTTGATTCTTGAATTTAGCTCTGAATGGATTTGAAGTTTGGTTATGAGCTTTTGAGTCTTCAGAAGTTTAAGATAGGCATTGAAAGTTGTTGGAGCTACAATCCAAAGGACATTATTAGGTACTTTCAAGCTACAATTTCGAACAAGGTAAAATCAAACTTGGGTCATATGTGATCTTACCAATAGAACGTTTGCGACTGAGTGCATCAGCCACAACATTCGAGTCAAGTTTTGCTACCATGTCTATCATATGTAATATGTCATGTAAATAGATGATGTTTTTTCCAAATTGAGTCGAGTAAAAAATTTAATTTTTTCGAGTCGAGTTTTGGTACCATGTCTATCATATGTAATATGACATGTAAATAGATGAAGTTTTTTTTATTAGTATGAATTATATTTAATTTTTTTTATTATTTTCACACTTATACTAATTAGGTTTTTGAAGCAACTATCATTAATTTAAAATCTAATAAATGTATTTGTAATATGTAATATGACAAGTAAGCATATGGTATTTTGAATTATTGATGAGAAATATATTTAATTATTTTTATTATCTTTACCCTATTTGTTAGATTTTTAAGTGTTTTTTATTTTTCTTTAAGAGTGTCATTTTTGGCGTTGGTCTTATTGTTAAGGGTGAGCGTTCAATCGAGTTGACTCAATTTTTTTTAAGTTATTCGAGTTGACGAGTCTGATTTTATCATTCGAACTTTCATTTGAAATTTTTTTGAGTCGAGCTATTCGAGTTTCTATTCGAACTTAGTTGTAATTATTTATAATGTTATAGTATGAATCAATTCTAATTTTAAACGACTTTATCTAACCAAATCAGATATATATATATATATTCATATTATTTTTCACATGTATAAATAAGATTTATAATGTTATTTAATAAATCAAATATCATCTAAAATTATATAATATAGTTTTTAGCTCAATCGATAAATTTTATTAATAAAATCTTCAAAATGAGATAAGACCATAAAATTTAAACTCGTTGAACTACAAAATCATAACAAACAAAGAAAGAGTTGTTTCAATCTCTTTTCTAAACTCCGAATGTTTTAAGTTCAAATATTTTGGATTGTTACAACAATGGAAATTTATGACTTTTCAAAGTGTACCCCCGATTTTATATCGAAATCTCGTTTTGATTTTCTGTGCTAATGCCCGATGTATTCATGATCAAGCTAGGGAAAGTGTCATTGCCATTGTATCCTATATTATGGGAAATAAATTTTAAATTGAGCAAAGTATTTTATGTAACGTTTTTGGTTTTGAAAATTTGAGAATTGATGATGAACACTCATTGGGGCATTCTCAACTTGGCTCTGTAACCATCATTGATGCCTATGACCATATTCTCCATCTTACCATATTTTTGTGGAATCATCCTTCCGGCGGGAAATTCTCTACCATTTGCCAAGTTGATGCTTTTTGGATCCGTTGTTTTCGAGAGGGTAAGCGCCCCAAACCTTTGCCAAATTATGTTTGCCGACTTGGTTTATCTTGTTCAACATTGTCACACCGATCAAGTCAAGTCCTTTTTCTATGGCAAGACTTTGAGCTTCTTGTTCCATTCCTTGGAGCTCGATTGTTCCCATGATACCATTGAGCCTGTAAGCAAGCTGATCAATGAACAATCCCTAACTCGTGCTCACTTTGAGTTCATTGATCATGAATGGGTTCGTGTTAATCGCCCTCCTCCTCAAGATGATCAACCTCCTCCGATCGCTCCACATGGTCCACAAGTCCAACAAGCTCAATCTTCCATAGATGGACTCATATCGTATCTAAATGAGCAATTCACATCCTTAGAGACTAATATTTTTCTTTAGATACGAACATGAATGCCAGATTTGCAGCCATTGATACTCGCTTTACACCATTGGAGGATCGAGTCAAGGCCCTTTAACAACAACAAACTTCAATGGATGTCTCTCTCACTGCCTTCCATGGTGCTTGGCTCAATCATTTATTATGCACCTTTGTCTTTAGGAACCATATGTTTTGATTTTGTTTTTAGGATTAAGTTTGGATTTAAGTTTGAAGTTATTTTGAACTATTTTTTGCTTTGGATTTTCATTTGAACTTTAATGATATTATGTTGCTTAATTATGCTTTATCTTGTGCTTTATTGTTATATCTTGTCTATATCCTTGAATTGTTGCATTGATTTTGATCTAACAAAAAGGGGGAGAAGTGTAAAAACATAAATTTTTACAAGTTTTTGAAAATCAATCTTAAATTAAGGGGGAGTAAACTTTTCAAAGTTTTCAGAATACATAAATATTTACTTTGGTTTTATTATATCAAAAAGGGAGAGATTGTTAAACCTAATTTGATTTTGATATAACAAAATGTCCAAGGACCTATTTGTAAAAGTAAATAAAATTTTAAGTAATTCAAAGTCTCACAAATTGACAAGCAAACTTGAAACAAAATGTTTCTAAGTCAAATAAATTGTTTAAGAAAAAATTTTCTAAGTGTTATAGCCCAAAACCTACTTGTATGCTAAGGCGTATCGATATGCTATAACCCTATCGCTAAGGTCTTAAGGTTATGGAATATTAATCAACAAAACCGTACCGATACAGTTATATCCGTATCGATACGATATTTTATCTGGGCTTAACTATAAGGTATAACGTACTGATACGGTTGTACCCGTATCGAGACGCTTTGATTTGATTTGATAAATCTTTGCATTTAAAGTTTTGACTGTTGCTTGTTAGTTATAATTTTAGCAAAATTTCAAACAATCATTGAACCGTATCGATACGCCCATATAGCGTATCGATTCACTTTTTGATAAAGTTTTACTTAGGATTCCAATGAGCAAAATCCGTATTGATACGATCTTAGAGTATCAATACTCCCCTCTTTTTACATTGTACGTACCCGTACCGATACGCCTTTATAGAATATCGACGCACCCTCTTAAATGTGCACAACGACTCTTTCTATTTTGAGACAGGTATTGATACCCTTGTTGGAGTACCGATATGGTAGGTTGCAAAAGTGCATTTATTGCGAGAAAAATGAAGCCCAACGACTCTATTGATGATCTCAACCACCAGAACGAGTAGAAATCAATGCAAAGGTATACAAACAAGACTCAATATCTACATCAACAACTAGTGAACTTAATTGCAACAATCCAAGCACAAATCGAAACCTTTGAGCTTTTAAAGTCAAACCCTTGTACCCAATTGAGTGATTTTTAATTGTATTAATCTTTTTTTCAATTTGGGTTGAGAGTACTTTTAATTTTGGGAAAATATTCCACCTTGTGAGGTTTATCTTTCATTTGCTAACAATCTTTGTATTTGAGAGAGTCTTGGTTAATCTTTGGGTAGAAAGATTAACCGGTTGTAAGGTTTTCTCCTAATCCAAGAAAAGGGGACAAATTTCTAGTGAAATTGGTTGAAAATCCTTAGTGGGAGCTAAGGTAGTGGATTTAAAGCTTGTTCTACGCTTGAACCACTATAAATTGCCTTGTCTTGATTTTTTTCCTTTTTCAATTTGCTCCCTTCAATTTTAAAAAGCCAATTCACCCTTTCTTGGCCATTTTCGATTCGATTGATCAACTTAATAGAGGAGTAAGTACCATCTGAGCCAGTGGGTCCAGTGTTGGGTGATTTGACGCCTTTGGTTCAGGCGATGATTGGAGCTTTCCAGGTTGTTGTTGCTATAGTGCATGCACAAGCACAACTGTTGGGCAAACGGGGTTTCCATTAGAGCATTTACGTAGTTTGGGCGGTGTTGAGTATTGTGGTTTGTTGCCCGAGGCATATGAGGCTTGGATGGCCGGTACGATTCAGATTTTTGAACAGATGGGGTGCAATGATGCTCGCAAGCTGGGCTGTGTTGTTTCTCTGTTACAAGATAATGCTTACGGTTAATGAACGGCTATAATTGCAGCTATGGAGCCTAATGATGTGGATTGGGAGTTTTTCCAAGTTGCCTTTAAGAATAAGTATCTATGAGTTAGATACTTAGATCAGAAGGTACGTGAGTTCATGTCTTTGGTTCAGGGTAGCATGACTGTGGTTGATTATGAGGTTCAGTTTTTTCGTTTTAGCTAGTATGCTCCTGAGTTGGTGCCAAGTGATAGACATCGCTGTGACCATTTTCGTTATGGTCTGGTGCAAGAAGTGAAGACTTATATGTTGGCTTCGAATTATACGAATTTTGATGTGCTGGTGACACGAGCTAAGGATATTGAATATAATTTGGGTTTTTTTCTCGTGGGAGTGGTTCTATCTCGGGTAAGAGAGTCGTGGATTTTGGCTCTAGAGGTGGACAACTTAAGAGACTTTGTGATCGTAGGTATCGTCCTGAGTAGAGGCGAGGTACTGTTGGGCGTGGTAAGCCAGTTCAGGGTAATCACGTGAGGTTCGAGCAAAATGCTTGATGGGTTTGTGGATTACGTGAACACATGATGCAAGATTGTCCATGTTTAGCTCGCGAAGGTCAGGCTCATGCTGCTATTGCGACTAACTCTTATTGGAGTTGCGGATCGAGTTATCACGTTAGACGTGATGGTCTATTGTTGGATGGTGGTGGCCATGCTATAGCACCTGTTGTAGCAACACATATAGGTTGTGGGCGCGGTCGTGGTAACTTTTGGCGTATGGAGGATGGTCAGAGGATTGTGGTACATGTAGTGGCGGTTCAACCTGAGGGTGGTGGTCCTGCGAGGGTGTACGCACATCACGAGGGACGTAATGACACCAATGTGGTTGCAAGTACTTTTACTTTGCAATCATTACCGTTGTTTTATTTGGTTGATTCAGGTTTTACGCATTCAGACATCTTGAGTGAGCATGCACATTTGCTTGATATTCCTGTTGAGATGTTAGATGTGGGAATGCAAGTAACTAGTTTTTTTGGTGAAATGGTTGTTACAAGAAGGTTGTTTAGGAAATGTCCTTTGTCTGTTCAAGGTCATGTGTTTGCGGTTGATCTAATGGAGTTGTTGTTTCATGGTTTTGATGTAATCCTTGGTATGGATTGGTTGACCGAACATAAGGTTGTGGTTGATTTTGAATCCAAGCGAGTTACCCTGAAACTCGCTGATGATTACGAGGTGGTAATCGTGGGCGAGAATGTCAAATTCTTGTCTAATGTTGTTTTAGCTTTAGAAGCAAAACGGTTGATGGATTCAGGATTTGAAGCTTTCTTGGCTTATGTTATGAATCCAGAACCAATGGAGGTACATGTTCAGTACATACATACGGTATGTGAGTTTCTAGGGGTGTTTGTGGAGGAGTTGTCTAGTTTTCCGCCGAATAGAGAGGTTGGGTTTGACATTGAGTTGTATAAAAATACATCTCCAGTGTCTATTGCTCCCTATCGAATGACGCCAAAGAAATTAAAGGAGTTGAAGATGCAACTTCAGGAGTTGCTTGATCGAGGGTTCATTAGGCCTAGTGTTTCGCCTTGGTGTGCCCCGGTGTTGTTTGTGAAAAGAAGGATGGCACTATACGGATGTGCATTGATTATCGGCAAGTGAACAAGTTTATGATTAAGAACAAGTATCCTTTGCCAAGGAATGATGACTTGTTTGACCAGTTGATTATGCAATGTTTGATTGAGGATTGATGCTTAGATATGTTGTATATGTCCTTGAAGCATGATTAAGTGGATTGCTTAGCTTAATTTTATGTTAAACCAGCAAAAATGAGCATTTCAAGCCCAGGCATACCGGTACGCGTGGTACCGTATCGGTACGAGTAGGCCAAACTGCGCTTAGCGTATTGGTACATGGAGACCCGTATCGATACAGTCTTAGAGTAAAATGGCTGGGCGAATCGGTACACAGGATTATATCGATACGATTTTTAGCTACTATAATGTGGGGTTTAAATAACCTCAAAACCGTAACGATATGGTGCTTTGTGTATCGATACGGTGACAAGTAAAGTAATCGTTTGGGAATCTTTAAAGTTCTATTTTGTTACGTTTTAGTCCTTAAATGTTGTAGATGCAATTAAAAGAGTTTGGATGATCGAATTGATCTTAGATTTGACACAGTGACATGGAATATGACTAATTAAAGGTTGGTAACCATAAATTTGCTAAAGTTTCTGATATTAAAAAATACAATTTGGTCCCAGAACACGTATGTTGTCAATTGAATGCCAAATCGTTGTTTGTTTAAATTGAGGCTTCTTCCACTGCAAGTTTGTATCACATAGGATAATAATGTGCCCCTAGAAAAGATAAAAGAAAAAATATTAGGGTTGTTTATTGAGGTAAACCTTCACGGTTTACTCCAATATTCCTCGTGTGGCTCGTTCGGTTGGTTCTAACATCTAGGCCAGGTTGAGGGGGTTACACTTCTGCCCGGTTGTAGAACTTTTTCATCCTTGATGGCGGTGCTCTTATGTACCTTACAAAAGCTCTATCTCGGTCAAAGATACAGAAGCATATTTAACACCTTCTTATACAATGAGATAAAGAACGCGTGCAACACATCTCGTGTGCATATATTTCCCATTTGCAACACAATTATTTCAATGCCTCAATTTCTTTCTCAGATATTCAATACCAACACCATTAGCAGATGCACTATCAACTGTAACAGTGTAAACCCTCTCAATCCCCCAATCTCGAATGCACTTCTCAAGAGTTTGTCCTATTCTTTCACCACTATGAGCAGCTATCAACACAAATTTGTAATTCTCTTTTGCAACATCCACTCATCATCTATCCATTGTGCTATAAGAACCACATAACATACTCTTTGCAATGAAGTCTAAGTGTCAGTTGTCAAACAAATTCTACTCGTAGCATCTTTACTAGAAGAATTCTTCATCACCCTTTTCATTAAGTTGAATAAATCGAGACAATCCCTTATAATTGTAAAATGAGATGTGAGATGAAACCTTGGGCGTGCTATAGAAAGAAATAAATTAAACCCTTCCCCCTACAATTCGAAAATGTAGCTTATCCACGATTACCATGCGAATCAATGCCTTTCTAATAGCATATTCGTCAAATTTCCAAGTTAAAAAAGTTGAATTTGAATCTTTAGAGCAATCTTAGAAAATGTCAATTCTGATTGTTTATGATCCGAAGTATTGCCTCCAGGTTTTTTCAAGCATGTCTTCAAATTATTGTTCAAATTGGTTGCAGAACCCATGTTTCCATGGAGTAAGTTTTGCCATAATGAATGCACCTCGCCCTATGTTTTGATTGCTCTCCATCTTTAGTTTTATATTTGGTAAAATGATTCCAACAAGTTGATCTTGGTTGTTATTTCTTTCGGATAGTTTTGTTATTTGTAGTCACACTCGTTGTCGTTGGATCATTACCTTTAGTTGGAGAAGAACTTTGTGAACTTTGAGTAGAAGTATGTTCACTTGGTTGTGAGCTTTGACTACCTTGTGATTCACTCATCTACAATGTAAAAATAATGGTTGTTAGTGAAATATGGCAAAAGATATGCAAGAATACATGTGAAGTAATATTTAAAGTGCAGTGAGGTAGCCTGAAGCAAATTATGCCCCCTTTGTTTTTACTCCGAAAAATTGGAACTAAATGCAAAGACTAAAAAAGAAAGTACGGTAAACCAAATGATTATGTCACTTGAGTTGGGTGGGGGTGACTAAAAGCTATGTAAATTAAATTAAAAATGAATAAATTTTGGAGGGGTTTATTTTGGTTATAAAACTGTAAGACAAAAACCTAATACAAATATAAAAAGGCATCTTATTTTCAATGTTTTGTTTTTTCAGTGAGTGCTCATGAAAAAGAGGGTCTACTCTGAGTTGAAAAAAAAGTTGAAAAATGTTGTAAAAAGCCAGAGAGATGAAAAAGAAAGCTAATTCTGTATGTGACTTATGTAAATTCCAACTCGGACAAGCATGAAAAGATCATTCGTTATACATTAGATTTTTTGTTTGGTCATAGTTAGATATTAGACGAAAACCAGAGGGGTTTATGACCACCTTTTTCTTTAACATTATGAATTACAAACATGAGATTGAGACTCTGAGATGCTCCTGTCATGTTCTTTTTTTTGATCAACAATAAAGTTCTGAAAATTAATAAAGTATTCAGATAGTTTTAATATGTTAATTCAAAACCCAATAAAATTAAGAAAAATAATGATTGACACTCAAAATATAATTGCCCACTCAATAAAATTAAGAAAATCCAATACCCAATCAATAAAATTAACAAATATTCATATCGTATGTACATGTTAATCCAAAAAAACTCAATCAAGTAATCAACGATGAATCATCAATGAACCCATTCAAAAGAAGAAAGACCCAACAATACCAAAAAAAGAAAGAAAGAAATGAATTCAAATTTTACAGAAACATCTAATATGAAATTCTAAAGATGAAAATTTCTTACAATGAAATCCTAGAGCTTCGATGGAAAATCACGTCAACAAAAATCCTAGAAGTCTGGAACGAAGACTCGACGAGGAACAAACCAATTAAAATTTTTAGTTTTAGGACTTTCAATTTTTAAAGATTTAGGGTTAGATTTAGTTTTAGAACATGAAAAGGAGGAAATCTAGAGAAAGTGAGGAACAAAGTGAAATATTGGGTTAGCAAAACACAAGTGTAGCTTATGCCACCCATAAATAAAACGACGTAGTATAAATTTTTTTAGTTTTTCGGATATTTGGTGTTTCAAATCTCTAAACCGACTCAAACTCAAAATCCGAAATAAAATTTTGAGTTGACTCGAAGAACTTAAAATTTGAAAAAAAAAATTAGTTTTTTCGAGTCGAATCGAGTTATGCTCACCCCTATTTTTTTTTGCTCAGCAAAATGCATGATTTATTAAAAGAAGATCATACATAGCCATCACTACCATAAGCCTTCGTTAAAAATCTCTCTAGAACCTATGTAGAGGAAAAGAGTACTCATGGTAGTGTGAAAGAACGAATATACACCCAAACAACGCTCGAACATGATCCAAACGGGTCCAACCCCTAATACAATCAACAAAACTCATCCTAACCACTGAAACCATTCAGGTCGATTGACACCACTCTTAGCAAGAGCATCCACCAATTTATTCACCTCACGGTATACATGATGAAAGCAAACATCAGACATCACTACAGAAGCCTCATCAATCTGTCGCAACCATTGTCAAAATTTCTACGGTCGTTTCTCATGGTGTAAGACCCATGCAATTGTCGTAGTAAAGTCCGATTCAATCATTAGTGGCACATGTAAACCCTAATTCGATCTAAGCATCATCTCTAGAGCAAAACAAATGGCCTGCAATTCTGCTTCATTCGAATCCGCCATTCCAATCGACCCCGAGAACAAAACTAAGATATGACCAAACTCGTTGCGCAAAACTCCACCACACCCAGCTTTACCCGGTTTCCCTCTAGCAGACCCGTCAAGGTTGAATTTCAATACCCCTGTAGGCGGCATCTCCCAACCAATGTTCCCCCAGATCGAGTCACTATGTGGCTGAAAATCACAAAGCCAAGGGCATTCCCACCACGTCGCTTCCATTACCATACCGGGGGTAAACCAATTCGCACCCAATACATAGAGCGTAATTTAATCAAGAAAAACAATTCGCCTGAACTCGCCCTTGTACCATTGAATATACAATTGTTCCTCGCCAACCACATCGACCATACAACCGTCGCTCAACTTGCCAACCACCCCTCCTGCACTCTACCAACAAAGAAACTACCAAAGCATTGCTCCAATAACCCCACAAACGCTATCGGCTGGACTATTACCACTCACCACCATCGGAAAAAACATAGCCAAATCTCCCACATAACAGGGTAGGGAAACACAATATGGTCCAATGTTTCGTCCACCTCGCGACACCACCAACACATGGATGATTCCGCCGCAACACACATCCCTCGGCCTTGCAACATGACCATCGTCGACAGCCTACAAGCATGGGAAACCATAAAATGTTGAACCTTAGGGGGAATTGGCAACTTCCAAATCGCGGCCAGCTCGACATTCACCTCAAGACCAAAAGATTGCATAAAATGATACAGACTAGCCACCGAAAAATCGCCCGTAGCCGAAGGCTTCCATACTAGTCTATCCAAAAAATTAAGACAAAGTCGAAAGCCCCGTACACATGCCCTTAGCTTGCACACTTGAGTAACCTCAAAAGAGCACAGGACTCGTCCAAAAAAATGGCTCCATTCATCATGTTCAAAGCTGCCTTCTCTCGTGTAGTCCTTGACCAACGCCCTTTTATCAAAGCCAAACGAAATAATCTCGGGAAAAACACATGCAAAGATTCATGAAGACACCAATTGTCCTGCCAAAATAAAATCCTCTCACCATCGCCCAACATCCAAAGAAATTGCGAACTCCCCATAAAACGATTCACCTCATCATCACACTTCAATTATACTATTTGTCTCCATATCGTAGAAATCTTCCTAACCCCTACAACATTAGGTCACCATCGGATAGCATTGCTACCATATTTAGCGTCGATAATCGCTCGCATTAAAGAATCCTCATTCATCTCATAACACCAACTCCAATTAGCCAGCAAAGCCAAATTTCGAGCGCGTAAATCCACCACGCCCAACCCCGCATATTGTTTAGGCCGACAAGCAATAGACCAGTTTACACGGCTCATTTTGATTTTTGCATCCGGTCCCCCCATAAAAACCTACGCCTTATCTGATCAATCTTGGAGATTATACTTTGCGGGACCAAAAACAACCCCATGTAATATAGCGACAACGTAGACAACACGGAGTTAACCAAGATCAATCTCTCTGCAAAAGATAACACATCTCGCTTCCATCCTGCCAAGCACTTACGGAATCGTTGGAGTAAGGGATCCCACACATGCAAACTCCGGGGATTAACACCCAATGGTAAACCCAAGTACTTAATCGGCAAATCAGCACACTCACAACCCAAAATAGAAGCAATATTCGCTACTAAATCTTCCTCCACTCCTACCCCATACAAGCTTGATTTGGCATAATTGATTTGCAAACCAGAAGCATATTCAAAACATGTCAAAATTCGCTTCAAATTTCTAGCATAACATACCTTCGCTTGAAAGAAAAGGATCGTATCATCCACGAACTTTAACTGAGACACGGCACAACCCGCCACCACTGTCACTCCTTTAACCACCTCTAACCCTATCGCATTACGCAGAAACTGGTGTAACATCTCCGCCACAATCACAAAAAGAAATGGTGATAGCGGATCACCCTGTCGTAACCCCCTATGCATCGCAAACTCACTAGTCGGGGAACCATTCACTAAAATCGATAGTTAGGCTGTACTAACAAATTCCAACATCCAGCAACGCCACACCGAACTAAACCCTATTCGAATCATGACTTGGTCTAAACAATCCCATTTAATGCAGTCATACGCCTTCGCAAAGTCAAGTTTCAGAATCAAACCCCCTTCACTAAAAAGACTCTTCTGTAAAGAATGTATCGTCTCATTTTCTAACATTATACAATCCAATATTTGTCGACCGCTTACGAATGCCGACTGCACATCACTAATCAATTTCGACAATACCGATTGCAATTGCCTCGCCAAGCATTTGGCCAAAATCTTATATAGAGAATTAAGCAAACATATCGGCCGAAAATCCCCCATATGTTGTGGATCATCCTTCTTAGGAATCAGGACCACATATGTCGAGTTCACTACTTGCGGCAACTTACTAGATGCACAAAATTCATTCAAAAAATGGAGCACATCCGCTTTAAGAAGTGACCACCATCGCTTATAGAATTCAAAATTAAAACCATCGGGTCCTGGTGCCTTAGAACCTTCGCATCCCCAAATTACCACCCTCACTTCATCTTCAGTAAACCCAACTTCCAAACTAGCAGCTTCAAATTCTCTTAAGCAATTAAAACTCACAGTTGCATCCATCGAACCAGCCACCTGTATCCGTGAGAAATGCTGTCGGAACGCGTGAAAAAAGTATCCCTTTAATTGCTCAGACTCCGTTATCCAAATAACCTGAGACATCACCCCCTGATCATGTTCCTCGTCGCTCTAACCCTTGCCGCTCGATGGGAAAACTTGGTATTGTGATCACCCTCCTTCAACCAAGCCATGCACGATTTTTGTCGCCAAACCGACTCGCAAACCTTGTTAGCTTCCATAACTCAGCATTTAGATTCCACGTCTCCTCCATGTCCCCCCAAGATGCCGAGCCATCTGCCACTCTGCCATACAACTCATCCAACCTTTTTGTAACATAACCAATTCTAGTGTCAATGTTGCCAAACGAATCAGAATTCCATTGCTTGAGGAAAGCTTTCATCCCACGAAGTTTTGCCAACATGCCCAACTCACCGCATCCCCCATTCACCTCACCCATCTGCAACCATTCTTTCTCCATCATCCCCACTGATTTCTTTGACGCAAGCCACGCAATCAGGAACCGAAACGGATGCAGTCCACTATCCATTGGATCACTAGCAAGCAAAAAAGGCAAGTGATCCGATAAACCCCACGACAATGCTAATACCCTCAAATCCCCATACTTTGCAGTTCACTCTGGCGAGACTAAAAAAGCGGTAAATGCGGCTACATTGCTTGTCCGGTCCGAACCATGTGTATTGCTTCGCGTGCAACGGGATATCGATCAAAGCATTTAAATCCACAAATCCATGAAATAACACCATACCTCGAGACATAAGTTCAGAACCACGTCGTTCTTTCGGATGCAAAATCATGTTAAAATCCCCCCGACACACCACGACAAAAAACTATCCGACATTTCCTTGCTCAGGGAATTCCAAAACTCTTCTTGGTCCCCTAACATACACGATGCATATACACCCAAAACTCCACATCTCCAATCATCAAGAAGCTAATGACCCTCAATCTTCACAAAACATGCTCCCAATTTAATTGTATTTTTCGCAAACCGAGCCGTATCCCAAACAATTAATATTCCCCCTGACCTTCCTATAGACGGGTCAAACGCATCGGAACTCCAAATCCTACCAACCAAATCACCCGTAATTTCTTCAAGTTTCGTTTCTTGTACAACTAGTAACTCAAACCTATGTTGTCGTACAAGATTATGCACCACCCTTCTTTTCGATGCCGAGCCCAATCCCCTCACATTCCACGACAACATTCGTATCCCGCATTGCTATTGTTTACCCTCACGAGCTGCGATCATCCTAGCAATATCCTGTACAA
Organism: Hibiscus trionum; assembly: GCA_030270665.1. Lineage (NCBI taxonomy): Eukaryota > Viridiplantae > Streptophyta > Magnoliopsida > Malvales > Malvaceae > Hibiscus > Hibiscus trionum. The sequence continues at coordinate 2,432,463 of BSYR01000004.1, forward strand.
TCTCGTCCTCATTCCCTACCATCTTCGTGCCAATATATCTCCCCTAAATCAGCGTCTCACGTGCTTCCTTTAGAATCGATCTTTTCCGATTTTCAAAATCTGAATCCGATAAAGAACCGTTGGTAATTCCTTGCGATCTATGGACATTCTTTTTTGGATGTCCCCGTCCTCTTTTACTCAAGCATTTTGCTGCCTCTTGCCGTTGCTCAGGGGATAGATAACCCAAGAAAATTTCAGATACTTGTCTCACCCGACGTAGTTCCCCATTCGCTTCAACCACTGTTGCTTTACCAGCCCTTTGGATTTCAGATCGTGGCCCATCCAGTAACGGTCGAGGCTCATCATCGCTTTGTCCATTTTGTATTAACCTCCAAGAATCTTGCCACTGTAACTCATCTCTCATGTTCATCCCATAGTCCATCCTGACCATGTGAACTTGTTCTTCCTCTGGTCGTGAAACCACACCAACGTCTTCGTCCACCGTCCAACTCACATCCCTTGATGACACCTCTAACACTCCTCATCGACAATACAATTATCAGTCCACAATCAACTCAAATGTACCACATTTCCCCCGCCCCCGATATTGAGTCAGGGACAATTGTATCATCCGATCCAATCTCCTTGTCTCCCTGAGTCATACGATCCAAGGGTCTCTCGTCACTAGCCTTGTCACTCCCCGTCTCTGTAACACTTGTGTCCTCCGCAACTCCACAACAACAATCACATTTCGTTCCCAATGTCTCATCCATCTCGACAATTCGCACGCAAAATGTATTCTCACCCACTTGCAAAACAATCACAATATCAATATTTTCAATACAATCCATTTCAATTTGAAAACGAAATCTCTCAAATGACGATGGAGCCATAGTTTCAGCATCCACTTGCACTAGCTCCCCCCATAATTCAGCCATGTTCTTGAAAGTTCCTTCGGACCACACGTGAATTGGAATGCCACTAGCCGATAACCAAACTCGGCGATTAGGCATCCCGAATTTAGAATCCCAAATCATTACATTCTCCAGCCAACTATCAAATGAATGTTCATCCAACAATCGCTTTCGAATATTCGTGTTATCGAACAATAATAGAACCATCGATCTCGCGACTCTTAAATAAAAAACCCTCTAATTTTGCTTTCTTGAATTCGATTGCCAAATCACTAATTCGAGATGGTTTCCCGTAGAAACCCACATTGCAATTCTGTAATATGTCTAATTTGTTCGTATCAATCACGCCCTCCACCACTCTCACTTCGTTCGGCGTCTTCAACAATTCCTCACGCATTGTACGTGTGGTCGCGAGATTCGAATGCAACTGTGCCCGATCCGATTTTGATTGATCTCCCATCCGTTGTGGTTCTCCTAATTTCTTCTTCCAATACGTGTGGCGCAGATCCCTTTGTGCGTACGTTACCCTAATCCATGATCCATACAACCTAAACCTGTCAAGTCTCTCAATTACCCGATCCGCGTCTTCTTTCAATCCCATCCTCACGAACCCAAATCGTTTTCCGTCCCGGGATTTCTTCGTCATAATGAATACATCCACCACGACACCGTGCCTATCAAACACTTGCTAAACACCCTTCCAATGCAATTGTAACGGGAGATTCATCACAAACAACGTCCAAACCCTCCTCCTCTGCAATCCCTCTTGGGATTTCCCAGCCAACGCCATTTTTCCTTCGCTTAGTGAAGATTCAATAAAAGACTGATTATATATTGTTCAAATTATTACAAGACCAAAATCCTATTGAACACTTCTACTCTTCCGTCATTGGATATCTATCGACACATAACATCTGAGTAATAACAACAACTATCGACCTTAATAATACATGTCATAGATGCTCACCCTTACTTATTGTCATCAAGTACTTTTTTTCTTTCTTCTCTTTGCTTATTTTCTTTTATTTCTAGTTTCAAAGAAAGATTTCTTCCGTTTTGGATTATTTTTTCGCACATCTTGCTACATTTGTTCATTTGCCTTTGTGGCACGATTCTTCATCTACTTTTATGATAGTTTGTTGTCCGTGTAACGATCATCATATTGCACCCTCTAATTAGAAAAAGGTTGACGGTTTAGTGTTGTTAGATCCTAGTTTGTGGTAGTTTTTGGATGCGATCAAAACCGTTAGCAGAGCAGTATACATGATTGATTTTCATGATCACCTTTCCTACACCAATACTTTTGCATCTAGTTGGATAGATACATAAAGATTTTGATGATAATTATAGGATTTCTATAGAAGATGAACATCTTCGAGGGAAGATTTTGTTTTTATTGGTGGACACAGTCCCTAAAAATCTCTCTATGATTGTGGTGTGTTTTTTGTTTTATGTTTTTTTTTACGGTAAATGAGACAATTCATTTTGCAGAAAAGAATGTTACAACAAGATGCTCAATCCAAGACGAATGAAAGAAGCCCAACCAGTGTGACAAAAATTCATGGGAACAACTTTCGCAATTCAGTCTATTACTTTCTTACAAAATCTCTACACAATAAAAGGAACAAGAAAAGAAAAAGAGAGATAAACACTATCATATTCAATAGTCGCATGATCCCAAATCGATTGGTTCTTAGAGGAAAGTCTAGATATAAGGCCAATGTCATCAAATTCCACAATAATTTTCTTGAATTATTCATTAGCAACAGTAAAAAAACGAATCCTAATTGCCAAAACTTCAGCCATGACACCCCGATTTTGGCATCAAAAAGTGTCAAGTTTTTTAACCACCCCTCCAATAATGGTTCTTTAGTTGTCACAAAAGATAGTTGTGGCTTACGACTCCCCCGATTTTTGGCATCAAAGGAGGCGCCATTGTTTATTTTGAGGAAACCGCCAGAGGAGGGTTCCAAGAACCTTCCTAAACTTACCCTTCTTATCCAAATTTGAACAAGTAAGCCACACGTGCGTAAACTCGACAAAGGAAGCTTCATTCGTTAACCATACATCAATAAGATTGTCAACCTTGCCCAAGAAAACCAATGAATTACTCGACTTCTAAAGGGACTAGTAACGGAAAGCAATAAGGTGAAGTCCTTACGAGAACATTCTCTTTTTTGTTCAACTCCACTAGCTTGAATCACCAAAGACTGAAACCAGAAAAATCAACACTCTTCGGAAAATAGCTATATCGTGAGGCTCTCCATGCGGCCTGTACGAAAGGAAAGAAAGAGAGTAAGCGTTTAATAATTTTTTCACATCCTCCACATCTCAGAACTTTTATTGCTGTATGTTTTCTTATTGTTAATGAAATCCAACTTAAAATTACATAATCTACGTATATGTGATATGACATGTAAATAGATGATGTTTTGAATCACTGTAGGAATTATATTTATTTATTTTTATTGTTTTACACTTATACTAATTAAAATTTTGAATTAATAATCATTTAATTAAAATCTAATCACTGCATTTGTAATATGTAATATGTCAATCAAACTTAAGATTCTATGTTACTGATAATAATTATATTTAATATTTTTATTACTTTGAGATCTACTAATTAGTTTAGTGGCCAATGATGTTCATCTTTTCTCATCTTTTATGGGTTGAAATCTCGGTATTTGCCTTCGAATATAAATCGTCTCTATTTAATCAAAAAATTATCTTTATACTAAGCTGATTATATTTTTGTATTAATGATCATTTTATTCTTATTATTAATTCTAAATTTAATCGACGTATATGTAATGTGTAATATTACATGTAAGCAAATGATTTTTTGAATTATTGGTTAGAATATTCAATTATTTTTATAATATTTACAAGAAAGTTTATTAAAATTTTAAATTAATATTTTATTCTTACCATTAATTCAATCAATGTATATGTAATGTGTGATATACTATGAAAGTAAATGCGAAGTTAGGATTAAACACATGGAGGGGCAAGAGTTTATTATGACTTTAAATCTTAAAATTGGGAGGAGAAAAACCTTATTTGATTAATATTTAAACTAGGAAGAACTTAAAATGTTATTATACCAAAAAAATTTAGGAGGTGCAAACCCGTCAACCCACACATCTTTGTCCCTGTGAAAGCAGAAGATATTTTGTGTAACCCCCTTAGCCCGGCCTAGACGCTTGACCCGAACTACGAAGATTACACGGGGAAAACCAAAGTCAACCCGAAAGTCAACCTTGATTAACAACCCTTTATTTTCTTTTAATCTTTTCTAAATGCAATATTAACCTATGTGATCACTCAAGATCATACGAAGGAGAAAGCACAGCGACCGGAAGTCATTTAGGGATTTAATTGTAAGAATTACACTTTTAGGGACCAAAATGTATATTTTGGAAAATATGAGGACTTTGCAGATTTTAAGCTGACCAATATGTAATTAATCATTTTTCATGCATCTCTGTCAAATATCAGGTTAACTGGATATTCCAAACTCAACCAATTGCATCCACAATCAACAAGGACTAAAATGTAAGATATGAGAACTTGAAACAATTAAAAAATACAGACCAACGGTCAACCGTTTCGAAACGCTGACCCTGGTATCGAAATGGTCGTATCAAAACGGAGTTGACCGTTTCGGTACTCGGGTGCGTTCCGAGACCAGTATCGAAACAGGCCTCTCCAGTAGCTAAAGTGTTCTGAAACACCTTTACCCGTTCCGAAACACCATGGCCCTTTTAGGCCCCTGTTCCAAAACAGACAAGGGTGTTTCGATACACCCTGCCCTGCAACTGTATAATTTTCCGGTTTTTCTCATCTTTACACATTCAAACATTTCCCAAATCATGCCATTTCTCACCAGCAACAAGAATAAACACCAGAGAACATTATTATGAAGGTTAAGCTAGAGCATGGCATCAATCAAGTGATCATTGAGTCTATAAGCATGCTTCCTAGTCTCATGAAGCACATAAAAGCCTCAGGCCTCAAACCAAACCATATAGGCCATTTAAAAACTTCAAAAGCCAAATCAAACTAGCCACAAACATAGGGAGTTCAAAACACATCTCCCAAAACCAACTATAGATCCCCATTGCCAAATATCAATACTAAAGCATATGAAAACTTCACCATACATGAGCTTCTCACTTCCTTGGATGTCCTTAGCCTTCTCGCAGCCCAAACTCGTCTCAATTATCTGCATTGTTGGTAAAAGAGAGCGTAAGCATATTTGCTTAGTGAGGCAAGCTCTAAGGAAAACCAACACAACAATGCATCTATAAAACTCTTTCTCAAAAACCATTTTCAACAACATGCTCTTTCTATTTCATGCTCGAAAACCATTTCAAAGCAAATCTCCATTTGAAAACACATGTACCTCTATTCTATCTCATGCATTTAAACCAATGCAAATCTCATGGCAAAGCCATACACATGCTTGTGAAAACTAAAGCATTTCATATACAAATCTCATATGCATTTCTCATAGCATAAATTATCTCAACATTTGGTACATGTGAATCAAATACATTTTCATATATTGGCATTTCATATTACATCTTACTCGAATATGCTGATTAGCTTGACTCGAGGTCAACTCCTACCCCGGTGGTATCTCTCATCACCGGACTCTCATGGCGGTATCTCTCATCGCCACAAAGCTTGGGTGTTTCACCAAGTCCTACCCCGATGGTACCTCTCATCATCGGATTCTCACTTTGGATCGGGATGGCACTACCCCATTGCCCGACTCCAAAGAGCACGTACGAATTTTAGTTTATAGTGCACTCTCATCCTATTGATTGATCAATTATATCCGGTAACTATCTCATCTTCTATGCCAATATATTATGTCAAAAACATCATCTCACCTTCTGTTTTTAAGCAACATTTCTCAAATATTTAACATCTCATTTCAAAACCACAACTCATGCTTTACATTAAATCAAAATCTCAAAACTCTTTAGTACAACATGCTATCTCATGAAATCTCTACAAAGCATCATCTCATGCTACAAATCATGCATAAAATAGTAGGAATTTGTCTATCTCAAAACAAGAGCATGTAAAAGCATTTAGGGATATCAACCACATATTTGAGAGCAAATCTAGCCATACTTACTTCCGGACTTAGGATGGTGTTTCAAACCAATCCTAAATCCCCAAACCTTGTATCTTTGTCCCTCAAGGACTTCTAAAACCATTCGCACTCACCGATTACGTTTCGCTTGCTTGCCGAAACGATATCTAAGCTCCCGACACTTCCGGATCAACACCAAAAGCATCCGAAGATGTCTCCCCTGTTTATTACACATAAGAGCAGAGGATTAATGCATCATCATGCATTGAAATCACCAGCCATCTAAACAAACTCGTTGCTCTACTCAAAAGCACCATTTCGGCTACCCAAAACAACTGAAATCATCTCCAAACTCTTCCAAAACAAAGCCTAGCCAAGATCTACCAATTCTAATCATTTCTAAACCTCAATCAACACCAAAAATCATCATAATCTCGTCCTTATATCTCCGGCAACAACAGAACACCAAAACCACCCAAAAAACCACAAATCTAGCATGTAAAACTTAGGAATCCAAACCTATTCGGGATTTGTTTGATAGAACCTCATTTATAACATTAATTACCATCCAAAATACATTAGAAATCAACCTCAAAATAGAGCCTAACCAAGAATTACGAAAATCGTCAAGATCTCTCCAAGAATCTTGAGTTTTACCACAATTTCATGTTTCTGACATTAAAGCAACTAAAAAATCATTAACAAAGGATTGATAACTTGGGAATTTCAGTAAAGAACTGATCATTAGAGGAGAAGGACGAAGCTAACCTCTAATGGCTGATTTCTCCTCAATTTGGGCAAGATTTATTGAAAATCCAAAGTAAAAACAAGAGGTTTTGATGAGCTAAAGATTAGGAATCCTTAGGAGAATGAAATCTCAGCAAATGAGATGAAAATCAAAGGTTAATTGATGAAGGAAATGTGTTTGGCTGAGTGGAAGTTGAGAGAAAATGAAATGAGAGAAAACTAACGTAAGATAGTTATGAAAAGTCAAAATAGATTTTCCTTTTTAATTCTCCCTTATTCCCTTAACTAAAACATTATTAAAAACTCCCAAATTAAAGACAAATCTGATGAATTTTTTTTTGGTAAAATTAGCTCCTTAAAGATTCAAAGTTTCAATCCTTTACAAAACAGTCACTAGTCAACTTTTGTAAAAACTACAATTTGGTCACTACACCGAAATGTAGTATTTCCAAATCATATTTTGTAAAATTGTTTCACCATAATCATTTATATAGTAAATGAGGATTTTTAGATATTTTTCCATATTTTTAAAATATCCTGAACTAGGTGTTCCTTAAATCTCCCTTAAAGATTCGAACCGTTCTCGACCGGCCCGATTCAAACTCTAAAGCATCTAGGCCCAAAATCAGGGCGTTACATTTTGAATTAATTATAAGAACCATATTTAGTGATATTTTTATGTGAGCTCGTATGCGAAAGAATCCCAGTCACTTGTTTTCTCGATTGTGAACAAAGTAGTATCTCGGATGAAAATGATAGAATGGATTCTAAGAAGTGTGAAATGGTGAAATTAAGTAAAATGGGGATGGAAGGGAAGAAGGAAACTCAATTGGGATGATTTGGTGGATTGAATGTGGAGGTCATATGGTAAGTAAGATGGATGAAAGATAGGCCTGAATTCAGTTTATGGACCAAGAATGAACCAATATTATATAAAATATTGACTCATTTCTTATTAGGTAATTAAAAGGATTTTCAAGTAAATAATATTGTTGTCCTCTATTTATAAAGAGATAGGAATCAATCGGTATTAAGATAGTTTTGAACGCCACACTTCACAGTGATAAGTTCAAAAAAATGGGTTGAAACCACAAGGAAACCTTGATAAGTCAAACAAGTTCAACTAAGAATGAAAGGAGCAAACACTAACAAAATATTATATCTCACAGATATGTCAAGCGTGAATACCCTCGAAGCTACGAGAAGAACACAGGGTAGAGAAACCCAATCTTGAGTGAAATAAATACCACATCTTAAATCATTTTCAATAAAATCATCATGTAATAAATCGACAAAGCCCAAAGTTATTTCCATTTCTCCTTCAAGTTTACCTACAAATGTACCAACGTGAATATGATCTTTACAAGACATACATAAAGCTTTAGCTAGTAGACGAAAGTGCATACCATGATTCTTATGTCTATCAATAACTGTGTCCATTGTGCGATTGATGTGAAGAAGTAGACCGTTTACTCGACAATAATGAGCCAATGTAGTATTTGCAGAAAGGTTGTTCTCAAATGCTTTACAATATGCCCTATTTATAGGATTGACAAAAGGTAGTTGAAAAGATGAGTTGAAGAGATTAAATTCCATCTTCAATGACCATGGCTATGAACAATTCATGCTAGAAGCTTCCATTCTCCCCTTAACGCATTTTTCCATCCAAATTCATTGCTAGATGAGATGAATTATGGCCTTTGCATTACCCTCTTGAATGCCTCATGCTAGAATCTTCTAATCTTTTGTTTTATACATTTGGTGTTCAAATACATTGCTTGAGAGAGGGATATGACCTTTTGTTGCCTTCTTGAAAGTCTTATCTAACTTTTGAGTTTGCAAGCCTTCATCCTTCAATTATCTTTATTTCTGCCTTTATTTAATCACTTGAAGAGATGAATTTGACCCATTGCATTCTTGTGGTAATGCATTTGGCTTTTCATGTAGCTTTCTTGTTCTTTTAATTGCAAGCCATAAACCATCCTTGTTGTTTTTGTCTTTCAATACACCGTTGAATCTTCTTTTACTCCCCTAAATGGCCATCAATTGAAGTACCTAAAAAGGTGTGTGGAACTTGCATTAGAAAATATTCAATCTAACACTAACTCATGTAAGGACAAAGACACATAGTATAATTTATATAGAAAAACTAACCATGTAAGTATACGTTAGAGTTTGCCAAAGACCAATCATATAATGATTGTATTGACATACTATCTTTACTGCATTTATTGAATAAAGGCATTACCATTATTTCTTTTGTCATATTTCTGTGTATCAAATAAACTAAAAGAAGATAATGTCCATATAATAATTTGATTATTATTAAAAGATCCTTAGTTGAATATTATTATGGGCATGGACAGTAATAATACGTTTAAAGCTAACATGTTGTTGATTGATGACAAAGCATTGTCATTGACATAGAGATGTCAGAATCAAAGCATGAATATGTTATTAGAGAACAATATATTGGATTGACCCGCTATGAGCATATGTCTTGGATTATTATGTAAAGGTCACAATATTGCTCATGGTGACAACTATTTGTATGATCCTTAGACTTGAGATCATTACTATCTCAACATATATTGTTGTATGTTTTGATACAGTTAAACATGCTCCGTAACTGGATGCACTATAAAGACTATATTGAACATATCACGATCTATGTAGTGAGGTGTGAATGACTGAGATATGATTTGTCCTTCCTACACAATAAGAAAAATATCACATGTCACTTGATTGAGTGATACTAGAAATGCATGGCCTTGCTCGAATAAGTTGGTATGAGATATCACAAATTATTCATTTAATGTAGTCTACTCTAGATGTCAAGAAATAATAGATGGGCTATACAAGTGTGACTATTCCAAGACTCGTGCCTATTCTAGATATAAAGGACAAAAGGATTAAATACAATAGAAAATTAATCACGAAGATGATGTGTTGAATCACCACTTCCTGTAAGTTAGGTGACAATGATATATTGCTAGATGTCACTCATTGTTTGTAATATTAGAACGTTTCTAATGATTACTTCTAATGTTACAGGAACCTACAGGGTCATACCCTAGGGTTGAAAAGAGCAATTTATAAATGAGTTACACATGTACAATTTTAATTGTGCATGTATAAAATGTATAATTAACATTAATATATATATATATATATATATATTCAGTTGTAATTTTAATTATACATGGAATTTTGAATTTAATTAAGAGAATATAATTAGAGTAATTATACTCTCGGAATTAAATCCCTAAGGGTTAGGGCAACACGATATAAAAGGATAGTTTTGGTCTAGCGGCCGTTTATCCCTTGCTAAATGAATTTTCTCAAAAACAGTTTTTGAGAAAAGAAAATTGCTCTCATCTACTTTTCAACTGGGTGAACTGAGTAGAGGCTGAGACGTTTTGTCGTGGAGGCTTGCGATTCGAACCATTCGTGATTGCTCTACCGCAACTGTAGTCTTGTTGTTTATCAAGGAACCCAATGTAAGTGATCATATCCCTTCCACCTGATTTCAGTTTTATCCTACACGGATCACTGGCGAGACTGTCGAGTTTGTTTTCGCTGCGCCACGGGGTGCGCCGGCGGTCCCAACAGTGGTATCAGAGACACTTGTACGATCTAGATTCGGGTTAAATACTTGGTTGATGCGATATGTATAAGAATTATGTTCTTTTTACTGTTTTTAGCATGTATATATTTCGATTGTGTTCAAATCAACGTTGTCCGCCCCTAGACCCCGTAAAAGGCTTTGCCCATTAACCCCATCATAGGCAACAAAGATTGTAGGCCCATATCAGTTATTTATAATGAACTTGTAATGATACATCTATGATATGTTTGTTTTGCACGATGTTTGACATGCATGGTTTTAGCCCCTTTATTTTCATTGGTTGTATTTTTTCCCCAAAAAATACGGAATGTGTTTCGTGCCTTTCTACACTTTTGTCGTATATCTCTTCCCATCTTACTCCCTCGTATGTAAAACGAGTTTCTAAAATTGTAATCCTATGAAGATTCAAGGAGCAGAAGAATAGCTTTGCCTAAAGGAGAGGAGATGCTTGAGAAGTAATCTTAGTTTCAGCATTCTTGGTTCTCCCATTAACTTGGGATGGGCCGCCTTAGTTTCTATTTTGGGCTACAACCATTGCATCTTATTTACTGCTTATATATATCATGTATGTGATGCGATGAATGATATGTTAGTATGCTAATGTTAAAATTAACATTGATGAGATCAATAAGGGCCTAATATTAAAATAACAATGATGAGATAATTATGAAATCCCTCTGAATAATCTAAGTTAATTTAACCGTCCAATATTTACCCTCGTTAAGGCTTCAATCGATATTATGTGGGTTTTGCCAAAGCAATTGTAACCCCCCTTAACCCGGCCTAGACGGTTAACCCGAATTAAGAAAGTCACACGGGGAAAACCAAAGTCAACCCGAAAGTCAACCTTGATTAACGACCCTTTTTTTTCTTTTTAAACTTGTCTAGATGCACATTAACCCTAGTTGTGATCAAACAAACAACATTCTCAAAGATCATAAACATCAGAGATCAAATAGGGACCTAATTGAACAAATTACAACTTTAGGGACCAAACTGTAAATTCTGATAATTATAAGGACTTCACCCAAATTAAAGTTACCAACTTGAAATTAATCATGTTTCATGCATCTCGGCCAAATTTCAGCTCAAACGGACATTCCAAACTCATACAATTGCACATACAAGTTTCAGGACCAAAATGCAAACATTTTGAAACATATAACTACCAATGTCAGCCCCCAACGGTCATCCGTTCCGAAACGGGAGACAGCCCGTTTCGAAACGCGGGGCCGTTCCGCAACGCGTACCGAAACGAGGGCTGACAGTAGCCTTTCCGTTTCGGAACGGTGTCACCCGTTTCGGACGCCTGGGCTGCTTCGAGGCACCCGTTCCGAAACGGAAGGCACTGTTCCGATACGGCCTGCACAAAATGCAGAAATTTGCTTGCCTAAACATGCAATTGACCAACCAATCATGCTCCAATTGCTATCAAACTTTACCAGCATCTCATACAACATACAAGAGACATATTTGCATCAACCAATCGTCATTATATCAACATATATGAAAAGCCCCAAATCTAAAGGCATGCTTCCTACACAAGCAACCATCCATGCTCAAAAGCCTTCAAACCAACACATAATGGCCAATTACAAAAACCAACATTAACAACAACATAAATCCAACATAGGGAGTTCCAAACATCTCCCAAAACATCAACATAGGTCCCCCATTGCCAAATGCCAAAAGCTAAAAGTGTTTAAGAAAACCTTCTCATACATGAGCTCAACTTCCACTTGATTGCTTGCCTTCCTTGCTGCCCTCAATGCACCTTAATGCTCTGCATTATTGGTTTAAGAAAAGAGAGAGAGCGTAAGCAAAAGCTTAGTGAGGAATGCTCATTAAAACCACACAATAATGCATTTATAAAACTCATTTATAAATCATACTTCAAAATACAATTAGACATGCTCACAAGCAATCTCAAACAAGCATCTCATGCTTCACATCATAACATGTCATATTGGCCACAAGTGATAATTACCATCTTTAAAACAAGATCAACATAAGACTCACACATGGACTTTTAAACACCATTGTGATCTTATCCCCAAGGACTTTTAAACACCTTGGCCCATGGACTTTTAAACACCATGGCAAGGACCACACAAGGACTTTTAAACACCTTTGTGTCCTTAACAAGTTTCACCTCAAGGACTTTTACACACCTTGACCCCAAGGACTTTTAAACACCTTGGCCATGGACTTTTAAACACCATGATATAAATCACCCCAAGGACTTTTAAACACCTTGGCCCCAAGGACTTTTAAACACCTTGGCCATGGACTTTTAAACACCATGATATAAATCACCCCAAGGACTTTTAAACACCTTGGCCCCAAGGACTTTTAAACACCTTGGCCATGGACTTTTAAACACCATGATATAAATCACCCCAAGGACTTTTAAACACCTTGGCCCCAAGGACTTTTAAACACCTTGGAAAGGACCACACAAGGACTTTTAACCACCTTTGTGTCCGTAACAAGAACCATCCAAGGACTTTTAACCACCTTGATGTTCTTAAGTAAACAAGGCTCACTCAAGGACTTTTAACCACCTTAGTGACCTTAACCTTTTCAAAAACATCACTTGCCAATATACATCATATATCATCAATAATCCACTGTTTTAAAGCATTTAACCAAGCCATAAACATCATGCATCTTTAAGCATCAAACAACATTTATACAATGTTCAAAAACAAGGAACTCTAACCTTGAGCTTCCTTAAACACATGGCTTAAAATCTCAGCAACACACATGCTAGATATGCTTTAAAAACATAATTTAAACATGCAACAAACACATTGCACCCAACCATCACATGGTTCCTCAACAAGAGAGTTTTTCCGAAAACTTACTCTTGAGCTTAGCAAAGTTGTTTAGACTTAGACTAAGCTCCCAAACCTCCAAAACATTGGTTTCAAAGCCGAAAACCAAAATCCACTCACCGATTCCGTTTCGCCTCTTGCCGAAACACCAAATCAAGCTTCCGAATCACCACCAATTGGATCCAAAGATGACTCCCCTGTTTTAACACATTAAAACAGTAGATTAATGCATCATCATGCATTAATAGCTTCAATGAAAGCACCTAAACTCGCTGCTCTCATCACACTCCATTTTCGGCCATCAAACACAACCGAAAATGCCTCCAATCAACTTCTCAACAAAGCCCAGCCATAAACCATCAAGACTAAACATCCAATAACATCATTTAACATCTAAAAAGAACTTAACAACATCCTCATACCTCCAGCAACAACAGATCCACAAGATCACTCCAAAACAACCAAGAATCATAAGCTAAACTTAGGAAATTCAACCTATTCGGGATTGCATTAATCAAAACTCAATTCCTTATCAAATTAATGTTCATTTATCATCAAAAACACATCTCAAATCACAGCTTTAACAGATCTAACGAAAATCTATCAAAAATCACCAAATCTTGCATTTAAAGCCAAGATCCATTTCACAACTTTAAAAGCCTTTAATAAAACATCAATTAAGGATTGAGAACTTGGGAATTTCAGTAAAGAACTGAGAGTTTAGAGGAGAAGGACGTTCTTACCTCCAAACTTGAGTTTTCTCCCTTTTAGAACCAAAAAGCTTGAAAATCCAAATAGCAAATTGCAAGGTTTTGTTGTAGAGATGATTAGGAATCCAAAGAGAATTGAAAAGATAGATTTGAGTGACAAAATCAGAAAGAAATCTCTGGAGAGAAAGTGTTTGGATTGAGAGAAAATGAGAGAAAAAGGAAAATTGGGAGAATAGGAAAATTAGTTACAAAATAGCCAAAATGATTTCCCTCCACTTTTCTTTAGCTTTAAAATCAGAATTAAACATTAAAATATCTTAGAAAAATCTGGAGAAACTCCTTTTGGAATAATAGCTCCTTAAAGATTCAAAGTTTCAATCCTTTATAAAACAGTCACGCAACTTTCAAAAATTACATTTTGGTCACTAGCCAAAATGTCACCCTTCCAAACCTCATTTTTCAAAATTGATTTCACAGTTCACTTATATATATTAAAATATGATTTTAGAACATTTTTCCATATTTTTAATGCAACCCGAACTAGGCTTTCCTAATTTCACCCTTATAGATTCGAACAACACTTTGACCGAACCGGTCAATGCCCAGAACTTCCAAGCCCAAAACCGGGGCGTTACAACTCTCCCCCCCTTAAGAAATTTTGTCCTCGAAATTTACCTGAAGGAAAGAGATAAGGAAACTGCTTCAGCATGTCATCCTTCCGCTCCCACGTGGCTTCCTCAACACCGCGGTGCCTCCACAACACCTTTACCAACTCAATGGTCTTGCCACGAAGAACCTTGCTATCCGAATCCAGAACCTTCACCGGTTCCTCATCATAGGTCAAATCCGGATTCAATTCCACTTCCTCCACAGGCAACACATGCGAAGGATCAGATCTATACTTCCGGAGCATAGAAACATGAAACACATCATGAATCTTCTCCAACTCTTGAGGTAACCTCAACCTGTACGCAACAGGACCCACACGCTCAACCACCTCGTATGGTCCAATGTACCTAGGGCTCAACTTACCCTTACGGCCAAACCTCATCACCTTCTTCCAAGGCGAAACCTTCAAGAACACACGGTCACCCACCGCATACTCAATCTCCTTACGCTTCAAATCCGCGTAAGACTTCTGCCGATCAGAAGCTGCCTTCAAACGCTCACAAATGAGCTTCACCTTCTCGGTGGTTCCTTTCAACAAAACCGGCATCGAAACCAACTTCTGACCCGTTTCAGCCCAACAAAGAGGAGTCCTACACTTCCTCCCGTACAAAGCCTCATAAGGTGCCATTTGAATGCTCGCCTGATAACTATTGTTATAAGCAAACTCAACCAAGGGCAAATGCTTCTCCCAAGAGCCCTGAAACTCCATCACGCAGCACCTCAACATATCCTCCAAAATCTGGATAACACGCTCAGACTGACCATCCGACTGAGGATGATAGGATGTACTGAAATTCAACCTCGTACCCAGAGCTTGATGCAAACACTGCCAGAACCGCGATGTGAACCTCGGATCCCTATCCGACACAATCGACTTCGGCACACCATGCAACCGCACAATCTCCGCAATGTACAGCTCCGCAAGCTTATCCAAAGAAAACGTAGTATGCACAGGCAAGAAATGCGCACACTTCGTCAGGCGATCCACAATCACCCACACCGAATTCTTCTTCGATGGTGACAAAGGTAAACCAGATACAAAATCCATGGTAACCCTCTCCCACTTCCACTCAGGGATTCTCAATGGTTGCAACAACCCTGAAGGAAACTGATGCTCAGCCTTAACTCGCTGACACACCATACACTTGCTCACAAACTCCGCAACATCCTTTTTCAAACCCACCCAATAGTACTCATCACGAAGATCTCGATACATCTTAGTACTACCTGGGTGCATAGCAAAAGGACTACTATGACCTTCAGTCAGAATAGCACGCCTCAGCTCAGCATCATTAGGCACCACTATCCGACTCCCAAAACACAACACTCCATCATCATTAAAACAGAAATCCGAAGGTCTACCCTCCACGATATCCTGAACATGCGGCACCAAGGAATCATTTAGCAATTGCTTTTCCTTGATCATCTGAACCAAAGATGGTTTCACTTGCAACTCAGCTACAAGACCACCATCACGCGATATACTCAAACTGGCAAACATAGCCCTCAGCTCAACAGCTACCTTCCTACTCAAGGCATCCGCTACAACATTAGCCTTTCCAGGGTGATACTCAATCGTCAAATCATAATCCTTGAGCAACTCCATCCAACGTCACTGCCTGAGATTCAACTCCTTCTGAGACATCAGATACTTCAAACTCTTGTGATCCGTGTACACAGTACACTTCTCACCATACAGGTAATGCCTCCAGATCTTCAAAGCAAAAACCACTGCAGCCAGCTCAATGTCATGCGTAGGATAATTGCGCTCATGCACCTTCAACTGCCGCGATGCATAAGCCACCACCTTACCCTCTTGCATCAACACACATCCCAAACCAACATAGGATGCATCACTATACACCACAAACTCTTTCCCTGATTCAGGTTGAATCAAGATAGGAGCTTGTGTCAAAGCTGCCTTAAGCTTCTCAAAAGCCTGCTGCCTCGCCTCCGTCCACTCATACTTAACATCTTTCTGCAATAACTTTGTCAAAGGTGCAGCAATCTTAGAAAACCCATCCACAAACCTCTGATAGTATCCTGCCAAACCAAGGAAACTACGAACCTCGTGAACAGACTTAGGAACCTTCCAATTCATCACCGCCTCAACCTTCTGAGGATCAACCCGAATCCCCTTAGCAGAAACCACATGCCCAAGAAACACCACCTCACTTAACCAGAACTCGCACTTGCTCAGCTTAGCATAAAGCTGATTCTCCAACAAAGCCTGCAAAACAATCCTCAAATGCTCTTCGTGCTCCTCCTCAGTACGCGAGTACACGAGGATATCATCGATGAACACCACAACAAACTTGTCCAGGTATTCATGAAACACACGATTCATCATGTCCATGAAAGCAGCAGGAGCATTTGTCAACCCAAACGGCATCACAAGGAACTCATAATGCCCATACCTTGTCCTGAAAGCTGTCTTAGGCACATCCACATCCTTCACCTTCAACTGGTAATACCCTGACCTCAAGTCAATCTTAGAGAACACAGCTGCTCCCCGAAATTGATCAAAGAGATCATCAATTCTCGGCAAAGGATACCGATTTTTGATAGTCAACTTGTTCAGCTGACGGTAATCAATGCACATTCTCATAGTGCCATCCTTCTTCTTCACGAACAAGACCGGTGCACCCCAAGGCGACACACTCGGCCGAATGAAACCACGCTCAAGCAACTCTTGCAACTGCGTCTTCAGCTCTTTCAGCTCCTTAGGTGCCATCATATAGGGAGTAATGGACACAGGAGTTGTATTCTCATACAGCTCAATCCCAAACTCCACCTTGCGATTAGGAGGTAAACCAGGCAACTCCTCAGGAAAAACACCAGGAAACTCTCGCACAACCCTGATATCTTGCACCCGCAACTCCTTAGAGCTAGGATTCATCACAAAAGCTAGGTAAGCTTCACAGCCTTGCCTCAGCATCCGGCTCGCCTCCAACGTAGACACCACATTGGCAAGAAACTTCACATTCTCACCAACCACAACAACTTCATAAACATCCGCAAGCTTCAGCGAAACTCGCTTATTTTCACAATCCACCACAGCACGATGCTCAGCAAGCCAATCCATACCAAGGATTACATCAAAACCATAGAAAGGTAACTCCATGAGGTCAACATGAAAAACATGATCTTGAACAACCAAAGGACACCTTCTATACAGCTTTCGAGTCACAACAGTCTCACCAAAAGAACTAGTGACACGCATACCAACATCCAAAGACTCCACAGCTCCAGCAACCATTACCAGCTGCCGCAACAGGAGCTTGCACCTCCCTCACAGCACGAGGACAATCACGTTTCATGTGACCATGAGAACCACAAATCCAACAGGTACTCAGATCAGCTCTAGCGTTGCCTCCCCGAGCAGGTGCTCCACCACCTCGCTTAGCCGAGGACTGATACTTCTGATCACGTCCCCTCTTGTTCCGTCCACCACCGGAACTATACTCAGCTGCTCGCTTACCAGCACCTTTAGCAGATAAACCCAAGTTCATCTCTATGTCCTTTGCTCGGCCCACCAGCACATCAAAATCATCATACTCGGTAGCCAGCACATACATCTTCACATCCGTCACTAAGCCATAACGGAACCTTTCACACCTCGCCCGCTCATCCGGGACAAGCTCAGGTGCATATTGACTGAGTCGAACAAACTGTACCTCATACTCAGCCACCGTCATGCTCCCTTGAGTAAGAGATATGAACTCACGCTTCTTTTCATCTAGGTACCTCACACCAAGATACCTTCTCTTGAACACATTCTGAAAGAATGTCCAAGTCACATCAGCTTCTGCCATCCCAGCAATAGTGGTTGTCCACCACGTATATGCATCCTTCTGCAGCAAGGACACAACACAACCAAGCTTCTGCACATCAGTGCAACTCATCTGTCCCAAGATTCTCTTGGTACTCTCTAACCAAGCCTCAGAACCCTCAGCAGACATACCCCTGAACTCAGTCCCTCCTAGACTGCGCAAACGCTTCAAAGGTAGTCTAACTCCAGCATCTTCCTGATGCCCAGCCCCTCGAGCTCCAGCTACCGCTGCTTGAAAAGCACCAGCTATAGCTTGAATTAACACCGTCATGTCAGGAATAGCTTGCCCCTGACCAGCCTCAGGTCCTGTAGCCTCAGCACCAGCTGCAACTCCAGCTTCCTCAGCCCCAGCACCACCACCAGCAGGTGGAGGAGGTAAAGCCGCACTCTCAACATTCTCCTCATTTTCATTCTCATTCTGAGCCGTAGCTCGCACATTACTCCTCAACTCTCCGAGGTGCCATACTCTAACTATGCAATCACTATGCAAATAAACAAAGTCAGGCCCAGCAAGGTAAGCAATCCAAGTACTCAAGCTCATTTCCAATTAAAAACAACATCATTTCATTAGCTTTGATTTGGCAATGGGTACCCACAACATGCTTCATCACAACATACGTTTCAATTGCAACATACATGCAATCCACTCAACATGCTTTCACTCAACAAGCATACAAAGCATACACACTTTAAACATTCACATACACATTCCCATTTACTCGAGAACTCAGCTCTGATACCACCAAATGTAACCCCCCTTAACCCGGCCTAGACGGTTGACCCGAATTAAGAAAGTCACACGGGGAAAACCAAAGTCAACCCGAAAGTCAACCTTGATTAACGACCTTTTTTTTTCTTTTTAAACTTGTCTAGATGCACATTAACCCTAGTTGTGATCAAACAAACAACATTCTCAAAGATCATAAACATCAGAGATCAAACAGGGACCTAATTGAACAAATTACAACTTTAGGGACCAAACTGTAAATTCTGATAATTATAAGGACTTCACCCAAATTAAAGTTACCAACTTGAAATTAATCATGTTTCATGCATCTCGGCCAAATTTCAGCTCAAACGGACATTCCAAACTCATACAATTGCACATACAAGTTTCAGGACCAAAATGCAAACATTTTGAAACATATAACTACCAATGTCAGCCCCCAACGGTCATCCGTTCCGAAACGGGAGACAGCCCGTTTCGAAACGCGGGGCCGTTCCGCAACGCGTACCGAAACGAGGGCTGACAGTAGCCTTTCCGTTTCGGAACGGTGTCACCCGTTTCGGACGCCTAGGCTGCTTCGAGGCACCCGTTCCGAAACGGAAGGCACTGTTCCGATACGGCCTACACAAAATGCAGAAATTTGCTTGCCTAAACATGCAATTGACCAACCAATCATGCTCCAATCGCTATCAAACTTTACCAGCATCTCATACAACATACAAGAGACATATTTGCATCAACCAATTGTCATTATATCAACATATATGAAAAGCCCCAAATCTAAAGGCATGCTTCCTACACAAGCAACCATCCATGCTCAAAAGCCTTCAAACCAACACATAATGGCCAATTACAAAAACCAACATTAACAACAACATAAATCCAACATAGGGAGTTCCAAACATCTCCCAAAACATCAACATAGGCCCCCCATTGCCAAATGCCAAAAGCTAAAAGTGTTTAAGAAAACCTTCTCATACATGAGCTCAACTTCCACTTGATTGCTTGCCTTCCTTGCTGCCCTCAATGCACCTTAATGCTCTGCATTATTGGTTTAAGAAAAGAGAGAGAGCGTAAGCAAAAACTTAGTGAGGAATGCTCATTAAAACCACACAATAATGCATTTATAAAACTCATTTATAAATCATACTTCAAAATACAATTAGACATGCTCACAAGCAATCTCAAACAAGCATCTCATGCTTCACATCATAACATGTCATATTGGCCACAAGTGATAATTACCATCTTTAAAACAAGATCAACATAAGACTCACACATGGACTTTTAAACACCATTGTGATCTTATCCCCAAGGACTTTTAAACACCTTGGCCCATGGACTTTTAAACACCATGGCAAGGACCACACAAGGACTTTTAAACACCTTTGTGTCCTTAACAAGTTTCACCTCAAGGACTTTTAAACACCTTGACCCCAAGGACTTTTAAACACCTTGGCCATGGACTTTTAAACACCATGATATAAATCACCCCAAGGACTTTTAAACACCTTGGCCCCAAGGACTTTTAAACACCTTGGCCATGGACTTTTAAACACCATGATATAAATCACCCCAAGGACTTTTAAACACCTTGGCCCCAAGGACTTTTAAACACCTTGGCCATGGACTTTTAAACACCATGATATAAATCACCCCAAGGACTTTTAAACACCTTGGCCCCAAGGACTTTTAAACACCTTGGAAAGGACCACACAAGGACTTTTAACCACCTTTGTGTCCGTAACAAGAACCATCCAAGGACTTTTAACCACCTTGATGTTCTTAAGTAAACAAGGCTCACTCAAGGACTTTTAACCACCTTAGTGACCTTAACCTTTTCAAAAACATCACTTGCCAATATACATCATATATCATCAATAATCCACTATTTTAAAGCATTTAACCAAGCCATAAACATCATGCATCTTTAAGCATCAAACAACATTTATACAATGTTCAAAAACAAGGAACTCTAACCTTGAGCTTCCTTAAACACATGGCTTAAAATCTCAGCAACACACATGCTAGATATGCTTTAAAAACAGAATTTAAACATGCAACAAACACATTGCACCCAACCATCACATGGTTCCTCAACAAGAGAGTTTTTCCGAAAACTTACTCTTGAGCTTAGCAAAGTTGTTTAGACTTAGACTAAGCTCCCAAACCTCCAAAACATTGGTTTCAAAGCCGAAAACCAAAATGCACTCACCGATTCCGTTTTGCCTCTTGCCGAAACACCAAATCAAGCTTCCGGATCACCACCACTTGGATCCAAAGATGACTCCCCTGTTTTAACACATTAAAACAGTAGATTAATGCATCATCATGCATTAATAGCTTCAATGAAAGCACCTAAACTCTCTGCTCTCATCACACTCCATTTTCGGCCATCAAACACAACCGAAAATGCCTCCAATCAACTTCTCAACAAAGCCCAGCCATAAACCATCAAGACTAAACATCCAATAACATCATTTAACATCTAAAAAGAGCTTAACAACATCCTCATACCTCCAGCAACAACAGATCCACAAGATCACTCCAAAACAACCAAGAATCAGAAGCTAAACTTAGGAAATTCAACCTATCCAGGATTGCATTAATCAAAACTCAATTCCTTATCAAATTAATGTTCATTTATCATCAAAAACACATCTCAAATCATAGCTTTAACAGATCTAACGAAAATCTATCAAAAATCACCAAATCTTGCATTTAAAGCCAAGATCCATTTCACAACTTTAAAAGCCTTTAATAAAACATCAATTAAGGATTGAGAACTTGGGAATTTCAGTAAAGAACTGAGAGTTTAGAGGAGAAGGACGTTCTTACCTCCAAACTTGAGTTTTCTCCCTTTTAGAACCAAAAAGCTTGAAAATCCAAATAGCAAATTGCAAGGTTTTGTTGTAGAGATGATTAGGAATCCAAAGAGAATTGAAAAGATAGATTTGAGTGACAAAATCAGAAAGAAATCTCTGGAGAGAAAGTGTTTGGATTGAGAGAAAATGAGAGAAAAAGGAAAATTGGGAAAATAGGAAAATTAGTTACAAAATAGCCAAAATGATTTCCCTCCACTTTTCTTTAGCTTTAAAATCAGAATTAAACATTAAAATATCTTAGAAAAATCTGGAGAAACTCCTTTTGGAATAATAGCTCCTTAAAGATTCAAAGTTTCAATCCTTTATAAAACAGTCACGCAACTTTCAAAAATTACATTTTGGTCACTAGCCAAAATGTCACCCTTCCAAACCTCATTTTTCAAAATTGATTTCACAGTTCACTTATATATATTAAAATATGATTTTAGAACATTTTTCCATATTTTTAATGCAACCCGAACTAGGCTTTCCTAATTTCACCCTTATAGATTCGAACAGCACTTTGACCGAACCGGTCAATGCCCAGAACTTCCAAGCCCAGAACTTCCAAGAAACACATGGATGACATGCTAGATGTGGATGTCTTATGCTTACCACCATGACCCCTGAGCTTCATAAGCAACATGAGGACATGGTTGCATATGAGATGATTCAAACTCTCAAGGAATTATATGAATGGAAAGCACATCAAGAGAGGTACGAGACCTCTAAAGCTCTATTTCAATGCAAAATGAGTGAGGGATCTCCTGTATGAACTCACATTATCAAGATGAAGGGCTATATCCAAACGTTGGAGAAGCTGGATTTCCACTCAAGGATGAACTGGCCACTGATGTCATCCTGCAATCATTGTTGGATAGCTTCAACCAATTTGTCCTTAATTTCAATATGAGTTAAATTAACAAGACTTTGCCACAGTTACTTGGTATGTTACGAACTGCTGAAAGTAACATGAAAAAGGTTGGACCTAAGCCCATTCTGATGGTCTGCAAGGAAAAAGGAAAGGAAAAGAAAAGAACAAAACAA
Organism: Hibiscus trionum; assembly: GCA_030270665.1. Classification (NCBI taxonomy): domain Eukaryota; kingdom Viridiplantae; phylum Streptophyta; class Magnoliopsida; order Malvales; family Malvaceae; genus Hibiscus; species Hibiscus trionum. The sequence continues at coordinate 2,455,527 of BSYR01000004.1, forward strand.
TATCAAAGTCTAAGAGTAATGGTAAGACCAAGCCCAAAGGAAAAAAATGCAATGAAACCCAAAGGAGGAGTTAGCAAGGAAGGAAAATATTTCCACTGTGACAAGACAAGACACTGGAAAAGAAACTGCCTAGTTTACCTTGAAGAGGACAAGAAAGCAAAAGAAAACGGAACGGCTGTTGTAGGTATTTATGTTATTGATGTTAATTTATCAACATCTACTTCTTGGGTATTAGATACAGGTTGTGGTTCTCATATTTGTACTTCTGTACATGGACTACAAAAGAGAAGGAGTCTGGCTAATGGAGATGTGGACGTACGAGTGGGAAATGGAGTAAGAGTTGTTGCATTAGCTATATGGACATATGTTTTATCTTTTCCTAGTGGACTTGGTTTAAATTTAGAACATTGTTATTTTGTGCCTAGTTTGACTAGAAACATTATTTCTATTTCTTGTTTGGACAAGATAGGTTTTGGGGTAATTATAAAGATTAATTGTTGTTCGTTTTATCTTGATAATGTTTTCTATGGTTCGGTACAATTGGTTAATGGTCTTTATATTTTGAATCAAGATAATACTATTTATAAAATAAATACGAAGAGACCAAAAACAAGTTACTCAAATCAAACTTATCTTTGGCACTGTCGTTTAGGCCATATAAGTTAGAAACACATATCAAAAGCTTCATAAAGACGGATTCTTAGATTCATTTGTTTTCGAACAATATGATGTATGCGAATCCTGCTTGTTGGGAAAAATGACTAAAGCTCCCTTTAATAGTAAAGGTGAACGAGCAAGTGATTTATTAGGACTAATACATAGTGATGTATGTGGGCCAATGAATACGCAAGCCAGAGGTGGATTCCAATACTTCATCACGTTTACTGATGACTTCAATCGGTATGGGTATGTTTAGCTTATGCGCCATAAATTTGAAGCACTTGAAAAGTTCAAGGAATTCAAAAATGAAGTATAAAATCAACTAAGCAAGAGTATTAAGGCACTTCGATCAGGTCAAGGTGGAGAATACTTGAGCATAGAGTTTGACGAGCTCCTAAAAGAATGTAGGATTGTCTCACAACTTACGACACCTGGTACACCATAGTGGAATGGAGTTTGTGAGAGAAGGAATCGAACATTTGTAGACAAGGTTCGATCAATGATGAGTCATGGTGATCTTCTGACTTTTTTTGGGGACATGCACTTGAAACAACCGCTTTCACACTAAATTGTGTCCCATCTAAATCGGTTCAAAAGATACCATACAAGATATGAACTGGGAAATGTCCTAGTGTGTCTTTTATGAAGATTTGGGGTTGTGAAGCTTATGTTAAACATCAGATGTCTACAAAGCTCAAACCTAAATCTCATAAATGCATATTTGTTGGATATCCTAAAGAAACTAAAGGGTATTATTTCTTTAATCCCAATGAGAACAAAGTGTTCGTTGCCCGAACGAGAGTCTCTCTCGAAAGAGAATTTCTCTCAAAGAAAGGGAAGGGTAGGAACATTTAACTTGGAGAAGGTCAAGAGCAACAGATTAATGAACCAGAGGTTGAGCACGTTCCACAAGTTGTTGAGGAACATTTAACAGATTTAGAAACACATCCACTGCAAAAATCTACAAGAGAACGCCATGTACCTGAGAGATATGGATTTCTCATTACCACGCATGGAGACGTTCTTCTTATGGATCAATATCAGCCTAGAACTTATCAAGGGGCAGTGTAGAGCGCAGAATTTGAGAAATGGCTTGAAGCCATGAGATTTGAGATTGATTCCATGTCTAAAAACCGAGTATGGACTTTGGTGGAACCACCGGAAGGGGTCAAACCTATAGGGTGTAAATGGGTTTTCAAGAAGAAAACCGACATGGACAGTAATGTACATACATACAAGGGGCGATTGGTCGCTAAAGGTTTTTGACAAGTTCATGGTAAGGCTATGACAAAACTTTCTCCCCTTTAGCAATGTTTAAATCCACCTGGACCTTGCTTGCAATAGCTGCATTCCATGATTATGAAATCTGGCAAATGGACGTCACAACAACTTTACTTAATGGAAAACTTAAAGAGGACATGTATATGACACAACCAGAAGGTTTTGTCGCTCCTGAAAATGTTGGAAAGGTTTGTAAGCTACAAAAGACCATTTATGGACTAAAGCAGACTTCTTGAAGCTGGAATCTTAGTTTCAACGATGCATTCAAAGAGTTTAGATTTATCAAAAACGAAGATGAGCCTTTTGTTTACAAAAAGGCTAGTGGGAGCATTGTTTCTTTCCTGGTGAAGGTCACTAGGTTGCAGTTAAAAATATCCTTAAGTACTTAAGAAGAACTAAGGATACATTTCTTTTTTATGGAGGCAAAGAGGAGCTTAGTGTAAAAGGATACACCGACGCCAGCTTCCAAACTAACAAGGATGACTCACGATCGCAATTAGGTTTTGTGTTTTGTCTTAATGGAGGTGCTGTGAGCTGGACGATTTCAAAGCAAGACATAATAGATGATTCTACAACAAAGGGTGAATACATTGCAGCCAGTGAAGCATCAAAAGAGGCTGCTTGGATCAAGAAGTTCATATTTGAACTAGGGGTTGTTCCCAGTATATCAGATGCTATAGAACTCTGTTATGACAACAATGGAGCCATTGCACAAGCAAAGGAACCCATATCTCATCAACGATCCAAACATATTCTGAGGCGTTTTCATCTCATTCGAGAGATCATAGATCAAGGGGATGTCGAGATATGCATAATATACAAAGACGGTAACATCGCTGATCCCTAGGCAAAACCTCTGGCACAACAGAAGCATGATCATCACACTAAGTCACTTGGTATTAGATATGTGAGTGATTGGTTTTAGTGCTAGTGGGAGATTGTTATAGTATGCCCAAACACCAATCATATGATGATTGTATTGACATACTATCTTTGCCACATTTATTGAATAAAGGCATATTGTTATTTCTTTTGTCATATTTCTCTATATCAAATAAACTACAAGAAGATAATGTGCATACAATAATATGATTATTATTAAAAGATCCTTAGTTGAGTATTATTATGGGCTTGGGCAGTAACAATACGTTCAAAGCTAACATATTGTTGATTGATGACAAAGCGTTGTCATTGACATAGAGATGTCAGAATCAAAGCATGAATATGTTATTAGAGAGCAATATATTGGATTGACCCGCTATGAGCATATGTCTTGGATTTATGTAAAGGTCACGATATTGCTCATGGCGACAACTGTTTAGTGTGCAAAAGTCCTATACTTATACCCTAGTTTAACTCAATTGTTGTTGTTCTTAAGTGTAGTTTAGGTTACATTTATTAGGTAACATACACAAAATAGCATAGATTAGATAATTTTCCTTATTTGATGAATTTAGTTGATTTTATATATATGATACTACTCAAGTGCGTTTTCTCCCTATGCGTAGGTACCTTCTCAGGTAGATGCCGCCGAGGCAGCAAAGAGGGCAGATGAAGAGAAAACTGGGAGCTGAAGGAGGAAGCTGTTGTATCATCAGGAGAGCTAATCGAGGAGGAAAGAACCAGAATAGAGAGCTGTTTTAACCCTTGCACACCATTCCATACACCCTCTGAGGCAGTCAACTACTTGCTGCCGAGGCAGCACTTCCAGGAAGAATGAAAAAATGCAAAGTGGTATGCGATAGAAAGAGCTCATCAAGCCCGATTTTTAGAGACCACTTGCACGTGCATTGGAGCCCAGCAGACAAAGAAAAGTTGGGTCAAAGTCAAGTTGAAGAAAAGTCAAAAGGGAATCTAGGAGTATTTAATGATCTTTTAATGAATTGTAATCATACTCTAACTAGTATTCCTACCATAAACCGACTTAGACCTAGGCTCCTCCCCTATATATATGTAATCGAATTGAAGGAGAGAACACAATTGGGATTTGAGAGAAACTCATTCTTGTTGAAACCCTAGTGTCGTCTAAACCCACCATGTTCTTAACCTTCCCTAGTCTAAGGGTTGATTGCGTAGTAGTTGTGAGAGTATTACTGTATTTGTTTAGGATTTCAGTTTTGCAATAAAATTCAAGGTTTGTTTACTCTTGGTTTTTCATCGTCGCAATTTTTATTGGGAGAAAAGAGGGTGTCAATGTATTTGTTCAATATCTGGAGAGTTTAACTCACGAAACGAGCAAACACGATTTTATCCAACCAAAGGGTAAAGCTACTTCGACTTAGAGATAAGTTAAGAAGTTCAGCGGCTAAAAGAGGATCCACAATCGGTTGGTGTTCACCCTTAGATTCACGCTGGGAGGTATCATCCAAGACGTGTTTGTTGGTAATGTTTAAGGTGTTACAAAGGCTATATCCCATATTGGTTGGGAAAATGGTTTGTGAAGGGTATTTATACCCATGTTTCCCCTCCCTTGTTGAGAGGGAAAGAACAAGGGACATTCTCGCGCGCCGCCGCCGCTGCCGCCCGGCCGGCCGGCTCGAGATCGGGATCGGGTAAGGGCAACACGTGTCTTCGACACGTGTGTTAAAAAACACAGCAAACATTCTAAAAAGCTCTATGCTTTCCTCCATCGCCTGAAGTTGTAGTACCACCATTGTTCACTCCGGAGTCGAGTGTACAATTCTTGGAGCATCCGTGTTCACCTCGGGGGACATTCTGCCTGTGAAGCGACTACACTATTCGTTGGATGGTAGCAATTATCGAAGGTGGTCCCAACGCATCCTAATTTTCTTCGAGCAGTTGGACCTTGACTACGTGCTGCTCACCGAACCACCATCCCTGCCTGCCACTACTGTTGTTGTCCCTGCCGACAACCAAGAGCAGAATGATGCTGCCACCGATGCTCTTGCTGCCGCCACCTTTGCCAAGTATGAGAAGGACAATAAGACGGTTCGTGATCATCTCCTAAGTCACATGTCCAACAAACGTTTTGACATGTACCTTAAGGAGAGGAGTGCAAAGGTGATATGTGATTCTTTGGATACAAAGTATGGCACCGATGACGCGGGAATCAAAAAGTACGTCGTTGGCGAGTGGTTGAAATTCTAGATGACCGATAACAAGCCCATTATGGACCAGGTCCATGACTACGAGAATCTTGTCTCGGACATCATCGCGGAAGACATACAGATGTGTGAGGTTCTGCAAGCAAATGTCCTGATCGAGAAGTTGCCAAAGTCCTGGTCTGATTATCGCAACTCCCTCAAGCACAAGAAAAGGGACATACCACTTCAGGAGCTGATCGGTCACATGAAAATCGAAGAGGCCAACCGTTTGAAAGATAAGGTTACTAATAACTTTAGTCACTTATCTTTTAAATCTAATTTAGTTGAGTCTAGTGGTGCTTCAGGGTCCAAAAAGCCCTTTAAGAAAGGCCCTAGAGCAAAAAGCCCAAACCACAGAAGACTACCAACTTCAAGAAACCAGTCAAGGCCAAGCCAGACGCGAAAACCATGAAGTGTTACATATGCGGGCAAGCTGGTCACAAGGTGTACCAATGTCAGCACCGTTTGGACCTTCAGAACGAGACTAGACCACACATGCATGTGGCGGAGGACATGGATGATGATGTCATTGTCGCAGTGGTTTTGGAGGTCAACCTTGTAGAGAAGAACACCAAGTGGGTCGTGGACACCGGAGCTTCTCGACATTTCTGCACAAGGAAGAAGTTCTTCACCGAGTTCGAGGACGTGAAAACTGGTGAACGCGTGTATATGGGAAACTTCAGCAGCTCTCAAGTGATGGGAAAAGGCAAGGTTTTACTCAAGCTGGCTTCCGGTAAAACTTTGGCCCTTAACAATGTCCTATATGTGCCTACCCTGCGTAGAAATCTGATCAGTGGTGGCCTCTTAAATAAGGCAGGCATTAAGTTAGTTTTTGAGGCAGATAAACTTGTACTTTCTCGTAATAGTTATTATATCGGGAAAGGTTTTTTAAGTGAAGGTTTATTTTTCATAGAAACTCAACTTACTGAAAATAAAGCTACCACTTCTGCTTATATTGTTGAGTCTGTTGATATGTGGCATGCTAGATTAGGACACGTAAATATTCAATCCTTAAAGAAAATGATGAATATGAATATTCTGCCTAAACTAGATATAACAAACTATAATAAATGTGAAGTTTGTGTAGAAGCTAAGCATGCTAAACCTACCTTTAAAACTATTTCTAAAAGAAAGACTGAACTGTTAGAACTTATACATACTGATCTAGCAGGCTTTAGAAACACTGAAAGTAAAGGAGGAAAACACTACTACATAACTTTTGTAGATGTCTACTCTAGATATACAAAAGTTTATCTTCTAAGAACTAAAGATGAAGCTGTAAACTTCTTTCTTATTTATAAGGCAGAAGTTGAATATCAGTTAGATAGGAGAATAAAACGTGTTAGGTATGATAGAGGTGGTGAATATGGATCTAATTTTCTAAAAGAGGTTTGTGAGACGAATGGCATAATACATGAAACTTCAGCCCATTATTTTCCTCAATAGAACGGTATAGCCGAGAGGAAAAACAGAACTTTAAAAGAGATGATGAACTCATTGTTGATAAGTTCTGGATTGTCCGACAACATGTGGGGGAAGCCATTCTATCGGCTAATCATATAGTAAACCGAATACCTTATAAGAAAATTGATTCTACCCCATACGAATTATGGAAAGGGTATGCCCCAAATTTACAATACCTGAAAGTGTGGGGGTGTTTGGCCAAAGTGGGATTGCCAAACTTTAAGAAGTCCACCATTGGACCTAAGACCGTTGATGCAGTGTTTATAGGTTATGCTTCTAACAATGCCGCATATAGATTCATGACTTTACAAGATTCTTCTATTTGTGAATCTAGATATGCTGTTTTTTTATGATATCTTTCCTCTCAAGAAACCTAGATTAAGTGTTGAAATACAAATAGAAAACTTGCCATCCACTTCTTCTAGTGTGCCTGCTAGGTCTTCTCAAGAGATTGAATTTGAGCCTAGAAGAAGTAAGAGACAAAGAGTTGAAACCTCTTTTGGACCAGACTTCATAACTTTCTTTATTTCAGAGATAAATGATTTAGACACTCAATTTGATCCTATAGCTCAAACTTATTTGTTAGATGAGGATCCTAAAACTTACGAAGAAGCTATACGATCTATTGATGCTAGTTTCTGGAAAAGCGCTATAAAAGATGAACTAGAATCAATAATGTCTAATCATACTAGGGAATTAGTTGACTTGCCTAGAGGATTTAAAACCATCAACAGTAAATGGTTCTTTCGAAAGAAACTTGGACCAGATGTAATCCCCTTAACCCGGCCTAGACGGTTGGCCCGAATTAAGAAGATTACACGGGGAAAACCAAAGTCAACCCGAAAGTCAACCTTGATTAACGACCCTTTTTTTTCTTTTTAATCTTGTCTAGATGCTCATTAACCCTAGATGTGATCACACAAACATCATACTCAAAGATCACAACCATCAGAGATCATTCAGGGACCCAATTGCACAAAACACAACTTTAGGGACCAAATTGTAAATTCTGAAAACTTTGAGGCCTTAACCAGACTTTAAGTTACCAACTTAAAATTAATCATGTTTCATGCATCACGGCCAAATTTCAGCTCAAACGGACATCTCAAACTCATACAATTGCACATACAAGATTCAGGACCAAAATGCAAACATTTTGAAACACATAACTGCCACTGACAACCCCGAACGGTCAACCGTTCCGAAACGGGAGACAGCCCGTTTCGAAACGCGGGGCCGTTCCGCAACGGGTACCGAAACGGGGGTCGGGCAGTAGCCTTTCCGTTTCGGAACGGTCCCTCCCGTTTCGGACGCCTGGGCTTGTTTAAGGCACCCGTTCCGAAACGGTATTGGCTGTTCCGAAACACCCTGCACAGCAAGCCTCAAAATGTATTCTTAAACATGCAATTAAACATCCAATCATGCTCCAAAAGCCACCAAACTTTGCCAACATGCAATTCAACATAAAAGAGGCATACTTGCATCAACAATTCAACAACATGTCAACATACACGAAAAGCCCCAATTTCAAGGCTAAGCTTCCAACACAAGCAACCATTTAAACAACATACTTCCAATTCAAACTCATAAGCCAAACCGTGTTCCAACAACATCAACAACACAAAACCATACTTGTCCGAACATAAACAAACACATACATCAACCCAAGAAATTCTACCCCATTGCCTTTATTAACTATAGCTATTAACCGAGACATACATCTCAAGTGGAGTCCTTCTTGAATCCCTTGCTCCTCGCTGTCCAAACTTCAAGAATCTGCATTGATGGACAAAAAGGAGCGTAAGCACATAATGCTTAGTGAGGAATGCTCAAAACCAAAACACCATCAATGCAGCGAGCCATAAATCACTTTTAAAACAAACTCGATTTGTTTACCAAAGCCATGTTTGAAAACCCCTTTTCAACAACAAGCTCAAAACCATGCATCGCACATACATGAAAACCAACCCTTAGTTTAGCAAACTAAGAAAACCCTTTTCAAAGCACAACTTGCAAAATCAACCATTTAGCCAAACCATGCATAAACACCATATGCAAGCTAAAACAAAACCTTGGAAAACACTCCCATTCCACAACATACCTTTCTTAAACTTGAAAGCCAATTCAAGCAAGAATCTTTTAAAACCATTTCACAAACCAACCAACACATGCATTAAACCAAGGCAACATATATGTACCACAACATCAACATCACATGCCTTTAAAAACAAGTCTTAACAAGACTCCAATGCACTAAAGATATTTCATGCTCACATGCATCATTTTCCAAATGATAATCAACACTTGTTCAACTTAACAAGTAAACATGCATTCACAAGCATTATACACTTTCCATGCAACCATGCATCTTTTCAAGCATCTCATGCTTCACATGCAATTATGCATCAATTCAAGCATCTCATGCTTCTCATGCAATTATGCATCATTTCAAGCATCTCATGCTTCATCACAATCAAGAACATCATATTGGCCTTCAAGTGATCAACCACATTCACTTTCCAACTCAACACCCAATCGGATACGCGGATTCCGAGCATTGTCCCTACGCTCCATACACCCTACCAATCCAAGGTCTCCCAAATGGACTTTTAAACACCATTTGACCTCAACATCCTAAGGTTCCCATGTATGGACTTTTAAACACCATACAACCTTAGCTTTCCCGAGGTTCCCTTGTATGGACTTTCAAACACCATACAACCTCAACTTTTCCCCAAGGTTCCCATGTATGGACTTTCAAACACCATACAACCTTGACATGCACAAGGTTCCCATGTATGGACTTTCAAACACCATACAACCTTTGCATTCACCGATTGGTAGTTGTATAACATCACTAACGAGATCCGGGACATCCCACACAAGATCCACACATGGACTTAACACCGCCATTGTGATCTCAACAAGCACAAGGTTCTCACATATGGACTTTAAAACACCATATAACCTTTGCTCAACCAAGGTCCTCGAATGGGCAACACCTCCATTATGACCTCAACCATCTCGTTAGGATACTTGAAGGGAGTTTACCGGTCCCCTCTTGACCACTCCACCTCCAAGGCGACTTAATTCACGGTGCACCCAATCCTATAGCCGGCTAACTATATCCGATCAAAGAACCAAGAACCACTTACATCACTTGCCAATATAACCACCTTACCACATTAGTCCAATGTTTCACATGCATAACCAATATGCAAAACCATTACCACATTAATCAAATGATTCACATGCATAACCAATATGCAAAAACCATCATTTACCAACATTAATTCACTGTTTTAAAGCATTAGACAAAGCCATTGAACAACATGCAACACCATGCATCAAAACCACATTTCCAATGTATAAAACCAAGGATCTCTTACCTTGAGCATCCTCCACATATGGCTTTCAAAACCAGCATTGAACCATGCTAAAATATGCTTTCAAAACAGATTTAAACCATGCAAAACACATGCATTTCAATCATCAACCACAATTGCTTAAAAGCCAATTCCACAATCATAATTCAAGAGCGAAAAACCATTCACTTACTCTTGTGCTTAGCAAAGTTGTTTAGACTTACACTAAGCTCCCAAAAACCTTCAAACCTTGGTTTAAAAGCTGCAAACCCAACTTCACTCACCGATACACAAAACAAGGCTAGCCACCAAGCCTTCCAAGCATCCGAAACCTTCCGCAACACCTCAAAAGCTCACGGATCAAACTCCCTTGTTTCAAGCACACAAAAACAGCACATTAATGCATCATTATGCATTAAGAACAGCAGCCACACAACCAAACTCGCTGCTCATCACACAACCAACAATTCGGCTACCAAACACAACCGAAATCACCTCCAAACATTTCCAAAACTTAACCCAGCCAAGATCCATCACTTATAACCATTTTTAAACATCAATTAACATCCAAAATGATCACAAACACGTCCTTATACTTCCAGGTACAACAGATCACCAAAAACACTCCAAAAACAACCAAAAACTCAAGCCAAACTTAGGAAATTCAACCTATCCGGGATTGCATTAATTAAACCTCAACTTCTAATCAATTTAGCATTCATTTAACATCATTTTGACACTTCAAAACACTGCCCAAACAGATCACACAAAAATTTCACCAAAATCGCCAAATCTTGCATTTTAAGCCAAAATCAAGATTTCAATTGAAAAGCCTTTAACAAAACACAAATCAAGGATTGAGAACTTGGGAATTTCAGTAAAGAACTGATAGTTTAGAGGAGAGGGACGTTCTTACCTCCAAACTTGAGTTTCTCTTTTTTGGAGCCAAAAAGCTTGATGAAACAACTTGCAAATTGAGAGGTTTTGTTGATGAGATGATTAGGAATCAAATGAGAGTTGAAATGAGTGATTTGAGTGACAAAATCAGAGAGAAAAGATCTGGAGAGAATGTGTTTGGTTTGAGAGAAAAGATGAGAGAAAATGGTTGAGAGAAAAGTTAGTTAGAATTAGGAAAATATCTTCCCTCCACTTTTCTTTAGTTTAAAAACATTTAATTAATCATTTAATATATTTAGAAAATCTGGAGAAACTCCCATTGGGTAAATAGCTCCTTAAAGATTCAAAGTTTCAATCCTTTTTAAAACAGTCACGCAGTTTTCAAAAATTACATTTTGGTCACTAACCCAAAATGTCACCCTTCCAAACCTCATTTTCCAAAATTGATTTCACAGTTCACTTTTATATATTAAAAGATGATTTTAGAACATTTTTCCATATTTTTAATGCAACCCGAACTAGGCTTTCCTAAATTCACTCTTATATATTCGATCAGCACTTTGACCGAACCGGTCAACGCCCAAAACTTCTGAGCCCAAAACCGGGGTGTTACAACTCTCCCCCCTTAGGAAATTTCGTCCTCGAAAATTTCAACTGGCAAAAAGAGAACCACAACCTTCTCAACCCAACACACAAGGCAACACAAAAGCTTCAATCACTACTGAACACTTTCCACACAAAACTCCACCAAACTCAACACCACCACATGCTGTTCACAAAACCCAGCACACACAAAGATAACCACAATTTAACCTCCCGCACTTCCGACTGCCCACAGCTCTAACATCAACCTGTAGAACTCAACTTTTACAGCTCACATCATTGTAACACACAACTCCCAAAGCTCGCTTACACAGTAACAACAACCAATCCAATTCAGCCACTATGCAAACTTCTCTGCTTCTAAAACTCCTGCAAACTCCCAAACCTCTTTCAAGAATCTTCCCAACAAGGAAAAATTCTTAAGCATCAACTGCTTACCCAAACTCCTCAACAAAAGCTGACATTCCTTCACATCTGCCGCTAACATTACCAAAACGACTCACCAGGTCTACTCACCCACAAACCAAAATTACATCACAACCCCAACCTTGACTCCGCTAGCTGTTCCACACACCACCAGCTGATCTCCAAAAAGAATTCACTTACTCACAACCAGCCAACCACTTCTCACAAGAATCTATCCAACCAACAATGGCCTTCAACCCTTCATTACCTCTCCACCACAAGCTTGACCACGACACTAGCCTCGCCAGAACACCGCTTAACCCGAACATACATAACAACTTCTCAAAGGTTGCTAAGAACCAACACTTACAAACACAACCCTACCACAACAACTTAAATGCTAAGCTACCTCAGCACTTGAAAAAAAACAACCACTAAACTCTCTTTAAGCAACAAACACTATCCTTCTACCATCAAACCATACCACTCTCACTATTACTAGCAACTAGCCTAATATACTTCATTACGTCTAACTCCCACCCAGCACCAAAACAACCTCTAAAAACCCATCATCCAACCACCACTCTAACAGATTCGATTTCTTATTAGCGAGTGTGAACATCGTATGCATGATCACCAACATGCCCTATCAATGCCTGATGTACATGTATGCAAAACCTCTAATGTCATGCCACATGTATGCATGGACCAACATATATAATATATCATATAACAATGATTTTAACTGTGCATGAATGCCAGTTCACACCCTCCAATAACATCCTCAAATCCGTCTAAGAACAACCTCCTACCTCACTTCTAACTTAACTACTCCACCATACCAACAATCATTAACCACAAGATTCTCACCTAAGCCTTCTTCACACCAAAGATGTTTCCAAACTACAACCATTACCCCAACATGCTAGCAACAAGACTAAACTTATCACGCAAGGAAAACCAACAGAAACCAAACTAAGGTAACTAAAGCAAGGGTTACTTAACAAGGTTACCTGAAAACACAACACCTCCCTGAAGCTTCATCTGACGAGCTCTCTTCCTTGCGGAACCATCAACCTCCTGCCGCACCACTGCAGCACCAGCTAACACACCAGGGTCACCACCAACTCCTTGCGGTAAGGGACCTTGGCTGTTCCGAGCCAACATCAAACAATCACGTCTCATGTGTCCAGCAGACCCACATTTCCAGCAATTCTCCTTTCCCACACTCTTCACAACTTTCTGCTCTTTCTGCCACTTCTGAACCTTGCCTCGACCGTGCCCACGACCTTTCTGAGATCCTTTGGCTATCACCAAAGCTGACTTCACTCCAAGAGGACAATCATGCTTAACATGCACTTTGGAACCACAGTTCCAGCAAGCACCCGCGCCCCAACAACCTCCAACATGGCGCCTTTCACAACGGTCACACACCGGTGGCTGAACTTCCACTCCTTGCCCAAGCAACACTTGCTCCACAACAGCACCACCGTCACATTGCTCAACCCTTGGAAACTTCCCTCCAAGATACCTTTCATAAAAGGCAGATACAAAGAAATCCCAATCAATATCAGGAATATATGACGCCACAACCACTGATGTCCACCAGACACATGCATCTTCCAACATCAGAGAAACAACACTCCCTAGCTTACAAGCAAGATCACAGCCTTCCTGATCCAAGATCAGAACCACACTGGCCAACCAGGCCTCAAACATCTCCGGTGTAGAACCATGATATTCCACAGCACCCAAATCAAGCAAACGCTGCTTCGGCAAACCCACAAATCCCACAGCCAGCACATCCACAGACTTTACCTTTACCACAGCCTGAGATGTTCCCAACACCTCCTGAACATCAGATGATGAACTCTTCACCGCAGAACCAGCTTCTTTCCCTTGCCTTACCACCTCAATCTCAAGCACAGAAGACTGAGACAAAACACCTCCATGAAAGGGTGAATTCCACGCCTTAACAACCTGCCCCAAGGCAGCAACCATCTCACCCAACTGCCATTCTTTCATCGACTTAGCCATACTACTAACAATAACAAACATACAATCACAACAAACAAACAAACCAGTTAGACCAGCATTAAGCAAGGATTCAAACTCCAACTCCAAAATAACAAAATAGCTATATTAATAAGGCAATGGGTATCCCGAATCCTCCCCTTTACATGACATAACAGTCAACACAACATGGATATCACAACATCAAGCATATCAATCAACATACTCGATCATGCTTACATCCAACAGCATCCATTTGCATCAGCATATTATCAACATAACATACTCATTACACAATCATCAAGCATAACACCAGCTCACAACATCAGCACATATCCACATTAATTCACCAATGATTCATAAACACAAAATATGCTCGAAAACATCAGCAACTTGATCAGAAACATCAACAATTTGCTCAGAAACATCAGCATCATGCCTAGAAACACGTGTTTCAACCAACATTCAACCAACTTTCATCCACTCAACAAGGTAAACATCAACACACATCACAACAACTTACCGTTTTCCCCAAGCATTCGCAACTCAGCTCTGATACCACCAAATGTAACCCCCTTAACCCGGCCTAGACGGTTGGCCCGAATTAAGAAGATTACACGGGGAAAACCAAAGTCAACCCGAAAGTCAACCTTGATTAACGACCCTTTTTTTTTCTTTTTAATCTTGTCTAGATGCTCATTAACCCTAGATGTGATCACACAAACATCATACTCAAAGATCACAACCATCAGAGATCATTCAGGGACCCAATTGCACAAAACACAACTTTAGGGACCAAATTGTAAATTCTGAAAACTTTGAGGCCTTAACCAGACTTTAAGTTACCAACTTAAAATTAATCATGTTTCATGCATCACGGCCAAATTTCAGCTCAAACGGACATGTCAAACTCATACAATTGCACATACAAGATTCAGGACCAAAATGCAAACATTTTGAAACACATAACTGCCACTGACAGCCCCCAACGGTCAACCGTTCCGAAACGAGAGACAGCCCGTTTCGAAACGCGGGGCCGTTCCGCAACGGGTACCGAAACGGGGGTCGGGCAGTAGCCTTTCCGTTTCGGAACGGTCCCTCCCGTTTCGGACGCCTGGGCTTGTTTAAGGCACCCGTTCTGAAACGGTATTGGCTGTTCCGAAACACCCTGCACAGCAAGCCTCAAAATGCATTCTTAAACATGCAATTAAACATCCAATCATGCTCCAAAAGCCACCAAACTTTGCCAACATGCAATTCAACATAAAAGAGGCATACTTGCATCAACAATTCAACAACATGTCAACATACACGAAAAGCCCCAATTTCAAGGCTAAGCTTCCAACACAAGCAACCATTTAAACAACATACTTCCAATTCAAACTCATAAGCCAAACCGTGTTCCAACAACATCAACAACACAAAACCATACTTGTCCGAACATAAACAAACACATACATCAACCCAAGAAATTCTACCCCATTGCCTTTATTAACTATAGCTATTAACCGAGACATACATCTCAAGTGGAGTCCTTCTTGAATCCCTTGCTCCTCGCTGTCCAAACTTCAAGAATCTGCATTGATGGACAAAAAGGAGCGTAAGCACATAATGCTTAGTGAGGAATGCTCAAAACCAAAACACCATCAATGCAGCGAGCCATAAATCACTTTTAAAACAAACTCGATTTGTTTACCAAAGCCATGTTTGAAAACCCCTTTTCAACAACAAGCTCAAAACCATGCATCGCACATACATGAAAACCAACCCTTAGTTTAGCAAACTAAGAAAACCCTTTTCAAAGCACAACTTGCAAAATCAACCATTTAGCCAAACCATGCATAAACACCATATGCAAGCTAAAACAAAACCTTGGAAAACACTCCCATTCCACAACATACCTTTCTTAAACTTGAAAGCCAATTCAAGCAAGAATCTTTTAAAACCATTTCACAAACCAACCAACACATGCATTAAACCAAGGCAACATATATGTACCACAACATCAACATCACATGCCTTTAAAAACAAGTCTTAACAAGAATCCAATGCACTAAAGATATTTCATGCTCACATGCATCATTTTCCAAATGATAATCAACACTTTTTCAACTTAACAAGTAAACATGCATTCACAAGCATTATACACTTTCCATGCAACCATGCATATTTTCAAGCATCTCATGCTTCACATGCAATTATGCATCAATTCAAGCATCTCATGCTTCTCATGCAATTATGCATCATTTCAAGCATCTCATGCTTCATCACAATCAAGAACATCATATTGGCCTTCAAGTGATCAACCACATTCACTTTCCAACTCAACACCCAATCGGATACGCGGATTCCGAGCGTTGTCCCTACGCTCCATACACCCTACCAATCCAAGGTCTCCCAAATGGACTTTTAAACACCATTTGACCTCAACATCCTAAGGTTCCCATGTATGGACTTTTAAACACCATACAACCTTAGCTTTCCCGAGGTTCCCTTGTATGGACTTTCAAACACCATACAACCTCAACTTTTCCCCAAGGTTCCCATGTATGGACTTTCAAACACCATACAACCTTGACATGCACAAGGTTCCCATGTATGGACTTTCAAACACCATACAACCTTTGCATTCACCGATTGGTAGTTGTATAACATCACTAACGAGATCCGGGACATCCCACACAAGATCCACACATGGACTTAACACCGCCATTGTGATCTCAACAAGCACAAGGTTCTCACATATGGACTTTAAAACACCATATAACCTTTGCTCAACCAAGGTCCTCGAATGGGCAACACCTCCATTATGACCTCAACCATCTCGTTAGGATACTTGAAGGGAGTTTACCGGTCCCCTCTTGACCACTCCACCTCCAAGGCGACTTAATTCACGGTGCACCCAATCCTATAGCCGGCTAACTATATCCGATCAAAGAACCAAGAACCACTTACATCACTTGCCAATATAACCACCTTACCACATTAGTTCAATGTTTCACATGCATAACCAATATGCAAAACCATTACCACATTAATCAAATGATTCACATGCATAACCAATATGCAAAAACCATCATTTACCAACATTAATTCACTGTTTTAAAGCATTAGACAAAGCCATTGAACAACATGCAACACCATGCATCAAAACCACATTTCCAATGTATAAAACCAAGGATCTCTTACCTTGAGCATCCTCCACATATGGCTTTCAAAACCAGCATTGAACCATGCTAAAATATGCTTTCAAAACAGATTTAAACCATGCAAAACACATGCATTTCAATCATCAACCACAATTGCTTAAAAGCCAATTCCACAATCATAATTCAAGAGCGAAAAACCATTCACTTACTCTTGAGCTTAGCAAAGTTGTTTAGACTTACACTAAGCTCCCAAAAACCTTCAAACCTTGGTTTAAAAGCTGAAAACCCAACTTCACTCACCGATACACAAAACAAGGCTAGCCACCAAGCCTTCCAAGCATCCGAAACCTTCCGCAACACCTCAAAGGCTCACGGATCAAACTCCCCTGTTTCAAGCACACAAAAACAGCACATTAATGCATCATTATGCATTAAGAACAGCAGCCACACAACCAAACTCGCTGCTCATCACACAACCAACAATTCGGCTACCAAACACAACCGAAATCACCTCCAAACATTTCCAAAACTTAACCCAGCCAAGATCCATCACTTATAACCATTTTTAAACATCAATTAACATCCAAAATGATCACAAACACGTCCTTATACTTCCAGGTACAACAGATCACCAAAAACACTCCAAAAACAACAAAAAACTCAAGCCAAACTTAGGAAATTCAACCTATCCGGGATTGCATTAATTAAACCTCAACTTCTAATCAATTTAGCATTCATTTAACATCATTTTGACACTTCAAAACACTGCCCAAACAGATCACACGAAAATTTCACCAAAATCGCCAAATCTTGCATTTTAAGCCAAAATCAAGATTTCAATTGAAAAGCCTTTAACAAAACACAAATCAAGGATTGAGAACTTGGGAATTTCAGTAAAGAACTGATAGTTTAGAGGAGAGGGACGTTCTTACCTCCAAACTTGAGTTTCTCCTTTTTGGAGCCAAAAAGCTTGATGAAACAACTTGCAAATTGAGAGGTTTTGTTGATGAGATGATTAGGAATCAAATGAGAGTTGAAATGAGTGATTTGAGTGACAAAATCAGAGAGAAAAGATCTGGAGAGAATGTGTTTGGTTTGAGAGAAAAGATGAGAGAAAATGGTTGAGAGAAAAGTTAGTTAGAATTAGGAAAATATCTTCCCTCTACTTTTCTTTAGTTTAAAAACATTTAATTAATCATTTAATATATTTAGAAAATCTGGAGAAACTCCCATTGGGTAAATAGCTCCTTAAAGATTCAAAGTTTCAATCCTTTTTAAAACAGTCACGCAGTTTTCAAAAATTACATTTTGGTCACTAACCCAAAATGTCACCCTTCCAAACCTCATTTTCCAAAATTGATTTCACAGTTCACTTTTATATATTAAAAGATGATTTTAGAACATTTTTCCATATTTTTAATGCAACCCGAACTAGGCTTTCCTAAATTCACTCTTATATATTCGATCAGCACTTTGACCGAACCGGTCAACGCCCAAAACTTCTGAGCCCAAAACCGGGGTGTTACACCAGATGGTTCTATTGAGAGGTATAAGGCAAGGCTATTGGTCAAAGGGTTCACTCAATGATTTGGTCAAAACTTCTTTGATACTTATTCTCCCGTCACTAAAATCTCAACGATCCGTGCATTGTTTGCACTAGCCTCAAATCACAAGTTGCAATTACATCAAATGGATGTAAAGATTGCATTTTTGAATGGGGATCTAGACGAGGAGATCTATATGGAGCAACCTCTTGGCTTCGAAGCGCCTGGTATGGAAGGCAAAGTTTGCAGACTTAAAAAGTCACTTTATGGCCTGAAGCAAGCTCCTAAATAGTCGTATGAGAAGTTTCATAAAATTATCCTTAGTTTTGGTTTTGGTTTGAATGGTTCAGATGCATGCGTGTATTCGAGGATGTTTGGTACTGATTGTGTCATCATAAGCCTGTATGTTGACGACATGTTGATTTTCAGTACTAACATTGAGTCCATTAACAAAACAAAGAGTTTCTTGTCCACTAAGTTTGAGATGAATGACTTGGGAGAAGTCGATGTTATCTTAGAAGTCAAAGTAACCAAAACTGAAAAGGGATTTTCTTTAAGTCAAACACACTATATCGAGAAAGTTTTAAAGAAATTTGACAGTTTTGATGTCATCCCTGTTCGAACTCCTTATGACTCTAGCATACATCTCTTTAAGAATAAAGGAAGTAACGTTTCTCAAACGGAATATGCCAAGATAATTGGAAGTCTGATGTTCTTAATGAACTATACTCGGCCAGATATATCATATGTTGTAAGCAGACTTAGTAGATATACTCACAACTCTAGTGGTGCGCATTGGGTTGCTCTTAGACGCTTACTTAACTACCTTAAGGGTACGATGGACTGGAGACTTGAGTTTGTTGGCTTTCCTGCTACTTTAGAAGGATATTGTGATGCCAACTGGGTCTCTGATAGTGATGAAGTAAGCTCTACGAGTGGGTACGTTTTTACTTTGGGAGGAGCAGCAATTTCTTGGAAGTCTTCAAAACAGACTTGTATTGCTCGCTCTACTATGGAGTCAGAGTTTATAGCTCTTGACTTAGCTGGGCAAGAAGCTGAGTGGCTAAGGAGTTTGTTAGCTGATATTCCGTTGTGGGGAAGTCCGGCTCCTCCTGTTTCCTTGTGTGATTCACAAGCTGCGATTTGTGTTGCAAAGAGTCAAGTTTACAATGGTAAAAAGAGGCACATTCACATAAGACATGAATCTGTTAGACACTTAATAAGGAATGGAGTACTCTCTTTAGAGTATGTGAAGTCGGAAAGAAACCTAGTAGATCCGCTTACCAAAGGGTTAAGTCAGAAGTTGGTCCTAGATTCGTCGAGGGGGATGGGTTTAAAGCCCGTTGGTTGAAGAATTCATGGTGGAAACCCAACTTAGTTATCTAAGTTCAATGTGGTCAAATGAAACCATGGAAAGACTCATAGTGTACATTTCTCACTACCTATCCCTATGACGAATAATGTACATGCCCAAGTTGAGTACAATTACTCTTAATAAATTCATAGCCCAGGTTTTGGGCGGTCTTTGTGAGAAAGACTTGATGAATTTACCGAATCATGGTTGAATACGTATTCTTAATAAGTTCATAACACAAGTCTGAATGTGTTGTCCTACTGAGAAGGACAAGATGAACTTACCGCCAGAAAAGGTTGAGTTTCAAGAAACTCTTAATGAATTCAAAGTTTGAATGGTCCTATTGAGAAGGACATTTTGAATTCACCGATAATGAGGTTGAATATTTATTCTTAATGATTTCTTATCCCAAGATTGGGTGGTTCATTTTAAATGAACTTGAAGAAATCACCATATATCTAAGAGGTTGAGCCATTAAAAATGGTTCTTAATTATTTCATAGCCCGATTTCAGGTTGGTTTATATCGAGATAAACTTGATGAAATAACCTATGTAAGTGAGAAGGATTAACCACCTTCTGTGAAAAACGTTGGGCCGTTTTTCTAATACAGTTACTAGAATCCTTAGGTAAGATGGCCAAATATACACTTGTGTATACATATCTTAGACATCGAGAACTTTGGTGGATGAAGGAGTTAGTTGTGTGTTATGAGTTTACCCCTATCTTAGAAAGTTCAAGACTAGTTTCACTTATCTAAGAGAAGGATTGCTCATCATCACTATGTACTAGTTCAAGATACGTTCACTAGTGCTTAAGTAACTAATTCCGCTATTGCTCTTCTGAGGAGGTCTGTGTTTGAGATACAAATAAATTCTTTCGCATTAGTGGGGGAATGTTGGTAATGCTTAAGGTGTTACAAAGGCTATATCCCACATTGGTTGGGAAAATGGTTTGTGAAGGGTATTTATACCCATGTTTCCCCCTCTCTTATTGAGTGGGAAAGAACAAGTGAAATTCTCGCGCGCCGCCGCCGCCGCCAGCGGGCTCGGGCTCGGTTAACACGTGTCTTTGACACGTTCGCGCGCGGGTATTATTTTTTTCGAGAAAATTCGTAAGGAATTTTCTTAAGAACAAAAGATTATGTGAAAGAATTTTCTACTTATTTATAGGCTTTGAATTCGAATTCGAATTTATTTTTTAATTAAATTCGAATCTGAAAGTTTTGATCCAGTATTGATTATTCGAATATACAGTCTGTTCCATTGTTGAATCTAGACTTTTTTTCCAGTCAAGTTCATGTGTTGTTACTGGGTGATTATTGCAGATTTAATATGCTGTTATGAGAGTTATTACTGCAGCTGTTACAACAGATTAGTTCTGCAGTTATATAGTGATTTATTTGGATAGTGAAATGACCATTATGTCCATGATGACTAGCCTATAAATAGAGGTGCCTCATGCAATATTAGAATGCATCAAACACACAGCAAACACTCTAAAAAGCTCTCTGCTTTCCTCCATCTCCTGAAGTTGCAGTACCACCGTTGTTCACTCCGGAGTCGAGTGTACGATTCTTGGAGCGTCCGTGTTCACTTCGGGGGACATTCTGCCTGTGAAGCGACTACACTGTTCGGGGCATATTTGTTTCTAAGGAAGTGGCCAACATACCACGACACAGTTCATCCTATCTTCATTTATGTTTTTATTATTCGAGTCAGTGCTAATCAGCCCGTTTTGCAGTCATTTACACCAACAGTGTTTGCCAATAGTACTTCAAGCATCGGGAGAAGAGGGAGTCGTAGAAGAGAGCCTTGTCGAACCTTGAATCATCGCTTAACTGCCGAGGCGATTTCCTGCCGAGGCTTACCTGTGGGCGGTGGCTGAAGTTGTTAAGTTGATCAGCAAAACTGTGGCGAGACAGTACATCAATTCTCCACAGTACGAAATATCCAATACCAGCCCATTCACTCACTCTGATTTCTCAATTTACTTTACTCGCTTTAGTTTTAGCTTCAATCAAACCAACTCCTAATATCCGTGTTTTTATTTTACTTGTGCAGAAAAGTGAACTTCGAAAAGCTTTCACAATCCATGTGGAGACGATATCTTAAGTACTATAACTTGGCATCGTGTAAACTTGCACGCTAATTGCGCATCACTTTTGCACACAACAAGTTTTTGGCGCCGTTGCTGGGGATTGGGGGTACAACTTTTTGTTTTTATTTTTCTGCACTTTTTATTTTTTATTTTGTTAACCCCCTGGTTTTCTTTGGTTTATGACCAGAGCCAACCAGAAATCACCCTTGCGAGAATATGATCCAGAGCCTAAACATATTGCACACAGATTAAGACAAGTAAACAAGGAACCCATGGCTGATCCATAAAACGTCCAGAACCTACCACCACCACCCAGGCGACAATGCTGCGGTGGGAAATGACATGCAACTTCCTGCCGCTCGGCGGTTAGTTAAAGAGTACCTGAAGAAAGATCTTAGAAGGCTGAACTCTGGCGTGATCGATCCTGAAATAGAAGCATGCCACTTCGAGCTCAAACCCGTCATGTTCAACATGCTGAATACGCTTGGGTAGTTTGGAGGGTCAGCCACTGAAGATGCCCGCCAGCACATGAAGCCTTTCCTGGATATCTACAAATCCTTCAAAATCCATGGAGTTCATCCGGACATGTTGCGTCTCATATTATTTCCCTATTCACCGAGGGATAGGGCAAAGACTTGGTTTAACAGCCTACCATCGGAGTCCATTGAATATTGTACAGATTTATGCAGAGATTTCTTAGCCCGATTTAATCCTGTCAATTTGACCAATAAACTTCGGACTAACATCACTATGTTTTGAGAGGCAGATGATGAACCAATGTACGAGGCATGTGAGATATACTGCGAATTTCTGAATAAATGCCCCTGCCACGGATTTCCAGAATGGACACTAGTATCTATATTCTACAATGGTGTGAACACACCAAAAAGGATGATGCTGGATTCCTCTGCCAATGGTACATTACTCGACAAGGAGCCCGCCGAAGCAATTCAAATTCTGAATAGGATGGCCAAAAATAACTATAAGTTTCTTAATGCCCATCGAGGCAGCCTAAGAAGGCATGCCACATCAAACGAGCTAGGAACATCAGATGCACTTGTAGCACAAGTTGCCCGATCGACAAAGATGGTAGAAGCTATGCAAGGGCAGAACAATACACAACAAGTCAAAGCAATTGAAGCCTTCTACGACCAATGTGGGTGAGACCATGACCCATCTGAATGCCAACAAGGGACAGAGACCAGCTGCTTTGTAGGAAACTTCAACAGAAACAACAACCCCACATCGAACACCTACAACCCTGGTTGGAAGAGGCACCCTAACTTTTCATGGGGTAACCGCAACAACGCTCTGAATCCAGCCACTCAGACGGATCAATCACAAGGATTTCAATAGACGATGTCGCGACAGTAGCCACCGCAATAGGCAGCACCCAATGCCTTAGAGCAGACTCTAAGTGCCTTCATGACTCAGACAAGTACTGAAATGAGAATGCAGAATCATGAGGCAAGTTTAAAATCACTGGAGACTCGAGTGGGACAATTTGCTCAAATTTTGAACACCAAACCTATAGGGGGATTGCCCTGTGATACTAAAGTCGCAAGAACACCCACCTACGAGCAGTGTAAGGCCATCTAATTAATCACCTAGATGGAAGCAAGCAAGACCGTCGTGGCAGACCCAAAACCATTCACCCCGACAGGCTATCGTAATACCACTGTGAAACGTGAAGTTCATGCACAACAGATGAAACACCAGGAGCAGGATAACCGGTTCAAAATACTTCTAGGTATTCTCAAGCAAGTGTACATCAACATACCCCTGGTGGAAGCCATACAACAAATGCCTAACTATGCAAAGTTTTTGAAAGATATGGTTTCCAAACGAAAAAGAATCAGGGAATTTGAAATGATAGCCATGACGGAAGAATACATGGCCATGCTGCACAACAAAAACACCACCCAAACTAAAAGATCCAGGCAGTTTCCTTATACCTTGCGCTGTTGGGAGTGAATATGAAGGGAAGGCCTTATGCGACCATGGGGCAAGCATCAATGTGATGCCCAAGGCGGTGTTTGAAAAATTGGGAACTGGAAGAGCTAGACGCACCACCGTCATACTCTAATTAGCCGATCACTCTTACGTACAACCGGAAGGAAAGATCGAAGACATCCTAGTAAGAGTAGACAATCTTATCTTTCATGTAGATTTCTTAATTATGGATTGTGAAGGAGACGACAAAGCACCCATCATCATGGGAAGACCATTCCTAGCCACAAGCAAAACCCTAATAGATGTGGAGAATAGGGAGCTTACTATGAAAGTGGACGACCGAGAAATTAAACTGAATGTCCTGCAACACTTCAAGAATACTGAAGACAAGGAAGGAAGCCAGGACATCCATGTTTCAACAGACACCGAACCCAACATTAAGCCAGAGCACTCTAACCACAACTGCCTGGTGTTGCGTGTAAAATAGCCTATCGCAATTGTAGTGCAAGTGTACACGTCGCAAGTAATAAAGTGATACTAGAGTATGGGATATCGTCTCCACAAGGACTGGGCTAACCCTTTCCTTCGCTATCTGCACAAGGGGAAAAAGAATGATTTAAGTATTTTTTCGAGAAGTAAAGTAATCAAGATATTGAATTGCTCAGTAGTGCAGGTATTGCTAAGTCTAGGAAATCCAGTTCTGTCGTCGTCCCCGTCGCGGCAGCACCTGTCGCGGTAGCAGTCCGTTGGTTATCGCGCCAACGATTACCCAACTCAGTACTTCAAGTTTGGCAAGAATCCCTGCTGTGCCTTGGCCTATCCCTAGGTCCAAGTCTGTCGATGATCACGTCTTTGATGATACCTCCTGGCGTGAATCGAAGGATGAACACCGATGTTGTTGAATTCTTCTTTAGCCACTTAACCTCGTCCTATCCCTAGGTCCGAGATAGTTCAACTATAAACTAGAGAACTCGCACTTATCCCTTTCGTATACTTAACTCTCCCGATATTTAGTAAATAAATAACCTCGCAATGCTCTCCCGATACTCTTGCAAGATGTTAATAACTAGAATAAGAGAACTTGAAGTTTATTTTATTGAACTGAAAATTCCTAAAACAAAAGCAACCCTTGCAACTACTTAACAAATCAACTCGTGGCCCTAGGGGAGGTTTAGAACATGGCGAGAAGGGGGAAAACGACTAGGGTTTTGGGAAGAAGGCTAGAGATAGGTTATGCCCTCTAGGTTAAGATATATGCCCTTATATAAGCTTTGGGCTCAAGTTATCTAATTTAGCAAGGATTACAACTTTAAATTAAAGTACAACTCTAATAAAGACTAAATCTTTAGAGAATATCTCTTTAAGTCGTCCTCCTTCTTTCTTGGGATTATCTCTCCTTGAACTTTGGGCTTGGAATATCTTCTGATCTAGGGCTTGGAAAAATATGGTGATTTCACACAACAGACGGGCTGAATTTTCTCTATCTGTCGAGGTCCACTTTGTATCTTCTCCACAAAACTGTTGTCGTCCTCTGCTGTCACGGTTGCAACCATGGCAGCGTCATCCTCCTTGACTGCTCGTCTAGTTCCAGCTCTTCTGCTTCACTGCCCAGCGCCTGCCCTTTCCTCTGCTACAACAGCAACCTGCAAAAACAGCCAATTTTAGTAGAAACTGTGCCTTTTAATATAATTGTGATGTTTAACTGTAAACTGACCTAAATGCAATAAATAATGCTTGAATGCAGCAGAAATATGGGTTAGATAGGGGGCAAATAATAAAACTTTTACACACTCAACACACCCCCAAACTCAAGTTTTTGCTTGCCCTCAAGCAACTGAGACCTAAAAGAAAAATGAAATATTTTTGTTTTGGCTTTCAAACAGTGAACTTTCCCTTACCCGTCGTTCGTTCCCTGTGACGGCAGCACCCTGTCGGATAATCTAGGATCTATCTGGAATCTCTCTATAGTCCTCGTGCAGTGTGTGCATGCTTGTGAACAGTTATATGCCAAGACCCTCTTAGTTTCACTAGAATATTATACTTTAGCTTGTTTAGAGTTTTTTTCTTACGAGACTAATTTCTTTCTTTTTCTTTACTAGAGCCAGAATCGGGCACCTCTAGTTATTCCCCTTTTTTCTAATTTCTTCTCTTTTCTACTAGAGCCAGTATTTCAGGCACCTCTAGTTAACTTTCTAGAGCCGGTGATAGGCACCTCTAGAAGTTTTTCTCTGGTTATCTGCCTAGAGCCAGTGGTAGGCACCTCTAGGTTTCCTGAGATGCTAGTCTCTTTTCTACTCTAAGTGCTAAGCTTTCTATTCTAGTTTGGCTAAAAGAAGTCTAAGTAGTATAACAGTCACAATGGTGTTTGAGTTTTTCAGAACTATAGAAAGGCTCTAAACTTCTCCTAAAGACCATCCTAAAGGCACTGCCACGACAGAGCTGTCACGGCAGGTGAGTTCAGTTCACAGTTTTCTGCCAAAGTTTTCAGTATTTTTTTGATAAAAATAAACTAAGTAAAGACACAAAGTTTTAAACTAAGATGCATTCCATTAATGGAGGGATGCCACCCCCAAACTCAAGGGTTGCATTGCCCTCAATGCAAAATGACAGATAAAAAAAGAAAATAAGGCAGTACATCACAAAAATATATAGCAGGCAGCAATAATAAGATAAGAAACTTAAATTTTAATCGCTGTCTTCGCTGCTGCTGCTGAGTCTGATCTGGCGGCGGGCTCTGGCTTTCGGAGCTGGTTGGGGCACGGGGGAGGCAGATGTGTTCTTTGCTTTGGCCTCCCGTGGTGGCTGGATCCTGGTCGAGGAGATGTGAGGCGGTTGCTCCACAACCTGAATTTCAGAGTTGATGCTGCTCTCACCGCTGCTGCTGGCTTTTGGCATGTTACCTTTGTCTGCCATCTGCTTTTGCCTCTTCATTGGTGAGAACTCTTTTGACAAATTTCTCTTGATCGAGAGTTCAGTGTCACTGGCGGCCCAAATAGAAGAGGAGGAGAACCCAGCAACAAAGGCATCAAGATCCTCCGATGCCATTCGACGTTTCGTTCCTCGGGCAGATGGTTCGGCATGGGTGCTGCCCGCTGTTGTTGGGGCAGGTGTTGGCGTTGAAGCGGTAGAAGGTGTCCGTGGGGTGGCAGCGGGTGTAGGGGTGTGGGTAGGTGTAGGTACAGTAAAATAATGGGCAGGAAAAGTAGGGAATGCAACATCAGGGAAATTTAAGGAATTTTGAATAAAAGTTACCGTAGAGGCAGCAAAGTCCCTGATGAAAGTCATTAAGCCCAGCTGTCTTTCCTCCAGCTTCTGAATGGCAGCTAATATCCGGGCGGAGGAGTTTGTCGGGGCAGCTGCTGTGGCAGCTGGTTCAGTGTGCTGCTGCTCTGTCGTTTCAGCTGTGGCGGCAGCGGGGTCAAATGATGACAGGGGGTAGCAACAGTCTGCTCCATAAGACTGAGGATGTTCTTTTCAGTCCTACCTCTTCCTTCTTCTATCAAATCAGTGCGTACTTCTGGGACATTATGGCCGCGGCAGAGCGAGGTGATGAGGTATGGAAGGTAGAGGGGACCCGTCGGTCTGTGCGCACACTCCAAAATACTTTCCCGAATATAGCTCCCCACATTAATGGGCCGTTCATGTAGAATAGAGTGTATCAACGCTAACCTTGGTTGGTCGATGGTGGTATTGTGGGATGACGGCATGATCATCTTCTTTATGAAGTCATTCCACAACTTTGCCTCCGGTAGCAACTGGGTCCTCCGTACTGTCCTTGGATTCTTCTTGCTGGTGTTCCATTCAGTTCCCTCTTCTGTCAATTCTACCATGACAGCGTCGTAGGCAGCTGTGTCTAATGTATTCAAGAATTGCTGGTGGGCGTCGTCATTGATACCAATGTAGAAGCCATAGAGGGTATTAATGTATTTTGCTTGAAATGACACCTCCTTCCCTCGAACGAACACTGCTGTCGCTGTCCTGCTGCTGATGGCAGCATAAAATTCTCGAACCAGCGTGACATTCATTTCCTTCGGCTGCTCTGCAAAGGTTTGCCACTGTAAAGCTCTGATCTTTCGGGCTATGAATAGTTTGAGGCCTAGATGTTCCTTCGTTGATGTGTAAACAAAGCCTCTCTCTTCCCACATGTCTCTGTTAGCAAAGGAATGTGGGGGAGTTGCTACCGGTGTGGAACTGGAGGCAGCATTGCGTCGGGTTTTTCTGGAAGACATAGTTGTGCAAGGGTTGTGAAAAGCAAATGAAAGTAAATGAAACTAAAGAGGTAGAGTAAGTAAGAAAGGCAGAAGTGAGTCAAAATGAAAATGAAACGGGATTATATAGAGAAGAATTTGCTGCCCGTTGAAGCTGTAACGGCAGGCGCGTTTAACGGGGCCAGCTGTTGTACGTTAGCATGTCTGACGCGTCTGGCACACGTTTCCGCGTCTGTTACGCGTCTATGACGTGTTTCCACGTTTGTCGTGACAGCGTGATGACAGCCTGTATTTTCCGTGTCTGTCGCGGCAGCTGTAACGACAGGCTTCAACATTTGGGCTTTGTTGGGCTGATGGATGGATGCTGGGCTGAGTTCACTTATCCTGTTCTTCTTGACTCCTTTATTTCCTAAAAACAAAAAAAACATTATTCAAATAAAATAAATCTTATTTCCTAATAAATAACAATAATAATAAAATAAAATAAAATGAAATTTAGGTTAAATTAGGGATGCCAGGTGGGGCATCTCCTAAGGTAACCACTTCATGTATTCCTGGGGCTTCAGTCCCCTGATAATGCTTGAGACGCTGTCCGTTGACTTTGAATTGGTGCCCGTCTTTTAGTGATCGGATTGTGATGGCACCATGGGGAAAAACCTGTATGACTTGGAAAGGGCCAGACCATCTAGATTTTAACTTCCCTGGGAAGAGTTTCAGTCTAGAATTGAATAGAAATACAAGCTGCCCTGGGCAGAGCTGTCGTGGCAGCAACTTTTTGTCATGCCACTTCTTCGTTTTATCCTAGTAAATTCTTGCATTGTCATAGGCCATTGTTCGGATTTCTTCAATTTCGTTCAGATCTAACAGCCTTTTCTGCCCTGCCCTGTCGAAGTCCATATTTACTGCCTTGATCGCCCAGTATGCTCTGTGCTCTATCTCGACAGGTAGATGACATGTTTTCCCATAAATCAATCGGTATGGAGACATTCCTAATGGAGTTTTAAAAGCTGTCCTATAAGCCCATAATGCATCATTGAGGAGTAAAGACCAGTCTTTCCTAGTTGGCTTAACAACCTTCTTAAGAATGTTCTTGACTTCCCTGTTGGAAATTTCAGCTTGTCCATTGGTCTGTGGGTGATATGCTGTTGCGATCCGATGTTTGACACCGTATTTCTTCAAGGCACCAGCAATAACCCTGTTGTCAAAATGTCTCCCTTCATCACTGATAATCGCCTTAGGGATGCAAAACCTAGAAAAAATGTTCTTGTGTAAAAATATTTGAACTGTCTTGGCATCATTCTTTTGAGTGGCGATAGCTTCAACCCACTTAGAGACATAATCTACTGCCAGGAGGATGTATAGATTCCCACATGAAGATGGAAAAGGTCCCATAAAATCAATCCCCCAAACGTCGAAGATCTCGACTTCTAGAATGTTCTGCAGCGACATCTCGTTTCTCCGTGAGATGTTTCCTATCCTTTGGCACCTGTCACTGCTTTTGTAGAAGAATTGTGCATCTTTATATAGTGACGACCAATAGAACCCTGACTGCAGCACCTTGGCAGCAGTTTTGTTGCCTCCTAAGTGTCCTCCATACTGTGAAGCATGACAGTGATGCAGTATGTCTTTCTGCTCCTCCTGTGGTACACATCTCCTTATAACCTGATCTGCACAGATTTTTAAAAGAAGAGGTTATGTCCCAATAATAATGCTTAACATCATTTTGGAACCTCTTCTTGGCTTGATAATTAAGGTCAGGAGGAATTATTCCGCTAACTAAGAAATTAACGAAATCTGCATACCAAGGAAGTTCAGAATACTTACCTGCCGCCATGGCTGTCGCGGCAGTGATTGCGGCAGCAAAGAGCTGCTCGTCTGGGAAGGTCTCCAGTATGTTTGTCTCATCTGTTGGTAGACTCTTTCCCTTCTCCAACCTTGACAAGTGATCTGCCACCTGATTTTCTGTCCCTTTTCTATCCTTGATTTCAAGGTCGAATTCTTGCAAGAGCAGGATCCACCGTATCAATCGAGGCTTTGCATCCTTTTTTGCGAACAAATATTTCAGGGCAGAATGATCCGTGTGCACTATTACCTTCGTTCCAAGTATGTAAGAGCGAAACTTGTCAATGGAGAAAACCACAACTAATAACTCCTTCTCTGTGGTGGTGTAGTTCACTTGGGCATCATTCAGTGTCTTGCTGGCGTAGTATATGACATGAAAGATTTTATCTCTTCGCTGCCCAAGTGCTGCCCCGACAGCATAGTCACTAGCATCACACATGATCTCAAACGGCTGTGTCCAGTCTAGTGGCTGTACTATTGGGGTTGTTACCAGTTTTTCCTTCAGAACCTTGAATGCTTTAGTACATTCATCATTAAAGTCAAAGGGTCGGTTCTGCTCCAAGAGATGGCATAGGGGCTTGGTGATTTTTTGAGAAATTTGCAATGAATCTCCGATAAAAACCAGCATGTCCCAAGAAACTTCTAATACCCTTGACTGTGGTCGGCGGCGGCAGCTTTTCGATTACTTCTATTTTGGCCCTGTCGACTTCTATGCCACGGCAGCTAATCTTATGGCCAAGGACTATCCCTTCATCCACCATGAAGTGACATTTTTCCCAATTCAAGACTAGGTTTGCTTTTTCACATCTTTCAAGAACCTTTTGTAGATTGCCTAGGCAGCTTTCAAAATCTTCCCCAAAGACTGAAAAATCATCCAAAAAATTTCAAGGAAGTCCTCCACCATATCGGAGAATGTGGCCATCATGCACCTTTGGAAGGTGGCGGCTGCATTGCATAGTCCAAAAGGCATCCTCCTAAAAGCATACGTTCCGTAGGGGCATGTGAAAGTCGTCTTTTCTTGATCTTCCGGTGCGATAGCTATTTGATTATAACCTGAATAACCATCAAGAAAACAATAGTAAGGTTTACCCGCTAATCTATCAAGCATTTG
This sequence comes from Hibiscus trionum, assembly GCA_030270665.1. NCBI lineage: Eukaryota > Viridiplantae > Streptophyta > Magnoliopsida > Malvales > Malvaceae > Hibiscus > Hibiscus trionum. Next base: position 2,486,578 of record BSYR01000004.1, read on the forward strand.
ATCAATAAAGGGTAAAGGAAAGTGGTCCTTTCGGGTAGCTTTGTTAAGCTTCCGATAGTCCATACAAACCCTCCAACCGGTCACAGTCCTGGTTGGGATTAACTCATTGTTTTCATTGGTCACCACGGTCATTCCACCTTTCTTGGGAACACATTGCACCGGGCTCACCCATTTGCTGTCGGAGATGGCGTAAATAATACCGGCATCTAACCACTTGATTATCTCTTTACGCACCACCTCTTTAATCGCATGGTTTAGTCGCCTTTGAGAATCTATAGTCGGCTTATGATCTTCCTCTAAAAGGATTTTATGCATGCATAACGCCGGACTAAGGCCTTGAATATCAGCTATCGTCCATCCAATTGCCTTTTTGTGCTACTGCAGCATCCCTATTAACTGTTGTTCCTGTTCCTGCATCAACTTGGAAGAGATGATTACGGGCAATGTATCATTTGAACCAAGAAAAGCATATTTTAGCTGCCCTGGCAGGGGCTTCAGTTCTAAAATAGGGGGCTCAACAGTTGATGGCTTTTGAATTGCATGGTTATCCAAAGTATAATTTAAAGGTTCGAATAACTTACATGGACGATCGCCTATCCAGTTTACCTCCTCCTAATCTTCAGTATCAGATGTATCGGATTCTGAGGAGTTGCTGTTGTCGGTGCTGTCGTGACAGTCCTGTAAATGGCTGCCGAGGCAGTGACCAATTTTGATGTCGTGACAGCCCGACCTGATGCAGGGTTGATCAAAGGTAACTTCAGTGATAACTTTGCATTCCTCGTCTGCATCAGCATGTTTCATAGCTTGGAGAACATTCAATTTTATCTCTTGATCGTTCACTCTTATGGTGAGTTCTCCTTTTTCCACATCAATCAGTGATCTTCCCGTGGCTAAGAAGGGTCGCCCAAGGATGATTAGTGCGTTTTCATCTGCTTTACAATCTAAAACAAGAAAGTCAGCAGGAAAAATAAATTTATCCACTCTTACCAGAATATCTTCGATTTTCCCTTCCGGATGAACATAAGAGCAGTCTGCCAGCTGCAGAATTACTGTCGTGGGCCGAGCTTTTCCAATACCTAATTTCTGAAAAATAGATTTTGGCATTAAATTAATACTAGCACCAAGATCACAAAGTGCCTTACCCACATATTTATCTCCGATTACACAAGGTATGATGAAGCTCCCCGGATCCTTCTTTTTCTGGGGTGGCTGCCTATGAAGAATACTCATGCATCCTTCTATCATCTTAACCGCTTCAAATTCCCCAAGTTTAGATTTCTTCGACATAACATCCTTGAGAAATTTGGCGTAACCGGGCATCTCCCTCACGGTATCTAACAACGGAATATTAATATGAACCTGCTTAAAAATGTCATAAATCTTTTTGAGCTGAGATTCTTGCTTCGCTTGCTGTAACCGTTGAGGAAAAGGAGGTGGGGGACGGTAATCAGCAATACGTCCTTCCCACTGCTTACGAATCTGAGGAGGTTTGGGTTCATCATTTTTCTCCTCTGTCACTTCTGTTGTCCTGACAGGCTCATCGGCAGCAGGTTTTTTGTTACCTGTCGGGGCAGCTTCCTCGGCAGGTATGTCCAAGGCTGGTTTCTTCGCTGTTTCAGCTTCCTTCTCTGGCCCTGGTAGTTTCTTCCCACTCCTAGTGGTAATGGCTTTACACTGCTCATGTGTGGGCTGTCTAGCATTTTCAGTATTGCTAGGAAATCCTCCCGACTGCCTTGGCTTGATATGTTGGGAAACCTGACCCATTTGTGTCTCCAAAGATTTCAGAGTAGCTTCATGATTCGTCATCCTCATCTCTGTTTTATCCATGAATGTCTCTGTTTTCTTGACAAACTGATTCATGTTCTCAATATAAGTACCTGTCTGAGACATAAACGTAGCCAGAGTCTGTTCCAGTATACTGTTCGTGGCAGCTGGTGGCTGTTGCTGCTGCTGCTGCGGCTGCTGTCGAGTTAACAATCTAGGTCCTCCCTGATTCTGATTATTGTGTGCTTGAGGATTCAGGGCATTATTAGGATTACTCCAAGAAAACTTGGGATCATTTCTCCAGTTGGGATTATAATTGTTGGAGTTGTAATTCGGCTTACTGTAGTTTCCAACATACTTTCCCTCTTCTAACTGTATTGGACATTCCTCCGAACTGTGATTTCCCTCACAAATGTCACATACCTCCTCGACAGCAAATCCATGTTGTGCATCATCGTTCAAGAGCTTTTTCATCGCCTTAGTAAGGTATGCCACCTGTGATTTCATCGTGCTGTCGGCCTCATAATCCTTAACAGCTAGAACCCGTTTACCCCCTCTTCTTGCTGTCAGAAACTGCTCTTCATTCTTAGCCAGATTTTTCAGTACTTGCATTGCCTCATCCGGGTCTTTGTCCAATAGTAATCCGTTTGCTGCTGAATCAATTCGAATACGAGTCTGTAAGTTGGCAGCATTATAAAACTTGGTTACCTGGTTCCAGACGGGGAATCCATGCATAAGGCAGTTCCATAGAAGAGTGGTGGATCTGTCCCAGGCCTCGTGCATCGGCTCGTCATCTTCCTGTTGAAAAGTGGCAATTTCATTACGTAATCGCTCAGATAAATGTGAAGGATTAAAACAAGATAAAAATTCACGAGACAAATCTGCCCAAGTTCTAATTGAACCCGGCGTAAGTTTATTCCACCAAGTCTTTGCTCTGTCCCTCAATGAATGGGGAAATAACCGAAGCCTCAGTATCTCCGGATTAACTCCTGGTAGTCTAAACGAACCACAGATTTCTTGGAACGTTTTGAGATGCTCCCTAGCATCATCTGTAGCATCACCACTAAATTGACCGGCATTGTTGATCATGCTAAACATGACAGGTTTCAGTTCAAAGTTGTCAACTTCATTATCCGGCAGCGTGGTTTCTAGTTCTACATGATCGTTCAACATGTAGTCACGACAGGACCGTCGTCCGGCAGCGGCAGGCGGGTCGCCGACAGGCGGTATAAAAGCTTCATCTCCAGCAGGAGGGTTGTTTCCTCGATATGCCATTGTCTCTAACTGTTCCTCAAGGTACTCGTTCCTGGCTAGTACGTGACGAAGTCGGTTCCTAAGATTGAATGAACGTTCGATTTCTGGATCTAATGGGTACTCAGGGTCTTCACCTCGTTTCGATCTGCGCATAAACAGGGAACCTTGTGAAAAGCAAGAGTTGAACACACCAAAGAAAAACAGAAAAACAAAAATAAAAACAAAAAGTGCAGTAAAAGAAAAGGTAGAGTTATGTTGCCAATTCCCCGGCAACGGCGCCAAAAACTTGTTGCGTGTAAAATAGTCTATCGCAATTGTAGTGCAAGTGTACATGTCGCAAGTAATAAAGTGATACTAGAGTATCGGATATCGTCTCCACAGGGACTGGGCTAACCCTTTCCTTCGCTATCTGCACAAGGGGAAAAAGAATGATTTAAGATTTTGTCACGAGATATATAAAGAGTACTGGAAAATAGAAGTAAAGTAATCAAGATAGAGAGAATGGGCTGGTATTGAATTGCTCAATAGTGCAGGTATTGCTAAGTCTAGGAAATTCAGTTATGTCGTCGTCCCCATCGCGGCAGCACCTGTCGCGGCAGCAGTCCGTTGGTTATCGCGCCAGCGATTACCCAACTCAGTACTTCAAGTTTGGCAAGAATCCATGCTGTTCCTTGGCCTATCCCTAGGTCCAAGTCTGTCGATGATCACGTCTTTGATGATACCTCCCGGCGTGAATCGAAGGATGAACACCGATGTTGTTGAATTCTTCTTTAGCCACTTAACCTCGTCCTATCCCTAGGTCCGAGATAGTTCAACTATAAACTAGAGAACTCGCACTTATCCCTTTCGTATACTTAACTCTCCCGATATTAAGTAAATAAATAACCTCGCAATGCTCTTCCGATACTCTTGCAAGATGTTAATAACCAGAATAAGAGAACTTGAAGTTTATTTTATTGAACTGAAAATTCCTAAAACAAAAGCAACCCTTGCAACTACTTTACAAATCAACTCGTGGCCCTAGGGGAGGTTTAGAACATGGCGAGAAGGGGGAAAACGACTAGGGTTTTGGGAAGAAGGCTAGAGATAGGTTATGCCCTCTAGGTTAACATATATGCCCTTATATAAGCTTTGGGCTCAAGTTATCTAATTTAGCAAGGATTACAACTTTAAATTAAAGTACAACTCTAATAAAGACTAAATCTTTAGAGAATCTCTCTTTAAGTCGTCATCCTTCTTTCTTGGGATTATCTCTCCTTGAACTTTGGGCTTGGAATATCTTCTGATCTAGGGCTTGGAAAAATATGGTGATTTCACACAACAGACGGGCTGAATTTTCTCTATTTGTCGAGGTCCACTTTGCATCTTCTCCACAAAACTGCTGTCGTCCTCTGCTGTCACGGCGGCAACCATGGCAGCATCATCCTCCTTGACTGCTCGTCCAGTTCCAGCTCTTCTGCTTCACTGCCCAGCGCCTGCCCTTTCATCTGCTACAGCAGCAACCTGCAAAAACAGCCAATTTTAGTAGAAACTATGCCTTTTAATATAATTGTGATGTTTAACTGTAAACTGACCTAAATGCAATAAATAATGCTTGAATGCAGCAGAAATATGGGTTAGATAGGGGCAAATAATAAAACGTTTACACACTCAACACCTGGGCAGGAAACCTGGCAGTAACAATGATCAAGAGAATCACAAAGATCCGCCCTAGCAGAGGGTGAAGCAGATGCTGTAGAAGCCCAAGAAGTGGTTGTGTTAGGAAATGTATCCGGATGCATTCCCAACATAACTTATTTTTTCTCACTTTTATTTAATTTTTATGTTTTACGATTTAGATTTTTAGTTTCTTGCATTTTAGGAATTTGACTTAATTTTCATATTTGTTTATTCTCTAATAAATTTTTATTTCAGTTTTTAGGAGAGACAATAACCCAAGAGTAGGGAGAAGAAGAAAGCCCAAATTCAAAAACCATTTCAAGCCCGCCCGCCAAGACTACCATGGAAGACAAATGTTGCTTCCCGCCAGAGCTAGCCGTTGCAGGCTAGCCGTTCGTAGAAGCTTGTTTCGTTCCAACGACTCTCTGCCCGGGCAACGGGTGCCTCTGCAGGCGAAACGATAACAATCTTCCTCTATTTAAACCCCCTCATTTTTTACTATTTACTCATCTTTACTCTCTCTTGCTTATTGTCTCAAAAGATTTCCTTTGCTTTCAGTCTATTTCTTTTTCCACAGTTCTTTTGTTCAAGCTCTCACATCTCTCTCGCACACCAAAAAGTCCAACCAAAGAATGGCAGGATCCCCCCACCGCCGTGCTACCCAGGCAGAATTGGAAGAATCACCCCATCGCTTCGCCACACCAGAAATCAAAGCCCGCCACAACGAAAGATTTAAATATAGAATGGTATGGGAGGAGCATGGATTCTTCTACAAGCCGGGAAAGAAATATTTAGGGCTCAAAAAATTTATTTACACCAAGATCGAGCATCAACAGTGGCAAATATTTGCCCAGCAACCAAGTCCAGCAAATCAAACCATGTTGCGCGAGTACTAAGCCCATGGGCCGATGGAGGACGTGCCAACAATTAATGTTTGCGGGAGATGATTTTAATCGACGAAGACAAGATCAATCTTTACTACAGCATCTTTATCCGCGAAGACCAGCATGCGGAGTTCCTTGCCTCCCTCACACCGGACGATTACGAGGAAATAAAGGAAGAATTATGCGAAACGGGGACGGTTTGGAACAAGGGTAGAAACAGAGACACCGTTAACCGGTGAAATTTGTTGCCCGTGGCGAAACTTTGGAATACGTTTGTGAAGAGTCGTTTGCTGCCCACAACCCACAACTCGACGGTCGACAAGTCGAGATTAGCACGCATCCACTCCATCATCAATAAAAGGTACGTAAATGTGGGTTCAATTATTGCTAACGAAATTTACGAGTGTGGGCAGAAAACAAAGGGGAAACTCTACTTCCCAAGCCTCATCACGACGTTGTGTGAGAAGGCACATGTTATAGCCGCCCCAACCGAAACCATGACCCCAGAACGAACCGGGTGGACGAGAGAAATAATCTTTCGGAAGATGGAGATAACAGCTGCCACCCAAGAAAACTTTGCCCCAGCGTCGGAAATGGGCAGTCATCATCATTTTCAGCAACTCGCTCCGGCAACTACCATCGGCGGCTTAGCAGCACAGCTCGATCGAATTGAATGCCACCAGCTAACCTTCATCGCATATATCCGGAACTTCAACAACGCCACTACCATGAAGAAAAAGTTCCCTGCCGAGATATTTGCCCCAGCAGCACCAGACACAATCGCCGCACCTTCCGCCTCGATAACACATCCGGCAGCCTCCGCAACTCTGACCGCCCTCATATCAAGCGAGTCGAAAACCTCCAGAGCAGCCACGACCACTGAGATCTTTTCCAACTTCAATAACCAAGGAGATACGGTGGTAGCCCCAGTTTGAGAACACGGGCAGACATCTAGAGCAGCGGCCGACGCACCAGGACCCTCCGACTCCGGCTACCTCAAGGACTTCCTCTCAGACGACTCCATATGGCAGGACTCGGTGCACACCTTTACATGGAAGCTAGAACCGTCCTTCTCCCTACGAGCGAAGAGAACACACTCCGCCACCGAAGTTTGCCCCGATAGTGAAGACGACAACGAACTAGAGGTGACACAAAAGGCTCAACCCAGTCTGCTTTCTCGCCAACAGCCGCCTAGGGCGGCCAAGTGCTTCAAGATGGCAGCACAGAAGAGGGTGATCATTGGCAACGATGACAGCTCCTCCGAATCACAACCAATTTAAGCGTTCCCCCTTCTTTTTTTTTAATATAATATATGCATTAATTTTGTGTATGTAGGCATGCATTGAGGACAATGCTCCTCTCGAGTTTGGAGGGGGGGATTAGTCCTCTAATTTTTTCTTTTCCTTTTCCTTCTTTTGTTTTTCTTGTATTTTCTAGTTTTTTATGATTTTCTATTTTAATTAGGTTCTAATTTTAACATGCCTTTATTTAAACCCTAATGAACTCTTAGTTTGAGAAAAAAATATTGAGTATCCTTAACCCGCCACGGCAGATGGCGCACCTAGGCGACAACCTTAGCATGACTTTAGGTTAACTTAGACTCCTAGTATGGCCTGAACTTAAAACAAAACACTCTTTGTGACTAGTGTCATTTTAGGACTTCTAGGAAACTTAGGTATTTCACCTAGTAAACTTGGGTAGAACTTGAAGTTTGAAAAAAAATCAAACGTCCTAGAGGTGCCCAAAACCGGCTCTAGGATAAGCTAGAGGTGCTCGAAACTGACTCTAGAGAAAAAATGCAATCATTAGAAAAGCCTATCATCGACAACTAGTGGTTAAATTGTAAAAAGAAACTAGAGTGAAACCCAAGGGAATTAAGGTGTTTATCGAAGGTTTACTAAGAAGTCGAAGAATCATGCTTATCACTAGGAACACACACACACACTCACGAGATACATAGTTCGGTTCCGGGTAAATCTTTTGTCATTCGAAGGGTTTCTAATTAGGCATAAATCTACACGGTATGTAAAGGTCGCTCAAGATGCTTTAATGACTCAGTTTGCATAGGATTTTAAGTTTTTGCATGTTATTATTAGATTGCATTGCTTGAGGACAAGCAATAGTTCGAGTTTGAGGGCAGATGAAGAGAAAGTTGGGAGCTGAAAGAGGAAGCTGTTGTATCATCAGGAGAGCTAATCGAGGAGGAAAAAACCAGAATAGAGAGCTATTTTAACCCTTGTACACCATTCCATACACCCGCAGAGGCAAACAACTACTTGTCGCCGATGCAACACTTCAAGGAATAATGGAAAAATGCAAAGTGTTATGCGATAGAAAGAGCTCATCAAGCCCAATTTTTAGGGACCACTTGCACGTGCATTGGAGCCCAGCAGACAAAGAAAAGCCGGGTCAAAGTCAAGTTGAGGAAAAGTCGAATGGGAATTTAGGAGTATTTAATGATCTTTTAATGAATTGTAATCATACTCTAATTAGTATTCCTACACTAAACCGACTTAGACCCTGGCTCCTCCCCTATATATATGTAATCGACTTGAAGGAGAGAACACAATTGAGATTTGAGAGAAACTCCTTGTTGAAACCCTAGTGCCGTCTAAACCCACCATGTTCTAAACCTGTAGAACTAATGTTTGGATATAATATTTGAAAAATGTTTTGGACTAAATTGAAAAGAATTTAAAATATGTTTTTAGTGAAAAACAACTTGAAAATATGTTTAAGGGTTTTTAAAGGCTTTGGAATGATCTTAAAGTACATTTAAAGTAGTCAAAACCAATCTTTTCAAGTGCCCGTACCGATACGGTCTTGGACCGTACCGATACGCCTTAGGGTTTCAACTACCTGATTTTTTCCAGTAGCCAAAACCTGTACCGATACGCTTAGCCGTATTGATACGGTGTGTTTTGAAATAGCCCAACGGCTAGTCGCGTATCGATACTGGTGTATCGCGTACCGATACGCCTAACTACCCCAACAGTCATTTTCCCAACGGTCTTTTAATTGCATGACCGTACCGATACGCTAGGTAAGCGTATCGATACGCATCAGCTGAAGAAGCCCAACGGCTAATTCCTCATTGAGACCGTATCGATACGGTTTAACGAGTATCGATACGCCAAGCTGCAGAACTGCATTTATGGTGGGAAATAAAGGCTCCAACGGCTCCAATTCAATCCCAACGGCTAGTAACGGCTACAAACTCATCAAGGAGTATAAAAGGGACCTCCAAGCATCTTGTAATGGTCAATGCTTTAATTGTTACAACATTATGATGTCAAAATTTGTCTAGAGCTTAAATTGTATATTTCTTGCTTAGACAACACTTGTGAGCTTAACATTGTTAAATTTGCTCAAGTGTTTAGGTTTTGGGTGAGAGCTTAGTATTGCAAACACGTACCTATTAGAGGGATTTCTAGTTTGCTAAGTCTTTCTATTGTAAGAGAGTGTTTGATCAAGCTTTGGGTAGAAAGCTCGATCGTTGTAACGGTTTCCTCCTAAGCCGAGAAAAGGGGACGAAATTCTTAGTGAATTTTTTTGGAAATCCTTAGTGGGGAGCTAAGGTTGTGGATGTAGACCTTGGTTAGAAGGTTGAAACACTATAAATCCTTGTGTAAATTGTCTATATTTTCCTTCCCACATTTACACCCAAATTATCCAACTTCTCCACACTTGGCGAGCAAGAACGGTTGAACGAATCGAGCCCCTCACATCTCAACAATTGGTATTAGAGCTTGGCTCAATCGAAGAGGATTCACATCCTATTGAGAAGATCCGGCAAGCTCGATCATTATTTCACCAACCGGCTCAATGGCACAATTAATCGACAAACCGCCTTTCTTCGACGGAAATCACTATGCCCATTGGAAGACAAAGATGAAATTCTTCTTGAAATCAAGAGACTACAAGCTATGGGACATAGTTGAAGATGGTCCGTTCGTGCCTCAAGGAAGCAAAGCAGAATGGAGTGCCGACGATCGCAAGAAGATGGAGCTTAATTGCAAAGCCTTGCACATGCTCTTTTGTGCATTTGGCCCAACCATCTATGAGAAGATGTCTTCTTGTGAGAGTGCCAATGAGGTATGGGACAAGCTTGAAGTCACATACGAGGGAACAAATGAAGTCAAGGAGACCAAGATTAGGCTCCTCACCTTAGAGTATGAGAACTTCAAGATGGATCCGGAAGAAAACATCGAGAAGATATTTGATAGGTTCTCCACTATCACCAATGGTCTAAAAGGCTATGGAGAAGCCATCCCGGAAGAGAAGCTTGTCCGAAAGCTCATCTACTCCCTTCCCGAGTCATGGGACTCAAAGAGGACTGCCATCATCGAAGCCAAGAATCTCAAAATCTTGAAGCTTGATGAACTCATAGGGTCACTTCTCACTCACCAAATAATGAAGAAAAACAAAGAAGAAGAGAAGAAGAAGGAAGAGATTAGAGCGATGGGGAAGAAGAAGATCATGGAGCTAGGCATAAATGCAAGTGTCGTTGCTCTCAAATCCTCCACATGCCATCATGTAGATTCAAGTGAGAAGGAAAGTGAAGATGAAGAGATGGCCTATCTCTTCAACAAATTTGCCCGATTCATGAAGAGCAAAATGGAAAAATCCAAGCATGAATCGATGAAGAAGATGAAGGACTCCCACAAATCCAAAAAGAAGGGATCATCTTCAAAACAAGCATATGTGGCCACATGGAGTGATGAAGACCCCACCGATGATGAAGTAGCCCACCTATGCTTGATGGCCCTCAATGAGGGCGAGGTAACTTCTAACTCATCTATTTCAAATTCTTATACATTTGATGAGTTACAAGATGCCTATGATGATTTGCTTTTGGAATTCAAGGCATCATTTTCCAAGAACAAAAAGTTGATTTAAAAAATAAAAATTGAAAATGATTTGCTTTCCAAAACAAATCTTGAACTTGAAGCAAAATTAAAAGATTTTGAACAAAAATGTTTTGATTTACAAAATTTGCTTCTTAAAGTTCAAAAAGAAAAAGATTTGATTTCCAATGAACTTGAAAAGAAAAATAGTTTTGGAAAATCAAATTTTTATGTTAGACAATCTAGAGCCCCCAGATTTTTGATTGGAAAATGTTTTAGAAGTGTTTGGGTCCCAAAAGGACTAACCATTTCACCTAAAAAAGATGAAATTGAAAAATGGATTCCTAAGGGGACTAAATTTTGTGCTACTAATGTCTATGGGTCCAAAGAAATTTGGATACCAAAAATTACTTGATTGTCGTGTGCTAGGTGTGATGGAGAGTGATCAACAAGTCAAAAATTGAGGGGGAGCTCCATGCACACAAAGAAAGAACACTTGAAGAAGGAAGGCTTCACATCCTCCCTTGAGTTCAAGTGTGGTAAAATCTAGTTGCTTTTGTTTTTATTTGATTTATTTTCATTTATGTCAACTAGATAATCATATATGTTGAACTAACATTCTTATGATGCTTTGAGTAAGGGGGAGCCATTTTTTAAAACCAAAATTTTAAATGTGTCAATTTTTTTTTGCCTCCTATGTTATTTTGAGCTCAATGTCATTTTAAATTCTTTTTGATATAACAAAAAGGGGGAGAAATGGTTTGAAAATTTGAATTTTCAAATTAATAAGGGGGAGCTTTATTTGATTTTATACCTTTAATCTCTTATTCACAATTTTAAAGTTAAAGGGGGAGAATCCCAAACAATTTTTCAAGTTGGTTTTATTATATCAAAAAGGGGGAGATTGTAGAACTAATGTTTTGATATAATATTTGAAAAATGTTTTGGACTAAATTGAAAAGAATTTAAAATATGTTTTTAGTCAAAAACAACTTGAAAATATGTTTGAGGGTTTTTAAAGGCTTTGGAATGATCTTAAAGTACATTTAAAGTAGTCAAAACCAGCCTTTTCAAGTGCCCGTACCGATAAGTCTTAGGGTTTCAACTACCTGATATTTTCCAGTAGCCAAAACCCATACCGATACGCTTAGCCGTATCGATACGGTGTGTTTTGAAATAGCCCAACGGCTAGTCGCGTACTGATACAGGTGTATCGCGTACTGATACGCCTAACTACCCCAACGGTCATTTTCCCAACGGTCTTTTAATTGTAGGACCGTACTGATACGCTAGGTAAGAGTATCGATACGCATCAGCTGAAGAAGCCCAACGACTAATTCATCATTGAGACCGTATCGATACGGTTTAACAAGTATCGATACGCCAAGCTGCAAAACTGCATTTATGGTGGGAAATAAAGGCTCCAACGGCTCCAATTCAATCCCAACGACTAGTAACGGCTACAAAATCATCAAGGAGTATAAAAGGGACCTCCAAGCATCTTGTAATGGTCAATGCTTTAATTGTTACAACATTATGATGTCAAAATTTGTCTAGAGCTTAAATTGTATATTTCTTGCTTAGACAGCACTTGTGAGTTTAACATTGTTTAATTTGCTCAAGTGTTTAGGTTTTGGGTGAGAGCTTAGTATTGCAAACACATACCTATTAGAGGTATTTCTAGTTTGCTAAGTCTTTCTCTTGTAAGAGATTGTTTGATCAAGCTTTGGGTAGAAAGCTTGATCGTTGTAACGGTTTCCTCCTAAGCCGAGAAAAGGGGACGAAATTCTTAGTGAATTTGTTTGGAAATCCTTAGTGGGGAGCTAAGGTAGTGGGTGTAGACCTTGGTTAGAAGGTTGAACCACTATAAATCCTTGTGTAAATTGTCTATATTTTCCTTCCAACATTTACACCCAAATTATCCAACTTCTCCACACTTGGCGAGCAAGAACGGTTGAACGAATCGAGCCCCTCACATCTCAACAAAACCTTCACTAGGGCTAAGGGTTGGTTGGATAGTAGTTATTAGAGTCTTGTTGTATTTGTTTATGATTTCAGTTTGTAATAAAATTCAAGGTTTTTTACTCTTGGTTCTTCATTGTCGCAATCTTTATCGGGAGAGAAGAGGGCGGCAATCTATTTGTTCAATATCGGGAGAGTTGAACTCACGAAACGAGTAAACATGGTTTTATCCAACCATAGGGTAAAGCTACTTCGGCTTAGGGATAAGTTAAGAAGTTCAGCGGCTAAAAGAGGATCCACAATCGGTTGGTGTTCGCCCATAGATTCACACCAAGAGGTATCATCCATGACGTGTTTGCCAATAGTACTTCAAGCTTCGGGAGAAGAGGGAGTCACAAAGGGAGCCTTGCCGAACCTTGAATCATCGCTTCACTGCCCAGGCAATCTCACACATCTCTGCCGAGGCGGGCGCCTGCCGAGGCATACTTGTGGGCGGTGGCTGAAGTTGTTAAGTTGATTAGTAAAACTGTGCCGAGATAGTAAATCAATTCTCCACACTATGAAACATCCAATATCGGCCCATTCTCTCACTCTAATTTCTCAATTTACTTTACGCACTTTAGTTTTAGCTTCAATCAAACCAACGCCTAATATTTGTGTTTTTATTTTACTTGTGTAGAAAAGTGAACTCCGAAAAGCTGTCACAATCCCTGTGGAGACGATATATTAAATACTACAACTTGGCATCGTGTACACTTGCATGCTAATTGCGCATCACTTTTGCACGCAACAACAACTATTTGTATGATCCTTAGATTTGAGATCATTACTATCTAAACATATATTGTTGTATGTTTTGATACAGTTAAACATGCTCTATAACTGGATGCACTATAAAGACTGATATTGAACATATCACGATCTATGTAGTGAGGTGTGAATGATTGAGATATGATTTGTCCTTCCTACACAATAGGAAACATATCACATGCCACTTGATTGAGTGAGACTAGAAATGCATAGCCATGCTCGAATAAGTTAATATGAGATATC